>OY728122.1:98576915-100047748 GCA_963277665.1 Viscum album | reverse complement strand
ATAAATATTTGTTCATCATAAGACATAAATCATAATGGAATAAAATAACAGGAGCCAAGAGAATGTAACACTGGTATAAAACATATAATTATAGAATAGAGATAATATTATAAAATTTTGAACATGAAAAAATTTAAATAGAATCACTCATTTTATTAGGGTCTGAATATTATTCCCTCAAATAAACTTATGTACATGCAGTTATGTCCATAAATAACCTTATGTGCATGAATGGTACGTCCAAAAATAACATTTTAAACATGTAATTAGGTTCATAGATAACTTTATGGACATGTAATCAGGTTTAAAAATATCATTGTGAACATTTAATCAGGTTCAAAAATAAAATTACGAACTTGTAATCTGGTTCATACATAAGACGTTTACTCATGAGTAATCCATCATTATCAACTACATTGGAAAAATATATATAACCACCACATTACATAATCTATACCTTTTGAGCCACATGATCATTAAAAAATTTCTTATGAGAACCTGTGAAATGAAATTGATTTTATAAATATTTATTCATAGCATTATCCATGGAAAATAAATGTGTTTTATAAAATTATTTTTACAATAAATATCAAACATATAGATAAAGAGTAAATATGGTATGATTTAATCATTCCCCTAGAAAACATATGTAACATAAAATATGTCATCATTTGTGGAAAATGATTTTGAAAGATTACATGAAAAATTTCATGTTGAAAATATTATTTCAACATTGAAAATAAAATTTTAAAACGTAAACCATATTAAAAATATTTTATTTTAAAAAAAATTAGATACTTATAGAAGAATCCTTAAAAATCATTTATAAAATTTCTTACAGAAAATTTCCTCATGTGAAAAAATGTCTTCAAAAATACGTCATTTTCAAAATAATTTTATTGAAAATAATATTGGAAAAATATAATATAACATTTTAATTAATGAGTTGATAATTATGGAGAATAATTCAATTTAGGGTATATGGATTAATATAAGGATTCCTTTCACACTTTTGGAAAAATGTAGAAATCCCTTGTTTTCGAAAATGACATGAATATTACTTTTAAAAAATTGATTAAAAATTAAAAAAACGGTAAAATGAAATTAATATAACATTTTTATTATTTGAATTTTTTTTAAAACAATTTTAAAAAGCATGAATATGGAAGAAAGAGGAATCTTGACCCAATATAGAAATAACATTAATTTTTAGTAATAACATTACTTTCGAACCATGAGAACATAAAGAGAGGTAAATGATTTGAAAATATTTATTCTCATGGAATAACCATAGGAAGATATAAAATTGGAATTTCTTGAAACAAAATCATAATATTTCGTTATCTAAAGAATAATCATAAACAATCATGATAAAAAATGTGATTTTAAAATCAAACTCATACCACATTGGTAACTTTTGAATCATATGTTACATTAAAGACAAAAATAAAATAAAAAATTTAATATCATGAATAGAAGGATATACATGAAATAACATGTCAAAGTGGAAGTATATTCAACTCATAAGATAAGAATGGTAGATAACGTTACATATATTTTAAAGATGGAAAATTGAGACAAAAATATCTTACCACATTACTAACATTTGAACCATATATCCTAAAAAAGTGAGATACTAAAAATGATATTTAAATACCTATAATATTAATGGTAAATACATAAAATACATTCAAAGTAATTATATAAACCATATAAAATAAATCAGTGGTAAATATTTCATTTGTCTTACAAAAGTAAAAAGTGAGACATAAATCCCTTATGTAAATATCAAAATCCATCATACTTGTTCAAACATAAAATATAATAAATATAGCTTTATAATATATATATATATATTACAGAACCATACTTCTATATTTCATTTTTTATTTAATTTAATTATTTATTTTTGTTAAAAATTTATTAGCAATTCCTTGTTAAAATCATGTTTCGAGAAATAACTTATTTATTTTATATGTATGGTTTGATTTCTTATTTTGGCCCTCAAACATAGATCATACTTCCATAATCTAAAAAATTATAACCACTATATATATATATATATATATTATTTTTATAAATGAATTTATAATATTCCATAAATTTTAGAGATAGAAAACGAAATACACCATTCATAAAAAGGGTAGGACCGACAAATGCATGAACGATACATCTACTTACTTGATGAATGAATTTAATGAATAGTAAATAACATATTAAATTTAAATAATTATTTTTATTTCATATATATCACATATATGAATTAAATTTATCCTAATTAACATTCTTGCAATTAGTTAATGTAAAACGAATCACATTGTTTCACGAGACGGTAGTCCGCCGCACACACGAATAACATTATCATATTCTCTACATAATGGAAAGTATGAAGTTATATATGATATTATTTTTATATATGACCAATTATTTCATTAATAACATATATAACCGTAATATACTTCATTATATCTATTCATGAGTACTGGTGATGGAAAATGAATTATGTCGGTTCATGAATCGGTAGTCCGTCAGACACATGATCAATGATTTAATTTCCCATTCAAGGGATAATGATATTTTTGTATTCCTTGAAAATAACACTAAAAAATCGTATAATATTCAATATACTTATTTTAATCTATCGTCACTGTTTAATAATAAATGAAGGATGTAGAGAATGAAATAATATTAAATGCTTGGTTAGGGACGTTACCTCTTTAGAAAACTTCTTTCAGTATCCACCAAAAGTATCCTTTATTTGGATTTTGGAAAAAAAATAAGGATTATAGGTAGATAGTAAGCAAGGATGTAATGTAATTGATCTTTTCATGGTCAAACTAAATGTCTATGTAATTGTGAAGAGAAGAGGGGAGGGTTATCCTTTTAAATGTGTACTGAGTGTCACCCGTGTAATTTTGGAAAAGAAATGGCGTTACCGTGTTTCTCACATGACAGAAGGATAAAAAAATTGTCGATATTAGATCATTATAAGTTTTGAGTTCGAGATATGGCCATCCAATGGGTTTTTGAAATAATTATTAGATATGTTAGCCCTTATATTTTTATTTTAAACTCCCAATAAACCAATATTAACTTTAACTATGTTAATTAATTATTACTATTTTTAAAATTCATTAGTGAAAAAAAAGTAATTTAAATTATTATAAAATATAAATTATTTTAATTCATAATATTTAATCTATTTTCCAAAATTCAATGAACATTAATTTCAAAATTTAATTTAAAATTTAAATGCACATGATTAAAAAGCATTTTTCCAAAGAGAAAAGTTTCAAAAGTTTAATTTTTTTATATCAATATTAAATATCAAATTTATTCATATTTACTAAAATAGATCAATATATAGATAAATAAAATAATTTTTCAATACAAATCTTATTAAAAAATTTCAATTGTTTTAAGTTAATTAAATGAAATTATAATTTAAAAAAACAATTATTTTCACTATTCATTTACAAATAATTTTTTTTCAAAAAATTCTCAAAAAATCACTATAATATAATGTTGAAATTATTATTTAAAAAATTATTATTATTTTAAATAATTTTGTAAAATTTTTAGTAATATTTTTTAAAATAAGTGCAAAAATGGTGAAATAAACTTTTTAGAAAAATATAGTTTTTAATTATAAAATTTCATTTATTCTTACATATAATATAGAAAAAAATAATTATGATGAATTTTAAAAAATTTATTGATTATATAACATTAAAATTTCACTCAAATAATTTAGGACACGTTTTTTGTTTATTTTATTGAGGTAAAATGTGTTTGTGTGCGTAAAAATAGGGTTATTTGGAATATATTTTCTTTATTTATAAATAGTTTTAATTTCAATTTATAATTTACATTTCACTATATAAAAAATATATACATGTGTAAACCATATATTTTCCTAATTTATTTATTTATATATGTACCCAATTTTCTAGTGGTCACACAATATCAATCATATTAAATAATAATAATTTGATAATATGTCACATTTCATTTAAAATATATGTTGTGTGTTATACAAGTTAAACTCTTTGTTTCATGTAATGTGAGAAACCGTTGTTGTTTCATGTAACTAAAAATACAAAAAATATTCAATTTATTTAGAAAAATATTTTCACAAAATTTGGGGTGTTATATTCTACACCCCCTTAAAATGAACTTCTCGCTCAAAATTCATCACATTGGTACCAGAAATTAAAGATAATTATACCTAGTTAGATCCTCATGTTCCCACATAACATTATATAGCTAGTGGTTTCTCCATAAAACATGGACTATATATATGATCTTGTTTTGTAGCACGTCCAATGTTTAATCTAGAATATCCATCAGTTGTTCCTCACATAAAGATCGCGCTTTAGTGGTATGATATCTGAGTTTAGTAAATGCAATGGACCAAGTATATAATTCCACAAAATAGATACATGGAACACATCATATACCTAATAGGGGATTAGTGGAAGCACAAAGTGATAAGTTATGATCCTGATATGATTATGAATTTCTAAGGGACTCATATACCAAGGGCATAGTTTTCCCTTATGTCTTCCATTGATAGATAAATATAAACTTATTCTCACCAAAATTAAATTGGTGATCACACATGTAGTTATCATTATAACATCTCAATCCTCTTTTTCCACCCTTATGTTTTTTTAAAAGGTCCACCATTCTCTTCCATTTCATCATATTTCTCATGTCCCAATAGATTTCTTTTTAAATCTTCATTATAGTACATTATAATTATACACTAATTTGTATACAAGGTATTAATAAGGATCCAGTTTAATGTTATGTGAGATATATTTTCATATAAAAACTCAAATAGAGGAAGGTGTTAATCCCAAACACCTTTTAAATCAATTGAACATGATCTTAATATGTACTATAGGGTTTTAATTTTTCTCTCATATTGACTATCTTTCTAAGGATGACATGTAGTACTAAAAATAAACTCTGTATCATGATCCTGCATAAGTATTTTAGAAAAAAATAAGTTAAAATTCATATTCTGATGAAATACAATTTAATTTGTTTCTCCATGAAATTTTAAATTTTATTTAATATATATTATTAAAATATGATCTATAGAGAAATCTTATTTGATTTATATGGAGTGTGTTGACTATGAAAATCAATTGACTGCAACCCATATAACACTATTCCCATACGAATGTTTGGGGATTCCAATAACAAAATATAGGTTAATGTTTTCCCATTTCCATTATTGTAAGGATAATGGTTGTATGATCCCCTAATAATTTTGTATCTTATTGTTATGTTATTAAAATTCCATGTACTGAGTCATATACTAAGCAATATATCTCAACATGAAGACCCACCCGAAATACTTATCCACACAGTACATTTGTAGGCTATATACTATTGACTTCTTTAAGTAGTGTGTTAAAGCACCACATCCTTTTCCAATGAAACATATTGTCTCCTGGATTGTAGGTTATCCGTTTTCTAGAAATATACTAACATAGTTTCAAAATCATCTAGAACATAAACAACTCATAATTATGTTCAAATCAAAGAGAAGATAACCCATTAATTTTACCAATACAATTAATCATATTCCCAAAATATTTAAAGGTGTTACTCCTAAAATAAAAACTGTACCCTAAATTATTTACCAAAACAAAGGGTTATGTTTTTTAAATTCATTTGAAAATATCCTCAATCATTATAAAATCCCATCATTTAATGAAAAAATATATTTTTATATGACTTTGAACATATGATCAAACAAAAATTCATAAACCCTTGATGTTATCCATAATTCATATGTTAGTACTACATTAATACCTATATTAAGCAATAATTAAACTAGTAGGTATATGTTTCATGAATCATACAACAAAAATACCCTCTGAAAAAAAATTATACAATATAAAACATGAATCCCAATACATAAATGCTTCTATACTTCCACTTTAGTGATTAAAATGGTATTCATACATACTTGGTCTATAAGTTAATTCTGGAGTCATTTCATTGACATGGGTTATTTCCATCTTCCCCCACACATTATATATTGAAATCCTCAATGATCTTTCACATTCCGAACTTCTTTTCAAAATAGATAACATCTTACCCTATATTTCATTTATTTTTATAGGTACTTCTTCCCACAATCCGGACATGTAAGAATCTGAATCATCTTTCCACTATATTAACTACCACATAAAAATTCAGAAAATTTAATCATACCGTAATTTTATTCTTTAGTAATATCAATAAATTTGACATTTCTAATCATATATCACCATATCTAATTTGTAAGAATAAGAATATATACCTCTCCAGTCATCATCCAATTTTCTTTTCACAATTAATGAATTTTCCATAATATATAGTGTTAACATGATTTATTCTAGCTTCAAAAATGAACTTAAACCAAAAAACGTAGTTTGGGAAACTATAATAATAGTTGGAAAACAACATAATCACACAAAAACACATAGTGTATGTCTAAATCTTGAAATATTATTTTCAATATATGAAACATTAGTCTTATCCTAGGTCATTCCTGGTCATTATTCAAATCCATTATGATGGTTCATGAATATTTTGTGAATATATAAATCATATCACCGGAGAGTATTAAATGAGGAGTCCAACAAGGACCACTATTGTGCAACAGGGGACCATCAAGTCCAGTTTCGTGTTCCATTTTCAATGTAATTACCCCGAGGTACCTCTTTTCTAAAGAAACACACTCTTGTAGTATCCAAACAAATATTTAGGTTATATGAAACCACCCATTATATCCTTTAATATAATTCTAGGACATTATTCGACACCTTCACTAATCCATAGTCTTATCCTTATAAATATCCATAGAAATATACTTAGACATATCCCTATATATCTCACTAAATTTTTCTATTCCTTGTTTCCAATAAGAAATTTAACCTTCCTAGGATAAAAAATGTAGAGACAAAAACATATCCTACATATATAGGCCATATTTTTAGAAGAATGTTAAATACATGTCACAAAACTCAGTAGACGGTCATAATGGTTTACTTTAATTGGATAAAAGATACCCATTCTTCCAATTTCTGGAAATATCTTCAACATATCATACAAATATGATCCAACATAGTATTCTTCCAAAACAAACCCTGCTTAAATCCTATATTCATAAATTTGGGAAATACAACATAAGAAAGGGTGACCTTAGATGCCCAGTATGGGTAAAAAACTAGAGATATTAATGATCACATAATAATTACAGGAACATAAGGAATGATAACATGAAAATATACTTTTAAAACTCAATACCCCATATATCAAAGATCATAAACATGATTCGTAAAATAAATCATGGTATTTCATAAGAAATAAATTATAATAGAATAAAAAAACATGATAAACAAGAACATAAATTTTAAAGTATAATAATATTTCAGGAATACACATGTTCTTATAACATTTTCAACAAGTAAAATTAGAAATGAGTATAATAATTTTATTAAGGGAATGAAATAAAGACCTCACATATACTTATGGTCGTGCAACCAAGTCAACAGATAAGCTTATAGATAAGAAATCTAGGTCCACATATAACATTGTTAACATATAATTAGGTTCATGTATAACATTGTGAACTCATAATCAATTTCACACATAAAATTGTGAACATATAATCAGGTTCAGACATAACATTGTGAACATGTAATCATGTTCGCGCATAATATATTTACTCTTGAGTAATCCATGTTTATCCAATTAATAGGAGGTAGATATAAGTTTCATCCATTACATAATCCATTCATTTTTGAACAAAAAAATAATATATACCTCGCCATATTGTAACCCATGAAATAGAATGGGAATCACAAAACATTTGAACATAGTATAACCCATGAAAGATAATTGGGTCTCAAAAACATCTTGACATCCTAAACATTAACCATAAAAATAAATAACAATTATTGTATGATTTGATAATATCACCGGAAAAAATAATTTACATAAAAGGATTTAATCATGGTGGGAAAATGATTCTTAAATATTATACAGAACATTTCAAGAAGAAAATATCCCTTCCAACTTATAGATCACATTTTGAAATATTAATAATTTCTAAAATAAATGTCTTTGAAAATGAACTTAGAAACTTATAATGGAAGCTTTAAAATCATTAAAAACATTCTTGAGGAAAATATCCATTCCACTTTATTTTTTATATCATAAAACACAATAAAATTTAAATTCATTAAATATAACCTTGGAAACATATAATACTGTATTTAAAACATTTATTGGTTATGAAGGTGTAAAATACTATTAATCCATATAGTTTAAATCTATTATTCCTTTTAATGTTTTGGTAAAATAAAAAGGGAACTCGTTTTTGAAAACTACATGAATATTAATTTTAAAAGAATATAAAAATTTCAAAAAAAGGGATAATGGATATAATAATTTTTTTATTATGTTAATAATTTTTTTTTATTAAACAATGATATAGAAGAAAAAAAAATTTCTATCAATGAGAGAAATGACATCGATTTTTCAAAAAACACCCATTTAAAATATTGAGTACACAATAAAATGAAAATAAATGGAAGAAATGTATTATAAATTTCTAAATATAGGAGGATAAAATTAATTATGTTATTGAGAAATATATCATTATAATTCATCATTTAAATAATAATCATAAACAATTCTGATAAACAACGACATTACAATGTGAAACACTTTCCAGTTCAGTAAATTTTGAATCATAATCCCATTATATAATACAATAAAATAAGATAGTAAATATCATTAATATAATGATATTCATGATATCACATATTTATGTGTTATTATATACACCTCATTAAAAGAGATATGTTCATAATATAACATATTTCTCAAAGAAACAAAATTGAGACAAAATCCCTAACATCTTTGGTATCTTTTGAACTGTAATCCCCATCAAAGTGATATCATAAACTCAATATTTAAATCCACATAATTTTCAGGATATCCTTAGAAAATTAATTCATGGTTTATATATACACTACAAATAATAAATAGTTGGTGAATACGACATGTGTCTCATAGATGTAAAAAAGAGGAAAAATCCCTTTCCATATGTATCGACATCCATTGAAAACAGTTAAAACACCTTTATAATAAGAATATAATTATTATAAATATATTATAGAACCATAGTTTTAAATATATATATATATATATCAAACCGGATATGTTATACTTATGACCTTTTATAACATGTTTATTAATAATTTATTGTTAATATAACATTTTGGAAAATAACATATTTGTTTTTTGTGTACGTTTTGATTTGCTAATTTTATTCCCATTAATCTTATAATGGTTAAATAATATCAAGAATATTAACCATGATATAAATAATATATTCAATTAGAATAAATTTATTTAAACTAATCCATAAATGTTAGTTATTTAAAATGAAATTCCCCATTCATTGAGATGTTAGGTCGTACATATGCATGAACAATGTTTTCATTTAATCAATTTTGATATGATGGAGAGGTAAATAATATATTAAATTTTAAGAAAAAATTTAGTTTCATATATTTATAGAATATATTCATTACATTTACCCTAATTAACATCCATGCTAAGTGTTAGAGAAACATAAACCACATCATTTGGAAAGGTGGAAGTCTACCATAAACACGAATGACATTATCATATTCTCTTAGTAAAAGAATGTAAGAAGGAATATATGATATTATAAATAAATATGTAAAATTATATCATATATATCAAAAATTAATATTAGATACTTTATTATATCTTGTTGTGAGATGTAGTTATGGAAAAAAAATTGTTAGTTTATAAACTGGTCGTCCATTATACACTCAATCAATATATTCATTTCACATTTTAGGTAGGAGGTGATGGTTAATGGTCATTACCTTAAAAAAAATATAAGTTTAGTTATTTTATTCATGTTATTTTACCATTAATTTTCAATAATAACTAAAGGTGGTTGAGGAATAATGAAAATAAAATTCTTTTTTAGGGATCCTAGATCAGACAACTTATTTTGGTTTGTACCAAAAGAATTAATAGGTTGAATTTAATAAGAAAACAAGTGTTATTTTATTAGATAATAAAATTATATAATTAATTTGGTAATATAGTAGTAGAAACAATTTGTTTTTGTAATTTTTAAGATAAATGGGGAGTGGGTGGCCTTTTATATGTGACGTGAGTGGAAAACATGTAATTTTTCAAAATGAAATGGTGTATACACATTTTTCACATCAAAAAGGATAAAACATGGTCTATCATTGAACCATATAGGTGATAAGGTAAATATACGGATATAAATTTGGTTTTTTATGAGTTTCTAGGTCATATTACCCCTTCTCCTTTATGTTTAACCCCTAGTAAACCCGTTTTACCCTTAACCACAGTTCTCAATTTTTACTATTTTTAATATTAATTATTCCCAAATTTTTTTTAACATATTAAATGATATAAATTTCTCTAATAAAAAATATGACATCCATTTTCCAAATTTCATTAATTAAATTGGAAAATTTATTTTTTAAATTAATCTTGCGGACATGCTGAAAATCATTTTTCCAAAGAGACGTGTTTCGGAAGTTCAATGAGTTCTTGTATCTAAATAAAAAATGAAATTATATAAAAGTATATAAATTTTATAGATATACATATTATTGAAATAATCTTACTTTTAATACCATATTTATTTAATTTTAATGATTTTAAAATATTTAAAACAAATGATGATTCCTAATGTAAAATATCATTTTTACTATTCATCAAAATATTTATATTTTTATAAAATTATAATAAAATAAATCCAAGAAACTTTTGACACGTTTTTTTGAAAATTAATTTTATAGTATCAAATAAATTTTATAAAAGTGGAAACATTTTATTTTAAAAGAAGTTCACAATGGAAAACAAAATAATTTTTTAGAAAAATATTGTGTTTCATTATAAAATTTAGTTTATACCTATCACTTGTAGAGAAAAAATTTGACAAATGTTAAACATTATATTTAATTTATGAAATATAATTTTCCTAATTATCTGATTATATAGGTTCCCATAGTTTGTATCCACAATATGTTCATCCCTAACTCATTTTAGAAGTAGAGGGGTAAAACCATCAACTAGATATTAGATGCTCTATCCACATCCACAATGTTTATCTGTAATAAGGTCAACTGTTCTTATTCCTCACTTAGAAATAATTATAAAATATCATACTAAGAGAATCTACTGCCACATTATCCTTCCAATGAGTATAGATAATCTTTATGTCATAATCTTGGAAGAACTCTAACAATTGAATTGGTCTCATGTTAGGATCCTTTTGAGAAAAAATATACTAGAGACTCTTGTGGTCATAATAGATGATAAATTGATCACCCATAAGGTAGTTTCACTGAATCTTTAGTGTGAAGACATACATAACTAATTCAAGATCATGGGTAACATAGTTCTGCACATGTGGTCTCAACATACATTAACAATTGGAAATCACCTCCAACCTATAAATCAAAACACAACCAAGACTGGTTCTAGATGCGTCACAGAACACTATATAGTCCACACCCCCTCTTGAAATCCCAAGAAGGGAGAGCTCATAAATATTTGTTAGAACTCATCAAAAATTCGGATGGAACCTCTCCATCCATGTGAAAGGCTTCCCCTTATGGATCAAAGATATAATGGGACATAATATAATGTTGATGTTATGTAAGATTATTTTGTAGTATCCTTCCAACCCAAGGAAGAACTTCACCTTCATCACGATCTTGGTTTTCTCCTAAGAAAATACTACCTCAGCCTTCATTTGGTCGACTACCACATTATACGCTAAGATAAACCGTCCTAGAATGTGGACCTCCTGAATCCCAAAATTGGAATTTTAGATATTATAGTATAGCTGGTGATCTCAGAGTATGCCCCAAACCATCATAATGTGTCTCACATGCATCAACATGGACACCAAGTGTACTATGATATCGTTAATGAATACAACAAGGAACCGGTTTTAGAAAGGATGAATGGTCTAATGCATGAGCCCCATGAAAACTGTAAGGTCATTCATCATTGCAAAGGGAGTCACCAAGTACTCATAATGTCTATAGGGAAATATGATATTTGTCTTCATAATATCCCCATCCCATACTTGCAACTGGTGATAGCTTAATCTAAGGTCAATATTTCAAAACCATCATTCCCCTCTCAACTAATCAATTAGGTAATCGATCCTCGGTAGTGGGTACTTGTTCTTTAATGACTCCTAGTTTAGGCTCCGGTAGTCCACATATAACCCCAATATCTTTTCTGCCTAATTGGAGGACAACACTAGGGATAACGAGGGTGAAACACTGATTCTAAAATAGTACTTACATTGAAATTCCTCCAACTTCTTCCTTAGCTCATGAAGCTTTTTGGGAACCATCTGATATGATGATGTATATATTCAGGTCATTTAGGGGTGTAGATCAACACATATTTCTATCACTTAGAGGGGAGGTAATCCTATAACATCCTCTAAAAATACATCCTTATACTCCACCACTGCAACAGGGAACTAAAAACTAATTGTATCCTCTAAACTAAGTGTCATGATAGCTAAAAAATGAGTAATTGGATACACCATCCTTTGAATCAGTACATCTAGTGTGGCCTATGTTTACATTCTTCGCCCATAATGGAAAATCTAGTCTCATTACAAGGGACACAACGTATCCTCCACCTAACATAGTCTTTCTGGTCATGAAAAATAGAAAACTATCCCATAAATAATATGACTTTATAAGGCCTCATTGCTTCTATGAAGAGATCCCATTAGAAATTATTGCCTCCAAGAGTTATTTCACACTCTCAAAAGAAGTCTCTTATCAATGATTCACCTCCCATAGATGTTTCTAAGCACAATGGTCAATCCTTGGGATCAAAAAAAATCTCTATGTTGCGAACTAGTTATAATGATACAAAGAAATGGATTGCAATAATATTTATTAGTTCTATAGATAAGGTTTAAATGAAAACAATCATACATCTTATCATCCCTAGAGAATCAAGGTCAGAAGCCTCGACCACTTGTAGCTTCGCTTTCCCTTGTTCCCTAGATCCCTGATCCTAGTGTCGACCACTTGGGGGGTGTGTGGTGGAAACCAATTGAAACACTTACCTCCTCTAACATCCCCACTCAACTCCACTTACATGTCCTCCACTCTATAAACCTATCTTCTCTTATCACTAACTCTACCTTGGAGGATCATCCTCTTTCTCCCTGTCACCATTACAGTGGTTCAGAAAATCTAGTGCAAGATGTCCCCTTCCTTAACTAGACCAGAACCACCACTACTTAGGATAAATAGACCCATACAATTGATCCATAAGATAATTACCCTAAGTCTTAAGATCTTCTACTAAAACATCTTATACCTCCAATTACCTAAGACTGATATCAGATCTCGGCTAATAATGTCTATACTCTTTTCTTCCCCCTTCTAGCAACAAATGTTTTCATATGCTTTTCCTGGAAAATCTCTACCACCATAGAATACTCTTGAACCTCATCATAATATAAAATTCATTGAGGTAAAATTATGGCTTAGATATCTCTACATATACCTCTCAAAAAGGTATGATCCCAAAAGAAGAGATCATGAACCATATCCCTTGTGTACCTAGAGAGGCTAGTGAACCTCGATTAATACTCAACAACTTTCAAACTACCCCACTAAAGCTGTAAAATCTCTTAGATGCATACAATAATAAAAGAAGCTGGGGATAACTCCTCTATGAAAATTCTATTCAACTCTTACCATGCTAATCGTTCCACTCCATAAAACTGGGTAACTAAGTCCACCCATCTTCTTCTAGAGATAGGGAGAAGGATTTCTTCGAGGACTAGAATATGATTTTACAGTGTCCATAAAAAATAGAAAATTCACATCAACACCTCATACCAATATTCAAGACCATGTAGCTTAAGATCACCTCAAAACCTATGAGGCCACTGTTACTGAAAATCATAACACATACTCAGGAATTATATCACATATTCGGTACATCAGGTACCATCTTCTTCTCAACATGTGGTGTTATAAACAGTAAAATAACTAGAGTTAAAATCTATAGAATATGCCCCTATATCAATACCTCTTCACTAAGTGGATAATCCGCATGATGTTAAAATTTAATCGCTGCTAGAATACATCACGATGGCTTCTATAAATATAAATTATGTACCATGAAAAATGAGTATATATAAAAGATGAATAATGATGGAAATGGAAAACAAAAACCATTTATATATGATTCATGTACCAATTTTTTTTCTAAAAAAAAATTCCTACATGTGCCATGTCAAAGGGATGGGGATCAGATTCCTGGTGTATGGATATGTTGGACTCCACACCAAAAATAGAGTCTCTAGCTAAAAATCCAAAAATGAAACACATAAAAGAATCACCATAAACCAATATCAAAGTACTTGGTCATAAGTTATAACTAAATTCAATGACATCACTTTATCATGACCCGATCCAATAGGAATGTGACAAAACTATGCCATTCCTACATCCAATAGGCTAGAGGCAGATGACTAGCATTTAGTAGGCATATCACTCACATGGGATGCCTTATCCCAGTGTAACTTTACACACATATGCCCCTCCAAACCCATAAAATGATGAAATGTAAAAAACTGATAAAACATGCCTCCATACATCTAATTCAAAATATTAGTGTAAAATAGAAAGTACTGAAAGTAAAAAAGGTCCAATAAAATTCCACCAAAATGTGATTAAATATATTTCTATGCTAAAAGTATATAAGGGGAATAATATCAGGGTATATTTCAGAATAAACCTCAATCACTCTGTATCATTAAGATCTAGATGTTCCTTTTACATTTAATACTCATTCAAAATATTTATCACCTTTATAAGACATAAAACATGTGGGAAAATCCCATGTAGCGGTGAGTATTACAATACACATTAGGAAACCCATAATTTGTTAAGCATATAAAAATAAGAATAAAATTTATATCAACCTTGGTATATTTAAATAGATCATATAACAAGAATATCTAGTGATAATCAAGAAATACATGCTTTCTCAAAGTGATGTCACAACTGTAATGCCAGTCAAGGAATCATGCACGAAGGTTCCATATAGAAATCGTCCAAGAGAACATGCTCCACATGTCAAATATAACTGATAGAGCCTTTATAAGATTTAATATTTATCAAGTCTCTACATAATAGATAAAAATTGAATGTCTAAATATATTAATACATAAATAAGGATCACACTAAATTCCATGGGCTATATCGACAAATAAATTTTTAATAACCAAGTATGTAGAGGAACAACGACCACATAGTGTTGGTAATGAAGATAAAAAGAACTCCAGAATCGGAAATTTGATGATAGAGGATTTCATTTCATGCCTCTCATTAGGATTCCAACAAACCTATGAATGAAGTCCCACTAACAGTATCACCATCCAATGTGTATGACCTGGTTCCATAATAACCCTCAAGGAATAGATCACGTGACCGATCCATAATATAACCTATATAAGATGAAGATGAAAATGGATCTAAGCCTTTTTTAAAGGGGTTAATGGTGTGTACTGGTAGTAAAGAGAATGTCCCTTCAGAACTAGGTCCTTCTTATGTATCATGGCTGGTGCCAGTGTCCATGTCTCTACCTGATTATATGGTATGTTTGAGATGATGTACTCTGTTCCATGTCTATATACGGTTCAACATGTTCATGTATGGCTACCTATGACGATTCTTTGACCTGTTTACCACACCATTTATGCACTATGTCTCTATGAAATGGTCAAACATTTTTTGAAATTGGTCCCATGTTGTGTGATATTTAAATTACTCAGAGAAACCCAAGTGCCGCACTAGGGGTCCAACATTAAATTTAATTTTGGATTACATGTATTGTTCTATGAAATTTTCTAGAATCTCATATGTAGATTATGAATCTTTATCCACCCCTCTAGCCGTTTATCTGGTCATGATCCTTGCCAAAAATGGTGGATCTATCCCATAAAATGTTACTGTCACCGCTCATTGTAATAATGACGATCAAATCCTACAGGAAGCCCTTTCAAGTGGGTCATTAAATCATCACACACTAGAATTATTTCTGGTGACCCCATATCTTAATCGATATGTTTCCTTTATTGTTTTCATATGATCAATATGCCTTACGAAACATGGATATGAAAAATCCATCCAATGCACTAATAAACGGTTGTTCAATGATTGATTACTTTGAAATTTTTTCTAACCACTCGTGATGAATGTGCATTACTGATAGAATAAATCCATGAAAAATGAAAATTTGAATTAACTTTGGACACATTTGGATGGACCCAATCCGTTTCCATTAAAATGAAGAAAAAATATCCAAAAATAATAATAAATTCTCCCAATATTTACCGTAAATAAATGCCATACATGTAATACGGCAAGTCCATAAATCAATCAATTACATGTTTGATTATAATCTATCATAGACATAAATAACAGGGTAGGAATCCAAATAAATAAAAATCCATTCTTGATTTGGATCATTCAAAGTCATGTAATGGTTTCATACCAATAGCATTGAGTAAATACTTCATCATCATCATACACCAATCAATGTTCCATGATCTGTTCATCGCTTTCTAATGAAATCTCTTCCAAAACGCTCCAATAGGACCCCTAGGATTTGAGGGTAATGTGGATAACCCTAAAAATACTATATACAAAAATAGATATTGAAAAATAAATTAGGCCAATGAGTCATATAATAATATAAATAATTTTTTTATTTAATTTATTAATTTTCTAGTGATGGTGCTAAACCTGAAAGTCAAATGCTCTCCAAGGTTAGGTCATACCTTGGGTAAAAACATGCAATAAAATAAACAGAAGCCCCATATTTCTGACCAGATCGTCTATTTAGATTTTTTTTTCACTTTTTTTAATGATTCATGCACATGGATTTAATATATTTTATATGTTTAAAAAATAAATTTTGTGCACACTAGGCCTTGGAATCTCACCTCATCTCTGTGCCTAGCCTTGAAGATAATTTGTATAACATTTCAAAACATTACATGAAATAATCTGAGTCATTATAGTATTGTATAAGAATATCACATATATCTATTATGTACAAATATATTCCTATATTTCATGGTGAATTCTATGAATAACCATGTAATCACGATGTTAAATTTTCTATTGATCTCATTCCTAAGGAAAATATATTATTTGAGATTCCATATAGATTGGATTTAGTAGTTTTTCATGAATTAATTAATCATCTACACAATTTTTATGATAAGGGATTTATATTCACATTTTTACTCTCCTTGGGGAGAACCCATGATATTTCTAAAATATATCATTGGGTCAATGAGGTTATGAATCAGTTATAGACTAATCAGTTTCATCACTATTATGAAAATGATCCTCTTACTAAACATTAATGAACGGTTTTATAAACATCAACGGGATCAATACATAACAAAGATTAATTAACAATTTAGTAATAAAACATTATAACTGAAGATTTCTTATATACCAAAGACATCAATTTCTATAATTATAGGCATTATGAGTACACAATATTGTCTTTTAAGTTAAATATATGGACCCCTTATATTTATATATTTGACTAATAACATATTTAAGGATTGTGATGATACAATTTTATGGTATTATATAATTATATATTGATATAAAGAATGTTATATGAAGAGTATTAGAACCATTTATGGAATATTCACATTCTCTTTAAAGTGAAGGATATATATTGGAAATTTAGTGAGTGTGAATTTTTATCTTTAATAAGGTGGTTTTCGTGGACATATTATATCTAAGGATGTAATATCTTTTAACCCTTGAAAAAAATGTTGTTAAAGAATATAACACACACAAAAATATAACTAAAAAAATATATTTTCTTCATATTTGTTGGTCAGTACGGAGGATTTTTTAATGATTTTCCAAATTTCTTGACCCATTTTACAATTTTAAATTTAAAGCAGTCATATTCACCTGGTAAAATGAATTAAAAACAATTTTGAAGAAATATATAAGTGAATAATCAATTCACAAGTATTAACATTACCATAGGGAAATGAAGGATTATATATATAGTGACAGATAAATGAAAGGACCAGGGTTTTTTCCTTATATAAAATAATAGAGATGTTTATTAAAAATAAATCAAATTGATGTCCCATGAAAAATGTTATTAAAAACATGATAAAAAACTAGTAGTTGTAACTAATTCCATGAAATGTGGAAACACTATCATTATGATTAAGGATGTGACATATATATATGGATCATAATATTTCAATGTATATATTCATTTAGGAAATCTCAACATAAGATAAAATAGATATATAAAACTACTCACTAACTATAACTGTGTGTTACAATACTACACTAGGAATGAAAAATTGGTGGTATAAACATTGTATAGGACGAATCATGGAGTTATGTCAATGATAAGGATAGAAAATGATCATTTATTCATTGATTGGTATATTAAGACCTTCAAATTCTTATGGAAGGTTAAATAACCATACTTTTAAAGATTATCTCATAAAAACATTAACTTGAGAAGGTAACTAGAGCTTAAAAATATTTAAATGGTCTTTAAAAAAATTTAAATCAATTGAA
This sequence comes from Viscum album, assembly GCA_963277665.1. Lineage (NCBI taxonomy): Eukaryota > Viridiplantae > Streptophyta > Magnoliopsida > Santalales > Viscaceae > Viscum > Viscum album. The sequence goes on along the minus strand of OY728122.1, from coordinate 100,029,014 downwards.
CAAGGGAGATTTAATTAATCCTACATTATATATTTAAGGTAATATATTTGGTGGGATATGATGAAATAAGAATTTAATATCTATGTGTTATGATTGTTGGTTCCACAATAATTAATAGATGATAAAAAATATGTAATGAATAATAATAATATGGGCGTGGGACAATATTATAATAAACATTGTTTTCGGAATACAAAATATATCTAAGATGAATGATACAATATTGGTCATTTTTTATCACCATAGAAAATCTATGCAATTTTTATAAATAAGTGAGGATATTCCCCATTAATCTATTTTTTGGGGAAAATCCCCAAAGGTATCATTGAAGCATTTTTGAGGTGATTGTGTTTGTTGACAATGTGGACATCTGTGTTGTGATTGTTGACAAAGCAAACCATGACGTACGAATTTGTTGACAAAGGGGATTTCACGGTGTCATGTCGAGTTCAAGGGAAATGGTTAAAGATCCATGATTGATTCAAGAATATCGACAAAGGAATGATTGATCTGGTGGTAGTACAAAAAGAGCAGATTCAAGGTGGCGCCATTTTCTAGTGTTTGCCAAATTTTTGGGCCTGAAAATCGTCAAATGGAGAAAATTGGTTTTGGAAAAGGGAATTGCGTGCCGTTTACTCGAAGAATAAGAAACTTGCGCGCCATATTATTTACAAGATCAAAACATCAAAATATGGCAATGGAAAAAGGGTCGCCCAATTTTTAGGGTTGGTCACACAAGTGACTTGTGTGGTAGAGACTTGCACGCCGAAACATGCGTGCTGAGAGGAGACTTGTGTGCCATCATGCAGGGTGTCCAAATGCATATAAATAGAGGTCGACCCCTCCTCATTCGGGTAAGAGTTCAACACTTATAAAAATCATAGCTCCTGTTTCACATGTGTGGATGTTGCGCAAGGGGTGTGTGTTCGCGCAAGTAGAAGTTGTGTTCTAGATGATAGTTGTGCACATAAGGTGGTTTGGGAAAGGAAGGAAGTGAGTTTCCCAAGTATTGAGTTGACGAAGGGGGTGTCACGGAAGTTGTTGAGGTGAACTTGCACGCTATTTTTGAAGAAGCACAAAAGTTGTTGTTTACGCATCAATATTGGTTTGGGCATAAAAGGGTGTGAGTCGCACAAGTTTGGAGTTGCAAAAGCTTTTGTCGCGCAAGTAGTTGAGGTGGACTTGTGCGCCAGTTATCACTTGTGTGTCGACACTTGTGTGGCCGCTTAGAATAGGGTGCCAGGTAAGGTTGATACACTATAGTGATTCAGGGATGCGTGAAATCTAAAAGATTGTTCGATACCTTCGGTGCAAAGAGAGATTCATCTACGAGTGAAGGTTGAACTTCAACAGAGAATATACATACAATAGAGGATGGATTCATTAGTGAAAATGAAGGGAACTACATTTCTATAAAATATGAGTGTATCCTTTCCATTTTAGTGAGAAAAGGAAGAAGAATAAGGTTATCCTCTCCATCGGCAGTGAGATAGGGAAATAGAAACAGGGAGTTACCCTTGGGAAAGCAGTGAGCTGACCCAAAACCTTGTAAAGGCAGTGAGCCTGTGCATAGTAGTGATCTAGCCTGAACCATTTAAACAGCAGTGTGCTTTAGTGGATTTTGTACACCGGCACATCACCATTGCATTCTTCTTGGATGTAGCCTAGTGAGGGTGAACCAAGTAAAAATATCTTTGTCTGCTAGCTCACTTCCCTGCATTGTACTTGAAGAATCATCATCAGATAAAGAAGAAAATAAGTGGTCATAATAAACACACAAGATCAAACAAAGTGACCCTTGTAATAAAGATGTCAAGATCTAGTGGGGCATATAGAATTTTTAAAAAGAATATCCATACCCTAATTCACCCCCCCCCTCTCAGGGTATATAGGACCTTATTTTCCCTAACATTATTTTATGAATATTTTCCAACAATGTTGTCAATATACCTAGTTCAAATCTACTGATTTTATCTAATCATAACCCTCATTTTACATTCAAATTCTTGATGAGTCATCGGAAGATGCTAAATACTAAGATAAATGTCCACAATAATTACCATCCTCGATCATGTGTAGTTGGAAAGGACTATCCAAACATTTGAGAATACAGTAATTTTATGCTACTCGACAATCATGGAAAATGTGACCAGTATCTATAGGTAGTATAATTTTTATAAAATAATATATTTTACACTAGTATAGAAGAAGACCTGTATAAAACCTGATTTTGGTAATGGTGTCATTATCTATCCTATTGGGGTAGAGTTGGGGAAATGAGGTTAATTAATCTAGAACTCGTCGTATATGTTAGAATGTATCAGCTATCCAAAATTATATCATGATAATCAAATAAAATGGATAATATTTATGTAAAATCATAGCTAGGACATGAAATTTAATATAGTGGACCTAGTCTTTATAAAAGTAAAACCATTTAAGGGAGTGTAAATGTTTCGTAAAATGTGGAAGAGATTTCAAAGGCACATTGGAACTTGTTATATTTGGGAGAGAATTGGTGCTATGAATTATCATTTACTTATACCACCCAAACTCTGTAATTTCCAGGAAATATTTCATTCCTCACTATAGAAGATGAACATGAAAAACACAATGCACAAACTCACCCCCAATGAAATAGTGCTGAAGCCTAACATGTACACTTATTAAGAGATTATATTGAATCTTGTTACTAGAGATAATGTGATTTTGAATACAAAAACCATACTGATAAATGTATATTTGGGGAACAAAATGATGAAGGAAGAAACACAAGAACCAGTGGAATCAATGTTGAAAAAGACATAATTGTTTTCATGGATTGATGTATACACTGAATTTTAATGAAGTAATTATTTAGGGGGGAATGAAATACACAAGACATGACTACACAAAATAAACATATTATTACAATCACTAGACCATAAATTAAAAAGTATAGATCTTTTTAGGATAGGAAATTCTATTCACAATAATTATCATTTATAGTGTTAAATAACAAACATAAATATTATTAGGAACCATAATTTCTAAATCCAATGTATTATACTATAAAAATTATTATATATATATATGAAACATTTTTATTATTAATTAAACGATAACAAATGAAATATAAATTTTATTGGAACTAAGAGTACGATATGAATGATTATAGATAATAGAATTGAGTTTATTTATATGGGCTAATATGACATTTGAAAGGTTAATGTTACCATGGAAGTCTTACCATTCAGAATCAAAATGATTTAATAATATCTTCTTGATATGATAGATGTGATAATAATATTATATTAACATATATGTGTCCAATAAAATACATAAATTCATTTGGTAGTTATATAAATAAAAATTATTAATAATTTATATTGATTAAAAAAAATAATGTAATTACACACATATATCTTTGAAATAATGTAAGATTTATTAAAAAAATATTTTTTACATTTTATGGCACCAAATTCATGATTTTTGAAATAAAAAGAGAATATTATTTAGTAAATAAATTTCTCTTAGTTATATTTATAATTATCACATCCAAATTAGTAAATAGTTGAATTTATCATAACTTTTAGAGACAAACAAATTTTAAGTAAATTGTAAATTATAACACGATTATATAGTAAGTATTATGACTATTTAGTATTGTAAATATTATTTAAAACAGAATATAATAAAATTCATAAGAATAAATATTAATTTATAAAAATATATTATTATATAATATTAATGTAAATTTCTAAAACTATAATGAACCTTTTAAAAACTAAACAAGAAAATAAGGTATACAATAATATTTTTGAATAAGAAAAATATTTCGTGTCTAAAGTAATTTTAAAAAATTCGTTTTGTTTCTTAAATGAATAAATTTGAAGAATCAATTTATAAATACTAAAACCATTTCTTAGAAAATTATTTTTCATTTCACCAACTTTATTTCCTAGGAATCCGTCAAAAACATGGTATGAAATTCTCCCTTCTATACTATATATATCCAACCATCCTCTCATTTATATTCACGAAAACCCATTAAGATCAGTAATCCTCTAACATTTCCCCTCATGATTACCCAAGGGGTTGATAAGGTTATATTGTGTTTTTATTAATCATTGTGCATCTGGTTTTCATGTTAAGGGTTTTTAATCTTTTCACTTCTATTTTTATTATGAGAATCTATTGCAATTCTATTTACATTCATTTTCAAATGTTTTTATACTTCATTAATATGAATTATATATTATAATATGAATGAGATATAATTATTACCTCTAATTATACAACATTTTTAAATTGAAATTATGAAAAATTATATCCAAATCTTACAAATCCATTATGAAAATCCATTTTTATTCCATGTATTTGTGGTATTATTTTTATAATATTTCTATAAACGGGGCTCTATCTAAAAGAGGATGAATGAAATGTATTTTTCTAAGCCTATTTTGGGAGACACATATAATATAGTTAATTTTGTAACAAATCAACCTATCCCATCATAGTTTAGAAACCTAAAAGTTTTCCCTATCATAAAATTTAACAACACTAATGCATACCAAATATGTATGTCCCATATTACTAATTATAGAGGAGATTTTTTATTTTCATTGTTATCATACAACTATAAATTTTTATACTAAATGTATAATTACTATTTTTATCCTTATATTATTACTGTAATATCCCAATATATTAAGGTGGATACACTATCACTGAGAGAGTACATTACACACCACATTGAGCTTAAAAGAACAACTAAATAAAATTATTTAAATGTTATAATTATAGCCAATCTATTAGAATATATGGAAAGAGAATGTTACATGAATTATAAAAAATATTGTCTAAAAATGTATATATAATTAATTATTTTGTGGAAAAATAATTATAAATTAATAGAAAATCATTTTGAAAATAAAAGGAAATATTTTTCTGAAAACTATTTAAATGGGGAAAAGTGTGTTTTATACCAAAATATTTAAAAAATCACCCTTTTGTTTTATATTAATTAAATATATTTATAATATATTGAATATAAAATTTAGAAATAATCATATGTTTTTTCTAAAAATGATATAAAACAGAATTCAATTTTATATAGAAAAAACTATATTTTTTATATATAGTTCTCCTTCTTTTTAACAGAATACTTATCTTCAAAATAAATGTTAAAAAAATAGTAATATTTATTTGTAAAAATAATGTTCAACTTCTAATTATTTATTTCCAAACTAACTTATGATTAATATATTTATTTTTATGATAAGTTCATTTTAAATAATATTGAATAATATAGAATTTTAAATGAATACTAACTTTCTATCGAAAAATTATTAAATTTCAACTAATATAATTAATCGCTTTAAAATTAATATTATTTAAATTATAAATATATTAATCCAATTAAAGTATTTGAAATAATTTTTATTCTGAATTTATATATAAAACTTGGTAAACATTTTGACATTTTGACTTTACAAAATATCTTTGATGCCCTGTTAATGAGATTAATTTAAAAATTATTAAATCAAAATTTTTATTTTCAATTTTTAATACTAGATTTAGTATTTTTAATCATAATTTAAATGTTTTTTAAAATATATCCCTTTTATTTTTTTAAAAAAAATTTGATGTTGTATTTATTTTTAGTGAATAAACAGTTATCTGAAAATACTAAACAATGATGATGCAATACTAATTGTATTAATGGAAATATCAAATGAATGTTATTTAAAATATTAAAATAAATAGAATTTGATATAATTAATGTGATAAAATAATATAATAGAATATATTTACATGTTACTAATTTAATAAAATAGTATCATAAAATATCATGAGTTATGTTGATAGATTATACAGTTAATGTAATGAATAGTGTCAAAATTGACATTAATGATATTTTACAATATATAAAAATTTATTAAATTGTATAACCCTCCAAAAAATCTCAAATTCCTAAAATTTTTAATTATAAGGTTTTAAATTTCATCCATGATCCATTTAAGGGTATTTTATGATCGTATATTAACTATATTGACCTTTAATTTGTAAAAACACATGTTGAAATAGTTAGATTTAAGGATGTTAAATAAGCATACAAACCAAAAGACAAGTGTATAAATTTAGTAAAAAGATATATATTTTTTTAAGATGTTATTTTGAAAAATAATTATCATATATTTCAATGAAATTAGTTTCAATCCATTTTCAGTATAACCTTAGTTTATATTAATTTCATATTTTGTGAAATTCCAAGAGTGCCTATCCCCTCTCTTATAAAAGGTAATCTCCTATTATTAATTCATAACAATTGAAAAAAAAATTATTTAGAGAATACCAATACACGTAAATTCCTAGAATACATACCAACATTCTATAGTTATTATTTAAGGATGAACACCACTATTATTTTTCTTAAGGTGTTAAATAACAAAGGATTTATAAAGAAGAGGTATCGTTTAAATTAAGAATTTTGTTTTTCTTTTTCTTGCACATCTATAAAATTTTATTAATCCATGATAAAATTATAACTTCAGTATCTTTTATATAAGAAATATTTAATTATTATTTTTTAGGACTAATATCAATATCATCTTCTATCAAATGGGGAAATAATTCATCATCATTTTGTACGGTGGACTACCACCTCATGAACTAATATAATTCATTTTCCACCACCATCAATCAAGATGGATTATAATGATGGAATTATTATTTATATATGATATTAATGAATTATTTATCAATTTTCAAATAAAACATATCATTTATTTTATTAAAATTATTTTCCCATATAAATGGTAACATTGTTTGTGGGTACATGTGAATTATCACAACTACAAAGTGATGTGATTCATTTTTCATCAGCACATCACAAGGATGATATATATTTTATATTCAAATTATTAATGTTATATTAATTATATTATTATCATTTTTGAGTTATAACATAATACTTACATTCTTTTCGTAATGATAATTGAAAAATGAAAATGCTACTCATGAGTATGTACGACCTACAGTATCCATGATTGTAAAATAGTTCATTTTTCAAGACAATATTTAATTGAGAGATTAAAAATTATAATTAATATATGAATGATATTTTTATTTTACTGATATTATTTTGAAGATAATTTAACAATGAACACTTTTACTATAAACATTTACTGAAGTCTCTCTGGACTCATTTACTAAATTTTATTGAAACGTATGACATGAACTTAAATAAGTATATAATTTTTATTACACGGTAATATGTAACATAAAAGGAACAATATATGGAAATTTTTCTCATAAAATTAAATAATTAACATATGTTTATTACTTGGGAAGATAAATAATTACAAGATGATTCTAAATCAAGGTAAGGGACTTTCTTTTAAAAAAAATATTTTAAAGTTACTATTTCACCAATTTAAATGAAAGTTAGAAGAAATGTTTCTTTAAAATATATAGAATAAACTCAATTTACTCCTTTTATGAGGAATTAAAAATTTTATATTTCATTCGTATGTTCTTACAGTTCTTTTCAATGAATGTTAATTCATTTTTATGATCAGTTTTTATATTCCAAAAATAATTTTACAAAAAATGGGTATTTTGATATCCAAAAGTGTTTTAAACAAGGGTTTGACACAGTTTTCAATGGTTTCATTCATGCATTTTTCTTGAAAAATATTTCCGATGGGTGAACCTAGATAGCTCTAGGTGGTGCTGTTATATCTTATATGATGTGTGTGCCTAGATAGTGCTCCAATGAATTAGTAATGATTTTATTCTCTATAAAATTATTTGGGAAGTCATCCGTATAGTTATTCTATTTTTAATGGTTTTTATAATTTTTTTAAGTTTTTTATAGTGATCATGTCTCAAATAACCGATATCACTTTTCTATTATTTGTAAATAATTTTTAAAGAAATAATTTGATTTTAAAATGGTAATATAATGATATTTTTGAAAATATTATTCTTTTTTCAAGGGAAAAAGTATATTTTAAGATGGAATTTTTATTGTATTTTAACTCGACTAATGAATTAAATTGTTTTTACCCAATTAATTGATATTCTCATCAATGTTTAATAAAAAACACAAACTTCTATGGAATATTATGAAAAATGATGAAATCAAGATGAAATTAGGGAACATATGCCCTAAAAAAAGATATGTTTTATTTTAAAATTGTTTCTATTAGGGAAAATTTGAAACTGACTGTATTTTCACACTTGTAATGTATTATTTTACCATATAAGAGTTTTTCACAATTTTAAAAAACTTTAGACTGATGAAATACTCATAATTACAATAGTGTAAATTTTATCACATATGCACTAGAATATTTAATGCCTATTGTCGAGAAATTACTGTTGGTATCAAATTATGGTTTTTCCAACATTTTATGTTTGGATTTTTTATGATTTATAGATACCATCATGGTTTTAATAATTTTTAGGTATATAATATATTTTGTTTCTTAGAAACCCCTTCTGAGGTTTTTATGTTATGATATTTTAATGTGATTTATGATATTTTTAGAGACATTTATTTTTGAGGTAATTACCTATTATTATAAATTGGGGAAATAATCTATCTAAATAACAATGATATTGGAAAAATATTTGGTGATTAAGTGATTAATGCTATTTGAGATGACATTCTTTATTTTGGGAACTCTATATGATTATGTTAAAGAGAATATTCTGGAAATTTATTTGATTAATAAACGTTGAATAGTATTTTAGTGGAATATATTATTTTATTGTTGATTTACAGTGATTCGGGTTATTTATGAAAATGAATAGTGTACTTGGAGATTATATTGATAGGAAAATTACATTTTTTTGATACGCTAAGATCCATTGATGTTATTTGGTGATATATTTTAATACTGTCTTGGAAGTCTATGAGATCAAATCCTTCTTATTTTTGGGTTTTAATCATAGTCTTGAATTATTTTGGGTAATTTTATGTATAGTTATTTTTTGAATGATCTATGTTTAAATTTTGGTATTACAGTTAAATTTGGGAGATTAAAGTTGTTTTTCAGCATATAACAGTTTATTCTTTTCAGGGAATTATCATATCTTATCAAAAACATTTTTTTATAAATGTCTAAAGAATGTATAAATATATAGTTATATATTTTTGGATTTGGTGATTAGTATAAGTTGATTATATTTCTTCAGCAATGAAAAATTCATCTTAAATTAGAAAAAGATGATATTATGGTGGATGTTGATTATAGGATGACGCTATAATACTCAAGTAAGTATATTTCCATATGTACTTAGTAAAGTTGGTATATTAATTTCTCATCTATATAAAAAGGATCTTGAAACAAATATTTTATCAAATTCCTTATCTTACTAAGAAATCAGTGGAATTTTAACCCTTCATAGATTTATGGTTATGTGATTGTTAAATTTCTCATTAAAATTTCTCTATCACTATCCCTCAAAACATGATATTTAGTTTTCTCTTACATTTTATGTATTCCTACATGGAACCCTATTATGTGTTATCTTAGGTGACCTTTGTACTTCCCTTTCTGTATTTTCAAATAGATGTTTTATTAACCCTTTTTCTGATGTGAGATTTTAATAAAGGAATTTTTATTAGTCAAACTATGGTTACTGAGATCGAGTTCAAATTATGAGGACTCAATTTATTACATGGGTAGTGAATGTAACATCAAAATATTTTAAGAATGAAACACTATGTTCGATATCATAAACGATACATTGAATCGAGCCTAAAAGAAAGACTAAATATTATTATTAAAATGTTAACATTATAACCTATCCATTTGAATAGAGGGTATGAAAATGAATAATTGGATTATGAAAATATTGATTACACATGTATATATAATTATTTTTTAGTGACTAAATAATTATAAATGAAATAAAATCCTCTTGAAAATAATGTGAAATTGTTTTCCTAAAAACTATATAAAAGCGAACAAGTCTAGTTTATACCAATAAAATAAAAAAATCACCAATGCTGGATTGTATTAATTAAATATATGTAAATATATTATATGTTAAATATATTGTTTAAAATTAAACCTATGTGTTTTCTAGACATGTTATAAAAATATATTAAATTTTACCCATTAAAAAGATGTATTTTCTAAAGGTAGATTTTTTCCTTTTGATGGCGTACATGTTTTAAAATTAATTTCAATAAATTACTAAATTTTATTTTAAAAAATGAAATGAAATTTTAACACTTAATTTAAATATTATTTGAGGATGATTGTTTTGGAACTTTTCTGAAAGGTTTCATTTTTTTATGCATAAAAAAAATGCATTTTAATTGAATACTAACTTTTCATCTAAATAATTTATAATGAGAAATTTTAATTTTAATTTTTTTAAAGGAAAAATTATATGAATTATACCTATATTATTCAATTTTATGTAATTAGAATTATTTTTATGCTGAATTTATATAGAAAAACATAGTAATCTGTTAAAAAAATTTACATTTAAAACCCGCTTTCTCGACTCCTCTATAAGACTAATTTTAATTTTTTTTAGAAAAATATGTGTTTTAGATTTTAAAAAATCGATTAAATGTTTTTTATAATATGTTAAAAATTTAGGAAATATTCCCCTTTTATTTTTTTGGACAATATGAATAGTATATTTGGGGATTTGTATTACCATAGTTATGGGTTAATTAGGTAATTAATTGTAAAACTATTTATGAGAATGATTATAATTTTACCCTAAAACATATACTAATTTTAACATATGATTTATTTTCTAAGTAAACTTTATTTGGATGATTTTATGACCACTTGAAGCCACTTTTACGATTTTAATACCATTGTAGTATTCTATTATTAGAATAATCAAACCTGACACAATAATATTTTTAGTAAGTATAACATATTTAATATGTGGTCATATAGAAAATATATTTTACCATTAATATTATTTATAAATAAAAATTATTTTTATACATTATGAAAATATATTTTTAATTTTTAGTAAAGGGATAATTACCTTAAATTTTTAAACAATGTTGATGCAATAATTATTTTATTATTTTAAATTTCAAATAAATGTCATTTAATAAAATAAAATAAACATAATTTAATATAATTAATGTTATAATATAAATTTATATAATATATATAAATACTATCAATGTATTAAAATATTTTGATTGTGTTATAAAATATATATTGTTATTTTTAGAAGTCTAAGTAATTAATAGTTCCTAAATTTTTATTAAGGATATTTTAAAATATATAATATTTTATTAAATGATATAAAATTCTTAAAAATATTTATATAGTACAAATATTTTTTAAAATATTGAGAATTTCATCCATGATCCATTTATGTGTCTTTATTCATTTTATAGTAACTATTAACTTAAAAAATATAAAAACCCGTGTTTCTCAATAAGAGTTGGAGATGCTAAATAAGGGTTAAAACCAAAAGATAATGGTATAAATTTAATCAAACCATATATAAATTTTATTGGGTAATGTAATTTGGACCCATAATCATACACTATTTCTAATGAATTGTTTTCTATCCATTTTTAATATAAAATTAATTTATATTAATTGAATATTCTGAGAAATTCAATGAGTGCCCCTCCCTACTCTTATTAAAGGACACATACTCTTATCATTTAATCACATATAAAAAACATTTTGTTTTAGAAAATAACTATCAAAATACCTCACTATAATACAATTCCACTTTCTATAGGTCATAATTTATTTATAACACCTCCCTCCGTGCCCTTAAGTGGTTAAGCAACATATAATTAATAAAAAAGATGTATTGTTTTAATTAAGTATTTCTGTTTTGTTTCTTCATCGACATATATAAAATATTACTCAACCACGATTAAATAATAAATCAATTCTAATATATATAACTATATTTTATTATGATTTTTTTCAGGAAAAATGTCTACTTCCTCTTCTATCAAACGATAAATTAATTCATCGTCTGAGTGTACTGGGGACTACCACCTCGTGAACCTATGTAACACATTTTACTTCACCACCTATCAATACTAGTTATAAATATGAAATTAATTTTTATATATGATATTCAAGAAATATATATAATTATTTAAGGATAATAATACATTTACAATCATACCATTCTATTCATAGAGAAATGATAACATTGTTCATTTCTACATGTGAATTATCACCTCCATAAATTAACATGATTCATTTTTTATCACTACATTACATGGATAATATATATAAATACAATTAAATTAATAATATTATATTAAAGATATTTTTATCATTCTATATATTTAAAATAATACATATCTTCTTTCCATAATGATAATTGAAAAATGAAAATGTTACTCTTGTGTTTGTATGACCAACCATATCTAGGAATGTATCATATCTCATTTTTCATAACCACATTTAATGAAATGATTAAAAATAATAATTTATATTTTATATAGATAATTATTTCATGAATATTATTCTAAATATGATGTACCAATTAACACTTTTACTAAAATATCATACTAAATTCATTTTAGACTCAAGTACTGAATATCATCAAAATGTTCCACGTAAACATAAATTATTATATATTTATTATAAAATTGTAATAATTAATTTAAAATTAATAATAAATATTAAAAATATTCTCCACAAATTAAATAATTAACCTTGTTTTATTATTTTGTATGATAAAGATTTTACATAACGAGTCATACTCAAGGTAAGGGACTTTCATTTTTAAGTCCTCATTTAAAGTTACTATTTTATATATTTTTAAAGAAGTCAAAAGGGATGCCTTATTAAATTTAAACCATGAATGGAATTTCCCAAATACCTAAAGCTTTAATTATTTAATATATCCTTTATAAAATTTTTATCAAATTTCTAACAAAATGGTTAAATTTTTATGTGGGAATTTTTTATATTTTAAAATTGATTTTTGGAAAAAAAATGTATTTTGCATCCGAAAGTGACTTAAAATTGGGTTTAAAATTATATCCAATTATTTTATTAATGATTTTTTTTATTTTAAATTATTTAGGATTGTAACACATAGATATCACTAGGTTATGCCATTATATCTTATAATATGGTTTCACATAGATAACACTCCAATACATTGGGTAATGATTTTTTTTATTTGATGAATTATATTAGAAATCATTCATATAGTTATTCAAAATTTTTAGGGTTATTATAATGATTTTCAAGGGTTTTAAGATGATAATTTCCCAAGTCACATTCATGAATTTTTTATTCTTTCTATGGATTTTCTATGGATAATGTTTTTTCGTTTTAAAAGCAAAGATAATGATATTTTTTAACTGATTATCCCCTTTAGGGTAAATGGTATGTTTTTAAGAAGTTACATTTATGGTACATTAAATGGAAAAATGGATTTCTTTATTTTATATCCCTTATTGTGATTTTTTGGTCATCCAATGTTTGAAAATAATTATTAAAAGATTTTGAGGATGAGTATAAACTAATATGATGTCATGATGAAATATGTAATGAAAATAAAAAGAGGTTTATTTTTAAACGGTTCTAGTTGTAGAAAAAATGGATAATATGTATAAGTTTCCACTTATAATATATGGGATTTCAATAATAGTTTGTCTTAATTATCTAAAACTATAAACTAAAAAAGATCATCAGAATTGAAATAATGTGAAATTTAGTATAAAAACACTAGAATATGAAATTCTTAAAGCCATGTCCTAACAATTGATGTACCCTATCCTACTACCCTATAATCAGCCATATGTTAATGAATCATTACATTGAATTTTCAATATCCAATAGTATTTTCTATACATTTTGGATATTCACTAAGGTATCCATATTATTCTATTGAATTGAGAAATATTATTAGTTTGTATGTCCATTATTTCAATACAGAAGACTATTTATTACTTATTCATGATTATGTACAAGGTTACATAGAGAATATTATGTATTATATTGATTATAGATTCTATTCATTTGATGGATTCAACATAATTATTATGTTTTTAGGGACATAAAATATATAGACCCACAATTTATTTGTATCTCTCATTTAGAGAATTGTATTTGGTATTTAGTCAACATTTTCCCATTTATATGTGATGTCTTGGTTATGGACTTAATGGTATAGTTATTAGGTTCATCATTATGCATTACATCACTATAATATTGGCTTTTAAAATCCAAAATTTTTTATTTGAATTTTTATGCTATCAAGTTATATATCATACTCTGGTTATAAGTTATATGGAATTATTTGAAAATTTATTCTTTCTATATTATCTATGGCATGTTTATTTTAATATAGAATCCACTATACACTTCCCCATACAGATTGTCTAGGTTGACCCCTTCACATTGATTCCTCATTTCTGAAGGAAACTAAGAAGATTTCTATATGTGAATTAAGGGTAAAAAAAGTGGAATTAAAAATTTATAATGTATTGTTATAGTGATCTTTCAGTTTTCAATTTTTTGAAATGTCCATGTATATATCTAGTATACTAAAACTACACAACTATTTCCTCATTAGTATTGGGATATTATGTATTTAATAACATTATAATAAAGTAACTAGTAGCTCATGTTTATTAGAGTAAGGGTTGTTACCATAACCCTTAGGTTTAAATTTTTTTCAACACAGTTTTATGAACGACTGATGAGAACACGAGTAACATTCAAAAGATAGATATTTTGTATAGTTTTTTATCAACCCATGATTCCTCGTTTCATCTATTTTATGTATTTTCTTTAAGTATTTTTTTACATAATATATTCAACTTTAGACTCACAATGTTTTTAAGTAACAAATTCATCTAGAAATTCAATATCATTGTTTATTGATTTATAAAGAAATTTTTTTAGTTTCACTATAGTATATCATTTATTATATAAAAATTAATTTACAAAATTCAAATAGGCATTATATTATTTAACTTTTCAATAAATTTATAAATTATATCGAGTATCATTTGTTTTAAATTTTAAATTTTATCATTTTTATGTTCCGATTGATTAAAATTCCATGAAATATATCAAGTATTAAAATAAAACATAGAATAAACATAAATTTCTCCATTTCAATATGAATATCCAATTTTTTTATTTTACGTGTCTTCACCCAAATATAATAAATACTTTTCCTGGGGTGTAAATATTTTGTCTTATAAAAAAATTACTCTTACCAAAACTTCATATTATTTTTAATGACTTTATTATTCCCATTAAAAATTTCATAAAATAATTTAATTATATCATGATATACCCTTACATGCATTCAGACTAGCATACAATTAATATACGGGCTACAGATCCGTTTGGTTCGCCATTAAAAAATGAAAAAATTGTTATCTATACCCTTTTAATGTATTTTCTCTATGTGTTCATATCATGGTGAACTAGTGTTGGACAAGTATTTATTTAATTGTGTTTATTACATAATTCATGAAGTAAAATCATATAATATGAATATGGTATCTCTAAAATATTCATGGGAAATGAAGGACTTTGTGGGATTTGGAATCATCACACACTGTTTATCATGTTCAATATATTATTAGTTCTATGGTCCAAAAAATATGTTTATATAACCCTTAGATATTATATATGATCCTAAAATATAAGGTATCATAGTTCTTTAGTCTATTTAATAATATTTGGGCTATGTTGAGGGTGGATTCACCATTTTCCTAAGGTGTTTTCTAAATCCACATGGATATTGGGTTTGTGTGTCTATTACTACTTTTTTTTGTAACCCCCCATGCCTAATATAATTCAGACTATAACATGACATATTTATCCCTATATATTTTTGTAAATAACATTTGGATTACTATACCTCTATCTGATGAAATTATAAATGGTTTATTCGATGAATTTGACCTAGGGACTCTGATATTCCCCATTGATGACCCTATACATAACTTTATATACCTTGAACTTATACATGTTAAATATACTATATAAACACAAACTTCATTACATAATATTTTTATCATTTCACAAGGATATCTAGTATTCATAGAACACTATGTGTAATCCAAGTCAGTAACATTTGTATAGATACAGATGTATGATTATATTCATAATACATCATAGAAATGACATTTTATACATTAACCACATTCTCCTCAAGGGTATAAAATAATTTATCATGTGATATTTTAATATTCATGATGTTATAAACATTAAGATCTAGAATGAATCAACAGAAAATATCAAACATTTTTTAATAGATTTTACATGATATCATAGAAAAACATTCTTTTTCACACTCTATCCAATGACCTCAGTTTTTTGTGCTCTGACTATTTGATTTGGACCATTATAATCATTCATATGGAGTCGATAAAATAACTTTTTTTAACTCAAAAATGTTTAGTGACTTATGTTACCATCAATGTTATATACATTTGGTCAAACAAAAGAAAGAAAATTCATTCATCCAACCTTATTACATCATAATTAGTTTCATTTTAACATCTTCAAATTCTTTGAAACATCACAAAAAACCCCTTAGCCTCAAGAAATTTACCCACCCTAATGCAAATAATCTCATCAAATTTATCTAGCTTGATTTTTTTAATCCATGTTTTAGTGGATTAATGTACTTGTTTTCAGGATATATCCTTCATAAGGAATCTCCTTTGGCAGTATGAGGGGCGCAACACTACATTCAGTTTCAAATTTATCAATATAATCAAAATAAAAATAAAATTTAGAAAACATAGATTGCACCGATGAATATAAAATAGACTAAAATTATAAAAACTATTACTTAACCACTTCAATCTAATAAAATACGAATACATTAATAGAGGGTTATACTAGATATTTCATTATTTGTAGAGACATGCGAAATATTTTCATGGGTCTATTGTGTAGAAAATAATTGGGTTGAAGGGCATATACAAAAACATTAAGGCTTAAAAAAATGAAGATAATAGAGAATATACAACTTATTCATCAACTAATCAACTTTTTTATGACTATTTGTTGTGTGGAATTTTAATCCTTGTTGAACTCACACTCTCTCAATATCACTCACGTACACAAAAAAGGATACAAAACAACATAAAAGAATTATGTGGTTTGTTCAAATAACCTAATATATAGGGAGGGAATTTATTGTAATATCTCGGGTTTTCCATGTATTAGTTTTTAAATATTATATGGAATTATTATGAGAGCAGGTGCAGAGAAAAAACATCATTCTGAGGCCTGGTGATCCCATAATGAAGGTTTGAACTTCTTTACATTAACTGGGTGTGGCATATGTGAGTGGTTATTGAACATTCCAAATGGATTACCGGATTAAAAATATGAGGGAACCATTGCGTCTAGGATGATAAATTTACCAGAGAATGAGTCTAACCTCGACCGGTGCGGGTTAAGGGAAAAATTTAATTTTCAGACATTTTTAGTAAAATAAAATAAAATATGTTTGAAAAGTTTATTTTTATTTCTTATTGGAATCATCTGTTGTTGCGCAATGACGGGACAACTGTTTCAATATTTATTGTTGTGTCATAATGAATCATAAAATACAACATAACTCATTAATGTGTAAGTGTGATGGAATGCCGAAACACACTCCCCCTTTTTAATGGGTTAATCATATGATTCTCATTGGCAAAGGATGGGAGAAAACTCTGGTGGAATCTTAGAGCCTTGGAGAGAAATCTCGGCGACGATCGACGATGAATCAAAGCTGTGAATCGCAGTGCCAAAAAGTTGAAGGATCTCGATGATGATGGAAGCATGACCCCTTCATCAGCAATCAATCCCTTCTCTAGGTAGGGGAAGTTATTTTGATTGTCCTTTCCATGTTTCTGAACTTAAATGATGAACGTGGATCAACCATGAACAGGTTTATCTGTAGATTCATAAGTTCTTGCCGGAGGGTTTCATTGGATTGATCTCGGGAAATTAAAGCCATGTTGAATTGTTGTTGATTTACACTCTGTTTAATCCATATAACTGGAAAAGATCAACATCGTGATGAATGACGACAGAGGTTCATTCCTCAATTTTGTTTATTGGATTTCATCCCCATTTCATTCCCTCGTGCGTTCTTCACGTTCTTCGTGGGGTGATGCACAATGGATCATTGCAGATTCATTTTGCGACGCAATGATCCTAAATTGAAGATCCAACATCACGACCACTTATCAGAGGTTCGACGATGATAAAATACAAAGAATCAGACCAGATCAGGAAAGACCGTTCATCAACAGATCTTCATGGGGGTGGATCAAAATGTGTTTTCGGGGTTGATCAGAGACCCAAAAACAATTGAGATGTATTCGGTACATTGGGGAGACCTATAATCTACGGTTTTGTGCTGATCATACCATTAGAAAAAATATCAAGGAATCAAGGGAGGCGCACCGGAGAGAAGCACCGATTCTGGAAAATTCCGGAATTCATGGCGTGTACTTATGAAGAACACGACGTGTAGTACCGGTGGCAGAAGATAGTGTTTCTGGGGTCAGATAGGTATCACAAGACATGTGAACCTGGTTACATGGTGTGTTAGACATTCCGAGAATCTCAATGAGAATCTTGGGTAATACACGGACACAGATGGGGTATACGGTCATGTAATTCACCACCCGGCTAGGCAAGCCCAGTAACACAGGTTACCTCATGTACCAGTTACACCGGTTGGTGTACATGGGTTGAGATCGTGTACGAGAAAATGGACAACATACACGGGATGAACCCCAGATGTGTAGACACGACGTGTTATCTTTTTTATTTGCTGTGTAGTTTCATTTTTCATGACCAGCCTAACGACATGGGCCATTGTACACATGTTGTACCTGGGGTTATATGGCATGGCATGCAACCTTTCTACACACCGTGTACTTTTATGTACATGGAATGATCTTCTTGTTCACTGTATCATGGACATGTTTTATTTGGGTTAGTGCACCTTATTCTCATTCCCCTGAAGGTCAGGTATCAATCCCTACTACAGGCGTATGATCCCATCATCAGGAATTTCTTTGATAAAGTCAGGTATCCCTTTGGGAGGCCTGAAGAGAGATCCTCTATCCAATATTGACCCTAGGTAGAGTCAGGCATCGACATGACGAACTCTACTGGGTGTTGATCCTCTTCTTAGCAGGTGAATATAGATGAGTTGCGGTACTCACCGTAGCCCTGGAAGTGATCCTCATTTGTATAACGTGATCTTTCCCCACTCAGGAGTGTGTTCTCCCGTAATGAGTGTATCATTATCTTGTGACTTTTCCTAGTGAACTGTGCTTCTTGTATGGATGTCATCAGAGGTATTAGACTCGTGGAGTGATTTCTCCCGGATGAGTTCTTTTTGGAAAATATGAACTGAATCCCTAGAAGGGGTATGCGGTAGTGTGGCTTGTCTTTAGACTACATGTCTGAGTTTTGAGTATACATGGATTCTGTTCTCCCATTATATGTTCAGTAGAGATATACTATGAAGATCTGACTGTGCCTTTCTTTTGTGTATTTCCTTGTGATTTTTTTTCAGGGTCCTCCAATGAGTATTGTAATACTCACCCCTACATGGGATTTGCCAATAGGTTTCGTGTCTTGTGCAGATGAGTAGCCTTTTGAAGAGTCTACGGAGGACTAGGACATGGAATTGCTTTCTGAGATTCCCCAGAGGAAAAGGTGTTCCTATGGCTGTGAGATGCTGTCCCAGTACCTCTTTGTGTATGCAAATTGGACTTTGTAGTTTTCAGACACATGTTTTTTATGTGGGCTTGTGTTCTGGCCCTGTTTACATTCAGTACATTACTTCCTATAGTACTATATTGGTTGGGCTAAGTTGGATGCTTGAATTTTGTTCCCTAATGTTTTCTTTCATTTAAGCATTTTGGGCTTGTAGATGTGTACGTGTGTATTGGTACTTAGGAAATGCGTCCCATATTGGTTATATGCCTACTCGGTGCTAGTCACCTACCCCTGGCCTATTGGAGGCGTGTTTGGGGAGTCGCGGTGCGGGCCCCACTTGGACGGGTCTTGATAGAGTGGAATCAGAGGTGGGCGGTTCTACCATCGGACTAAGATATTGTGAGATTGGTTTAGGGGAACAATGTTAAGTGTTTTGAGCACGGATTTCGGGCTAGAGACTCCGGTGTTGGTGCTGGCAGCTGACGTATCCATACACCAGGACTCTGATAACCTGCTTTTCGACTCAGAACATGAAAACACTAGTTATGGGGAAATAAAAAAAATTTACATGCATTATATAGGAATGTGTTGTGTTTTCCATGTCCCTTGTGTCAGCTATACAGATATACTCATTAACCATGGTACATCATGTTTATTTATAGGATGCCTCCGTGATGCATATCCACTAGGATTCAGTAACACGATCATGAGGATGAACCCCTTAGTGACAAGGCTTTGATACAAGGACTAGTTCCCTAGGCGTTTCCTCTAGGTGGTTCACATGATATACCACCACTATTGGAGAAGCTCGTGGTACCTGCAGTACCGACCGACGAGGGGTGCATGCTGAGCGCACTCCAAGAGTTCCAGAGACAAAGACCCCTCAAGATCCAAGGATATCATGATCCTCCGGCAGCTGAGGACTGGCTTGAGGTGGTTGCTAGAGTTTTCCGTCTAGTGAGGACACTAGCAAACTAGATGGGGATCCTAGGAGCGAGCCTTCTTCGGGGATCGACCAGATGATGTTGGAGTCTGACCACACCGACTCATGATGAGGAGAATCTGTCATGGACATAGTTTGAGTGACTATTTAGGGAGGAATTCTCCCTGGTTATGCTAAGAGTAGTATGCATCCAAGAGCTTCTTAATCTCTAATAGGACAGATTGACGGTAGATGACTATTCATCGAGGTTCACCAACCTCATCAGGTAGTCGATGGATATCGTAAGGGATCAGTACATTAGAGAATAGACAATTGAGAAATGTCTATGATAAGAAATCTGATCTAGTGTCATTCCACTATGCATTTCGACTTATGATGGAGTGCTCGAGTGGGCCTTGGTGATCGAGATATTCTTGGAAGAGCCGAGACAGCCGGCGGCAGTCAGCAGCGGGCAGAAAGGTTTGGAGACCTCTATTGTGGGGAGCTTCCATCAGACATAGGGATACGGATGTGGGAGATGTCATAGGAGGACCCATGACAGGGAGTCGATAGTCCAAGGCTCCTTGGAAGGATCCATACATCCTAGGGAGAAGCGGTGTTGTGCGCACGACGATAGGGGACATCTCGCTAGAGATTGTCTGAACCATCGAGCTGTTGAAAGGGAAGATGTGGTTGGACCACCGAGGCAGAGGCAGAGAGTGGAGCAGACAGACCTGCCATGTGGAAGACATGGAATAGGAGCAGGGGGAGCTGCAGGTGGTGCCAAATGCTTCAAATTACATCCACCACCACCAACAGGAGTTCCACACCAGGCTTAGGGAGAAGGGGGACAAGGGTGAGGACAACTTCATGCGGTCTAGGCATATGACCCAAGGGCTCCAGGGATAATCTAAGGTATGATATGTGTCTTATCTACATTAGATTCTTTAATTATAGACACAGGTGCTAGACATTCCTTCATATCCACATGTCTTCTGAAAAACCTTGTGATTTTGGTAGAGCCATTGACTGGATCCATATGCTTGGAGACACCTATGAGAGGAGACACGATGATCACGAACCATTTCAGAGAGTGTGATCTTACCATTGGAGGTGGTTGTTTTGGTTGGAACCTCTTGGAGTTAGCATTGATGCCTTACAATGTCATTCTTGGTATATATTTTTTATCTTCATTCCATGCCGAGGTTGACTATTTTAGGCGAAGAGTGTGGTGTGTCCACAATGATGGAACAATGTTTTCCTTTGTCTGAGAAAAGGAGTCTCAGGCAGCACAGAATGGGCTCATGCATAGGAGGGTGTAGCTGGTCACTCATGAGTTGGACAGCCTTTCCCTCAGAGAAGTAAATGTGATGAGCTTCTAGTTCCCAGAAGTAGTGGTGGAGTACGAGGATATATTTTCTGTAGATGTTCTAGGACTACATCCCTGTCGGGAAATCGACTTCTGCATCAACATACACCCCGGGAGGGCACTGATTTTTTCATCGGCATATCACATGGACCCTACAGATCTTCGAGAGCTGAGGGTGCAGTTGGAGGATTTTCAGAGAAAGGGTTTGGTGAGACCCAGCATTTCACCCCGGGCAGCCGCAGTCTTGTTTTCCATGAAGGAAGACGGGAGTCTGAGGATGTACATGGATTAATGGTGCCTGAATCAGGTGATGGTAAAGAACAAGTATCCACTGCCGAGATCGATGACCTATTCGATCAGATACGAGTGGAACCACGAATCTCAAAATCTGAACTTCGATTAGGTTATCACCAGTTATGAGTAATGGATGAGGATATACCGAAGACAACATTCAGATGCCACTACAGTAAATATGGGTACACGGTGATGCATTTCGGCATGACAAACTCCACCGCAGTTTTCTTGGGACTGATGAACTAGATCTTCCAACTGTACTTGGACCAGTTCGTAGTAGTCTTCATCGATGAAATCATTGTGTAATCGACGTCAGATGGGGAGCACGCGAGACACAAACATATTGTTCTAGATGTACTCTGGGAGAACCAGCTATATAAGAATCTATTGAAGTTCCATTTTAGGATTCAGGGGGTCCACTTTGTGGGACATGTCATCTTAGTAGATGGATTTGCTGTGGACCCAGCCAAGGTGGAGGCAATGTTATCATGGGAGACACCTCAGAGCATGATGGAGGTTCGAAGATTCCTTGGGTTTGCAGGATATTATCAGAGATTCATTCATGATTTCTCCTAAATAACAGCACTGATAACAACATTGACCATGAATGGGAAACCCTTTGTGTGGATGGAGAAGTTCTAGCAGGCTATCAAGCAGTTGAGACAGAGTCTAACGAGCACCCCAATCTAGAGATTGCTGTAGGAGGGGGTTGATTACATAGTTTTCTTCGACTCATCAGGGACTAGGTCTGGCTCTGTCCTGATGCAGAGACAGGTAGTTATTGCTTATGGTTCGTAGCATCTTAGGCCACATGAGAAGAACTATGCTACCCACAATCTCGAGTTGGAAATGGTAGTCTGTGCATTGAAGATGTGGAGACACTACCTTATGTGCGAGCGGTTCATCATCAACTATGACCACAAAAGCCTCAACTACATCATCTCACAAAAGGATCTGAATCTGAGGTAGAGGCGTTGGATAGAGCTCCTCCAGGATTATGAATTTTAGATCATATGTAATCCTAGGAAGGGGAACAAGGTAGTGGATTCTCTTAGAAGAAGGTTGAGCTCACATCTATTGAGTGAGGCGACATAGCAGTTAGACACGTTGCAGTTGTACCTCGTGGATGGAGAAGATGCAGCTTACATTTAGATGATGGTTTTCACCCCTCCACTCTTACAACATGTTAGGGAGCCACAACTTGGTGATGTCGACTTTGAAGCTTTACATCCTTAGTTGTCCACAATACATGCTCCTGATTGATATTCACAAGGTGGGGAGCACATAATTCTTTTCAGAGGGTGCACTGTTATACAAGTAGCATTGTACGAAGAGGTCCTGAGGGAGTTCCATACATCCACCTTGGTGGTACATCATGGAGTGGAAAAGATGTAACATGAGCTCCGACAATAGTTTTGGTGGTCAGGCATGAAGAAGGAAATAACATAGTTTGATTCTATATGCCTTACATGCAAGAAAGTGAATGATGAGCACCAGGTTCAAGAAAAATTAGATCACCCCTGGAAGTTACCGAGTGGAAGTGGGATGGAATATCGATGGACCTTGTGACATGCATACCATAGATGTACAAGGGGCATGATTCCATCTAGGTGATCATTGAATAACTCACTAAGTCGGACCACTTCCTAGCTATCAAGGAGCAGAGTTCCGTAGAATTATTGGGATTCCTATATGTGCAAGAGATAGTTCGACTTCATGGATTACCTTCAAAAATAGTCTCGAATAGAGACGTTCTCTTCACATCAATGTTGTGGAAGGGGTTGAAGGATGCTTTTAGGACTCGGCTATGATTGAGCACGACGTTCCATCCCCAGACCGATAGTCAAAGGGAGAGTACCATCCAGGTTCTGGAGGATATGTTGCGGGAATGTATCTTGGACTTCAGTCGCAGTTGGGAAAACCACCTATCACTGGTGGAGTTCGCATATAATAATAGACACCACTCCACCATTGGTATGGCTCCGTTCGAGGCCCTGTATGGGAGACCCTGCCAGTAACCGCTTTACTAGATTGACCCAAGAGAGTCATCACTCATGGGTCCAGAGATGGTGCGAGCTACCACCGAGAAGGTGTAGATCATCCGGGAGTGGATGAAGACTAAATAGAGCCGACATAAGTCTTATTGCGATAGACAACGAAGGCACCGAGAGTTTTAGGAGGGGGCCATGTATTTCTTCATGTATCACCTCGACGAGGGTTACAGAGGTTTGGCCGAGGCAGCAAGGTATCCCTGAGGTTCATCAGAACTTTTCAAATATTGCGCAGAGTCGGCGAGGTGGTGTACATCCTTTCTCTACTTCCATAGTTAAATCGGTTACATTATGTCATCAACATGTCGTATATGAGGAGGGATGTACATGACCCATCGTACATCATCGACTGGGGGGAGCTAGACATCGAGGATAGAGTGACCTTTGCTGAGTACCCAGTGGATATTGAGGATCGGTTGGAGGGGATCCTAGATGGGTGATCAATTCCCTTGGTTCCCATTCGTTGGTAGCACGTGAATCTTCAAGAGAGCACGTGGGAGTGGGAGGATTATATCCATGCTTAGTACCCACTTCTCTTTGAGAACCCTGTTTTGGATTTTCGGGGACGTAAATCCCCAAGGTGGGGAGAATGTATTGTCTTGGGTTTTCTGTGTATAATTTTTTAAATATTATATGGAATTATTATGAGACCTGGAACAAAGACAACACATCATTCTGGGGCCCGTTGATCTTTGAATGATGGTTTGAACTTCATTATGTTAGCAAGTCAACATATGTGCACCATTGTGGAAGTTTAAAAAACGGATGCCCAGATTAAAAATCTGATGGCACCATTGCATCCAAGATGACGACTTTACCTAATAACGAGTCTAACCATGACCAGCGCGGGTCAAGGGAAAAAGTTAATTTTTGGATGTTTCTAGTAGAATAAAATAAAATAAGTTTGAAAAGTTTATTTTTATTTCATTTTGGAAACATCTGTTGCAGTTCCACGACAGGGCAACAGTTTCAATATTTAATGCCATGTCATAATGACTCAGAAACGACAACATAACTAATTAATGTTGTAGCATGATGGAATTTTGAAACATGCTTCCCCTTTTTAATGGGTTAATCGTATGTTCCTCATTGGCAAAGGTCGAGAGAAAAATAAGGTGGAATATTGGAATCTTTGAGGGAACTCTCGGCATCGATCGATGAAGAATAAAATCCATGAATCACTACACCATAAAAGTTGAAAGATCTTGATGACAACGGTTGAATGACCCCTTCATCAGCGATAGATTCCTTCACTAGGTAGGGGTTGTTATTTCGATTCTCCTTTCCCCATTTCATAACTTAAATGATGAATGAAGATCAACCACTAACAAGTTTATCGACACATTTGTACGATCTTTCAGAAGGGATTTATTGGATTGATCTCAGGGAAATAAATCCTTGTTGAATTTTTGTCGATTTTTTCTCCATTTTATCCTACTAACGGGAGTGGATTAACACCAAGATGAATGATGGTGGAGGTTCGTTCCCTGATTTTGTTTACCAGATTTCTTCAACATTCCTTTCCCTCATGCATTCTTCATGTTCTTCGTGCGGTGATGAACAACAGATCATTGCAGATTCGTTTTGTGACAAAACAATCCCGTATTGAAGATAGGAAATCACGATGACCATGAAAAGGTGTGATGATGATAGTGGACGATGAATCAGACCGGATTAGGAAAGATCATTCTCCGACCATTCATTGTGTGGGTGGATCAAAACGTGTTTTCAGGGCCGATTGGAGGCATGAAAACAACAGAGATGACTTCGGGACATCAGGGTGACCATGAATCTGGGTTTTCATGGTGATCAGACTGTCAGAACAATGATCGAGGTATCACGGGAGGCGCACCTACGAGAAGTGTTGATTCTGGAAAATTCCAGAATACACGATGTGTACTTCCGAAGAACACGCGGTGTAGTACCAGCTGCAATATCTAGGGTTTTGGGGCTCATATAGGTATCGCATGACATGTGACCCTGGTTAAATGGCGCGTTGGACCTTCCTCGAAGCTCGAAGTGTATCTCAGGTGATACATGGACACAGATGGGGTACACAGTCGTGTACTCCACCACCCGGCCAGGAAAGGCCAGTATCACATGTTACCCCACGTACTAGTTACATGGTTTGGAATACATGGGTTGAACCCATGTACGGGCACATGGCCAGCGTATAAGGGGAGGACCCCAAATACATAGAAATCATGTTCTATCTTTTTATGTGCTGTTTAATTTCATTTTTCATAACCAGCTTAGCGACACAGGCCGTTGTACACAGGGATTACTTGGGGTCCGAGGACACAGTGTGTGGCCTTTCTATATGCCGTGTAATTTTTTGTAGATGGATTAATCTTCTTGTCTACGGTATTTTGGACACGTTTCTTTTGGGTTAGTGCCCCTTCATGTCTTTCTACTGATGGTTAGGTATCATTCCCTAGTGTAGGAGTATGATCCCTTCAGCCGGAATTTCTATGATAGAGTCAGGCATCCCTCCGAGAGGCCCATAGAAATATCCTCTATCCCATCTTGACCCAAGGTAGAGTTATGAATTGACATGAATAACTATACTGGGCATTGATCCTCTACCTATCAGATTAAATAGGATGAGTATCGGTATCCTCCATGGCCATGGTAGTGATCGTCATCTATGTATCATGATATTTCCCCACTTAGAAGTGTGTTCTACCATAATGAGTGTATATATCTATCGTGATTTTTCCAGATGAATCGTGCTTCTCGAGTATACATCATCAGAGCTATCAGACATGTGGAGTGAGTTCTCTTGGATGAGTGCTATGTGGAACCTTCGAACTGAATCCCTAGCGGGGGTATGTGGTGGTGTGACTTGTCTCTAGCTAGACTATGAGTCTGAGTTTTGAGTATATCTGGATTGCGTTCTCCTATTATATGTTCATTATACATATACTATGTAGAGATGATTGTGCCTTTATTTTGTGCATTGCCTTGTTATTTTTTTTCAGGGTCCTCTACTGAGTATTTTTATACTCACCCCTGCACGAGCTTTTCACAAATGTGTCGTGCCTTGTGCAAACGAGGAGTCTTTCGACAGAGTCCAGGGTGGACCAGTATAAGGCCGAACTTTCTGAGTTTCCCCATAGGATAAGGTATTTTGATGGATATGAGAAGTAGTCTCAGTACCTCTTTGTGTTTATTGGTTAGACTTTGCGGTTTTTAGACTATGGTTTTTTTTGTGGGCTTGTATTCTGGCCCAGTTTACTTTCAGTACATTACTTTCTGTAGTACTGTGTTTGTTGGTCTTAATTGTACGCATGCATTTTGTTCCCAAATGTTTTCTTTAAATTCAGAATTTTGGTCTTTGAGATGTGTGTGTGTGTAGAGTTACTTATAAAATGTCTCCCATGTTAGTAATATTCCCACTCGGTGCTAGTCACCAGCCCCTGGTCTATTGGAGGAAGGCTTAGGGAGTCGCAGCGCGGGCCCCACTGGGACGGGTCATGACATTTATTCATTATTAGAAAAACTAATATATCATTTAAAAAAATTTCCCATGGTTTTATACCACATTTATAAAATTTGTCATTAGTATAATTATATATCCATTATAATTTAAAATAACCACAATAATTATTTATTCATGGTAGCCATGAATTTTATACTACTGTTTTTTATTGTTGAATATTAAACATAATGAACCTATAATATAGTTAGGTTTAAATCATTCAAGAAACTAATGGGAGATTGGAGAACTCCCCAATAACTGCATAAGACCAGGATGTCATCCAATCTAGGTGAGAGAATAGAATTCGTGGCCACATGACCAGAGAACCATTGATAAAAACTGAATATCACCACTTTTACCAGATATTAGTGATTCATAATATGCCAATTCCAATCATCAAAATATTGGATCATAAAAATTAGTTTTGGGGGAAATAGATGTCTATTGCAAGAAGAAACCATGGTTGAGAGGTCTTAGGGAAGGGTGAACTCTTTTCCATGTAGCAAATAGTTTGGAGAAAACCTAAGTTGGTGAGAAAGAGATTTGTATCCCTTTATAACTTGTATTTCATTATTCTAGATAATGATAACTTATTAGTCAGACATTTTCCATAGTATCCATTCTATTAATTTTTAAACAATATCACATAAATTAGAGATTCACATTATATTTTGGATATAAAAACATGATGCTCACACTCATTTTTGGTGTAAAATTAATTAAAACTATATCGATAAAATCGTCAATTAATTTACTAAAATATGGAATTTAAAAAACCATTATTTTACAAAGAAACATCAAATAGATCCTAATATTTAGGTATGTTATTATATAATTCCACACACTTAAATTTTAGAGAGTTTTAATAAGTAATTTTTGAATATATTGAATATTTTTAATATATATATATTGATAGAGATAGTTCACTATTTTAGTTTTCGAAGTATATTTTATAAATGAATGGGTCACATAAAATTTCACATTTATTATTTATTCAATATATTGTTTGTACTTTTATATAAATCATAATAGTACATATATATAGTAGAGTAGCCTATAAATTTTCCATTAGAAATGTTTTGATCATATTTACTAATATTAGACATTGGGTAATAATTACTAAAAATAAATCTTATTATAATGGTTCAAAAATGCAGAAAAGTGAGATGAACTATAAGAGTGACCTAAAATTTTTAATGTTAAAACCATGAATGAAAACTCAGTCACTATAGGTTTAATTTCACTATTTTATCATCATTATTTAATTAATGGTGATACTACTACAATTTTAAAAATTTTGTATTGGGATAAACATATTCCATATTTTCAAAACTATTCCAATTTATTAGTCTAATTTCATGGTTCCTAAACCATAGTAGCCTAGATATCCTATTGTTTGGGTTTTCAAAACAAGGAAGTATATCCTATATATGGTCATGGTTTGAGAACCACTAAACTAGTTTTTGGATGATTTATTATTTTATCTTTATTTAATATATCCACAATTATAGATACATTGATAGAAGAAACCATATGTCTAGAATTTTAAAAAACATTGGATATTAGTTTAGGCAAAAGCATGTGCGTGGACACACACTTAGAGAATAATGATTCATTATTTTAACAATAGAATAAAAAAATATATAAAAATTTAAAAGAATAAATAAATCCTTAATTATAATTAAAAATTTATTTAAATTATATATGAATAAAAATAAAATCACTAACATAAAATATATATGAATAACCAAGAAACCATGATTTCATGTTAATGTGTACAAATCAAATTTTCAATGGTTCTAAAAATATTATATTATTGTTTAATTATGACATTACTTCTTTGATAAAATTAAAATTAAATTAGAATGAAACACCAACTCTATTAATTAAGAATATGGATGAAAATTTATAAAAGTTCAAATCATAAATATCATCATGAATTAATTATTAAGAGTTGTTAAAATAAAGCACAACAATATACGTTATTTTTCAAATTGATAACATATTCTATTATAAAACAAATATTAGACACATTAATATTATGGGATTAATAAAAAATAAATTTACATTAGTTTTAAAGAAAACATTTCGATTCCTCCAAGTACAAATCCAAATATATTTTGTCAAATTCAGTTACAACCACATGAATAAATGGTGAAAATATGATTTTAAATTTCCTAACGCTCTTGATAACTTTATAGAGATAATAATTAAATAATTTATAAAATGAATATTTCAAGTAGAAATATCGAGTCAAATATATATAAAATTTAAAATAACTTATTATTATTATTAATGAAATATTTCAATATGTGTTTCCAACGAACTACTACAATAAATTTGTAGGAGAAATTGAAATAAATAATTCTACAATAGAAAATATATATTATAATTTGTTGAATAAAAAATTAGATTTTTTTTATATTTATGGTAAAATACCCTCAAATAAATTACCTAGGGATATTACATAAATTAGTGATTGAAATAAAATTTTCAATGATCAATAAAAAAATTAAACAAAAGGTATCATAAGTATATTTATCTTTGTTATATATCTGATCTAAATGATAAAAATTGTATTTTATATGCGTTTTGAAATAGAAAATGTTTATTAAAAATAATCATTATAGATATTATGTGTAAGTGTTTCCATATTAACCATTGGAATAGGATTTTTCACTTATTTGTCCTCTATTTGGAAGCACTTATTGGATGTTCTTTATTTAATTTATCACTAATGATAACATGTACCTTATAGAACGATACCTTCTAGATATAATATAGAAATAATTGTATAGAACCCATTATAAAAAATTATTACTATAATAAGTGTATTTTAATTCATGTTGTAAGATAGTGGATTATAATTAATTCCATGAAAAAAACACCATAAATGAATCTTTTTCAACATCACAATAGATAATAATTTAACAAAAAGTGTAATTTTTGTGTATTAGAAAAAATAAAATGTCACTAAATTTACTAAATAAAATTTCGTAAACAAGTGGCATAGAATAAATTTTATGAAAATAAAAAAAAATCATTTTAAAAAAATAATTTTATCAGGAAATTATTATTTTTTACAAATAATATAATTTATGAAACTAATTATTAATATATTTTTTTACAAATGGATAATATTTTTTCAATAATTATTTTCAAAATGTGTCTTGAAGATGTTGTAAAAAATTAATACAATTATTATATGTGATTCCAATTGATTGAATAATAAATTTGTTTTAATTTATTCATTATTTGGAAACCAATATAAGAAAATTTTAAAATCACATATCTTTTATAATAACCATTTTAATGAATTTTTAGAATAATTGGTAAGAAAAAATTCGAAAACAATTCTTGATGAGTTGATATAAATACTGTCATCACATGCAATTAATATAATAATATGTTTTCAATAATTATTACCAAACAAAGTACACAATTAATTAACACTAATCAACTATATTAGGTAAAGATTTATTATAAAAAAACTATATACATTTTTAAAAAATGAAAAATATTTTTTATCCAAAAAAATATATTAACTTATAATCTAAATGAAAATCACACATATAATTGAAAAAGGATAATTTTTTTCAGCGATCAATCATAATAAAATGAAAAGAAATAATTTATACTTATTTTTATATATTAGTATTCATTCAACTTAGTTAGGCGGAATCTCTACTAGTAACCCATGATTGATGAGAATATCTTGGATTCTTGATGACATTTTAGAGATATATCGAACATAAAATCACATAATTCCATTCATTCATAGTAAAAATGTGGCCTCATAGGGGCTCCCATATAGGGGTTTCCATTTTCAACATTCTTAATAACATAAAACACGACTAAGAAATTGACTTTTTTATATATAATGATATGGTGGTTATAATCTTCTGAGAACAAAATGTTATTACATTCTTCTATAGCTTTGGATTTTATTTACTGATAAAATTCCATATGAGATAACATAATCATAATTATATTAGGTATGCATAGGAGTATGTGGTGTACATTAGTTTCATTATTGGGTTACTAGAATCCAGTGATGTAAACCTCCACTAATTCTTAATATCGAATTTATTATGATTTTGGATTCAAAAATATTTGTGTTTTTGGGATTCCTTATGAATGTCACCAAATAAACAATATATTTTCATCTTGTTTTTAAAAAATTTAGGTTTTTTTTTCTACATCCCTTGAATAATATATAATTCATTTTATTAATTTGAAACATATTTATTTTTAGAAATTCAATTTTATAAATTTATCCCTATTCAACTCCCCCATCATCAAATGAAATTGAAAAAATTTAACTCATATCTGTATAGAGATCATTATGTTCTAGCCTCTTTAATATTTCTTTGTATAATTAATGGATATTTTGGTTATTGAATTTTTCTAAATATATAATCCTCTTATCATATCATATTTCATTCAAAAATTTGGTCTTTCAAAATATTCATGTTATGATATAAAAAAAAAATTGCTTCTCAATATCCCCTATGAATTTTCCCTCCCATCAGTCGATAAAATATAAATTTATTTAAGAGGGATAATAATTAGTATTCATAAAATAAAGAACATATTTGGACAATCAGATCTTATAAAAATCATATTGAACCCCGGACCCATTCCTCTCAAAAATTGGGAAAATGTATCCTTTCACATAATCTGATACACCTATCAAGTATAATTCCCCGTCTAACCAAAATTTGTTTAAACCTATAACTTTTTTAAAGGGTTTTTATAGTAAAAATTTAATTTTTAGTAAAGGAAAACGAAAATTTTTGATGGATCAAAATTATAAGACCTCGATATTTTGTAAAACCATTTTTTTCAAATTAATTTATTCTTTTTGATGTTTTTCATTTAATTCCACATTGAAATGATATTTTATATTTAATAAATATTATTGGATTGAGTAATATGAAACACCAAGTTACCATTCACAACAAAAACAATAATTTTTAATATTCTCTACATGGAACACTGAGGATAGCATACATTAAAATCAAGACTGACATTTCTCGATGGTTTTCATGACACGACATACCAAGTGTCACCAAAATAAAATTATTTTTTAAAATATTTTTTAAATATAATATGTTATAACCTAGAAGTTAAGTTGATCTGTATGAATAAGATTCACTAAATAATAAAAATGCATGGTTCAATTCATTAGTTAAAAATTAATTAGAAATGGGTATAAGAACCAATTTATTATAAAGGGAACATTTTTATAGAAAATTATTTTAATGATCACAAAGATATATTATCATAATAAAATAAATTAATTAAAATTAGTGATTTATATTAATACAATATATATATGATTTATCAATTAAAATATGTTTTACGTTCATCCAGTAGATTTGATAAAATATGATACAAATAAACCCAATTTCACTCATTAATTCCTATATTTGTATTAAGGAAGTCTTAGCATATTTTAATGGGATACAAATTATAGTAAAATGATAATCTGAAACTTTTATGAATTTGATTCGTAAAAATAAACATAATTTTTTAATTCATAATTTTAGAATTATCTTTGGGTGAATTGTTTGTATTTTTTTGAGACACGTCGCTTTTGATGAATAGAGAAAAACACTATATTTTAGTCAATAATTGAATCTCCATTTAAATAATTATTAAAATTTAATTATATTCGTATTAAAATATTAAATATATAAATTATACCTATATTTATCCAATATATGTCAATGGATTTTTTATATTTAAATTACATATAAACACATAATGATCTTTTGAACGTTTTAACATTGAAAAACTACATTCTCGCACTGTTTGTAGGATTTGCATTAAATGTAATTTTCCCAAATATGTGATATTAATATTGAAAAAAATAATATACATGGTTTTAATCAATATTATATTTGTTTTATAATAATATCAACTTAATCTCTGGAAAAAAATATTTTTGAGAGTGATTAAAATTAATTATCTTGATTAAGGTAAAATTAATCTTATTAAAAGACTAAAATGTATGATTATGGCCCAAAATGACATAAAAACATGTCCAAAGGACACTTTTTTTGCAATAATTCCACCATAACCCATATTTTTTAGAATTTTTGGGGTCAATGTGATATTACTAAATGGAAGTTCCCTTTGTAAAAGATAAAGTAAGGGAACAAAGATAAAAAGGGAACATTCCTTACCTTTAACTTATATAAAATGTTGATATATATATATATATAAATATATATATATATATAATCATGTCTTGAGTTATACATATAAATTTTAAATATAAATGGGTTTTTTTATCATAATAATTTATCATTAATTTTTATATATGATTTATTTCATTAAAATGCTTAAGAAACATTAACGTAGTGAATATTTAGTTTATAATTTACTAGAATAAATAATAATATAAATATTAATAGTGAAGAAAATTTATTGATTTTTTGTATATAGTTTTTTTGGATGAATATATAATGTTACATATCAATTAAAATAATATTTATTAAAATAAAATTTTTTTTTGTTAAAATTAAAATTTAAAAAAAGATATCAAATTGGAATTCATGTTATTTTACAATAAATGATGTTTTATTAAATGATTTAAAATTAATAAAAATACAGTATTCTTACAAGTAATTTTTATGTGTTAATTAATATTAAATATTGTAATTTTTTTAAAAGAACACATTGACTAATAGATTGTAAAACCATTTTTAGAATGGTTCATGTTTAAACATTGTTTTTTGTGCGTCACATTCTCTTGCTTTAAAATTTATTTCAAAAAAACAAGATATATTTATTTTGTAAATTTTTTATTATATTTTTAATTTATTAGATCAATATATTCAATAAAATCTCTATTTTATTTAGTATGAATGGCTAAACTACATTGGTTAGAAAACTAGATTCATTAATGAAAACCAAAATGGTAAAATTTGGGAAACATATATGTTAAAGAACCAAATTATTAAAATTCACATATTTTTGTGTGTTTTTGGTTTATCACTACCATGATTCCCATTTATTACATTATTTTTTCAATTTTTAGGCACATTAGGTATGTTATACCCCATTAATGAATACCTTTTGGTATTTAGAAGTGCCACTCCCCTAACACTATAAAGGGAAAGAATTCTTCCACTTCATATGTAACACCCCAAGGTTTTAAAAATAAATATAGAATGAAATTTTATAATACAACCATTAAAACTCAACTTTGCATCTTCAATACTTTGAATTTCGAAAAATGGTTATATAGAGTTGTGATCAGTAAGTCATTTGGAGTCCAATATAATAAACTTGATTTTTAGTGAACAGTACCATACCCATATGAACAATAATGTGAATAGTAATATGACCCTAATGAATAGTAAATTTTATTATTATTTTATTTTCTTAAGGCTAAAAGATAATAACATCTTAGTTATGTTTTTATTTTGATAAAGAAGTAGTTGTAGAATTAGAACTGTTAATTTTTGAATTAAGCATGCTTTTATTTAAAAATAAAATTAATAATATTCAGAAAATTATTTTTGAAAAATGTATTTCACTTTTTAATTCTACACGTCAAAAAATAGTAGGGGTGAATTTTTTGGATTTTTCTAAAATACATGAATTTTGCATGAATAGTAAAAATATAGTTTTGAGTTTTCGGTAGATTAATGACTTCATAATGATGTAATAATTAAATATAAAAGTATGGTCGATTTGTGTATAGTTACTAATTAGAATTGGTGTCTGAAGTGGATTAAGCCATGGGCAATACCATGGGCATGCCCATGGTTTGGCAAAAACCACTAATGAGGTGTCCCTTTGAAATTATTAAAAAATTACCTCTATTTTTCTATAAATACCCACTCATCCATTCGTTTACATTCATTCCAAATCCCTCATCCTCGAATCACTGGTGGTTTTATCTCTCTAGGAGTCCTCCCAAGGTGTCTTTAATCACCCAAGGTCCCATCCTTCATGATCTAGGAGTTATTCTACAAGGAAAGGAAATCATTCATTCTCTTCTTTAACTCAACACTTATTTTATGTTAGCTATTTGAAATTTATTTATCATACGTTGGTGTTTGATTTTATTTATTCTTATTATAGTCATTTTTATTTCATTATAATGATATTACCTTTTTTTCTCTTTATTTAATTTTATGAAATTCTAAGTGATGTCGTTAGGCTGTCAAATTTTCATAAGGGATCTCTTAACTTTTCTTTATTTTCAAGTTCATCTATTTTATTTTTCACTCCTCATCTCCTCTGTAAAAATGAACATGATAACTCCATTAACATATATATAATTAATTTATATAATGTTAATGGAAGAAAAATCATAAATTTTTTTACACCCTCCCTTTTATTTTATAAATTAAATCGACGTCCATGAGGTTCCAATTTATAACTTTCGTGGACGACGATGTTTCGTTCTTCAATTTCTTCTTCATTACAATTCATGAAACTGTATTCGTGGTTGAACCAAAATACAATATATGTTTTATTACCTAATTAATATTTAGGAACCAGAATATTTTCATATAATTAAGTTATATGACCAAACTAGTTCATTATATTCCAAATACCGCAGAATAATCAAAGTGGTTGTCATCTAATGATTCATCCTTATTCCATGTAACCAAATTATAGAAATTACCATTATAAATTATTTATGTTCATTAATAATATATAATTCCAATCCTAGATATTTATAAACATTCCACATGATGTTCATTACTTAAAAACAATTGAACCGAATATGAAAATAAAGGAAATGAACACTCCATAACGACGAAATTCAATACAATAAATTATCAATAATGACATAAATGAACTAACCAGAATTATGGTAAACTAAATACATGTATAATAGGTTATTAAATAACTTATTAACAAGTATAATTTTATATTCCTGGAGCTTAAGTACAAGAGAGGAACACGTTTGGAGTTAAGGTAAGGGTATTTCCACCCGAACTTCCATTTTCATTCGGGATACTTTCACTATCTAATTACCTCGATGTAATTATTAATTATTGTAATCTACTCGTCTTAAGTTATGTGTGAGTATGATATATATGTTCTCAAACCATAATCCTTCCTTATTTTATGGATGGTTACCCATTTTTAATGGAACTTTCAATGTTGTTTCCAAAATACAAGCCCGATCCAAGGGAATTCCTCCAATTCATTACTGTTTTCAAGGGAACTATATGATCTATTTTTGGAAACCTTTATCTTTATAAAATCACTCATTTTATTATGAAAATACTCTCTTACCTCAATTCTGGTTTTATACAAATATTTTTCCAAAATAACTCTTCATTTCAAAATAAAAGAGTATTTATCTCAATAATTCATTAATGATTTTATAGAAGTGTTTTTGTTTATTTGAACACTCTTGTTGATTCCATGGTATTATTGGGTTTAGTAATTTATGAAGTCATATACCATATTTTATTTAATGTTTAATGACTAACTCTATTGTGGATGATCTGCCTAAAAACTATCACCATATTATTCCGAATGGTGAGCGTTTGTGTTCAATAATTTGGGATAGTTTGTTACATTTCATATGATATTTTCAATATGAATGTATATGTTGTTTATGTTTATCTCCGCTCATATGAGGAATGAATTGTAATTATTATGTGATGTGTGGGGCCCGCTATATCCCCTCGATGCATCATTTGGTCTCATGAGACAAATAGACGTGGAATTGGCCGAGGCCTTTCCCAATGTGATATGAATTTTGGTTAAGGCCTTAATCATTATAAGTCTTGGCCAATGCTATGAGAAAATGTTTCAGAATGCCCGGAATATGCACTTCCCTCGTTATGAAGCTAGTAATTTAATGTTCATGTGGTAATTCAACTAGTATAATACCCATGAATATGTTTTATTATGGCATTATTTACTCATCTCATATTCCTTCCATAATGTGTTTCAAGTTTATTATTAAAGGCACGTGTTTCCAATTATTCACCATGTCTAATGGTTATATTATATTCTGCTGTATTTCTTACTCTTACTGAGTGTTTGAGCTCACCCCTTTCTTATGTTTCATTTTCCCAGGACATGAAGAAGTAATTTATGAATGACTTACAAGCATAATCTAAGAGACGAGATGTTTCTAGTGGAATAAAATAGTGTCTTTTTTCCCTTCATGTTGTAATGATAAACTTATATATGTATCTTGTTTCCAGTAATACTAAACTACTCGGTCCTTCGGGATTCGTATTCCTTGTATGTATGCAAATGTTATCAAATAAGGCATCGACTCCAGGCAAATGGGGTCAAGTCCTGATAGTTGGTATTAGAGGAAGTTTAGTAGAATACATGGAAAATAGATTTAGAAAATTTGAATTAGGGAAGAGTCCCTAAGATATTCTTTGAGGATAAACATACAAGAACATCCTGGTATTTTGGTAAGGAATAGATTATTTGGATCATTCCGGAAATACATCCCTATCTAGATACGAGTAGGTAGAGGCTACCCTGGTACAAATGTATCTAGGTCTAAAACCCAATAACATAGCATTGAGATAGACTCGAATGAGAACTGGTGCACAATAAGAGGCCTTGCTGCAATTTTGGTTACGACACTCCTGGGGGATATTCTTTGGAAAATTCACATTTTCTTTACAAGCCATTATGAATGAGTTTAATGTAAATTTTCCTCAATGAAACCATTTTCGAGAATATGGGATTAGCCATGAATTGCATCTCTATATTTCTGTGTATTTTTAAGTTAAGATTATACATTATGATTCATAAACTAACATAGTGTATGCCATTATCTAGATATGGTGCCTAGTGGACGGAATGGAAATTGCACGAATGAACGTGTCCCCTATAGGGATTTCACTCCGACGCAAGATATTGATGTTGGATCTGGTGTTGTGACTGGTGCTGAGTAACTCATAACTATACTAGGACAACATACTTAGGTTATAAATAATAACCTTACCCATATAGGGCATCCAGATCCACCACATGGAGGAGCCCTGATAGATCTCTTTATGCGACAACAACCTTCATCATTCAATGGGACTAGTACCTCGTTTGTACAAGAGCAGTGGATATGTTCCCATGAGAAGATATTTCTCGCTTTGGGATGTAATGAAAGAGAAAAAGTTTTCATGGATGTATGTAGTCTATTAGGAGATACGGATCCGTGGTGGTCATTAATCCAAAACAAAAAGGAGGAAGAAGAGATATAAGAGTTGGAATGGATGGATTTTAAGGAAATATTCTTAGAAAAAAATTTCTCTCATGTGCAGCGAGTAGATATAGAGAGACAATTCATGAATTTATGTGAGAAGGAATATGAGAATGTAGCAATGTACGAAGCTAACTTCACAAGATTAGCAAGACATGATGTAGACTACATATGAATTTTAAGGAGAAAAATTGATCGATTCTTTGATGTCATAAATCCATTCCTTCAGTAGGCACTGGTCTCCGAATGTTTTTCATCATATGATGATATAGATTCATGTGCCATTAAGATAGAAAAACAAAATCACCACGTCTTATGACTTTAAGTGAAAGCAAGAAAAGAATACAGCTGTTGGAAACACTGGGAATAGAAATAAGGAAAAGGGGAAGGAGGGAAGAGTTGAATTTACACCATGTGACAATTGTGGAAAGAAACACCCTAGTGTATGCTTAAAAGGAAAAATATTATTCTACAAATGTGGCCAGAAAAGCCTTCATGATGGTGATTGTAAAGGAAGAAGGAAGCCAAAGATGTTCAGTGCTATAGTTTTCGGGAGATGGGACACTACACTAATGATTGTCCAAAACATCACGGAAATATGAAACAGAAAAGGCCAAGGGATCTGGGACATGATTATGAAATCACAACTGTAGAGGTTGAAGTTCCTAATGATGTGGTGGAATGTACATTAATTGTTTCATTGAGTTTATCCAATGCTTTATTTGATTTTGGATCATCTCATTGTATCATATCTTCCCAGTTTTCTATGAAAATTAGATATTTAAAATTTTATTTAACAAGGGATTTGTCAGTCAAAAATCCTAAGGGAAGTATCATTACTATAAAGTTTTGTGAATTAGTTCCCATTAAGGAATACATATGTTCTTTAACTGATGATCTCATCATCATACCCATGATTTAATTTGAAATAATCCTCGGTATGGATTGAATTTCGAACCATGATGCAAAATTATGATTTTTTATAATGATAATAAAGAACACCATATCTTTAGAGCAGAATTGTCACCACCTGATTCTTATCTAGATCCACCCCCAGTAGCTCAACTAAATTCAAATATTGGGGAGGATGAAAATGGAATAACTGTGGTTGAGGAAAGGAAACTTCAAATAGAGGATGTACCTATTGTGAGAGAATATGTTGATGTATTTCCCGAATATTTACCTGGACATCATCTACAATGAAAAATTTAGTTTTCTATTGATTTGATTCCTGGTTCAAAGCCCATATCGAAGACCCCTTATAGAATGGCCACTGTGGAATTAGTGTAACTAAATAAACAACTAGAGGAATAGAGTAATAAGTGATTTATTCGCCCTAGTGTTTCTCAATAGGGAGCCCCTATCCTTTTTGTTATGAAGAAAGATGGATCTATAAGGTAATGTATCGACTACAAGGAGATCAATGCTATAACAATAAAGAAAAAGTATCCCTTACCTCAAATTGATGACTTATTTGACCAACTGCATGGAGATCAATTCTTTTCTAAGATTGATCTTTGATCCAGATATCATCAGTTGCTTGTGAGGAAGGAATATATTCCAAAAATAGTATTTCGAACCAGGTACGAGTATTACGAGTTTTTAGTGATGGCTTTTGGATTGAATAATTAACCCTCTGTCTTCATGGATCTAATGAACAGAGTTTTCAACGAATATCTCGATGACTTTGTATTGGCATTTATTGAATATATCTTGGTATACTCCAAAACCTACAAGGATCATGAAAATCACTTGCACATTATCCGGAAGACTCTTTGAAGACATGAATTATATGGGATGTTTAACAAGGGTGAATTCTGGCTTCAGGAGATTTATTTTCATGGACATTTTGTTTCTAAGGATAGAATCCTAGTTAATCCTGCAAAGAAAAAGGAAAAGCAAGATTGGCCTACACCAACAAACATAACTGAGGTACGTAGTTTTATTGGAATAGCAGGTTATTATTGGCGTTTCGTAGATAATTTTGCTATACTGGCTAACCCGCTACGAAGCTCACATGTAACGGGGTTAAATTTGTTTGGACAAAATATTGTGGGGAATGTTTCGAATAACTGAAGAGAAGATTATTCAATGATCCTATATTGACTATACCATTGGGGAATGAAGGGATTGTTATTTATAGTGATGCTTCAAAGAAAGGACTTGGTTGTGTCCATATGAAAAATGATAGGGTTATTGCTTATTCATCACGACAGGTAAAAATTCCTGAGAAAAATTAACCCACTCATGATCCTGAGATAGCTGCTGTAATCTCTCCTTTGAAGATATAGAGACATTATCTCTATGGTGAAAAATGTGAGATTTGTATTGATTAGAGGAGTTTGACGTATATTTTCTCATTGAATGAACTCAACATGAGGAAAAAGATATGGGTTGAACTACTCAAGGATTATGATTTCACGATACACTACCACCCGGGGAAGAAAAATAAGGTGGATGATGATTTGACCCGAAAGGATCATGGAGTTTTGAACAAGATGAGAGTTGAAAGGGATCATATTTTAATTGATCTAGTAATGATAGATATGGGAATAACCATGGAAGGTGAAACATCAATGCTTTTTCAAATGGTTGCAAAATCATCTTTACTAGAAAGGATGAAAATCTATCAGGATGATGAAGAGGTGTATGAAAAGAAGATTAAAGCTGCGAATGATGGGAGATTGAGTGACTTCATATATGAAGATAAAATTTTGAAATTTGGGAAGAGACTTTGTGTTCCTAATATACCTAATCTAAAAAGGGAATTTGTTGGATGATGCTCATAGTTCTAATTTCTCTATACACCATGGTATCACTATGATGTATAGAGATTTGAAGGAAAATTTTTGGTGGGAAAACATGAAGAGGGAGATTTCCGATTTCTTTTCAAGATGTATGGTTTTTCAACAAGTGAAAGCTAGAAGGAAATAGCCTGGAGGAGTATTGCAACCTCTTCCCATAACTGATTGTAAATGGGAAAATATCATGATGGAATTTTTCATGGGACTTCCAAAGACTCCTAGAAGGAATAATGCAATATTGTCCATTGTTGACCGTCTTACCAAGTCAGCACATTTTCTTGCTATAATATAAGATCTACCACTTGAATGCCTCTCAAGACTATATATTAATGATGTTGTGAGACTTCATGGAGTACCCCTGTCGATTGTTTCTAATCATGATCCATGTTTTACATCAAGATTCTCGGAAAGTCTTCAGAAGGCCCTAGATACCGATCTTCGTTTGAGCACTACCTACCAACCACAAACTGGTGGACAGTTAGAATGGACTATTCAAACATTTGAAGACATGATGAGTTCTTGTACACTTGATTTTCAAGGCATGTGGGATCATTATTTACCACTCGTAGAATTTTCGTACAATAATAGCTTCCATTTATGTATACAGATGGAACCCTATAAAGCATTATATGGGAGGCGGTGTCATACACCAACTTGCTGGGATTATGTTGGTGATAGAAAGCTTGTGGGCCTAGAAAATGTTGAAGAAACAATGGAAAAGATGAAGATTATCTAGAACCATATCAAAATAGCTCAAAGTAGGAAAAAGATCTTTGCAGATAATCGAATGAAGGATTTGGAGTTTCAAGAAGGTGATCACGTTTTCTAAAAGGTTTCTCCATGGAAGGGTATTATACGATTCAGTAATAAGGGGAGGTTAAGTCTAAGTTACATCAGACCTTTTGAAATTATGAACCAAATTGTAGTCGTTTCATACCATTTGGCAATGCTGCCACGTCTCTCCTAGGTTCACAATGTGTTCCATGTGTCAATGTTAAGAAAGTACATGCCAGACCCAACATATGTACTCACATATGAAGATGTGGTACTTGAGCCTGATCTATCTTACTATGAAGTGCCAATCAATATTCTTGATACTAGAGAACGGGTATTGAGAAATAAGTCGAATCTTCTGGTGATGGTTCTATGGAGGAACCAGAAGATGGAGGAAGCAACATGGGATCCTGAGGAGCTTATGTTAAATACATACCCGAATCTTTTTAGGTCATATTCCTTGAATTTCAAGGAGGAAATTTTTGTAAAGAGGGGAGAATGTAACACACCTTTTTTTGAAAATAAAT
This sequence comes from Viscum album, assembly GCA_963277665.1. NCBI lineage: Eukaryota > Viridiplantae > Streptophyta > Magnoliopsida > Santalales > Viscaceae > Viscum > Viscum album. Next base: position 99,985,904 of record OY728122.1, on the reverse strand, counting down.
ATAGAATTAAATTTTATAATATATCCATTAAAACAAAACATTTCCTCTTCAAAGATTTGAACTTCGAAAAATGGTCATCTAGAGTTGTGTTCAGTAAGTCATTTGGAGTCCGATAGAACAGACATGATTTTTTAGTGAATAGTAACATAACCTTATGAATAGTAATATGAATATTAATATGACCCTAATAAATAGTAAAATTTATTATTATTTTATTTTCTCATGGATAGAGGATAATAACATCTTAGTTATGTTTTCATTGTGATAAAGATGTAGTTGTAGACTTATAACTGTTAATTTTTAAATTAAGTATGATTTTATTTAAAAATTAAATTAATTATATTTAGAAATTTATTTTTGAAAACTAGATTTCACTTTTTAATTCTACACGTCTAAAAATAGTAGGGGTGATTTTTTGGGATTTTTCTAAAATACATGAATTTTTCATGAATAGTAAAAATACAGTTTTGAGTTTTCTGTAGATTAATGACATCATAATGATGTAATAATTAAATATAAAAGTATGTTCTACTTTTTTATAGATGATTATGACATGATGTGTCCCAAGTGGACTAAAACATTGTAAAATACCATCGGAAATCCCATGGTTTGGAAAAAACCACTAATGAGGTGTCCCTTTGAAATTATTAAAAAATTACCTCTCTTTTTCTATAAATACCCACTCATCCATTCGTTTTATTTCATTAAAAATCCATTATCCTCAAATATCTTGCGGTTTTACCTCTCTAGCAGTCCTCCCAATGTGTCCCTAAGCCCCCAAGGTCCCATCCTTCAAGATCTAGGAGTTATTCTACAAAGTAAGGGAATCCTTCATTCTCTTCTTTAAGTCGAAAATTCTTTTATGTTAGCTATTTGAAATTCCTTTCTCATCTGTTGGAGTTAGATTTAATTTATTCCTCTTAATGTCCTTTGTATTTCAATATTTTGAAATACACTTTTTGTTCACATCATTTGATTTGATGAAATTCTAAGTGATGTCGTTAGGCTGCCGAATATTCATAAGAGATCTTTTAACTTTTCTTTATTTTCATGTTTATCTCTTTTAATTTTCTCTCCTCACATCCTATGTCCAAATTATCATGATATTTCCAGTAAAATATATATACTGGATTTATTTTATGTGAATGGAAGAACCATCATAAATATTCCTACTCCCTCCCTTTTATTTTATAAACGAAATCGACATCCACGAGGTTCTGATTTACAACCTTCATAGACGATGAAGTTTCATTCATCAACTTCTTGTACATTACTAATCATGAAACCATATTCATGGTTTAACCAGACTATAGTATATGTGTTATAACCTAATTAATATTCATGAACCATGACATGTACATATAATGTATTTATATGACCAAACTAGTTCATAATATTCTAAATACCACCGAATAATCAAAGTGGTTATCATCTAATAATTCATTCTCATTCCATGTAACCAAATGATAGAAATGACCATTATAAATTCTATAGGTTCATTAATAATATATTATTCCAATCCTGGATATTTATTACCATTACACATGAACTTCATTACTTAAAAACAAGTGAACCAAATTTGAAAATAAAGGAAACGAAAACTACAGAACGACGAAATTCAATACAATAACTTATCAATAAAGACATAAATGAACTAACCATAATTATGGGAAATTAAATACATTTATAATAGTTTATGAAATAAGTTATTAACAAGTATAATTTTATATTCCATGATCTTATGTACAAGAGCGTAACACGTTTGGAGTTAAGGTAAGGGTTTTTCCACCTGAACATCGATTTTCATTTGAGATACTTTCACTGTCTAACTACCTCGATGTAATTCTTATGTATTGTTATGTAATAATCATATGTTCTGTGTGATTATCATATATATGTTCTCAAACATTAATCCTACCTTATTTTATGGATAGTTACACATTTTTATAGGAACTTTCAATGTTGTTTCCAAAATACATGCCCGATCCAAGGGAATTTTTCAGATTCTTTCCTATATTCAACGGCACATTATGATCTGTTTTTGGAAACCATTATCTTTATAAAATCACTTATTTTTTTATTAAAATACTATCTTACCTCACTTATGCTTTTTTACAATGATATTTCCAAAAATAACTCTTATTTTCAAAATAAAAGAGTATTTATCTCAAGAATTGCTTAATGATTTTATAGGAGTGTTTTCATCTAATTCAACACTCTTTTTAATTCCATGGTATTATTGGGTTTATTAATTTATGAATCATCTACCGTATTTTATTTAATTGTTTATGACTAACTCTATTATGGATGATCTTTCCTAAAACCATTTCCCATATTATTCCGAATGGTTAGTGTTTATGGTCAATAATTGGGGAATGTTTTTTACATTTCATATGATAGTTTCAATATGAATCTATATGTTGTTTATGTTTATCCCCACTCATATGTGGAATTAATTGGACTTATTATGTCATGGGTGGGGCCCGCTATAGCCCATATATGCATCGGTAGGTCTCATGAGTCAAATACACATAGAATTGGCCGAGGTACTTCCCAATGTGATATGGATTTTGGCCGAGGCCTTAATCATTAGACGTCTTGGACGAGGCCATGAAAAAATGTTTCATAATGTCCAAAATATACACTTCCCTCATTATAAAGGTAGAAATTGAATGTTCATGTGGTTATTAGACTAGAATAATACCCATGATTATGTTTTATTATGGCATTATTTGCTCAGCTCATATTCCTGCCGTAATTTGTTTCAAGTTTATTATTAGAGGCTTGTGTATTCAATTATTCACCATGTCTAATGTTTTTGTTATCTTCCTTTGTATTTCGTACTCTTACTGATCATTTGAGATCACCCCTTTCTTATGTTTCGTTTTCTCAGTACATGAAGAAGTAATTTATGAATGACTTGTAATCTTAATCTAAGAGACGAGATGTTTCTAGTAGAATAAAATAGTTTCATGTTTCCCTTCATGATGTAATGATAAACTTATGTATGTATCTTGTTTCTAATAATAATAAACTACTCGGTACTTCGGGATTCGTATTCCCTATATGTATGCAAATGTAATCAAATAAGGCACCGACTTCGGGAAACTCGAGTCGGGTCATTACATCATAACACCACTAAAACTACTTAGGTTCAGAAAATATTTACCGTATACAATTCCAAACATCCCTACCTTCTGAATCGAATTATCCCTTTGTTCATAATTCAATCCAAGTAATATCTTCCAAGATAAAAAAAGGTGATACACAAAGAAGATATAACATCATCCATCAAGCTCCCTTTTCATATATCTATTATCATTTCCTCTACTACCATTATTCCATGATTAAAAAAAATTGCATCTTCAAAATAATTATATGTTTTTATTGTATGATTTTTACAAACAGATACACACACATCCATATAATGGGTATTGAAAAAAATATTTATGTGTAGGGTGAACTACTTCCTCAAGAAATGATGATTATTAGTTCTTCCTTTAGCACCACCCATGGTGAGAATTATAATGGAAACTATGTTTAATATAATATATAACATATATATTATGTATCTATAATTATTTAATTCTTTTATAGCACATATACTGGTAATTCTCCTTGTCTGTAAATTTGATAATTTCATTTGAGGATGTTTGGAATACCACCCCCTAAAAATGATGCGATTCATTCAAAAATATACATGGAATATGTTAAGGAAGATTTTAGTAAACATATACAAATTATATAATATGATAATTCTAATAGAATAATTATATATAATTATATATATATATATATATATCATTTACTCTCTTTATTTCAGTACAATAATAAAATGGTCATAATGTTCATGTGTACGTATAACCTACCATCTCCATTTATGGTGCATTCCATTTCATACTTATATTTTTAATCGATTATTATAATACACATTTAATGAATATAAATTATATTTATATCCTCGTTTACAATTTAATAATCATGATATTACTATATGGTCTAATTATACAACAAATTACGACACATCGAAAAAGCAAAGCAAATATAACCTGAGGTGAAATCTTAACCTAAAATTGTTAAAAGATGGGAAATATAAAGACACAATCAAATGATAAATGTTATGGAATATAACAATTTTTTATATGAATTATTTATAATAAAATTATATTTATTATATAGTATTTTTTAATGAGTACGATGAGAGTGAAGACACAAGGTAATGGAATTTTATCACACAATATATTTCTGTGAGATACTTTCCATATACACAACTCATTTTTTTGTTGTATATATAATACCAATGAATTTATTACATGGATTTTATAATTAATATTGTGGGTCTTTACATGTCTATGTTGTGATCTTTATATCATTGGGTTTATGTTTAAAAAGTTACCAAATTGGTAATGTATTTTTGTCTTAAACTATCTTCTTTGAGACATAAGCCATGTTATAAACCTATATTATTCCATGAGGTGTATATAATTTCTTTGATATGTTAAATCCTTAATATAGTTATATTAGTTATATTTTATGCCTCATTTAATTTTTTTTCATTACATGATGTGTATAAATCAATGTTACAAAGTGGAATGATTTTATAGAAACAATCACATTGTTTATAGAGATTATTTATGATTATGTTTATATTGACTAAATTTTATGGTTCATATCTCAATATAACTCATGGATTTTATTATCCTCTATATATTCATGAAATATTAGTAGGCCGTTTTTCTACTCGTTGGTATATACTATGATTTATAATGTGTTTTTAAGAGAGTATGAATTTACCAATCTCTTTGGTACGAAATCTACGTCCTTTCAAACGTTTCTTTTTAAATGTTTTTAAATTTTTTTCAATAATTAATTAACAGTTTAAAAATGTTTTAAAAATAAATGATTTGACAAAAATTTTGATGAATTTTTATATTTTTTGATACTATTATCAAAAAAGGTTTCCAATATGTTTTAATATATTTCATTATATGTTTTAAAGTGTATTTTCAAAAAAAAATTGTTTTGAAATGGTTTTATGTTTTAAAGAACCATTTTCAATGAATAATGGCTATTTATCTCAATAAATGTTTTCAAAATATACTTCTATGTTATTTTCCATCTAAGATAACATCTATTGGTGTTAATCATTCCATAATAGGAAATGATAAAAATGTTTCATTCATATTATTTCTTGAGTGGCTTATGTTTTGATGGAATGTTTCTTATGAAACAAGTTTCTCTTCCATAGGTTATAATATTTTTAACCCAATTTTTTCATGTTTAATTCATTGATATAAAGATTATGAAACCTATACCTTTTCCATAGGTGATGATGTGATAAAATATTAATTATTCCTATTAAATTTCATGGGTAATGGTTTGAGGTTTATAGAAAAAATATTTTTTTATGGTTCATGACATGGTGGATGATTTTTTTATATTTTGTAACATGTATGAATGATTTCATTAATATATGGGTGGGAAATATGTATCCATCAAATGAAATGGGTAGATACTTATATCTCCTGATATAATGATTGTCTTCATGTCAACAGAATTGATCTATTATGGGAAGATGGGAAACCCGATCCCTTACAAGAAAAGGGACTACGATAGGGGGATGGTGGTGTGTCCCACATACTAGGTGTAGTCACGATTAATATGTAAGAAGGGGAAGCCCAATATATTATGGGATTATGGAGAAAATAGATCCCTTAGATAAAAAAACTGCTACATGGGAGGATAGTGTGTCCCACCAAGTAGGTGCAGTTCCCAAGGAGTTCCCTAATTAGTTCTAGCTATGTTTCTTGACTTATATGGAATGATATAAATGATTATTTATTCCAATATTCCTTGCCTTATTAAGATGATATGATTTCTATCTTATGTTTTTCACTTCATTATGATTTATTTCTTATTTACTTTCAAGCATTATCCAAGGATTTATGTTTCATATCTTTTGATATGAAGGGTATGATATTATAATGTTATAATCACGTTCTCATACCCCTAATATCATGTTTATATTTACATGTATCCCTTATTTACCCACACAGAGAAACTAAGATCACCCATTTTTATGTTTCCTTCTCCATTTTATGAAGATGCGTTTTATGTTCGTTGTGTCTAATAAGTGTTCCAGTTAAGAAGAACCTAGTGGGAGATAATGTATCTCATTTTTGTACCAGTGTTTACATTTCTATGTTTCCAATGGAAATAAACTAATACATTATTTGGGATTCTATTTATGTAATGTTTTAAGTATTATAAAAATTTCAATCAATGTCTATTTATGTTATGATTGGTTCGTTATAGTTGTTATTAGAGTGATGGTTTAGAAAAACATTGGAAACTAGGATGAGAAAACTTTAGCAATATCCATAGGTATATTTTTAAAGATACGTCTAGGGATATCTCTAAGGATAAGTATAATGATGAGTTAAAATTTATGATATTATCCATTGATTTTAGTAAAGGATATAGTGAGTGGTTTCCTATCAATACATCCATGTCTTGATACTACATGTGGAAATGGTTCTATCACAGATGTACCTTGGAGTAGCAACTCTAACAAGTTGTATCAATCCTGACCCGATATAACCTAGTACGCAAAAATAAGACTTACTACACACCTAGTTTGACACTCGTGGGGGATATGCTTCGGAAATTCACATACTCTTCATAAACCATCATGAATAATTTAAATTGAGTTAATAATAAATTAATTTCCATATTGACTTTCATTGATGGCTTCTATACACGCAAGATAGAGTGTTACAAACAAAAAATTTATTATAAAAAATATTATTATTTAATATAATAATATATAACCTAAGTGTTATGTTGATAGTTATGAATAAGATTAGATAACTAATTAAAATACATGGTTGAATCTATTAGTTAAATATTAATTATAAAATAGTATAATAATGAATTTAACATAATAGAAATGTTTTTATAGAAAACTATTTTTATGGTCACAAAGATATTTTATTCTAATAAATTAAATTAATTACAAATAGTGATCTATACTAATGTAATATATATATATATATATATTATATACCGAATAAAATATTTCATATATTCATCCAATATATATTATAAACACATTATAGAATAAAACCTAATTGCACACATAAAAAACCTATATTTTTATTAATGGACATTTTTTGCCGTTTAATAGAGCACCTGTTATTTTAAAACAAAAGTTTGAAAAGTTTATAAATTTTGTTTTAATTTTTTGTGAATTTATATGGTCAAAATTATCTTAGGGTGATTTTTTGTGATTTTTTAGTGAAACTTCACTTGTTAATGAATAGTGAAAATATTGTATTCTAGTTAAAAACTCTTTCTTCATTTAAATAATTATCAACATTAATGTTTTTTAGTTTATAAATTAAAAATAGATAAATTAAACATATATTATTACTATTTTGGTCATTGGAATTATTTTTTATTGACATTAGATATAAACAATTATTGAACTTTTGAATTTTTTACTGTATAATCCCGCTTTCTCCCAATATCTACGAGATTAGCATTAAATATAATGATCCCACATCAATGATTTTAATTATTAAAAAATAGGAATACTTGGTTTTAATAAATATAATATTTGAGGTCTAATAATATTAACATAATTTTGGACCAAAAATATTAGTTAATTTGATTAAAATTAATTATGGTGATTAAGATAAAAGTAAGCTAACTGAGGGACTAAAGCATAATATTAAGATCCAAAATGAACTAGACACTCATAAAATAGACATTGTTTTCATATAATTATACCATATAACCTCTTTTTTCTAATTTTATGTGTTTTTGGGAAATTGTTAAATGGAAGTTCCCAATATAAATAGTTAATAAAGGGAAAGAAAAAAAATAACATTAATTACATTTAACATTTATTAATCATTGATATATGTAAAAATAATCATATTTTTAGTTATAAATATACTTTTTAAATATAATTTTTTTAAATAATATATTATCATTAGTTTTTATAGATTATTTAGTAAATAAATTATTAGGAAACGCCATCATAGTTATTATATAGTTAATAATTAACTAATAAAATCATACTACAAATATTAAAAGTGATGTAAATAGATTTTATTTTTGACTCTAATTATTTTTTATAAGAATATATCAAGTTAAACATATTTTAACATAATATATTTTAATTTTAATAGGGTTTTGATAATATAAAATTAAAACTAAATAAATAATGTCCATATTGACATTAATGTTATTTTACAATAAATAATTATTTTTAAATGTATTAAAATTGATTAAAATACTAAATTATGAAAAGTAGTTTCCAAGTGTTAATAAATAATAAATATTTTATAATTTAATTTTTATAATTAAAATATTGAAACATGTATTATAAAAACATATTTACCACGGTCTGAGAATAAGTATTTTTTTGTGCGTCATATGCGCTAGTTTTCAGATTAATTTCAAAAAAACTAGATATTTTTACTTTTAAAATTCTGTATCATATTTATACTTACATTTATCTATATTTTCAATAATATGTCACTTAAAATTAGTATTATTTTTTAAACTACATATGTTAGAGAACTAGTGTCTTTAATAAAAACCAAAATAACAAAATTGGGGAAACATAGAAGTTAAGGAACCAAATTATAAAAATGTACATATTTTTGTGTGTTATAGGTTTTTATCAACCATTATTCCCCTTGAATCCATTTTTGTCCATTATTAATGCATATTAGGTATGTTATACCTCCAATTAATGAATAACATTTGGTATTTACAAGAGTTCCACTCCCTTTCCACTATAAAAGGCAAGCAGTCTCCCACTTATTGACACCTCTCAAACCACATAGGATTGAACTAGATATAACTAATACTCTCCAAAAAAATAATAAATTATTACTCGAATTATCCCTTTGTACATAATTAATTCCTTATAATAACATTCATGAAAACCAAAATGAGTTACCTAAAGAAGAGGTAACATCATCCCTCAAGCTACCTTATCTTATTATCTTTCTTGACACCCTCTAATAACCGTATGAAATGATAATAATACAAGAAATGTATAAAAAATATAATTATATTTTGTTATTATATAGTTTTTATCTAAATTTATAGACACAACCATCTAATGGGTAAGAGACACATTTTTTATGTGCACGATGAACTACCACCTCACGAAACGACGATTGTTCGTTTATTCCATTACCACCTCTCATAGTGGGTATTATGATGTAAACTATGTTTATATTAAATATATATATAATATTATTTCTCTAATATTATATAATTATTTTACATCACATATCTTTATAATTTCCATTTTTTATTAATATGATAATTTAATTTGGGGAAATTTGGACTACCTCGCCCGGAAAGCGATGTGATCCATTCACACTTTAAAGTATATGTATTAAAAAGGGGATTATTAAAATTATTATATATATATTATATAAAAATGAAACTACAATAATGATATATATTTATATATATATACATATATTTCATTTACTCTCTTTCAGTTTGACAATAAAACGGAAACAAAGTTCATGTGTATGTATGACCTACAATATCCACGAATTGTGTAATATATTTCATAAATATATATTATATTGATTATTATAAATAAAATATATTGAATTTAAATGATATTTATATCATCATTTACATTTTTAAAATCATTATATATGTATAAGGATAAAATATACAACAAATTAAGACACATCAAAAATCAAAGTTAATATTACGCAAATTGAAACTTTAAACTAGAATTGTTAATAATAAGGTAATATAAAGACATAATAAAAACATATATGCAAATAGATATAATAATTTTTTTATTTAATTGATTTATAATAAACTTATATTTATTATATTGGTGTTTTTAAGGATTATGAAAATATTCAAGACAGGAGGTAAGGTAATTTCATCTCACTTTTTCCCCGTGGGATAAATTCCATAGATGTCACTCATTTATTTTGTGTGGTATATATAATTAACATGAATGTATTATTTGACTATTATTATTTAATTTATGTTTATTTTCATATCAATTTTCATGATCTTTATCTAAGGGTTTTATGATTCAAATGATACAAAATCAGTTAAGTATTATCGTCTCAAATTGCCTACTATGAAACACATTCCATATTATGAACATATATTATTTTTATGAGGAGTGTATAATACATTTGAAACATTAAATTTTGGATATAATTAAATTAATTATATTTTAATCTTTATTTAATATCATTTTATTACATGGGTAGTATAATTCAATGTTACTAAATGGTAAGAGTTTATTGAAAAAATATCATAATATATTGAGATTTATTATGATTATGCTTCCATTGATGAAATATTATGATCTATATCTAAAGTTAAATAGTGAATTTTAATTTCCTCTATATATTCATGAAATATTCATGTATTGGTATGATTTTTATACTCTTTGTTACATTATATGATTAATAATGTTCTTTAATAAAGTAATACTTTTACTTTCTCTTCGGTTATAAAAATGTGTTCTTTAAAAAAATTATTTTCAAAAAAGGTTTTGAAAATGTTTTCATTAATTAATTATTATTATTCAATTTTTTTTGAATGAATTATTTGAAAATAATTTTCAATATTTATTTATTATTGTAAATTAATTTAATAAAAATGTTTTTGAAAGGTTTTTCATGATTTATTTATATGTTTTAATGTTTATTTTCAAGAAAATGGGTTTTAAAAGTAGTTATGTTTTAAGGAAACATTTTCCAAAAAGATGGGAAATTTAATCCCAGAAATGCATTCAAAATATCATTCCATGTTATTTAACAACAAGTACAACAAAGATAGATGTTACTCATACCCTTTTAGGAAACGATCTAAAAAATCCATTCATATTCTTTCTTGAGTGGATTATCGTTTGATAGAATAATGCTTATGACACCAGTTTCACTTTCATAGGTTATATACATTTGAAACATTATTATTTTCATATCTTATTTTTTATGAATGTAATATTAATCCTACCTATTTTCCATAGGTTATGAGGTGATTAAATGTTAATGATACCTATTTCATTTCATGGGTAATGATTTGATATTTATAAAACCCATCTTTTTTATGGGTCCTGATATAATGAATGATTGATTATCTTCTGTAACATGTTTGAATGATTTTATTATGAGATAGGAGTAATGAATATCTACCTCTAATGAATTGGGTAAATACTTATATCTCATAAGATAATGACAGAAATAATTTTGATGTACTCGATCCATTATGAGAACATGGGGAAACCTGATCCATTACATGGATTGTACTACAAATAAGGATGGTGGAGTGTAATACCATGTAGGTGTAGTCACTATGAATATGGATGATGGAGAGAACTGATCCATTATGGGAATATGGGTAAACCCCGATCCCTTAAAATTAAATAACTACTACTGTGGATGATATTGTGTCCCACCCTGTAGGTGCAGTTCTGACAAATTTCCATGATAAGTTCTAGATATGTTTCATGACTTATAGGGAATGATATAAAATGTTAATGTATTCCATAATTCGATGATTTATTCCTCAAACAAGTTTACATATCTTATGTTATTTATTTCCTTAGGATTTATTTCTTAAAAACTACTATGATTTATTAGAGGAATTAAATTTTAACCTTATGATATGTAGGTTATGATTTTATAATGTTATGGACACACTCTCACAGCCATAGGCTTATGTTTATGCATACATGACTCCCTTGTATACTCTTAGTGAGAATCTAATCTCACCCCTTTTAAATATTTCCCTCCCTATGTTATGAAGATATAGATTATGATTGATGCGCCTAAGAGGGTTTCTAGTCCAGAAAAACCTAGTAGAAGATAATGTAACACATTCATGTACTATTTTTTATGATTCTATGGTTCTAATGGAAGTAAACTAATATAGACTTTGGGAATTTGTTTATGAGATGTTTTAAGAATTCCAAAATGGTGATGTAATGTCTATGTACATTAAGACTGGGTAGTTATAAAAATTTTCCTTTTATATTATAATATGAGTAATATTGATGATGAGGGACTTAATATTTTTTAACAAAAAAATTGAAAAGAATGATTAAAATTTTCATTAATTATTTTTCTTTTTATAAGTCCAATTATAGTGGTTAATTTTTTAGAAGTTTAAATTCTTCTTGAAACTCCATTTAACCATTTCAATAAAATATGGGAAGATGAATTATTAATTAAAATCAATTAATAAAAAAATTAAAATATCAAATAATGTATTTTTAATTGGATATCAAGAAAACTAAATCCTTTTATATTGAATAGTTGTGTATATAAAATAGAATCCGTTCGAATAAAATAATTTTATGTTTTATGTTTTTTTACTAAATAAAATATTTGATTTAATTTTTTAATGAATGAATAAATTGTTTCCTAAGCCTGATATCTTCATCTATAACTTAGATGATTCATAAATGTTTTGATATAAATATTATTTATTTAATTTGATAATTTCCAAAATGATCAATATTCTACGTTTATGTGTTCCACTTTTATGTATTCATGTTTTTAATGTTATGAGTACATTTGTTTCATCCTAATTCAATATTTCATGAAATCTTTTTTGGTATTTTTCATATTATACATCATTTCCATACAATTTCATGGAGGATACTTGTATGTTTTATAGACTTCTATGTCTATATTATTGACTCTTGGTATGGGAGATTTATTCTTAATGGAATGATTAGTTGTATCTCGTTTGCTTCACGTTTTATTGTTAATAAATATCTCTATTGAATTATATATGGATTTTAGAATGTTTCATTTATACAACATGTTCTGTTGGACATAAAATGTTATTATAGGTTATGTTATCAAAAGTTAATTTTTGACGAATTTCAGGAAGCCTCTATATTTTTTTATTTCTGTTAGAGTTTTGATTTTAATTTTTTTAGAAGTATCATTAAATAAGTGACATAAAACATATAGGTGAAAAAATATATACATTATATGTGTTATCATATGGACCCATAACTATATTATTACATAAGATAAAATATTAAGTATATAAATTTCTAAATAAATCATTAGAAAATAGTTGTTTTCATTTTTTAGATCCTCTTTTAAATCACTTATTTGAAACAATTAATAATATATAACACATAAAATAATATAATTCAAATTAGAATAATATAAATTTTAAATGAAATATTAGAAGTGGAAACCTGAAAAAATTATACAGATGTATTTATAAAAAAATTATTAGTGTTTTAATATTTTTTATATAACAACTACCAAAGAAAAACATAAAATTTAATTAGGTGAAAAAATTCACTTAAATAACGTTATGTCTGACAACACATATGATAAATAGTTTTCAATAATACATAATATTTATTTTAATTATGTACTAAACACTGTATTTTAAAGAAAGGATGAAAAAACATAATTATGTAATATAAAAAAACATTTTAATATTCAAATTGAAAAAATAAAACAAAAGGAATTATATTTAGTATTTAATAATTTATTTAATTGATAAATGTTATAATATAAATTATTAATTACTGTTGTAAAATTGACTAATTTTCTCTATTAAATTTTATTAAATTGATCAATAAATCACTTATCACATGAGATAATATCCTTTATATAAGTGTTTAAAATTATATCATTATAATAAGGGCTTTCTAATGGATAATTATGCTATGTTTGGAAACTCTTATTTGGAAACTATTTGAAGAGTTTTTCAGCTATGATAAATATTTATATATAATAATTAAATAAATTTTAAAATACAACTTTTGGGAAAAATATTTAAAATTTTATTTAAAACTATTTATCAGATTTCATTGTTGTTAGGGGATAATTTCAATATATTCTAAAAAATGAAAGCATAAAATTTAGTATTCATTGAAAAAATTAAGTATATATTTTAAAATACATGTGATACATGATTTTATAAAATGATTGTTATTATAGTTTTTCTGAAAATATATCACATTAATTATAGAGTAAAATATCTAAAATAAATAAAAAAACATATTTTTCAGTAATAATCATAAAAAAATGACAATAATATAATTTTTTATAAAAAAACATCCAATAATAAATGAGGAGAAACATATATAGAAACACACATCAGATAATTACTATTTTGATAAGTAGTTCTCAGAAATTATTGAAAAATATATACTTACACTAAGATCCCATAGTCAATTGTATTATTTATTCAATTGGAAAAATATATGATAATCAGTTGACAATGGTGATTTATTAATATACATTCATTTTACTATAGTAATATTATTTTATAAAGGAAGAATTTTCATATATTATTTTAGGTTTATAATGGAAGGGATTTTATTCTCAAAAAAATGTCTTAGTCTTTTGTAGGACGTATTTTATTTTCCATGATTTGAATGGAAATTGGAATTCAATAGTTGTTAAAGACATCATAGGTGAAATATTAACGTTTTCATTTTAATGATATTCAAGTGGTCTTCATGTGAAATTAACAAATTTGAATAACCAATCTTATAAATGTGAGTGTTCTTAATGACCCATCTCATTTATATTATTCAACCCTATTATTTGGGATAAATTATTTTTACTTTTGGGGATAAAATTTTGATAAACTCTTCATCAAATATTTTTCTCAAATCTCATTATATATCATGAATTTATTCAAATTGACAAAAAAGGTATTCCTCAGACAATATTTATGAATGAAGTGTATAATGGATTTTTAAAAATCATATTTTATAAGGTATTTTCACCGTTCTAGTCAAAATATTCAAAATATGGAATCATGTCTATGTATTTAAATTGGAAATGTTTTTTGGGTTATAAAATAGGATCACCTTCCTTTAAATAATTTGTTTGAGTATTGTATTAACACTAATGATAATTATGTCTATTATACTAATTATATGTATGTGGGATTTAATAAAGATAAAAATTAAAAAATATTGAGAGGCAGTAGATATTATATGTAGGATTTTCATGGATTCAAACAATACTAATTCCTCTTATTGAGAATTTAATTAGTTTTGAAAATATTGAGTGTTATGTTTTTAGAGGAATCATTTCTTTCTTTTCAGAAGGTGAATGTTGTCTTATAGGGAATTCCACATTCATGATGAAAATTTCATTCTCAAATATAGTGTAGGTAGCTCTTATAGGGAACATCTATGTTGCAGTTTCAGCTAGAATAGGGTATTTAGTTGGATTTAATTTGATGGAGGATTATATAGATCATTAAAATTGTTTTTTCCAGTGTTGAACAATAATAGTTTGGAAACAATAACTAAAATAACCTTGATATGTTTCATTCATGGGAAATGGGAACACATAAATAATTAAAGTGGATGGAATTAACCCAATTCAAAGAGAAATTTTAGATAGTGTTCAATTATTTATATAGATAACCATGGGTAAAATATCATATAGAAAATATCCCTAACTAGAAAATATGTATCCATTGATGTTAAATCCTTTTGATAGATTTTAATGTTTTAAAAATAATAATTTAATTAACCCAGGGATATTAATTTTTTTTCTAAATATGGAAGATAGAGAGAGGGAAGGAGAACCTGAATAATAATTTCTTATAAAAATATTCCCAATAGATCATACAATATGGATATATGATAAATATCATCCAAGTTACTAATAAATACCAAACATCAGGACATTTATATAATAATCTTTAAATGTTTTTGTTATTTCTGGTTGAAAAAAAGATTATGTATTAGAAAATTAATGTGTTGAAATTTAATGAAACACTATGGTAATAAGTTTTTTCTTCTTAAATTATTCTTGTTTTTATATTTATAATGTTTGGATTATGGTTCATTTAATGTATGTTTACATTTTCCCATTATATTGTTAGTCCTTTATTCTTTCCTCCCTTTACTATATTTTGGAATGTATATTTTTTGGACATAATTTAAGACATCCATGTTACTTTTTTTTATTCTTGATGTATTTTTGATTGTTTGTTTCATGAAAAAACATAGGCTAAAACTTCTATCAGGAACTGAATTCAGATCATGACATCCATGAGGAACATCCCGGATAACCAAAATGGGGTGACATGTTCTAGGGAATCATATATATCATAGTGTGAAAGTTTTTATCCAGATAAATCAGTTAAACAAGAAGTGAAAATTCTATGGAAATTCAAACATGCCCCATTTGAAATAAAAATGTCCACACAAAGAAAAATAACCATTGATAGAATTTGAATAAGAAAAATGAATCATAACTAAAATGAAAAACATACAATTCAATTATATAAATAACAACATAATTAAAGATAAACAATAATAACAAAATTTGTTCAAAATATATATAAATATGGAACTATGTTATTTTATAATATTGGGTTATATGGATTGATAATATAAAATAGGAAAAAAATCCAATCAAATCTAAATTACCCTATCTCTATATGTAACTATACATCTCTATGAAAAACTTGCCAAAAATTCACCACAAGAAATGATAATTGAACATAAACCTATACATATGATGATAATATTCATTAGAATAATACAATTTGGGAATTAATAAAATAGAAAACACATGACCTACATAAAAATAGAAATTTTAGTTTATTCCTATTTGAGATTAAGGATTACAAAATATATTTTTCATTATGTTTAAACGATTTAATAATAAACTATTTACTTTACCTATAAAATAATTTCACTTAAAATATGAGGTTTTAGGAAGCTTAAAATATGTGGTATTTAAAATTATAACATGGTAATTGGTTATTTTAAATGTATTCTAGTAAATGAGGTCCCATTATAAAGGCTAATGAAGAACAACCCAAACACTTTTCATAAATCCTTCTATCTGTGGTTCCATTCTGAAAAAGTGTAAAATGGAAATAATGAGAATAACTGATATTACTGAAAAAGGTATAAATAATCTACAAAAATGGGAACAACATATAATAGAAAAATATTAATAAAATTAATATAGAATATATAATATAACCAAATACTAGTGATCATGGGAACCTAATAGCTTAAGGTAAACTTATAGAATATCATAAAACATAATTTATCCAATCAATCTTCCTAGTACAATATAACCTCCCTAACAACTAGAATTTCCCTCAGTGAGAAACCCTAGGTGAAAATAAGAAATATAGGTAAAAAACTATAATAGGAGCTACTAGTAATAAAATGATCCTAACATATAATTCCATGGGTTTCAGATATTCCAGTAACTACAGTTGGTTTCTATTTATGTGTAAAATGGGTGTAAGAATATTACAATATTAAAAAACAATATAAATATAAATATCATCCTATGTGATCAATCAGGAACCATAAACATGCCTCACCCCTAAGTATACCTCATATATACCACCCCAGTCTCATTATATAGAATAAAAACGTGTCATAAACCAAGTATAGTTGATCTATGTTGAAACTAGAAAAAAAATGTTACAAGGGAATTTTTATGAGAAATAAAATTTTTGAATGTGCTAAAGGGGCCAAAAAATTCACTTTAGAAAAAAATTAAATATAAATTAATATTAAAATCGCAAACTACTCATTTATAAATTTATAGAAAATATATATGAATACAATTTGAATTTAGAAACACATCTTTAAATCTTAGAAGAAATTTTTAAATCCAATTAAATTTTTTTATGAATATATCATGTGATGTTGAGAAAAACATATTTGAATAACATTTATATATTTAAAAATACTTTGTATTGAATTATAGATAAAAGAATACATTATTTTCCTATCAAATAATTGTTGATTGTAATTAATAATACAATTTAAAATAAAAATCATGCATTTAAACACAGAAAAACTAAAAATTTTTATTTTAAAAGATAATGAATGTAGTACCAATAATTTTATGATAGATACTAGATAATCCCATCAATAATGGTTCTCATCCACTATGAAGAGGTTGTAAAAACCCTTAGAAAAAAAACCAAACCCTAAAACTGGGAAATCCAAAATAAAAAATCAGATGAAGGGATTCACTAGCTTGGTAAGGCTATATTTGGGAATGTATAATGCAGGTTATGGAAGAAACTAAGATGAGATGTGGTTTAGAGGTGAATCGCATGAGGGATAAAAAATGAAATAAATATTTTTATGAACTCACAATAGGAGGAAGGTAGAAATAATGGGGGTATCCCTAAGGTCATGAAAGGAGAATGGGGGGTAAAATGAGGGATTGCGGTTAAAAAACTGGGATGGTAGAATAGAAAATTTACAATTTTTATAATCAAGGTAGATCACACAATTTTCTCAAATGATCTTGAAAATAATATTCTGAACATTTGAGTCACACAATATTAATTTAGAACCTCTCATGGGCTATTTATATGATTATATTTCAACCATGTGAAATTTATATGTTAAAAATCGTTGATAACCCACCTAGACATTACATGATAAACACTAATTGTTCAGGAAAGCTGTGTTCCCTACACTAAAACCCCAAAAACTAAAAATATCTATGTTTAATGGATAATAACTAAAGTCCATGACTAATAATCTATAAGGAAAATAATGATAGTGAATGTTTTGTAGTGAAAATACACAACATTATATATATTTTTTCTCCTTGAAAGTCACTGAGTTTTTTAAAAAAAGAAACTAAGAAATTATTTCATTCTATAAGAAGAGGAAACCTCTATAGACTTCTCATAACTCCATAAAGACATTAAAAATTAATTATAACACAAATATCTTAAGGTTACATCTAGAAACTAACTACCATAGATAGTATATTACGAAATTGGGGACAAATGTGGGCCTCCACACAATTGAAGCATTCACTATCATGGTGAATAAAAAATGGGCATCACCAAAAGTCCACTATGGAACAAGATCCATGTATCCAACCAAATTTATCTCAAATTTTATTCCCATAAAACATGAATCACACACCTCTCTAAAAGGGAACAAATAAAAAAATACTATAAGTGAGAACCATCGATAAATTTTGAATGAAAACAAGATGAATATGAGTGAGGAACATCCAAGAATATGGAGTTCTGTGTCTTCCACTAAAATCCTTTCATCCAAGATTAAAAAATAAAGGATGTATGAATCAAAAGGATTCCCCAACATGAAATCATGGGCTCTAACATTTTCTTGTGGTTCAAGGAAAAGTAAACTAGGATTAGATTCTTGGTAAACTGACTATGATGATCCAAAATAAATATAGAATAGGCCAATATGAACTCCTTACTAGATCAATATATATTCAATTTACCTAAACCACACCCATATGTATTATCCAATACAAAATAAACATTTTAGATTAATCACCACATCCCTTAGCATAGAAATTCCTCATAGGACCATCCTACATTATCACGAAGGATGAAAACCCCAAAATGTTAAATGTATGAGTTCGTGTCATAAAGAAACATAAATAGAAGAGAAGAACTAAAAATGGAACTAATAATATTAGTATGAAGACAATATATAAGAGTCTATTTGGAACATAACTAGACTGCCAAAATGAACGGCTCCCCAATTATTACTTTCAATACATGACACAACTAATATGTAAAATAATATTTTTATATATTCGAAAGAAAATATTATATCACATCCTAAAACATGATAAAAATGTATCAAAATAGTTAATATGAAAAAATTAGAGAACTCTAAATAATAAATTTTTTTCTATTTCTCAACTCTATGTATGGATATGACAAATGATTGGAAATGAATCACTAAACACTTTGGTGGAATGACACTAAATGAATCTATAATGATTGAATGTACTAAAATTTCCTTGAAATACTCTAGAACGTATACTATAGTTAATAAAATAATAACATTTCACATGTAATTATCTAAACATATTAACTACTTTTTATCAAATTTAAATCTCAATTCAACATGAAAACTATAAATAATAACTCAAAATAACCAAAAAAATAAAACTTTCTCTTTAAAACCACAAATTTTTTCAAATAAAAAATATATCCTTTTTAATTCTATTAAAAAAATGGTAACTATGTTTAAAATAATATGTTATATTTCCTAAAAAAATGAAACAATACAAATATTTTATTAAAATAATTCATGATTCCCACTTCCATAAAAACCCATTTTGAAATACCATATTAATAAACCTCATTAATTGTTTCAAAATGTCACATTGAACCTAAAATTCACTCCCACAAATATCCCATTGGAATCAATGTCCATATTTTATGACACCACCTTTGTTACAAAAAATTCTAGAAATCCTATTTATAAATATAAAAATCCAGCACTTATTATCAAAACCACAGTTATATTCTTGAACAAAAAAACATACATGAATGAAATGCCTAAACATATCTAAAATACCTTCTAGAATAATTTTATTTAAAACTTCAATCAGTTAAATTCAAGTCACCGTTCATTTCTTAACACCACATAATCAATTTTAACATTCTAAATTCTCTATGCATTTATATACACTAATTTAAAAATAAATATTTCCTTACTAACCACTGTTAAAAGAAAATTTAAAAAAACAATTACCCATGACAATCCTATTTTAATAATATTCAATAACATCCCCTATTATTCTCTAGAAAATCCAAGTCAAATAAATAAAAAAATTAGTGGGGATAATATTTGTGTAGGGTTTGGCTGTACATAAATGATGGATTGAATTATAACCCTAAAAGGTTATTAGAATGGGATAAGAACTAATATTAGAGGATCATCATGGATTTATAATACATTTGGGAAAAACATTATCTTTAGATTCACTATAACCATTTTACCCATAAAACATAGAAAATTTTGGATCAACTATGAAAAAATATATATAATTTCAAAAACACAAAATATAAACAAAACCATGAAAAAATAATTGATGATCATAATTTAAGACATATAACCAAACATCTCATAACAACATGAGGTTTAGATTGAGTAATAGAAATCTAGAATCATAATGTTCATACCAATTATGCTTCAAAGATCCATGAATTGATCAAATTTTCAAAACAAAATAATAATGATTGGCTCTAAAACACAATCCATATAAATAAACTAGGCTATAATACCATTTTTATGAACCCACTTGGGACACCCAATGGATCTATCAACCAAGCCATATCATGACATCAATGAGAGTTTTCACATATCACCTCGATGTAAAAAAATACATTAGTGAATTATATATAATATAGTGTGAATGATTCATCCAAGATAAAAATAGTTAAATAATATGTAGAGAATCATAGAAAATTTGGGCATAATCCATCCAAAAGTCAGAAATCTGTTCCATGATATATAAGAACAAACGAAAAATTAATAGAAAAACTAAAGCATATAAATAATTAAAATATATAACTCATTCAAAAAATATGGTTTGAAACATAAAAAATATATAATACAACATATTCATTATGCTGGAATAATGGTATTTTAAATAAATTTATAATTCGATCGATTCATTGAAAATAAGAAAATAAAATAAACCAATCAAATAAAAATAGGTCATTATCATTATGACTCTATAAGTCGCCATATGACTTTAACCATATATTCTTTGAAGCACCTTGTTACTATTTTATGATATTCCTTAACAACAATTTTGATTATTTTTTGGTTGGGTTTTATTTATGGTGAAATTTTAAAAGCCTTGGACATTTTTGGTCTAGTGTAGGGTCAGTGCATGGTTTTCCCAAACTGTGATCCATCTCAATGGAAACCGTCTAAAACTAGAATGTGGGGTTTTCAGAATGAGTGCATGATTTTAAAAACTATGCACATGGAAAATATAGGGTTCTTTTATAGGGAGAATTGTTTTCCTTATCTATGTATATCTTCCTAGATTACCATACATACATGTTTTTAATATGAAATTAAGCATTAAAATCCTAAAACCACTAAATTAGGTATTTAACGATCCTATATAACCCCAACCAATTCCTACTTCATTAGGATCTCCCAACAGTAGTTTCGGCCCCTATTCACCCTCCCAAAAGAAAATTGAAGCAAGGAAAATGACATTTTATTTTCTCCCAATTAGTTTCTTCTTCTTATTGTATTTCTCCTTCTCCCTATCTTTTCCTCCCTAAGGTTTAGTGGATTTCCATGTTTTTGAATAAACTAATAACCCTTCTTTTTATATTTAACATAGGTTTGTATCATGATTTATTTTTTTGTGTTGTTCCATGGTGTACATAGATTAGGGTTTGGATTTTTTAGAACTCATAACGTCGTGGTAGGTGATTCCAATTTTATTGTCCAATTTAATTAACCATATATTTCATGATTTTAATAAATTTATTTCAATTCACTTTATGGGATCTTATTCTTTGGAAATTAAATTTGTTGAATACCTAATTATGTTGAATTGAGGGATTTGTATTTAAAATTTGGTTTTGGAATAATATTGGGAAAAACCCCAATTCCATTAAATTTGGGATTTATTGTGAAATTGATTGAATTTGGGTTAAATATAAATTATTGAATTTGAATAGTAAATGTGAATTTTGATATTTAATTGTGATTTGATTTCAAATTCCAATATGAGAAATATGGATTTAAATGGATTTGATAGAAACCATTCAGTTTTATATGAGAAAAAAGTTTGTTCTGAATTAAAAAAATGTTTTGGTTTTTAAATTGTATTTGGAATATTATAAATGGGACAATTGGATTAATTGTATTTTAAACTTCATTAAAAATAAGTTTTCCATTGTAGATTTTTATTAGATCTCATAAAATCCTAGAAATTTATTGTTTTATTTGGGAAAACAATATATGATTTTACATTGTTCTAAAATATAAATGTAGCATGTTACATCCCCGATAGCTTGGTGATGAATTTCGGCTAACCAATTTCAATGGGACATGAGTATAAACATATTGTCATGTCACCTTGGGCATGTTTGGTCCTATATCAAGGAACTACCATACTTTTTGGAAGATGACCATGTTGTTCACATGATTAAATTTGAAATATAAATGTATTCCATTGTTTGTATTATATTTTCCATGCATTCTACTTTTATATAAATTATTTTATATAAAATGGTTATTAATATAGTTTTTTAAATAATTTCCATCATTTTAAATTTTAAACATGATTTTCTTAATTATGATTTTTAAATTCCAAACCTGGTAATTTAAAATTTAAATCTCTTTATATAGCTAAATAAATGTTGGCGTCAATTATGGAATCATTAGAAAAACCCTTCTGAGATTTTAGCTCACAATATACCTATGCCTTCGTGGGTTTTTAGATTATCTCATCTAAGGTTCGTGCTTGAGTAATTCACCACATGGATGTGGCCCTAGCTATTGAATTTGACATGGATATTTATGACTGTTGGGACTCAGTTTATCTATCATGTTTTAGTACTTTTTTGTAGTTCTTTAGGTGGTTTATACCATCTCATCTTCTAGTATATTTCTACATGTGGAGTTTTTCTTGTATGCATATAGAACTTTTTATCTTACTAATGCAATTTTTATGGGAAATTAATTCCAATAGTGACTTTTTTTGATGCCAAGATCTAGTCATAAACTCAAGGGGATTGGGAATGCACTTAGGGATATGTTAAGATCGGCTATCTTATCCGGTTACTAGGGTACCTGAGATGGTTCCTTAAAATGTGGTATCAGATCTCTAGGTTGAACAAATTTTATTAATGTTGAAATGTGAATAAGAATCCATTTTGGACAATGAATGTAGTTATGATTGTGTTCCTAGCCTTCTCTCACAAAAATGAGCCTTACGTTATTAGGTGTCATTTTGGAAATAAATCCTGATGATTAGTTATATTCTTTTAATTACTTTTGAATTGGAAATATTGAAATCAAAATATTATTTGTTCAATCTCTTGGGATTAATTTTCGCCTTTTAATATTTTTGAGTGTTAATCTGATGTATTCCTTGTTGAATGTTGTTGTTGTTTAGAATCATTCACCTGAGTAGACATATGAATCAGATCCTAGAAAAAGATGATGCTAGACCTTAATGATCAAATCCTCTTGTGGACTAGAATCTTGTTGAGGTGACTGTGCATATTGTCCAAGATCTAAGACATGCATCTTCACCACATCCCATTCAGTTCCCAACTATGGAACCACAAATGGAATATATATGGAATAATTTTCAAGAGTTCCCCCACCAGAAGCCTCGAGAATTGAAAGGATCTAATGATCCCTAATAAGATGGGGAATGGTTGAAAAGGATTGATCACTTATTTAATTTCTTTTATAATCCTAAGGAAATGAATGTGAAGTTTTAAACAATTATACTTGAAGGACTTAGTAGGAGATAGTGGGACATAATGGTGATGGTGAAGAAGCCAGTGGGATTGGAGTGGAATGACTTAAATGTTATTTTCACTAACCAATTATATCCAAATTATATTTTTTGGTACATGGATATGGAGTATTTCAAAAATGAGAATCCTTACGGGAACAATAAAAAGTATGTAATTTCTTTGATTAGATTGGGCACTTTTAACCTTAGATATTATCAACTAGGTAGTTTAAGGCTTTAAATTTCATGTTGGGACGACATTATAATATTCATTGTCATGTTTTATAGATTATGATACCTTCATAAACTGATGTGATGGATATAGTGATGATGGTTGAAATAGACCTGGATGGAATGTAAGGGTTGTCAAGAGTTTCTTGATCAATTAGTTAGGGTGAATCTTCTTTCAATGAAAAGTGAAAGCATGATGATTCTCATAGTCATTCTCAATAGCAGGGTTTTTCTAAACCTCCTTCAGTTCTTGGTAAAGGTCCATTGATTTGTTATCAGTGTGGATAGAATGTTCATTCAGAGAGGGGTTTCACTATGGCACCCAAGGTATGTGGCTCTTATGGAATATCAAGCCAGCCATTGAAATTATTCCTTGGATACTATACTCTAAATAGTGTCATGGGGTCGTCATAGCTATCTAGAACTGTTGAGAAATAAGATTCTTCTAAAATAAAAGGGTTCGAGCCATATGATTATAAAACAAGGCTTCCTCATATAGTGGAATAGTCTCTAGAGAAATTATATATGAGTCCAATGACCATGAGAGGTACTATTAGTGTAACATCATTATTAGTGTCTACATTAATTGATTCAGATGCATCAGAATAATTTATTTTAATTTGTTAATTTTATGAATCATCCTACAAAGATTTTATCATATGTAATGGAAATTACGACACCCCTTGGAATGAAGAAATAGAAGGGTCTCTATATAACCGATTGTGTTTTCTCTTTGTCAGATGTTCATCTTTCTTGGTGGTTCTAATAATAAATACTAAACTGATTGATGTAACATTTGGGATATATTGGATAATTTAAAATAAATAATAGAATGTTTATTATCTTTTTTGGGTCTCATTTACCACACAAAATGGGGTTTTCTAAATCATTCGTGTAGAATGGGAACAGAGGTCGAGTAGAGCCGGACTATCTTTTCCAGAGTTGGGGAAAGTATTATTTGTGTTTCTTTTTAGTATCTAAAGTGGTAATAATTGAGAGATTATCTCAATCTAGTTACCCTTATGTATTATAACATTTTATATTACAACTCTATTTTTTCATGAGGAAGGTAGGTGGAGTTTTCTATTTATTTCGTGCATAGCACTCAACCAATTTTTATTCCACATAGTGCATCAAACCAACTAAAAAGAAAGAGACGAAGACATAGTTGGATTATCATATAATGAAATATTTATATAGTCATGTTTTTCACCCTGGGTTTCACTACATCTCTTTGATAATAAATTTTATGGTTTCCTTCAACTATGTGTTTATTACCAAAAAATAATCCGAGTCACGGTAATGAACAAATATCCATTTCTAAATATTGATGATTAGATTGATCAGTTAAAAAGGGAAATTTTGTTCTTGAAGAAAATGATTGGATCCGGTTATCATTATTTGAGAATAAAAAAAATTTGTAACCATAAAACTTACATTTATAGTAGTTACATACATTACATGTACCATTTCATTTCCATTAATCTGTCAAATTCTCCATATGTTTTCTTGTATTTGATAAAAATGATATTCAATGAGTATCTTGATATTCTCATGGTGGTATTTTTGGATGAGATCCTAGTTTTCTCTATGTATGAGGAGGATCATGTTCATCATCTGAGGGAAATTTTTGACTTTTTGAGAAATCACCCGCTTCATGCTATGATTTCGTAATGAAATATCTGGATTTAGGAAGTGATGTTATTAGAACAAATGGTGTCCGAACATGGTATTTCAGTTGAACTTTAATAGGTGAATGTTTTCTTGACATGGGAACAACTGTGAAATGACTTAGAGATTTAGATATTCATGGGTTTATCTAGGTGTTATCTTTGGTTCATTAGTTTATCTCAAATGTTTAATTCCATAGCGACTTCTCTAAATAAAAATGGAATATTGTATTATTGGGATGAAAAATGATAGAATTATTTTATTATACTAGATCTTATTTTGACTAATTCACAAGTGTTGACTCTTCTAGAGTCCATTCATGGAAATTTTGTCTTATGTGATGCATCGATTTTTTGTTTGGGCTGCATTCTTACGCAAGGTGTTCAGGGCGCTGCGTAGGGATTTCATCAGCTTAGGCCTCATGAGAATAATTATCTGACCCTTGAGCCTGAACTTGTATATGTGATGCATGTACATAATATTTAGTGAAATTACATTTACATAGAAAATCATATTGTGTTTATATACCAAAAGATCTTGAGTTATATCTTTACTCAAAAATATGTGAATCTCCAATACAAGTGTTGTGTGGAATACCCTCAAACATTCAACATTGATATGCCCTATACCCTATGTAATGGGAATGTCGTCGCCGATTCATTGATCTAGAGAAATATAACCCAACCCATGAAAGAATAATTTGAAGATTAGAAATAAATGAATGCCTTTTCATAGTTAAATATAATATTCTAGGAATCAGGGGTCAAAGATTCCTTAGCTAGTTCTCAGTTGACTTCCAATTTTCTCGAAATAATTTTATATAAAAATAGCTTGATGAAGAGTTTCATAGCATTATATACTATATTTATTGTTTGGAGACCATTGATGATATTAATTTCTCCACCCAAGGAATTATATGACATTAGAAACACTTTTTCGTGTGGTTATAATTAAGGAATGTTGAGATGGGGGATTTCCATAATTCCCATTGAGATGCGATCCCAAAAACCAAAAGGATTTTTTATGACCTGCAGTGAGTATTCTGGTGGACATATATGAAACATGATATTTTATAATTTGTTTCTAATTGATTTATGTTCCAATAGTTTAATGAAGAGAACCAAACAACTTATTGTTTTCTTCAGCAACTTCCAGTCCTAACTTGGATGTGGGATGAGATCACTATGGACTTTGTATTTAGGTTGTTTCATTCCTATAAAATGAATAATTTGATATGGGATGTGGTCAATAGATTTATATAATATGATCAATTAATACAAATTCATGACAAAACCAATGTTGAGGTGTTTGGAAATATCTATGTGAATGTGATCATTCATTTTCATAGAGTTCCACCTGCTATAGTTTTTGATAGAGATCCTCAGTTCACAACTCACTTTTAGGGAGGACTTCAAGAGGAACATGGATCGTAGATCCAATTGTGTATGTAATACCATCATATTTCCATATATAATGTTTTATATAGATTCTTGAGGATATTCATAAATCCTGTGTTCTTGAATTTAGTGGATCTTTGGATAATTGTTTGTGGATGGTTGTGTTTTCTTATAATAATAATTAAAACTCCATGATCATAATGGACCATTTTGAGGCCTTGTGGGGTTGGCCTTGTATATCCCCATTGTATGGTCCAAAAATGTTAAAGGTTTCTTTGTTGGAATAAACATGGATCATGATAAGACATAAAATATTATGTTGATCCATCAGAGGATGTTAATGAAACAATGCTAGTATAAGTATTATGATGATCATCATCTCATTTCATTGTAATTTCCAATTTGAGACCAGATGTTCTTGAATATTTCACAACATTTGGGTAATCTATGGCATGGGAGGAAAGGTAATATTACTCCTCAATTTTTTGTTCCATATGAGGTTATTGAGAAGGAATGAAAATTTACCTATCATTTGGATCTTTGACTTCACCTAATGTCGATACAAACCATGTTCCATATATCTCACTCTAAATGTATCTATGTAATCCATCTCATGTTTTGAGTTGGAATGATCTTGGGTTTAAAGCTGATCTATCCTTGACTTAAAATCTAGTTTTTATATTTGATTTTGAAACCAAGGTACATCATTTAAGTAAGATACCTTTGGATTGATTTCTATGGCAGCACATATCTGATAATCATGAGACGTTGGAGAGGGAGTAAATGATGAGAGAAAATTGGGATATTCTTTTTATCATTAATAATTATGAGTATGCCTTCTAGAAATAGAATGATTATATATAGGGGAGTTTTTAACATATTGTTACTATATTTAGGTATTCTTAATCATCTATACTGATAATTATTTTGTTGTGTTTTGTTTTTCGTTTTTTAGAGTGAAATTTAAAAAAAATTAGGATGTTTCTGGGATAGTGCACAGTTGGGGTATAACTTTTCCAACCCATGCTCCGTCTCAATTGAAGTCATCCAAACTTGAAAAGTGGGGGTTTTCATGGATAATGTATGTGTTTCCTAACCAGATTCCACCTTGATGAAATGGTTCACCAGGAAAATATGTGGCACACAACTAGGGCACACGATTTTCCTAAATCATGCATATCTACCTAGCTAATCATGTGTACATGTTTTTTTTAATCTGAAACCATTTTTTAAAATAATGAAACCCCTATTTTATCCCTCTAACAGACTTTTATGACACCAAACTGATTAATTATCCCATAGAAAAATCCCAAGAGTAGTGTTTCCCTCTTGGGACCCTCCCAAAAGTGAATTGAATCTATGAGAGAAACATTTGATCTTCTCCCATTTAGTTTCCTCTTCATGTTCCCTTTATCCCACTCTATCTTCTTTCCACTCTATATTTTTGTGGATCACCATGTTTTTGGAGGATATAATAACCCATTATTTTAGATCATAATCATATGTTTTTTAATGTTTTTATTATCATCATTATTTCTTGGATAATTCCGAATAGGTTTTTGAGTTTATAGATTCCCTAATCCCGAGTTTGGTGGTTCAATTTTGATTGTCCAATATAATTAACCCTAAATTTCATTGTTTGAATAAACTGAATTCAGTTGATTATGTGGCATTTTATTCTTATGAAATTTAATTTTTTGATGACATAATTACAATGAATTTGGGGATTTGGAGTTAAAATAGTATATTGGTATCTACTCTTGAAAAAAACCCCAATTCCAATTAATTAGAGATTTATTGTGAAATTATTGGAATTTTTTATATTTAAATTCTTGAATATAAATTATGAAGTTGAATTTTAAAATTCAATTTTGAAATGATTTCAAATTCATATATGAATAAAATGTCTTAATGTGGTTTTTGTATAATCCATTGGGTTTTATCTTGGAAAAATGAATGTTTTGATTAAAAACCGAAATTTTAAATTGAAATTAACATAATTGAAATGGGGGAATGGGATTAATTATATTTTAAACTCTTTTTAGAATAAATTGAACATAATTTTATTTTCATAGATATCATGAAATCCTAGGTCATTAGTAACTTATTTGGGGCAATGCTCAATGTATTTACGATACTCCCAAACATAAATGAAGTTGGTCACATCCCTGACTAGATGGGGTTGAAGCCCTCTTAGACCGTAGCAATATGATTTTTTTATACACATATTTCCAGGTCACCTTGATTATACAGAGTCCTATATCCTGGAACTATCATACCTTTTTGAATATGAATGATGAGTGCCAATCATAGGGAGTGGAAAAAGAAATTAATTTTTCTTAATGCTGCATAGAGGCTGACCAGTGTCATCTAATTTGAGGAGCCAAACATTTTATTAATTTATTTCCATAATTTAAAATTTAATGACTTATTATTTAAAATATGATTTTGAAATCCCAAACCAATATATTTAAATTTTAAATTTCATTATTTAATAAATTAAATATTTGCATCTATTAGGGATACCTTAGTGAGACCCTATTGGGCCTTTAGCTCACACCCTACATGTGCCTTCAATTATTTTTTAGATTATCTCCGTCTATGTTCAAAAATAAGTAAATAACCACATAGATGTGGTTCTAGTAATTAGTATGTGGAATTATAGAATTTCATATATTGGTAATTGGGTTATCTATCATATGTTTATTGTACATTATTTTAGTTCATTGGATTGTTTATACCTTTTTGACATCTGGTATGGTTATCCTTAATGTGTATTTCTTTGGATTATATTATCTTTTTTATCATTCATCTTTATTTTTTTGGATTTTTTATTTAAACATTCATTTTGTATGATTCTAGGTGCTATTTTCCAACCTATGTGGATTGGGAGCACCCTTCAGGCTATTTCAGTATAAAATCAGTTTTCATATTACCAGGGTACTTGAACCGATTTGTGAAAAGCTTTATGAGTGACTGTAACTGAACCTAAATAATATTCAATGATGTTAAATTAGAGTGATAATAATGTTTATTAATAATTCCAATATATACAAAAATTGTGAATTACATTGAAATAAAAAATCCAGTTCATACTTATTGTAAATTATTATTTAAAAAATATATGTTTTCATCGTTTTGTTTTAAATTTGTAATAATAATTTTTTTTTTCATTTTACATTCAAAATTATTCCATTTAAAAAAATGGTTTATAATTATTTTTTAAATTAATGGTTTTAAAAATTCAATAATGGTAAGTGTTATTTTTCAAATTCTTCTTTTAAATAATTTATAATTATAATGTATAGTAAATAAGTTGCAAAATATATTTCAAAATTCCATAAATTAGTGTTACAATTGAGACAAAGAGTTGAATGTATATAAGAATTAGTGGTAATAATAATAACCACAACAGTAAAAAAACAAGGCCAATGGGATAAAACAATCAATCTTATAATATAGTTATAAAATTAAAGAAGCTAATATAAAATAAAAATTACATTTGGTAATGGGAACCTATAGCCTAAAGGGAAACATCAAGAACATACTAAAATAATATTTATCCAATTAGCAAGCCTGATACAATATAACCAATCTAACAAATGGATTATTCCACACTTGACTAACTAAGAGGTGAACTACCAAAGTGGGGTGAAAACTGCACTAGGGACAACTTTTTAAATAATAATCATAAACTACTGAATAATGTGTTCACATAATATTTTGTAACTAATCTTAGTTTTTGATGATATGTGAAATTGGAATAAAGCTACAATATAATAAACAAATACAGTTTATGTGATATTATAATAAACAAAACAAGCATCACTGACACTAAACACTTATTGAAAAATAACACAACCTAATATAAAATATTATACATATCTTCTATACTAGAGACATTTAATACTTTTTAGAACCAACCAAATAATGGACCATGTTCCAAGGGTTTTTTTAATAAGAAAACTCTTTTATATAAAATTGAAAACTGAACCATATATTTGTTCATAATAATCCATACCCTAAAAACCTATTTTTTATTTCTAATCAATAATTTATAATTTTATTAAATATATTAGAAACTGATTTCAATTTCGAAACACATCCTAAAATCCCAGGATACATTTTTGAAGTCCATTCATGTATTTTCTCTCGCACTTGGTTTATTCAGTTGATCAAAACAAATTTAACCCCAATATCTAAACTAAAAAAAATTATTGAAATGAAAATAATTTGATACTTGATTTTAATTTGAAATATTAGCTAATAATAACAAATAATTACATTTAAAAAAATCAATTTAAAAGTTCATGAAATCAGTACTCAAGAATTTATAAGTTAATGAAAGGGGTACCAACTTGAAAAAGAAAAATCCAATATAAACTATTTAAGGATAGTAATAATATACATTGATTACATAAGAAAAAACCACAAAAAGCAACCCAAACCCTTAAATATGGATATTCATAGTCAAATAATGAGTCAAGGGATTTCCTAGGTCATATAGGCAATATTTGGTAATGAAAAAAATTTAACATGGATGAATCAAAAAGGTGGTGGGGTTTAGAGGTGATTACCATGAGGGACATTACATGAAACATGAAGATATTATATGGATTCTCCAAATGAGAAGGAAGAAACCAGTGGGTGGTGGTCTTCTTTTATGTGAGATAATAAGGATAATAATAGGATTTTGATTAAAAAATTGGGTGTAGAATTGTAATTTCACAAACACGGCTAGACCACATGATTTTCCAAATTTTGAACCAATAATGTTGGGAATATTTCACTCACCTAGTGCCTTAGATTGTTCTCCCACATGGTTTTGGAAACCTTGTTCAAACTGTGAGAAATGGATCACATAAAATGTGTATGTCACCTACATGAATTGGTATTGATTATCTGATGCTTTGTATTTTTTTTCTATTAAGTCTGCTTTTCTTATAACCCAAGTGAGGTTACTTATAAAACATTTTTAATTTTTCATGAAAATTAGAAAAAATATATAGGAAAATATAAATATTTCAATTTTATCCATTCTTATTGCATATGTCAATATAAAATTAGACTTCAGGATTGGGTGAAGTAGAAGTAATTAAATGTACAATTCCCAAAACATTAACTCAATAATAATAGTGTTTTCATGAATATTTGATAAATTACATCAATAATAATGCACAATTTATTCTATGATTATGTGAGAATCATATAACATATATTTTGATCATTAATTATATCTCGTTGAAAATGTAATAATTAAAAAATAAATTACAACCAACCATTACTATATATCATTGATTATTTTAAAGAATAATACCTTATTTTAAAAAAATGAAATTAAATAAATGTATTTAAAATAAATGATTCAATATAGTCCTTCATTTCAAATTTCATGTAAAAATATGGATAAAAATAACCCTTTAATTTCAACACCAAAAGTGAAAAGAGGAAATACAATGGTTCAATCAGGATATAACTTTTTTGATAGATTCTGTAGAGACTTCGAAGAGCCTTTTAAACCCATTATATAACATGAAGAATTGACTAAATCACATTTCCATTAACACCCATGAATATTAATTAAAATTATGTGAGTACACTATAATGATGAATGTTGTGAATCATTTGTAACTTACCCCAAAGAAAAAAATTTCTACCATCACTAAATAAAGACCATCGAATGATATTAATGGAGGTTTCAAATGTTGAAACCAAAAGGTCACCCACCTCTGGAAGTATACATAGGTAGTGCCTACATAAATTATTATATTAACATGATCCATACATCACCACAATGTGGTAACACCTTATCAATGTTAAAAGGAAGATATGTAGATCTATAGGTCGGAGATATTTATCCTACACAAAAGTACTAACACCCTATTTTCATCACATGGAAAACGACTCTTTATTAGACCCTCAAGGATAGTTATTTTGCATTTTCATATTCAATATTATGTTCCAATGCCTAAGATATTATCTTGATGAATAAATAAAACATATATATTAATCTCTAATCATATTAGACCAAATGTAATTTCCCTTTGAAGTCATATTTAACAATGAAGAAGATGTTCTCATACAAAAATTAAATGTTAATGCTTATATATACCATACATTAATCCTATGTTAGTACCAATGAAAATATATGATTTTTCATAAAAATAAATTGGAAGTAACATATTATGTGGATAAAAATAAGGTTATGTTAGTGGAAACATAATCTCAAGGCCATGGGATCTAAAAATCATTACATGCAATCTTGTCTATAAATAATATTCATGTCAATATCCCACTTTCAGTAAAAACAAAAATTCATTGTGTGATTTCATATTATATTATATTCTATAAAATAAATTATAAAATTATATTATAAAACTACTTTATATTTTTTCCAAAAAATTATTTTTTTAATCTATCATTAACTTGATCTCGAATTACATCATTTAAATTACCATGAGAATACCAATCCCAAACTCTTTCAGAATAATTGTTAAACAATTTTATAGAATATCTCTCAATTAAAAAATACCCATATATTTAGCCGCTAGTTTTGACCCCATGAAACATTATATAATTGAAAATAAATTTTAATCAATGTTTCCATATACATAAGAAATAAAAGGCCTCTATAAAAGGACCAATTCAACTCAATCTACAAATGGATCTTGCATGATATCCATCAACATAAAGTATCTCTATAATTGTTACCACTAATCACATCAAATTCCAGTATTGATTCTCATATGTTTCCCTTATCTAAGACACTAGGAAGACCATGGGACACAATGTTTGTCAATCAAAAAAAATAAATCATATATTATTAGCTCTCTAAGTATGGACTTAAATGGTAAATGAATACATCACATATAATTGTCCTTACGGATGAGTATATCACATACCCCTAATATGATAAAATAAACACAATATATAACCTATCATGGAATGGATACACACTCCACATTATATCTCAATGGATAGACTATATTTCATACTCCACATTTTATATGAAAATTTCCATCTTGATTGAGAACCAATCAACATTTAAGAACATACCCAACCACCCTATCCTTAGTTAAACGATAATGGATTGTATAATAAACCTATCCATGTTTGGATTTTATCTTTCAAGGTATCATTCCAACCATATGTATCTGGGATTGAATATATTCCATTCATTCTTAGTATAATGAATACATAGAGTATAAAACGTCATGTGGTATACTTTATAGGTCTTCTATGGTAAACAACGTAATTTTTTCATTTTTATGCGGCATGTGTATATCTATTATATCTATATGAAAATATTACCCACACTGACCCTAAAATTTCATCATAACCTATATTATTACATTATAAATATTATTTAAGGACAAATAGAATATTATTTGGAGTAGTCATTTATGTTTTATCTTATGGAATTATATATATATATATATATTCATATATAATTATCCAATTTGAATATATATTAAAATAAAATTTACCTTTATACAATACATTTTTTAATTTTAAGAAATATTTTTGAATACATAAGAGAAAGAATCATAATAACTGATCAATCATATCTGATATGATAAACCATCTAATCAGCCTTAGGTTTGTTACCCTTTAAATGGTAAATTAAATCAATTAAATCTATATATAAATCAAGTCAGAAACCTATATTATTATATAATAAAACCCTCGACACTAAAATCATTAGTTTGTAACATTTATTGTGCGGAAATTTTGAATAATTGTGTCATTTTTTAATAACATACCAAATTTTAAACTCCATTAAAATATTAATATTTATTATCTTTACCACAAGAATTTGTGCAATGTTAACATTTATTTTTAATATATAACCCTTTACAAAATTAACAACATCGATCAAAGAACCCTGTGTCAAAAAAATTATTCCCATAAAATAATGTAAATATTTACATTATTGTTTATTATAATAGTATAAAATCCTTTTTGATAAAGTAAAATTTATCTAAGATCCATTACATAAAATAAACATCTTATATTTACATTTACTTAAAGAACCAAATAGTACTTTAGTATATGAAGTAAAATTCACATTTTAATTTGATTTGGAATATAATTTAAACAAAATCATTTTCTCAATGTAAATAAATGTTACTCTTAACATTCCACTTTTTCATCACATTTCTTAAACTCATTTGTCTATTGAGTGAAAAATAATTTTATTTAGTATGATATAGTGTTTAACATATTAATTTTGAACTTTATTATATTTAAACAGACTCTCATTATATATTAGAATATATATTCTATTTATAATTTAAAAAAAATATAAATAAACTCGTATTTTTAAAATGATATAATACTTTTCGATTTTTAGTTCGAATATTTCAAAAATAAACCATATTGAGATCAATGTATTGGAAATATATTTTAAAATAAGTTATATGATTGAACAAATCCTAAAAAATGTGAATTCAATTAATTCATATCATTTTATCAATGAATTATTAAAAATATTTAAAGAGAAAAATTATATTAAAATACAGATATTGTTGAAAAGAAATCCTAGTATAATGCAGCCAAGTCTTTTAATGTAGTGGATCCTTTGTTTTATTACATAAAATAAATATTCCAGATACATCACTCAGTTATTTCCTTACCTTTTTTTCTCATTTATGGATACAAAACATTGAGAATATATAATTGGTATTATATACTATTTAGAATACATCAATTGAATTATATAACTTTTATACATATAGTGGAATCAGAAAAAAGATTCTCAGGACCCTTTTGATAATCTGGAAAATTCCTTCTCTAATGAAAAATATTTTCTTATTGAAATCATTGTACCTCCTTCTTCTTCGGCTTACCTTGTAGTACAGAGTCTCTATGACCTCTTTGCTTTAATTTCATAAAAAATCATTACCCATATATTTTTTACCATATACTTTTCACTTGTTCCCGGACCACTTGTTTCCCTCTTAGTTGTCCTCAAAATATTTTGGAGACCAAATAAGATTTTACGTAGTTAATTTATGTTACAATTAATCTCTACTACCAAAAAAATCCGGAAAGAGATTTTATTATTAAATTATAGTCTAGTTTATGTTGCAGACGTGAACTTATAATCCTTAGATCATTAATGTGACAAATTATAATAAGAAGATATGTCGATAATTAAGTGGCTCTCAATATTATTCACTAAATGTTTCCTTTAACACCACATATAATTGAAAAAGGGTACTTTTTTTCAGTGATAAATCATAATAAAATTAAAAGAAATCATTTATGCTTATTTATATATATTAGTATGCATTCGGCTTTGTTGGGTGGAATCCCTACTTGTATCCCATGATTGATGAGAATATGTAGGATTCTTGAAGACTTTTTAGAGATATATCCCACATAGAATCCCCTAATTCCATTCATTCATAGTACACATGTGGCCTCATAGAGGCTCCCATATAGGGGTTTCCATTTTCTACATTCTCAATAACATAAAACACTAATACAAAATTGGAATTTTTATATATAATGATATTGTGGTTATAATCTTCTCAGAAAAAAATGTTGTTACAATCTTCTATAACATTCTATTTTAATAACTGATAAAATTTTATATGGGATAACACAATAATAATTATATTAGGTATGCATAAGAGTATGTGGTGTTCATTAGTTTCTATATTGGGTTACTAGATTCCAGTGATGTAAACCTCCACTTATACATAAATTCAAATTTATTATGATTTTGGATTATGAAATATTTGTTTTTTTATTACTTATGAAGGTCAATAAATAAAAATTTTATTTTCATCTTGAGTTTAAAAAATTTATGTTTTATTTTTTTATGTATCCCTTGAATAATATAAAATTAATTTTATTAATTTGAAACTATTTATTTGTACAAATTAAATTTTATAATTTTATCCCAGTTGAACTCCCCCATCATCAAATGAAATTGAAAAAATTTAACTCATATATATATAGATTTCAGTATGTTCTAGACTATTTAATATCTTATATGGACAATTAATGGATATTTTGGTTACTGAATTATTTTAAATATATAATCCTTTTATCATAACATATTTCATTCAAATATTTGGGTTTCACAATATTCATGTTATGATATAAAACAAATTAATAGAATTACTTCTCAATATCACCGATGAATTTTCCCCTCCCATCAGTCCATAAAATATATATTTATTTAAGAGGGAAAATAATTAGTATAAATAAAATAAAGAACCTATGTGGACTATCAGATTTTATAAAAATCATATTGACCCTCAGACCCATCCCTCTCAAAAACTGGGAAAATGTATCCTTTCACATAATCTGACACACCTATCAAGTATAATCCCCCTTTTAACCACAATTTGATTAAACCTATAAATTTTTGTAATGGGTTTTTATAGTAAAAATTTAATTGTTAGAAACAGAAAAATAAAATTTTTGATGGATCAAAATTATAAGTCCCCAATATTTTGTAAAATGGTTTTGTTCAAATTAATTTATTTTTTTGATATTTTTCATTTAATTCCACATAGAAATGATTTTTTATATTAAATCAATATGTTTGGATTAAGTAATATGAAACCCCATGTTTCCATTCACAAAATAAACTATTATTTCTAATATTCTCTTCACGGAACACTGAGGTTAGTGTATATTAAAAGCATGACTGTCATTCCTCTATGGTTTTCATAACACGACATACCATGTTTCACCATAATAAACATCCTTTTTAAAATAATTTTTTAATATAATATGTTATAACCTAGTAGTTAAGTTGATCTGTATGAATATGATTCAGTAAATAATGTAAATGCATGGTTCAATTCATTAGTTAAAAATTAATTAGA
Organism: Viscum album; assembly: GCA_963277665.1. Taxonomy (NCBI): domain Eukaryota; kingdom Viridiplantae; phylum Streptophyta; class Magnoliopsida; order Santalales; family Viscaceae; genus Viscum; species Viscum album. Next base: position 99,947,462 of record OY728122.1, on the reverse strand, counting down.
AACGAGTATAAGAATCAATTGAATATAAAGGGAACATTTTTATAGAAAATTATGTTTATGATCACAATGCTATATTATCTTAATAAAATAAATAAATTAAAATTAGTTATTGATATTACTATAATATATATATTATATATCAATTAAAATATTTTTTATGTTCATCCAATATATTTGATAAAATATTATACGAACAAACCCAATTTCACTCATGAATTCCTATATTTGTATTAAGGCAGTTTTACCACATTTTAATTAGAGAAAAATCACAATAAAATGATAATATGAAACTTTTATGAATTTGATTCATAAAAATAAACAAATTTATTTAATTCATAATTTCAAAATTATCTTTGGGTGAATTTTTTGTATTTTTCTGAAAAACATAACTTTTGGTGAATAGTGAAAAACACTATATTTTAGTTAATAATTGAATCTCAATTTTAATTATTATTAAAATTAAATTATATGGGTTTTAAAATATTAAATATATAAATTATACATATATTTATCCAATATATGTCATTGGATATTTTATATTTAAATTAGATATAAACGCATATTGATCTTTAGAACGTTTTAACATTGAAAACCCACTTTCTCGCCCTGTTTGTAAGATTTGCATTAAACTTAATTTTCCAAAATATGTAACATTAATTTTGAAAAAAATAATATACATGGTTTTAATCAATATTATATTTGTTTTATAATAATATCAACTTAATTTTCAGAAAAAAATATTTTTGAAAGTGATTAAAATTAATTATCCTGATTAAGGTAAAATTTTGCATATTAAAAGACTAAAACGTAAGATTATGGTCCAAAATGACATAAAAACATGTCCAAAGGACATTTTTTTGACAATAATTCAACTATAACCCATATTTATTAGAATTTTTTCCATCGCTATGATATTACTAAATGGACGTTCCCATTGTAAAAGTTAATGGGAACATAGATAAAAATGGTTCTTTCCTTACCTTTAACATTTATAAAACATTGATATATATATATATTCATATCTTAAGTTATACATATAAATTTTAAATATAAATGGGTTTTTTATCATAATAATTTATCAGTAATTTTTATATATGATTTATTTCCTTAAAATGCTTAAGAAACGCCAACGTAGTGAATATTTTGTTTATAATTTACTAAAATAATTGATAAAATAAATATTACTATTGAAGAAAATTTATTGATTTTTTGTATCTAGTTTATAAAGATGAATATATAATCTTACATATCTATTAACATAATATTTATTATATCTTTTTTTTTATTTTTTAAAATTAAAATTAAAATTAAAAAACGAATATCAAATTGGAATTAATATTATTTTATAATAAATGATCTTTTATTAAATGATTTAAAATTAATAAAAATACAATATTCTTACAAGTGATTTATATGTGTTAATAAATTTTAAATATGTTAATTTTTTTAAAATAACATATTGAATAATAGATTGTAAAACCATTTTTAGCACGGTTCGTGTTTAAACATTGTTTTTTTTTGTGAATCACATGTGCTTGTTTTAAAATTTATTTGAAAAACACAGGATATATTTATTTTGTAAATTTGGTATTATATATTTAATTTATTAGATCTATATATTCAATAAAATATCTATCTAATTTAGCCTGAATGGCTAAACTACATTCGTTAGAAAATTAGTATCTTTAATAAAAACCAAAATGATAAAATTTGGTAAACTTATAAATTAAGGAACCAAATTATTAAAATGAACATATTTTTGTGTGTTTGTAGTTTGTCAATACCATGATTTCCATTTATTATACTATTTTTTCAATTTTAAGGAACATTAGGTATGTTATACCCCCCATTAATGAATACCTTTTGGTATTTTGAAGTGCCACTCCCCTAACACTATAAAAGGAAAGCATTCTGCCACTTCATAACACCACTAAAACTACTTAGGTTTAGAAAATATTTACCGTATATGATACCAAACATATGTACCATCTGAATCGAATTATCCCTTTGGTCATAATTCAATCCAAGGAATATATTCCGTGATAACAAAAAGTTGAAACAAATAGAAGATATAAAATCCTCCATTAAGCTCCCTTTTCTTATTTCTATTATCATTCTCTCCACTATCATTATTCCATTATTATAAAAAAATTGGATCTACAGTATAATTATATGTTTTTATTGTAAGTTTTTTACATACACTTACACGCACATCCATCTAATGGGTATTGAACAAATTATTAATGTGTAGGGTGAACTATTGCCTCATGAGATGATGATTATTTGTTCTCCCTTTAACACTTACCATGGTGAGAATTATAATGGAAACTATGTTTAATATAATATTTAACATATATATTATGTATCTATAATTATCTAATTCTTTTACACAACCTGTACTGGTAATTTTCATTTTGTGTAAATATGATAATTTCATTTGAGGATGTTTGGAATACACCCCCTCAAAGTGATGTGATTCATTCAAAATATACATAGAATGAGTTAAAGATGATTTTAGAAAACATATATAAATAATATTATATAATAATTATAATAGAATAATTATATATAATTATATATATAAATATCATTTAGTCTCTTTATTTCAATTCAATAATAAAATGGTCATAATGTTCATGTGTACGTACAACCTACCATCTCCATTTATGGTGCATTCCATTTAATACTTATATTTTCTTTCGATTATTATAATACACATATAATGAATATAAATTATATTTATATCCTGGTTTACAATTAAAAAATAATGATATTACTATATGGTCTAATTATACAACAAATTAAAACACATGCAAAAAACAAAGAAAATATTACCTGGTGTGAAATCTTAACCTAAAATTGTTATAAGATGATAAATATAAAGACACAATCAAACGATAAATGTTAATGTATATAAGAATTTTTTCTGGGAAATATTTATAATAAAATTATATTTATTGTATAGTATTTTTGAATGAGTGTGAAGAGAGTCAAGACACAAGGTAAGGGAATTTCATCTCACTTTTTATTTCTATGAGATACATTCTATATACACCACTCATTTATTTTTTGTGGTATATATACTACCAATGAATTTATTATATGTATTTTATAATTAAAATTATGTATCTTTACATGTATATGTTGTGATACTTATATAATTTTGGTTTATGTTTTAAATGTTACCAAATTGGTAATGTATTTTCGTCTCAAACTATCTTCTTTGAGACACATGCCATGTTATGAACCTATATTATTCCACGAGGTGTATATAATTACTTTGATATGTCAAATCCTTAATATAGTTACATTAATTATATTTTATGGCTCATTTAATTTTATTTTATTACATGATGTGTATAATTCAATGTTACAAAGTGGAACGAGTTTATTGAAACAATCCCATTGTTTATAGAGATTATTTATGATTATGTTTACATTAATTAAATATTATGGTTAATATCTCAATATAACTTATGGATTTTATTATCCTTTATATATTAATGACATATTAATGGTCCATTTTTCTACTCTTTAGTATATAATATGATTTATAATGTTTTTTAAGAGAGTATGAATTTATATATCTCTTTGGTATGAAATCTATGTTATTTTAAACGTTATTTTTTAAAATGATTTAATTTTTTTTCAATAATTAATCAAAAGTATGAAAATGATTTCAAAATTAATGATTTGACAAATTTTTGGCAGCTTTTTTATATTTTCTCATTATATTTTCAAAAAAATGGTTTCCAATATGTTTTAAGATATTTATTTATATGTTTTGAAGTTTATTTTCCAAAAACATGGTTTTCAAAAGGTTTTATGTTTTAAAGCTCCATTTTCAATGAATAAAGGTTATTTATCTCAATAAAGATTTTCAAAAATATCCTTCCATGTTATTTTCCATCTAATATAACATCTATTGATGTTAAACATTCCATTATATGAAATGATAAAAATATGTCATTCATATTCTTTCTTGAGTGGCTTATGTTTTAGTTGAATGTTTCTTATGAAACAAGTTTCTCTTCCACAGGTTATAAGATTTTTTAGCCCTATTTTTTCATGGTTGATTAATTGATATAAGGATTATGAAACCCCTCCCTTTTTCATAGTTGATTATGTGATTAAATTTTAACGAATCCTATTTAATTTCATGCGTTATGATTTGAGTTTTATAGAACCCATATTTTTTTATGGTTCATGACATGGTGAATGATTTTTTTATATTTTGTAACATGTATGAATGATTTCATTAATATATGTGTGGTAAATATTCCTCCATCAAATGCAATGGGTAAATACTTATATCTCATGATATAATGATAGGATTTATGATAAAAAAATTGATCTATTATAGGAAGATGGGAAACCTGATCCCTTATAAGGAAAGGGATATGACAGGGGATAGTGGTGTGTCCCACATAGTAGGTTTAGTTACCATGAATATGTAAGAAGGGGAAACCCAATCCATTATGGGATTATGGAGAAACTAGATCCCTTAATAAAAAAAACTACTACTTGGGATGGAAGTGTGTCCCACCCAGTAGGTGATGTTCCCAAGGAGTTCCCTAATAAGTTCTAGCTATGTTTCTCGACTTATATGGAATGATATAAAATGATTATTTATTCGAATATTCCTTGCCTTATTAATATGAAATGCTTTCTGTCTTATGTTTTTGACATCCTTATGATTTATTTCGTATTAACTGTCAAGCATTATCCAATGATTTATGTTTCATATCTTATGATATGAAGGGTATGATATTATAATGATAGGATCACATTATCATACCCCTAATCTCATGTTTCTATTTACATATATCCCTTCTTTACCCTCACTGTGAAAATAAGATCACCCATTTTTATATTTCCTTCCCCATTTTCTGAAGATACGTATTATGTTTGATGTGTCTAAGAAGGGTTCCAGTCATGAAGAATCTAGTGGGAGATAATGTATCTCAGTTTTGAACGAGTGTTTACATTTCCATGTTTCCAAAGTAAATAAACTAATACATTATTTGGGATTATATTTATGTAATTTGTTAAGTATTACACAAATTTCATACAATATATATATATGTTACGATTGGGTCGTTATAGTTGGTATTAGATTGATGGTTTTGAAAAACATTGAAAACTAGGATGAGAAAACTTTAGTGATATCCATATGTATATTTCTAAGGATATGTCAAGGGATATCTCTAAGGATAAGTATAATTATGAGTTAAACTTTATGATTTTATCAATGAATTTTGGTAAAGGATATAGTGACCGGTTTCATATCAATACATCCATGTCTGGATACTACATGTGGAAATGGTTTTATCATAGATGTACCTTGGAGTAGAAACTTTAACAAGGTGTATTGAGCATGAACCAATATAACCAGATACACAATAAGAAGACATACTACACACCTAGTTTAACACTCGTGGGGGATATGCTTTGGAAATTCACATACTCTTCATAACCCATCACGAATGATTTAAATGGATGTTTCCAATGAATAACCTTGGAGAAAACTATGTTTTATTAGATTAAGGAAGGTGTCATTATTTAGACATCCTGTAAGTATTTTTTTCATGATTATGTGGTCTTCATCTATGATATGTGTTTCTCACCCTGTTCTTTTTGGTTTTAGTCCTTATAGGGAACTAGAAAGAACATGGGAAACATTGAATCATTCAGATATGGAATGTATGGGTATTATGAAAATAAATTATCCAAGTGAAAATATCATAAATAGAATCAGGAAGGTGGTTTGATTATTGGTAATTCTTCTGAAGATAAAGAGAGCTCAAACCACATACGAAAGGTATGTGATGTTCCTCTAGTATTTGTTTCATTAAACAATGATGAATGACTGGATTGAGGTTAAGGAACCTTAAGACATGATTCATATTTCATATTCTAGGAATGAGGTATTAAATAATAATTTGATGAAGTCAAAGTAATGGTTTAATAATTGAGTTTGTCAAAAAAAGTATTTATATTTTTTAAATTCAAATATTATTTTATATTAATCATGAAATATATAAGTATTTCTGTTATAATTTGTAATAAATATTTATAACGGATATGTTGAATGGGGATAAAGAAATAGAAAAGGGATTTTTTGATTAAGTTATGGTAACACTTAATGTCATCATTATGTTGGGAAAATTATGCACAGCATGGATAAAGAGATGGTTGATTTAGATAAAGTAAATTGTATATCATTGATTACCCTATGTCTAATTATTTATTTTTCAATAATGTATTCAGAGTCACAATAGTTAATGTTTACAACTTCTTGGATTTAAGGAATATATCTAGTAACCTTTGGAATAAGGAAACATGCATGTTTACCAAAAGTATTTATGGTAAATTAGGTCATTACCGTATTTTAAGAGAAAACATGGTGTATGTATTCACATATTTGTACTGTGACATCCAATGAATACATTGTGATATATAGTGGATCAATGTTAAGTGTATTTTCATCTTTCAAATGGGTTATATGGTTAAAAATTTATAGAATGTTTAAGTTAATCTTTGATTGAATTTTTTTAAGATAAAAGTATTATTTAACCACATGAGGATTAATGAATATTGGATAACCGTCTCTGAAAACATGGTGTTGATCATATCTGAAGAGTGATGAGATGACCTATCATCGATATCATGATCAATTAGCAAATAGGGAATGAAAATTTCAATTTTTTTGGAGAAAGTGGTGATGTGGAAATTGATCAACACGTGACAAAAAGGCCATATTTTAGTTATAAAAGGAAATTAAATCCAGTAAGTATAACTTCTCATGAAAATTCACTAAATCTAGGGAAATGATCTTTAAATCCAAACGTTTATCCTAGTACATATTTTATGATGAATCAAATGGTTCCTTCGATAGTCTTTCATTAATGGCCTTGTGATTGTTAACATTCTCCTAGCCATGTTCTCCTTCACTCTCCTCTATATCTTGATAGTTATATTTCTATTCCATTTCCATGTTTTAACATTCCACCGATGTTCTCCAACATAGAAACCCATCTATTTGTTACTCTAGGTAACTATTATTGTTACTACTTTTAGGTTTAAAGGAAATTTTCGTATTCGTTTTGATGTAGAGGGTTCCTTTTAAAAGAAATTTCAATTATAATGTTTTTAAAAGAACAGAATAATTTTTAGAGAGAAATTAATTTTAAGGGTGTATAATGTAACACCCTAATATTTTTACAGCGTTTTTTTGGAATTAATTGTATCTTTTTCCATGTTTTTCATTTCACAGAAAACATAAAATACTTTTTTTAAATAAAAATATTTTTCTTCAATTATAAACAACACCATGTTATCATTAAAATTAAGAAACATAAATTTTAATTTTTAATACAAGGAACAACGAGTTAACAATACATTACATTCATGATTGAATTTCATTGATGGCTTGCATAACACCCAAGACCGAGTGTTACCAACAAAAAATATATTATTCAAAATATTATAATTTAATATAATAATATATAACCTAAATATTATGTTGATAGTTATGGATTTGATTAGATAACTAAAAAAATACAAGGTTTAATTTATTAGATAAAAATGAATTAGAAATTAGTATAATAATGAATTTAATATAATAAAAATGTTTTTATAGAAAACAATTTTTATGGTCAAAAAGATATTTTATTCTAATAAATTAAATTAATTAAAAATAGCGAGCTATACTAATGTAATATATATATATATATATATATTATATACCAAATAAAATATTCTCTATATTCATCCAATATATTTTATAAACAAATTATAGAAACAAACCTAATTTCACACGTAAAAAACCTGTATTTTTATTAATAGATTTTTTTATTACCGTTTAATGGAGCTCCTGTTATTTGAAAAAAATGGAAATTTTAGAAATTTTTTTCTTAATTTTTTTTGAATTTATAAGGTCAAAATTATCAGAGGGTGATTTTTTTGTGATTTTTTTAGTGAAACTTCACTTTTTAATGAATAGTGAAAAATATTGTATTCTAGTTAATAACGATTTATCTATTTAAATAATTATCAACATTAAATTTTATTAGTTTATAAATTAAAAATAGTTAAATTAAACATAAATTAATACTATTTAGGTCATTGGAATTATTTTTTATTGACATTAGATATAAACACTTATTGATCTTTTGAATGTTTTACTGTATAATACTACTTCCTCCAAATGTCTGCGGGATTAGCATTAAAACTAATATTCTCACATCAATGCTTTGAATTATAAAAAATGGGAATACTTGGTTTTAATAAATATAAAATATGAGGTCTAATAATATTAACTTAATTTTTGACCAAAAATATTAGATAATTTGATTAAAATTTATTATGGTGATTAAGAAAAATGTAAGCTAACTAAGGGACTAAAGCATAATATTAAGAACCAAAATGACCTAAACAAACATAAAATAGACATTCGTTTCAAATAATTATACCATATAACCTCTTGTTCCTAATTTTATGTGTTATTGGGAAATTATTAAATGGAAGATCCCAATATAAATAGATAATCAAGGAGAAAAAAGAACTTTCATTACCTTTAACATTTATTAAACCTTGATATATGTAAAAATAGACATATTTTTACTTATAAATAGACTTTTAAAATATAATTTTTTAAAATAATATATCATCATTTGTGTTTATAGACTATTTAGTTAATAAATTATTAGGAAACACCATCATAGTTATTATATAGTTAATAATTAACTAAAAAATTCATACTTCAAATATTAAAAGTGATGTAAATAGATTTCATTTTTGACTCTAATTATTTTTTAGATGATTATATCAAGTTAAACATATTTTACCATAATATTTTTTAATTTCAATAGGGTTTTGATATTATAAAACTAAAATTAAATAAATAATATCTATATTGACATTAATTTCATTTTATAATAAACAATTTTTTTAAAATGATTTAAAATTGATTAAAATACTAAATTCTGAAAAGAATTTTCCATGTGTTAATAAATATAAATTTTTTTATAATTTATTTATTATAATTAACATATTGAATCATTGATTATAAAAACATATTTACCATGGTCTGAGTTTAAGTATTTTTTTTCTGCATCACATGCACCAGTTTTCTAATTAATTTCAAACAAATAACAGATTTTTATTTTTAAAGTTTTGAACCATATTTATTCTTACATTTATCTATATTTTCAACAATATATCACATCAAATTAGTATTATTTTTTAAACTACACTGGTTAGAGAACTAAATTCTTTATTAAAAACTAAAATGATAAAATTAGGGAAACCTATAAGTTAAGGAATTGTTTTTTAAAATGTACATATTGTTGTTTGGTATAGGTTTTTATCAACCATTATTCCCATTTAATCCATTTTTTCCATTATTAATGCATATTAGGTGTGTTATACCTCCCATTAATGAATAACGTTTGGAATTTACAAGAGTGCCACTCCCCTTCAACTATAAAAAGGCAAACACTCTCCCACTTATTGACACCTCTCAAACCACATAAGTTTGAACTAGATATAACTAATAATCTCCAAAAAATAATAAATTACTACTCTAATCCCCACATTGTACCTAATTAATTCCATATATTTACATTCATGAAAACCAAAATGAGTTACCCAAAGAAGTGGTAACATCCTCCCTCAACCAACCTTATCTTATTTTCTTTATTGACACCCTCTAATAACCGTATTAAATGATAATACAACAAGAAATGTATAAAAAATATAATTATATTGTGTTATTATATGGTTTTTTTCTAAAGTTATAGACACAACCATCTAATGGGTAAGAGACACATTTTTTATGTGCACGATGAACTACCGCCTCACGAATAGACGATTGTTCGTTTATTCCATTACTGCCTCTCATGGTGGGTATTATGATGTAAACTATGTTTATATTCAATATATATATATAATAGTATTTATCTAATATTATATAATTATTTTAAAAAACATATCTTTATACTTTTTATTTTTTGTAAATATGATATTCTAATTTGGGGAAATGTGGACTACCTCCCCCTCAAAGCGATGTAATTCATTCACACATTAAATTATATGTATTATGGATGGGATTATTAAAATTATTATATATATATAATATAAAAATGAAACTATAATAATGATATATATTCATATATACATATACATATATTCTATTTACTCTCTTTCAGTTTGACAATAAAATGGAAACAACGTTTATGCGTATGTACAACCTACAATATCCATGAATGGTGTATTATAATTCATACATATATATTATATTGATTATTATAAATAAAATAAGTTGAATTAAAATAATATTTATATAATCATTTACATTTTTAAAATCCTTATATATGTATAAGGAGAAAATATACAACAAATTAAGACACTTCCAAAAATCAAAGTTAATATTACGTAAATGGAAACTTTAACCTAGAATTGTTAATAATAAGGTAATATAAAGACATAATAAAAACTTATATGGAATTAGATATAATAATTTGGTTATTTTATTGATTTTTAATAAACTTATATTTATTATATATGTGTTTTTAATGATTATGAAAATATTCAAGACACGAGGTAAGGTAATTTCATATCAATTTTTCCTATGGGATAAATTCCATTGATGTCACTCATTTTTATTATGTGGTATATACAATTAACATGAATGTATTATTTGACTATTATTATTAAATTTATGTTTATTTTCATATCAATTTTATTATCTTTATCTAAAGGTTTTATGTTTCAAATGTTACAAAATTGGTTAAGTATTTTCGTTTAAAATTGCCTTCTATGAAACACATGCCCTGTTATTCACATATATTATTTTATGAGGAGGGTATAATACATTATACACATTAAATAATGGATATACTTAAATTAATTATATTTTAATAATTATTTAATTTTATTTTAATACATGGGTAGTATAAATCAATGTTACTAAATGGTAAGAGTTTATTGAAACAATATCATAATTTATTTAGATTATTTATGATTATGCTTCCATTGATAAAATATTATGATCCATTTCTCAACAGAAATCATTATTTTTATATCCCTATATATATTCATGACATCATCATGTATTGGTATGATATTTATACTCTTTCTTACATTATATGATTTATAATTTTTTTAAGAAAGTAATAATTTTACTTTCTCTTCGGTTATAAAAATGTTTTCTTTAAAAAAATTATTTTCAAAAAAGGTTTTGAAAATGTTTTCAAGAATTATTTATAATTGTTAAATATTTTTTTGAATGAATTATTTTAATATTATTTTCAATATTCATTTATTTTTGTAAATTAATTTAAGAAAAATGTTTCTGAAATGTTTTCTATGATTTATTTATATTTTTTTCAAGTTTATTTTCAAGAAAATGTGTTTTAAAAGTAGTTATGTTTTAAAGAAACATTTTACTAGAAGAAGGGAAATTTAATCCCAGAAATTCATTCAAAATAACTTTACATGTTATTTTACAACTAATATAACACATATAAATGTTATTCATACCCTTTTATGAAATTCTCCAAAGGATCCATTCATATTATTTCTTGAGTGGATTATGTTTTGATAGAATAATACTTATGAAAACAGTTTCAATTTCACAGGTTATATACATTTGAAACCTTATTAATTTCATGTATTATTCATTTATGAATTTAATATGAATCCTACCTATTTTCTATAGGTTATGAGGTGATTAAATGTTAATGATACCTATTTTATTTCATGGGTAATGATTTGATATTTATAAAACCCATTTTTTATGGGTCGTGATATGATGAATGATTGATTATCTTCTATCACATGTTTGATTGATTTTATTATGAGATAGATGTAACCAATATCTACCTCCAATTCATTGGGTAAATACTTATATCTCATAAGATAATGATATGAATAATGTCGATGGACTTGATCCATTATAAGAACATGGGGAAACCCGATCCCTTACAAGTAATGGATGACAAATATGGATGGGGGTGTGTACATCCATGTAGGTGTAGTCACCATGAATATGGATTATGGGGAAAACTGATCCATTATAGGAATATGGGTAAACCTCAATCCCATAAAATGAAATAACTGCAACTAGGGATGGCATTGTGTTCCACCCAATAGGTGATGTTGTGACGAAGTTCCCTGATAAGTTCTAGATGTGTTTTTTGACTTATAGGGAATGATATCACATGTTTATGTATTCAATAATTCTATGTTTTATTCCTCTAACATGTTTACATATCTTATGTTCTTTATTTCCTTAGGATTCATATCTTAAAAACTATAATGATTTATTCTAGGAAATAAAAATTTAATCTTATGATATGTAGGTTATGATTTTGTAATGTTTTGAACACACTATCACACCAATATTCTTATGTTTATTATTACATGTCTCCATTGTATACACATACTGAAAATATATCCTCACACCTTCTAATGTTTCCTTCCCCACTTTATGAAGATATATATTATGATTTATGTGTATAAGAGGGTTTCTAGTCAAGACAATCCTAGTGGAATATAATATAACTCATTCATGTACTATTGTTTATGATTCTATGGTTTTAATGGAACTAAACTAATATAGACTTTGGGCATTTGATTATGAGATTTTTTAAGTATTATAAAAATGTGATGTTACATCTATGTACATTAAGACTGGGTTGTTATAATAATTTTCTTTTTATATTATAATATGAGTAATATTGATGAAGAGGGACTTAATATTTTTTAACAAAAAAATAGAAAATAAAGATTACAATTGTAAATATTTTTTCCTCTTCTTAGAAGTCCAATGATAGTGGTTCATTTATTAGAAGATTAAATTCTTCTTGAAACCCCATTTAAACAATTAAATAATATATGGGATGATGAATTATTAATTAAAATCAATGAATAACTAAATTAAAATATGAAATAATGTATTTTTAATTGGATATCAATAAAATTAAATCCTTTTATATTGAATAGCACTGCATATACAACAGAATCCTTTTGAATAAAATAATTTTAATTTTTATGTCTTTTTACTAATTAAAAAAATGGATTTATTTTTTTAAGGAATGAATTGATTGTTTCCTAGGTCTGATATCTTCATCTATAACCTAGATTATTCATAAATATTTTGAAATAAATATTATTTCATTAATTTTATAATTTCCAAAATGATCTCTATTCTATTTTTATGTGTTCCACTATTATGTATTCAAGTTTTTTATGTTATGAGTACATTTTTACTTTCTTCCAAATTCAAAATTCCATAAAATTGTTTTTGGTATTTTTCATATTATATTTCATTTCATTACAATTTCGTGGAGGATACTTGTATGTTTTATAGACTTCTATATCTATATTATGGTCTCTTAGTATGGGATATTCTTTCTCAATGGAATGATTCATTGGATCTAGTTAGCTTCACGTTTTATTGTTAACAAATATATCTGTTGAATTGTATATAGATTTTATAATGTTTCATTTATACAACATGTTCTGTAGGACATAAAATGTTATTATAGTTTATGTTATCAAATTTTATTTTTTGAAGAATTTCTAGAATCTTTTATATTCTTTATTTATGTTAGAGTGTTGATTTCAATTTGTTTAGATGTAGCATTAAATAAGTGACATAATACATATAAGTGATAAAATACATACATAATATGTGTTATCATATGGACCCTTATCTATATTATCACTTAAGATATAATATTAAGTATATGTATTTCCAAATAAATCATTATCAAAAAGTTGTTTTCATTTTTTATATCCTATTTTAAAATCACATATTTGAAACATTTTATAAGATAGAACACATAAAATAATATAAATAAAATTAGAATTAAATAAGTAGTAAAAGAAAAATCATAAGTGGAAACTTGAAAAAATTATACAGATGTATTTATAAAAATTTATTAGTTTTACAATACTTTTTATATAAAAACTACCAAGGAAAAATAAAATTTAATTATTTGAAGAAATTCACTTAAAAACATTATGTCTAATGACAAATATGATAAATAGTTTTCCTAAATACATAATATTTATTTTAATTATGTAGTAAACACTATATTTTAAATAATGGATGGAAAAACATAATTAAATAATTTAAAAGAACATTTTAAAATTAAAATTTTAAAAATAAAAAAAGCAATAATATTTGGTATTTATTAATTTATTTAATTGATATATGTCATAATATAAATTATTAATTACTTTTGTCAAATGGACTAATTTTTTTTATTAAGCGTTGTTAAATAGATCCAAAAATCACTTATCGCATGAGATAATATCCTTTATATAAGTGTTTCAATTTATATCATTATAATAAGGGATTTCTAACGGATAATTATGCTATGTTTGGAAACACTACTTTAGAAATGATTTATAGAGTTTTTCAGAAATGATAAATATTTATATATAATAATTAAATAAATTTTAAAATACCACTTTTGAGAAAAATATTTATAATTTTATTAAAAACTATTTATCACATTTAATTGTTGCTAGGATATGATTTCAATATATTCTAAAAAATGCAAGCATACAATTCAGTATTCATTGAAAAAAATAAGTATATATTTTAAAATACATGTGAAAAGTGATTTTTTTAAATGATTTTTATTGTAGTTTTTCTAAAAAAATATCACATTAATTATAGAGTAAATGAACTAAAATAATTAAAAAACAAATTTTTCCAATAATAATCATAAAAAATTGACAATAATATAATTTCTTTATAAAAACACTTCCAATGATCAAATGTGGATGAACATATATAGAAACAATCACCAGATAATTACTATTCTAATAAATAGTCCTCACAAATTATAAAAACTATTGAGTTATACTATGATCCCATAATAAATTATATTATTTGTTCCATTGAAAAAATATATGATAATCAGTTGAAAATGGTGATTTATTAATCGACATTCATTTTACTATAGTCATATTATTTTATAAAGGAAGAATTTTCATATATTATACTAGGTTTATGAGGAAAGGGATTTGGTTATCAAAAAAATTTCTTAGTCATTTGTATGAAGTATTTATTTTCCATGATTTTAATGGAAATTTGAATTCAATAGTTGTTAAAGACATCAGAGGTGAAACATTAACATTTTCATTTTGATGATATTCAAGTGGTCTTCATGTAAAATTAGAAAATTTGTATAACTAATCTTATAAATGCGAGTGTTCTTAATGATCCATATCATTTATATTATTCAACCCATTTATTTGGGATAAATTATGTGTACTTATGGGGATCTAATTTTGATAAAATCTTCATCAAATATTTTTCTCAAATCTCATTATATATCATGAATTTATTCAAATTGATAAAAAAGGTATTCCTCGAACAATATTTATTAATTAAGTATATAATGGATTTTAAAAATTCATATTTTATAAGTTATTTCAACCTTTCCGGTCAAAATATTCGAAATATGGAATCATTTATATGTATTTAAATTTGAAATGATTTTTTGGGTTATAAAATAGGATCTCATTTCTATAAATAATTTGTTTGGGTATTTTATTAACACTATTGATAATTATGTCTCTTATACTAATTATATGTATGTGGGTTTTAATTCACGATAAAAATTTAACAATATTGGGAGTCAGTAGATTGTATATGTAGGAGTTTCATGGATTCAAATAATACTAATTCCTCTTCATGAGAATTTCATTAGTTTTCAAAATATTTATATTTATGTTTTTAGAGGAAACAGTTCTTTCTTTTCGGAAGGTGAATGTTGTCCTGGAGGGAATTCCACATTTAATGATGAAAACATCATTCTCAAATATAGTGTAGGTAGCTCATACGGGGAACATCTATGTTGCAGTTGCAGTTGGAATTGGGTTTTCAGTTCGACTTAATTTCGTGGAGGATTATATAGATCAATAAAATTGTGTTTTCCAGTGTTGAACACTAATATTTTGGAAAAAATAACAAAAATAACCTTGATAAGTGTCATTCAGAGGAAATGAAAACACATAATTAATTAAAGTGGATGGAATTAACCCACTTAAAGGAGAAATTTTAAATAATGATAAATTATTTACATAGAGAACAATGGGTAAAATATCGTCTAGAAAATATCCATAAGTACAAAATATGTATCCATTGACGTTAAATCCTTTTGATATATTTTAATGTTTTAAAAATAATAATTTAATTAAACCTAGGATATTAATTTTTTTTCTAAATGTGTAAGATAGAGAGAGGGAATGAGAACCTGAAAAACAATTTCTTACAAAACTATTCCCAATAGATCTTCCAATATAGATATAAGATAAATATCATCCAAGTTATTAATGGATTCCAAACAACAAGACTTCCATATAATATTCTTTAAATGTTTTTGTTATTTTTGGTTGGAAAAAGGATTATGTATTATAAAAGTAATGTGTTAAAATTTAATGAAACACTATTTTAATAAGTTTTTTCTTCTTAAATTATTTGTGTTTGTATATTAATTATGGTTGGATTGTGGTTTATTTAAGTTATGTTTACGTTTTCCCATTATATTTTTAGTCCTTTATTATTTCGTCGCTTTAAAATATTTTGGAATGTAAATTTGTTAGACATAATTGAAGAAATACATGTTACTGTTTTTATTCTTGTTGTGTTTTTGATAGTTTGTTTCATGAACAAACCTAGGTTCCAACTTCTATCAGGCACTGAATTCAGATCATGACATCCCTGAGGCACATCCCTGATAACCAAAATGGGGTGAGATGTTCTAGGTAATGATATATATTATAGTGTGAAAGATTTCATCCAGATAAAACAACTATATAAGAAGTGAAAAATCTATATAAATTCAAACATTCCCCATTTGAAATAAAAAAGTCCACAAAATGAAAAATAACCATTGATAGAATTTGAATAAGAAAAATGAAGCATAACTAACATGAACAACATCCAATTCAAGAATATAAATAACAATAGAATCAATGATAAACAATAACAAAAAAACTAGTTCAAAAGATATATAAATATGGAACTATGTTATCTTATAATATTGGGTTATATTTATTGTAAATATAATATAG
Organism: Viscum album; assembly: GCA_963277665.1. NCBI lineage: Eukaryota > Viridiplantae > Streptophyta > Magnoliopsida > Santalales > Viscaceae > Viscum > Viscum album. The sequence goes on along the minus strand of OY728122.1, from coordinate 99,930,362 downwards.
GAAACAAAAAGTCCAATCAAATATAAATGACCCTATCTCAATATGGAACTATAAGTCTCTATGAAAAATTATTCTCAAATTCTCCACATGAAATGATAATTAAACATAAACCTGTACCTAATATGATAATATTCATGGGAATAAGACAATGAGGGAATTAAAAAAATAGAAAACACATGACCTATATAAAAATAGAAATTTTAGTTTATTCCTATTTGAGATTAAGGATTACAAAATATATTTTTCATTAAGTTTAAAAGATTTAATAATAGACTAATTACATTACCTATAAAATAATGTCACTTAAAATATGAGGTTTTAGGAAGTTTAAAATATGTGGTATTTAAAATTAAAACATGGTAATTGGTTATTTTAAATGTATTCTAGTAAATGAGGTCACATTATAAAGGATAATGAGGAACATCCAAAACACTTTTCATAAATCCTTATATCTGTGGTTCCAATCAGAAAAAGCGTAAAATGGAAATAAATAGAATAACTCATATTAATGAAAAAGGTATAAATAATCTAAAAAATGGTAACAACATATAATAAAAAATATTAATAAAATTAAGATATAAAATATAAAATAACCAAATACTAGTGATCATGGGAACATAATAGAATAATAGAAACATCTAGAAAATCATAATACATAATTTATCCAATCAATGTTCCTAATACAATATAGGCTCCCTAACAACTAGTATTTCCCCCAGTGGTAAAACCAAGGTGACAATATGAAATATAGGTAAAACACTATAATAGGAGCTACTAGTCATTAAATGAACATAAAATAGTGTTCCACGTGATTCAGATATTCTAGTAACTATAGTTGGTTTCTATTTTTGTGTAAAATGGGTGTAAGAATATTACAATATTAAAAAACTATACAAATATTAATATAATCCTATGTGATCAATCATGAACCATAAACACGCCTCACCCATGAGTACCCCTCATAGATCCCACCAAAGTCTCATTATATAGAATAAAAACATGTCATAAACCAAGTATAGTTGATCTATGTTGAAATTAGAATGAAATAATTTTACAAGGGAATTTTCATAAGAAATACTATTTTTGAAAGTTCTAAAGGGGCCACAAAAACGCCCTTTTGAGAAAAATTAAATATAAATAAAATTTAAAATTACTAACTACTCATTTATAAATTTATATAAAATATAAGAATACATTTGGAATTTAGAAACACATATTAAAATATTAGAAGAAATTTTTAAATCCAATTAAATATTGTTTATCAAGAACATAGCGTGTGATGTTGAGAAAAACATGTTTGAATAACATTTATATATTTAAAAATACTTTTTATTGAATTATAGCTAAAATAAAACATTATTTTCCAATGAAATAATCACTAACTGTTCTAAATAATACAATTTAAAATAAAAATCATGAATTTAAACACAGAAGAAACTAATATTATTTGCTTTTAAAAGCTAATGAATGGGGGTACCTATCATTATCTGATAGATCCTAGATTCTCCCATCAATACTGGTTCTAATCCACTATGAAGAGGTAGTAAAAACCCTAAGAAAAAAACTCAAACCCTAAAACTGGGAAATCCATAATAAAAAATCAACTGAAGGGATTAACTAGCTTTGTAAGGCTATATTTGGGAAAGTCTAATGCAGGTTATGGAAGAAACTAAGATGAGATGTGGTTTATAGGTGAATAGCCTGAGGGATAACACATGAAATGAATATTTGTATGCACTCCCTAAAGGAGGAGGGTAGAATTAATGTGTGGGATCCCTAAGGTCATGAAAGTAGCGTGGGGGAGAAAATGAGGGATTGGGGTTAAAAAACTAGTATGGTAGAATAGAAATTTTACAATTTTTATAACCAAGGTAGATCACATGATTATCCTAAATGATTGGGAAAATAATATTCTGAACATTTGAGTCACGCTAGACTGATTTTTAACCTCTTATGGTCTATTTAGAATATTATATTTCAACCGTGTGAAATTTATATGTTAAAAATCATTGATAACCCACCTAGACATTACATGATAAACACTAATTGTTCAGGAAAACTATGTTCCCAATACTAAAACTTAAAAAACTAAAAATATATATGGTTAATGGATAATAACTGAAGGCCATGAATAATAATCCATAAGGCAAATAATGATATTTAATGCTGTGTAGTGAAAATACACAACATTATATATTTTCTTTCTCCTTGAAAGTCACTGAGTTTTTGAAAAATAGAAACTAAGAAATTATTACAATCCAAAACAAGAGGAAACCTCTATACACTCCTCATAACTCCATAAACACTTTAAAAATAAATTATAACACAACTATATCAATGTTATATCTAGAAACTAACTACCATAGAGAGTATATTACGAAGTTGGGGACAAATGTGGGCCTCCCCACAGTTGAAGCGTTCACTATCACGGTGAATAAAAAATGGGCATCACTAAGAGACCACAATGGAAAAATATCCATGTATCCAACCAAATTGACCTCAAATTTGATTCCCAAAAAACATGAATCACACACCTCTCTAAATGGGAACAAAACCAAAAAAATATTATAAGTGAGAACCATCGATCAATTATGAATGAAAATAAGATGAATATGAGTGAGAAATATCCAAGAATATGGAGTTATATGTCTCCCACTGAAATACTTTCATCCATGAGTAAAAAATAAAGGATATATGAATAAAATCATTCCCCAACATTAAATCATGGGCTCTAACCATTGATTGTGGTTCAAGGAAAACTAAACTAGGATTAGATTCATGGGAAACTGACTATTATGATCCTAAATAAATGCATAATAGGACAATATGAACTCAAAACTAGATCAATATATATCCAATTTACCTAAACCACAAACATAGGTATTTCCCAATACACAATAAGCATTTCAGATTACTCACCACATCCCTTAGCACAGAAAACTCTAAAAGGTCCATCCTACTTTATCATGGATGATGAAAACCCAAAATGTTACATGTGTGAGTTCATGTCATAGAGAAACTTAAATAAAATAAAAGATCTAAAAATGGAACTAATAATAGTAGTATGGATACAATAGATAAGAGTATATTTGAAACATAACTATACTCCCAAAATGAAAGTCTCCTCAAATATTAATTTTTATACATGAAAAAACTAATACTTAAAATAATTTTTTTTCATATTCGATCGAAAATTTTATATCACATCCTAAAACATGATAAAAATGTTTCAAAATAGTTAATAATGAAATAATTAGTGAACTATAAATAAGTGGGTTTGTTCTATTTCTCTACTCTATGTATGGATATGAGAAATGATTGGAAATGAATCACTGAACTCCTTGGTGTAATGACACTAAATAAATATATAAATCATGGATGTACTATAATTTTCTAGAAATAATATGGAAGGTATACTATATTTAATAAAAGAATCACATTTCACATGTAATTCCCCAGACCTATTAACTATATTTTATCAAATTTAAATCTCAATTCAAAATGAAAACTATAAATAATAACTCACAATAACTAAAAAAATAAAACATTCTCTTTAAAACCACATGTTTTTTCAACTAAAAAATATATCCTTTTTAATTCTATAAATACATGGTAACTATGTTTAAAATATTATGTTATATTTAAAAAAAATGAAATAATACACATATTTTATTAAAATAATTCATGATTCCCACTCCCATAAAAATCCATTTTTAAGTACCATATTAATAAACCTCATTAATTGTTTCAAAACATCACATGAAACATAACATTCACTCCCACAAATACCGCATTGAAATCGCTGTCTTTATTTTATGACACCAACATTGTTACAAAACATTCAAGAAATCATATTTATAAATATTAAAATCCATCACTTATTATCAAAACTACATCTATATTCTTGAACAAAAAAACTTCCATTAATAGAACACTTAAACATCTCTAAAATATCTTCTAAAATAAGTTTCATTAAAACTTTAGTCATTTAAATTCAAATCACTGTTCATTTCTAAACACCACATAATAAAAATTAACATTCTAAATTTTCTAAACATTGATATACACTAATTTTAAACTAAATATTTTCTTTCTAGCCACTTTTAAAAGAAAATTAAATAAAAAAATTACCCATGAAAATCTTTTTTTAATCATATTAAATAACATCCCATATTATTTCCTAGAAAATCCAAGTCAAATAAATAAAAATAATAATTGGGATAATAGTTGTTCGGGGTTTCGCTGTACATCCATGGGGGATTACATTCTAACCTAAAAAGGTAATTAGAATGGGATAAGAACTAGTATTAGAGGATCATCAAGGGTTTCTAATCCATTTGGGAAAACCATTATCATTAGATTCACCATAACTTTTTTACCCATTAATCATAGAAAATTTTGGATCAACTATAAAATAAAATATAATTTCAAAAAGACAAAATATAAACAAAACCATGAAAAAATAATTGATGATCATAATTTAAGGCATCTAACCAAACATCCCATTGCAACTTGAGGTTTAGAGTGAGTAATACAATGCTAGAATCCTCACGTTCAATCCTATTATTCTTCAACAATCCATTAATTGATCAAATTGTCAAAAAAATAATGATTGCCTATATAATAGAATCCTTCTAAATTAACTAGCATATAATACCATTTTTATTAACCAACATGGGCCACCCAATGGATCTATCACCCATTCCATCTCATAAAATCTATGAGGTTTTTCACTTATCACCTCAGTGTAGAAAAAATAATTTGTGAATTATAAATAATCGAGTTGGAATAATTCATCCTAGATAAAAATAACTAAAGAATATGTAGAGCATCATGGGAAATTTGGGCATGATCCATCCAAAAGTTAGAAATCTATTCCATGATATATAAGAACATACGAAACATTAATAGAAAAACAAAATCATATAAATAATTAAAATTATATAACTCATGTAAAAAATATCCGCTGAAACATAAAAAAATATAATCCAACATATTCATTATACTGGAATAATGTTATTTTAAAAAAAATTATAATTTGATCGATTCATGTAAAATAAGAAAATAAAATATACCAATCAAATAAAAATAGGTCATTATCATTGCAACTCTGTATGTCGCCATCAAACTTTAACCATATATTCTTTGTAGCATCATGTTACTATTTTATGATATTCCTAAACCACACTTTTGATTATTATTTGGTTGGGTATTATTTATGGTGAAATTTTAAAAGCCTTGGAAATTTTTGGGCTAGTGTAGGGTAAGTGCATGGTTTTCCCAAACTGTGATCCATCCCAGTAGAAACCTTGTAACACTAGAAATTTGGGTTTTTAGAATGAGTGAATGATTTCAAAAACAATGCACTTGGAAAGTAGAGGGTGCTTGGCTAGGGATCATGGTTTTTCTTTACTCTACATATCTTCCCAAATTACCATCCATACATGTTTTTAATATGAAATTATGCTTTAAAATCCTTAATCCACTATCTCATGTCTTTAATGATCGTATATAACCCCAACCCAATTCCAACTTCATTAGGATCACCCATGTTTAGTTTGGACCCTCTTCACCCTCCCAAAAGAAAATTAAAGCAAGGAAAATGATATTTTATCTTTTCCCAATTAGTTTCCTCTTCTCATTGTCTTTCTCCTCCTCCCTATCTTTTCCTCCCTAAGGTTTAGTGGATTGCCATGTTTTGGAATGAGCTAATAACCCTTTTATTTATATTTTACATAGGTTTGTATCATGATTTCTATTTTTGGTGTTCTTCCTTGGTGTACCTAGATTAGGGTTTGGATTTTTGTGATCTTGTTATGCCGTTTTAGGTGATTCAAATTTTATTGTCTAATTTAATTGACCATATATTTCATGTTTTTTATAAATATATTTCAATTCAATTTATGGGATCTTATTATTTGGAAATTAATTTTTTTGAATATCTAATTATATTTAATTGGGGGATTTGGATTTAAAATTTGATTTTGGAATAAAATTTGTAGAAACCCCAATTCCATTAAATTTGGGATTTATTGTGAAATTGATGGAATTTTGGTTAAATTTAAATTTTTGATTTTAAATAGTGGATATGAATTTTGAAATTTAATTGTGAGCTGATTTCAAATTCCAATTTGAGAAATATGGATTAAAATGGTTTTGATAGAAACCATTGGGTTTTATATTAGAAAAAGGTTTGTTCTAATTTAAATTTTTTTGGGTTTTAAATGATATTTTAAATATTTGAAATGGGATAATTGGATTAATTGTATTTTAAACTTATTTAAAAATAAATTTTACATTGTTGATTTGTATTAGATCTCATGAAATCTTATAATGTTAGTGAGTTATTTTGGACACAAATATATGATTTTACAATGTTCTAAAATATAAATGTATTAGGTTACATCCCCAATAGCTTGGTGATGAATTCCTATTCACCAGTGTCAAAGGGATAGGAGTATATACATATTGTCATGTCACCTTGAGTGTGTGGAGTCCAATAGCAATGAACTACCATTCTTTTTGGAATATGACCATGTTTTTCACTTGATTAAATTTAAAATATAAATGTATTCCAATGTTTGTAAACTATTTTCCATGCATTCTAAATTTATATAAATTATTTTATATAAAATGGTTATTAATATAGTTTTTTAAATAATATCAATCATTTTAAATGTGAAACATGATTTTATTAATTATGATTTTTAAATTCAAAACCGGGTAATTTAAAATTTAAATCTCTTTATATAACTAAATAAATGTTGGCATCAATTATGGAATCATTGGGAAAACACTTATGAGATTTTAGCTCACAATATACCTATGCCTTCATGGGTTTTTAGATTATCTCCCCTAAGGTTCATGCTTGGGTAATGAACCACATGGATGTGGCTCTAGCTATTGAATTTGACATAGAGATATTCGACTGTTGGGACTTGGTTTATCTATCATGTTTTTAGTACATTTTTGTTGTTCTTTAGGTGGTTTATACCTTATTTTCTCCTAGTAAACTTCTCCCTATGGAGTTTTTCTTGTATGAATATTGTATTTTTTATCTTACTAATTCAATTTATATAGAATGTTCATTCCAATAGTAATTTTTTATACCAAGATCTAGTCGTAAACTCAATGGGATTAGGAATGCACTTAGGGCTATATTGAGATCAGCTAGCATATTGGGTTACCAGGGTACCCGAGATGGTTCCTTAAAATGTGGTATCAAATCTCCAGGTTGAACATATTTTATTGATATCGATATGTGAATAGGAATTGATTTGGGACAACAGATGTAGTTGTGATTGTGTTCATGGACTTATCTCACCACAATGATCCTTATGTTAGTAGGTGTGATTTGGGAAAGAAATAATGGTGATTAGTTTTATTCTTTTCACTACTTTTGATTTGGAAAGATTGAAATCAAAATATTATTTGTTCAATCTCTTGGGATTAATTTTAGCTTTTTTATCTTTTTGAGTGTTAATCTGATGTATTCTTGGTTGAATGTTTTTGTAGTGTATAATCATTCATCTGAGTAGACATATGAATCAAATCATAGAAAAAGATGATGCTAAACCCTAATGATCAAATCCTTTTGTGTACTATAATTTTTTTGAGGTGATTGTGCATATTTTCCAAGATCTAGGACACATATCTTCACCACTTCCCATTCAGTATCCAACTATTGAACCACAAATAGAATAAATATTGAATGATGGTCAAGAGTTCCTTCACCAGAAGCCTCCAGAATTGAAAGGATCAAATGATCCCCAATAAGATGGGGAATGGTTTAAAAGGATTGATCACTTATTTAATTTCTTGGCTAATCCTGATGAAATAAAGGTGAAGTGTTCCACAATTATACATGAGGGATTTAGTAGGAGATGTTGGGACATAATGGTGATGGTGAAGAAGCATGAGGGATTAGAGTGGAATGACTTAAATGTTCTTCTCAATAACCAATTATATCCTAATTCTATTTGTTGGGACAAGGCTATGGAGTATTTCAATCTTGAGAATACTTATGAGACCATGAAAAGGAATATAATTTCGTTGTTGAGATTGGTCACTTTTAACCTAAGATATTAAAAATAGGTAGTTGAATACTTTAAGGTTCATGTTGGGACTATATTATAATATTCATTATCATCTATTATAGATTAGGATACCTTAAGAAACTGATGTGATGGATAGAGTAATGATGGTTGAAATAGACCTGGATGGAATGTATGGTTTGTCAAGAGTTTCTTTATCCTCTGGTTGGGGTGAATTTTCTTTCAATGAAAAGTGAAAGCATGATGATTCTCATAGTGGTTCTCAACAACATGGTTTTTCTAAACCTCCTGAAGTTTTTGGTAGAGGTCCTTTGTTTTGTTACCAGTGTGGAAAGAATGTTCATTCAGAGAGGGGTTTCACTATGTCATCCAAGGTATGTGGTTCTTATGGAATCTCAAGCCACCCACTGAAATTAATCCATGGATACTATACTCTATAAAGTGTCATGGGGTCGTCATCGCCATCTAAAACTGTTGGTAAATAAGATTCTCTTAATATAAAAGCTTTCTATACATATGATTATAAAACAAAGCTTCCTCACATAGTGGAATAGTCTCTAGAGAAAGTAGATATGAGTCTATTGATCGTGAGAGGTATGATCACTATAACATCATTATTAGTGACTGCATTATATGATTCAGATGTATCCCAACCATTTATTTCAATTTTTTTTAATCTTATGTTTCATCTTACAACAATTTTATCATATGCAATGGAAATTACTACACCCCTTGGAATGAATACCTATGAGGATCTCTATATACCATATTGTGTTTTCTCTTTGTCAGATGTTCATCTTTCTTGGTGTTTCCAATTATCAATAATAAACTGATTGATGTAACATTTGGGATATATTAGATCATTTAAAATAAATAATAAAATGTTTATTATCTTTTCTGGGCCTCATTTACCACACCAAATTGGGTTTTCAAAATCATTCATGTAGAATGGGAATAGAGGTCAAGCAGAGCCTGACCATCTTATCCAGTGTTGGGGAAAGTATTATTTGTGTTTCTTTTTTGTATCTCGAGTGGTAATAATTGAGATATTATCTCCATCTAGTATCCCTTATATATTATAACATTATATATTATGACTCTATTTTTTCATGAGGAAGGGAGTTGTAGTTTTCTATTTATTTAGTTCCTAGTACTCAACCAATTTTTATTCCACTTAGAGAATCAAACCAACTAAAAATAATGAGATGAAGACTTAGTTGGACTATCTTATAAAGAAATATTTATACAGTCATGTTTTTCACCGTGGGTTTCCATAATTCTATTTGATAATAAATTTTAGGGTTCCATTCAACTAAGTGTTGATTACCAAAAAATAATCTGAGTCGCAGTAAAGAACAAATATCCATTTCTTGAGGTTGATGATTAATTTGATCAGTTAAAAATGTAAATGTTGTTCTTGGAGAAAATTCTTGGATCTGATTACCATTACTTGAGAATAAATTTTTTTTATAACCATAAAACTTACATTTATAGTAGTTAGAATCATTACATGAACACTTTCATTCCAATTAATCTATCAAATTCTCCATATGTTTTCTTGTATTTGATGAAAATGATTTCCCATGAGTATCTTGATATTCTCATAGTGGTGGATGACATCCTAGTTTTCTCTATGTCTGAGGAGGATCATGTTCTTCATCTAAAGGAAATTTTGGAATTGTTTAGAAATCACCAGCTTCATGCTATGATTTTGTAATGAAATATATGGATTTAGGAAGTGATGTTATTGGAAAAAATGGTGTCAGAACATGGTATTTTAGTTGACCTTTAAATGGAGAATGGTTTCCTGACATGGGAACAACCGTGAAATGACTTCGAGATTTACAGATTCATGGGTTTATCTAGGTGTTATCATTGGTTCATTAGTTTATCTCAATTTTTTTATTCCATAGTGACTTCTCTATGAAAAAGGGAATAATGGTTTATTGGGATGAAAAATGTTAGAATTATTTTCTTATGCTGGATCTCATTTTTACTAATGCACTAGTGTTGACTCTTTTAGAGTCTATACATGGAAATTTTTTCTTATGTGATGTATCGATTTTTGTTTTGGGCTATTTTCTTACCCATGGTGATCATGGAGCTGCTTATAGATTTCCTCATCTTAGGCCACATGAGGATAATTATTTGACCCTTGATCTTGCACTTGTATTTATGATGCATGAACAAAATATTTATTGCAATTACCTTTACATAGAAAATATTATTGTGTTTTCATACCTTAAGATCTTGAGTTTTATCTTCACTCAAAAATATGCGAATCTCCGATTGAGGTGTTGGGTAGAATACCTTCAATCATTCAACATTGACATCCCCTATACCCCATGTAAAGGGAATGTCATCACAGATTCTTTGATCCAGAAAATTCTAACCCAATCCATAAAAGAATAAGTAGAAGATTAGAAATTAATGCATGTATTTTCATAGTTAAATATAAGAGTCTAAGAATCAGGGGTCGATGATTCCTTAGCTAGTTCTCAGTTGACTTCCAATTTTCTCAAAATTATTTTCTATAAAAATAGACTGATAAAGAGTTTCATAGCATTATATACTCTATTTATTTTCTGGAGACCATTGCTGATAGTATTTTATCCATCCAAGGAATTATATGACATCAGGAAAACTTTTTTTTGGGGTTATAATTATGGAAATATGTGATGGTGGATTTCCATAATTCCCATTGAGAAGTGATCCCAAGAACCACAATTATTTTTACGACCTGTAGTGAGTATTCTGTTGGCTATTTATGAAACATGATATTATATAATTTGTCTCTAATTGTTTTATGTTCCAATAGTTTAAGTAAAAGAACAAAAAAACATAACGTTTTCTTCAGAAACATCCAGTCCTACCTAGGATGTGGGATGAGATCTCTATGGACTTGTTTTTGGGTTGTTTCATTCCTATAAAATTATTAATTTGATATGGGATGCGGTCAATAGATTTAGAGAATATTCTGAATTTATTCCCATTCATGACATAACCAATGTTGAGGAGTTTGGAAATATCTATGTGAAAGAGATCATTCATTTCCATAGAGTTCCCCATGCTATAGTTTTTGACAGAGATCCTCAGTTCACTTCTCACTTTTGTCGAGGCCTTCAAGAGGCACTTTCATCTAACATCCAATTGAGTATGTAATACCATCAGATGACTTGATGAAAAGTTCTATATAGATTCCTAAGGATATTCTTCGCACTTTTGTTCTTGAATTTTTTGGAGCTTTGGATAATAGTTTTCATATGGTTGAGTTTTCTTATAATAATATTTACATGTCCATGATCATAATGGACACTTTTGAGGCCTTGTGGGGTTTCCCTTGTAGATCCCCATTGTATGGTTTGAAAATGTTAATTTGTTTTTGTTGGACTAATCTTGGTTAAAGAGAAGACATAAAATATTCACTTTATCCATCAGAAGATTTGAATGAAACAATGCTAGTATAAGTATTATGATGATCATCATCTCATGCCATTGTAATTTACAATTTGAGACCAGGTGTTCTTGAATATTTCACAACATTTGGGTCATCTATGGCTTGGAAGGCAAGGTAATATTACCCCTCAATTTTTTGTACCATATGAGGTTATGGAGAAGGAACGGAATGTTTCCTATCATTTGGAACTTTGACTGCACGTGATGTTGATACAAAACATGTTCCATATATCTCATCTCTAAATGTATCTATCTAATCCCACTCATGTTTTGAGTTGGGATGATCTTGGGGTTGATGTTGATTTATACATGACTGAACATATAGTTGTGATAGTTTATTTTGAAACCAAGGTTCATCATTTAAGGAAGATACCTTTGGTTTTATTTCTATGGTAGCACATATCTGATAATCATGAGATGTGGGAGAGGGAGTAAATTATGAGAAAAAAGTGGGCTCATCTTCTTATCATTAATGATTATGAGTAGGCCTTCTTGTAATAGAATGATTATATAGAGGGGAGTTATTAACATCTTGTTACTATATTTAGGTATTACTAAACATATATTTTGATAATTATTTTGTTGCATTTTTTTGGTTTTTAGAGTGAAATTTTTAAAAAATTTGATGTTTATGTGCTAGTGCCCAGTTGGGGTATTATTTTTCCAAACCATCCTCCATCTCAATTGAAGTCATCCAAACTCGAATAGTGTGGGTTTTCATGGATAAATCATGTGTTGGCTAACCATATTCCACCATGAAGAAATGGTTCACTATTAATATATGTGGCACACAACTAGGGCACCTGATTTTTCTAAATTGTTCATATCTACCTAGTTAATCTTGTATACATGTTTTTTAATCTGAAACCATGTTTTAAAACAATAAAACCCATCTTTTAGCTCTCTAACAAACTTGTATGACCACAAACGGGTTAATTATCCCATTGAAGATCCCAAGAGTAGTGTTCCCACCATGGGACCCTCCCAGAAGTCAATTGAATCTATAAGTGCAACATTAGATCTTCTTCCATTTAGTTTCCTCTTCATGTTCCCTTTATCCCACTCTATCTCTTTTCCACTCTATAGTTTTGAGGATCACCATATTGTTGGAGTATATAATAATGCATTATTTTATATCATAAACATATGGTTGTTTCAATGTTTTTATTATCATCAATCTTTCTTGGATAATTCCGAATAGGTTTTTGAGTTTTGAGATTCCCTGATCCCGAGTTTGGTGGTTCAATTTTGATTGTCCAACATAATTAACCCTAAATTTCATTGTTTTATTAAACTGAAATCAATTGATTATTTGGATTTTTATTCTTATGAAATTGAATTTGTTAATGACCCAATTCCAATGAATTGGGGGATTTGGAGTCAAAATAGTATTTTGGTATCAACTCTAGAAAAAAAACCCCAAATTCCATTAAATTAGAGATTTATTGTGAAATTAATGGAATTTTTGTGATATTTAAATTTTTGAATATAATTTTTGAGGTTGAATTATAAAATTAAATTTTGAAATGATTTCAATTTCATATATGAATAAAATGTTTTTTTGTGGTTTTGGTATAAACCATTGGGTTTTATCTGGGAAAAATGAATGTTTTGATGAAAACCCAATTTTTTAAATTGAAACTAACATAATTGAAATGGGGTAATGGGTTGAATTATATTTTAAACTGTTTTTAGAATAAATTGAAAATAATTTTCTTTTCATAGAGCACATGCAAGACTAGGTCATTAGTAACATATTTTGGGCAACACTCAATATATATATGATGCTCCAAAACATAAATGAATCTTGTCACATCCCTCACTGGATGTGGATGATGTCCTCATAGACCGAATCAATTTGATGTGTGTATATATATATTTACATGTCAACATGATTGTTCAGAGTCCAATATCCTGGTTCTAACATATGTTTTTGAATATGAATGATGCATTCCTATCATAGGGAGTAGGAAAAGAAATTCAATTTTCCTAATGCAGCACAGAGGCTGACCAAGGTCATCTCATTTGAGGAGCCTAACATTTTTTAAATGTATTTCCATAATTTAAAATTTATTGAATGATTCTTTGAAATTTTATTTTGAAATGAAAAACCATTATATTTAAATTTTAAATTTCTTTATTTAATAAATTAAATATTTGTATCTACTAGGGATAACTTAGTGATACCCTATTGGTCCTTTAGCTCACACCCTACATGTACCTTCGATTGTTTTGTAGATTATATCTATCGAGGTTCAAAAATCAGTAAATAACCACATGGGGGGGGGTTCTAGTAATTAATATGTGGAATTAAATAATTACGTATATTGGAAATTGGGATTTCTATCATATTTTTCTAGTACATTATTTTAGTTCATTGGATTTTTATACCTTTTTCACTGAATATATGGTTATCCATATTGAGTATTTCTTTGTATTATACAATATTTTTTATCTTTTATCTTCATTTTTTTGGATTGATTTCCAAAAATTCATTTTGTATGATTCTTGGTGCTATTTTCCAACCTGTGGGGATTGGGAGCACCCTTCAGGCTATTTCAGGATAAACTCATTTTTCGTATTACTAGGGTTATTGAACTGATTTGTGACATGCTTTATGAGTAACCATAACTGAACCTAAATAATATTATATGATGTTAAATTAGGGTCATAATAATGTTCCATAAGAATCCTAATATATCCAAAAATTGCGAATTACAATGAAATAAAAAGATCAGTTTTTACTTATTCTAAATTAATATTTAAAAAATATATGTTTTCTTCTTTTGGTTTTAAATTTTCAATAATATATTTTTTTCATTTAACTTTCAAAATTATTCCTTTTAAAAAATGGTTTATAATCATTTTTAAATTGATGGTCTTCAAAATTCAATAATGGTAAGTGCTATTTTTCAAATTCTTCTTTTAAATAATTTCTAATTATAATGTATAGTAAATAATTTACAAAATATTTTTCAAAATTCCATAAATTAGTGTTACAATTAAAATAGTGAGTTTAATTGATATAAGAATCAGTTGTAATAATAATAACCACAACAGTAATAAAACAATGCCAATGGGATAAAACTATCAATCATCCAATACAGTTATAAAATAAACTAAACTAATATAAAATACAAAATACATATTGTAATGGGAACCTAGGACCTAAAGGGAAACATCAATAACATACTAAACTAAGATTTATCCAATTATCATGCCTGATACAATATAACCAATCTAACATATGGATTATTCCACACTTGACTAACTGAGAGGTGAATTACCAAAGTACGGTGAAAACCACACTAGGGACCACTTTTCAAATAAAAATCATAAACTAGTGAATAATTTTTTAACATAATATTGATTAACTAATGTTAGTTTTCGATGATCTGTGAAATTGGAATGAAGCTACAATTGAAGAAACAAATACAGTTTTTGTGATCATATAAGGAAAAAAACAAGCATCACTAATGGTAACCATTTATTGAAAAATAACACAACCTAATATAAAATATTATACATATTTTCTATACTAGAGACATTTCATACTTTTTAGAACCAAAAAAACAATGGACCATGTTCCAAGAGTTTTTTAATAAGAAATCTATTTTATATAAAATTGAAAACTGAACCACACAGTTGTTCATTAAAATCTAATCATTAAAACAAAATTTTTTATTTATAATCACTCATTTATAATTTAATTAAATATATTAGAAACTAATTTCAATTTGGGTAGACATCCTAAAATCCCAAAATACATTTTTAAAGTCCATTCAAGTATTTCTTATCCCACTTGGTTTATGTTGTTGATCAAAACAGATTTCACCCCTATATCTAAACTAAAAAAACATTTATTGAAATGAAAATAATTTGAGACATGATTTTAACTTAAATATTAACTAATAATAACAAATAATAACATTTAAAAACATGAATTTAAATGTTCATGAAATCAAGACTCATGAATTTATATATTAATGGAAGGGGTACCAAATTCGAAAAAAAAATCCAATATAAACTATTCAATGATAGTGTTAATATACCATGATTACATAAGAAAAAACCACACAAAATCAACCCAGACCCTAAAATAGGGAAATTCATAGTCAAATATTGAGCCAAGGGATTCCCTAGGTCATATAGGAAATATTTGGTATTGAATTTTTTTTAACTTGGATGAAAAAAGGTATTGGGGTTTAGAGGTGATTACCTTGAGGGACATTGCATGAAACATGATGATATTCCATGGATTCTCCAAATGAGAAGAAGAAAACCAGTGGGTGGTGGTCTTCTTTTTATGTGAGATAATAAGTGTAACAAATATGATTTTGAATAAAAAATTGGGGGTAGAATAGGAATTTTACAAACATGTCTAGACAACATGATTTTCCAAATTTTGAACCAATCATTTTTGGCATATTTCACTCACCTAGTGCCTTATAATGTTTTCGCACATGGTTTTGGAAACCATGTTCAAACCATGGGAAATGGATCTCATAAAATGTGTATGTCACCTACATGAAAAGGTATTGATAATCTGACGCTTTTTATTTTTTTCTATTGTGTCTTCTTTTCATATAACCTCAGTGAGGTTACATATTAAACATATTTATTTTTTCTAGAAAATTAGAAACAATATATAGGAAAACATAAATATTTCAATTTTATCCATTCTTATTACATATATAAATATAAAATTTGATTTCAGGATTGGGTGTAGTAGAAGTAATTAAAAGTACAATTCCCAAACCATTAACTCAATAATAATAGAATTTTCATTAATATTTGATAAATTACATCCATAATAATGCACAATTTATTATATGATTTTTTGAGAATCATATAATAGATATTTTGATCAACAATTATAGAGCATTGAAAATGTAATAATTAAAAAAGAAATTTCAACCAACCATTACTATAAATCACTGATTATTTTAAAAAATAATAGCTATTTTTAAAAGAAAAATTGAAATTAAATCAATGTATTTCAAATAAATGAATCAATATAGACCTTAATTTCAAATATCATGTAAAAATATGGTTAAAATATCCCTTAAATTTCAACACCAAAAGTGAAACGAGGAAATACTATGGTTCAATGAGGACATAATTTTTTTGATAGATTCTGTAGAGACTTAGAAGGGTCTTTTAAACCCATTATATTACATGAATAATTGACTAAATCCCATTTCCTGGAACACCCATGAATATGAATTAAAATTATGTGAGTACACTAAAATGATGAATGTTGTGAATCATTTGTAACTTACACCAATGTAAAAAATTTCTACCGTCACTAAATAAAGACCATCGAGGGGGATTAATGGAGATTTCAAATGTTGAAACCAAAAGGTATCCCACCTCATGAAGTATACACAGGTTGTGCCTACATACATTATTATATTAACATGATCCATACATCACCACAATGTGATAACACCTTATCATGTTTAAAAGGAATATATGGAGATCTATAGGCCAGAGATATTTATCCCACACAAAAGTACTAACACCCTCTTCTCATCACATGGAAAAAGACTCTTTATTAGGCCCTCAATGATATTTCTTATAAATTTTCATACTCAATATTATGTTACAACGCATGAGATATTATCTTGATCAATAAATAAAATATATTTTTTAATCTCTAATCACATTACACAAAATATAATTGCCCATTGATGACATATTTAAAAATGAAGAAGATGTTCTCATAAAAAAATTATATCTTAAAGCTTATATATACCATAATTTAATCCTATGTTGGTACCAATGAAAATATACTATTTTTCATAAAAATAAATTGGAAGTAACTTATTATGTGGATACATGAATGGTTATGTTAGTAGAAACATAAACTCATGGCCATGGGATCTAAAAATCATTACATGCCATCTTGTCTATACAAAATATTGATTTCAATCTCTAACTTTCAGTAAAGACAAAAAGTCATTGTGTGATTTCATATTATATTATATTGTATACAATAAATTAAAAAATTATATAATAAACTCCATTATACTTTTTCCAGAAAACTATTTTTCTAATCTATCATTAACATGATCAAAAATTACATCATATAAAATACCATGTGAATACTTATCCCAAACTCTTTCAAAATAATTGTAAAACAATCCTATAGCATATCTATTAATTAAACTCAATCCCTATATATTTAACAATTAATTTTGACCCCATGAAACATTATATAATTGAAAACAAATTTGAATCAATGTGTCCATATACATATGCAATCAGATGTCTCTATAAAAGGACTAATTCAACTCAATCTACAAATGGATCTTTCATGATATCCATCAATATAATCTATCTGTATAATTGTTAACACTAATAACATAACATTCAAGTATGAATTATCATTTGTTTCTCTTATTCAAGACATTGGGAAGAACATGGGACACAAATTATGTCAATCCAACAAAAATAAATCATACATTATTATCTCACTAAGTATGAACTTAAATGTTAAATGAATACAACACATATAATTATCCTTATGGATGAGTACATAACATACCCCTAATATGATAAAATAAGAACAATATATAAACTATCAAGGCATGGCTACACACTCCACATTATATCTCAGTGGATAGACTATATTTCATACTCCTCGTATTATATGAAAATCTCTATCTTGATTGAGAACCAATCGACATTTAAGAACATACCCTACCACTCAGTCCTTAGCTAAACCATAATGAATAGTATAATAATCCCATCCATGTTTGGATGTTATCTTTCAAGGTATCATTACAACCATAAGTATTTGGGATTGAAGCACATGAGCCTTATCCCAGTTGGTAAGGACTCTGTAAGTGCATCTAAACGACCAAGGATCAAATATAGGGAGAGATGGAATTTCAGGGTACTGTAGTGGGAACTATGTAGTACTGTAGCAGTTACTGTAGTGGGAAATGTAGCAGGCACTATTTGGCACTATAGTAGTTGGGAATATGCCCATGTTTGGGCCTTCGGCCCACCGATTTGGTCCTTGAGTCCTTTAAGGCCTTCGAGTCAGTAAGGCCTTTGGGCCACCTAAAGGCCTTCAGGCCACCATAAGTGCAGATGCAAACCATGAAATCTAAAAGAAACAAGCTCTACAAGGAGGATGGGCAAGGAGATTTCACCACATTAGAAGCTAAACAAATTGCTAGAATGAGAGGTTATGACACCTGCCACCGAGACAATCATGTGCATGCATGGGAATGCCTAGCCGAACAACAATGCGAACATGGAGAGCTGATTTTACGATGAAGATGTTGGGGGGGAGCAGTCCCCAAGTAGTTAGTATGGGTTGACGTAATGTTTGAAGCCTACGGGAAATGAATTCCTCTAAGGCCTATGAGCCATGCAATACTTACACCTACGGGCCTTGTAAGGGTTCCACCTCACCCCTTGAAAGGTGGATTATCAAAATCAATAAAAAATGATGTCCATCGGGCCATTGGAAGTATTTGGGATTCAATATATTCCATTCATTCTTAGTATACTAAATACATAGAGTATTAAACTTCATGTGGTATACTTTATAGGTCATTTAAAGTAAACAACGAAATTTTTACATATTTATGTGACATGTGTATATCTATTATATCTATATGAAAATATTACCCACAATAACCCTAAAATTTTATCATAACCTATAATAATCCATTATAAAAATTAGTTAAGGATAAATAAAATATTATTTTGAGTAATCATTTATATTTTCCCTTATGGAAATATATATATTTATTCATATTTACTTAACCAATTTGAATTTATATTAAAATAAAATTTACTTTGATATCATAAATTTGTAAATTTTAAGAAATATTTTTGAGTACATAATAGAAATCATCATAATAACTGATCCATCATATCTGATATGATAAACCATCTCAACAGCCCAAGGTTTATTACCCTTTCAATGGTAAAGTATATCAATTACATCAATATATAAATCATGTCACAAACAAATTTTACTATATAATAGAACCATCCACACTAAAATCATTAGTGTGTAACATTTATAGTGAGGAAAATTTGAATAATTGTGACATTTGGTAATGAAATTTCAAATTTTTAACTCCATTAAAATATTAATATTTCTTATCTTTACAATAAGATGTTGTGCAATGTTAACTTTTTTTTTAATTTACAAGGCTTTACAAAATTAACAACATCGATCATAAAACCCTATGTCAAAAAAATTATTCCCTTGAAATAATGAAACTATTTACATTATTGTTTATTATAATATTATAAAATCCTTTAGGATAAAGTAAAATTTACCTAAGATACATTAAATGAAATAACCATCTTATATTTACCGTTACATATGGACCCAAATTGTACTTTAGTATATGAAGTGAAATTCACATTTTAATTTGATTTGGAAGATAATTTAAAAAAATCATTTTCTCAGTATAAATAAATGTTACATATAACATTCCACTTTTTCATCACATTTCTTAAACTCATTTGATTATTGAGTGAAAAATTATTTTATATATTATGATATAGTGTTTAACTTATTAATTTTGAACTTTTTTATTTTTAAACATACTCCCATTATATTTTAGACACTATATTCTATTTATAATTTACAAAATTATAAATACACTCATATTGGAAAATGATATAATACTTATCCATTTTTAGTTATAATATTTTAAAAATTAACCTTATTGAGATCAATATATTGGAAATCGATTTTTAAATAAGTTATATTATTGAACAAATCCTAAATAATGTGAATTAAATAAATTCATCTCATTTTATCAATAAATGATTATAAATATTTCAAGAGAAAAAATATTTTAAAATACAGATATTGTTGAACAGAAATCCTAGTATAATGCATCCAAGTCTTTTAATGTAGTAGATCCTTTGTTTTATTACATAAAATAAATATTCAAGATACATCACTCAATTATTTCATTACCTTTTTTCTCCATTATTTTTACAAAACATTTAGAACATACAATTGGTATTATATACTATTTAGAACACATCAATTGAATTATATAACATTTATACACATAGTGGAATCAGAAAAAAGATTCTCAGGACCCCTTTGATAATCTGGAAAATTCATTCTCTAATAAAACATATTTTCTTATTGAAATCATTGTACCTCCTTATTCAGCATACCTTGTGGTATGGAGTATCCATGACCACTTTTCTTTTTTTTCATAACAAAACCATTACAAATATTTTTTTACCATATACTCTTCACTTGTTCCCGAACCAGTTGTTTCCATCTTAGTATTCCACAATATATTTTGGAGACTAGATAAGATTTTACACAGTTAATTTATGTTACAATTAACCACTACTATCAATAAACTATGGAAAGAGATTTTATTATTAAATTATAGGTTAGTTTAAGTTGAATAGGTGAACTTCGAATCTCTAAATCATTAGCGGGTCAAATTTTTATAAGAAGATGTGTCGATAATTATGTGTCTCTAAAAATTATTCACTAAATTTATCCATTAACACCACATGCATTTCATGACTATAATTATCATTATGTAACCATTTTTATTTATCAAAATATTGGAATCCATAGTGTCATTTTTCATTTTATATTATACCCGAATTTGTTTAGGAAAAATGATGTGACCTCAAGTGAAACATATAAATGATTATCAGAGGCATGTTAACTCCATTTGAGAAATTGAATCACTAGTTGGTTTCTATGTAAGTAGTTATTACAAAAAATAAAAATTTACCACTTTAATGAGAACTCTCATAATTTTATAGTAATAGTTGAGAAGGATTCATCGTTTTAGTTCTTCATGGTCAAAAATTGATCTTATTGTAATGATATATAGTTATGATTCCATATATCTAATATAGAATACTTAATCAAATGTTAATCCTATTTTAGTATCATTTAATACTGACCTTTATTAAAATTGGATCCCAATAATTTGATGAAACAACTCTGAACTAGTCTAACCCATTAGTGGGAAAATGAACCATATTCAACTAAAAATGACTTTTTATTGATATTAATCACATTTATTAGTTCATTAGGTAGGGAATCATCCCAATCGTACAATTTATGATTCTAATTTAGTTGAGTGATTAAATATTTACCCAATCCTTCAAAATGATAAACCCATAACAATGTTTTTGGTAGCCTAAATCCTATTGATTCACATATAAGTGTTACCCAAAAAAACAACAAATACTATAATTAAAGACAATATAGTGGAACCCAACATCAGCATATCCAACTGAAGAATGATCCCCTCACACCTATTATTGATTTTCCTTATTGGAGATAATCGAGAGGCACCCAGTTTTCGAGTATCAAACTCGGTTGGATGATCACAGTCTAGTAAAGTACCACTTTGTATGAAATATTACATTTACTAATTTTAAGGGGATTTAACCACACCATATTATCACATGTTGTTCCCTTTATGTATGAAGGATTATAATGATTTATTTTTTGAATCATATTCAATACATGAGATTAACATATTAAGAACATAATAACTTATAACTTTTTACACAACACACAATTTATGTTACTCTCAAAAAATTGAATCAAAACATATTTACAGACATATAAATTAATATCATCCAAAAGGTACATGATCTATAATTATAAATATTTTTACATATGTAAAATTCTAAATCTTCACATGAATATGTCTGGATAGATAGATTTAAAAAATCCACCGTTCAAGAACAAAGCATTACCTCAAGGCTAGTAGGAAATCTGACCTAATATCTCTCTCCTAAGAGAGTATTTACTAAATGTATAATCCAATTCAACATAACTCCGACACCTAAAATGTATAAACTATATTTAACAACCTTATTTTAGCAAATAGAATTAACTACAAACTGGGGTCTATGTAGATAAAAACGATATGTAGTTGTTCATACCATGCAATGAAAGGATTTAAAATATTATAAAAGTAAATTAATAACCTCAAACCAAAAGATAAAATACTCTAATTCTCAATATATAAATAAATTATATTCAAATATAATTAATAAGTAAATAAAATTTGAATAAATTAATAGGTCAAGTTTTATTCTATGAAATAAATATTTTTAAATAATTTATAAACAAAAAATTCCAAATAATTTATGAACTAACATATTGGTTATGGGAATTGAAATATTCTGGAATAAAAATTAGTTTCTATTAAATTTATAATAGTAATTTTATCATATTAAAAATCCAGTTTAATTTTATTTTAATCATTTTATTTATTAGGAATTATAAAAACATTATTAATCCAATTTCTATAATGTAAATATTTACATCAACCGAATATTAGAAACATAAAATAAATTTATACCTTTATCATATCAATCATAAAAACCCATTTTGATAAATATTAAATAATTTAAAAATAATAAACATTAAATAATAAACTTTCATGTGATCATTATAAATATTTCATAGTTTTGATAAATATAAAAACGTTATATTATTCATTATTTTGGAATTTATGAACTCATTATAAATTACCCTCAATGAATACTTAAAAAAATTAATTTATAATAAATATTTTATTCAATATTATTTTGTTAAAATATATTTGAATATTAATATATAATAATATAGATTATTTATTGATAATAAATTTATTAGTAGTTATTATTAAATCATAATCTACCTCAAAAATAAATAATATACAAAAACAATCAATTATCATTAAGTAAAAAATAACATAGATTTTATAAAAAATTTACAAATTGTGTGGAACATAAATAAATATAAAAATTTATTAATTTTTTATACTACCAATTTAAAATACATTGACCCTCAACATAATTTCATGTTGGTAAAAATATCCAGTATTGGGTGGCACAAATTTAAATAGTGAAGGGAAACACAAGGAACGAGAAAAATTGTGCAGAATCACATGGTAGATGTTGTCATGAAAAATGGAATCTAAATGGGAATTAAATGACCCATTCTAGAGAATGTAGTTAAATCTTGAAACATGTTTTTAGTGGGAGTCCTATATGGGACTCACATAGTGTGTGTATTTTTTATTATTTAAGTGGTGGTTTTTTCATTTCAAGCTTAACATTACATTTTTCCACAAAGTAATATCAATACCACTTCTCATATTACATTTCGACGTAATGTAATACAAAAAGGGGTTTCTTAATACTCTTATTTTTTAGAATTTTACATAGTATAAACTATCCTAAAAAAATTAAGAAACTTTAAATCCAAATTACATTATTATCATACCATTATAATGAGATAAATAATTGAGTACATTATTGAATAATAACATAACATAGGAGTTAATTTCAATATTATGTTAGTCCTTAATGTAATGTTTGGTTTTGGTTATTTATTAGAAAATACATTTTAATTAATCTAAATACATAGGAAACAATTGTTACCAAATATGGGATTACATGGGACCTATAAACATATTATAGAACATGAATAAGTTATTAAATCACATCCAAAAGAATACACATGTCTATAAATAAAAAATAATTGTGTATACAAAAAAAAGAATGCATTGACATGGGAATAATTTTCACCAATTTTAGATCATGATACTATTGAAAAATGAATTCCTTTGAATGGGATTAATGAATATTAACAATGTGGAAACCATAAGGAATAACACCTCCTAAGGCATGCATTGGTTTTATCATTATCATTTATCATACAAATATGATCCTCCAACCCCCACAACAAGCTATCACCTTATTGGGATTTGGAGGAAGATGAAAAGGGATATTTTTTAGATAAAATCTTTAAAAATAAATAACATACATTCCATTTCTATCTAAGTGTATATTGATCCTTATAGGGCCTTCAAATATGGAAATTTTATGATTTTATATTAACATATGTGTCACAATACATAAAATACTCGTTTCATCAATAAATGCATCATATATATTAATCACCCTTCTCATTAAATCATATACTGTTACCTTTTATGAATGATTTAGCATGGAAGAAAATAATAACTAAAAATCCTCAAAATTTGTACAATAATAATTCTATATTATCATCATACACTAGTTCTGACATAAAAATAATCATTTTCTTTGGAATATGTTGTTATAAATATATTTTCAAGATACAATTAAGGTTATGTAAATGGTATTATATATTCAACACCATGGCTTCTAAAATCATCACATGAAATATTAGATTTTGGACATATTCCACTCGGTTTATATGTAAAATTACATTATAATTATTAAATAATCTATTGTGACTATAAAATTTAATTAAAAAAAGCACCCTTTAATCTAATGGAATAATATTTTAAAAACCAAACAAAAACACTTGTGAATTTTCCTATGGTTTTAATAAATTTTGATAAAATTCCAATATCATAAATAAAAAATATATTTCCAAATTATATATTAATGAAACCACTAAGAGATACTTATTAATCTAAATATTTCAGAAAAAATGGTAGTTTTTTAAACATAAATGTTGTTGGTTCATTTAAAAAAACTAAAAAATATTATATACCATTGAGAATAAATTACAACATTTTCTATAATATTTATAATATTTCAATGTAGGAAGACGTATAAAATAAGTATTCTTCACTCTGTAAAGTATTTCTATAATAAAATATTATTAGAAGAAAATATCGAATCATGAAATACATCTTTTAGTACATATTATAACTCAAACACCTAATAAATTTTTACAATTAATGTTTCATCAAATGAAAAATACATAATAGAATAGGTTAAAATATGAAAAAAATAACCTACTAAAACATAGAATAAAATTAAAATAAATCAGTTCAATTTGTTGTTTGTATAGTGGAATAATATTAATGAATTATGATTATGAATCCCTTCTCATAGTATACATGGTAAATTGTTCCCCATAAGTTACTAAAAAATATTTTCATCATAAAATACTATGATACTATTTTGAAATAGATGTTTTAGATTAAATATTTAATGGAAAAACAATTTTTAAACCAAATAAACATAATAATTCTAGAAAAATATTTTCATTTTTCATAAATATTATTGTATTTTTATCCATTATTAAAACTATTTTAAATATTTTATCATATTTAAAAAAAATACCCTTAGACACATGGGCAAGAACGTATTAAAAATGAAAAAAATAATGGATATTGAATGAAGAATGATTGAGAAAAAGCTTTTCTAACATAGAAGAAAACAAGAAATGAAAATTTACAAAATAGAACAAATTAAATAGTATTCACCGTATCAATCTCTAATTTATTCTTGCAACCGATGTCTATAAAATTAATAAAAATATAACAATTGACTGAAAAATGAATTAATATTTTTTATATAATCATTAATATCTAGTAATAATATAATAAAAAATAAAATTAATTATTGGTTAAAAATATTATATAGTTACAAATATTGAAAATAATTTTCACCATTATCATCAATATTAGTTCCTCCCCTTCCAAATTGCATTATCCTCTTTATTATCAATAAAAATACCTTCCCCACCATAATTTGGGTCTATTGAAACTTATAAATCCCTTGGACCAGAATATATCTTGGTGATGGATCTCTATTCCTCAAACTGTAATTTTATTTATTTTGTAATGCATAAAATTAAACTCAATCATGAGTTGTATACTCATAAGATCTATTAGATTATTTTTTTCACATGTTACATTCATCATTCATTTCACCACCTTAATGAAATATAACACCTATGTTTTTATAATGGAAGAGTTTTCAAAATTCAAGATTTATAATTTGGGATCATACATTTTTGTAATAATCTAATTTGTATTTAAACAACATAAATTATTATGGTAGGCCAAATAAAAAATTTATTAGAGTTATAATGAGTACCTAAAATATTCTCTTCTGAATTTTGTGTTCCAATAATGTATCTTATGATAGAAATTTCCAAAATTTGAATATATTTTAATATATATAACTATATATAATATGTTCATTAATTGTATAAAAAAATTAACATATTTATTTTCTGTATGATTGTTGATTTAATATTAAACATGTATTTATCAGAATAGCTTGAAGCCATTATTTTTTTATTTTTGGGATAAAACTGTTTTAAGGGTTTAAGGGGAAGCATAACATGACCCATAGCCCCACGATACATGCCATATACACAACCCAACACATGACCATTAAGGTCCATTACCTAAGAAACTTAAAACAACCCCTTCCCAGCATCTGCATCTTTGAAGGAACCTAGCTCCCCACCTCACATGGCTGATAGGATAGCATTGCCCTATGCAGATCTTCACATTTCCTAGTCCTCATATCCATTTTCATACCCTCCAATTCTTAAAATCTGGTTAGCTCTGCTCTGGGGTTGTATTTTTTTACTCTAAATCCACTTCTAGGAAACCTCCCATGTGGTTAGCCTGAGTTGCTTCTTGGCCTTATCTAAAGCCCAAAATCCCTATCACCTGAAGGCCACTAGTGCCCCAAAGGCCCTTGTGGAATAAAGAAATTTAGTGGCATGAGGGCCATGAAACCCATAGGCCTAAAATGGTGGCCTGAAGGGATAAATTGGATGAATAGTACTAGATGTTATAGTATCAAATTGTTAGAACTAAAGTAAATGCTACAGTACTACAACAATATCCTAGATATTCACCCTCACAAAGATTCAACAATTATTTCTAAAAATAAAATTTATAAATTTAAAAAATAAGTTTCATAATTTCATTTGGTGTGTCTGTTTCTATTAAGTAATATTTATTTATTTTGGTATTTCGAGACCAAGAGTATGTAAATATTTTGTTTTTAATTTATTTTGGTGATTATTTTAAAAAAACTCATAATTTAAATTTTACTTATACAAATACTTTACAATAAACCATAAAAATTTAACATAATAATTAAAAATTAATTAAAGTTTACCAAAAAATATGTCATGACATATAGGCAATCATCATTGTAATTAATTATTTATATAGTCGTTAAAACAGTAAAAATCGTCTAATAATGTTCCAAATCAACCCAACCATCTATTTAATGATCACATGTATATTACCTCTATATCCCATTAATATACATCATGAAATTTACCCCTGAATTTTAGTCATTATATAAATTAAAACTAAACTATAAAAATTAAATATGTAGTTATTTATTTGAATATATATTGACATAATCCATGAAAAAAATATATATATCAACAGAAAATCTTATACCATTCCTTATCTTTGATTGAAAAAATTATTTCACCATTACATTGGTTTTATAAGAAATATATCATTTTATCTAACATGTGTACCCATATATTTAATTCACACTTTAGAATTTAATATACACATTTACTTATATTTATCATAACCATTTATAATATGTGATTGTAGGTATTAAGAATCATGTCTTAATTTGGTACAATAATGTCCACAACTAAACAACATAGCTAATCCAACTAATATATATATATATATATTAGCATAAAAATAATAATAATGATGTAAAAACAATATTAAAAAAATTATGTATACATACATGAGATTAAAGGAACCAAAGCATCATCATTAATGAAATATATATAAAAATATGATCCTCCAATCCCGCATAAGTTGTAGGAGTATAAACAGTTTTACAAAGAGAAAAATGATTAATGTATTAATATATATAATATGGGTTGAACATCCTAAATAATTTTCATTGTTATTCTTTTAGAGCATATAAAAATTTATAATTATCATATTTTTTTATCTTTTACCTAAAATCATCCATGTTTTTGCTTGTATAACATCATTTCAAAATAAATATTTATAAAATTAATATTTTTAACATGTTTTTAAATTTTGGGTGGAGTTTCCCAAAAATTTTATAACTACATAGTTATATATCATTTTTACTTCAAGAGAAAATATTTCATCAATGGTAATACATTTGTATGATCAAAAGCTTATCACAAGAATTTTAGATTTATATCATGGTTTTGTGACAAAATATTCATCATTGATATGGTATACCATCATATTATTTAGTGCCTACCTTATATTTTCTAACTTAGATAATTTAAACATGTCCTTTTCATAAAAGTATTTAATATAATTTATCATTTGTTTTATCCACTATACCCCAAGATGACTAATGTTCATGGAATAATAATTATAAATTTATCCTCTTTTGGTGAGTATTACAAACTCAAGTGGTGGATATTTGTGAAATAATTTTATTTCTCCACTAGAACTCATCAAATGTGTTTCATGTGATATTTATTTGTGAATATTAAATTATGGATATGTATTATTTAATATCAATATAATACCTAGTGGTGATCTATAAATATCATATAGAACTTCTACCCCATTTTGTGGAATTTTTACTGGGATGATTGGATCAATGTTAAAAATTAATGTTTTAGGTTTTGGATTATTTCAATTTTCTATGTAATTTACATCCCAATTTATAAGAAATGCATCATCTATTTTGTGATAATTATATTTTTCAAAAGATCCCAATGTATATATCCCAACACATCATGAACATATTTAATGTATTTATATATATATATATATTCATGATTTTCAATTAACATTTTTCATATTATTCACTATGTTATGGACAAAATTTCAACACCGAGAATCATTTAAATATCACTATATGAAATAAATTATTTATTTTGTTTTTCAAAACCAACATTAAAAGTTTCATTTTTTTCTTTTAGTATCACTTTTAAAAAATTTAACTAAATACTTTTTTTTAGAAATGGTTAAAACAATTGATAAATATAAAAATATATATATATTTTAATATTTATTTAATTTTAAGGAAAATTTTTTATAATAATAATGAAATAATTAATTATTTATAATTATTATCAATAAATTTTTTAATTTTTAATTAGTTTTTATTTTTTAATTTTTGATTATTTATTATATATTATTTATTATGTATAATCATTAATTATTTAAACTTTTTTAAAATATAATTTATGAATTTATTTTAGTAATTAGTAATTAAATATTTCAAAACAAAATTAATTATTAATTACTAATTATTAATTAGTAACTATTACTTGTTAATTATTAATTATTAATATCATCAATAAATTGGATTTATTTATTTATTTTTAGCTTTTGTTTTTTAAAAACTACTATTTAATTCATATTAATTATCATTATCAAATTAATATATTAATAAAATATTAAATAGTAAATATTACTTTTTAATAATAATATTTATTATTTAAAAATATTTAATATTAATCTTTTTTGAATTTAATTAAAATTTATATATTTATAATTATTCATTGATAATTATTTTAGAACATATTTTATTTAGAATTTTTAATTATTATATGGTTTTTATTATTTACTATTTACTATTTATTATTTATTATTCCGTGTAAGACCATGCCTTTTGTTCAAGTGATGTCATAACATGACATTATTCAAGAGGAATCATAGGAGATGAAAATTTATATATGGTGCTTGTTCATAGAATTTTATACCATAGAGAATTAGTGGTTCCAAGGAGTTTACCTTGAGGATGTAATGATTTATGATGGGGAGGGTTTAAGATCCCGAAAATCAACAAGAGACGTTTTGATTTTATTTTTTGGTTAACCAACTCTTAAATGGAATATGGAATTAATCCTTTGGAATGGGGAATGTATCAAGATAATCATAGGGTTCTTGGAATTGAAAATTTAGAAAATGGGGTTCATAGTACATGAAACATGGTTAGAGGACAGTTCCTTCTAACCACATGACATGTTCATGTGTCTCATTTTTAGGGGACACACAATTTTCATAACTATTATTGGAAGCCTGAAAATAGAACTTGTTGGGTCGATATCCATTTTATTGGTATGAAAAATTGTGCATGTGTCTTGGGATACCATGTGACTAATGTTCGCCTTCGAAAGTTTGGCTCCCCTGATTGTCGAAATTTTTTGAAAATGTTCCTCAAACCATGAACATAGTTACAAGTGAATAATTAACCACTTTATTCTTTGTACCTTTCTAAGAACTCGCAAAATTTTCTCCCCTATTTCTCTCCAAGATTCCTTAGTTGAGTCCTAAAATTCTCCTCCTCTTCAATGTGAGACTCTCTATTAATCCTTGGGTGTTTGGAGTGTCATTTCGTGTGATCCAAAAACTCAGTAACATTATGAGTCTGTTTCCTTCTATCAACTAAACTTTTCACTTATTGGTTGTTACTAATCCTCTATATATATAATTTCCTACTTCTAGGTAATTTTCATCTATTTTTATTGTCTCCATTTAAAAATAAATCAAATATTAGGGTTGGATGAGTGGATATCTACAATGATATGGTAGGTGTTCTACGAGTTAATACCCACAATATTGATGTTTTTCAAGTTGAAGTTTTATGTGAAATTGAACTGATATGTGGAAAATTTCTCTATTGATTATGAAAAATATATTGGGTCTTAAATTGATGCTTTCGACCCTATAAAAACCCCTTAAAATTTGTCAATAACTATGTGGCCTGAACAAAAACAACCCATGGGTTGTTCAATACCCTTGTAATGTTTACAATGATATTTTAAAAAGATAATTATTTTGGTTAAGAATTTAATCCAGATAAGATAGTGTCATATCTTATTATCAAGGAAAAATTTACCACTTGGAATAATTATTTAATGAAATGTGAATATTATAAAAATGAATGTGTTTAAGTGATAAGATTTGTCAAATACCTATGAATTTGGTGAAACATTTTTTGTAGAGTTTTTTGGTTTGGACATGGTTTTTGGTTATAATTGAGTAAAAGATTTGTTTTAATGTTTTCATTTCTTTTAAAATATTTTTTATCATTAGAGTAATTTATATTATTGTTTTTATATAATTTTAAAATAATGATTTGAATTGAGTGTGTGGTTTCCACTTTGGTGAAAATTTAAGAAATTATCATTAAAGGGTTTTGATAGAATTATATGACTTTATACAAGTTTTGGTTTTCAAAAAGGATTGAATTGGATTAAGAGTGTCTTGAAACATTTTAAAATGATGCTAGAAGGGTATTTTATGGATCTTATTTTATGAAAGTCCAATTACATTGAATAATTGAAAATGGTAAATAAAGGAACTATTTGAGATATTGGACATGATGCTCTGTATCTATGGTTTTTGTGTCAGACTAATTATCTAGGAACATGTATGTATATTATATTGTATGGATTAGGTTATTGAAAATTGATATATTCATCCAGGATTTAGGTTATAGACATATTCCTTAGGCACTAATATCATTAAATATAGTTCGGGATACTTTAATGATCCGATGGACCCATGATTTAGGCTCCAGACTGATGCTCTAGGAACCAATATTATTGATCGCTGGTATCTGAGTTAGATTGCTACAATAGAAACCAATAAAATGGTGTTATTATAATTTTACCTCTGAGTAATTCCCCTGAGGTAAAATAAAAAACCTTCCATTTACATTATTAACACCCTATGATTTATATATTAGATTACTGAATTTTTGGAATAAGATGGTATGGTTGGTCCGGGTGTCACATTAGAGCCCAAGGTCCAAAGTTGTCAGTAAATATCTTTTTATATTTAAAATATGTGATCATCTATTTACGTTAAAATTATTATAATATATATCAATATAAAATATTTCTATGACTGGTTACTACATCATAATATGTTGCTGCTGTCCTATTGAGTTGTACTCACACCTTTCTTAGGCTAATATGGGTACATGAGAAAACTACATGGTGTCGGTTCAGTAAAAATGAAGACACTAATGATTGATTGTTTATTTTGGAATAATTGGATGCATCTTTGATGAGGTTACTTAGCTATGTGTAGTGACCCATTTTAGATTTTTGAGGTTATTTTTGATTTTCGGTTCCATTTTAGAACATGAGATCACCACCATATGAAAAATTTAATTTTTTGGTACATGGAACTTAACAATTTTGGGTTTTCGATATGTGTTGTAAGTTTATTTGTGGTTTTTATTTTTTATTATTTCCTCTATTTTTTACTTAGATAAAATGATTATACTATTCCCTTGTTCTCAAAATACCCTCAATACTAGTTGTCAGTCTCTTTCATATGGGGAGGGGTGGGGTTTTCAAGTGTATCGATTTGATCACTAGTTGGTCAAAGGAGTCATAAGATATTACAATCCATATAAATATTTGTTTTCCTAAATATAAAAAATATTAAAACAATTATATAGTTGATAACAAATTGTTATTTAATAATATATATTTATTAAAAAAATTAAAATTATAAAATATTATAAAAAGTAAATATATTTTTTCCAAATAATTTATCATAAAATGACGATAAATGATTGTTGATGGATCTAAAAACATCTCTAAAATTATTTGAAACATAAAAAATATATGATTCCTTATTAATCATCATGAATTATGTTTTTATGATTTAAATCACTACAATGGTTTAAAGCCCACTACTAAATACAGTTTTTATGATTGTGTATTTATATAATATATATTTCACCAGACACAGTCCATTTGTTATGTTATATTTTATTGGATCTAAAAAATAAAATATGTATAATATTAACATTATTTTTTATTAAATACTCCAAAATTATTTTCATTAATTTTCATTTGAATGTATACATAATAATCAATCAATCATATTCGGAACCATTCTCTTTTTGAAAATATTTTATTAGTATTTTTTTTGATATGATATTTCTTCCCAAATGAAAACCATAATATTGGTCTTCAAATATACCATAATAATCTTCTTTAGTGTAT
Source organism: Viscum album (assembly GCA_963277665.1). Classification (NCBI taxonomy): domain Eukaryota; kingdom Viridiplantae; phylum Streptophyta; class Magnoliopsida; order Santalales; family Viscaceae; genus Viscum; species Viscum album. The sequence continues at coordinate 99,897,125 of OY728122.1, read as the reverse complement.
GTATATACACAAATCATTCAACTATATGATTCTATCTCATCCTTCTGTTGAAATTTATTTAGAAATGCATTACAGGATCCGTAGTTTTAAAAGAAACTACAATAAATTTCATGGTTGATTAGGAATAAATGTCAAAAGAATAGTACAACACTAATTATTGCCATTTATTTAATTTCTATATGTTTATCTGTATTAAATATAAAATATTTTCATTTATAGATAAAAAATAACAATAAAAATATACTCTATCATATTTTTGTGACAAAATCAATATATTTTTCCAAATTTGTACATTTGACTCATATTAATAATTATTTAATGGAATTTATTTTGATATCATCATAAATTTGATCAAATATATTTTTTTGCTTATTTTGGATTTTCCTTTCAAATTGTGTTGTTCTCTCTAGCATATAATTTTGAATTTTTGAGGTAAAAGATGTATGTTTATTTCAATTTTTATTATCTTGTTTCTTTTTATTATGTATAATTTCTCATTGTCCATGGAAAAAGTTTATCTCGCATTATTGATCGTACTATTTGATATCATATTAGTGTTAATACCAATTACTTGTAACCTGAATTTAAAATAATAATATTTACCTAATATTATTCAATACATAAATATGCCTAATTTAAATATTTTGGATTCATTTCAATTTTCCTATATCACATGTATTGAAATATTAGGAGTATTAGATTATATGAAATCCCATCAGGTGATGAAATAGTAGGCAGTTTCTAAATTGATCACCCTTTTCGAATCTCAGTGAGAAACAGTTATATTAATATCTTCATGAAAAATAGTATAATCATTAATAAAAATTTTAACATTAATTATTTATGTTTTACAAAAATTATATCTTTTAATTACATTTATAATCATACACAATCTATATAAAAATACATTTTTCTTAATTAAACTAAAACATCATGTAAAATTTTCTTTATATTTTGATAATTTTCTTATATTTTTATTTGGGAAATTATATTATTTTCATTTTCTTACTCAAAATTTTAGACACTCATTCATTTATATGAAGAGTTATTAAAATTTGGTATTATATCATTAAAATATCACCAAATATGATCGATTAATCAATTTTTAATTCTCAAATACCATGATTTTATCTCCATTAGGAACAATGTTACTAAATGATATGGGTAGTGTTCCCCGCTTCATTGGTAAGGAATTGATCCTACATATCATTTGTAACTCATAATTCCACTATAATTTCATATAATTAAATGACTCATTTGAAGTATCATAAAACACCATGGTCTCTTAGGGGATGATTATATGAAGAGTGAGGCACCACAAACTATATATATATATATGAAATATATAATGAGGTCATGAATGTTTCAATTCTTATAAAATACATTACCCCACTGGAAAACACTAACAAAAAATCAACACAATTAAATTTACAGTTAGTATGTAAGATGTTTGAAATGGAAACCCCATGATGAATCTAAAACCTCATTGGATGAATATAAAAAATCATTTTCACCATTAAAAACCACTAATAATAATGAATAGATATCTATGAACATGATTAACTAGATCCATATCCCCAAAAGTTGATCGCCAAACTGCGTATTGTCTTCATAGACACATCACATGTGTCCATAAAGAAAATTCATTTATGAGTATAAAAATAATCTATAGGAAAACCTAAAACATAATGTAATGAAAAATTAACAAATCATATGAAAAACTTTGGATAAGATATTAACTCGAAGGAAGGATTGTACCAAAATATTGCTTACTCCTGGAAGTCTCATGGATGGGGTAAGTCTCAATAATCTCATCTTAGTCCCACAAAGGTTCACATCAAAGAAATCATCAAGGATAATTAAAATACCAAAACATAGATATGATTTGAAGTTGACAACCCAATTTTAATTCATACATCAAAGGAGACCACGAATTTCGGATTTTTTATAATACCCCCAACATCTAACATGGATGACCATTCTATGTTACCATTATAAACCATATTGGGGTTCCTCCATGTCACAGTGGTATTCATGTTAGTCGAGGGAGTACTAAACTCTATGTACGAAATGTACCTTATCAATGGGAGTATTATATTGAGTGAGTATAAAATCAAATGGTTTAAATAACTAATAAATAAAAAATATCCATCTTCCATGACTATCAAGCCATATCAAAAGTCACATCACCTCCCAAAATCATTATTAGGGAATCACACCTTGCCAAAGTATGTGGGAACATTTAGATAATGTTTAAACTCGAATGGAAGAACAAATATTTATTGTGAAGTTTACGTAAAATGGAACAGAAAAAACAATGTCAAATGAACCATGCCCAGTCAATATGTGAGTTACAATATCAAAAGTAATATAAGGGACCCATTCCTCATCAGGATTGAGGGAGTACAAAATATATTTTTAAATAGTGATGACCTAGACAACTATAATTTGGGAATGATCTTAAATCCTATAAACTATATAGAGTGACCATTCCTAATAATCTTCACATATATAATGGAGTAGAAAAGTTCTTGTAAATTTTTTGGGGCCGAAGTTGTATCATCCGAGATCTGCAAATCAAATAATTACATTATTTATAGGAAATATTTAATTACGTACAATCCCACAACCATTATGTTTTTTATCATTATTGAAATAAGGAAAAAATTTAATTGGTAAAGTCTAAATTATTCTCAACTAAAAGACTCTTTTTATTCAAACCACATAAGAAAATACGTAATCGGCAATAATTCATAAATATATAAAAAAATCTACATACATGTTATTATTTTATAAAAATAACGTGTAATACATTTCGTTATAACCCGTGAAAATTGAATCATAAGAATGGTGAGATCAAATTTCTAGTACGGGATAATGTATATGAAATCCTATCATAAAATATTAATGGAAATAATAATATGTCAATAAAGAAATGATAATCAAATAATTCCATATAAAAAATCAACTATTCTAGAAACAAGTCGATGGAAAATATAACATAATAAATAATCACATAGATTGAAATAAAAGGTTTTATGGTGACTGAATGCATAATAAAAGACCTATAAAGGCTAATTTACAAGACATTTAAATTAATAAAGTCTATATGATATGAAATTTAGTATCTCTCATGAACATATCCAAGATACCTAAAGAAATGGGAATCTATAAACCTAATACCTAGTTTTGTTTGTCAAATGAGACCTCTTGATGTATCAAAGGTATATTATGGTTCATAAAAATCACTAATTATATACAAGGAATTCATTATATAAAATATATTAATAACAATAAAATGAATATTTTACTTACATTGTTAATTAATATATATATATATATATTGCCAGTTAATAGATTATCAATATTTCCTGAATCAAAAAATAGAAAATATTTCTATTTAAGCATACCTCAAAACTCAACTTCACAGAGTATTGGTTATAGGAATAAGTCAATAATATTCCGAATTAATTAGTGTGTAGATGCCTCAGTTCATTCCATCGAAGGAAAAATTAAAGATAGTTTATTCATATAAAAAAACATTATAAGATAAATAATTCCTATACACAATGAATTTTTAGGAATTTGAAAATACATAATGAAATTCTCACAATCATAATATTCTAGTAAGAAATGGTATAAGTTTTTTTCTAAGTAAATGTATGATATGAAAATGCGAAGGAGGTAAAAAATATTGAATATAAATTTGAAAATTATAGTGAAATAATTAATGTGTTTTTATAAAACAATTTAAACAATTACTTAAAAAGGCGATGTTACAAGTCCCATTGAAATTTTATTTTAAAAAATGTGAATTATTTTTTTTAATTTATTATTTTGAGAATGAATATAAAATAATGTATCCTTTTTAAAAAAATATTTTTTCCACTTGAATTGATGAGTTCACAATGAATAGAATTATCAGAAAAGGAAAAAAATCAATACTATAAAATATCTTTTTGAAAAAAATCGACTACATAAAAAAGAAAAAAAATGTTATTTTTTTAATTTATAAAGATAATATAAATAATTCATGGAATAATAAATATATATATATTTCAAAATAATATGGTTATAATTGTTTGGAATGTGAATTATCTACATGGTTGGGAAACCATATTTAAAGAGGATATGAACCATTCTCCTTGATAATATACTTTTCCAGAAAAAATTTATCATGTTAAAACCTATGAATTAAAAAAAATATTCCCTATAGTTGACAAAATTCACCATGTAATAAAAAATTATGGTAAAATCAATCGTTATTAGATTAAATAAGTTCAAGAATAATTATTATACCATTAATATGGTTATAGAATAAGGAAGCACCCTCAAGACAATGTAAAGCATTGAATAAGAAGAATATGGATGATGGATAATGAAATTGAATTATAAACCCATAAATTAGAATAGAGTTATTATAATTGATTTCAATTTTTTAGTATGTACACCAGATAATATTAATTTGTGAATCGTAATAAATACTATCCAAGGAGTGAAATCTGATACAAAGACCCCTTATCATTATTTCTTCTCGGGAGAAAGTGCTCTGAGATCCTATATAATAAAAAATAAATAACATAATCACTGATTTCATAACCTGATTTATATTTATAATATTTTATAAACATATATTATATTAATTTATGAAATATGTATTTCTCATCTATATTTTATTTTCATAATTAGATGTTATTAGTTTTAATTCCATATATAGTAATAGTTCCCTAAATGCGATTCTGATTCAAGTTTATAGATTCCAGTTTCATAATTCCAAGATCATTTTTTTACTATAATATGCTATTTTTATTTCTTTATAATGTTCTAATTTCATTTCAAAAGTTTTTAATTACTATTCACAATGATGAGATCAGTGATGATTTTGTTTTAGTAAGTTTATCGAATGAGAAGTGGTTTATTAATAACGGGTTAGATATTAGCACTACCACTAAAATATAGAAAAAAATCTTGTTTAATTGTTATTTATTAATATTATCATCATTTATGTTTCCGTGTAATTTTTTATGGAAGTTTATAGGGTTATTCATTTATGTTTTCAAATCAACATAAAATGAAAAAACAATAATGTTAAGTTGAGTATAGATAATAAATTTATTTTTAGAATAATATAGTTAATATCGAAATATAATTATATTTTTAGATGTTATAACTATGGTAAATCAGAATTTGAGTGGGGTAAATAATATTAAAACACTAGATCGAAATATAAACTATGAAACTTTTGTTTATGTGGTAGTCCACATGAAAGCATTGTCCACATGTTCAATTTTCATAGATTGAAAGAAAGATATAAATAGATTATAATATTGGGAACTTAATAATATTATAAATATCATATTTACCCTTTTAATTTAATTTCATAACCAATTCTGTATTCCAGTGTTGATAAATCAAGTGTGTCATTCATTGACGTGACATTATGCACATATACATGAATACATCTTCATTTTTTGATTAGTTTTAGAGGTATATTAAAAATGGATATAAAATTATCTTGGGTAAAAATATGTAAAATAATCATTCCAATTTTATCATAATATCTTTGATTGAATAAGATGGAGGTGTATAAGAAGAACATAATTAAGTGAACCTGGTGATAACATTATATCTCTATTTCAATGTTCCTCTTTGTGTAACCCCATAATAAAACATAACCAGATAATCTTAATTTTACCAAGACTTATGGAATTATTTATTGAGTTTATGATAGATTTTTTTAGATGGTTTGTCATTTTACAAATATGTAATTTGTGGATAAATATGGTGGTAATTATCTTTATTATAAGTAAAGAAAATGACATGTTTGTAAACACCCATTACATTTTCAATTATAGAATGACACTATTCAATTGTAAATAAAACTAATAGTGGGAAATAATATATTTTAGGAGTTATAATTTTGAAAAATAATATACCAATAATTTTATCACATGTTTCAATGAATTTTAATATTCTTTTCCAAGTATATTTTTACATTATACTATTTTTGTTTTTACTGTACTAACTAGTTTTATTCCATGTAATAATTAATGGATACAAATATATGTTGAACCATATTAATTTTTTTATGTTTTTATCGTAGATTTAGGCTCCATATAATATATTTAAATTTATAAAAAATGTGAAATTAACTTTTCAAATAAATGATTAATATTTTGAAAACAAATTACTAAAAAAATAATATCATTTTCACCATTATGTTCCCTTAATATTTTATAAAATTAATTTAAATTTAAATGATGGATAATATATTTAAATATATGTGTAAAAATAATATCAAATTAATTATATAAAATATACCCTTTAAATTTATTTGAAAAAAACTAAACAACATTAACAAAAATCTATTTTAAAATAACTCTTCCAATAATATAATGGTCAATATAATTAATATTAATAATTATTATTTTTTAAAATGAAATAGTAATCCTTACGTAATAGTATCATCTTGATATAAAATAACAATTTTTTTTATATTTAATTTCTACAGCTGATGAATACAAATTTTTTATACAAGAGAATAAACACAGTTTTAGAGTAAAATATTACTTATGCTCTAAAATGCTACGCATGGGTCTCATAAATTATACACATTATTTTAAATGAATCACCTTAATCCTTAAATAAATTATTTCCCTAATAATGTTTTTATATTTTTTAAGTAAAACTTACTTTATGATATTTTTTAAATAATATAGTATTAGTAAATGTGATATTTTGTCACTATTCACCTAAAAATCATTTAATTTAGAAAAATTTCAAAAATTTACCCTAATACAAGCTGAAAATTATGAATTCATAAATAAATTTAATTTCATCAAATTATAATTATAAAATTTTGGAATATAAATGTTATGTAAAAATATAAAAATATAATTAAAATTGTGCATATGAAAATATTCTTTTAAAATAGTAACTATTCATTTTTTTATTTTATAAAATATAATAATCCGATTGGATTTAATATATTTTAGTAAAATAAATAAATTTTATATGAAAAATTTTATTTTTTATAAAATAAATCATATAAAATCTTATTTTAGAATGTCAAAATTTTAAATCACAAATTTGTCTTATAGTTATTTAACTACACTTATTGAATTATATTGATACATTTGAATTAAAATGTAACATTTTTATTCATAAAATGTAAATATATGAATGGTATAAAATAAATTTGGTATAAAATTAGTTTATTAAATTGATAATTAAATTTTTAACTTAAATTAACATATACATACATAACCTCGTATGATATTCTTGTAAGACCTAAGTATAAGATAAACTCTAATTGTAGTATTATGTTGTGATTCCACTAGAATGGATATAATTTAAAATTTCAAGATATTTAACTTCTCCCATAATAAATTAATTAATTTATATAATTTTTGAAGTCCATAAGGGGAGTGTTCTAGAGAAAAACCTTGTTACACAACTTCCATTCCTAACTCAGGAAAGTGAACTTTATTAGAAATACCCCAATACATGACACAATACCTCCTATATTGATTATTGGTTTGGTAATATGGTTATATTAACATATACTATATCACTCAATGTACGTGTGATCAAAGACATATTAAAAAAATTGTATCATTTTTTTTTATTTTTTGGTTTCAATTAAAGAACTCAATTTAATAAAGATGGATTTAAAGGATAACATAATTTAAAATATTAGGGTTTAACACATTACCTCTAATCAACACACCACCATGGGAGTTTTGAACCCAATGTATTCTTTGATCATATCAACCCAACCATCAATATCCCTATCGATCTAAATGATTATACATACTCAAAACACATTTTAATATCCTTGGGTATTCTAAAGTATGACATTGTTCCATTATATATTGAAATATAATATGGTTAAGATATCTAATAATCCTAAACCAACACATAATCCCGAGGGTGTGAAAAATACCAAAGGAAACATAGTATATAGATTTTACAATAAGAGAAATAGTGTGGAGGTTGATGTGGACACTAAGTATGTGTAGATGTTATCCCAACATGAGAAGTAAACCTATCAAATGAGTCATATAATGGAATATCGAATCTGGGGTTCATGAGTCAAGTAGGAATGTACCACTAGAATCTAAAGTCATGTGGTCCCAAACAATATGAAATATACAATTTTCCATATAGAGTGAGGTTTCCAAGGGTTACTAAAGGAATATATCGTTGTCCATATTTTTTTGAGTAGTCTGGATATGGAATGTACATCATAATAAATTCCATGTGTGATGAACAAGTCCACTAGGTAGATAATTTAAAACACATCAGGCCAAATTTATAACTTATATATGACATTAATCTCATCATAAATTCCATATGTGGATAAGTGACATTTTATTCATGTAATCTGGTACACCTCATGTCAATTGTTTTTTAAGAATGCATAATGTGTGTTCCCAAAGGAGACATTGTGTGAGCTCATAAGTTTTCCTAAAAGCCTAGACTCTATTATAATATGGTACATAACTTACTGAAAAATGGAACATACCATGTGATATTTTTATGTCCTAAAAACACTATACTGATATACTAATACACTACACATCTTTGTGTTTAATAAACAATATCTCTTTTTTGAGTTTTTAATCCAAATAAAAAATTTCCTCATTTCCAAAACAAATTACTACTAGATTTTTCCTCAATAAATCTATATGACCCACCTTTTCACTCCACAATCATTACTAAACCATTGGATTCTATGAAATTCCTTTTTATAAGTGTCATTATATATACATGGTCAGGATATGAATATATACTGATAGTTCATGTTATGATATATTTTTCCCCATCATTACCCATGTTTTTGATACATTGAAAATTACCGTCCCTTACTAAACATTTAAAGCTAAACTTATATTTTCTTATTTAATCTATATTTATCAATTTACCATATAAATAATCATATAGATTCCCTAATCACCACCCGAATTTCATTTTGGTCTCCCATTTTCAAATTAAAGTCCACATACAGGGTTGGAGATTAATATGTGATTAAAAAATGGAGAATGGGGAAATGAAAGAAGATTTTTGGCTAGTTTGATGGTTTAAAAAAAATATTTTTTGGTATATTCACCAAAATTAAATGAATTTGGAAACGTATATATTTTAGGAAATAATATTAAAAAAATTAATGGGGATTTTCAATTAAAAAATACCCAAAAGAACTCAAAAAAGAGACAGATGAATATGTGGTGAAAATTTGTATGAAAATCCATATGTAATTAGAGATGTGTCAATACTTTGATAATTTTTATCCATTAGTATAGTTTTACCACAGTTCACTTTTGGACCCACTACTATTTCCAAATCCATCATCATCACCTTGTGGAAATTATCACACATCCAAAATCCCCTCAACTCTCTAAAGTTATATTACAGTTAGAAATGGATATCACTAAATATGTTATTATATAATGAATTTATGACTCCAAAATAATTCTATAATCCTTTTCATGAATAAACAAAAAATTACATCTTAGTCCCAACACATTTTCACATAATTAATTCCACTCCAAAGTTAAATATATAATCAGAATCACAAAATGGGGTAATTTTTTATATACTAGGATCAATTAATTAGTTATTACTCCTTGCATACATGGAACACTAATTTATTTTAAATATGTGTATTAAATATTATATAAGAATTACTAAATTGAAATAAAAATTACACATCATGAGGGTAAGCACCAAATCCCAAAATCAATCGGACCTTTATAAAATAATTATAAGATCATTTTCTAATGTGAAATTACTAATCTATAATTTTAAGAGATATAGGTATCTAAAACAAAAAAATGTGATAAGTCATACCCAAATATTTACATACATTGTAATTATAGATGGTTCCATGTAACTCACTCAAATTGTTCTATGATTTTCTCCAATTATTGTTTAATATATTTACAATTCATCACATAATATTTTTATTTCTCTTCACTTATTCCTTTCATTTATCAATTATATTTTTATAAATATTATAAATCAAATTATTATATAAATTATTAAATGATTTTTTTTAAATACAATAAAAACTAAAAAAACGCAATGTTAGTTTATCATAAATTAAATTTATCAATTTTTTGGGTGATAGTAATTTATTCACAAGCATTTGACTGATCATCATTCATTGTTTTCTCAGATGGTAGAACAATGAGATTAGTTTTCTGAAATTGTGAAATTCTCCCCCAAGATATAAAATAATACCATGATAGTAGGGGTGAATAACTGAATAAAATATCTGTTTATGTCACTTTTAAATACAAAATTTTCAACAATTAAATTTTTAAAATTGATTAGTTCCACAAACACCATGGAACAAAAAATGACGGAAGAACATAGTATACAAGGCTAACTAGTCAAAATGAGTATCTAATCTTTATAATGATATGGAATCACCTGATTCACTACATTCCACTAGTATTATCTGTGTTGATTACAAAATATCATGGGTTATTCTTTACTCATGTTACATAATATCTCTCTAAATTGTATAGAGTTCTACCACATTAACCAATGATATAAAATATGTTTACATAAATTAAAGAGTCTTATAAAAGATCACAATTACATAATGTTGATTTAGTTATTCTTCTTCTTATTTAATTGTAATGACATTAGATTTCAATATATATTATCCATAAATATATATTTTCTTAATAAGATGTTCAACCTAAAAAATAAAACTAAAATAATAAAACAATGATAAATTTTTAATAATAAATATGATAGTTAAAAAATATCCACTAAATTAAACTCACTTAGTATTTCAAAAATATAATTTTAAATGATTATACAAAAAAATAAAATTTTTATAAATTTTGTTTTTTATTTCAAGAGACTAAATATATCCTGATTAAATAATAATAAAATATATTTATCCTAGGAATAATATATTACCACTAAATTAATTGGTAAATTATAGTAAATATTAATATAGAATACTTCACATTTTACAAATCTATTTTTCAATGCAAATTTTTTTAGTTTATATTTTGGGATTTTATTTAAAAATTGAATATTAAAAATTTAGATATTTATTTTTAAAAATTACAATTTTTTATTTATTATTATTAATATAATATTACGTTCAGTTTTTTGGGTTTTTAAAACATTTTTTTAGCTGAATAGTGTGGTATATCATTCTTACAAATATTAAAAATTTTGTTATTTATTTGTTTATAAGTATGTATTTAAAATTAATGAGACCATTTTCAAATACCAGTTATATATTTTTCAAGTGAATTTTAAATATTAATTTTTATATTTATTTACCCATATTTTACAATTCATATTTTTAATAATATTTTTCATTAAGAAATATTTATTTAATAAAATTTAAGTTTTTTATTTTGAAATTATCGATTACCCATTTTGAAAAATGAAATAAAAATTGGATTACAAATTTTTAATCATTAGGTACAAATTATATAATATGTTCAATTTTTGGGCATAAAGGATAAATTAGCAGAGAAAAAATAGTTACCGTGGTGAAAAATAAAATTGAAAACATGAGTATCCTTAGAAATAAAGGTCTTAAAAAGATCAAAACATATTTCCAATTGACTGAAGGAGATTTTACGAACCACATCCTATATGATCTACTATTTATTAATTTTAGATCAACATTACTTACTAATAACTTCCCATTATTAAAAAGTTTTCAGAATTTAAAAAAATCACTTCTTTGAACTTATAAAAGTGGAACTCTTATAGTAAAATACCCTCACACAAAATCCATTTAATTTAAAAATAAAGTGTGCCAAAAAATCTTCTAAAAATTACTCGACACCTTAAGGAGGTTCTGGTCTACTAAAACTTTTAACCCGCGATGGTTTAATCCCCTTTACGAATGAGATAATCCATGAAGTGATGTATAAGTTACTAATAAATGTTTTTCTTATTTAATAATTTTATTTTCTTAAAAATAAAATTTCATTTATCGATATTAGTATCATAACATCATTATCATTATTATAATATTTTTTTTCTATACAGATTGTGCATGATTTAACCACCCTCCTTTTTTCCATTATGGAAAATGAAAATGTCAATTATTTATTGTGTGAGCTACCACATCCATAATAAATTGGGTTTTATTTCCCATGACCACATTATGAGGATGAAAATAACAAGGCATTTAATATATAATTATGATATTTAGTATATATTTTATATTATTAAATATTAAACCATATAAATCCTTTTTCCCATTCTATGGAAAATGAAATCGTCAACTAGGTGTAAGAGTGGACTACCGCCTCCATGGAATAGTCGATTTCAATTTTTATTTTCACCAACAACATACATTTTTGGCCATGAGAATTGAGTTAAGGGATAAATATAATTTTTAAAAAATCATTATTTTTTTGTTTGAAAATTGGATAATATATTTATGATATAATCAAAAAAAATTAGTAAATTTATTCAATTAAAAAATCATACTAAAAGGTTATAACCAATTCAAATTACAAAATATTTTCATATCCATTAACTATAAACCCAATTTCATTATATTTGTGATATATATAACCAATATACACTAAATGATAACATTATTCTACTAGTGTAACTTTTTTACATCCAAATTACGTCATAATCATTAACAATCAATGAATGTTTATGATTATGTTGTTTTGAACTCCCACTCAAACAATGATAAGAAATTATATTATTCATGATTATAAATAAATAATTACATAAAAATATATAAATATATTTTTTTTCTCTATAAATTATATTTTTAATTATAACTCATTAATTAATAAAAAACTTCTAATAGCTTGAAAAAGAATGTGTGTTGTCAATTTCAACTTCTAGGATAAAGGATAGATTACTCATGAAAGGAAATTAAAAAAATAATAATTAGTCATACGTATTAAATTATAATAACATTAATGATCTTAGAATTAATGTATTTGTAAGAAGAACAAATACCAACACCACTCTTATAAAACTACAATAAATGGTCAAACTGTAATCACCCAATTTGGGAAAGTAGGAAAAGACTAACTAATATACCTTTAAATTGTGATTATAAATGGAAATGAAAAATATTTTTAGGTATTAATATTGTTTTAAATTATATATATTTAGATATTTATATTTTTTAAGAGGATAGAGTGTACTCATCAATTTGAGAAAAATGAATTGGGTTTTCATGACACAAATATTTTCTTTGGGTGGCAATCATTATTCATTGAATATTATCTATCAATATACAAATATTATAAATTATTATGAATTTAAGTTGTATTTATTCCTTCCTTTATATTAAAATTATATTTCAAACCAATCTATTATTCCATCAGTATTCGATTTTTCATTAAATTTTTTTATGAAGAATTCACAATATTATAGATGTAATTTTCTTCTATATACTTATTTTTAATTTCTTCCAATGTTATAAGTTATATAATGGAAACTCAATTTTTTATATATATAATCATCATTTTATTCCCCTAAATTCATTTTAATGAATATTATTTTTCATACCTTAAACTAAGAGAGTCTTCATATAAAGGATATTCCAAAGATAATAAATAGTTTTCCATCCTAAAAAAATATAAAATATTTTATCTTCCTCTGTAATTTTTTGTATATCGATTAAGTATTTTCAATGATTTTTTATTTGGGCCTCATATTATTTAAAATAAATAATAATATATTCTCTTTTTCTTCCCAAAACTGTTCTTTTAATATTAATTTATACTTCATATTTTATGAAAATGTTTAAAGGGATTTGTGGAAAATTTTTTATGATAACTTCTATTTTTAAAATAGGTTTTATCACCTAAGAAGAGATGTATTTCTTATCATATATACTTTTTATAAATAATTTTGTAAAATAAGTATATGATATCCACAGTTTTTTAAGTTCATGTTTTGTGAGAACCCATTCGTTTTTCCTTTGGTTCATTAAAATTTGTTTAGAGTTAACTTCATGTTATAGGAATATGTTTGTATGATGATAGGTGTGGTATAATGTAAAAATAAAATGAAATAGTTTTTTTATAAATCTCATTGGATAGTCATGAATGGAAATACTAATTTTGTTTATATATGGGTGGTCATGATGGGATTGGTCTTATTTTCAGGCATGTGCATAATTAGTTTATTCTCACAGGCATGAGCATGATGGGTTTTCTCACAATGATTTTCTGAGGATTATTTTTTGGAAAAAACTTCCATGTTTTTTTATCATGTTATTCCAAATTTTAAATATTCTTTTAATTTCATGAAAATCCATGTTTTCGGGATTATAACTTAATTTTAATGCAATACACAATTTTATATAATGATAATTTTTTTCCTTTTTGATATGTACTTTGAGCCAAGTCATAACCTATACACATCATTGATGATCTAGTTATGATATTTTGGTCATTTATCATGTTTTATGATGACCATATTTCATCTTATGATCTCTTATTAAGATATTTATATCGTCCTCACATTCACCAACATGTTTTTCATTTGAAAATTTATGATACGTTTTCCCCTTATTGAGCATATGATCTCCCCAATTTACTATGTTTCCATTATATAGGTTATAGATAAGATTATATCATGTGATATTTCTATAAAATACAGTAAAGGATAATTAATAGGAAGAAATTGTTTCAAAATTTGAAATTTTCTTCCTATTAATGAAATTTACAAGACACGAATCCATTAAGACCATTGGTTGTTTAACTATTTTTATGATTATTTATCATAAAATTGAGATTAATGTAATATTTTAGTTATGTATTTATTGTTTCACATTAACCTCTTATCCATCTTTGTATTCTATATACACAACAAAATGTATTTTATTTCTTCACAATTTTTTTATCTTTTATTTTTATCCCACCTATTGTATTCATGTTACCTATATTATTTAATCTTTTATAGCACTTGTATTTTTCTTATTTAAAAATTATTTTCAACTTTAAATCTTCAAATAAGTAATTATCTACAATAGATACCAACTTAAACTATAACTTATCTATTGTATAATTTATTTAGATAAGCATTGAAATAATTCACGACATGAATTTATTCACCATGGTGAAGCAACTCAGTTCCACTGCAGGATTCATAGAATTCTTATTACACATGTGATGTGACACTATTTTATATGATATAAATCTTCATACTTTATCAAAATAACATGAATCATAATTCTATTGGATGATCATCTTAGTGATTGGTTCCTCTCAAAAAACATGACAATATTCTTCCTAAAATGAACTTTAATCCAACTTCTATCATCATTGATTCCATTAAAGATATTTATTCCATAAATGAACTGTTTTTTATATCATCATATTTGAAATGAACATTAATTTTTCAACATAGTGGTTTTCACCCTTCACCATTTACGAACATTTTTTTACACATACCAAATAACAAGTTCCATTATATGGAACTCTATTTTGAACCCCAACAATCAGAAAGTTGTATCACTGTTGACACCCTACAAATTAGCAATGAATAATTCATAATGAAATGAATAGCTAAAAATGGTTTTTATATTACCTACAAATGAAAAGCAAGAGAAGGTATCTTATGACCTGCGAATCACATGATCCTTAAAGGGACATGTTATTGTTGGATCATCATAAGGTCATGTGAAGTCTCCACATGTGGAACATAACCAACTATGGATCACATGGATCCTTTTTCGAAAAGTCCTAGTAATCACTTAAAGGCACTCCAAACAAGCAATAGTCACACAACATCTTCTTAACAAGATCCCTATGGCCATGTCAATTCTCATTGATGAAATCATGAAAACCCCATCAAAAAATAGATTGAAAATATAAGGAGAATGTCCAAAATGTGGAGGCCTTTTGTGATTGTAAATATTATGAAACGCGTCACTGATCATAACGATCATTTTATATGATGAAATCCATGAAAACTCTCAATACCCATAATAATTTGTAAAAGAAAACAATGAAAATAAAATGGGAGGGGACATGAGCTACTTGTGGTAGTAAATATCACACGACATGCCCAAAATGGTCCACAAGACATTGTGGGTCCCTTGAATCATTCCCTCCTCATCACGTATAATCCCTTTCTCTTTTCAACATTCCCACAAGTAATTCCTTGGGTATTTTATGGAAACTATGTGGTCCCCCTTTAGGTCCTTAATGAAAAACAGATGAAGTTTTCTATGAAATGATCACTCTCCTCAATAATAGATTTTATGGTCATGCAAAGCCTCACTAATAGATTGACTAATTATCATTTCTATTATTCATGTAATCTCACATGACCCTCGAACATTGTAACATTATACAAAGGAAATAAAATGCGGATGAGGTGGAAGCTTCTTGCAGTCATAAAAAATTTATGATGCACTAAGGATGTTAGATCTACCATCATGCAAGACTCCTAGATGAGACGAACTATTTTTGTGAAGGCCCCTTGACAAACTAGCATTATCTCACAATGTTCCTAGACAAGTCAACCAAGATTATGTGAGGGTCAGTAAATAGGCCCCCTGATATCATGAAGGACCTTTGGCATGTCAACATGATGATAATTAATTCATTTGACATACTTGCCTGATTCAAAAAATCCTCATTAATTTTAGATAATACAATAATTGAGATATTTATGGGAGGGAATTGTGGTAACTAAAAATAAGGTAATTCCCAAGAAACAATCCATCATAGAGACAAGTGAAGACCAATGTTACCAGATCACTTTGATGAATATAGCATGTATTCACGCAAGATATACCATGAAAACTAGTGATCGACTGAGGTGTTGAGTACTATAAATCCCTCATCATTGCATACAAATGAATCATTACCTCTATGTAGACATATGATACCTCAAAACCACATACCAGTGCTAGATCATATTTCTCAGAGAAGTGGATCTCATGAAAATAAATTTCATCATCTAGTAAAAGACACTAGAACCACCAGAGTAGTTATGCGACATGAATGAACACTTCATATGATCATCAGAGATCATGTGAAGGATCTATGTGAGGGCACAAAAAGTACATCACACAATCCTTCTAGATCACACAAGACAAAGAACATGTTAAGAAAAAATATATCTAAGATATTTATAAAATAATATAAGGATATAAGACTAATAACTTGGAGACTTACGCAAAAGGAAGACACTCTAATCCTCAGGCACTTCGCATGAACCACCCAGGTCATGTTACTACACCATGTCGAGTCAAATAAACATCCATTCTGATGTAATCCCCATATATATGCCCTTTCAACCATTTATTCCCAATCATTACCATGGTCTGGTCGCACAACTTCATCCCTTAGTAGACTGAGAAATCAAATTATCTACAATGAAACAAATTGTAGAAATTATCAGGATATGTATGAAACTCATTCGAGGCCTTATCTCCATATAAATCATCCAAGTGTTTTCCTAGTACAATTAGTCCAATATCAATATGCAATGATATTTATCATCTATTTTCCCTTGTTTCTGACACCGAGAATATCTCATGTGGTCTTAAGGAGCTGTAATGAACACTTTTTTGGCATTATGAGTTTCTATCATTCAAGGAATTCTCATCATGTATTCCCTAATGAGTGGAATTATATGAACATGACTCATACAAGGAGATATATCATGAGGCTTATCCCAATGGAGTTATTGAACTATGATAACTATTATTCCTACCATAACATGGATACATAGGACATATCCTTGAGGGTCTAGCTCAAATATAGGGTGCCTTCATATATTTCTTCTATGCATGATGTTAAACTACGTGTTCTAAATGAACTATGGGTGTTTTGATTCCTGTAAAAACTAGGATATGTAGGACACATCATAATGGACCGATCCCCACTGTGATATATTAAAATGACTAACTGCGTGGAAGTATATTCTGAGGCATCCAGTTATAAAGATGTTGCATATAAATAAGATATTCATCTTTACGGAAATGGATTAATAACCTCAGATACATACAAATGGATTTAATAATGAAATCCACTTTCCATAGTTCATTGACGAGCTTCCCTTTCATTTTTATATATGTGTATTTAACATATTATCATTTCTTTAGGGTAAATGGTCTTGTAATGGAATTAGGAAGAGATTTGCGAATATATCTTAAATCGATAAGAGAGTCTCGGAGTAGGAAACATTCTCCTCAAAAGGGTGAGATTAGACCAACCTCTCCTGATCTCGACTAATTTGAGTCCTTGGGTATCAAATCCTAATCTAACACATGTCTTTGGAAAGTAGTTATATACTATGTTATGGATAAGGGAACCATTTGGGAGTTTCCATTAGTAGTGACTATGACTCGATGATAAAGATTGTGTAAGTGGTTAACCCCCCCCCCCCCAACCACAGTCATCCATCAAGACTAATGAAACCCACATCAGCAATGGATTACTTATCACCCCATAATATTATGAAATAGAAGTAGGTATCATGTCCTCAATGTCTCTAATAAATAATGATTGGTTACATACCATTATGGAATATTTGTCCTTAAATGAAAATAGAAATTGAAATTCCGAAATGAATATCAAAAAAGTTGGAATGATCAGTTAATCACTTCTCAGGCCACTTTTTTTCATACCAAATACAAAAAAAAATTAATATTAGCTTTAACATACAGATAATACTATAGAAATTGAGTTCTCATGAAATATTTCCATCCTAGTTTTAACAAGTCCAAACGAGAAGAATGGCTGAATCAGGATGAAAAAGAAAATTGTATTAACCATGAAAATTTGATTTAGAATATAATTCCGATTTTATTTCACTAATCAATAACCATGTTATTTTTCATCTACAAAACTAAAATTTCTTCTCCCATAATCCCAATTTCAGACAATTTATTCATCATCTAGTGATTTCTCTGATAGTTTACTTGTGTCTACAACCCTAGTGGGATGAAAAAATATCCCACCTACTCGGTAGATCCAATTCCTAGTGGAGAAAAGGATGGTTCAAGAGTACCATGGATGTGGTACAATCCCAAAATTAGAATCTACCTATGAGGTTTTCCATTCACAGAAACTGGAAAATCTGCAACAACCAAGGAAGGGAACTTCCAAGCCAGTAGCCCTTGTTGCAACAACTAATATATTCCGGTGCTTATCCCTAAAAAAAATAACCACAAAGTTATGTATCTAATTAATATGGACTAGGAAGCCAAATACTTCCCCCTTTTATATTAGTGGTCTCCCAAGAGAGTTATTTCCAAATGTCGTCACTAGCACCGTCTCACCTGTACCCACCAATCACCTGCTCCAGGTACCAGCTGACACATTGCTTCTTCTGAAACCCATGAATGATAAATAATAATGTATCATCAGAGGAGGAAAAAATTTGATATGATAGATAGGGAACAAATCCACACTCCTACTAATGATGTCTATAGGAATATTCTTGTAGGGACCATCACGATGGCTCATATCCCAACTCACTTGGAACAAGTATATGGGAATATTCCTACAGCACGCATGGGGGAGGCACATATCACTACACAGATGCCGGAAGTCCATTTTCATATCATGGTGGTCTATGGAATGAAAATTTGGGCTTATATCCCCACTTCAATTGAAGATATGTCCTCTATATAATGATGACAAAAAATGTGAAGGAGTATGACACTTCACATGATTTTCTAAAATTCCAAAATATATTAACAACTGGTGAAGAATTATGCCAACATTTTTTAAAACTATTGAAGATAAAGGGAAAGGTTCATATTTTAATCCATATAGCCAAGGAAACCCAAAAATCTAATTATATGAACAGGTGGCTATATCGGAGAAATCACACATCCTTGCTCCCATCCAAGAGGAATATCGACATATCTCAATAAAGGTTGAGGTGTCGAATCGAGATCATACTCTCATTACATGTAGGGATCACCAAGTGAGAGTGGAACATGCCTTAGGTTAGTATCATATTACTTCCATGAAATACTAGGACCATATTCCATAGACATTGGATTGATATTATATCCCAGTTTGGATTAGGCCTCAACACTTGAGAGTGGAACAAACCTAAGGAAAAGAACATATTCATGTTTAATAAGTCCAAGGATATATTCCAAAGGCTTAAGACCAGGCTCATAATATCATATTCACATAGGATCACCATGTGAGTGTATAACTACCCTTGAGATAATCTCATATTTCTGTAACTAATTCTTCTTGGAATATTCCAATAGATCAAAGAAGATAGGTGTTTATTATTACTTATGCTGATGAAAAACTACACCAGCATAATTCTGAGGCAATATAGGGGGATGCTAATATCCCATCTCCCATTATGGAGGTTCTTCACCATATATTGATGGTGGATTCATATTTAGACCATAAATATTACCTGATCTAACCAGGGCACCCCAACTAAGACTGTCACAAGCCTCTGAGAAGGTTTATACTCCCACCAATACTACAAACACAGCCTTTATCAGCGCTAAAAATGGCCTTTATCAGTGCTAGAAAAGCGCTGATAAAGCCAGTGTAGATAAAGGGGGGGTCCCCTTTATCAACGCTCCGAAAAGCGCTGATATAGTACCCCTTTATCAGTGTTAAAAAAAGCGCTGATAAAAGGGGTCTTATATCACTGCTAAAAAAGCGCTGATAAAAGTACCCCTTTATCAGCGCTTTTTTAGCACTGATAAAGGGGTCCTATATCAGCACTTCCTTTATCATCACTTTTGTTTTAGTGCTGATAAAGGACCATTTTATCAGCGCTCTTAAAAAAGCGCTGATAAAAGTTAAAAAATTTAAAAAAAATTAAAAAAATTTTAAAAAAATTTTAAAAATACTGCGAATCGGGTGGGATTTTATAGCGCTTGAGCCCATCATTTTACAGAGTTTTTCTACCCCTGTACAGCACCCCACTCACCCCCTTCAACCTTTAATAGTTCTTGCTGCTATATTCCCCCAAGCGCGCATGCCCCTGCCTCCCACAGGATTTGAACTCGAGACCTCCCCCCTGCGCGCTTAAGCCTTTACCACTACTCTATTTTGATTTGTCTTCCAATTCATGATATATATATATATATATATATATATTTAGTTATATTTATTCGTATAGTAATATATATTTATATTAATATATATATATAGTTATTAGATTATAATATATATATAGTTATATTATAATATATATATATAGTTATATTATAATATATATATATATATAGTTATATTATAATATATATATATAGTTATATTAATATATATATAGTAATATTAATATATATATATAGTGATATTAATATATATCTATATCTATATAAATATATATATTTAGTTATATTTATTCGTATAGTAATATATATATATTAATATATATATAGTTATATTAACATATAAATAGTTATATGAATATATATATAGTTATATTAATATATATATTTATAGTAATACTAATATATAAATATATAGTTATATTAATATATATATAGTTATTAGATTAATATATATATATATATATAGTTAGATTAATATATATATATATATATAGTTAGATTAATATATATATATATAGTTAGATTAATATATAGGTATATAAATATTCATATATTGGTATTTTAAATAAAATGGATAGTAGTTATTATTTAGATAAAGATAATATATTTTATATGTAAATATGTTTAATTATTTATTTAAAAAATTTAATTTTTAGGTGCGAATATATAAAAAATATGGACATATAGTTATATATTTGATTATAAATAGCAGTTCATTATAAAAAATGATAAAATTTCAATGAAATAATATCAATATGAATGTAATAACTTGTAATAAATTCATTCCCCGCCAAAAAAATCCAATAATACCCGCTTAAACGAGTTTGAAAATCCACAAAATGTTAAAAAATCTGGGTACCCCGACAAAAAACTCAGTTTTGGAGGCCTTCTGGAACTCTTTTGTCCTCGAAAAACGCTTGAACGGGGTCTCCCCAGTGACAATGACGTAGAGCTCATCGCAGAATTCGATTTGATATGTGGTAGAACTCAAACGGACACCCGGATCCAAAGTTATGGCCGTTTGAAGTTTGAGTTGCGTTTTCAACATATTTTGGATCTTTTTTTTATTTTTTTTAAATTTTTTTAGTCCTCAAATTGTTATTAAATGACTATTACTCCATAATGATTATCAAATTATTAATTAAAAATATTTTTTTATTTTTATAAGAAGCCATTTTCACTAATTATCTTATATATATATATTAAGTATAATAAGTGTAAATGTACATTTATACTTATCTAAAATATATTTAAAAATTATATATTATATTTATATAACAATATAACTATATTTATATATTAATATATTAATATATTTTTATTTATTTTTGAGGCCGACCTTTTATCAGTGCTTTTAAAAAAAGCGCTGATAAAGTCCCCCCCTTTATCAGTGCTACTAAACAACCGCTGATAAAGGGGGGCACTGCGAAAAAACTATTTTTGTGGTAGTGCACCAAGAAACACCATTGTCATATTACAAAGGATTATGATTGATATCATGATATCATACAAGCTAAGGACTACCAAGTGATAATTCCACATGTCTTAGGACAAGCTCATATTCTTATAAATAATGATAATTCTCACCAGCATATCCAATAACTTATCATTAGTGAGATCATACTCCCACAGTTTCAAACGATTATAAACAATTTTTGGCAACCATTACACAGTAGGATCATATCACTACAGTACTAAAAAAGGTAGGTTGACATATTTTTTCCATGTCACCATACTTGAAAATATTCCAAATCAATTCAATTCTAGTGTCTTTATGTTTGTTTGAGACAAATTATCAACACCATGATGGTCTGTTGACTCTTCCATCAAAACAAAAAGGGGGTACATTCATTACCATATAATTACATCTCATGGTAGTGTAAGGATAGATCATAGGGACTCTACTCAAGACATCCACCATGGTCAAACTGCAAATGATGATATCTACCATGGACACGGAAATCAACCCCATTCCAAAAACCTTCCATATAGAGAGGTGTTCAAAATATAAGGGTAAATAGAATAATATTCCCCAATAATATCCATCATAAATCTACTCACGTCTGCTGGAGACCTTCAGAATCATCATCTATGGTTTGACTGGATGTAGGCATGTATGTATAATGAATAGTAGGTAGACATTGGCATATGTAGAGAGTTAGCTAGAAATGAACTCCCCATTATTTTATCTCCCCTTGCTACTTTTGATTATGAGATCCCAGTTGATCATGAAAATTAGTGAATTCCTTATCTATAAAAAAATATTTGTCGGCTACTAATCAGTATTTGAAGGCTGGAGATCACCCTTATCCATGATATTAGGGTTAGCTTCAAACCATCATGATACATTGTTCTTAGCTAGACGTAGGTGCTATCTCTATGGCCTGATATCTAAAACCATATAATAACATAGAAAAAATGAGACGCACTTGCCACCATTGCATCATTTCCCTTTTTAAGACAATCTCAGAAGCCACATCATGCATATGTATTCAAGGATAGGGATAGTATGGAGAGTTATACTTTCTTATACCCATGAAATAATATAACCCATCAAATGTGGAATCTTTTAATATTATAACCTCGGGAGAAATCATGGGATCAGTCAATGCTTGAACATGTTGGCCACTACAACAGAATGACACCACATCAACAGTTACCAAACATCACTAATAGAGAGAGATAGAGAGAATATAGCCAAAAGGATTTCAAATTGGGCACCTTGGAATAATGATAATGTATTTAGAACATGGATACTAAAGTTGGGATCATCCAAAAACTACCCTTGAAGAATGGTTCTCATCATGGGATGCAATTTCATGGAGCTCCTACATGATCACAAATATGACACATTGAATGAGCGATAGTAGAAGATTTCATATAAACCATTTAGGAGATAACCCATCCCATCAGGCAGGAAAGATATCTACAATGACCTCCACCTCTCTAAACACCAATTCCCTATATTATTTGGGACACATCTAGAGCAGCTGTAATGAAAATCCATCCCACTAGAATGGGTTAATTTATATTACAATAACCATACCAAGGTTAATAGTCCCCTAAAAAGAAAATGCAGACATAAATGGTGGTTCCAGATCAACGACATCCTACATGGATGGTGGAATTTATATCTTCATGTTCATCTCATGAGTCATCAAATCCCTGAATAGAGATATAGGATCCCCAAAAATAGGACCAATCTATACCAAATGCGGCCCCAAATAACCCCCACCTAATAGGGATGCAGGGTTTTTCATCATCACCATAAAGTTAATCAGCCATCTCTTGGTTGTGGGGAAACAATTAGTTTTCATCATTCCACCTACTCCTCCCACCATAAGAGGGACCTATGTTGTTCCGGGCCTATTTCAAAATAATGAGAGGAAACTCGTTCAAGGTCATTGTTCATAGATCTAGAGTGGATGAGTATATGGAAAAGGAAATCAGACCATGCCAAGGTCACAAAAAAGCATCCCAATATGCCCATGGTATCAAATAATGACCTTTGTGCAAGTAGTGTAGAATCAGCCTATTGATTCAAATGTAATAGCACAACCACCGTATCTTAATCCACCTATGCGATTTTTGCCACTATAAATGTGTTCTTCATTATGGATCAAGACAAAATTTTAGGGGGTCCCTAATATGGAAAATCCAACACAAGAGAATGGTGATTTGGATGAACCTAATGAGGCTACACACACATGGAACCAAAGACTTCTCCAAAACCGGTCACCTCTGAATACTGAGTTGCCACCTCTATAGAAGAACACTTCCAAAAAAGGGGAATGCTGAGATAATATTCTTGTTTCCACAAAAAATATTTATGGTTCTATAGATAGATGACAAAATTTCACAATATGAGAGTGAGATAAAAGATATCAGACAACTCAATGAAGAGATAATCAAGGGAAATATTCCCAATAGTTGTCATCTTCATGCAGAGATGAATATTGTCCCTCCTATGGCCAATCCAGCAGCAAGAGATGTATTTGAGCATTACATAGGCTCAATATATAGGCATCCATTATACTTAAATGTGGAATTTTAAAATGATCATGACTTACCTCTATTTTAGAGAAGACCCCATATCAATGCAATCATTCAGTCATGAGTATAATAAAGAATCATTGAGAGATGATTGTGGGAGCACCTCATTTGGCTCACCATCTCCGAATAAAAGGGGTATGGATTAAAACATAGTTCCCCCAGATTTTCATAATTTCATCTAGTCCCTAGATACTTGAATGGAAGCTATGAAAGGGTGATGCACACCTATACAGCTTGAGAGGAATCCATATCTTGAATGGGTGTATGGCACTCTACATCCAACCAATTTTAAAAAAATTTCCTTCACTACTTTTGATGGTGCGGAATACGCAATAAAACATCTCACACAATTAGTGTCCTAATATGGTACAATCATGGGCCCTCGAGATCAATATGATGTAATTAAGATGAGATGTTTTGTACAACCTCTAATAGGGATATCCTTTGTTTGGTACATAAGTCTACCAGCAGGATCTAATATAGGGTGGGAAGTCTTTCATCGTTAGTTACACTATCAATTCAGTTTTACACTGAGTAAAATGATGATAGTCAACCTAACAGATGATAAAAAATGTGAGAAAGATGGGGTGTATGAATTAATGGTAAGGTGTAATGGTTTAACCTATATACTCATCATCCCTCTCTCAAAAGATAAAAGTTGGAAATATGTGCTGAAAATATCATGGATGTGTTGTACACTCCTTTGATTCTAATGATATTTCATGGTGCCTCTCGGGAGTTCGAAAAAATATCATAGTGTTTGGAAGAATCCATTCAATGAACCCAATCCAAATATTATCTCATACCCTAAGAATAATGTAAAAGGATATGAAAATTAGATGTTGTTAATGTCACTATCAATCTTGTTTTGGTGCCCATCCAGGCACATAGGAAAGCCCTGAAGCACCAAGAAACATCAGTCAGGTAGTGAACACCATATAATCTCCCTCTTCCAGAATCACAAAGAAATTAGGGTATCCTAGGATATGAGGAGCATATGAACAAAGAATAATCTTTAAATAATGAAAAAAATCAATGGCTATTTCTTGGTATCCATGGAAAATAACATGCTCAGGCTCCCATGACCTAGGAAGCTTGATGAGTTCCACTTCATCAAAAATACCAATTATGTCCCTTTATATATAATTTTGGGTCGTAATATCTAGGATTACATCATATTCAAAGACATACTTCAATGTATTTTCAATTCCAGATAGGTTTTTCTAGAAAACTCCCCAATGATGTTGCTAGCATAATAGTTGTCCAATAAGAAGAATAATTTTTTCGGTAGTAGGTTTTGGCTAGGTAATCACAGAAGTTCAACAATGGGATGACTCGAAAAATAGTTTTCTGAGCTCACACAACTTTGAGAGTATTGTTTCACATAAACAAAATATCTCCACCACCTATGAAGGAGACATCATATGTCACTTTCAAATGTGGGTATGACCATCAGAATCAAGATTAAATAGAAGAGGATGAGTCATACTCTCCTCCAAAGTAAGACATGACTCATGAAGAATTATTCATTGAAACATCTGCAACATAGAAACTTCCCCACAATATGGAATCCTCAACATATGAATAAATCATCTTTGGTTCTATATACATGATACACATTGAATACCCCTTCTCCTATTATGGGTATGAATATGAATATGGATTCTCAACATATAACATTGGAAAATGAGGATTTATAATCCATATTCAATGATACCAGGGACTGTTGAGGCGTGGTCGTACCCAATATTCTGGTCATATTGCAATGGAGAACATATATGTTGTTCAGTCCCATGATAAAGTGCTCCAACATGATCTAATGAAGCATTGAGGTGTCCAAAAACCTTCAACTAGTTATCCGCATCTAGTTGAATTGCATGATTTCCTAGAGGGGGTTCAACTATCTAATTAACTAGAGAAATATTAAATTCCAACTAAACTTGCACCACTGGAAGTGGATACTCCCTTGATCACTTCATAAGAACCAAGCTCATCTACCTCAAATGCCTCATATCCTGAGCAGCATAGTTTAGAGAAACACCATATCAAGATATAAAGAATTATAGTACAAAATTATGACGTTCAGAAATACCTTACATCCATCCCAGTGAAGACATCAGTCCCTGATGTGATCTATATATCGAAATAACTCATGGTTAGAATTTTTGATTACCTCTGGAGTCGACATGAGTTCACGATATATGTCTCCACAGCTAAGGTATATCGAGTAGATAACATGTCATCATAATTCACGGTCTCTATCTCGCTCCCTAACTAGGATAAGTAAGAGGTTATCAAATGTAACATCAAGCCCATGTATATTTTAGAAAGTCTCTATAGTGTCAATGTCCAAAGGGATATTATTAATATTGGTTTCAACATCAACCACATATAGGTTCAAACCCTACTATGTTTGGGACATGGAGAAGGGTATTTTTCTCCCACAAATTTTTCCATTCATGTGTACGATAAAAATGAGAAAATACCAATCATGAAGATCAAACATGAAGCTTAGTATGGGGATCAAACATATGTCATTGAGTTCATGATTGTCCACCAAGACAAAAGATAAAATGACCTTCTTGAAAAACATGGATCCATAGCCACTTGGTTGTGCTTTTAACATTCCATCAGGGTCTAAAATACCCCACTCTTGCAAAACTAGACATTTTTCTTGGTGAAAATGACCCCTTTGAGAATTTTATAGGAAAAAATGATAAATAATATTTCTAAAAGAAGATATGAATGAAAATAGTAGTGGATGATGGTATTAATGTTATAGCTCCTAATGGCTTAGGGGTCACCCCTATGAATCTGTGGAGTATGGTCAACAATGACTATATACTCTCAATAAATCTGGTTGAGGTCATAGATCTATTCCATTATCTCCAAAACCCTTCTTCCCATAGTTAAAGTGTGGAAGGGAATTGGCTTCAGTGACTCTCTATAATGGATCAGGTATGAGGTGATGATAATGTATATTTTTGTGGCTTCTCTCACCCCAAAGTGACAGAGAAACCCCCAAATTCCAACATTCATCTGGAAATGTCTCCATAGACTCGTAAATGTATGAGGATGAAGATGACCTCATGAATTCCCCTCTATCATTAGAGGATTCTTTCTCATCCACCATTGATGAGATGAAGAATATAAATATGTGAATAGAAGAATACCCATGACTTACTATGAATAGTTCATCCATGTCCCTCAAAGAGCAAGATATATACATAAAATATCTTACAAAACACCAATATGCATTCACATGGAACTAAAAAAATGTCTATACTAAATCCATATGTGGCTACACACTATCTTAGACAAAATGATGATCATCGAGGATTCATGAAGATATCTAAGAGGATGCACCCCTCTGAAGCCACTGATGTAACACCCCAAGCTTCCACTGTACGTTTCCCTTCGAATAATACAATAGCGTGTGTTGTACGCAAACTCGAGCTCTAACACACACCACAACTAATTAAACTAGCCGTTGTGAATAGTAATACCTACTTTTTGAAATTTTATAAATTTTATTTATCAAAATGGACTTCATTTTTGGATTCGGAATATTGAAATTAGCCTATGTTGAATTTTTGGTATTTTTCTGAGAACTTCTAAATTTTTATGAATAGTGAACAATACTTAAAAACAACTTTTTTAATCAAAATAATTTATAGTGATAAATTATAATATTTAGTGGTTTTAAAGTATAATTAGAATATATTTTTACCATTATATCCAATGGTGGTCATTATAAATAATTTAACATTGAAATTGGACATAAACAATTGCCAATCTTTTGATATAAATTATTTCTTAAAAACACGCTATTTGTTGTAACAGCGGGAATTAATTATAAAATTAATTAATACAACTTATATGTTTGGAATTTTGTAAAATAGACATCATTTTTGAATTCTGAATATCAATTATAGCTTAGGGTGAAATTTTGGCCTTATTCTGAAAAACTTCAATTTTTTATGAATAGTGAAACCACTAAGTGGTTGTTAAAAACTGATTTTTCGTTAAAATGAAATATTACCACTTCTGTGATTTGATTTTCAAAAATCCGACATACATCGTTGTCATTAAGAAGTAAAATGTGGTTCAATGAGATTAAAATAATTTTTTGGTGAATAGTAACTTTTAAGTTCTTAATCGCGATTAGAGGTAATTAGTGTAGTTTAAGGTAAAAATAATGTTTTAATAATATGAGATGAGCTTGACACTTGTCTTACTCCTATTGGATTAGTCATGGCCGACCAAGACAACCCATGGGTCAACTTGGGGACCCCATGGAGCCACATTAGTTGGAAAATTACATTAATATATATTTATTTAATGTTAAAATTAAATTGACACAAACATGAGTTGTTTTACTAAAACAGCTTTTATGTGGGGTTACACAGATCCATATTTTGACTATAAATATTCATTAGAAAGCTAAAACGATTTCCTACATCATAGTATTTTTTTATAATTTTTAGACATTAAATAAATTAAATTATTTATGACATCATTATGATGCAGCGATGACCTCATTATTTAACGATTTAAAAAAATGGGAAGATAATGAAAAATCCAAGGATTAAACTTGTCCAAAGCCTATTGGATGAGGAGATTTCGAACCCTTATCACCTTATCGACGAATTATATAAGTGTGGGACCTTTATAATCCGAAAAGTTTTGTATAATAACGTAATATTTCAATCTTTCCAAAAGAGCCCCTCCTCTCCTCTTATAAAAGGCCCCCACCTCTACCACCTTATTCACACTTCCCAGCATTTTGGTTCGGCCAAACACTGCCCAAATACTCTCCCAACTTCTCTCCCTTCATCCTAGAAGCTTTAATTTAGTCAGAAAGCCATCCTAATGAGTCCTTTTGATGAAATCAAAAGGAAGAACCCGAAGAAGAGGTAACATTTTCATCACCCTCTTTCAAGTTTCTTTCTTCTTCCACTCCCTCTTTGTTTATTATTTCAATTCTAAAATTATAACTCCAGTATATTCTATATACTGTGATGTTATTATAAATATGGAACAACCATATTCAGTATTATACCTATCATTTGAATGACATGTCACCATACGTGCGTACGTACGGCTTACCGTCTCCACATCGTGGTGTAATTGTTATTCAATATATTATTATTTAGATGGGTATAATAATGATATGTAATTCATGTAAATAATAAATATAACATAATAATTATTCTGTATATATGATATAATATCCAATTATATATTATTTTAATATCAAAATAATGATATTGTCGCTCGTGCGTACGTACGGACTACCGTCTCCACGAACGCGATGAGATTCATTCTCCGTCGTATCCATTCAAGTATAATTATCATTTGATGATTTAAAAATAATTTTTGAGGACATTATATCATTATGGATATGAATAAGATACAACCTATCCATGAAAAACATGACTTACGTAACAAAACATATAAAAGAAAACGAGTAAGTTAAAACCCGAAACAACGATAAATCTAAGATATTGTTAACAAAGAAATGTTAAAAGATCATATATGATATCATATGAATGTATATGATTCTTGTATAATTTAATAACAATTATTTCACCATTATACAGGAGGTTAACCTACCCCAACCAAGGAAAAGTACAAGGTAAGGGTTTACTTCACAACCTCTTCATTATCCAAGGTTGTTTATACATAATTATCTACTGGAAACTCGTTATCATCCACATCCATGTTTCTTAAAAATGTCTTTCAAAACATTTTTACTGTTAAATGGAAAATGGGTTAAAGTCATTTATACCCTTATACGTTTTTGAAAGGAATCTTACCATCGTTTTCCAAACAATGTACGTTTTGACCTTATTGAAAAATTTAAGGTAAGAATGTTTTTTTACTTATACGGAGGGTGCGGCTATTTTCCGCCATTATAACTTCGTCGAAGCTTCGCTAACAAGCTTATAAGAATATTTTAAAAGTAAATGTATTATTTTATAATTATGTGACTTTTAAATGATTTCAAAAAGGAGAGATATTTCTCTCAAATAGCTTTGATTTCATCCGTGTCAACATCCGTTGATGGGTTTTAAGTTTAATTGAAATTGATTTATGATACAAAACTTCCATTGAACATTTTGTGAAATATTTGACTGTGGATGTGTTATTTTATACCATCCATATTTTATGGAGAAATTGTTGACATTTCGTATGCTAGTTTTAAGACGAATATTTATGTTATGTTTAAACCTATTCATATGAGGAATGTATTGGACTTAATAAGTGACGGGTGGAGCCCGCTATAGATCCTAGATGCATCGGTAGGTCTCATGAGACAACTAGAAGTGGAATTGGATGAGGCCCTTTCCCAATTTGATTTATGGTTTTGGCCGAGTCCTTAATCATTTTAGACGTCTTGGCCGAGGCCTTGACAAAATGTTTCAAAATGTCTGGCATTATACATTCCCTCATTATGAAAGTGGTTATTGATATTTCATGTGATTATTCGTCTAGTAGAATATCCATGTGAGTAAGTAATGGAATTATTTTATTTTACTTTTTTCATATTATTCTGAAGTTCAATTTCAATAAGGCTTTTTTTTTTAGTTATACATTGCCTTAAATGCTTATGTTTTCTTATAAAAGCTTCTGCAATATTGTTATCCTTACTGAGCATCTGAGCTCACCCCTTTCAATGTTTTAATATTTTCCAGGATGTGAAGAAGTGTATTATGACTGACTTGCAAGAATAGTCAGTGAGGATATGAGTGTGGACTATGAAGACCATGTTATTGTTGTTTTTTTTACTTTTTGATGTAATGAAAGACTTATGAATGTATCTAGTGTTTCCAAGGCTACTAAACTAATCGGTCTTTCGAGACTTGATCTTTTGTGATCATGCCAATGTTACGAAGTAATGCACCGACTCTGGGTAGCTGGGGTCGGGGCGTTACAGTTGGTATCAGAGGCAGTTTAGTACTAACCTTGGAAGCTAGATTTAGATAAACTCTGATTAGAGCACATATCCCGAAGATAGACTTTGAGGATTAGTATAGAAGAACTTCCTAGAATTTTGGTATTGTGGAGATGTTGTGAGTTTTCCGAGCAATACATCCCTGTCTGGAGACGAGAAGGTAGAGGCGGCTCTGGCACAGATGTACCTAGGGGTAAAACTCGAAAACACCGCTTTGATCTAGACTCGAACGAGAACATGTGCACGACAACGGGCCTTGCTGCACTCTTGGTTACGACACTCCCGGGGGATATTCTTTGGATAATTCCCATTTTCTTTACAAACCACTATGAAGGGTTACGAGTATATACTTCCTCAAAGAAAACATTTTTATAATTATGGATTATATCCATAATTAGTTCAATTTATGTTAAGTGTTTTACAAGTATGCAAATTATGTATTTTGATTCATGAACTTATCTAGTTTATGCCATTATTTAGAAATGGCTCCTAGTGGAAGGAATGGAAACTGTATCAATGCACGCACTCCGTGTAGGGATTTCCCTCCTGCATAGGATAATTATGGTGGAGCTAGTGATACAACTGGTGCTGATCAGCTTCTCACCGTACTGGAACAACTCACGCAGGTTATGAATAACAACCTTACTCGTATGGAGCACCCTGATCCGCAACGTGGAGGATCAATGCTAGACCGTTTCATGAGGCAACAACCGCCAACCTTCAATGGGAGTAAAAATCCTATAGTAGCTGAGCAATGTATAAATTCCTTAGAGAAAATACTCCATGCCTTGAGGAGTAGTGAAAGGGAGAATGTTGTCATGGCAGTTTACCGCCTCACTGGAGATGCCGATCAATGGTGGTCACTAATTCAAAACACAAAGGAAGATGATGATTTAACAAACATGGATTGGCAGGAGTACAAAGAGTTGTTCTTAGAAAAATACTTTCCTCGAGACCATCGAGCGGATATGGAAAAGCAATTTCTGAGTCTGAGGCAGAAGGAGGATGAGAATGTCGCAAAGTATGAGGCTAACTTTACAAGGTTAGCAAGGTATGCTGCAGATTACATACATAACCCAAGAAGTAAGACTGATCGTTTCTTTGATGGGTTGAAACCATTTCTCCATCGAGCTTTAGTATCACAAACCTTCTCTTCATATGAAGGTATTTTCTCA
Source organism: Viscum album (assembly GCA_963277665.1). Taxonomy (NCBI): domain Eukaryota; kingdom Viridiplantae; phylum Streptophyta; class Magnoliopsida; order Santalales; family Viscaceae; genus Viscum; species Viscum album. The sequence goes on along the minus strand of OY728122.1, from coordinate 99,863,902 downwards.
TGCGCTATCAAGACGGAAAATGAATTCTCTAAGTCTTATGACTTTAAATCAAAGCAAGATAAGAAGAGATCCGCTGAAAACTATGGGAAAGGAAATAAGGAAACAGGGAAGAAGGGTAGAAATGAATTTCCACCCTGAGATAATTTTGGTAGGAAGCACCCTGGTGCCTGTCTAAAAGGAAAAGGAGTATGTTACAAGTGTGGTGAAAAAGGCCACCAAGCTCATTAATTCAAGGGAAAGAAATCAGCTGTCAACGTGGAATGTTATAATTTTAGAGAGAAGGGACATTATGCAAATGAATGTCCTAAGCGTCAGGGGAACTTACCTCAGAAGAGGCCAAGGGATCAAGGCCAGGCTTATGCTATCACTACTGCTGAGGTGGAAGCTCCGAAAGACATGGTGGCAGGTGATTTAATGGTTTCCTCAAGTTTAGAAAATGCATTATTTGATTCTGGATCATCGCATTGTTTCATATCTTCCCAGTTTTCTAAGAAAATTAGATATTTCCAATTTGATTTAACAAGGGAGTTGTCAGTCAAAACCCCTAAGGGAAGTATTGTTGCAACAATGTTTTGTCGATTAGTTCCCATTAGAGCACCTAAATGTTCTTTACCTGATGATCTCATCATCATACCCATGATTGAATTTGATATAATCCTCGGTATGTATTGGCTTTCGTACCATGATGCAAAAATTTATTGTAAGAGGAAATAGGTTATGATTCTTGATGATGATAATAAGGAACACCTTATCTTTAGAGCATAATCGTCGCCACATAATTCTTATCTAGATCCACCCCCAGTAGCTCAACTAAATTCAATTATTGGGGAGGAAGAGAAGGAAATTACTGAGGATGAGGAAATGAATATTCAAATAGAGGATGTACCTATTGTGAGAGAATATGTTGATGTGTTTCCGGAAGATTTACCTGGACATCCTCACGAACGAGAAGTTGAGTTTTCATTTGATTTAATTCCTGGATCAAGGCCCATATCGAAGACCCCTTATATAATGGCCACTGTGGAATTAGTTTAACTAAAGAAACAACTAGAGGAATTGAGTAATAAGGGATTTATTCGCCCTAGTGTTTCTCCTTGGGGAGCCCCTGTTCTTTTTGTTAAGAAGAATGATGGATCTATGAGGTTTTGCATTGATTATAGGGAGATCAATGCTATAACAATAAAGAATAAGTATGCCCTACCTCGCATTGATGATTTGTTTGACCAACCGCATGGAGCTCAATACTTTTCAAAGATTGACCTTCGGTCTGGATACCATCAGTTGTGTGTGAAGAAGGAAGACGTTCCGAAGACAGCATTTCGAACAAGGTACGGGCATTACGAGTTTATAGTAATGCCTTTTGGATTGACTAATGAACCCTCTGTTTTCATGGATCTAATGAATAGAGTTTTCAAGGAATATCTTGATGACTTTTTAGTGGTATTTATTAATGATATCTTGGTATACTCCAAAATCCACGAAGATCATGAAAATCACTTACGCATTATCATGAAGACTCTAAGAAGACATGAATTATATGGGAAGTTTAGCAAGTGTGAATTCTGGCTTCATGAGATTTCTTTTCTTGGACATATTGTCTCTAAGGATGGAATTTCCGTTGATCCTTCTAAAACCAAGGCAATCCAAGAATGGCCATCACCGACAAGTATAACTGAGGTACGCAGTTTTATTGGTTTAGCAGGTTATTATCGACGTTTCGTCCAGAATTTTGTCAGATTGGCTAACCCATTGACAAAGCTCACACGTAAAGGGATTAAATTTGTCTGGACAAAAGAGTGTGAATAATGTTTTGAAGAACTAAAGAGAACATTAGTCAATGCCCCTGTATTGACTCTACCATCGGGGAATGATGGGTTTCTTATTTATAGTGATGCATCGAAGAAAGGACTTGGTTGTGTCCTTATGCAGAATGATAAGGTCATTGCCTATGCATCACGACAGCTAAAAATTCATGAGCAAAACTATCCTACTCATGATCTTGAGTTAGCAGCTGTGATCTTTTCTTTAAAGATATGGAGACATTACCTCTATGGTGAAAAATGTGAGATTTATACTGATCACAAGAGTTTGAAGTATATTTTCACACAAAAAGAACTCAACATGAGGCAAAGGCGATGGCTTGAACTACTGAAGGATTATGATTGCACGATACATTACCACACGGGGAAGGCAAATAAGGTGGCAGATGCTTTGAGTAGAAAAGACCATGGAGTTTTGAATGTGATGAGAATTGAAAGGGATCCAATTTTCTTGGATCTAGTGAAGATGGACATGGGAATAACTAGGGAAGGTGAAACATCAATGCTTTTTCAAATGGTTGCCAAACCATCATTATTAGAAAGGATGAAGAGTACTCAGACCAATCATGAAGAATTTCAGAAGAAGATTAAAGGTGTGAATGATGGAAGATTGAGGGACTTTGTGTATAAGGATGGAATTTTGAAATTCGGGAAGAGACTTTGTGTTCCCGATATACCTGATCTAAAAAGGGAATTGCTGGATGATGCTCATAGTTCCAACTTCACTATACACCCTGGGAGCACCAAAATGTATAGAGATTTGAAGGAACATTTTTGGTGGGACAATATGAAGAGGGAGATTGTTGATTTTGTGTCGAGGTGTATGGTTTGTCAACAAGTGAAAGATGGAAGGAAACATCCTATGAAGTATTGAAACATCTTCCCATACCTGAGTGGAAATGGGATAATATTACGATGGACTTTTTCATGGGAATACCAAAGACTCCTAGAAGGAATGATGCAATAAGGGTCATTGTTGATCGACTTACTAAGTCAGCACATTTTCTGGCAATACGGGAGGATCTACCACTTGAACGTCTAGCAAGACTATATATTAATGAAGTTGTAAGACTTCATGGAGTACCCCTATCGATTGTTTCTGATCGTGATCCTCGTTTTACTTCAAGATTATGGAAAAGTCTTCAAAAGGCCTTGGATACTGAACTTCGTTTGAGCACTTCCTATCACACTCAAACATATGGACAATCAGAACGGACTATTCAAACCTTAGAAGACATGTTGAGATCATGCTCTCTTGACTTTCAGGGTATGTGGGATCAATATTTACCACTGGTAGAATTTTCCTATAACAATAGCTTCCATTCGAGTATTCAGATGGCACCATATGAAGCGTTATACGGAAAGAGATGTCGTACACCAACCTGTTGGGATGACGTTGGTGAAAGAAAACATGTAGGCCCAGAACTGGTGGAGGAAACGGTAGAAAAGGTGAAAGTAATCCAAAATCACATCAAAGCAGCTCAAAGTAGGCAGAAGACCTATGCCGATAATCGAAGGAAGGATTTGGAATTTCAAGTCGGTGATCATGTTTTCCTGAAGGTATCTCAATGGAAGGGAGTAATACGTTTTGGTAAGAAAGATAAATTGAGTCCCAGGTACATCGGACCTTTTGAAATTCTAGAACGAATTGGGGTTGTATCTTACCGATTGGCAATGCCGCCAAGTCTCTCCAAAGTTCCAGATGTGTTCCACGTATCTCTGTTGAGGAAATACATGCCTTACCCAACGCATGTACTCACCTTTGAGGAATTAGAACTGGAACCCGATCTTTCCTATTATGAAGAGCCCGTCAGGATTCTTGATGTGAGGGAGCAGGTGCTGAGAAACCGGACGACTCATCTGGTGAAGGTTTTGTGGAGAAATCATAAAATGGAAGAGGCAACGCGAGAACCTGAGGAATTTATGATGAAAAACCACCCAAGTCTTTTTATGCAGTAATACCCTAGAAATTTCGAGTACACAATTATTTGAAGGAGGGGAGAATGTAACACCCCAAGCTTCCACTGTACGTTTCCCTTCGAATAATGCAATAGCGTGTGTTGTACGCAACCTCGAGCTCTAACACACACCACAACTAATTAAACTAGCCGTTGTGAATAGTAATACCTACTTTTTGAAATTTTATAAATTTTATTTATCAAAATGGACTTCATTTTTGGATTCGGAATATTGAAATTACCCTATGTTGAATTTTTGGTATTTTTTTGAGAACTTCTAAATTTTTATGAATAGTGAAAAATACTTAAAAACAACTTTTTTAATCAAAATAATTTATAGTGATAAATTATAATATTTAGTGGTTTTAAAGTATAATTAGAATATATTTTTACCATTTTATCCAATGGTGGTCATTATAATTAGTTTAACATTGAAATTGGACATAAACAATTGCCAATATTTTGATATAAATTATTTCTTAAAAACACGCTATTTATTGTAACAGCGGGAATTAATTATAAAATTAATTAATACAACTTATATGTTTGGAATTTTGTAAAATAGACATCATTTTTGAATTCGGAATATCAAATATAGCTTAGGGTGAAATTTTGGCCTTATTCTGAAAAACTTCAATTTTTGATGAATAGTGAAACCACTAAGTGGTTGTTAAAAACTGATTTTTCGTTAAAATGAAATATTACCACTTCTGTGATTTGATTTTCAAAAATCCGACATACATGGTTGTCATTAAGAAGTAAAATGTGGTTCAATGAGATTAAAATAATTTTTTGGTGAATAGTAACTTTTAAGTTCTTAATCGCGATTAGAGGTAATTAGTGTAGTTTAAGGTAAAAATAATGTTTTAATAATATGAGATGAGCTTGACACTTGTCCTACTCCTATTGTATGAGTCATGGCCGACCAAGACAACCCATGGGTCAACTTGGGAACCCCATGGAGCCACATTAGTTGGAAAATGACATTAATATATATTTATTTAATGTTAAAATTAAATTGACACAAACATGAGTTGTTTTACTAAAATAGTTTTTAAGTGGGGTTACACAGATCCAAATTCTGACTATAAATATTCATTAGAAAGATAAAAAGATTTCCTACATCATAGTATTTTTTTTATAATTTTGAAACATTAAATAATGTAAATTATTTATGACATCATTATGATGCAGCGATGACCTCATTATTTAACGATTTAAAAAAATGAGAAGATAATGAAAAATCCAAGTATTACACTTGTCCAAAGCCTATTTGATGAGGATATTTCGAACCCTTATCACCTTAGCCACGAATTATATAAGTGTGGGACATTTAGAATCCGAAAAGCATTGTATAATAATGTAACATTTCAATCATTCCAAAAGAGCCCCTCCTCTCCTCTTATAAAAGGCCCCCACCTCTACCACCTTATTCACACTTCCAAGCCTTTTGGTTCGGCAATCCTCTGCCCAAATACACTCCCAACTTCTCTCCCTTCATCCTAGAAGCTTTACTTTAGTCAGAAAGCCATCCTATGGAGTCCTTTTGATCAAATCAAAAGGAAGAACCTGAAGAAGAGGTAACATTTTCATCACCCTCTTTCAAGTTTCTTTCTTCTTCCACCCCCTCTTTGTTTATTATTTCAATTATAAAATTATAACTCCAGTATCTTCTATATACTTTTATGTTATTATAAATATGGAACAACCATATTCAGTATTCTACCCATCATTTGAATGACATGTCACCATACGTGTGTACGTACGGCTTACCGTCTCCACGTCGTGGTGTAATTGTTATTCAATATATTATTATTTAGATGGGTATAATAATGATATGTAATTCATTTAAATAATAAATATAACATAATAATTATTCTGTATATATGATATACTATCCAATTATATATTATTTTAATATCAAAATAATGATATTGTCGCTCGTGCGTACGTACGGACTACCGTCTCCACGAACGCGATGAGATTCATTCTCCGTCGTATACATTCAAGTATAATTATCATTTGATGATTTAAAAATAATGTTTAAGGACATTATATCATTCTGGATATGAATAAGATACAACCTATCCATGAAAAACACGACTTACGTAACAAAACATATAAAAGAAAATGAGTAAGTTAACACCCGAAACAACGATAAATCTAAGATATTGTTTACAAAGCAATGTTAAAAGATCATATATGATATCATATGAATGTATATGATTCTTGTATAATTTAATAAAAATTATTTCACCATTATATAGGAGGTTAACCTACCCCAACAAAGGAAAAGTACAAGGTAAGGGTTTACTTCACAACCTCTTCATTATCCAAGGGTGTTTATACATAATTATCTACTGGGACCTCGTTATCATCCACATCCATGTTTCGTAAAAATGTCTTTCAAAACATTTTTACTATTAAATTGAAAATGGGTTAAAGTCGTTTATACCCTTATACGTTTTTGAAAGGAATCTTACCATCGTTTTCCAAACAATGTACTTTTTGACATTTTTGACAAATTTAAGGTAAGAATGTTTTTTTACTTATACGACGGGTGCGGATATTTTCCGCCATTATAACTTCGTCAAAGCTTCCCTAAAAAGCTTATAAGAATATTTTCAAAGTAAATGTATTATTTTATAATTATGGGACTTTTAAATGATTTCAAAAAGGAGAGATATTTCTCTCAAATAGCTTTGATTTCATCCATGTCAACATCCTTTGATGGGTTTTAAGTTTAATTGAAATTGATTTATAATACAAAACTTCCATTGAACATTTTGTGAAATATTTGACTGTGGATGTGTTATTTTATACCATCCATAGTTTATGGAGAAATTTTTGACATTTCGTATGCTAGTTTTAATACGAATATTTATGTTATGTTTAAACCTATTCATATGAGGAATGTATTGGACTTAATAAGTGACGGGTGGAGCCCGCTATAGCTCCTCGATGCATCGGTAGGTCTCATGAGACAACTAGATGTGGAATTGGCCGAGGCCCTTTCCCAATTTGATTTATGGTTTTGGCCGAGGCCTTAATCATTTTAGACGTCTTGGCCGAGGCCTTGACAAAATGTTTCAGAATGTCTGGAATTATACATTACCTCATTATGAAAGTGGTTATTGATATTTCATGTGATTATTCGTCTAGTAGAATATCCATGTGAGTAAGTAATGGCATTATTTTATTTTACTTTTGCCATATTATGCTGAAGTTCAAGTTCAATAAGGCTTTTGTTTTAGTTATACATTGCCTAAAATGCTTATGTTTTCTTATAAAAGCTTTCGCAATATTGTTATCCTTACTGAGCATCTGAGCTCACCCCTTTCAATGTTTTAATATTTTCCAGGATGTGAAGAAGTGTATTATGACTGACTTGCAAGAATAGTCAGTGAGGATATGAGTGTGGACTATGAAGACCATGTTATTGTAGTTTTTTTACTTTTTGATGTAATGAAAGACTTATGAATGTATCTAGTGTTTCCAAGGCTACAAAACTAATTGGCCTTTCGAGACTTGATCTTTTGTGATCATGCCAATGTTACGAAGTAATGCACCGACTCTGGGTAGCTGGGGTCGGGGCATTACAACTGATGTAGAGGTGGGAGTCAACATGTTGATCAAATAAAACTTTTTCTAAGAAGTGAAATACCCAATATGGATTGAAAATATATTCCTTATCATGAAAAATAATTGGCAGAATGAGGTCTTCATTGACATTAAAGATCATAATTGGCACCACCTAGTGGACAAATTCACATTTATGATCATATAACTCTTCATCAATGAAATTACTAGATTCCATGCCATTTCCTTCAGGTACATGAACTCAAGGAACAACTAGATATATTCCCCAATGATGTGGAAGCCACTAACATGAGAGATCCTCATAAGATTTTTTACTATTAGGCAATTACTTATGGAATGAAGAATGTTAGTGCTGCACACTGACACACCGTGCGCCATATCTTTAATACATTCCCAGGAAAGGTATCCCAATGTCATGTATATGACGTAGTTTTCAAATCCCTATGATGGTGTGATCAAATTACAGATCTCCAGATAGTATTCAACAATATTTGACAACACAGTATGAAGATGAATCCACTAAAATGCGCTTTCGGGGTAAAAATAAGGATGTCCGTTTTGTTTGTGGTATGCCACCCCAACATTGAGGCTGACCTAGAGAAGATTGATTCGATTTTAGGAATTTCACCCCCTAAAATTCTGAATGAATTGAGGGGGATCCAAGGGAACCACACCTACATTTAGTAATTCATATAAAACCTATCCAAAACAACTCCCCCCTTCACTAGGATAATGAATAATGGAACCACCTATCAATGGGATGATGAAAACTGAGAATATTTTGAAATTCTTGAGTAGTAAAAACTTCACCAACCAGTCCAAATTCCATTAGTGAAAGGGAGGTCCCTCATATTATATTTTTCCACAATGGAATGATCACTGGGTTCCCCCCTCAAAAAAAATGATCTGGGGTGTAAATAAACTCTCTAGTTCCTCAGTCATAAGATGATAGTTATTTATTCAAGATATTCCGATGTCAAGAAAAACTACCATGCACTCATATTCACATTGAAAATGATGAGGCATTACGTGAAACACCAATAATTCATTATGGTATATCATATTGATCCACTCAAGTAAATCCTTGGATTACCTATGATGATTAGGTGCTTGGCCGGATGGGCATTATTTATACAACAATATGGCATTCAATTAATATCACAGATGTTAGTGAAATGGAACACCCTAGCTGATTTCCTCAAAACACATCATGGCCAAGTAAATACACTTGTAGAAACCGAGCTTCTAGATGAGAATGTATTATACACCTATGAGAATCCATAAATATGGGAGATGTACTTCTATGGAACATCCAAGAGTCCCATGAGGATATGAATGGAAATCCTGAAGATCATTCGTGTTAGCATAGAGATTTTATTTATCTCTCTAGACAAAGCCATTTTCCCTACACATTATCCCTATTAGATGGCAGGACAAATAATGAGGCTGAACCTATTGCCATCATCATTGGGTTAGAACATTATCTACAACATCACATATCAAACATGAAAATAAATGGGGACTCAGAATTGATTAAAAAGATGTTCAATGGAGAATATTCCATAAAAATGATGAACATTCCCTAGTCCCTAGATACATTAGGGGACTGATGGAAATGTTCCATTTTATTCACACATTGCATCATATTCCCCGATCAAAGAATTATCATGCCAACACACAAGCTAATGACCCCACAGTCAAAGCCGAACATGATCATAAGGAAGAAATATTTTGTATCAGACAACGAATAATGGTATTTTCGATCATATTATAGGATACAAAAGATATATATTATGTTAACACCCGCCAGTATTTTGATGAACATGTTATCCCCTCAAGATAAATGGAGCCCATTGTCAGTTATCTCCTAAATGGGACTCTCCTAATAAAACGAAATGGAAGGCAACATATTTGGCACCATTCATTAAACATCACATATAAAAATGGTCCAAATAAGAAAAAAATACCTATAAAAACATTTATTTGATAGAATCCCCCTCATATGTATAGAAAACAAATATATTTCTATCATCATGGATGAAGTCCATAAATGTTCTTGTGGAACCCATCTATCTAGGACTAGGATCACTCCTAAAATAAGGAGGTTGCGATGTTACTTGAAAACCATTATATATTGCTATTTAGAGATCACCATGAAATTTCATGTGTGCTAGATTCAGAAAAAAAATCATCTTTCAGCCTTTAAAATTACTACATATGGCTTAATATTCCATTCCATTTTTCGTTTGGGGAATGGATGTTGTGATTGCATGTCCCTTGGCCACAACATAGCTGTTCAAGTACATTCTTACTAATACAAACTTCTTTTCGAAATGGGATGAAGAAATACCCCTCGTAGATGTTGAGAAAAATAATGTCATCAAATTCTTAATGTCCCATATCAACCCAAGGTCTGGGGAACCTCATACAACATTTATAGAAAATAACACCAACTTCTATTCTAAGGAGTTGAGAAGACTATACCTTGTGTAAAAATATCGAGCCCAATCACTCATCTCACTATCATGAAATAACAAATGGATAGATGAAGGCCTTCAATAAGACTATATTGAATATAATCCATATGATTTTTAACAAGTAAAAAATTCCTTGGCTGGTTAATATCCTCCATTCTTTATGGGATGATGTACCACCACATGTACCACCACACATGAAATGTCATATTAATTTGTGTACCCGACCAATGTGTTGTTACCTATATAAGTCCATTTTCTTTCGCATGGAATATCCATTTGAATACAACACTCATATTATAATTAATCACAATATAGGAAAGAAAAATTGGAATGGATGGATGAGAAAATAGTTTATAGACTACAAATCCTATATTCCAATTAGAATTGGATCGCACATTCATTTAATAAAGGGGATATCCTCAATTCATTCCTTAATGGACAACATGTGATTGATCTTAGAACCCCTATGATACTAGTTAAAAATCCGCTGAAAGTGACACCCACGTTGGAAGGGATTTATTTCATACATAAGGTCTATCATGATGATGCCTACTCATTTACCACCACAGATAGGGAGCATGTCAAACCCCCCACAATTGAAAAATTTCTCATGAAATACTTTTCATAGATACCATCAATAACCCCCAAGTCATAATAGAAAGACTTTAAACTGTATGATATCCTTCATCCCGACCACATGAAATTAAAATGTAAAATTTTTTTCCAAGAGGAATGATGTTAAACTACACGATTCAACAAGAACTATGTGTAGATAGATTTCTTCCATTACATGATATGTAGTGAAAAATGAAACACCACTATTTGGTGAAACTACAATCTTCCTTTTCATTTATGTTGGGAGATACCTATCTTTACATTAATACATTAAACAATATAGATAATGTCCTCACCAAATGAGATTAAACTACACCACACATTTAGAACTACAAACCAATTGATTATCATTTTTCAAAGAGTTACATAGGGATGCCTCGGTCCTATATATTTTTCCAACCACTAAATGATATAAATGTCTATGTTGTACACTAAACTCCATCATTCTTGTGAGATAAGTCCTTATTATTTATTTTTTCTCACACTGAGCATAACTTACATGAGATTTGTAATTTCAGTAAGGTCTGCCCCATGTGAACATGGAATGATTTTATACAACATGTACATCATGATCCAAAATTTAATACAATAAAAGGTACAAATTAAGTCCTTTCCAAATGATGTTAATCTTATTGGTCAGTGTCCTTACACATGATAGAATACTACATGATCTCTCAAGAACATTGTGAGGCTTGATTACATTTATCACATGGTAAATATTGATGCCTGAATCTAAAATATTGTATCTAACTAAAAGAAATAGCAAAAACAATGTCCACATCTTCGTATGGGCCTAACCAGGGTAGTGAGATATTCTCATTCAAGAACAATATGTGACTTGATTACTGTTGTCAGAGGATATGCAGTGACTCCCAAATTTTTAACATCGAGCCTTGTAAAAATATATAAATATTACACCCTCTTTGCATATGTGTTAGACTAACATAGGGAACTGCATTAAGAAATGCATGTGGCTTGAATCCCATCACCATGGGATACATAGTGACATCCACAATTACATTCATGGTATTATCTTTAAGATGACTATTTCACAGTAGGGGGCCCACATCCTAACCATAAGACATTAATCATCTCAACCCTTCATAATTACATGTGGCTTGATTCTCATTTCCATGAAGTATGTAGTGACACCCAAACATCCACCTTTGGTTCAAATCACACCATTTTCATTCTTCCACATCAGTTCCCACATCATTACACAATTATGGTAAAATGAATGGTAGTACATAATTACCGCCAGACAATAATCTATGTGGAATTAATCCCTTACAGTATGACATTAAAATTTAAGGGATACATCCAGGTAGAGTGATGTTAAAACTGTACAACAAATACTTCCTTACTACAAGTCACTAAACTGCATGTAAAACATCCAAACTACATGATGATAAACTGTAAAGGACATCATCCACTTTTCATTACTCATAAAAGAACCTCATGTGCCATACCACGGTCAGATAGAGTATGAGGTGATTCCATCATCTTTTAAAATAACCACAACCCATTTACCACACTTCATATATTGAGTATCTTAGGTCTCCATAAACCTTTTTAGGCCATGGAAATGAGAACAGATCCCTCAATCCAACCATGATATTGACATAGAAGGGTTTATACCCACCAACCAGTGACATATTGGCTTAATATATTGTTCGTTCTAATTATTGTGAGCATGAATTCACTGCAGAAGAACCCATCACCTAGGTCTATTTTGGGTCATCCCGGAATTGATTTTCCCATATAATTACTCATTAAATGAGTTATTCAAGCTTTGATTTATAACATTTCCCTCTACCTCTCATAATAATGTTCTAATTCTATTTATTGTTGGTGTTCTAATTGTGTTCTTGTGCAACGTCCCCCATATTAAGTCCATGTGAGTCATGAAATTAGACTACATGCACATTGTTCAAAGTTTAATGACTTATAGATCTAGCCTATAATGGTAAAAATAGAAAGTCATGAAACTACTCGAAAAATAGACACATATGTGGATCATTTTGAAAACACAAAAATTGTGTCCTGAGAAATATTCATGTCTTTTCTTTCTAAACTCTTCATCTTCTTAGTTTAGGAAAAAATAGGCATACTAAACATGGAATAAATCTCATAGGGTCTACATTATAGATATAATAAAATAAAAACTATTCTCAATGGACCCCCATGTCCAGGAAAAAGTTAGGGTAATGATTTTTTACATCTCCTCTCTATGAGTATATGTTTCTTAGGTGGTGAAAAAACTTTTAGTATTCTTGAAACCTTCTTTGTTTTTACATATTCCATAATCCAAAAATATTGATTTAAGTTCTTTGGGATTATGAAAACCTATAATTTTATAGGAAAATTAAAAAATAACTCTCAGTTTATTCATGATTTTGATGCAGAAGGTATTATACCCACCAACATCTGAAATATTTTCCCAATATAATAGGATTTATGAATCTAGTGAGACTAAAGTCACCAAGAAAGTACTCAACACCCCAATGAGACCTCAAACACTCCCAGTATTACTATCCTATATCATCCTCATGACCTAAGCACTTTGGAACATGATTTAAAATCCTTATACCAAACTATCCAAGAAGATTAAAAACCCTTGATGTTACATAACCATGTTTTGTACAATTTCTCAATGCAGGAATGTTGAAATCCATTCTAGAACCTATTGTAGCCCACACTTTGTGATTCAAAACTAGAGGGCTTAGGGAATGAAATTCACAATAAGAAGTTAAATTTACATAGGCTTGAAAATCCCTTCCGGTATAGATTTATTTTTATACCCAACTTCATTATTCTGGAACTTGAGTACACACAAATCATTCATGACCCATGGAATGAAGTGGATATTAGATTTTTATTTTCATACTATCAATGCATAAGTCCTTTTAACTAAAAATAAAAAGAATATCCTCCTTGCATGAAAGTTTATTCAATTCCCTTGAGCCCTAGAAACAGTATAGTAGAAACTAACACCTTTGAGTGTCATGGGTCATCCTAAGTATGTTTTAACCATCATATATTCATAAACTCAATCCTTTGGGTTATTAATTACATCATCCACATTCCAACTATTAGGGTGGACCATGCATCCCTAGTATTTCTTCATCAACCATATTCCCAACATTAGTCTTTCCTGATCCTCAGAAAAAAATGGAGATATGATTTTCCTAGACATGCTTTCCAATGCATAAGTGATTTAACCCACTAGTGAAAGGAATTTGCTCCGTAAAATAATGGAACTGAAATCCTCATGATCCCTACAACTATTACAGTAGAACCCATCACCTCATTGTGTTTTGGGTTATTCACTTAATTTTTTCACCACATTCCATTAATGTGATATTAGGTAAGAGTTTAATTTCTGTAATCTAAAGAGATATCAGGTTTGAAATTGATGACACTAAACTAAATCAATATCAGTTCTGAGAACAAAGTCCCTAAAATAAATCAATAAAACGTCCATGATAAGAGAACCTAAACTAATGTGATATCATGTCACAGCTAAAATACCCTATGAAATGTGATATCTGGTCCGACATAATAGACCATAAACAAAAGCGATATAAGGTCTGAGTGAAAGGACCTTAAACTAATGTGATATCTAGTGGGGGTGAACAGACCTTAAACTAATGTGTTTTAAATTATGAACAATAAGCTCCTAGAAATGTGATATCATGTACGTTAAAAAACCATAAACAAAAGCAGTATTAGGTCCAAGCTTAAAGACCCTATTCTAAATCGATATCTGAACCGAGGTAAACGAACTAAAATGAAATGACATTAGGTCTAAGAGAAACAACCCTAAACTAAAGCGATATTAGGTCCAAGTTAAATGACTCTAAACTAAATTGATATATTGACCGAGTTAAAAGACCATAAACTAAAGAGATATATTGTCTGAAATAAAAACCCCAAATTAAATAAAAATTGGTCTGAGATAAAAGTCCTTCAACTAAAGCAATATCATGTATGAGAAAAAAGACCATTAAATAAAGAAATTTTATATTCAAGCAAAAAATACCCTAAATAATAACATGATAGAAACTTATTCTACAAGATCATGTAATGCATGTCATAAGGCCTTATAAAAATCATTCTCTGTAAACCAATCCCACCATATCCAATAAAAAATAGTGACCTGTACCTCTAAGACATATATTATACCTAATGATATTTCTGTAAATTATGTGATATCATGGTAACTGGAGTAGATTTATTAATAAAAAACGTCGTATTAGTGGGAATTTGCGAGTTTTTTTAAAAAATGTTAAAATTCAAATATCCAAAACCAAACATCAAGGTTTACATGATATTATGAAAATGATGGGTATAATGGGTTATTCACATAATATCTAAACAAAGATAGATCGTGCACATCATTAATAAATGGGAAACTGAACAACACATATAAATTTCATAAAACTAGTTTATTAATACCATGAAAATAGAGTAATATGCACATATCTATGCATCTCCTATGAATATAAAATCCAATTTAATAATGCATGATTTTGATCCCATCATAGAATATGCTCAGATGTGTCCTTATGTTCATCATGTCTTTTCTCTAGGGAAGCTACATGTTGGCGTAATTGGTCTGTAGATTTAGTATCCACTTCTTTAGCATGTTGCAGCACCTCCACCCTGGAAACAACATCATGTCAAGAATTATCTGCTACATCGTGGAGTTATTTATACTCAAAAATGGTATTTCCTAATATCTAAAATGAATATTATAACTGGAACAATTATTTATAGAGATGGATAATTTTAGACTGAAAGCGATTAATTTCATTCTAGATATGGTTTGTTTATATCTTCCCACCATTGAATATGTCCTAATGAGTAGCTACCTCCCCCAAGAGTATGAATGCTTCATTTATAGCCTTGTTTCAATTTTGCGTCAGTAAAGATGAAGCCTCAGCAGTTTCCTCCCTCAATTTTAGGAGCCACTTCTCCTCTCTCACAATGATCACCAACTTGACCTGAGAGTTATAGATGGAACAATCAAAACCTGCATAACCAATTATAGAAAACAAGAATCGAAAATGACCCAATCTGTCCTTCCACTCATCCAATGTAGTTTTTGATGACAAAATCCAATCCTTCATCAATATTTTCACCACATTAACTAATAATTTAATGTGGACGTAAGGCCTTAGTCTAGATTTACCCGAGGAACATGGATATATTCAAGACCATTTTTTTGAGAGGCAGTGTTCTGTTCACTTACCTAGATGATGAGGGGATATAGATGATATTAGTATTGGCTGAACCAATTGGATGGACCCCTGGGGGAGTAGGTATAAAATCCTCTCATTTTTTGGGTGAATATTCTACGACAAGGGGATACAGGGGTACTTCTGTTACATAATGGTTAACTTAGCATCACCAGATAATTGGTGGATACAACTGAGGTTAGAAACATACCTTTCTCAGTTGCATCATTTACAACATTAGCAGACAAAACCCCATTGTTGGGTAAACATGTAACACATTATTGTTAAAAATGACATTGTGTTATCTCTGATTCATTTCATGAATATGTGCTTTGTTCAACACTATATGGGACTACAAGAAAATAATATAATATCGATTGATGTGAAAATAGTAAAAAAAGGTGTCATTTTTTCAAGAAGTACTCACCATATCTACGACTCAAATCCATTGAGGCTAATAGATTAGCTTAATATCTCCCTATGTCATCATCCTCCTAAAGTGTGTCCACCTAAGCCATATTGAACAGTGCAATCATTGATACATCTATAGTATGAAATAATCATGATTGAAACAAAACATGAGCCACCTATAATTCATGAAAAGACGATTCCAAGAACGATGGGCCTATAGGAGAACACATATTCTCTACCATGTCCCCAAAAGTAGACACATAATTTTCTAAGTGGCCCTGATGGGGACTTTCATATTTTCAACAAATCAGAATGTGTCGTCGGATTGATCAAAGATGAAAGGAGAGTGAAATTCCATGATTAATGATTCTATTATAGAATGGAATGAAAATGTTGATATCTTCATGTTCATCTTCTTTTATTTCAAATAAGGTCATCCAGAAGGTTTCGAATTTGAAACTATTGATGTTAATGTGGAAATCACAATCCATGTCTGATCCAGTTGGCTCTATGACCATTTGTCATTGGTTATTTGGTAACCTCCATGTTCCTATTCCATGATCGTACCACATGGAGTATATTTGGGGGACATAAGCACTGGATTATGTTCATAGGACTCACGCTACATCAATATATATAAAAGAAACCAATATAGTTGTAAAGGAATAATGACACCAAAACGACTATAGTGAACAAAATATTTCTGCTTCCTTTGTAAAAAGATAACCTTGTTCATCTATGAAAAATTGATGTGTTCACGAGATAACTTATTATGGGACTAATGGGGAGAAAAACATCTGACCAGTGACACACACCAAATCCATGTTAATTTCTCTGATAAGGGCCAACACCTCCTAAGGTCAATCATTAAAGGTGATACAAAGAGGGTTAGTTATAAATTAAAATCCTTCCAAGAGTACCTCTTAAAAAACCAATAATCTCCAAAGCTAAGCCTTCGAAAAATGCCCCCACCAATCTATACACTTTTGAAACATGATAACAAATAACAACCATATAATTTCATCACCCCAACCACTACATTTTTTGTAGTCATTAGAGTATGTGCCTTTTTAGGAAATGGTAAGTGCATGACATTATAATGAGTTGTTTCTAGGACTATTGGTCCTTTACAAGCCAGCTACTTTATTGTCCTAAGATTGTACATAATATCTAGTGGTTTGTTAGCCATTCTTACTAAATTGGAGAATTTTTTACTGGTATTTTAGTGAATCAAAAAATATATATAACTACATGATAAGATTATTGATACTTTATAAGAAGGAAGGTTTATCTCTAAACCAATATCCTATATAGTAAACATTAACCAAAATTAATGAGGTATCGTCATTTGTTCCTTGAATCTAACATAAACAGAATGAGGAAAATTTTATTGGACATAAAATAATTGGTGGATGAGCTAGATTGGTGCATACCACTTGCAAATGAGGTCCCCATCAATATGGTTTGAATGAACTCCCCCATGAAGTGACATCATTTAATCAAGAACCTCCAGACTAGCCTCACCATTATCAGAAAAATCCTCTATTTTCTTTGGTCTATATTTTTTGAAAGGGAATCCTTTATAATGGAACACGTAATCCAGGATGACCTGATATTTCGATGTACTTCATCTTACCCCATTGATGCATTGAAGGTATGAAATGAAATCGGTATTAGGGATATCTCAATTGTTCATATTTTCATGACCTCTTTGGTGATCTCCTATACAACCACATAATAATTTGAAGGGTATCACAATCCTATAAGGTGCTTCTCCCATATAAATAGGGCGCCATATGTTATAGAGTTTGTCTCAAACATGGATGACCATTGTGATACACTCCTCCGCATCAATAGTATATACCATTATAAAGGAGGTGACCATAACTATACCTTTTTCTTTCATGGGATGTTGGTACCCACTACATTATATGGCACGATATTCATTCAATTGTAATAAATTATCAACACTAGGGATGATTTCTATCCCCATTCTCTAAATTTCCCTTTATAAACCATGAGAAAATAAATTCCCAGTGCTCTACGGCTATCCTTCATGTGCCAAACCATTTTCTTGTTAAACTATGTTTCAGAGATGGTTTTCTTAATTAAGTACTCCACCCATGAATTGAATGGGATATCTACTTCATGAAGTAGTACCTTTGGAAGGGCCTTGTTGGGAAGTAGAAACTACACATGGTATAAAGGTTGAGTCCTCGTCACATCATCCCAAGATTATTGTGAAGTAAATAAATCATCATACATTCCAAAAAATATAGTTGGACCGTATATATGTTCCACATCCAAAAGAAATTTGAACACCTCTCCATGAGTGAGGTCGAAAGTGTTTGTATCTATTCTCCAATGATTTAATAGATCTGCCTTCATCTCCTAGTTGTAGTAAACTCACGTTTTTGACATCCATATATCCTTAGACATTTAAATTTTCATCAACTCCTTGGGAAATTTAGAGATATTTTATTGAACCCACAAGGGACATCACAATTCAAGTCCACATCTTCCTCATGGTTGAATGTCACTTTTGGAGATCAACCCAAACATCAGATTGAGGGTGGACTTCCCCATTATTGAGTGATACACATGAACATACTCATTGTTAGCATCATATGTCCTATCAATGTTTGTGGGAATAATTTTATGTAGATTCCAATCTATATGGTCCCCTTAGGAGATAATTTAACCGCTCTTGAGAATGTTTTAGTCAGGAAGTGTTTTGGATCCTTCAGATATCGGAAGTTGGTATGAATGATGATTTTGGAACTGGAATTGAAACATCATTAGTGAAACCAACCCTGTAAAGGGGAAGGATGTATGAAAGAGGATTTTTCAAAAAAATTAATCCCATCTAATTTATCAGACATGGATGAGGTGACCCAAAAACATAAAAAAAAATGAAGCGTCCATGCTCACCACTATAACATCATAGTGGGATATTCATGATTTTTCCACCTTCTAAGAATACTTTTGATAAGTACATTAAGAACCAGAGTCCATATGAGATTAATTACGTGTCATATTTCAGACATAAAAAATAAAATCTTTTCGAATCAAAGAAATTGATTAGATGTATCATGGGAAATGAAGAAGCGGTTTGTGAATCACATACAGGGTCCACGAGTCACCTGACCACCAAAGGTCTCACATGCCGCATAACACCCCATGCATCGTAAAATCACCTGAACCCTTAGGAGACTTGCAATGGAATGACATGCACATGGTCACAAAAATCACATGATAATCAATCGATCATATAATCGAGCTGGAGGATCCCACAATAACCTAAAGGCAATAATAGTTCTCATGAAACTAGTTCAATAAATTATCAATGTATGGTTTGTTGTTTAATGTATATGATCCTTATCAAAATAAGACGTGGGAAGCAGTTCCCACCAAATGGGACCCCTGTGAAGGATTGCGCATAGGTATTTTTAATATAATCTATATAATGATCTAGAGATGGAGACACAAGATAGATACATGAAAAAAAATAATGGTAAGAGAAATTTTAAGAAGTGGTAGTTGGCTGAATGAATCACTCTACCCCATATATATTGGTAATCTCATGAAATACCAAGTGTCACCTTGTAGAAAAAAAATTTTCCAAGACAAAAATTCAAAACCCATCCAAAAACTCGTTTGAGCATTTATATTACATATAAATGGTCCACATCCTTGAGGATGGTTTTCCTGGGGATAGCGGGGCATTTTTGGATGCTCGCAAAATGAGCATAAAAAAATTCACAGATGATTAAATACCTAAACAATGGTATTATTTTCCCCAAAAAAGAAAATTAATAATAATGTTTCTAATATCCCATAGATCATGTGAGACATCAAGGTAGTCGCAATCGTGTTACCATCATAAGTTCACACGAAGACTCCACATGCAACACATAACCTGTAGTGGATCCCATTGAGCCTCTTTCGACAAGACCCCCTTCTATATTGAAGTCAATCTAGACAAATAATGGTCACATGGTGGGATGCAAATAATCTTCATTAGGACATGTAGTTTTTTATTAGTGAAGGCCTAATAAATCTATTTGACTATGCTTTGAAAATAGAAAAAAATGATGAAAATGTGGAGGAATCTTACGATCATAAACATCATGCGATGAATCATCGATGGGGGGTGGGCGAATAATTATCATTGATAAAATCTAATAAATCTCAAGAGACCTCTAATCCCTTTTAATATTGTAAAATGGAAATAAAATGGGAGGAGGAAATATCCACTCATAGTCATAAATATCATATGGTGCACCCTCGGTGGTCTGAATGACACTGCAAGTCCCATGAAACATGCCTACCTCATCCCATGAAATCCCTTTTTGTAGTCATACTTGTAGTATAGAAGGCCTTAGGTATTTAGGGGACACCCTGACCTACCCCTTTGGTTCCCTAAATAAAAATATATTTATTTTCCCACAAAATTATCACACACCCTTATAAAACATTTTTTGTTCATGAGATGCATCAGCAAGAGTTAGAATAATATTCTTTCTTGTTACACATGTTATCTCACTTGAATCTCGACATTTAAAAAATAATATAAAGGAAATAAAATTGAGAGGAGGCAGATCCTCTTGTGATCCTAAATTTTTTGTGATGCACTAAGGAAGTCTAAAACATGTTCATATGAGTCTTTTGGATGATACTACCTAATTATATGAAGTCCCATTAACAAACCATCCTTATCTCCTAGATTTCCTAAATAAGTCACTTGAAATCATGAAAAGGACTTTCAACTAGCACCCTCATCTCACGAAGGCCCTTGGACATATCAATATGACGAAAAGGAAGTCACTCGAAAAAACCACATGATTCAAAATATATCAATTAATGGGAGATAATACAATAGGGGATACATTGATATGATGGACTCTTTGTCACTAAAAATTAGGTGACTCGCTTGGAAAAATCCATGACAGAGACTCGTGAAGACGCATGGTTCCTGATCCCTTCGCTGGCTCCAACCTTAATTTGCATCAGATGCGTCACAAAAATCCATGAACAACCTGGGTTGTATGGCCTATAAATCACTTACCCCTGTATGAAAAATTAATCTTCATAGGTACACAGATGGATGATCCCTTGGAACATCATACTCTTGTAAGAGTGGATTTCTTGGACCATTGGATCTCAGCACTGTAATGTTCCTAATATAATAATAGTCTGACGAACCACCTAATTGGTCGTGTGGCATGCATAAAAGCATTTCATGATCATAAAATGTCACATGAAGGATCTCTGTTAGGAGACCTAATGGATATTCCGTACACCTACTGGATCTTGAAATACAAAAGAAAATATAACACCAAAGGGATCTAATGAATTATTAATATAATGGAAGGAAACATTACTAATAATATGTAGACCTAAGTTAAATACACATGCATAGATCCTCATGTGCTATTCATGAACCACCCAGGTATGTCAATTGGCAGTCACGATTCCCTAATTGAAATCCATCTATGTCTCATGATTCCGAATATTCATTTAATTTATGACATAATACACCCTCCGATAAATGTCATGGTGAATATTGAGACACCCTTCATATATTTCAGCTAGCTATCTTAATTACACTAGGGTAAGTCAACATGATCACGAGACACACTCGAGATAAGTAAGACAGGTTATGCGACGTCTTCCAAAACAAACTATCTGAGTCTAGAGATGTCCTATGAATAATTAATCCCCAATTATGCGGAAACTAGTACAAAATCCATCTAGGATATGTGATGTCCCTATGGCAAGTCAACTAGATCACAATAATTCATTTTAACATGTCAAGAAGACATTCTCCGATATATCAGGAAAATAACCAGGGAAAGTTGTGTGAACAATCAATGTGTGTCAGGTCAGAAAGCAGAACATGTCATTAAAGGAAAATATATTGTCTATGCCCTGATCCATGGAACTATTACGACTCTAAATACTGTAATAACTAGGATACGTAGGATGCCTCCGCAAGGCCCATGATCCATCTCAAACCTTTAACAAGTCATCCAAATAAGTATTTCCCACACTTATAAGCAATGTGACTAATAATTTATTTTACCTTATTCTCCCCAATGACTATATATCATGTGGTCTGAGGTAATTTCAATGATTATATAATCTACCCAAAAAACCTCTATGCATACAGGGAAATGTCAGTTTTTAATCCCTGAACATAGGGTAACCTCAATGTGTAAGACCCAAATATAATGAATGATTTAGTTTGTAAGATCCAAATGAAAACATCATATTATATGTCTCGCACTACAGGATGTCCCCAAACATATGTCTAGAATATAAAATTAATTAAATTTTTTATTTACAATCAATTTTCATCACACCAAGAATAGCTCACATGCCATTAGGGAGCTGAAATTTTCAAATCATTTTCATCACAATCCTCTACAACAGGAAGGGATATCTGTGTGTGCAATGTCAAAATACCTGGTCAGAATCTGAGATTAATCCCCAACCAATTGAACTATGGGAAATCTTAATCCTACGATAATAAGGACATGTAGGACACCTTCTTAAGGGAAATGATCAAAATAAACATAGATTTTGATTTAATCCCAATATCTCCATCATTTTAACCACTAAGACCCAATCATTCCCATGTGATGACCACTCTACCTCATCCCTTAATGAACTGTGAAATCAACCAAACTGTGATTTCTCTAATTTCTACCATAATCAAGATACATAGGTTGCATAATTGGTGATCAAGTTGAATATTAAACATCCAAACGGTTGTACTAGTACTCAAGGTCTCGTATCCAGATACAATGACCATGATCATCTATGTTCCCTTGTTTCTCACATCGGGCATAGGTCATGTGGGATTTGGAAGCTACAAGGAACACCTCATTAGAATTATGTGTTTCCCCCATTGTTTTAAATCTCAACATGTAAACCCTAATGCATGAAGTGACATGAACATCACTTATACCTGATCATCTACCTTGGGGCCAGTCCCAAGTGTGTGATTGAACTATGATTACTATGTTTTCTTCCATAACTAGGATATGTTAGATGTCCCCTCAAGGATGAAGATCAAATATCAGGTTCCTCAGTATAACCACATACTTATTCTCCATATGATGTTAAAATATGTGTCTTTAATGAAATATGTGAGTTTTGATTCCTACAATAACCAGTATATGTAGAACATATCATAATAGATAAATCCCCTCCTCAGAATATTAAACTTCATCCCTGCATGGAAGTATTTTTTGAAGCATCTGGTTACATGGATTAAGTATATAAAGTAGCTATCCATCATTATGGAAATGGATGAATAAACATAGATACATACATATGTATTCACTAATAATATCCCCATTCTTTTTTTCATTGTTGAAATTCCCTTCTATTTTATATAATTATAGTTAAACTAAAATAATTTTTTTATGGTAACCAATATCATATAAGGATTAGGAATATATATTCAAACATATCTAAATCTATAAGAGAGTACCACCGTAGGAAACAATTCCCCTCAAAAGGGTGGGATAAACCCGACCTCCCATCCTCTCAAAAAATGTTAATCCCTATGCTTCATTGGGTATGAAACCCAAGTCGACCACATTCCTTTGGAAAGTAGGTATGTACCATGTTATGGATGAGGGAACCACTAGAAATTTCCATTAATAGAAAATGTTATATGATATTAATGATTTTGTAAGAGGCCAACCAGCTCCCCAATCTACCATCATGCTAAATCAAACACGCATCTGAAAGGGTTTCCACATTTCCTCATAATCTGATGTACAAAATCTCTACACTAGGAACCATCCTCCTCGTAATTTCATGGAGTTCTCAAAATCCAATCAATTTCATCACAACAACATGGGACTCCCTATTTTGAACCCCAAATGACTTCCATTTTAGTTCATGAAATTCTCCTATTAGCTTTTAAAAACTCCCATTTTTTCTATGTTCAGGATCCCCCTTATATTTTCTAAATGATATTGACATATGCTCAAAGTGACTCATAAATATTTTTAATCTTCTCAAATTACTAAATTTCATCTATAAGGTATTTTATGTGTTCATCATATTGACTTTTATACATTACAAAATATAAAATTTCAAATTTCTATCCAAGATTTTATTTTTTCATTGATCAAAAGGTAAATTACATATACAAGTTGTTTTGAATGACTACGTTTATTTTTTAGTCTCTACTTATAGTTAATCTCATATACTAGAAAATTTAAATTCATGAATGAAATAAGGTTACTAATACATATACAACGAATTTTAAAGATTTCAGACTAAATTAATCACAACTCTAAAAATAATTCAAATAAATCCACAATTCTTTGGACTATATAAAAATCTCATAAAAACTATTCCATACATCTAAAAATTACTCAATTAACAAAATTAATTTTTATTAAATGTTTGTATGAATTTGAATTATTTATCAAATACAGAATCTCTCAAAATTACTATATAAACTTTCATTAAATATAACATCCATTTTTTACTATTTAGAAGTAGTCTTTAAAGGGATCATTATTTAACTCCAATACTCAATAAGCACTTCTTGGATTTAACTAATTTCCTTATTTGAAAATATTTCCCAAATAACACTTAATATCAAAAATCTAACGCCATTGAATTTTTTGTGAAATAATGAATATTAAACAATTTCAAATTACACATAGATAGAAATGAATCATCATTAAAAAAATTTAAGCCTAAATGAGTGATCCTAGTGTAGGAAATAATAATATTTAATAATAAACTAATGTTTTCTATAAACAATGACTTACATCCACTCTATCATAGTTCATGGTAAATCTTTATTTTTATAGATACTAACTCTTCTTTGACAATAAAAATCAATTATTCGAACATTTAAATTACATGTTCCTGGAAAATATCTCACCAAATATGATAGAATAGTTTTGAACACACAGAAAAAAAAACACCAACATGATAACTTCAAAGCTATCCTGTTTTAAATACTGCATCAAAATCCATGCTCCACCTAAATAAGAAATCTATTCCCCATTAGACTCACAAAATATCTTTATATTATCACCATATGTATTTTTTATCCCCCTTTGCAAACAAATTAATGGGTCAAGCGTATTTATATTTAGGTTTTATTTCTCCATATTTTTTGAAAATATTAAAAAACATGTGAGATTGTGGAAAATGACCCCATACCCTATCCATGAGAGAAATGAGCTTGAAATCCCATCAACGACATCCATTACTAAAATGAATCTTTTTGTGGTGATTCAGTTAATACATCTTTTATTTTCTCAGGAATTAAAAAAAATCCATCATCTACAAATATTATTGCACAATATCATTAATGGAATAATATTTTCTATCAATATGTTTTTATTAAGAAGGTTAAACTAGATTTATTGAGAAATTTATATCACTTCGATTATCATAACCCACCAATAGCGGTAACATCAAACAGACCTTCTGATATTCCTATTGAGTTACTCTTCGGATCAATTGGTTCATTTCATTATTTAAAACCACATATTATACATTATCATTACTCAGGTTTACCGACCATAGTTTCATTGTGAACAAACATACACACCATTCAACCAAAATTAATTCTCCATAAAATTTTAATCTAAATGCTTATGTAATTTCATTAAATTGCAAATATATATATATATATATCATCCATTAAACTACTATGATATTTTATTCCATAGTTTATAATTCTTTAATATTTATGATAATTCTATTTCAAATAATGTAATGAGTTTCCTTTTACTAACATTTCTTTCTGGAATATATTATTAAAAATAAAATATATACCTCACATTCAAAAATAAAATTTTAAAAAACAATCCATAAGAATTCAAAATTATCAAGGATAAACTTATCTAGCATTGAAATATTTCAAAATCATTATTCAAACGGATATTAAGGTTTAAATTATATTTGAATCCTATAATAAAAACATATTTAAAATTTATTGAGAATACATCTATTGAGAATTAAATATTTGATTTTACAATTGAGAAATTTCTATCTTCATGAAATACATCATTTCCCCAAGAATGTACATATAAAAAATATTCTAAATTTCAAAATAAATCTATTTTCAAAAACATTAGTTTTTTTATTAATGATAATTTCATTGACATAAACATACCAATAAGTTATTCCTATTTTTCATCTTTAATAGAGAGGTTGATGTACAAACTTTCCTAAATGAGATTTATCAACTTGATAAAGGTTTATAACTTTTCATACCAAACAATTCATAATTTTATAAACCATATTGTTTTTTTAAACTACAATATTGTTCCCCATTTTCACTATGAAAGAATCCATAAGGTTTTTTAATATACACTTCTTCTTGAAAATCACTATTATGGAAGGAAGAATTGATATAAAATTTTAATATATTATATCACCTTTGTAGCATACTATAATAAAATATTTTAAAAGTATTAATCCTAGAAACTAGTTTGAAGGACACATAAAAATCAATTACTTAATCTTGTATATACCCTTTGCACAAAAAAATTATGCCCCTTTCTATCAACATCCCATCTTTAACTCATTTTGTTTTGAAGAAAACAAATTATTTTAAATTTTTTTTACTATATTAGATATGGTTTATAAATTATCATTCTTCATGATCTGATACAACAATTTCATTATATCATCAATTCACTCTTTATTCTCCAAACAATCTTTCATATATCTTTGTTTATTATAAGGGAATAATTACGTATTTGTTGTTGTCATGAAATATATTAATCTATGAAACGTATGTCATTAATCTATATTGAAATTTAATATCTCTGTAGACGTTATAATAATTTGTTTTTATAAAAACACTAATCATTATTTCATTAAATGGATGAATCATCTTCATCAACCACTACTTATTTTGATTTCTCATTATTTTCATATGCCTCGCCCTTCTTTATAATAGAAAATATATTATCATCATCACTTCTGAAACATGATTCATTTTACATTATTTTCATTTTTAAAAATTTTAAATCATCAGTATCCACAATACTCATCATTTTTTATTGTAATACTGGTATCCACATCAATTAGGAGGAAAACTGAATAACATGCCATCATGTTTTATTATCTGATTTTTTTTTATATTTTCCAAATTATCTGTGATGAAATAAGGGTGTCCAAAAAACTATAAATATTAATCATATAGATTATATATTATATATCTCATGAGGTGAAATATCATATTTTTTTCAATATAAATAAAGGTATTTAATTTAAACTGTTGTTGAAAAACTGAATGATACATCTCTTCCATGATTCTATTACTCAATTAAATACATCCACATTATTGTTTGTATAGTGCACTAAGTTCATAGTTAATACCATACATATAGATATAATATTTAAATACTCCATTAGTATATTCAACACCTTTATCTATTGAGATCATTTTATGTTATAAACTGCAATCCCTCACATCACTTCTTCAAAAATTCGTGAACATTATCCAAGATACTAACTTAGGATTCATGAATGTAATTTGTGTTATGAAAAAATTAATATATATAAATATAAATTACTTACCTCTATTTATATATTATATCCTAATATGTCAAAAAAATTATAATTGTGTATGATTCAATGGATGAGATGTTAATATTCTGATTCTCTTGTGTTGTGGAATAACAAGATTTACCTTTTTATGTGTAAATAACGCCGAATTTTTGTCTGTATTTAGAAAAGTCACATAATGATAATTCTCATGATGATTAACCATCCTCATTTTATTTTTTAAAATAATACTAATCCTATAATTCATTATATAATTTTCCCTTTAGACACACGTACCATGAGTTTCTAGTATCACCAACCTAAAACTATATTCCCATTGTATGTTTTATATTAATCAATAAATTAACATATATAATTCTATTCTAAAAAACATAGTTTCTATGAACTAATTAATTCACCTTATTTTATAGATGTGATACTCTTAACAAATAGTTTCTCAACCAATCAATATAACGTGTTACTATACTTAAACTTTCTCATTTAAACAAATGTCTATCCAAACCATTCACTTTTAGGTTACCCGTAACTTCCAAAGGTCACCAACCCTTTACATAAATTTTAAAAATACATGAGAAGAATTAAATATCCCATTATTTTGAAAGAACTTACAACATTCTAAATCCATGGATGATCACTTTTTGATTCTTTAAGTGTAACATGATTAGAAAAATCCATTTCATTACCACTATATTTCATAACTTAATTTTTTTGTATTATAATTAATACCCAGCTAAGTTGGTTGAATGGAGATCCATTATTAGATGGACTGAACCAGATGGTCAAATATTTAATAAACAATTTCAAAATGATGAAACTCATTTTAAACCTTGATTATATAATTTTCAAACTATTTCTAATCATTTATTCTTTTAGAGGGTTTACTACCACTAAAAACGTTTAACAAGAATATTTTTGTCTCCTAGATATATTATTAATTATACCAAAATTTCATTTAAAAATTCTTTAATCATATAAATTTTCATAGGTATCCATATAACACATTCATTTTTCTGAAAAATATTTATTTAGAGAAGTTAATGAATACTCTTATTTTAATATTGACCATTAATTTTGACTACTTTCTCTAAACCAATATTTTGGTATAATGGAAAAAATCATCTATACAGATTTATATAATTTTTTAAAAAATTATTTTTAGTAGTTTCTAACATTCATTTCAATGTTCTCATAATATGAAAATTCTAAAAATCATCTAATTTTCCAATTAAATTGACCTTCTACACCAATGAAATATAATGAAACCATAATTAAAAACATGTATTCTCCTAATAACCAAATGAATATTATATTTCATTCTTAACATGAATATAAAAATTTCATTATACATCAACATCTTTCATTATTATCTTCTTTGATATTTGTCAAACCTGTTAAATAGAATTACGAAAGTTATATTTATACAAGTCTAGTAACATCTCAACATTGATCAATATCTATTGGAAAATATAAATATATATACACTTTAAATTAAATAAATCATCCATTTCAACATTTTATTTATTTTCCTCATAAATTAGTTTCATGAAGTCATAAATCCCTTTTATATGACTTTTAACTTTACCAGCATGATTAGAATCATTATTTCATGTTAATTTGCCAATTTTTTAATTTTTTTTCAACTTCTCAAATATTGAGATCTTTTAATGATATTAATAAACTCTACCCATCAATGTAAACTAAATTTTTGTTTTTAATCACTTATATATGTTATTCTTTCAAAATTATTATACTCTTCCTCAATATTTTTTTACAAATAGAATATTTTCATCTGGTTCACTAGAAGTTTGTCAATTTATATTTACTATATTCACTATCCATAATCATTAATAATAAATATATTAATTCTTATTGAGATATATTTTTTTCTTTTTAACTTTGAATAGAACATTTACTTGTTAAATTTTGTAGATATTATATTTTAAAAATTCATTTTCTAGTCTTCTCCATCTTTGTCATTTTTATATAATTTATACATAGGTTAGTTTTGTTTAAAATGTCGTATAAATACACACATGAAATCCTTTAGTGGTATAATTCCCAAAATATTACTTTTCCCTCCTATAAAAAGACAGAAAAATATTTATAATATATTGTATAAATTTACATCGAAATCCTCTTTTTCATCAGAATATTTTTCATACAAATATAATTGCTACCAAATATTTTCTTATTTCAAATATTCAATAGAAATTGCATTTTAAAAATTTATCTTATTCTATAAGTCACATCCATTTAAAATTTTATAATAAATAATAATATTATACACAATATTCAGTGTGTGGGTATATAGATAATGGGTATAAAGAATCGTTACCCTTGCATTAACCATGTCATAAAAATGCGTAACATCTTTTTGAAAACAATTGATATTTTAAAATTTTCCCAAAAACCCATAATATTGATAAAATTTTGAAAATTTAGTGATGGAGTCATATACTATTCCCTCATACGTCATTTTTGGACATCGTAATTCATCCTCCAGACTTATTTCCAGGCTTAATTTATTTTTTTCCTTTAGGAATGTCTTTAAATTTAACAGAAGTCACATTTATCGTAATTATTCCTCTAAATTTTAAAAACTCATTTTATGAAATAGATAAAAAAAATATCATTTATGTATTGGGAATAAATCTCAAAATTATTTCTATCAATAATATTAATAGTATTACCTTCATGAAAAGAAAAAAACCATCATCCAAAACCTTTTAAATATCTGGATTTATTGATAAAAAATACCGCAACATCTAATCCTTCCATATATAATATTATCCGAATAAAAAGTCGAAATCCAGTTAAAAATAAAGTAAATAATATTTGATATAATTATTTAAAAATTTTAGTGAAAAAATTTTAAACATATAGGAACTAATTATTTAAAATCACTAAAAAATAAATATTCATTACCATAATCCAAGATTTGATACCACATTAAAATAAAACTCTTGATCTCTATGAATTTACTAGGGGAGGGGGTGAAGTAGATAATTCAATTTCTATTTAATTATATTTTTTAAAAACCATATTAACTTTTCAAAATCTATAAATTTATTATTCTCACAATCATTATGGGACATAAAATACTAGAATATTAGATTTTACAAGCCTCACTACAAAAAATGAGTATCTAATCCATGTTTTCATTTTGAATCACCCATGACCATATAGTCAATAAGTATCATCATTGTGGTTTAAAAAAGAGTAATATTTATCTTATTGGAATTTTATAAAATATACCAATTAACGTAGTAAAGTGATCTTGAACTATTTAATGATATAGAATATATTTTTAACAAAAAATAGTGTCTTATAAAGGATCATTCTTACATCATGTTCTTGTAGTATTTATTTGTCCACCACTTATTCATATACATTCAATATAGTATTTATTCAACTTATTCCTATATTTGTTTCAATATTTAATTAATATCTCATTTATTATATGAATGGTCCATTAATATCTCAATTATTATTTGAATGGTCCCTGAATTATTAAATTATTCATTGAAACAACATTTATAATTTCAAATTTGAATTCAAAATTTGAATCTTCGGACAAGTAACTGACATAATATTTTTTTTAATTCTTCTAAAACATCCCCAATATAGTATCATTCCATATAAATAATAGAATAACAAATGGTATTAAATTATAAACCAAAATTTCAAAAATTATTTTTTGATGAATAATTGTGTATTTAATTGTGTGACATTATTTTTCATGGTGTAAAAAATATTGATTCACTAGAAAAGTAAAAATAATAATTCTCATGGTTGATAATCACGATGAAAGGATCCTCTTATTAGAGAACCAATATCTCCATCAATGAATTATTTTAATCTTAACTACTAGAATAATGAATCTGCTTCATGATATTTAATTTATAAATAATAAATTTCATCACCATTATATTTAACACTAATTTACATTCTTCATCACAGAGTGTTTCACCTATATCCTTTTAAAACAAGAATCATTCATGTACATCATGTCATGTGTTATGGCATGGAACTCGTCATCTAAAAGACAAAAAAATATCTACGTCATTTAACATCATTGGGAGAAATCGTCTTTGAAATTTCAACATCTTTTAGAAATGGACACCATTTCTCCACCATGTCAAGGGAATCACATTTTTTATTCCAAAAGTACTCAATTTTAGCATATATAAAATCACCCATTAACTTCCAAAAAATCCTTTTTTATATCTATTATCCTCTATATATATTATACATTACTCTTATATATTCTCATAATCACTCTTTTATATATTATAAAAATAAATGTTTTATGATTTCTTGTATATATAATTTATTTTATTCATCATATTAACATTTACACATCAGGTGTTTCCAAATATTCGTTCTCTACTTGAGATGGCCAAGAAGTATTAGTTAAAATTTCCATCACATATACAATTTATTTTGGAAGACTTAAATTATTTTTAAATTTTTGGTCTAATTCAATCTCACCTACCAATAGATTTACTTTTATTAATAAATTAATGCCACTCTTTCATATACACTTACTTTTCCATATTTCAAACCAAATTATTTTCAGGACTAATAAACATCCAAATAACTCTAAAATTTCAAAATGTATATAATAATATCTAAAAAATATACCAAACATTTATATAGTCCTCACCTCACTTACCAACCATTATTTAATTTGAGTATATATATGATTTTTGTATTGAAAAACATACAAAATATGAAACTTATACGTTTAATCCATGTACTCATCCTATATTAAATGTTACAAAACACCATGAATATAATTCTTTTTAAGAATAAGAACTTATGAAACACTTCATAGGTTTAAAAATTCATATATTTCACAATTCTTATAAAACATCTCTTTATCTCTATATATATTACCACGGAGGAATTATATAAATCATTGATATTAAATATGTATTTTATTTATAATTAATATATTTGTTATTTAATTAAAATTAATTTAATCATGTTACACAAGATTTATGATATTGGTTTCTAGATCAACAAATTATGACATTAAGAGAAAATATTTCAACAAAAATAAAATCTATAATCTGAATCCACCAATAAAGTAGTGGTAATTTGGGGATAACATGTCACATTGAAGGAATATTTAAAAAATATCACTAGAATGTTGGTGGTGGTGTAAACAATGTTTCACCTCTAAAATGGGTTATTATATATCACTGGTCCTAAGGAATTGAATAACTTTATGAATTAAAGTACACAAGGAATTATTGGTTTTAATGTGAAGTGGGAAACCTCAAATTAATGATAACTAATAGTGTTTTTAGAAAGAAGATATATATAATAACAATATAAATAAATCTTTAATTGGTAACTGGTTAATTTTGGGAATGAAATCCAAATTAAAATTCCACTTCCTGTCCAATACATGGGTCATGAACTCTCTTCTCTTATGGACTCACATGTCATACCTCCTATTATAATGTCCTCTATTAATCTACTTATACTTACATGCCATGGCCTCCCAAGAATTGAGATATCTCCAAATTTGAATGGTTTCCTCGCTAAATTTTTTATAGTTTTATTTTTTATTTTGTTTTTTATATATATTTTTTAATTTTTAATTTTTTTTCAAAATGTTAACATAAAGGATTAAATTTACTAATAATTATAAATATGTAATAAAGTTACATTTTTTGTATTATTCTATAACCCAACCATAATAAAGTAAAATGAATCATAAATTATGTTTAAAGTCACAAAACAGTCATTTAATTCTTTAATCGGTTGTTCCATTAAACATAAATAGTTTCTTAATAGATAATTAAGGAGAGAATGAGTTTCGAACAATGTTATAAATGTTTTAATGGGTTCATTCTATATTGTTAGAAATATTTTACACAAAGTTTTAAACATACTAGAATTATAATTATACTGAAGATGATAAATAAAGGATGAGTCTCAAATGATTCTGCGAAGATTCAGCCATATGAAATAGGGAACTAATTGAAGGAGTATTCATTAATAAAGGATTGAAACATTTATATTAGGGATATTGTTTCCAAAAATTCTGTTATTGTGTACCTCTTATCTTAATAGATGGTTTACATTTTAATTTAGAGCCAAATATTTGATGAAAAGTTTGAATTATTTCATTATAGTTAATTATTAATAAATTCTTGTTAATAATTTTAATTTAGAAAATACGGATTAAGGATAAGTTGTGCCTTATTATCATATAATATATTTTTTTGAATATTTTTTACAATATAACTCTTCATGATCATCATAAAAATCAATGTTATGGTCATAATATAAAACAATGATTAGGTTCATAAGGACAGAAAAATATATTGGGCATCAACCCTCTTATATCTATAAATTCTTATAATTGTGAATTTCATAATATGAATCAATGTATTATTCAAATACCTTGAGATTTATGATATTTATTTTAATCTAAATACTTGACATGGATCTTATATTAGTAATTCCAAACACTCAAGAGTTTTATTTATCATAGTCTTTTCTTTAAAAAAACATTAAAAAATCAATCAATTTTAAATTAATTCCATGTATAATTTAACCGCTTTAACTATTTTTTATGGTTCAACATTGAAAAAGAATAGTACAATGATGTATTGGAAATAAAAGGTATTTTAAATTTTTGAAGTATCATTTTCATTTGTGATGGTCATTATATGATTTCATGTCTTTCCCAATTAACGGTCGTCAATTTGGAGTATAAATATTTTCTTATATGGAAATGTTTTTTATTTACTCATTTATTTTTTAATTTTTTAGATTGTTTTTTTATTTCATTATTTTTAAAATTATATTTTATTATTCTATATTTCACATGATTTGTTTATTAGTTTGTGAGGGGGAATGTATAAAATATATAAAATTCCCTAGGACAATACATTAAAATTGATAAAATAAGAGTTTAAATATTACTATTTTATCTAAAAAATAATTTAAAATACAATAAAGAAAATTATATTCATTCAAAACATTTCTATATGTTATTAAAATTTTATTATTATATTTACAATTATAAAGTACAAAATATTTCAGCCTCTTCTTTTGATCATATTATAAGACCATATTTTTTAGTCATTTAAATTTAATTTATGAGATATTTATCATCCTAACAAATATTTTGATGTTGAGGAATTACTATAAAATTACTCTCTAATTATATAGAAATTTACCTTTCATTTTCCTGCAATAAAATTGAAATCAATTACTCGTAATGTGGAGATATATATATAAGCCAACTATATTTATTATCCGCATTATATGATTTTAAAAATGAATATTACATAAGGAAAGGTGAATGATATGAGGATTATGAATAGACATATGTGTTAGTGACACATTCCATTCATTGGGTATAATAAAAAACATATTTAAATAACTCTTAATTGAGGCCTATTGGATAACTAGGGTTGTTTCCAATGAACCTTTAAAATCATTCAATATAATAATCAACTAATAATGTTTTTTTAATTTTTAATAATGAAATCATAAAGGGAATGGGGTTTATTCTTAATAAAAATATAAATAAATATATATTCTCTATGATGAGGTGTGATTCTTGGGCGAATTCAGTGATTTATTTACATGTTCTGTTAATGTTCATACAAGTCTAATTTATATCCATCAATCTCACAAACTACAATTCATGTGATTTCCCTTATGTTTTTTTAAATTTAATGGAATGGAGATTTACTATAACATGTGCATTGGACTTTGTAAGTTTCAATTTCAAGTAACTTGATTCATCCCATCAGTATGAAGTTGAATCCTCAAATCCCACACAAATCTAGCCAAATGAGTGTAAGGATTTACACATTACATGGCTTGTTAGTTCCAATCAATCCATCCATATCTAAAATATATATCATATTCTATATAAACACAATAAGGGACGCATCTTGGAAAACATTTCTTATGAAATGAAAAAATTATGAATAATTATAATCTGAAAATGAACCCCTCATTTACTTTAATTTTATACTATAAATATAATGAAATAGATGAAATAATAATAGAACGTACTTATATATCATGAACCACATAATTAAATGGATTGTTATTCCATATCATTACATCGTCGATATTCATCCCTCAATGGAAATATGCATCACATGTAAAGAAAACAGAAGAACATGGAATAAATTAGACTATAGTGACAGTTAATACAAAAATTCATATATCATGAAATTTTTCTGCAAGTGTTTTGATACTATTTATCAACTCCAAAATACCACTCGATCATATGTGATCATCAATCTTACTTGTGTGTTTTTAATTTCGAGTCCTTCACATGACCATAATGAATTTTGTGCCCTAATGTTTTCATTATATGCCTTTGGATTATGGAATTCAATTCAAAATCCTATTTCAAATATCCTCATTCATATGACATTTTTTAGTGTTTACCTAATTATTATAGGAAATGAATTAAAGGAATCCCTAAAGTCCACTTTGAATTTCATTCCATCTTTGTGGACTTTTATATCATCATCATCATCCTTGATTGGATCAGACTTTATATTTCTTTATGGAGAAGCATGAATGATTATGGAGGGGTTGTTGGAGGGGAAGTGTTTTTCAATGAATTTTGGCATTGGAATATTTCATGAGCTTTGTTAAAATGGATATATTTCATTAATAACATATCTATAAGGATATAAATATTATTATATTGTTTACTGAAAAGAGGATTCATTGATAATACATCTTTCATTTATGTGGTGGGTGCATCATCAGTAGACATAAAGAATCTGTTGAAATCATTGGATATTAGCTCACTAATATGGTTAAAATTTCCCAAAATAGAGTATAATATTTATGGTTATGTTTCATGGGGTTTGTAACCAGTGTTGATGTGAAGTTACAACAGGTTGGTGATATAGTGTATATTCTCCCATAAGACTTTTTAAATGTGTAAAATTATCCAGAATAGTTGACACAACACTCAATTATGGGGGATACATCATTAACATGGACCGCTATTCATAGTTTTTAGTTTGAATCCTTCTATATATCTCACATAGATACTATATTATAAATTTATATAACCTTATTATTTGACTTATCCTATATCTGATATCCATCATACTATCAGTATCTATTGCAAACAAGATTGGATTGCAATTTTTATTTTTGTAATTTACTGGTTTTGTTATTAGAAAGAATCATATATAATTTAAAACCATTGCTAAATTGCGGTATGATTTTTTCCATTTTCCCCTCCACTGCATGTATTTTTTAAAATATTGGATGTTTGTTGGGTTTGGGGTGCCTTATGTTAAATTTTATGGAAACAAACTTGTAATTGAAATATATGAAGTAGGGAATTTCCTATAAAAATTAATTTAGGAATAAATATATATTTCATGGGTGGAAAAAATAAAAACTACACCTATAATATTGGAATCATTATTGGAGAAATTGATTTTTTGTAAGGAACCTGAATTCATGTAGAGGCCCACCGATGTTTTGGAGGTTACTAGTCTATTTTTTAATCATTATTTTAATTATCTATACAAGATTTAATGTTTATAAAATGAGGTTATTTTTTATTCTCGCATATATTAGTATCATACCCCTACACCTATTATATCCCACATTATACATTCCCATGGACATGATTTTCTATTTAGGATCTAATTAGAGTGTTTTCAGTTTGCGAGAGTTTCAAAAGGTGTGTCTAACCATCCTCTAATGAAAAATGTAATATTCCATTATTGTTTTTCCATGAATTAGTTGTTTTTATTTATTTTGGGGTGAGTTTTTCAATGCACATAAACTCATCCATAGGAGGCCGAATCCAATGTTGGTTAAGAAAAAGAAGGACATTAGTATTCATAGGTATGTTGTTTCTTCATTTACTCTAGGTATCTTCACATATTTCTACATCATAAGAAATTTTGGAAACACAAATTTATTGTGTATTCCCTAAAAAATTAATCAGTTACTTTAAATTATAATGTAATGAGTGTAACCTAAAAATTTGAAGAGTATCCCCTAAAAGGTGTGTGTTGAAACTATTGTCCACCAATGACCATTTTATATTTGAGTAGGAAAGTGAAACCATATCATATTACCCATAATGGGATATTATTATTGATTCATGGTCATGGAATCCTAATGTGGTGTCCATGACCATTCCATGATGAGTAATTTATTAATAATGTGTTATACTAAGGGTGATCTGGCCTAATCCTTGGTCTTTGAGTAGGTTAGTTTCTTGATAAAATAACACTTTATGTGTTAAATAATTGCAAAAAAATTATACTTTTTCAAAATGATAAATAATCAATATTAATGGAATCTATTTATGTGGGTGATATCTCATCCACCTATATTTGGTTAGTAATGACGATTCATCCACCATTGATATATTTATTGTATCTTATACACCCAAAATAATCTAGAGATATTTCATTCATCATGTGGTTGATGAAATGGTATAACCCTTTAAAAATTTTGATTATTATGTGTTATACATATTATATTTAGTTTTTATTTATGTTGTTATTCCATCAACCTATGAATTAATAGTGGTGGTGCATCATCCATCTAAGGATTGATTATTTTGGTGGCTCATCCCCAAATGAAGTTATATGTTGTTAGTGCTCATTCTATCATTTTTTGGTGGTAAAAATTAAAAATCATTATTGATAAGAGTGGTTCATCATCAACCTATTGATTTTTTCTATATGTTTTATTTTCAACTATGATACTCGTATCAGTCGTATATCATGCACCTCATGAGTTATATTGGTGGTACAATATCCTTTTAGTTGAGATGTATCTATGGTGAACCATCTATTTGGAGATTGTTTTTAGTGGTAAATCCTGCACCTAGAATTGGGGATACCATATTAACTAGGAAGTTACTTATTCACCGTCAGTGTTAGATCAATGATGGATCATTCACTTGGATAGAAAATGACAATATGGAATCATTCAAGAATTGATTCTTGATGGTTATGTCTCATTAAAATGAATAATGATTAGTGAGAATATATATATTTAACAATTGATATATTATCTAAACATGGGTCTATCATCTCATTCTAGCACATTTTAGGGTATGTAAGGTCACATGGTCCAGCCACTGATCATTCCCATGGGTGATTATTTATTATTTATTAACATATGATAATTCCATATCATAAATGAAATTTTGTTTTTCTAAACTATTATTAGTGAAAAATTGGGGATTTAATGGTTAGATTTACTGAAACACTACAAAAGTTCCCTCGTACTCCGGAAAATTTCATTATTTTTTTATTGGTATGGGAAAGAGAACATTATTAGAGAGTTGAGTTGAAGAGTTATTGTGGATTTAAGAGATACGGCCAAGACATGACATGGATCTATTTTGGTGGGTGTCTACAAACTTGTTCTAGTTTCGAAAACCATATTATATTATATTCCAAAGGGAGACATTTTTTATAATTATATGTCAAATATGACATTTATATTAGCTCATTTCTCAATCCCAATGATATTATTATTTATTTCCAGTTGGAACATATAAATGATTTTATCCTTATTATTCAATAATATTATGTTGAATGATTCTTGAAGATTCTTATGTGTTTTTATTGTTTTATATGATTTATATGATATTTTATCAAGATGTTTTACATGTACCATCACCACTATTCATATTTTCTTTTTGTTCAGGGATCAGAATATGATGTTTGTAAAACCTGAATCTTCTATAATAGAGGTTAATCAGAAGGTTAACTATATAAAAAATATCATTGAGTTGTGTTAAATTGGTATTACTATTTATGATATGATATTTTGAATATGGTACATTTTTAGTGTTCTTCAATGTAGAACACTCAATAGGGGTGAAATGAGTTTCCAATAAATATAATATTTAAATTATTTTAAAAATTAGATCCCCAAATTTATTAAAAAATCCCAATTGACTAAATTTGTATAATTGAATAATAGTTTCTTTCATAAAGGATATCAAAAATTTGAACAAATTATAGTTCAAATTATTTAAAAAAACTCTTTTAACTTTTGAGACTATCCTAATATTAATGAACATAATATATTAAAAAAATGTTAAATCCAACTATCAAAGTAATGCTTTGTTTATTAGTTTTAAATAGATAGTGTTTTTTAAATTTCAAATAAATGAAAAATAAAACACATGCCACATATGTAAATCTAATCAAGTGGTTCTGTATTAATTTATTACATAATCCCATCTACTTGGAAATCTAGAGCTTCTAAGTAGTTTATTATAAAATAAACATACCCGCAACTTGAATCATCTTTTTACACAATAGATCACAAGGATGTCCATGTTTGAAGATTCTTCCCTAGTTATTCATGGTATTAATGAGATTCGGGTAAAACATATCATGTTACATAATTATACATGGGTGTAAAAATGAAAATAATTGAAAGACATTGTTAATAACTCCCCATTTCAATGCAGGAGATAATTGTTTACTGATAAATAGAATAAAAAAACATAAGACTAATGTAAATAATAAATTGATAGATTAAGCGATATGAGATATGAAAACATGGTGTAGTTCAATCTCAATAAAATTAGTTTTGTATGAGTCCATGAAATTTTCATTCAAGGGAGCTCAAAAAATATCATAACATGTTTAAGAAAGTAGAGTTTATTGAAGAGTTCTACATAATACTCTATTTAGAATAGGTTAAAATTAATATTCCTATATTATTATCTACATTAGTATTTTCAATATCTTTCATCAATAGAATTCAATTTTTATTAAAAAATCTTCATACAAAAGTTTACATTTGAAAATATTCTATACAGCCTAAATCGCACTGATAATTCAATTAATGGTCCAAAAAATAATTGTTTGGGATTTGAAAATGCTCCAATGCTATGTTTGATATGATAATTTGTCTTCTCCTAAGACATAGTTAAATGAAATAATTTTTTTGGGCATGTTCCGTTGACATGGAAAATTATTGTGGTTGGATCATTAATTCATGTGGTCTATCCATTTAAAACTGTCATAGGTTCATGATTTCATTTGGAGACTTGATTTTATCATTAGGTAGGTACATATAAATATATAGTAGGTATTTTCTCCTGTGATAAATACATTAAAAATATACACATGGTCAGTTAATGTCATTGAGAATTTTTATCTTGAATATTTCACAATAAGATGTGTGATCTTGTAATCAGATGTTCTTCAACACATAATTTGTTGTTCAACAAAAGATATGTTCATGTTTATTGAACATTAAGTTAATGAATTGGACATTATTTATTAATATGACACACAAGAGGATTATTTTTCATTCAGTATGGAGGAGTACAATGTGATTTAGGCTCCACATGTTAACAATACCTTTAATTATAGTTCATATTCTTCACACAATAATTACATTACAAATATGGTAGGATTTAATAGTATGTTCCTGACATAGATAATTTGTCATGTTTGAACAAAAACCCATTTACTGAAAATTAACATGATATTTTTTTGTAATATTATAAATTTGATTTGGAATCATTAAATTGAGGAGATTATGGTCTAATATAACAGTCCTTCCCTTTTTGATGACCAAAAATCATAAAATTTAAAAGGAAATTAATTGTAAATAACAAGAGTTTTTTATGAAAATAAATCAGTGTGGATTCATATAATGTAAAAGAAATTGGGTTACAAGAGTTGAAAGAAAATTTTTTTACAGTTATCTCTTTGGATAATAGGGATCATTTCACAAGGTGTGATGGAGTGATATGTGTAATTATCTCTAGAGGATCCCATGTTTTCAAGGAAATTAGAAAGTTGGTTGGCTTCATGATAGACGTGTGTTATAATGTAATGCATTGCAGTGAGAGTGTCCAGAAAATTTATCCATTCAGCAATGAGATTCCATGAAAGGCGAATCTTACCCATTCTAAGAACTTAGTAAATGGTGAAAGAGTCACTTTAAAACCATATCGTATTCTAATTTCATTGATGATAATATTCAACTACCTTAATAAAACCCATCATATATACCTCAAGGGTAGTGGATTGTCCACAAAATCCATGAACCCCTACACATAAATCACCATTGTGATCTCTGAAGTCTATTCTATAGCCAGCGTGCCCTAGATTTACACTCAAGGTTCCATCCGAGTTACATTTGATCCAGCCCAAAAAAGGATGTATCTGGAAGACCTCTAGGGTGTTTAGTGGATTAGGAGAATTACTACGAAGGTGCAATTCTCATAGAACTGTTATGTCTTTAATTGAGTTGTCACATTTGGCATCGTGTAATGGATTAGCTTACTGAGTTGTGATCATGATCTCTAAGATAGAATCATTGTAGTTATAATTAGTATTTTATTGTATTGATTAGTTCCAGCTCCTCCATATAATATGGATGTGTTCAGTACATGCAACCAGGAAGAGTATTCAGACCTTCTTAAAAAGATGAACTATTGATATTTGTAGTATAGAATCCCTAATATTGGACACATGCGGAGGATGAAGTTCAAACAGAGAAAAAATTAAATATCAACGGGAGTAAGTGGTCTTGTAGGATCAGAATATTTGATTTATATCATCTCAATGCTAATGGAACAGGGCACACCTAAGGCAGAGGGAGATACCAATGCGTTGCAGGTTTTTATTGACTAGAAGATTATTATGGTGGGGTGCCAAATAAGTGTGAACTGAAATGGTTTCATTAATTTTTTATTAAGATTTCCAATTCCAGTACACTCACCTTGTAGTAAGTGGTTATAGAATCCCTTGTGTATAAGCCAAACAGATTGATGGTAGAGGATACTGTGGTTGGATTAAAGGGATTTCAGATAGCTGGAGGGGAAAAAAAATTAAGAATAAATAATTTATAAGAAGAGATCCATTAACCATGTATTATCACCCATAGCACAATAACCATTCTCCAAATACAGAAGAAACTCATCTATATTTTTCAAAAAAGATTCCAAAATAATGGTGTGTACCATTAAATTTAAATCATTTGACATAAATGTATAGGTCAAAAGGGGAATTTTGATATTTAAGGAATGGTTTTTGAACATATTTTTTACCAATGAATTTTTAATGATTCAATTGAGA
This sequence comes from Viscum album, assembly GCA_963277665.1. Classification (NCBI taxonomy): domain Eukaryota; kingdom Viridiplantae; phylum Streptophyta; class Magnoliopsida; order Santalales; family Viscaceae; genus Viscum; species Viscum album. Next base: position 99,821,112 of record OY728122.1, on the reverse strand, counting down.
TAGTAATCTATATATTTCATTATGGGTTCTTTATCTTGTATAAAATTATTTACATATTGTTTTACTAATAAAATGTTTTTGGAAGGATTTTTTTGAAAACTATCAATTACAGATTCCTGAGTTTTTTGAAAACATGAAACATAAACCTCAACTAATCCCTTATTGGTTTTATGATACTTTCTTCATCAAACACTAGATGAGAAAGATGATCAAGATGAGGCACTATAGTAGTATCAGGGTGAAACACTATATTGTTGAATATATTATTTAATGGGAACACTATTCTAGATATATCTATGTTGAAATCACCAAATTTTTCATTCAAATTTTAAATCTCATTCATATGACAATTTATTTAAATAAAAAATATAGGTTTAATATGATCAATAACTAACAAACGTTCCTTATGATATCTTTTTATCAACTAGGATACATAGATCATAAAAAACCAATAAATAATTCCTTAAAAATGAACATAATATTAGATTAGAATTCATTCAAATCATTTGTTGTAACATATGATGTATATGGGAAATAGGTGGATGAATCCTAATCTCTTTTCCTACCATATAATTAAAAAACATCTTCTATTATCCTTTTTCTTTGAAACAAATCATCAAATCTAACCTCATCAGTAACTTATTCCTCACAAACGAGAGGTTCACCAATGTCAAAATCTTCCCTTAGAGAGTCACGTTTATTTTTTTCGTCAACCACTTTGGTGTGATTAGGACCAAATATTTTAGGGATAATTTGATCAACTAATGTTCTCAATGTTGATACTTAAAGACTTTTTAGAGAAACTAGGTACGCAATAAGAGATACATCCAGATTTATTAGAGCTTAATGGATGGTAGGTCCGCCATTATTTGGTGGAATTATTCCATCATCATAAGAAGAAGAATCTGAATAATCTAGGACCAAAAAAATATATACTGATGACTTCCCCCCCTTGGATAGTTCATTACAAGTAGATTATCAATGAGTACTTCCAACAACAGACGATCCATATGAAATTCAGTCGACATTTACAGATTCTATAGACTCATCCCAATAAAAATCATCCTTATACCCACTGATAGATGACTTAGTGTCAAATAGATCAATAGATTAATGTTATTCTTCATGTTATAGAAAATTTAAGGTATAATTTGTTGGTCCATAATATAGGACATGAGTGACTATCCATTAATCTTCATGTGCCTCCATAGATTCCTCATTAGTATTAATCATATCATCTTATAATTCTTCTTATTATTCTATTTAATATCTTTATACATCATTCGTATCAAAAATCACATCATCGTAAAAATAAACAACAAAGTTATCATGTTCCATAAATGGATCCACAACATCCCATGACCTAATGGGGTACCTTAATTGATGAAAACATATATATAAATTTTTGTGTTTATCTTACCATTATTGTTTCCATGAGTTCTAATTTACCTTCATTTTTATAAATATTATCCGAGTATTGAATATAAAATCTAATGACTTAATTATTTCCACCCCTAAAAGAATTAATCCTTTATACTCCAACAAGAAAGAAATTATATTTGTGTAGGGTAAATACCTAAAATGAAAAGTAGACTCAAATAACCAAAACATATATCCCATAATATATATGCAGTGATTTATCAAAAAATTGTTTTTTTAGAGAATTGAAAAATATATCATTGTTCTTTAATATATTAAAATCTCATTTTCATGAATATATTAAGTGATGGATAAGAATTATTATTAGCATAATTTATCCACTAAAATTAATATCATTCGGTCTCCTTTGGGTTCGATTCCTAGTAATATCTTCTAATAAACTATGAAACATAAAGGGTTCATTATTAACATTATATGAGGGGTTTTAATCCTAAAATTTTCATTAATGAGGCACACTAAAAAAAATACCATTGTTTCAAATTAAATTCCCTAACATCACAATTAACTATTTTTTTAATTGTATCTATATTCTGTCTAGTAATAAAATTCACATCAGTATAAATTTTTTTTAACAAGATTAGGAAAGAATGTCTTACTATTCTTTTTAAACTAGAAATCCAAAACCTGATTCATTATCACATACCAAACTAGTGATTTAATTAGGTGAAACCACTATTTATTGAACTCAATTCTTATTGAGACGAGATAATATTTGTGATGTGGATTCCTCATAGTTACTATAACACTCAATATGGAATTATTTTAACTTGATTTATGATTAGAATAAGATTCCACAAGAGGTGAGACAATAGTCGGACACATTATTTTCCACATTCTAGATTTGATTAATTTTCATTATAACGTTTTTAACTCGAGAGAGACAGAGGGAGGGAGGGTTTTAGACATCAGAGTTTTGGTTTTAGATAGGGTTTGAGATATGAGGATTTTGTTTTTCACAAAAAAAATTCAACAGATGGAAGAGATATTTAAGAAAATGCAGGCATAGATACAGATTATAATTCAAATTTAATTTCAGTCATTTAAGAAATAAAATAATAATCAATTTCTGTAAAATCATACCAAAAAATATTTTTCAAAATATCTAAGTAAATAATAGAATAGATACGTATACAGACCATAGATCCATGATTGAAAAGGTAATGTAAGTATACAAAAAATGACCTCATGGTAGGTATTATAACTCAATGAATAAAACAATCATGGATTGTAGGAAGTGACCATGTGAGTAAATTCTGATGGTATGTATAGTGACTCTATGTGTTAGTGTTTAGGGAAGGTATGATAACCATATGAACAATAGGAAATGAGATATATACTAACCATATAAACAAAAATCATGGTTGGTATACTAACTTTTTGATATATACTTCATAGAGACCTTAAGAAAATATCAATAAAATGAAATTAAGTAAAAAAATGTACCAATTATGCATAATATATCATCCCTAAATAATCTATGAGGTAATTGATTCTATAAATAGTCAAAGTATTTGTAAATATATCAGAAAGATAATGTTTTTTGACACATAATTTAAGAGTTATATCAACCTTTTGAAATTTATCTCTCCAAATTTGATTTCATATTTCAATTTATTTGTTCAATATAGTTATAATGGGTTCTTAGAAATATTTATTTTGAATTTATAGTCATAGTTTATTGGGACATGTCTAAATTGATATCCAAAATCTAGTAATTTATGTTTCATCCATAGAATGTTTTCACCTCAACTTTATACGGCTTTGTACAAGGCTTTAGAAGTGGATAACATAACAGAGTTATGCCATTTACAAAAACAGAAAACTAGAAACATTCCCAAAAAGTTACATGTTCTAGTCATTCTATTTCTATCTAAAATACAACCACCAAAAGATACCTCTAGATAACTCACTAAATAAAATTATTTTCATTTTGAATAAAATATCCATATGTTGGTTTTATATTTATTGTATTTGAAAATCCTTTTCCCAATAATTAAATGCGAAACATTTTGGTTTTCTTGAAAATGGAAAAATAACCCAATAAATATAATACTTATATATCAAGAAGTTTTGTGTTACAAAATTCCTATCATACCTCTATAAGTGGTTTGATCAACTATTTTTCTAGTTTCATCAAGATTCTATTTACATCATATACTCATTAGAGAATCACTAATTTAAGTAATATCTAAAACAATTTATTTTAAAAGGTCCTATATATATCTATATTAAATAATAATTTTTTGTTTATAAGAAATATAAAATTAATGGAATAATTTTGACTCATCGATCAAACTCATTTTCAATTCATTTTTCATCATTTTTTAAAATTCAGTACATAATTAATTCCTTGATAATTCAAACATAACATTCTCAAATGTATATTTATATTATTAATACATTTTATATTAATTTATTATATATGATCCAATATTCATTTTTTAAAACAATTATAAATTTGAAAATTTCTAATCGAACCATAGTAATTAATAAGATATTATTTTAAACCATAAAATAGATATTGTTTGTTTGAAAACCTGATTTTTAAAGGGACAGTTCTGAAATACACAGGTTTTTCAAAAAAACAATCCTCAATTATAGAATAATTTTAGAATAACTCTTGATGTTTATTTTATATAATTTTAAATACAAATTTATTTCATAAGAAATAAAAATTTTGATTCTTCTAGGTCTAGATACATTTGAAATGTTTTCCTCACAGCCAATTACTTCTTATCAAACATACCCTTGTGTAACCAATCATGAATTATTTCTAATTATGGTGAATGAACAAACAAAATTAATTCTAAACACTCATTTGGTTCCAATGGTTATATACACCTTTAGTATTCCAACTTGTCTGTAGAATATATTTTATTCCAGCTGGTTTAGCTATTCTTGGATTTATGGTACCCCACATTCATCAACAATTTCTATTGTGATGTTTTTTAGTTCAATAAATTATAAAAAATCATGATTTTTAATTCTATATTTTAGATAACCTCTATTTATTTTCATTTAACATGGTATTATATAACAAAATATAATGGAAGGTGGCAATGTGACCTACTAGTTCTAGGGAAATTGGTGAATGAAGCCTTGTTTTCTTCAATAGGTTCATGTTCAATTTGTTCCTCCAAAATAAGATATTTTTCTAGTGGTTTCATAGAATTTTCACTATGTTTAGCATTGAAATCGAGGTTACAAAGGTCATACTGAATATTTTCATAATAGTTCTTATGTTCATGGGGATCTATTTCATCAAACAAGAATTTTATATATTCTACCACAATTTTAGTTATTTTATTAAATACCGTAGGACGTACTAGATAAACAATATCAAAGGAAATTTATATCATCACTTTTGAATTAAACAAATTCCAATTTATCCTTTCTATTAAGTATAAATACATTTCAAAAAAATGATAAAATAATTAACTTTTGGTTTTCAACCATTTTAAAGACCATATATATTTTTCATTAAATGACATCAAATTATAACACTATTAATAATATAACATATTTTATTTCAAACATATTATAAAAATAAGCATGATGGTCATACTCAATTATCACGGTTCATAAAATTTCATAAAGGTTTCTATTTATTCTCTCTACTAGAGCATTCTGTTATGTGGTTCATGGAGTATAAAAATTATGCTTATATCCATGTTGTGAGAATATGAAGTCAAAATCATTATTTTTAAACTCACAACCATGATCACTTATTATGGAATTATTAATAAGTATACTTGTACTATATATATATTTTTAATTCATTTTTAAATATGAAAAATATTAAATTTTATGAGCTAAAATGGATAACCAGGGGTATATAGAAATGAAATTTACTATAATGTAAGCATAGTGATAAACATTTATGTTAGAAAATCTAGTGAGTCAAAAAAATCCAATGTTAACCAACACTAATGGTGGGGAAGTTGACACTCCTATTAATGGTTATAAGGATATATTATGTTGTTGTCCATTTTAATTGGGGTTAATGACTTTGTATGTTTATAATTATAGATTTCCAAAATTATTTACTAATACTTTACTGATTCTATTTATTTGTGAGTGTATATTGTAATGGCCTAGTATCTTATGCCAATGAAATGATTCATTGTAAAATAAATATAAAATATATTTTTTATAATATATTGAATAAAAATCTAAAATATATATTTTATATTTATGAAGAGTGGAAAAATGTATGAAAATATTAAACTAGAAAATTATGAGACCATTGTTCTAAAAAATAACATGATAACTTTCAAAACATTATTGTGATATGATAATAATATTAAAAATTCATAGATCCAAAAATAAAACTATAGAAAAAAATAGTACTATATTTACCAATTTTGTTGAGAGTAATTATTTACCCTTTGGTCTTGTCACCAAAAGTGACAGTTCCCCTTTTAAATCGATTAAATTCATAAATATAGAGTAGTTCATAAAGATAGAGTAGTACCCAATCATATATTTAGAAAATCAACTTTCCAAACATCATAATTTCATACTAATACTTTTCAAGTTGGGTTCTAATAGAAGGTAATTAATCCAAAAATTAATTTGGTAACCATATTTTTTGTGGTTAAAAATTTAAATAATAAGTTCAATTGAAATCCAAATTTTTTATAGGTTTACCATAAACATAATTTCATTCATTATATTAAAAAAAGAGTTATATCCAATTGAATAAAAAATATTTACAAAACTAGTAGAACTTGATCAATTTATTAATTTATTCATATATATTTTTCTCTATCCAGGTTGGTAAACAATACCTGTGGGTTATTTTTGAAGAACATGTTAACCATTAATATGGGATAGATTTTTTACACCATAGGGAAATCACTCAAGATTAATCATATGATTCTCATTAGATGATTTAAATTCATTAATTTCTTTTAATAATTGAACATTTTATTTCTTTATATGAAACAATACCAGTTTAAAAGAGAGCATAAATATCTTGTTGCATATAAAAAAATTTATATTTATATTTGAATTAAATAAATGTCTCTTCTATTATATTACAATATTTAAAAAAATTACAACTAAAAATAATTTTTCATCATTTTTATTTTTAGATATAATCAAAACATGTTCAAGAGAAAGATGAAAATTATAATGTACCTAAAATGTTGTTTCTATGAAACAAATTTCATTCATTACCAATTCTATATTATCTAATTGAGTTTGAATCACATGATATATCCTATGAGACACTTCATGTAGCTATAATATCCATTTTATATATTTTAAAATTTTCTTAATACTTCTTTTTATATAACAACATTAGACATCTAGTTTAAATTTCGAATTTGTGTATACACTCAAAGAAGGTCACTTCATAGTTGGAATTGTCCTTTTTAACATTCTTTTCTCTAATTTCCCTTTTTATTAGACTTCCCACTATAGTTTTATTTCCAAAATATTTTAATTTTATTATATATTTTTTCAAAAATCTATCTCGATGAGACATTTCATCATCACTATCTGCATGTGATTTATCATCACTTCTAATTTCATCTTCGATATTCTCTTTCAGTTTTCAGTCAGAAGTCATAAAGTCTACAAAATTCCACTTTTTTGTGTCATTTTTTCTTTATAAACATTTATTTTTTCTTCATACAATGTTATTATTACAATGAGTTACTACACTAGTAGTGTAAAAATGACTTTTTATTCTTTAAATGAAATTAATGTGCCTCTTTTTTTGAGATAAAAATGTTATTAATTTCATCACCTGATCATTATAAACAATTATTATTATATGTGAATGCATGTTGTTGATAATATCATTAAACCTGAGATGCATATATATAATATATTAATTAGGATACATCTTGAATGAATCAAATTTAATATTATATGAATTAAAATTCATTTCTTTATAATTTAAAGTTCCTTCATGTGATATCGAATTAGTGTAACAAATTTCAAAACTAGCTGTACATGTTGATATTATATTAAATAAAACTTCCCCTAAAGCATAATGAAATTAATTAATTACATTATAATTTAAATCATATGCATCATTATTGTCATAACTACAATTATTTCTTGGATTTTTTTCACTCTTATATTTACCCTCCAGAATAGTCTAAATATCAAACCCCATTCTCTCTATATGAATTTTAATTTTAATCTTCTTTTGAGAAAAGGTATTACAAATTAAAATTAAGAGTCCAATTAGTATCAGTTCCTTCATGTATTGTAATATGCATGATGGAAAAACATTTTATCTAAAAAAAATTATCATCTTGAAGAATAACTTGATCGTTGTAAAAGGTATTTTCACGATCCTTTATTACCAAAATTTGTCAAAGTGAATCACTCAAGAGGGGGGTGAATTTGGTTTCTAATAATTTTTTTAAAATGGTTTTAAAATCTAAAATACCAAAATTCATTAAAACTACCTTGTTGAATCAAATGTTAAAATTATTAAATCTATTCTTTCAAAAATGTTCTCAATAGACTGATCCAAACTCTGATAAAATAATTTTCGGAAAAATAAAATTAACTCTTGAAAGTCTTGTACTAGAAACAGTCAGAGTATATAAAAAAGAAGTTAAAAACTAATATCAAAGTATATTTTTTCTATTTAATTTAAATCATTTACTAGTTTTTTATTTTAAAACATATGAAAACAAAATGATATATCTCATATTGGTATATATGCTTGTAATTTAGTCTTAAGACAAGACCTAATCTCCTCCAGTTGGAAATAACCTAATACAACATTCATTTTATTAAATAATCTAATCCCCAACATGGATTAGGTTTTTACAAAATAGTTTAAAAGGATTTTTAGAAATAGAGCATATTTTGTAGTTTATTCTGGAATAAAATAGATAGATCTCATAGATGACCTCTTCTATAGTTGTAAATTCAAGTAAAAATTAAATAATTGAATGAGACCAAAAAAAAATCTCCAGTTTATTACAGGAGACTATTTCTTACATATTAATAAATTAAAATAAAACATATCATGAATATAAATTATAAAATTATAGAGAAAGATATGAGAGGTTTGAAAATGTGTCAATTTTTAATCCATATAGATTCAATTGCCCACGAGTCTATGAATTTCACTTTTAAAAGATCTAGAAAAATATTCACAATAGGTTCAACAAAAAATTATTTCATGATACGTTTAACAAAATTCTTCTTTGGATAAAGGGTTCACAATTATATTCCTCTCTTTTTCTCTGTATAAATATATATAAAATATTTCATCTATAAGGTCCTCTTTTCAGAAAAAATATCATTATCTATAATCATTCATTAGAGAACAATCAATGTAACCTTAATTTTTTTATACATCAATTAATGATTCAAAAACTATCCATTGGATATTTTGAAATGATGCACTGCTAAGTTATACATGGTAATATGTATTCACGTAAAAAATAATTTTTTGATTTCATGGTCGGTAGTAAATGTCATTTGACATGGAAAAATGACCTCGTAATTTAATTCATTCATGAGGTCATTCAATTGGATCTTGTTGTGGGTTCACGACTATATCCGGTGACTTGATTCTGTCCCTATACCGGTATAAATCATTTTATGAAAGGTAGTTGTTCTTATGTTAACTACAACAAAAGATAAAAATGGTTACTAAATGACATAGAATTTTTTCTATTATCAACTCAATGTTAGGTTTTTTTTTCATTTGATAAGGTGTTCTTCAACATAAGGTTGGTTTTTTAATTCTTGGTAGTATCATCATTAATGCCTGGTTATTTAAAAACTTGGTTCAAATTTTCTCATCTAATATGTGGTCGATAGTTTTCTCTTTATGTCAAGTGGAGAATAACATTAAGTATGTTCCCCAAGGTAACATGAACTTCCTGGCCCATTGAATGTAATTATGTTATAAGTATATTAAAAATGCCATAGGCATTCATGGAATGTTACATACATAGAAAACATTGTCTTCTTGGATATAAAATCATTTTCTAACAGAGATGAAATTAATTATTGAAATTATATAAATTTGTTGGGAGCATTAAAATAATGATCTATTAGTCTAATCCAATTGTCATGATGTGGTATGGATCTTGTACTTAAGTTTATCTATCATGGAAGTGAGAGTAGTCCAAGTCAAGAGGGATGGTTTTATTTTCCAACATTGAGTGTATCATGGTTTTATGATTTCTATTATATTATTCATGGATTATGATTTATTTCTCCATATTAAAATCTTTCAGTAGTGAGTGGGAATGAATTTATGTGTCATTTATGGAATGTAGGTATCATGTGAAATTTTTGGAATGTAGGTATCATGTGACGATAAGGATACATTACAATAGGAATTTTAATGGTAGTACAATAAGCCCATATTGAATCATTGAGTCTAAGACTCAAATATTTTCTACGGGGTTGAAACAATTTTTCAATATTTTGTTTTAAATAACTTTTTGACACCATAGATTGACCATTATTTTGTTGTTGATATATAGTAGACACTTGATTCCCAACCCTGTATCGATAAAAATGTTATTTCATCGATCAATTGACAAAATAAGAACCCTTGTCACTAATGATGAACACAAGTAATCCAAAACCATATACTATTTAGGTTCTCAATAATATGAAAACTATCCTGGAATCATCTTTATGTATGAGTCAAGTATCTACCCTTTATTACACATAATCATCTTCCTGAATAATGTATAAGTTTCCAATGGAATTAGTAAATGACTCAATAAATTCAATACTCCAAACAATGAAAATGTTGTGGATAAGCAAGGGATGTTTGTCGAATTTCATTTATTTTAGAAAAATACCCCAATCATTGAGAGTGATTTTAAGATTTATTGAAATCATGGACATAATTAAATAATGTTGGAAAAAAGATACTAGCATCGAGGACCTTGTGAGAAATCCATTGGGGACTAAAGTAGCCCCTGATGAAAGAGTGTGGTAGAACCTAAGGATAGACTTAAACATACTATCATGAACACAAGGACTATGGATATGATCACTGCACTTAATCCATATGTATGGGTGATCCTAAATGTACTAACATGAATCATTTTTTAGATGATTTGATTGGATTTTTGATTAAATCAGTATTAATGAAAGTTTTGACCAAATTATTTACAATTTGAACAGCGTAAGGAATAGAATATTAAATTCATTTTAAAGTGGTCAATAGGAAACTAGTCATTTATGAGAATACATGGGGTTGATTCTATTTCTACGTATGGGTGGATCCTATTGATATGGCCATCCACCATATTCTATACCCCCTTTTATCCCTAATTTATAGAATAAATTCCTGAAGTTGGTGTATCAAACGAATGAGATTCGATTTGGCTACCAGTTTCACAAGGAGATATTATACGACAACAAGATCTTACAACACAATGAATTTGGATCCTAAATTATATAAATTAAATTTTTTCATGGAAAACAAAATAGAAAGGAATTTTTTTTTGTGTAGTTTTCTTGGGCATGGTCTAGTGTGTGTGAGACATAGGATATGACATTTGATGGTTGATCAACTTGTTGTGACACGAATATCCCAACTATAGAGTTTGAGGCGGCACACAAGATATCAAATGGTAAATTAAATATAGGAAAATGGATTACAAGTGGTTTTTTGAGACTTGATTTTTATTTTTCAAAATCATTCTCAAATTATTTATCCAAAACAAATTATTTTTCATTTTACAGTAATATAGAGGGGGAGTGAAATCTTACTAAATTAACAAGTCAAACAATTGTAAAATCTAGAATGAACTAACAATGAATGCACATCCTACACATTTTTTGGCAATGTTTGGGATGTTTTTACATCCACTTTTGATTTATATACTTTGATACCATCCCCATAAATTAAATGTCCTAGTACTATACCTTATCGCACCATTAAATGGCATTTACCATAATTTAATATACAATTAATTTTAATTGTAGGGAGGTTGTAAAGATCCAAAACTACTAAAACATTCCAAAAAAATAAGATATATAAATAGTGATATTTTCCATGAATACTTCCTTGAAATCCACTAGTAAATCAAAAAAAATATCTCTCCATTTATCATAGGAAAGTCTTGGATCATTGCACATACCCAATGGAATCCTCTAATATGAAAATATGCCAATGTGAAATGTTAAGGTTGTATGTTCCTTATCCTTGAATGAAATATGGATCTAAAATTATCCAGAATACCCCTCAAGTAAACAGTAGTGGGACTTCTAGATATCCTATCTAACATCTTTTCAATGAATGGAAATGGGAAATGGTCTTTCTTATTGTGTTGGTTTTGACCGTGATAGTTTATATAGAAACTAAAACTATTATGCACATCGTTTGGAACACATTCATTATTTTACTTTTTAATTATAGTAAAAAAAGATTTTCTAGGAATAAGTTTCACTGGACTTACCCATTGGTAGTTAGAGATGGGGTAAATGATTATTGCAACCATTAATTTGGTTACCACTTTTTTAAAAACATCGTGGAGGTTTGGGTTGAGTCGATGGTGTTCCTACCTCACTAGTTTATCCTCATTATTTAAAAATATAGGACGTGTGTAAATTTATGGGATATTACTATGAATTTATGAAAGTCTCCTTCTCTAATCTTGTGTATACTACCTCAACATTTCACACTATTTTAATTATTTCAATGGAGGTAGTGAACTAGAAATGATGATAGGTAAATTATTTCCATTATCAAGATATGAATATTTCAATTTTTAGAGAGTTTTTAGGTTAAAATTCATGATTAATATGGATTTATGGGATTAAATTTGAAATGAGAGGATATAGATAACATATAACTACTCAATAGTAGAATCCTTAGATGAGGAATGGGATTTTAAAAGATTATAAGTATCATAGACGGTCAAGGGATCCTCAGTGCTCAAGATGATATCAATTAACAAACATGCATGAAATTCATCTATTCCACTATAAAATTCCAGGAATGGCTCATTACCTATATTTTCGTTTAAGTATGAAAATGTAGAAAGGTGATATGGGGAAATATATATATTTGAGGGGAAGGGACTAAAACAATAGAATTAACTGAATGTGAGGAATGTTCTTACGAGTGGGGACTCCTAACTTCAAAGATGTTGAAGTAGACAATATAACCACAAAACTCCATAGATAATGTACCATTGATTGGATTATTTATGAGTTTTGTGGTTTTCAAGAAAGGCCTCCCTAATAGAATTGGTTTATGTCCATTCAACCTGTCATCTTCAAAATTATTTATATAAAAATATGCTAGAAAAAATAAACTTTTAACCCTCAGAAGAACATCCTATAAAACAAAATTAATTTTCAAAGTACTATGGTTTCCCATTTGAATGACTATTTTTTTGGGCGTTAGTTCACTAACATAAAATGAGGGGAATATAGAGTGAGGCCTCACATTTATAGAGACACCCAAATCAAACAAATCATTAGAAATTAAATACCCCCCAACGGTGTATGGAATCGAAAATATTTCTAAATCATTTCATTTGTAGGGATCTGATGTCTCTATCAGTGTGGATACATTCATACCCAAGAACACATTTTCATCACCATGAAGTCATATTTGGTGTGTAAAAATCGCTTTTATAAACATGTCATATCTTGGAATTTTCTTTTGAATTAAATCAATGGATTGTTAACCTACACGATTTGGAAAGTTTATAATATTTATTTATAATGTTTCTTTCCTTTTTGTATCCTTGTTTGGGTGTCCCTTTGGAGAAACATAAGAGGAATGGTTGGTCTGTGTGACTCATCAATAGACACACTATTTCCTTTGGTAGGTTTTTTCATAAGACAAGGCTTTTCCTCTTTTGGACCACTCTTAGTGGTTGGGATAGTGGTTTACTCAGGAGGGGATGACTCTAATGGAGATTTAGTATGGATTTTATGTAGTTTTCCACTCTAAAGGGTGATTTCCCAAAATTTCCCTCATCTATAGGGTTTACTTCTTGTTGATAAGGTAGTTTACCTGTTGCATGAGGTTGAATTTCCCCCATCATGTTGGCGAGTTGGCCTATTCAGGTTTTTAAGTATTTCATGGATAATTGGGCGAGTTTTCTGAAATTTAAGGTTATTTTAATCTATTGTTTCATAATTTTCTCTAGGATATGATTGGGTTTTGGATGGGGTGGATGGAATGACATTGTAGAGGTTGGGTATTTGAGGGAGGTGTAGGACAACTACTCTCCCCTATTGGTTCCTTGGTTATTGAGGATAGTTTGAATACCCCCATTACTATAAGCATGGGTTTCTCTCCCCCCCCACCCCAGGGTTGTATGGATAGTTTGGATCATTTCTAATGTATTATTTACAAGGGAATCCTAGAAATATTTCCTCACTACTCTCATAAGTTTCTCTTAGGTGAGGGAATTTGTCAGAATAGTGAGTTTCCGAATAATATATAACCCAATGGATGGGAGAAGGAAGTTGGGATTTAACTTAGAAAAGATAATGTATTGGGATTAAGTTACTTACCTCTTCGAACATAATGACCACCTTCTCCTCAAATTCAGTAAATTTCCCCAAAAATACACCATGAATGGGTACATTGAACCTTGAGTTGAATTTTTGGGTGTTAGGCATCATGTTCTCAATGAGATTCCCTATAGTTATTGGGGTTTTATCAAATGGAATATCACATGCAGCAGCATCAATAATATTTTGATCAAAAGGAATAAAACCATTAAAAAATACAATATTATAATTTGACAACATCTTTGGTGGTTTGGTAAACTTGAAAAAAACCCTTTTAAATATTTCCCAGTTTTCATGAAGTTGTTCCCCTTGCGATTTTCATATACCACAAATTCTTTTCCATATAGTTTCAGTTCGTGAGCCTGGGAAGTATTTTTTTATAAGAATAAGCATTTCATGTCCACCCAAACTCTTATCGGGTAATTAACATAACACAACCAATATTTTTATGTGTCTTATAATGAATACGATAATTCCCAAATATTTATATATTATGCATCCACATTATCAAAATTTTATTTAGAACAGACATTATGAAATTATTTTATGTGTTAATGTCGATATTATTTCATTATTCCATTGAATCTTTCTAATAAGTGAATTAATCTGGATTTCAGTTCAGAATTTAGTGTCATGCCTTATATTTGAATGTGTGCGGGATGAGTCTCTATATCATGATAGGTTAGTTTTTTTAATTTCTACATATTTGAATCTATATTATACTAGTTTATTTTAGTTTTATTTTCAGTTCTAAAAGAAGAATATGGATCTGGATGATTTTCAATGTTATTGTTTTCCTCCTTCAAAGTGTTACCCAATGTTTCCTAGTGTCAATGACATATGATCCTCTTCGATTTGGGTTTTAATGTTGTAAAATCTCCCAAAATATAATGAATCATGCATAAATGGTAAATAAAAAATAAATCATAGTAGAAAAATATTTGTAAAGGTATAAAATATAACAAATAAATATTCAAAAAATTAAAAAAATATTACAAAAAATAGGCACTAAGAACCAAAGAACTCCTAGGAAATGGAACCAATATTTGACTGCATTGTCATTACACATCAAATATAATTTGTTTTTAAAGGTGATTTATATCATATGGAATATCATAGTTCATCTCCCAAGAAGTATATATGGGTTAAGAGTGTCATTTTTAATAAAAGTTACTACAAGAAGTGGGTGTTGAAAATAGTTTTCTGAAAATAAAATAATTAAAAGAGTTTAATAGTAGATAAATAAAGGTATTATTTTATTAATTAAAATAGTAGGATGTAATTTCATGTTCAATAGACAAATTTTTTAGTTAATTGTTCTTAAAATTGCATATGGTTAAATGGAATCCTTCGGTTGAGGGTAATCAAGGTCTCAATTCCTCTGATTCCATTTAAAATGATTCACAAAGAACCATCCCTTAACAAAACAATCAGGTTTAAAAGTTTTGGATCTAAATAATGGAAAAAGGCCTACTAAATCATATTGAAATCTTATGTATGTGTCAATGAAATATTATTCTTGAATATTTCAGTCAGATCAACCCCAAATTCCCACCTAAATCTTAACCCAATAGGTATTGAACTAAAAAGTGTTAAAATATGGGTACTAAATAAATTCAATAAAAGGAGATTAATATTAATATAAAAAATAATATAAACGTTTTACAAATAAATTACACCAAAACATAAGAATAAAATGTGATTAAACTCTCTTTACAGGTTATGTAGCTCTCCTGGAATGATCAACAACTGTTTAGCCCTCCATAGAGAGGAGGAGTGGGCTTGGGTGGAACTTCTACATCATCCTTTATCCCCCTATTATGATAAGGGACTCCAAAAATTATTGGGAGGGATAAGAAAAAATTGTGTCTCCCAAATAGCAGAGATTTGTTCCTTGTTACAACATACAAATGGGGTCCCCATGGTTACATTTTATAGGAAAAGTGGAAGGTGTTTTTGGGCACACATATTTATTATAACCACCTAGTCCATGGTTTTCAAAATACAGATAGTGTTATATTATGTTTCATAAAAAAGTTGTACCCTTCCTATTTGATATCTCTACAAAAAACATGTCATGGTATAGAGGGAATTTTATATATTTATGGATGAAATAGGGAACACAACTTTTGATAGCGCACATATTGGTTTCAATAGACAGATCAGTTCGGTTGGGCCCTATAATGGATTAATCGAGCTTTGTTGTCTTCATAAGAGTTGTACCCCAATGAATTATGGATATGATAAAAAATTAGGCTACATGAATGCATCGATAATTGGAAGGGTCTTTTTGATTCGATTAGTTTTCATAGAATACTACACATTTTGGCCTATTCTTCTTCAACATCATCTTGGGACCTCTAGATAACCACAAGAATCAATGAAAAGAAAAAATCATGTGAAATTTCATTTTCAAATAATTATTAACACACAATAATTGAATCATACATGAAGTGAATTTATTTATTAAAATTTGAATTTATGATACCAAGTCTGTTTAAAAAAATGGAATAAGGGTGCAAATGAATGGTGAATCAGTACATGATCAATGTCCATGAACTCAATACATACATTCT
Organism: Viscum album; assembly: GCA_963277665.1. Classification (NCBI taxonomy): domain Eukaryota; kingdom Viridiplantae; phylum Streptophyta; class Magnoliopsida; order Santalales; family Viscaceae; genus Viscum; species Viscum album. Next base: position 99,804,607 of record OY728122.1, on the reverse strand, counting down.
TCAAAAATCCATCCATTTTCAATCAATTCACCAAATTCAGATCTATTGATATATATTGTTCATAGAGGATATAAATTTCTAGAATCCCTATCTCAATTAAAAATATACCTTTTTGGACACACTTAATGTTCTAACACAAATTAGAAAAATAATTGAGTCCAAGATATCTATGGCTCCTACCTAGGGAGATTAAAATACATGAGTTGGGTGAATTGTAATCATAAAAAATATAATGTGAAATTAAATGGTTAATAATGATAAAAATTTCACCCTTAAATAAGAGATATAATTAATCTGAAGAGAGTATGAAGTAAAAAAAAGGAGATTACATAGTATTTATAGAAGTTCTAATCCAAATTATTATAAATCTAATATTCACAATCTTAACCAATGAGTCCGTATATCTTCTATTGATTGAGAATTTTATGAAGGGTGTAGACCAAATATGTAATTTTATTAAAGTGGTTTCCCAAACCTAATATTTATAATGAATTTTATCTAATACATCCTTTATAAAAGGGTAAACCTAGCCTAGAATTTGAATGAATAAAATCTACATCTCATTCCATTTAAGAGGATCATACACAACCTAAGAAAACTATTGATTGGTTTGGTGGGTAGAAAAAGTAAGAACCTTTTAATAATGATATATATATTTATGGTGACATAATTCAGTAAAAACCCGTCATGAAAAATAAAAAAGAAACCATTATAATTTTTTAGATGGATTGGTGGTGTAAAAAAGTTATCATATAACCTTCACAATAGTTGAATTATCAGGTTAAATCATACTAGTTGTCTTTTATAAAATTCAATCAAGCAACATATATTTCTATAATGAATCACATAAGTAATAAATTGAGTCATGTGTTTCATATATTTCCCAAAATGTATTTACTTCAACTTATAATTAAAAATCTAACAACTATCTTCCACTCAAAAAAATATCAACTTCAAACTCCATGAGTCTCCTTCATTAACATAAATAATAATATTCACATGCATGTCTTCCCAACATTATCAAAAAATCATACAATCCACATGGTTAGATTAATAATAATAATTTAAGCATTATTTTGTACTCAAAAAATAATACATATTTAAGACTCAATAATAATATTCATTCTATATATCTTTAAATAATTTGAAAATAATCATCATTTGAATGCATTTAATAATTCTCAAAATCATATTGATCATATTAATAAGTACTATAAAATAATTTAATTTGAATATTTTTACTCTAACATTCATTTATAATTATCAATACTCACAATATATAAAAGATTATCTTCCAAATTCATATTTTCTAAACTTTTAACACAAAAATAGTAGGCTTCAAATTGAGATCCTTTTGAAAAATGAATGAAGATAATAATCACTCAACCAAATTTGTAATATATTAAAATTATTGACATTCCATAGCTATTATTAACCATTTATTATTCATATTTTCTACATATATTCCAAGTAATTCTTATCTTATCTTTATAATACATGACTCCTGAGGAATATATAATATAATATTCCCAATAATTAAATTAATAAAATAAATTTTAGAATCCACTAAGAAAATTTAATATAATTTTAAGACTAAATATACCATCCCAAATTATTTACATTTTGAAAAAACATATGAAACGCATTTTCAAAATACTTAGCACTTAATACTTTACCAAATTTACATATGTATGATATTTTTCCAGCAACTGGTGACATGTATGTCTTTACGCATTATGAAATTCTTAGTCATGGAGACACTCCTTATTTTATTCCCAATTATAATACTATGTACAATTATAATATTTGAAAATATATGGGTTTTATATATTGTTTAAGATAATTCATGAATTTTTATAATACTTAACATTTTACTACTAAAAAAATATTAACTTCTATCTATACAAAGAAAAATTTTCTCAATGTATAAAATATTTTAAAGAATCTAATTTTATAGAGTCAGAAAAATTCTAAATTTCAAGACATGTAATATATTATTTTAATAATAAATAAATATATAAAAATGTTATTCTTATAAAAATTCATACACCTTATAATTTGGGAATATCATAATATAATTAAATTCCCTAAATAATAAATGATACTAATATATAAATAATAAAAAAGGGACAAAAATTTCCGGGAAATAAAAATAATTAGATTACAATAAAAAAAGAATAAAATATCCACTCAACGTCTTCCTTGGGTTATGATCTATTTGTATGATGATTTTATGAAGACACATATACTCTAAATAATCTATACTCCAGTCATTGAGAATCCAATTTATCAATGTATTGGGGTGAAAACAAACCCAACCAACTCTAAATCATGTGTCAAATGTTCTGCACATGAGGCATTAACAACCAAAACCATTAAGAAATTACCACATTCATTTACATCATCACACAACCAATCCTACCTATAATGGAAATGAAAAACAATACATACTCAACTCCTTCCTAATACAGTTTCAAAAAAATGATCAATCATCTGTCTCCACCATAAAACATAGAATCATTTTGATATTTTTCACACAAAACTAAGGGATTACCCTTATTGGTATCTACATTTATTCGAGACATAATCGAGTAAATTTAAACTAAAATCCTCTAGTACTACCCTTACAACCCATAAAATCATAGAACCTAAAATATTCTCTTAGGTATATAAAAAGAAATAAAAACATCAATCATCACCATTTATACAAATAATCTATTCCCTAAGATAATAATCCCTAGCATGTAGACCTTTCAAATCCATAACTAACACATTCGGAGAATAACATAGAGTGGGTGCATCTAAAGAATGTCTAATACTATCATTAATGGATTTCAATTATATTCAATTTATATTGAATAAACACATTTGTTTTAAATCAAATGACCACAAACCAGTCAAGGATATCTTAAAATAGTTGGTTCATGATACCCATGACCTTATCTATAATTTTCATTATGTATAAGGGAATTAGGGGAAACTCATAATTCCTATAAAGATGACTAAATTCAATCTCCAGGATATCCTCCTTTAAAATGATAATATGGGGATATATACCCCTACTTTTAATCACTAAAAAAATCACCCCTTTCATATAGACTACGAAGTTTTTGATCCATGGTAGTGGGTATTTGTTCATGATTTCCCCCAATTAATATGAATATAGTATTCAATAATCCCTAATCTCTCAACCACATTACTACATAATAACAGGGAAATTCCAAGAGGGGCACCCAAGGTCGGATAAAAAAATTCTTCAAAAGATCCTTAAAATTTACTTTCTACTCCTTGAGATAATTTATGGCCATATAATTTTTTGTGGAATATTTTCTATTTGTCTCATTCATAGTTCATAGCCAAATTTCATCCTCAAATGAGAAGGAAAATCAAGAAATTATTATAAATACATCCATTTACTACTATGTGGCTATATAATCATAGTTTTTGGAATATTTAATCACAAAAAACACAATCAAATTAATTAATGGGTGATCAACTATAACATGCCACACATAGGCCCCACTATGCTTTACTAAATGACCCACTCACCCATAAAGGAAAATCACAATCTGTTTACTCAAACACATATGATTATATAGTGTTAGAAGTATATCAATCCAAGAAATGATCATACCCAGTCCATGTTAATTATTATTTCTTGATCATTCAACTTATATAATTTGAGGTTTTGTGAAAACCCATATCCACTATGTGAAAAATCATATCATCAATAAATGTGTATGAATATTTTTATTATTTTATGTTGGATTCTATAGCTTCATAGGCCAGACTAAGGGATATATAATGATATATATCTCCCAAATAGTAATAATAAAAATAATGCCCCAAACATTATTTAGGAGCATTAGTGAAGTTTATAGAATAAAATAATTATACACAAAATTATGTATGGAACAATCTAGCCATATCCCTCCATCGCCTGTTTATATCCATGATCCAACTTTCAAAATCCCTAATCCTGGATTGAAAAAACTAGGGTTTGTTTTGGTGGAATCTGATTATATCACCATCCACCTCTAGAATCTCTATCTATTTCACTTATACCTCTTTTTTCATATCCACCTCCCTGAGTACAACCCTTTATACCTTGGGAGGCCCCTGATCATGTCAATAAGTATGATATAGAGGTTCATAGACTAGTTTAATTACATTAATTGAACCCAATTTTAGGAATTTATGGTGAATATGACCTCATAATCTATAAGAATTAAAAATAATATAACCTTATAGAATGGATCATCTAGAAGACTCTGATTTTATAGATTGTTTGGACAAGTAATACACATGCATATTCCTCTAGAATTGGAATCATGATCCTTATAATAGACCAACTAGAGAAGATGGATCTACCAATACCCAATATAACCATTAACAAACTACATACTATCCCCCTTCAAAGAATCTCTTCATCACTATGTTTCTCTCAAAAATACTGACATAAATGTGAATGCTAAGATGATTTCTGTTAGACTGTATATATTTGAAGAGGTTGTGTTAAAAATATAAAATCAAATAAATCCTTCATGAAATATTTGAATAGTATACATAATGTGATCAAGGTATGTCAAAATACTATTAATTTAATCATGCTACCTTGTTTCAAATTCAACAGTTCTGGAATATATATAACCATTAGAGTAGTCATGTTATAATTTTCCTGAAATCGGATCTTGAACACTGACCATGGATGAGTTAACTCTTTATGTTTAGGAATGATTAATATCCACCATCATCCAAATTCACTATAATAACCCAATACTGACATACATATACATTATATATAATTTTTGGTGTAATACATAAATCATTACAAAAAAATATTACCAAATATGTTATTCATCAATTCATTTGGAAATGTTGGAACATGAAAAATGGTTCATATGTTATCAATATTATCTCCCACTAGTTTCTTCATGAAGATAACCATTATTAAACACATCATACCTAATGAATATATTCATATCCTGGGGAAGGCATCAGGAAAAGAGGTGAGCTCAAATGCTCAATAAGGGTAAACGAGGGGGACATGTAAACATAAACATGGGCATAAGAGTATGATATTGTGATAAATAAATTTAAAGATCATACCCTACATAATAAACATCATAAACATGAATGATGGCATAATTAATGGCAGATCATAAGACATGAATCCAAATTAAATAACGATCATGGGCCATGAAAGCATATCGAAGGAACTAAACAATTAATTGTGGAAATCAAATAATCATATTATATTATATCTATAGTAGCCAAGAAATCACTTCCATGACCTTTTTAAATAGATGGGTTCACTCCCCATTCTATATTTGTATTCGTGGTTTACTCCCTTTTCCATATTATTTGATTTCGTTCACTCCTCATGCAATATTATTATTCATAGTTCACTCACATGGGTATATTAGTAGTCACGGTTAACTCCCAAGACCAGAATATATTATCTCAAGAGATATAAATATGTACCCAATCCATTATAGGGATATATAGGACCCACCCATATAATAATGAAATCATATAGACATGTTCCACAAGATCATGAAAAATAATATAATAACCCATGAAATGAAATGGGTTTCATAAAAATTTTATTATATACTAACCTGTGGAAAAGTGATATGTTTCATAATTATTTAATGAAATCATAATCGTTGAAAGGAAGTGGATTTCATAATCTTATAAATTGTGAAACAAAAACATATTTCATTAAAATCATGAAATAAAAAATAAACCATTAAGATACATAATATGAATTGATACATTTAGTTATTTTACCATAATGTAATGATTAACAATGATGTATTTCATATTAGATGGGAAATACTTTTGTATGATATTTTAAAAAAAGATCAGGTGGAAATTATCCTATCTCATTTGAAAAATGATTCTTAAAATGATAAACCTTTTAAAAATAATTTCCATGAAAATAAACACGAAAACTAATTAATGAATCATTGAAATCATTTTGAAATCATTTTCCTTTGAAAAAATATATAGTGAATTCCAAACCTTTAGAAAACAATTTTTCCTAGAATACATATAAATAAAGCATGAAAACCTTTTTAAAATAACAATTTTTTCAAAATACTTTGAAAAATTATAAAAAATAATGAAAACTATTTGAAAACCTTATCATTAAAATTTTATTTTAAATTATTTTCTTAAAAACTAACCTTTAAATCATGAAATTGAATAATAAAATAAATGACAGTGGGTAAATCGGAACATTCCATTATATGAAAAAAATAATATTTTTTAAGAATGGTAAATGGTTAGAAAAATGACTTCTTTGGAATGTGATAAAAATGATTCAATTGATAAAAATGGTATTATTAAAAATGTGTAAAAAATTAATTTAATTATTATAGTATATTAGTTTTATATTATTGAAATTACTTTTTGGAAACCATTGTTTAAATAGAACAAAGATTTCCAACCGAAGGGAGAGGTAATGCCATGTTTTACTAATGCATGAAGACATCAAGACGAACAATATTATAATAAAATAAATTATTTTTCTTGAAATATAGATAATATTATTTCATTAATAAAATTTGATCACTAACAGTCTCAATAAATGTTGAGATTGCTTCAACAAACATTATCCACATGGTAACATTAAATCATAATACCCATGTAGGAAAATGAAATTCAATTGATCTAGAAATACATTTTAAATAATTATATTCATTATATAAAATATGAATGTAATTTGATACACCTAATATAAATGTATATGTTTATAATAAGGTATGTATATAAAAGAACACTAATTGAGGAAAAATTAATTTACTGATTTAGTAACTTTTGAAACATAAACCCCATAACATAAAAATCATAAAATGTTAATGTAAATAAAATTAAATTTATGTTAAATTATCATAGAATAAATTAATGGGTAGTATATACACCAGAAAAATGATGTGAGTAGATTATAAGAAATTTATCACCCATAAATAAAGATTGAGATGAAACTCCCTTACCTTGTGTCTTGACTCAAATCAAACTCGTTTAAACCTCTTTTGTAATAAATATAAATTTATTATAAATATATCACAAAACAATATTATTACATCTACTACAATATATGGCTTTATTATATCTTTATATTACCATGTTTTTAATTATTCTATGTTAATGTTTCACTTCAGTTAATATCTACTTTGTATTCCACATGTGCCTAAATTTTCGAAATCATTGATCTTTATAATTATATCAGGATATCTAGAATGTAAAAAATGGTTCAAATACAATATATATTAAATATATTTCTGTTATAATACTCCAAAGAATTTAGATGTATGAAACAAAATACATTATTCATAAAAATGTTTTGATGTACGTAAGCATGAACGCTATTTCCGTTTAGTTTTCATGTTTAAAGAGAGAAAGTAAAAGTCATTTATGAGTATATATTTATATATATAATTATTAATGTGTATTTATAATATCATATATATATATATATATATATATTATATTCACTATACCCATCCATAATATATTCCTTGTATTGTATCATGGAATCACATTGCTTTGAAGGGGTCATAGTCCACAATTCAACAAATAAAATTACCGCAATAACCAAAAATGTAATGTATAATGATATGAATTTGAAAAGAACTGATGAATATTAAATACATTACAATAATAATATATACCATATATAAATAGAGTGTACATAATAATTTACACCTTGAGAGGTGGTAAAGGAATAAATGAACAATCATCGTTTAATGAAGCGATAGTTCACCGTACATGTAAACAGTATGTTTGATACCCATAGTTGGAGGTGGGTGTAACAGTAGTTTTAGAAATTAGGATAAAAACAACTTATAATATTTATGATACATTTTTAAAAAAATTCATGGTATAATAATATTTTATGGACTGTAGAAAGGTTATAAAAGGACGGAGTTTGAGGGTGGGTGTTAACTCTTAATCGGGTAACTCAATTTTTTTGCACTAAAGGGATTAATTGTAAAGATTTATGACCAAGTTAGTATTCAAATATAAGGTGATTTATTTTGGGGTTCTATGTATTTAGATTTTGGTCAAACAATTGTGGCTTTATAGATTTGAGAAAGTGGGAGTATAAGTGGCCTTTTACAATGGAGGTGGAGTGGAAATCTTGTAATATTTGTGAAAAGGGAAACACCAACCATGTTTTATTAGATGTGGATCCAATAATAGTCCCAAATATATCTAAGGGAGTATAATGTAGAATAGTGTCCATAAAATGGATATTGTAATTGTTTATAAGTCTTTTGGTCCTTAATTTTATTGTTTAGTCTCTTATTATGGTTAATTTAACCATAATCGATATAAATAATTTTACTTAATTTCAGTAATTTTGTTTCTTAAAAAAATATGAAAATATTAAAAAATAAAAATTATTATTATCCCAAAGGTATAATACATTTTACCAAATTCCAATCACTGAACTGGAGAAAATTAATTTTCATTTAATCCCGCAAACAGGAAGACAAAAGCGATTATTTAATGTAAAAATGTCGAAATGTTTTCTAAGTTTTATAGTAAATATAAAATTGAAATTTCATCCAATTACCATTATGGGATTGAATGATAAAAATTTAATCTAATTAAAATCTAAATAATAATTAAAATATAATTTTACTATATAGATAAATTATATGAGAAATCATTTTTGTGTTAAATTGTAGTATTTTTACTATTTATTAAAAAAACATCATAGAAAAATAAAATAAATAAATCCAAACCTAATTTTAATGTTTATATTTCCAAAATGAAGTTTATTTTTAAATATTAAATTTATAAAAGTCCCAGAAATTAAATTCAATATAGGTTCTCCATTAAAAGGTGGTTAAATTGCATTAATAAAAATATTGGGTTTTATGATTTAAATTAGATTTATTTTTGATATAATGATTACAAAAATATTAAATGAACATAAAAAATATTTAATTGAATATATAATATATATAATTCAGTAAAATTACATTCTAATTTTACTTAATTTAATTTATTATGATTAAAACAGTGTGGTGATCATAGTAATAGTTTTTTATAGAAATAAACCATTTATATTCAATTGGTTATTATATCGATTTCTAAATAATTTTTATATAATTAATTTGTTTTTATATAGTGTTAAAAACATATATATTTACCTAATTTTGTTAATAATATTCATAAAATATAATTTGATAGATAAGATATTTATTATTATATTTTTTGACAATTTGTAATGGTTCGGTAACACACGATCTTTTGTGTTACGCAAGCCATAGAGTAAAGACGGTCATTCTTGAAATTTAATCTTACCTTAGTGCTCTTTATAGAGAAAGATAACATTTATATTGTGCATATTTAATGATTAACTTTTCATTTCATATAACTCAAGAAAAAATTTGAGAGTATATATATATAATAACTATATTTAGTGTTGTGTGACATGAAAAATTTAAAATTGAATAAATTAATTTAAAAAGAAATTTCCCAAAATCAGGGGGTTTACATTCTCCCCCCCCCCCCGCTTAAAATGAATTTCTACCTAAAATTTTTTCAGGGATATTAATAGTTATATATTTGATATTTCCTTTAAGAGAAACCCACATCGTAAAAATAAACACTAAGTCTTCCTTTTAAAAAGGAACATTTGAAACACAATGATTACCCAATATAACTCATAACAAGGTTTACACATTGAATAAAATAGTTGTGATGTGAAAATATGGACTTGGATGGTATTCCTAAATACTTATATAGAGTCATTGAGGTCATGAATCACAAAACATTTAATGATCAATTAATTTTTGAGGGCCATAAAGTCATAAATATATGAGGATTTAAAATGTAATAATCTCAATAAGAATAATTGTATATGGGAAATTTTTTCTTATGATAATTTTCATATCATTGAGTAATTATTTTATTTATAATGAATAATAGTAAATATACTATCATGATACATTTATATAAACAAAATTTAACTCTTTATTTTTTATTTTATCAATTAATAATTCATCCATTAATTCTATAAATTGTTGTCTATAAATTAACATTTATTCCCAATGAAATAAAATATACTTTTAGTAGATATTGTGGCCCATAAAATTGAAAATCCTAACATTCTGACTCTAGATATTCATCAAAACATATACGGATTATACATTAATATAAAAACATAGTAATTAACACTATCGGTTCATCATTAATATTTATTCATTAAAAATAATAACACATTAACCAAGAAATCATATAGGCTTGTGGTATGAGTGAAACACTTATTGTCTTTTGGTTGTGGGTTAAAGACCCTCGACCTTTCCAAACATTATTTGTTGTCACTTGACATAAATTATGTCTTTTTCTAAAACCAAACTAATAGAATTTTAAAAATAGATAAGTTGGACGTCCTAAAAATAAGGTTAATCACTTAATAGGCTTTTAACTAGGGTTATCAGTACAACCTCAATATATAAATACTTCATCCATAGTTTAATATAAAATTTTGATAACTAGAAAACATTATAACCCTTAGAAAAGATGGAAATCAAAAACATAAAAATGAAAGTCAAAATATAATAATAACATTAACCACCATGTATCAAAATGTATCTCATGGTTTTCACATTTTAATCACGTGAATACATTCATCATATATTATCTAGAAACATGTAAACATCCTAATGACAATAAGTCATTATTGTCAACATATGTGTCACCATTTTTTAAATTGGATGGATATATTTCATAAATCCAAAAAAAATTAAAATTGGGAGCATAATCCACTTGATAAAAATCCCTTAATTAGTTCCAAGGTAATCAGTACTATACAATTTACTTATACCTATACAAACTATTTTTATCTAAAAAACATTTTCGTAACAGAAGGAACATATTGAGGGTTATCTTACCTTATTAAAAGTAACATTTAATCATTAAATTACTTTTCTAGTCCAATATAAACATTTAATATCATCTTGTAAATCCTTATAAGATAACATCAACTAAAAAAATCTATTCATATTTCACATTTCATAATAAATAATTCATGAATAAAAATAAAAATAAAATTTTATTATTACAGTTCATGCATAATCTATATAAAATATAACTCAATATATTACTTGATTACTTTTTTTATTCACATTTCATTTGTAGTCACATTATCTTCTGCACTATAACCATTAATTTTACCCCCTTGAGGACTCTTTTTATGATCTTTCCACTTATGACATCAATTTTTATATTGACCATTCATTCAAAAAATAAATAATTTAACCATTGATGATGAATTAGATTGTATAATATTACTATCCATTCCATTAACTAAACCTTTTATTATTAATTTATAGTTAATTTATTTGTGTACAAATTTTCCATATAAAAAACATCTTCTTGTTCCTCTAATACATTTACTTAGGTTATTATTTAGAAATTATTATCCCAATGGAAACTGTATATTCTTTCCTCCAAGGTCACCATTACCTGAACTCTTAGTTAACTCTTACCCTCTCTTCATTAGTGAGTATGAAAGATGGTTAAGGTATACATTGTTGATCATGTTTTTCAAAAAATTATTATGCATAATAACAAAATACATCTCTCTATTGTTCATCTTATTTGACTTATCATCGGAATATTTTCCACCAAATTCATTGCTAATCATTTCCCATCTGATTCCCTCCACTACTTAAAACTAAAAAGCATTAAATAATAAATGATTGTCATATTTAGTAATCACATAATCATGAAAAGTCACTTATAGTATGTCTAATTTATGACACCTTCTTCAATAAATGATGCAATAGGTTAATCCTTGGTTATTCATAGCAAACCAATATTTTAATCAAATATGATGGTCCGTGATGATTTTTTGAATTCCAAAAACATGTCCCCCAAGAGTATCAAACCAGCTATGTAGCAAGACCCATTTTTTGTTTACTAGATTATCCCAAGTCAGGATCGAGACATCTTGTCTGTGTTTTTACCAATATATACCTCTATTTCAAAGCCACAACCACTTGTAGTATCTTGAATGGGCTGTATTTTTAGGAAACCACTCACTCTATGCTTCATCAAAATTAAAATTAATTTTCATATTCATTTCATTGACCTTATACTTACACATAGAAATGTCCTTATTATTATATATAAGGTTTTCTCAACCTATTTTCCATAGGATAATTAATCAACCACTCTAATACCAACTATAACTAAATATTATTGACATAAAAAAACATTACATCATTTTTTCTAGAATACTTAAAACACTAAAAAATTAGATCCCAAAGACTGTATTATAATTTTACCATTAGAAACATGGAAACTTAAACACTTTACATCAGTGTGATAAATTATCTCCCACTAGATTCTTCTTCACTAGAAACTTTTTTCGATACATAATACTTAATACACATTATCATAACCGGGGGAAGGAAAAATAAAAAACGATTATCTCAGATGCTCAGTAAGGGTAAACAAGGGAGAAATGATAGAATAAACATGACCATATATATATGAGTCTGTGATAAAAACATCTTAAGATCATACCCTTCATATCAATGATTATAAACATGAATTATGGAATAAATTTTGACATTTCAAAGGACATGAATCATATGTAAATAAATAACATAATCCATGAACTCTTAACATTTGAATAAAACATTGAATTGGGGAAAAGAAAAAAAGCATATAATTGGAATTACATAGTAGCCAAGGTATAACATACATGACAATCTTATTAGTATATGTTACCACCCCATTCCATATTGGTAGTCATGATTCACTACCATGGGCATCTTAGTAGCATGAATTCACTCCTCATAACATCTTGGTAGTAATAGTTCACTCCCACGGCCATATTAGTAGTCAATGTTCACTCCCAAGACCATATTAGTCTATCTCATGAGATATAAATCATTACCAATGCATTGGAGGGAGATATAGGTCACATACCTCACATAATGAAATCATACGTACATGTTTCATAAAATCATAATCAATAATATCCTAACCCAAGAAATTAAATAGGTGTAAAAAACGTGTAATCATATCTCAACCATTGGGAAATAGATTTTTTTCATAAGCATTTAATCAAATAATATCCCATGAAAATAAGCATGTTTGATAAGAATATAAGCCATGAAAAAGAAATAGATATCAGAAAAATAATGGAATAACACATAAACCTTTAAGAGAAATAATGTGAACAGAAATGTTGAGTCATTCCTGCAAAAAGGAATTAGTAACACAAAAGGAGGTCATCTTCGATGGTAAATAATTTTGAAAGATCATTTAAAAACCCTTCTTATGGAAATTATCTTTTCTCTTTTAAAAATATCTTTTTAAAATGATATAACTTTTGAAAATAATTTTACTCAAAAGAAAATTTAAATCTTATAAATGAGGCACTAATAAAATTTTGAATTCATTATTCCTTTTTAGACATGTAGATGGTACTATTTTTATAAAAAAAATTTAGTCCTTGAAAAATTATATAAGAAGCATGAAAACCTTTTGAAAACCAAATTCCATGTAAAATACAATGAAAATATACAAAGAAACCTTGAAAATTATTTTTAACAAATTTCATTGAAAGTATCATTTAGAGGAATTTTGAAAAAAATAATATTTTATACATGAAAATGAATATTTAATCAAATAATTATGGTTGAATTGGTACAAGTTGTTTGACGTGAAAATAATCTTCCTCTTACATGGTAAAAGGATAGATAAATGTATTGTTCAGAAAGTGACAATGAGATTCCTTTGAAATAATTGCTAAAATGAAAAAATTAGAGAAATTTACTTTAAGGATCAAAGAATGATTGTATAATATTATTGGAATCCCTTTTTCGAAAACATGGATGTGAAGGTATAAGAATTTCTAACCGAAGAGATTGGTAAGTTCATATTTTCATAAAAACATTTTATTAATTAGCATAACTACCAACATGTGGGAATAATGGTACTGATATTTTATGAAATCAATAAAAATTAGTGTAGGAGAAAATTCATGAGTTTTTTTTTAAATATGGATCATATGATATTATCAATAAAAATGTGATCATAAAAAATCTCAATAAATAGTGAGACTGTTTCAATAAACTCTTATTAAATGGTAACTTTTAATCATACTCTCTGTATATGAAAATGAAATTACATGGATCCTAAAATATATTGAAAGTAAGTGGAATCATTTTATAATATTTAAAATTTATTTTATACACCTCATATAAATATATATGTGTATAAACTAGAATGTATCTCTAATATGAAAAATTGAGAAAAAATTAATTTATTGATTTGGTATGTTTTAAAAAATGAACCCAATTATATAAATATCATAAAATGGTCATGTAAATACAAATATATTTTACTCTAATAGGAATAAAATACATTAATGTTTAGTATATAAACCACGTGAAAGAGGTGAGTGGTGAATATGGTATGTCTCTTATGAAAATATTTAGTGAGGTTAAATTCCCATACAATGTGTCTTGACTATCGTAGTACACATTAAAACCTCTTATATAATAAATATTAATAAATTATAAATCTTTAAAAGAACCATATCGTTCTTTATTATATCATATATGGTTTGATTATGTCTTTATATTACCTGCTTGTTCTCAATTCCCTATTAATGTTTTGCTTTTGGTAATATCCACTTTTTTCCCATGTGTCATATTATGTTATATAATTGGTCCTTATACATACATCATGACTTCCAAAATTTATAATATGATATAAATTGATATTTATATTTTTTATATTTTTATTATAATAATACATCGAATATAGAATTATGAATTGGAATACACTATTCCTGGAGAAAGTAAGTCATATGTATGCATGAACAATATTTCTGTATAAATTTCATGTTGAAAGAAAGAAAGAAAAATAAATATATGTATATAAATTTATATATTCCATTATGAAATTAGATTTTTTATATCATATATATCTTCTATATTCACTAACCACATCCTTAATATAGTCCATGTTGTGTGTGAATGAATCATATTTCTTTGACGGGGTTGTAGTCCACACTACATCAAATAAAGTTATCATATTTGTTAAAAATGGAATGTTTAATGACATGTGTAGTAATGAATTATATAATCTTAAGGAAATAATAAATATAATATATTACATAATAATATAATGTTTGAATTATAATTTCCACCATGCGAAGCGGTAAAGAATTTTTTTTATCAATAATCATTTTGTGAGGCGATAGTTCGTCGTACAAGTAAAAGATATGATCATTTCCCATTAGATGGAAGTGTGTGAATGTGTGAAAACCTTATAATCCCAAAATACTAGTATATTTAATATTTCTTTTTATAAATTTATAGAATAATTTTATATTATGGAGTGGAGAATGAAAATAAAAGAAAATTGTTTGAGGGAATGAAGTCCCGTACACATATGCCTCATATCCTGTTCACCGAGCCTGGTTAGAAACCTGACCCTGGGAGCATCTCCCCATAAGATGGGGGATGCCAACTAGCAGTGGGATTGTATAGGTAGTACATTGGGGAGACTATAACCCTTGTCAAAGTAACGCATTGGATACAACCAAACTGAAAATTAGTAGAAGCATAACCATATAGATATATATAGTAAACAATGGAGAATAAAAGGATATAGCGGAAGAGTGAATAAGTCAATAACATAATAAGAGCATAATAATAGGTTTCTAATACAATCATGGATTCATTTCATGATAGTAAAAAAGGAAAGCAGAATATTAGAAAAATATAATACTAAATAAAAATTATAAATACAAACAAAAGACAATTTATGCTCCATAGAATCTCACACCTAATCCTTGACCTCTTCTCCTAAGCTCCATCTAAGTAATATGAATCAAAAACCCAAAGAGTGCTGTTTTCCCACATACATAACTATATAAGAACATTATTTTTGGGTTCCGAAGGGAGTTTGAGTAGTGTGTGAGAGAAAAATATCATTGTTCCACCACCAATAGTGTCTACGTGTAATCTGAGTATGTGTTCATATGTAAACTGTATGCATATAATAGTGGAAAAGTATAAAAATGGTGAAAAATAATTAACCACCCACCCAGGTTCATAATTTATACCTGGTAGGTCTACCTAATTCATCTAAAAACGATATGTCCAATCATGTGACCATAAATATATAACTGGCATGGGGTATGAATTATTCACATCCATATAGGTATATAGAGATTGTAATTTCCATTTGGTAAGAATTCCTCCCACCGATACAATTATCGTGATTATAACTGTAATGGGGTAAGAATGCCTCCAACCCATACATGTAAATAGAGATTGTAACTCGTGTGGGGTAATAATTCCTCCCACACATAGATATATAGAGGTTATATCTTGTATGGGTTAATAATTCCTCCCAACCATACATTTATATCATAACTAGTATGGGGTGTGAATTTCTCTCACCCATGTACACATCATAAGCACATAATCTTAGACAAGGAATTTCCATTGATTTCATATAATATAAAGAAAATCCATCTTAAATCATTTCATTAGCATATGATATTTATTAAATGCATATACACAAGGAATGAGTTCAACCATCATATACAATATGTTCATTTAATAAACAATCTATTTCATATAATTCATTTCCAATAATAAAACAACAAGTTCAGGACCATAACATCCCACGAAACAATTCCATTAAAACTAATTCATTTAAAATTTTGTATCCAAGAAGCCTTAACAAACCAATACAAGCCAACCATCCAATTATCATATCCGGGAAAACCTAATTACAAGAGAAAAAGCTTTGAAAAAGGCCATCTAAAATTGTCACATGCTGAATTTAGAAATTCCATGCCTAAGAGGTCTAAACACGCATGGGGTGTCGTGGGTTGAAAAAATAAACATGATAAAAGGTTCAGTTTAATTTAAACTCATGATGGGGAATATAAACATGATTCTTTCATTTTTGGAAACTAGCCTAAAGCGGCCAATTTTTTTGGAACACCCCTAGGGTGTCCTTCTGAAGATTAGGGGATATCTAAACACACTATAAATATCTAACTAAAAACAATCTAATATTTAGGCTCATTTAAACATGATGGAAGCAACACATCAAGTTATCTCTACAAATCTATTATCATGGAATGATGGGTTAAATATGAAATGTCCAAAACCCAAAAGGAAAACTATGCCCCTACCTACCTTAATACCATAGACAAATCCTATTTTAATATCAACCTCAGATTGAATGTAGGTCCGAATAGATAGGAATTTCTTTCCAATTCCATGAAAACCGGTATAATGTTCTAGAATCTAAATATCATAATAGATTTCTTGAAGAATATATAGGAGTAGAGAGACTATAAATCATTTCTGTAAGGGATCCATCACCTCCAAAAAATCAAGGATCAGACACTAGATCAATCCACTAGCTTAAATATAATACCTAAGGGATTGGGAGCTGAAATGATTGGAAATACACTAGTGATATTAGGGGGGGGAGAGGAAAAAGTAAAATTGGAACTTAAGTTAAATATGTGTTAAGGTAAACTTTCCCCTAAACACACTAAACTAGATTTAAAAACTGTGGGCAGACTATGTGAAAAGGCTTTGTCCCCTTTCTCCAGTAGGCCTCATGGTTGTGTTCCTAGTCCTCACTATTGCAGGAAAACCATACCGACGTGTAAGTTCCCCTTTATATAGCCACACAGTTTCCACAAACCATGAGGCATTGGATGCACGGTTTAAACTAACTATATAGTCTATTCTATAATCTATTTCCCCAGACCTCACTCTTTTGACCTAACCATGGACACTTTTCAGTCCTTCCGTAGGCCGTATCATACATTTAACATGATCAAATGAAAGATTCAAAATGAACAACTGATGATGCACACCACATTCAATATTCGGGTAATTACAACCTCCCATCCTTATAGAAACTTATCCCCAAGTTTTCCTCTAAAGGGTAAAGGGGTACTATTGACAAAGTGTTCTACCCACTATGATTGTATATCAGCTTCCCACTCCTAGGTATCATCCTTTAATTATCTATGATACCATAGAACTTGTACATGAGTAATGGACTTTCCATAGTGTTTATTCAGCATATAATCTACAATATGCACTGGATACTCCTCGAATGAAGCATCCATGTCTAGCTCAACCTCATCACATTGAATGACATGAGATGGGTCCAGAATATTGGAGAATTTCATATACATGGAAGAAATAATGCATATACCGGTATATTTGAGGTAGTGTCAGCCGGTAAGCCACTGGTCTGATCTACATCACAACCTCAAAGGGTCCAAAGTATCTCAGCAATATATTTCCCTTCTTCTAAATACATCAATGCCCCAACATGGATGATACTTTTAAGAAACTACATTCTCCGACCTTACACTCAAGAGGTCTCTAGTGTCTTTTGGCATAATATTGATTTCTAGAATTAGATGGGAACACGTCTTTCCTGGTCAGCAGAACATTCTCTATAGTTTCTGTAACGAGAAGAGGCCCATGAATAGCTTCTTCCACTACATTTTTCCAACACATAGGTAAGAAATATGTCCTTCTATAAAATACTTCACAGGGATCCATCTAAATGGTATCCTAGAAGCTATTATTACAAAAAACTCAATGAGGGAATTGTGTTTCTCCCAAGAACCCCCAATGTCGAGAACACACACATAGAGAATATCCTCTAGCACCTGTATTGTATTCTCTATACACTACGGGAAAAATGCGTATTTGCGACGGGTTATTTGCGACGGGAATAAATCTCGTCGCAAATAGTCCCGTTAAAAACTTATTTGCGACGGGGGTATTTACCCGTCGCAAATAATTAGGCTTTTGCGACGGGATTGCTTTCCCCGTCGCAAATAGTTTTCCCGCGATGCGCGCCAAATCGCGGGAAAACTATTTGCGACGGGAATATTTTCCCGTCGCAAATAACCAGCGGCGGTAAAAGGTATTTGCGACGGGAATATTCCCCCGTCGCAAATAGTATGTCGGTAGGTGGTTATTTGCGACGGGACCCGTCGCAAATAACTATTTAACCGATGACCGTAATAAATGTTGGCTAAGGTATTTGCGACGGATACCGTCGCAAATAACACTATTTGCGACGGGAATCCCGTCGCAAATGGACCCGTCGCAAATAATCTAACCTATAAATACCCCCATCCGTTTTTTTCAAATCATTCTCATTCTCTATCTTCTCCTGCTCTCAAACTTGTGTTTCTAAAGTTGAGTTTTTCTTGAGTTTAATTTTTTTCGGAGCTGATATTAAAGTTTTGAAGGACAATCAGAGCAGATCAATTTTCAAGGTATTTATGTTCAATTTATTTTAATATTTATTTTTAATTTTTTATTAGTTTCAATTATTCTTAATTAGTTGTAATTTAATTATGTTTATATTGTTTTATTACTTAATAAATTTAAATTATTAGTATTGTTCATAGTTAATGGTAATTAGGAATAATTAGTAATAATTTTTAATAATTAAGAATAAATATTAATAACTAGTAATAAATACCAATAATTAGGGATAATAACATTATTACATTATTAGTCTATTTTATTATTAATATTAAAATAATATAATTTTTTATATATATACAGTTCTCTTTTCATCTGTGTGTTTGCTGTCTTCAAATGTATTATTTGTATGTGGAGATAGAAAACGCACAGATGAAAGGAGAACTGTATATAAATTAGAAAATTATATTATTTTAATATTAATAATAAAATATACTAATAATGTTGTTATTTTTAATTATTGGTAATTCTTCCTAATTATTAGTAATTATTCATTTAATTACTAATAATTAGGAAGAATTACCAATAATTATCAATAATTAGGAATAATTAGTAATAATTATCAATAATTATTAATAATTACCCATAATTAGTAATAATTACCAATAAATAGTAATAATTACCAATAAATAGTAATAATTACCAATAATTAGTAATAATTACCAATAATTACCAATAATTAGTAATAATTAGTATTAATTACCAATAATTAGTATTAATTACCAATAATTAGTAATAATTACCAATAATTAGTAATAATTACCAATAATTAGTAATAATTACCAATAATTAGTAATAATTACCAATAATTAGTAATAATTACCGGTAAATAGTAATAAATAGTAATAATTAGTAATAATTACTGGTAAATAGTAACAATTAGTAATAATTAGGAATAATTACCAGTAATTAGTAATAATTACCAGTAATTAATAATAATTAGTAATAATTAGTAATAATTACCAATAATTAGTAATAATTACCAATAATTAGTAATAATTACCAGTAATTAGTAATAATTACCGGTAATGAGTAATAATTACCAGTAATTAGTAATAATTACCAGTAATTCGTAATAATTACCAGTAATTACCAATAATTACCAGTAATTAGTAATAATTACCAGTAATTACCAATAATTAGTAATAATTAGTATTAATTACCCATAATTAGTATTAATTACCAATAATTAGTATTAATTACCAATAATTAGTATTAATTACCAATAATTAGTAATAATTACCAATAATTAGTAATAATTAGTAATAATTACCAATAATTATTAATAATTACCAATAATTAGGAATAATTAGTAATAATTACCAATATTTAGTAATAATTACCAATAATTAGGAATAATTACCAATAATTAGTAATAATTACCAATAATTAGTAATAATTACCAATAATTAGTAACAATTAGTATTAATTACCAATAATTAGTATTAATTACCAATAATTAGTATTAATTACCAATAATTAGTATTAATTACCAATAATTAGTATAAATTACCAATAATTAGTAATAATTACCAATAATTAGTAATAATTACCAATAATTAGTAATAATTACCAATAATTAGTAATAATTACCAATAATTAGCAATAATTACCAATAATTAGTAATAATTACCAATAATTAACAATAATTATCAATAATTACCAATAATTAGTATTAATTACCACTAATTAGTAATAATTACCAATAATTAGTAACAATTACCAATAATTAGTAATAATTACCAATAATTAGTAATAATTACCAATAATTAGTAATAATTACCAATAATTAGGAATAATTACCGGTAAATAGTAATAAATAGTAACAATTAGTAATAAATAGTAATAATTAGTAATAATTACCAATAATTAGTAATAATTACCAATAATTAGTAATAATTACCAATAATTAGTAATAATTACCAATAATAAGTAATAATTACCAATAATTAGAAATAATTACCAGTAAATAGTAATAATTAGTAACAATTGGTAATAATTAGGAATAATTACCAGTAATTAGTAATAATTACCAGTAATTAGTAATAATTAGTAATAATTAGTAATAACTACAAATAATTAGTAATAAATACCAATAATTAGTAATAATTACCAATAATTAGTAGTAATTAGTAATAATTACCACTAATTAGTAATAATTACCAATAATTAGTAATAATTAGTAATAATTACCAATAATTAGTACATTATTTGTATATTTTATTATTAATATTAAAATATTATAATTTTCTATATTATATACAATTCTCTTTTCATCTGTGTGTTTTCTGTCGCCACATGTAATATTCGCATTCTTTTTCAAAATTATCAACCTACTCGCCAATGGAGAGGTGAAAGTGAATGCGAATATTACATGTGGAGACAGAATGTTAAACACACAGATGAAAGGAGAATTGTATATAATATAAAAAATTATGTTATTTTAATATTAATAATAAAATATAATAATAATGTTATAATGTTATTATTATATAATTAATGTTTATGAAAAAATTATATTAGTATTATTAAAATAGTAAAAAATCAATATAATATTAAATATACCAATATTTGTAACATGTTTTGCTTTATTCTCAATATATTCAATCTTTAATTGAGTGTTTTTTCTAACAAATTATTCAAAACCAGTAATGCTTTTATATTTTATAGAGAAATATGGAACAACGAGGTCGTCAACAATCATTATTAGGTGACCGCATATGGATAAATCAACGTAGAAATCCAAACGGTTCTGGTTTAAATCTAGTATATGTTGAGGGTGTGGAGACTTTTTTATCATTTGCGGAATCAAATTCAGAATTTTTTTCAGAAGAAAAAATAAAATGCCCTTGCAGAAAATGTGCATTGAGATTGTTTGACACGTTTGACAAAGTGGGAGAACATCTCTTGCGTTTTGGTTTTCAACCAGATTATGTTTATTGGTATCAACACGGTGAACGCAGTTCCAGAGCAGGTGATACCAACTTGATTCCGGATCCATCCCGGTTTCAAGATTTAGTACATGATGTTGCAGGTTCATCTGTTCAACATACAGAAACTCCGGCTGATATAGCTTCAAATCCTGAGTTGGCACCTTCTGAATTTTATGAGTTGTTGAAATCTGCTGAGGATGCATTATATCCTGGTTGCAAGATGAGAAAATTAGAAGCAGTTGCAAAATTTATGGCTATCAAATCAGATAACGGAATGTCAAACACCTGTTTTGACCAGATATTTTCTTTGCTGAAAACACTGTTACCCGAAGGAAATGTTTTACCTGCAAATTACTATGAGAGTAAGAGGCTGGTTCGAAATTTGGGACTTACTTGTCAGAGGATTCATGCATGTTCAAATGACTGCATTTTATATTCTTGGGAAAATGAGTCGTTGGATAGTTGTCCTACATGTGGGCAACTGAGATATAACGAAGGACAACACGGGAAGTCTGGTTTGATTCCTGTAAAACAGTTGAGATATTTTCCGCTTACATCCAGACTTCGGCGTTTATTCATGTCTAAGAATACATCGACAATGATGTCATGGCATAAAGAGAATATTTCAACTGATAAAAGCTTGAATCATCCATCCGATGGTGATTCATTGAAACATTTTGATAGAGTACATCCATCATTTTCTTTAGAAGCTAGAAATGTTCGACTGGGCCTTTCCACTGATGGTTTCTGTCCGTTTGGATCTTATGGTAGTCAATATTCATGTTGGCCTGTTTTTTTAACTCCGTACAATTTACCTCCATGGATGTTGATGAAGGAGCCATATATCATTTTGACTTTACTAATTCCAGGACATCCAAAGAAAAATATTGATGTTTATTTGAAGCCATTGATTGATGAATTAAATTTATTTTGGAGTACTGGTGTCAGTACATATGATGTTGCAACGAAACAGAATATCATACTGAGAGCAGCATTGATGTGGACAATAAGTGACTTCCCGGCTTATGGGATGTTATCTGGCTGGAGTACACATGGTCAGAAATCATGTCCTTACTGTATGGGAGAGAACAAAGCATTTATGCTCATTCATGGAAAGAAACCTTGTTATTTTGACTGTCATCACAGATTTCTTCCAGCTGATCATCCTTTTCGCAGAAACAAATCTCATTTCAGAAAAGGAACAGTTGAAAGGGATGGACCTCCAAAAATGCTATCAGGTTCGGAGTTAAAATCAGTTGTATTTTCATTACCTCCCATCACTTTTGGTCCCACAATAAATCAACAGAAAATTTCTGGTTTTGGGAAATAACACAATTGAATTAAACGTAGCATCTTTTGGGATTTTCCATATTGGTCTGATTTGTTGGTCCGACACATGTTAGATGTCATGCATATTGAGAAGAACTGTTTTGATAATTTGTTTCATACAGTTTTGGATACGCCAGGAAGAAGCAAAGACAATGTAAATGCACGTTTAGATCTTGCCCAAATTTGCAGGCGTCCAGAATTGGAACTATTTGAGAATGTCAGAACAGAAAGGTTACTGAAACCAAAAGCAGCTTATACACTGTCTAAAGAAAACCGTTTATTATTATGTCAGTGGATTGCAGATTTGAGACTTCCAGATGGCTGTGCTTCCAATTTGGGTAGATGTGTAAAGAATGGTCATATTACTGGATTAAAAAGTCATGATTGTCATGTTATAATAGAGAGACTTCTACCCATTGGATTAAGAGGTCTCTTGAATTATGTGATTTGGGATTCCATAACAGACATGTCTCATTTTTTTCGGGAAATTTGTGCAGCTACGGCAGATTATGATGCTCTAGGCAAACTTGAAAAAGATGTTGTTGTAATTATATGTAAACTGGAAAAAATATTTCCGCCGTCTTTCTTCGACTCAATGGAACATTTGATGTTACATTTGCCATATGAAGCCAAATGTGGAGGTCCGGTACAGTTTCGGTGGATGTACCCATTTGAAAGATGCATGCAAAAATTGAAAAGAAAAGTACGCAAAAAAGCATCTGTTGAAGGATCTATTGCAGAAGCTTATTTGCAAGAGGAAATATCTTTTTTCTGCTCCCATTATTTTGAATCTGAGTATCCTTCAAAACACAACCGAATGGGACGGAATGAGAGGAATATTGATGAAATCGACAATCAATTATCTATTTTCAACCAGTCAGAGCTTGGTTTTGGTGGAGTTTCTGAACGCTGGCTTTCAGATGATGAACATCATAGAGCTCATACGTATGTTCTGCTCAACTGTGAAGAGATGACATCAGTTGTATTGTAAGTGTTTATATCACTTATTCTCTCATTTATGTTACAGTAAATAACTTTGGTTTTTATAGGTTGTATGATAATCATATCAAGAAACAAATTCCACAAATTACAGCAGCTTCTCTCGAAGAACGTCGACTGAAAAATTTCTCTCAGTGGTTTCAAAAACTGGTAACATAAATTCTTTATCTTCTAGCAACTCATTAAATGTATAGTTTACTATATTGATAATTATTTCACAAATTTTCAGGTGTCTCGACATGCTGATAAAATTGACAAACAGTTGTGTGTATTGAGTAACCCACCTTCCAAACTTGTTAAAACATATAATGCATATGTGGTGAATGGATTTCGATTCCACACACATGCATATGGGGAATCGAAAAAAACAATGAACAGTGGAGTTAGCTTGAGAGGATCTCATCATCGAGAAAATGAAGTTGACTTTTATGGCATACTTGATGAAATCATTGAACTCTATTATCTTGGACAACATTACATAACCATGTTCAAATGTCGGTGGTTGGATACAGAGAGAGGCGTGCGTGTTCATCCGACTCATGGAATCATCGATATTAAATGTAAAAGTGTTCTCGCAGTAAATGAACCATTTTTATTGGCTCAACAGGCATATCAAGTTTATTATGCAAAGTACTGTGCAACATCAAGAGACTTGACTGATTGGTGGAGTGTAATAAAAATCAAAATTCGAGACAATCAGTTTAGTCAAAGTGAATGTGCTTTCACTGATGTGCAAAGAATTGATGTTTTTCAAGAGAGTACTCAAAATCAATCTTTTTTACAAAGAGACATGAGTATCGATGACGACACCCCACATTTAAGAGTCGGTGATGATGATGATGTTAATGATGTCACATATGAATTTGAAACGGTAAGAGATGAAGAAACTGTAACTCGAATGGATATCGATGATGTTGAGGAGGAATATGAAGATGACATTGACATATATGAAGATGATGATGAAGATGAACAGTGATAGCATTTCATGGTATTTATATACAATCATAATATGTATATATGTATATATAATAGTAATTATCAATTATTTGCTAACATTAACATTTTATGTTTCAGATGGACGACGCCACATTTTGTGCGTTGGAGGATGCTGACCTGACTTTTGATGCGGATGAGTTGCTGACAGATGACCCTCGGCCTGCAGGCGCTCCAGGGAGTACGCTGAGGGGGCGCGGTCTTGCACGATTGATGATTCCTGACCCCGTCCCCGAGCGACGTCCACGTCTTGGGTTTGATCCACGCACACGGAGGTGTGATAACCTGTGTGATAACATGTGGATTTGACAAAGATTTCATTAATCTATTTACATAAT
Organism: Viscum album; assembly: GCA_963277665.1. Lineage (NCBI taxonomy): Eukaryota > Viridiplantae > Streptophyta > Magnoliopsida > Santalales > Viscaceae > Viscum > Viscum album. The sequence continues at coordinate 99,778,690 of OY728122.1, read as the reverse complement.
AAATGTTTATTATTTTTTCAGTTTTCTGCATATAGCAGTCAGACAGTGCAGCGCTATTTTGTGCAACTATTTCTCTCAGCCGTGGACCACATGGGAGCAGATTCCCATTGATGTGCAGCAGGCCATGTTCGGCCATTGGTTGGTACGTACGTAAATAAATAATTTTTATTTTGAAAAATATTTCATTTCTAACTTGATATTTTGATTTATTTGTAGGGTTTATGGTATCTGATCGAGGATACCATGCGTGACGCCATCCACGAGGCATGGGAGGTGGCCATGCGTGATCGTCTTCGTCAGTTTTTGCACAATTTAAGAAAAGCTGTGATGAAGAAACAGGAGTGTCATATTTTGAGGAGTCATGTAGAGCACACCGACCAGAGTATATTTCATCCCATGTATGGGATGGATTATGTGCGCACTGGTTTAGTGGTGCCTTTCAGAGGAGATCATCGGTGGGGAGGGAGAATCGGGGGATGTATAGTGATCCTGCTACTTGGGAGCTCAGAGGTGATCGTCAGCATCACATCGTGGTCAGTATTATTTGTTTTCAAGTTTAAAAATTAACTGCATATAATATATTCACAATTTTAATTTTAAATTGCAACTATAGGAGTCATATGAGGCCGCAGCGGCACAGGCCCAGCCTGAGAGTCAGGACGAGTCATCAGATCAGACCACTGCCCGTCAGTTTGGTGAGGCGGCATGGATGCAGGCCACCCAGTATGCCTTCGAGAAGGGCCGGGTAGTTGGTATCGGCTCTCGACTGACTCCCGGAGATTATTATGGCAGTGCTACGATGTCGGCGTCCAGCTCGAGAGGAGCTCGTGCATCTTCTTCTACACAGTATGAGGATCAGTTGCGATCTCAGACTGCACAGATAGAGAGTCTCCGACAAGAGCAGGAGCAGATGCGTCAGCAGCATGAGGAGGAACGTCGACGCCAGCAGCAGCTGTACGAGGAGCAGGCGAGTCGGTGGCAGCAGCAGCATCAGGAGCAGATGGAGTACATGCGCCGACTCACTCATGCTTTAGGGATGGAGTTTCATCCACCACCATCTGCAGATCCCCCACCTCCCCCCCTCCCCCCTCCTTCAGATTAGAGTTTGTATTTCTGTTATGAAATTTGTGAAATCAAAATTTTTTTTTTCTATTCGTAGTTTCTGTCTCATTATAAAATATTAATAATATTATATTTTTAAAGAACAATATTAATATGAATAATAATATTATTTATATTTTATAATATTCAATTATATATATATATATTAAAATTATATATATATATTAAAATTTTATAATATTAAAATTTAATTATTTTTTTTGTAATACTTGAATTATTTTAATATTTTAATGTAAAATAATTCTATTATTTTTATATTAATTAAAATAACTTATTAATATTTTTTTATTTATATATTATAATTTTAATATTATTATATTAATTAAATCATTTATTAATATTCTATTATTTTTTATTTTTGATTTATAATTCTACTATTATTATAGTAATTAAAATAATTTATTATTTTCATTTCTAAATTATAATTCTATTATTATATTAATTAAAATAATTTATTAATAATTTATTTTTTTTTATTTTTTTTTTTAGTATTTGCGACGGGATACTATGCCCGTCGCAAATACTAGTATTATTAATAGTTTTTTGTTTTTTTTTAAAAATAGTATTTGTGATGGGTCCCGTCGCAAATACTATTTATAGTATTTGCGACGGGATACTACTCCCGTCGCAAATACTAGTATTATTAATTTTTTTAATTTTTTAAAAAATTAGTTTTTGCGACGGAACCGTCGCAAAAGCGATTACGACGGGTCCCGTCGCAAAAACTATTTTAAAAGTTTTTTACAAAAATACGGAATACTATTTGCGACGGGGAGATGTCCGTCGCAAAAAAAAGGCTTTAGCGACGGGCCCGTCGAAAATAAGTGTAGTTGCGACGGCGTTTTCAGCAACGGGCTATTTGCGATGGGATCCCGTCGCAAATAGGCCGTCGCAAATACCAGTTTTTCTGGTAGTGATATGTCCATAAATCTGTGGTTGATTGGCTATGATCAAAAGTACTTTTTCACCCAAGGACATATCCAACCCCTACCAGGACTATGATGTAAAAAATCATCTCTATCTAAAATGACAAAATGAGTTTCTCTATAAAGGCTTAACACCACATTTATATACAAACTTCATAGATCTTTGAAAAAAGGTCACTCACATAGTTATGAAGCCTGAGACCATTTTCAGACGATCGACGATAGCTGACACTATTTCAATTCCACAAGGTGGTCATGTTAAATAGGTCATAAAGTCCATTAAAACATCATACCATTTCTTCTCAGGAATGGAAAATGGCTAAAGAAGCCTTACAAGTTGCTGATGTTCCCCCTTCACCTATTTAAAGGTGGAACATCACATGGGGATATTGGATATTTCATCATTCATGTAGTGCCAAAAATATTGATGTTGTAGATCTTGATACATTTTGGTGACCCCGTGGTGAACTTCCCATGTTGTGGCATGGAAGTCCATCACCAGGTCCTCTCTGATGTTTCCTAGAAACCATACACCCCCATATAAAAATATAGTATAATCCCCATTGACCATCTACTAGAAGTTGTATCTTCTTCACTGAAATTTTTCCATAGGATGAGGAAATCAGGATCAGATATTTTACTCAGCCTTACTCATTTCAAATGAGTATATGTCACCTCTAAGGATGAGAAGATTTTCCGACCATGGTACTCTTGTACATTAACATGCATCTATGCGAATAAAGCCATAAGATTCAATTATTCACTTGAATTTTGAAATACCCATGTCTGAGTCTTTCAACTCAGAGCATCAACTACTAAATTTCCATTCCCTATAGTATAAGAAATAATGAAATAAAAATAATTTTTGAATTTGACCCACCTATGATGCTTGAGATTCAGATCTCACTATGTGAAGAACTATTTGAGGAATATTTTGGTCCATGAACACAAAAAAATGATCTCCTAATAAATATTTTCTCCCAAAACCTATGTCATGAACCATAACAACAAGATCATGGTCATGTGTTGGGTAATTCAAAAAATGAGGGCTCAACTGATGAAAACCTTATGAAATGTATCACTCTTCTTGAGTCAGAATAAATCTAAGACTTATATTATTTTGTCAAAAAACACTGTATAAACAATTCCTAGTTTATTTAGAATCATTATCAATGCTAAATTCAAAATTCCATTCAACTCCTATAAGAATGATTCATATGATTCATACAATTTTAATTTCACACAATTATTTTTCATTCCCATAAGCGGTGCAGAAAGGAGTGAGAAATCCTAAATGAAGAGTCTGTAATATTCATAAATCCCTAGGAAACTATGAATATCAATGATTTTATAGGGGGGAACCGAATAAACTAAAACACCATTTTTTATAGGATAGAAAAAACTCTTAACTCTGAGATGATATTACCCATGAAGTGGAATTTATTTATCCATAAGTCGCATTCATTGAGCTTAACATACAACTGATTCACTCTAAGAATATTCTGAATGATCTCTAGATGGGTAGAATGGTCATCTATGGAATGTCAATATACCATGATATATTTCTCAAATACAACAATGAATGAATCAGTATAGGGGTAGAAAAAACAATTATAAGATCCATGAAGAAAAAAGGTTCATCTCTAGGTCCAAATGACATAATCATGTACTCATATAGACCATACCTACTCTTTAATGATATGTAATGTATGTCAAATGTCCTAACATGAACCTGATGATAGCCAAAACTCATATCTATTTTTGAAAACACCATCTCTCATTAGAGATGATCGAAGATGTCATTTATTTTAGGTAGTGGATACCGACACATAATAGTCAGCTGATTCAGCCGATGGTAATTTTCATAATGATTAAGTGTTTCCTCCACCTTCATGAAAACAAGGACTAGTGAACCCCAAGGAGATGTGTTGGGGGCATATAAGTCATTACCCCTCCAGATCCTCCAACTTCTTCTTGAGCTCAAAATCTCTATAGGTTCCATCATATAAGGAGGAATTTTCATTGGTGCTACTTCTGGCATGATCTCAATAGTAAACTCATCCTCTATCACTAGGCGTAGACCCATGAAATACTCAGAAAAAACATCTTCGAAATTCTCTACTACAGTAGGAAATATAGTGGGTTGTAACCCTTGATCATCAGTGTAAAGACTAGTGACCTATGCTATAACACTGCCCAAACTCTACTACCGAGGTCCTAATCTTGCCTCACTAAAATCCCATTATCCATTGTGAATGTGTGTAATTCCCTATGGGGATTTAAATGTTACCCTCCAATGATAGTAATCAATATGGGATCTATAGAGAACTAGGAATTACAATAGAATTATTTCATAGAAACCTGACATGTCAAGAACGTATAGGTTCCATTTGAAAAGGTAATCTCTTAACTCAGGCTGGAAATTCTAAAAATGGTGAACGCCCTATGAATGGAAACTGAGGGCTGTATCTTACATCATAACTCTATGATAATACTCATTATGGGGTACCAAACTCTTAGTAAAGGTATAAGATATGAAAGAGTGATACACACTTGTATCTAACAAAAAAGACACTTAGGAAAAGGTAATAAAAATATTACATTGTATAGTAGATGGTTTGGAACTCTGCTCCTACAACATAGGTTTGACCACATTTAACTAAACTGTATCATTGCACTGAGTCATAATAAGAAATCCCAAAGATGGTACACTCTATTGGTGCAATGAATTATATTCCTGATTGCCTCTACCTTAAATTCCACCTCATCCTGGTTGATCAGAAGTATTCCTACTGCCTGATTTTGTGATCCTACTGACCATGCTCCTAATATAGGAGTAGGTGTTGAACCATGCTCACTAGGCATTGGAGAGAATGCCCTATAGAAATGGTATAGATTTACCAGTCTTCTACATCCTCTACAATCTACTTGATTCCATGTTCATTGTCTTCTAAAATATCATGGAAGCACATACTAGTGATAGATAAGAGAACTACCCGTGAAAGGAGACAGACCATTTCTACCTCATCTTGGATCATTGAAGCGTCACATTCCCCTAGAAGAGGTTCCACTAGAAGCCATAGGGGTTGAACTGTCCTATCTCATGCCTTCAAAATACCTCAAACATCTCTCTATAATTAGGTCATGGTTCACTATTTCAGAAATAGTAATCATCCTAACCCTATTGACTTGCGATCCAATGATTTAACACAGACCATTCTCAAATTTCCTAGTATCTATTAGATCATCAGAAGCGAGATAAGAAGAGAAACAATGAAGATCATTGAAAAGGATGAGTAATCTGTAACTGACACAACCCATTTCTATAGATTCATGAAATCTCTCTCTCTATTAGCCTTTAGTGTCTCGGGAAATAAGTAATCATGTAATATAAATTATAATTCATCCTAAACCATCTCTGTATGTTGGAATGGCTAGGTGATGACATCCTACCACCTCATGGATGAATCATGTATCAGTTAAGAATCGTTCTTTACCCTCTACTGTATAGGTGTCACTATGTTATCTATGATAGATAGGATTTCCCTGATCCAAGACTCCAAAACAAGTGGTCTGCCATCCCCAGTAAAGTAGAATGATACTGCTGCTGAAACTCTTGAGTCAACTCTTCAATACTTGAGGCAGGTCGTACTCTACCTTTCATACTCTACATCATACACAATAATCCCTATTGAAATAGGGAATCAGTTCCCATATCATGAATAGGAGGAGGAGCGATTGATAGCTCGACCTGAAGAACAACTGACAGATCAAGGCCTGGAACCTCAAAGAGAAGATCATCACTGCTAGCAAGCCACACAACAAGTGGACATCATTGTAGAATAATGCAACAATTCCAAATGAATGCATCAAAATATATTTAAGTACCCTAGATGATACCATTAAATAATAAAGGATAGGTACTAAATCATTCTTTTTTACGATGAACCCTTCTCTCTTCATCCTTCAAAAGTATTTCCCAGATGATAGAGCATACCATAATAAAAAAGAGACCCCCACTACTATGGTTGGGTTTAGGAGAAGTCTCCAAGTTAGGAACCAGAAAGACGATTTTTCTCTTCTAATAAACCATTTCCCAATTAAAAACATTCTTAATAGATAATTTAAACAATTTAAATCAAAATAATCCAATGATATGTCATTTTTCGGCCCATAAGGTCCCATAAACCTTATAAACCAAAAGAAGACACAAAATGGGATGCCATTTTCATCTAAATTGTGCTTATACATGTTATTATACATATATCAAATGGTTGAGATATATGTAATTCAATTTTCTTATTCATAAGTTCTCATACACCTTATGATTCCAATAGTGGATCCCAATAAACCCACACCATAGAACAATCCAAATCCTACAAGAACTGTCTGCACAATTGTATATATGTAACGAGGCACAAAAAATATGTAACAGGAAATGATAACTAAAAATTGTAATGTGACATGGAAATATTCATATCCTACACATATGAGGCATATTGTGATGCATGTTCTAATACATAACCCTCAATTAATTGTGTCAAAAATTTAATATTAATCTCAATATTAACAATATCAATAACATTACAAAACATGTGAAGAACCCAATGATGAAATGGTATCAATGATAATAGTGGAACCAATAACAATCATAAATAAGGAATGTTGGTCTTTACTCCATACATGGGTTTTCCATGACCAACAAAGACTTATGATTATGTCCCCACGAATTCCTAATCTCTATTATATTCTATCGAAATTGTAATGGAATAATGGAAACCCCTTTGATATCACTTTGGGATGTCTTAGACCAAGCTACCACATAACCCATTCCCTGAGCCTGGTTAGCCACATGAGCCCTAACGCATCTCCCCATATGAATGATGTTTCCAAATAGTAGTGGGGGTATAGGTAGTATGAAGGAGAGACGATATCCCCATGTTAGAGTAACATAGAAGATATAAAAATAGTTAATAGTATAGAAAGCATAACCAAACATAAAAATATAGTAAACAGAACAGCTTAAACAGATACTGTGGAAGAATAAATATCAAACTAACAAAATGATAGCCTCATTGGTAGTGTCTGATACAAATATTTATTCATGGTATTCTAGTAAAAAAAGGAAAATATAATACTAGAAATATGTATTCTAAACAAAAAGTAAAAAAAAGTAAAAAAAATTCCAAAAGTTTCTCTATAGCATCTCGAAACTAAACTAAGTCCTATACTCATAAACACCATTTAGGCAATATGAATAAATATCCAAAATAGTGGTGTTTTAACATATCCATACATGTAGGTAATCAGTCTAATCAGGCACCAAATATTTCCAGAGTATGTTCTAAGATAAAAATCATAGTAGTCTGCCACCAAAGGTTTCTACCTATAATCAGAGTAGGCGCTGAGAAGTTAACAATGTTCAACTAACATCAGGAATTTAAAACAATGTTGAATAAATAATTAACCTCCTATTTAGGTTCCTAGAAGATACCTAACAGGTCTACCAACTTCAGCTCAAATCTGGTATGTGCAATCAACTTACCATATATATATATATATATAACATGCCTGGGGAAAGAATTCCTCCCATCCATATAGGTATATTGATATTATAACTAGAATGGGGTATGCATTTCTCCAACCCATTCACTTATAGATATTATATCTACTGTGGGGTTAGAATTCCTCCCACCCATACAATTACATAGAGATATTGACTATCATGGGGTAATGCTTGCCTCCTAACCATACATATATATAGAAGTTATACCTATCGCGTGGAAAATAATCCATCCCAACTATACATTTATATCATAACTGGAATGGGGTAAGAATGCCTCCCACCCATATACATATCATAATATAATCAATGAAATGGAATATCTATTCATATCATATAAAATAACAAAAAACCATCTTACATTATTTCAATGGAATGCGACATTTATTAAATGTAGAGGCACAAGGTGTGTGTTCAACAATCCTATACAAGAATTTATTTTAACAAACAATTCATTTCATATAATTACTTTTCACTAATATAAAAACAAGGGCATGACCATTTTCAACCCTTGAAACCATTACATTAAAACCAAATCATTTATATGGTTGTATCGATCAATCCTTATCCATCCTATACAAGTTGACTGTCCAATTATCAAAAATTGGAAATCCCAATTACAAGATCACTAGCCTTGAAAGATGACATATCAAATAAACACATGATCAATTTGGAAATTTCAAGACTAAGAGGTCCAAAAACACTTGGGAAGTCTCGGTTTCATTAAAATAAATATTTGAGAATGGTTAATTCCATTTTTACAAAAGCCAGTAGATATCAAAATGATTTGTTCATTTTTGGGAAATTCTCAAAAACTGGCCAATATGGATACCATACCCCTAGGGTGTCCTTATAGAGTATAGTGGAAATATAAAGCCCATATGAATATCTAACTAACATAAAACTGGTAACTATTGTAATTTAGACATTAAAAAACCAACACATCATGGGAGATCGGAAAAGTTCGTCTTGTGGCATGATAAATTAAATATGAAATGGCCAAAACCTAAAATAAAAACTATATGACCACATACCTTAGGGCATTAGATGAAGCCTTTATTGAAATCAACCTTAGATTCAATGTAGTTTGGATTATATCTGAGTTTTAGTCCAATTCCCCAAATATACCGCATATGAGCCTGCATTTAAATAGAACAACATATGGCAGTAAAAATAGAGACAAGAATACAGAGACTAGGGAGCCTTACCAAAATGGATCCAATGCTTCTAATAGATCAAGGATTAGACACCAGATAAAGGATCTATCTCAAATCCTATCCATGAGGGTTTGGGAACTCAAAAGAGAGGAAGTCCACTAGTTTTGTCCATAAGTGGGGAGGAAAAAGGAAAATTAAAACATAAGATAAATTGGGGTGATGGTAATTTTTCCCTAAAAAAATGTACTGTTTAAAAATCATATGCAGACCTTGTAGAAAGGATCTATCCCAAATTAAAACAAGACACATGGTCATGCACCAGGTTCACTTGGCTGGAGGCAAACCATGTAGAATTTCATTTTCCCATATCTATAGCCACACTGTTTACACAATCCATGTGGCCCCATATAAAGTCTATTTCCTCATAACTCTTTGCTCTAAACCAGGCATGGGCACCCCTAATTCCTTACCTTGGATTTTTAACACCTTTACCACGCTTAAAATAAAATATTGAAAATTAAAACCTAATTATGATCTCATTGATCAAAAGATGGGTGGTTATATAGGGAGTGTGTTACCTCTTGATCAGGTAACACATTTTGGTTTTCACCAAAGGGCTTCCTTGGAAGGCATAATACCCAAGGGGGGAATCAAAGAGGAAGTAAGGGAATTTTCAGATATATTTTGTTAGATATTGGTCAAGGCATTGTGGATTGGGAGGTGTGAGGACGTTGTAGTAGAGGAGGCGTTTTTTAATGGAGGAGTGGAACTCTTCTAATATTTAGGAAAAGGGAAACCCCACCAATGTTTTTTCATTGAAAGTGGATTACATAATGGTAAAAACAAGATAAAAGTGTTAATGAGGTTGAACGATGTCCATAAAATATATTTTGGACATGTTTATAGGACATTTTGGTCCTTACGGTTATGACTTTGTCTCTTATTAAGCCTAAATATTTTTTAAACGCTGCAATTAATTTAAATTAATTTCACTAAAAATTTTGGTATCAATCTATTTTGAACTTATTTTAAAATATAAATTATGATTATTTCAAATATGGAATCCATTTTTCCAAATTCCAATATCATAATTGGTATAAATTAATTTAAGTTTAATCTTGTCGAAGGGACGACAAAGGATTTTTTTAAATTAACAACCCTAAAATGTATTATATGTTTTTATAGAAAATATAAAAATGTATTTTATTCTAATAAACTAGATTGGATTGACTAATAAAAATTAAAACTTATTAAACATTATATATAATATAATATAGAATTTGGCTACATAAATAAATTAGATGAAAAATCAGTTTTGGGATAAACATTAATATTTTAACTATTCATTAAAAAAAGAAAAATCATAGAAAAATAAAACAAAATTAACCCTAACATAATTTTTTTATTTCTTTTTAAAAAATGAAATTTATTTTGACATTAAAATTTTATAAACGTTCCTAAATTTAGACTTAATAGTGGTTCTCCATTTAAAGATGGTTAAATTTCAATAATAAAAATATTGAATTTTACGTGTTAAATATGTTTTATTCATATATTAATCTTATGAAATATATTTTATGAATATGAAAAACATTACATGAATATATAAAATATATTTTAAATTAAAATTACCTTTTAATTATAATTAATTTAATTTATTCGGATTATAACAACATTGGGAGCATAAAAAGTTTTTTCTGTAAAAATACTCCCTTTATATTGAATTGGATATTATATTCCTTTCTAAATAAATAGTAACTAATTAATTAATTTTATATTTTTTAAAACAATATATTTAATAATATTTTTAATAATATAAAAAAAGATAATTTCACTAATAGGTTATGTATTATTGTATATTTGTTTTGATAATATATTGTAGTTCAGTAAAACTCGATCTTGCGTGTTATGCAAGCTATCGAGAAATTATAGTCTTGTATAGAAAATACGCTTGTGTATGTTCTCTGTATAGAGAAACATAACTTTTATTTTTCATATAGTACATGAATAACTTGTAGTTTCATATAAATCAATTAAAACATTGTGATTTAATATATATTAAATAACTCTATTCAGTGTAGTGTGAAATGAAGAATATCAAAAACATTAAATTAATTCGAATAGAAATTTCATGAAATCTCGAGGTATTTCATTCTACCGACCTTAAAATGAATTTTAACCTCAAAATGTTTCTTGGTTATTAATGGTTTAATACTAGAGATTATCTATCATAGAAACCCACATAGTAAAAATGAACACTAAAATGTCCTTTAAAAAGGAACGTTGCAAACATAACGGTTATCCAAAGTAACTCATATCTAGGTTTACACATGGGAGAACATAGGTGTAAATTTAAAATATAGACATAGAGGAAAAGTGGAAGTATTTATATGGAGTGATTAAGGCCATAAATAAAAAAATGAATGATCATGAAAATTTGAGGGTTTTGAAGTTATAAATCTAGGATGATTTAAAAGTCCATCAGCTCGTAAAATAATATGGTATTAGAAGACATTAATTTATTAATTTTCTGAACATTGTTTATGTTTTTTAATGACCATGAAAAAAAGGAAATTTTATTACTTGATATATTTATATAAAACAAATTTTTTATTTCGATTTTATAAATTTATAATTCATCCATTACATCAAGAAGTGGAAATCCAAATATTAAAAATGACCCCTCAAGTGCTAAAATACACTTTTAATGTATCTTAATGACCATAAAATTTGAAAAGTCTAACTTTTTGTCTCTAAATATTAATAAAAATATATATGCTTATTAAATTAATATATAAACATAAAAATGTAACAATAGTAGTTCCACATTAATATTTTTTCATCAAAAATAATTATACATTAATCATTACATTGCGTAGGACAGTGTTTGGCATGAAAATGTTATCATCCTTCGGTCATGGTTCAAGAACCATGACCTTGTTGGACTTGATTGGTTGTCACCTAACATGAATGGTTTCTTTTCCTAATACCAAACTAATATAATTTCTAAAATAAATAATAATGATATACATTAAATACGTTTAATCACTAAATATCATTTTATAAGGGTCATCACTAAAACCCAAATAAAGAGATACATCATACACATTTTAAGAAAAACAATATATTACAAGATAAAATTATAACCATTAAAAAGATTAAAATCCATAACATTAGATGGAATGTCCTAAAATCATCTTAATATTGATCACATTTGTTACACCCAAATATTTCATAGTACGTTATTTCTTAAATGTAATTCAATAATTTGCACAATATGCAACACCTATTTCAAGCGCACCACGACATACCAAACAATCTATTAAAAATACGATATGAATAGTGTTATTTGAATTTTTAATTTTATATATTCCATATAATCTTTAACCTCCATATTATATATTTCTTAGACATAATATAAGAAAAATTCATTTTTTTCAAATAATGGAATATTTTTCAGAAAATGAAATTTTACCTCCTTTTAATGGTAAATGCATTTTAAATCATATATTTGACACTTTTATATATCAAATTTGACAAAATAAACTTCTTATCTAGAATCGAGACATAAAAATTTAGTTTCGATAAATTTTTTCTGTTTTTCTAATAATATTCATATTTTGGTGAATAGTGAAGAACAATAAATTTAAATTGAAAACAACTTTTTTAATAAAATAAATTTATAGTGTTCAATTATACGTTTAAATGATTTATAAATGTAATTAGATTATATTTTTATCATTAAATTCAATTTAGGTCATTATATATAATTTCACATATAATGTTGACAAAAACACATGTTAATCCTTTGATAGTTTTTACTTTTTAAAAACCCTCCTTTGATTCTGACAACATAAATTAATTTTAAATTAATAATTGAAACTTATATGCTTTGAATTTGGGAAAATATAATTCATTTTTGAATTCATAAAATCAAAATTATCTTAGGGTGAATTTTTGGTATTTTTCTGAAAATATTTAATTTTTGATGAATATGGAAAAACACTGCGCTATTTTTTAAAACGGAAATTTTATTTAAATAATTATTTATTTTATTTAAATTTATTATAAGTAAAATTAGATATATAATAAATATATATGTTCAATTTAATTCATTTGAGTCATTTTATAATGAAATTTGATGAATAAAATGTTATTGAACTTTTTATCATTTTTTACCCACATTCTAGGAGCATTTGAAAATGTACAAAGAAACATAATTTTACCACTTCTGTGAGTTGAATGTTGAAAATCTAAGGAACACAATTGAAATAATTCAGTAAAATTTGGTTCAATGAGATGAAAATAATTTCAGGTGAATAGTGACATTTAACTTTTATTTACCACGGTAAAAAGTAAATTGGGTAATTAAGTGTAAAAATCATATTATAATTACCCTATCACATGTCAAATATCTATTGGTTAAGTGTAACTCTACCAAAAACTACATTAGGAATTAAATATGATCCTTTTTGTTCCACTTATATTAGATTATGAAATTTATTATTATTTTATTTAAAGAAGAGTTAAAAGTGTTAAATTCAATGTTTAATAAATAACCATTTTTAATATAGGGTTACACACAATATAAATTCAAATATAAATATTTATTAGAAAGATAAAATTGTATCCTAAATAATTTTATTTGATTTATAATTTTTAGAAATTATCTAATTTAATTTATTTATGACACAATGATGATGCAGTAATTACATTATTAATAAAATATTAAAATAATTGATATTATAAATATCCAAATAAAAGTAAATTGATACTATTGATGAATTTCAAAAATTATATAGCTTACTATTACATGTATTTGTTTATTAGATATTTTTTTGATGTGATAATGTTGTTATGAATTTCACAAAAACAAAATACCAAATATTGTCAAAATTGACATAAATTATTTTAAAAAAATCTATATTATTGTTTGATATAATATTACTAAAAATCTACAGTTCGGACAAAATGGTTAAATAATATTATATATATCATTAATTTAACACTTTATGTACTCTAGGAAGTTTAGAGTACGTTTATTAACCATATAGTGTAAGAATATAAGAAGACATGGTAATAGTTACACTATTTAAATAAGAGTTAAATATAAGATATAGTGTTAAAATGGTAACCTAAACATGTCTCAAACATGTTGGTTAAGATTATTTCGAGCCATAACAACCTAATATTCAATATAAATTGATTGGGATCCATTGTAAACTAAATATGATTGAATAATAATTTAATAATTTAATCTTTTTCTAAAATGACTGTCGCCCCTCTTATAAAAGGGCACTTCCCCTTCTCTCTAAATCACACCTCCAATGCCATTTGGATCAGCTGACCCCTTACGAAATATCCTCCCAAATTACCTAAAATCATACTATAGTCCTTAATTTGATCATAAATCCAACCTAAGGATCCATTTTGATCAACTCAAAAGGAAACACTGGAATAAGAGTAATAATTTACCCACCCTCTTTCAAGTTCTTTTCATCTTCCACTTCCTCTTTCTTTATTGTTTCCGTACATTAATAATAACTACAGTACCTACTACATACTATGATGTTATTATAACTATGGTACAACCATATTTGTTATTCTATCCATCCAATAAATGACAAAGTCACCATACGTGCCTATGTACGACTTACTGTCTCCTTGTTGTTGGGTAGTTTGTTATTCAAACACTTAATTATTTGGATGTGTATAATAAAGAGTAAAACTGATGTAAATAATAAATATAACACGTTAATGATTCTTTATATATTATATACCATAAAATTACAAAAGATTTCACCTGAAATATAAAGATATTTTCACTCATGCGTACGTATGGATTACCATCTCCACGAACGCGATAGATTAATTCCCCAATATAATAATTCATGAATAATTTTAATTTTATGATTTAAAATAATGTTTAAGAACATAATATCATTCTGGATGTGAATCAAATACATCTTATCCATAACAAACGTTACTTATGTTTCCAATAATATAAAGGAAAATAGATCAGTTAACACCTGAAATGATGATACTACTAAAATATAATTAACAAAGAAATATTGGAATATCATATATGTTATCATATTTTTGTATATGATTCATTTATAATTAAATAAAAATTATTTAACTATTATACTGGAGGATTTCGTACCCTAGACCAAGTAAATAAACAAGTTAATGGTTAATTTCAGAATCTCTTTATTATCCAAGGATGTTTTTACGTAAGTATCTCCTGGGGCCTCTTTATCATCAACATCCGTGTTTTCTTTAAAATGTATTTTGAAAAAATTTTACTCTTTGATAGAATATGGGTTTAAGTCATTTATACCCTTATTTGACCTTATATGTTTTGAAAGATATATTTTCATCATTTTCCAAACAAGGTACATTATGAACTTTTCTACAAAATTAATTTAAGAATGTTTTTTTAACTTATACGGGGGATGCGGCTATTTTCATCCATTACAACATCGTCAAAAATTCCCTTATAATATTGTAATAATATTTTCAAAATAATTGTTTTCTTTTATAATTATTGGACTCTTAAATGATTTCAAAATAGAAAGATTTATTTCACTGAAATAGTTTTGATTTTATCAATGTCAACATCCTTTAGTAAATTTTACAGTTTTTTATGTTGATTTATTATTATAAAATTATTCCATATTGTATTTAAGATTTTTTGATATGTTTGACTGTGGATGTGTTATTTCTATACCATTCATGGTTTATGGTCAAGTTATTTACATTTCGTATACTAGTTTTAATACCAATGTTTATGTTATGTTTCAACTTTTTCATATGAGGAATGTATTGGACACAGAAAGTGACGAGTGGAGCCCACTATAGCTCCTATGTGCATCAGTAGATCTCACGAGACAATGTAGTGTCTTGGAAAAAGGCCTTGAAAAAATAATATTTGATGTCTTGGCACAAGTCCTTTACTATGTGGTTATGATGTTTGGAATTATGTATTCCATTATTATGAAATTAGTTATGGATATTTCATGTGATTATTTGACTAATAGTATATCCATGTGAATAAGTAAATGGCATCATTTGATTTATCATTTCCATATTATGTTGATGTTTATGTTTAAAGGGATTTTTTAATGTTTTATACATTTCCTTAAATATTTATGCTAATTTATTAATGTTTCCTCTATATTGTTATCCTTACTGAGCATCTGAGCTCACCCCTTTATTGTGCTTTATTTTACAATGATTCCAAGAATTTTATTATATATGATAAGAGGGGTTAAGCAAGGGGATTTATAGAATTCTAAAAGAATCGTTTATGTTGTGTTATATTTTATAATGTGTAATGTAACATTCATTTATGTAATCTATTTTCCAAGACTGTGAAACCGATCGGTATTTCGGGACTTGATTCATTGTAATCATGCTAATGTATTAAAATAACGCACCGACTCTAGGTTTCTAGGGTCGGGGCATTATTGTTGGTATTCGAGGATGTTAAAAAACAACCTTGGAAATAGATTTAGATAAACTCTTATTAGAGAATAATACACTAAGATAGACCTTGAGGATTAGAATATAAGAACTTCCTAGAATTTTGGTAATTTAGATATTTTGTGTATTCTACAAACAATAAATCCCTCTCTGGATACGAGCAGGTAGAGGCGGCTCTATCACAGATGTACCTAGGAGTGAAAACTCTGACAATGAGTTTCAGGCTTGACCTGGGGTATCCTGGTACACGACAACAGGCATTGCTACACTCTTTGTTTCGACACTCTCGGGGGATATGCTGAGAATAATTCACAATTTTCATTACAATCCATTAGGAAGGATTTAGGAGTAAATATTTAATCAATGAAAACATTTTATTATTATAGATTTTATGCATAATCTTCTCAATTTAGGTTATGTATTTTACATGTTTGGAATTATGAATTGTGATTCATAAACTAACCTAGTGTATGACACTGTTTAAAAATGACACCTAGTATAAGGAATGATAATTACCGCAATATGCATGATCAAAATATTAAGAAGGATCATATCTTTAAATGACATTAATCAAACATTTAAAAAGAAAATATTCACTCATGTATTCTCATTATATGATGAAATAGTATCATGTGTTACTTAGTTAAGTAATGAATTCTCTATGTACTATGGATTTGATGGGATGCAAGAGAATAAAAGGATGGAAGAGAGAAAGATGGGTAAAGGGAAGAGGGGAAAGAATGATTTTACCATATGTGATAACTGTGGAGAGAATCATCTTGGTAAATACATAAAGTTAATGAGAGTTTGTTATATGTTTGGGGAAAAAGGAAACTATGTATGTGATTTCCAGGGAAATAAAAACGTTTCAAAGGTACAATACATCATTTTAATGGAGTAGGGACACTAAATTAATCAAGGTCCAAATAATTAGAGTAATCCCCACATGCTGCTATTAGATAATAATCATGTTATGATACTACTGATGATGAATACGAATGATTAGAGTTCGTATGTCATTAAATTATTCGGTCATTTGAGTATTGTATTAATGATGTACATGTTATAATAATTATAAAGTATATAAGCATTTTACTGAGTAATATTTTATTAAGGACTTGAGATTGTGTGGAACAAATAAAAGTAACTCAATAAAAGGTTGAATTTTTTGGAAAATATATGGATGAGAGACTGATAAGCCATAATAGGGTTATGATACTGAGGTATTGATTTTGGAATAATAAATGATTTATTTGGATAAACTATATTGGATATTCTTGACTACCTTAAAACTGATAAATGAATTATATATTCCATTATTCTTGGAGTTTACAACATTTTTTGATAGAAGGATTATATCCAATATTCTATATGGAACAAGGGAGTATGAATGTAATAAATCAATTTTTATGATAATTAAGTGTGTTACAGTGTTTTGTAATAATATTTGATGAAGGTATTCACAAGTTATTTTGTGAAAAAATGGATCCTCATTGTATTTACCTTCCTCGTTAATTTTGAATTGTGAGTTTCAATAGAAGTATTTTGGATAATTATAAAGGATGTAATCAATTAAGTTTGAAATTGGATACTATGGTTAAGGTTAAATCATTTCTTGAGATTATTTTTTGGATTTTCATAAAAAGGACAACCCGGAGGTTGGGGCGACAACCCGTCACTTCGGTCCTGGCCAGAAGACATAAAACCGCAACCAAAGGGCAATAAGGGTGAGTCACCTACCAATTCCATGCGTGATTTCCTGGTTTCTATAATGTATTTTTTAATAGTATGAAAAATTAATTATAAATTCATTATTTTAGGAACCCTATACGATTAGAATATATATAATATTTAAGAATTTAATTATCTTTTGGAGTGAAAGATGTGTTTTTGAATGGAATTAGTTGAAGGAAGAAACTATACTTGTCATGTATATTTTTTCCCATTATTCTATGAAAAACATTATTCTTAAAATTTAGGGAAGTGATCTTAAAACCAAAAATGTGTTATCCTAATACCGTATGCTTTTTTGAACCGAATATATTTTAAATCAACATAGATTGATGGCTTTGAGGCCCTCAATTTTACACTTATTTCTGATTCAGGACCTCAATTAATCCTTATAAATATTTATGTTTTTTCACCAATTATTTGTCTCTAATTTCCACCAATGTTCTCGTAATAGATATCATAATTTGGTGGTGACTTTTTCATTTCCCTTTCCCTCTTTTTATGTCATAATTTTATTAATCCAATTTCTGATATCTGTTTTCCACAAATGTATTATTCTATTTTTATCATTATATTTCTTAAGAACAATTTAAAATTTTTAAGAAGCAATTTATTGAAATATGGGGTAATGTAACACACCAATATTTCATAGTACATTAATTCTTTAAACTAATTCAACAAATTATGTTACACACAACACTGAGTTCGAGCACACCACGAATTACCAAACTAGTTGTTCAAAAGTGGTTTTGAATAGCATTATATACATTTTGGATTTTTTATATTCCATATGAATTTTAACATCCATATTATGTGTTTCTTGGACATAATATAAGAGAAAATTGATTTTTTCGGATAAAGGTAGTATTTTTCAGAAAATGAAAATTTTCCACCTTTTAATGGAGAACCCTTATTAAATCCAATATTTTACAATTATATATATATATTTAATTTTACAAAATAAACTTTTCTTTATAATCGGTACATAAAAATTTACATTCGTTATATTTTTGTTGTTTTTATGATAACTTTCATATTTGGGTGAATTGTAAAAACAAAAAAATTTAATTGAAATCAACATTCTTAATCAAAATAATTTATAGTGTTCAATTATACATTTAAATGTTTTGGAAATATAATTTGATTATATATTTATCATTTAATACATAGTAGGTCATTATAAGTAATTTCACATTTAAAGTTCGCATAAACACATGTCGATATTTTGATAGTTTTTACTCTTTTAAAACCTGTATTTTGGTTCTGAAATAGGAATTAACTTTAAATTAATAAATCAAAATCCTATGTTTTGAAATTGTTAAAATAGACTTCATTTTTTTCATAATATTAAAATTATCTTAAAGTGAATTATATGTATTTTTCTGAGAACTTTCAATTTTTGATGAATAGTGAAAAACATTGTGTTATTATTTAAAACCTGATTTTTATTTAATTAATTATTTATTCTATTTAAATGTATTTTAAGTCAAAGTATATATATAATACCTATATATGTTAAATTTAATTCATTGGAGTCTTTTTATAATAAGAATAGATGTATAAACGTTTATTGAACTTTTTAAGGTTTTTTACCTAACTTCTACGAGCAGTTTCAAATTTTCAGAAAACATAATTTTACTGCTTCTCTGAGTTGAATTTCAAAAAAATAGAGGGACATGGTTGACATCTGTTAGTAAAATTTTGTTCAATAAGATGAAAACAATTTTTGGTGAATAGTAACATTGGACTTTTATTTAACACGATTAAAAGATAATTAGGTAATTAAGGACAAAAATCATATAATAATTACCCTAACACATTTCAAAATTCTATTGGATAATTATGATTATACAAAAAAACCTTAAGAATACAATATGTTCCTCTTTGGTCCACTTGGATTAGACTAGGACATATAATATTATTTAATTTAAAGAAGAGTTAAAAGTGTTAAATTCAATGTTTAATGACTAAACTATTTTTAGTATAGGGATAAAGACAATATAAATTTGACTATAAAAATTAAATAGAAAGATAAAAAGATTTCATACATAATTGTATTTTATTTATAATTTTTAGACATTATATTATTTAATTTATTTATGACACAATGAGGATGTAGTAAATACCTTATTAATGAAATATTAAAATAATTGAAATTATAGATATCCAAATAAATATAAATTAGGACTTATTATGAATATCTCTAATTTTATAGATTAATATTACATGTAATGGTTTATTAGATAATTTTTTTTTGAAGTGATAAGGTTGTTATGAAATTCACAAAAACAAATTACCAAATAGTGTCAAAATTGAAGTAAATTATTTTTAAAACAAATACCATACTATTGGTTGATATAATATTCCTAAAAATCTAATGTTAGGCCAAAGGCCTCAAATAATATTATATATGTCATTAATTAACCACTTTAGGTACTATTTGAAGTTTATAGTATGTTAATTAACCATATAGTGTAAGAATACAAGAAGACCTGGTAAAAGTTAAAATATTTAAATAAGAGTAAAATATAAAAGACAATGTTAAAAGGTAACCTAAACTTGTCTAAAACCTGGTGGTTGAGAGGATATCCACTCATAACCACCAAATATTCGATATAAATTCATTTTGAGCCATTATAAACTGAATATTATTGTATAATAAATTAATATTTTATTCTTTTCCTAAACTGACCCTCACCACTCTTATAAAAGTGCACTTCCCCTTCCCTCAAAATCACACCTCCAAATCCATTTGGTTCAGAAAAACCCTACTCTAATATCCTCCCAAATTCCCTAAAATCAACCAAGATTCCTTAATTTGATCATAAATTGAAACTAAGTAGCCCTTTTGATCAACTCAAAAGGAAACACCCGAATAAGAGATAATAATTTCACCACCCTCTTTTAAGTTCATTTATTCTACCACTTCTTCTTTCTTTGTTGTTTACATACCAAAATAATAAATTCATTCCCTCCAAAATACTGTGATTTTAATATTAATTTGGTACAACCATATTCGTTATTCTATCCATCCTATAAATGACAAATTCACCATACGTGCCTACGTATGGCTTATCGTCTCCACGTCTTGGTGGATTTTGTTATTCGAACACTTCACTATTTTTATGGGTATAATAATGACATTAAATGATCTAAATAATAAATATGAAATTTTTATGATTCTGTATATACGATATACCATCCAATTACTAATTATTTCACCATCAATAAAATGATATTGTCACTAATGCATATGTACATATTATCGTCTCCACGAACGCGATGATATTAATTTCCCATCATAATCATTCATGAATAATTTTCATTTTATGATTATAAATAATGTTTAAGAACATAATATATTTCTGGATATGAATAAAATACATCCTTAAAATAACAAACATTGCTTACGTAACCAAGCATATAAAGGAAAAGTGATCAGTTTACACCTGAAACGATGATAGTACTAAAATATTGTTAACATAGAAAAATTGGAAGTTGATATATGATATCATATTTAAGTATATGATTCTTGTATAATTTAATAAGAATTATTTATCTATTATACTGGTGGTTAATGTACCCCCGACCATGTAAATGTACATGGTAAGGGATAATTTCACAATATATTTATTATCTGAGGTTGTTTTTAAATAAGTATCTACTGGGATCTCTTCATCATCGACATCCATGTTTTCATAAAAATGAATTTCAAAACATTTTTACTATTTAATAGACTATGGGTTAAAGTAATTTATATAATTATCTGACCTTATATTATTTTAAAGGAATCTATCTGTTCTTTTCCAAATATGGTACTTTATGACCTTTTTGAAAAAATTATGTTAAGAATCTTTTTTAACTTATATGGTGAGTGCAGCTATATTCTTCCGGTATAACATCATCGAAACTAAACTTACAAGCATATAAGAATATTTTAAAAATAAATGGTTTCTTTTATAATTATGTGACTCTTAAATGATTTCAAAATTGAAGAGACATTTCTCTGAAATAGTTTTGATTTCATCTATGTCAACATCCTATGACAAATTTTACATTTGTTTCATGTTGATTTATTTTGAAACAAATATAGAATATTGTATAAAGGTATTGTGACTTGTTTAACTGTGGATGTGTTATTTTTATACCATTCACGGTTTAGGGTTAATGTATTTACATTTCATATACTAATTTTAATATGAATGCTTTTGTTATATTTCAACATTTTCAGATGAGGACTATATTGGACTCAAAATGTGATGTGTGGAGCCCGCTATAGCTCCTCGGTGCATTGGTAGGTCTCATAAGACAAACTAGTGTCATGGTAGAAGGCCTTGAAAAAATCATATTTTAATTCTTGGAACCAGGCTTGACTATGTGGTTTTGATGTCTGATATTATGCATTCCATCATTATGATATTGGCTATGGATATTGCATGTGATTATTCTACTAATAGAATATCCATGTGAATATGTATATGGAATTATTTGATTTATATTTTCAATATTATATTGAATTTTATGATTAAAAGGCATTTGTTTTAGTTTTATACCCTTTTTTAAATGTTTATGGTTATTTATGAATGTTTCTGCTATATCGTTATCCTTATTGAGCATATGAGATCACCTCTATCTTATGTTTTATTTTCCTAGGATTCAAGAAGATTATTAGGATTAATAAGTAGGGTTAAGATAAAGGATTAATGGTGTTATCAAATGATCATTTATGTTTTGTTTTATAACTAATGTGTAATGTAACTTTCATGTATGTAATCTATTTTTCAATACTCTTAAACTGATCGGTCTTTCAGGACATGACTCCTTATAATCCTGAATATGTATTAAAATAATGCACTGGCTCGAGGCTTCTAGTGTTAGGGATTTATAACAATTATATCACAAAGTATCTCATTGTTCTCCCACTTCAATCATGTGAATTCCTACCTCATATATTCTCTTGGTACATAGTAATAAATAAGATTACCATAAAACCTTATTATAAACATACTTATATCCATATTATATTTTATAATGGATATATTCCTCAAATAAAATAAATTGTAAACCTAATATCATAAACCACTTGTTAATAATTCCTTAATTACACCCAAGGTAATTAATATAGTCAAATTTACTTATTCATATCCCAAATAACATTTTAAAAACAAAATATTATTACGACAATAAACATATTATGTGTTATCTTCCCTTATTAAAAATATCATCTTGTTAGTAAATCACTTTTCTAGTACATCATAAAAATTAAACATAATCTTGTATATCCACAGAAATAAACATAAACTGAAAAATTAATGCACATTTCACTAATAATAATACATAATTATTGATTAAAAGTACATAAAAACATTGATTATTAATCTTAATTATTAATTTATAAGAATGATACCTCCTTATATTGAATAATACCACTTTCCATTAACATTATCTCTATAGTCTCATCATCCTCAGAAATATAACAATTACTTTTACCACCTTTCTAGTTCTCTTTAGGATCATTCCACTTAGGATTTCTATTTTCATAATGACCATTAATTCCACACTAAATGGATTTAATGTTTGATGAAGACTTAGATAGGAAAATATTCCCATACATTTCATTTACCAAAACCTTTATTTTTCCTTTGTAGTTACTTCCCCCATATCCTTAATTTCCACATTCAAAAAAACTTCTTATTCCTCCAAGACATTCACTTAGTTGACTCATTTCACATTATTGACAAAATAGAAATATAATCTTCATTCCTCAATGTTATCCATTACCTGATCTCTCAGTGAACTCCTTAAATCCCTTATTTTGGGAGTCAGAGAGTTGGTTAAGGTACATTTTTTTGATCATGTTACTCAGAAACTGATTAGGCTTGATCAAAACATTCTTCCATCTAGTGGTCATACCATTTGACTTTCATCGTTAGATTGTCCATAAAATTCAATTATAATATTGTTCCTTCTAATTCCTATATTGAATAAAACTACAATGCATTTCATAATAAATGATTATCATGGTGATGGATCACCAAATCATGACAAGTATCTTATAGGATGTCTAAATTATGAAAAAATTCTTGATCAATGTCACATTAGGTTTGTCCTTTATTTTTTATTGACAACCTATATTTAAAGCCTTCATGATGGTTCATTAAAAATTTATAAATTTCAAAAGCATATCCGCTAGAAGTGTCAAACCAGGTGTGAATTAAGGCATGTTTTCATGTACTAGATAACCCTAAGTTAGGCTCGAGACATCTTGTCTGAGTTGATACCCCTAGGTACATTTTTTATTGAGCAACAACCACTTTTATTGTCAAAATATGGATGTATTTTGACGAAACCACTCACTCTGATTTTCCAAAATTGCGGTAGATTTACCCATAATTTTCCTTATCCTTAGACTTATCCTTAGAAATATTGTCAAAGTTATCACTATGGTTTTATAATATTATTTTAAAATTTTTAACTAATCCTTCACTCAAATACAAACAATAAAGTCCTAGTCCTGAGAAAGATAAGAATTAAATCAATTTTTGTGGTATAATAAAAAAATATCAAAAAGGACACCCAAAGACCGTATTAGTCTATTTTATATGGAAACATGAACATCAGTAACAAAAATTGATGTACATTATCTCTTACTATGTTCTTATTAGCTAGAACCCTTCTTGGACACATCATACTTAATACATATCTTCATAAACTGGGGAATTAAAAATGAAAAGGAGTGATCCCAGCTGCTCAGTAAGGGAAAATGGGGGAGACACGTAAACATAAACAAGATCATAGAAGTATGAGAATGTGATCAAAACATTTGAAAGTCATATGCTACATATCAAAGATCGTAAACATGAATCTTGGAATAAATCTTGACAGTTTAGAAGACATGAATCATAAGTAAATAAATAACATAAGACATTGGAAAATAACATAGGAATAAAAGATGGAATTGTGAAAATAACATAAGAATATAATATGAGGCATCTCTTCAAATGCAATCATATTATTAGGGGTTCACACCCCATACCATATTGGTTTTCATAGTTCACTCCCATGTCCATCTTAATAGAATTATTTCAATTCTCAAACCAACTTGGTAGTCAATGTTCACTCACATGGCTATCTTAGTAGTCAAGGTTCAATCCCAAGACCGTCTTGGTCTATCTCATGAGATAAAAATAGTTACCCAATTCATTAGATGGATATATAGGTCCCACTAGTCTCATAATATAAATCATAAGTACATGTCACAAAATTCTATAAAAATCATATCTTAAATGATGAAGTGAAATGTGTTTCATAAACATGTATTAAAATAAGAATAGGAGAATAAGATACATGTTTCATAATCATTTCCTCAAATCATAACACATTAAAAAGATAATTTAAAAATAATTTAACCTATAAAAGATAAAAAGCTTTTGAAAACATAATGACATAAAACATTAACCATTATGAGAAATATTATTAATATAAAAATGAATCATTTCTGCATAATTGAATAAGTAATAGATACATATATCTTCTTTAAGGGGAAATAGTTTTAAATGTTCTTCTAAAAACACATAATGAGGAAATTCTATTTTCTCCTTTGAAAAATTCTTCTTAAACTATAAAACTCTATGAAATTAATTTTCATGAAAATAAACATGAAAAAATACGAAGTAAGTACCGAGATTTTTTTGAAATCATTTTTCCTTCAAAAAATAGAAGAGGAGATTGAAAATATTTTGATAACTCTTTTCCTTGAAATCTTATAATAGAAAAATGAACACCATTGGAAATCCAAATTCCTTGACAAATACATTGAAAACTTATAAATAATTCCAGAAAATAACATGAAACCCATTTAATTTAAAGTATAAATTTATTTTTTTTAATAATTATACTTTTATAAATAAAAAGGAAAAATAAATGAAATTATAGAGGTAAATTTGGTACAAGTGGTATGAGGTAAAAAGAATATTCCTTTTTTACAGTAAAAGGTGAAAAAAATTCCATGTTCAGAAAGCGATAAAAATATTTCTTTGAAAAAAAATTTAGAAGAAAATAGGGTAGAAATGTACATTATTTATCCTAGTATATTAGTATAGTATTGATGGAATAATGTTTTTAAAATCATGGTTTTGAAGGTATCCAGACATCTGACCGAAGAGAGAGGTAAGGTAATATTTTCATAAAAATATTTTCATAATTATCTTGAGTACGAATAAGAAGAAAAAAATTGAACCAGTACATGAATAAATCATGTATAAGTAGAGTATAATAAAATTCATAGTTTTCTTCAAATATAGATCATATTATTTAAACAATTAAAATACCATCATAAACAATCATGGCAAACTCTGAGATTATTTCAACAAACTCATACCATAGTGTGATACTAAATCATTCTCACAAGATTGAAAAATGAAATTAATTGGACCATAAAAAACCATGGAATGAATTATATTCATGATATTAAATTTCAATGGAATTTTAACACCTCATATGAAAATATTGGTGTATGGCATGTCATGTGTTTCAAAGAAGAAAAATTGAGACAAAATTAATTTAACGATTTGTAAGATTTTGAAATATAAAACCCATTAAAAATTCCATAAAATGGTCATATAAATACTAATATATTTAGTTATATAATTCATATAATACATTTAAGGGTATTATATATACCATAGAAAATAAGTGATTAGTGAACAAGGCATGTATCTTACAGAAATAAAGGGTGTGATGATATTCCCTTACCATGTTTCTTGAATCTCATAATACTTATTAAAAACACATGTATAATAAATATATATTTACTATATATATAGAAAAAAATATTATTTCTTCTAATACCATATATGGTTTGATTATGGCTTTATATTATCTACCTATTAACAATTCGATGTTAAGGCTTAACATTGGGTAATATCTACTTTGTTTTTCAAATGTGTCTTAATAGGTTATATCTTTGGTTGTTATATTTATATCATTATTTCGTAAATCTAAACCATGTTTTAAATATAAATTATATTAAATATATGTTAATTATAATAATCCATAAAATATATAATTATTAGATAGGATACATCATTCATGGAGATTGTAGGTCATACGTAATAATGAATTTTATTTTCGTTTAATTGTCACATTGAAGAAAGTAAAATAAAAGAAACATTAGTATATATATATAATTATTATAAAATAATATTTATATAATATATATTTTATATATTAACTAAATACATATTTAATACATTCCATGTATTTTATGTACGAATCACATCTTTTTGATGGGGCAATAATCCACACCTCCTCAAAGGAAATTATTGTATTAATACAAAATAGAATGAATAATGATTAATATTGTAAATAATTTTACAAGATTAAACAAATAATAAATAAAATATATAGAATAAATAATAATATTTCTCATCATAATGTCCACCCTGAGATGTGGTAAAGGAAATATAAACAATAATTGTTTAGTGAGGCTATATTTTGACGAACTCGTAAACCATATATTCATTACCCATTAGATGGAAGTGTGTGTATGTGTATGTAGAAAAGTTAGAAAAATAAAATTCTATTATATTTGGTATAATTGTGTTTTTATAGAATCACTGAATATGAATAATTAATTTGATGGAGAAAAAAATAATGGAGTTTGAGGGAGGGTGCTACTTTTTAATCGGGTAACTCATTTTGGTTTGCACAAAAGTGCTTCCTTGAAAGGAATAATTACAAAGTTATGGTTAATAATGATTTAAGGTATTTTGTGGAGATATTGGGGCAATTTTTGTTCAAGCTAATGTGGCTTTATAGGTCCGAGTATGTGGGAGGAGAGGAGGCCATTTATAATTGTGGAGGAGTGGCGCACTTGTAATATTTTTGAAAAGGGACTCCCCATCCATGATTATATTGTTTCAAGAAGATACAATAATGTTCATAAGTTTAGATAAAGGTTTATAGGGTATAAATGTGTCCATTAAATGGATTTTGGAAATGTTTATAAGTATTTTTCCCTTATGTTTATGGTTTAGTACCCTAGTAAGCTTAATTTAACCTTAATCGTTGTGTTTAATTTTAATTAATTTCACTAATTTTGTTGGTAAAAAAGTATTTTTTCTTTTTTAGACATTATAAATTATGATAATTAAAGATATTGATTCAATGTTTCCAAATTATAATCACATATTTGTCGGAAATAATATTAAAATTTACCACGTACATGGGAAGACAAATAAGGTTTTAAAAGTAAAAAAAATTCAACTGCTTTCTATGTTTTTATAGTCAATATGAAATTTAAATTTATTCCAACGGCCTAAATTAGATTTGTTATTAAAACTTTATTCTATATAATCTTTAAAATAATAATAAAATATAATTTATCTATATAAATAAATATATGATATTGGATTTTTGAGTTAAATTTTAGTATTTTTCATTATTCATTAAAAATATAGCTTCCTAGAAAAATAGCTAAAAATAACCCTAACATAATATATATGTTTCAATTTAAAAAATAGTGTTTCTTTTTAAATATGAAAAAAACATCCAAAATTAAGATTTAATATAGTTTCTTTTTTAAATTGAGGTAAATCTGCCTTAATAAAAATATTGGTTTTTATCTATTAAGTTGGGTTTTATTCTTATCTTATGATTATAAAATATATTGAATTTCTATAAAAAATATTTACTTAAATATATAAAATATATATTACAATAAAATTACTTTATAATTGGAATTAATTATATTTATTATGATTAAAACTTATTTGTGTGAAAAATAATAACATTATATTAAAATACTCTATTTATATCTAATTGGTAATTTTATTTATTTCTAAATAATTTTTAACTAATTATTTCATATTAAATTTATTAAAAAACATATATTTACATATTTCATTTAGTGATATTCATAAAGGTTAATTTAATATCTAGGTTTTATATTATTATATTTTTTTAATAATATAATATTATTTGATAACACTCGATCATGTGTGTTATGTAATCCCTTGAGGTTTGGCAGCCTAACATGAAATGTAAGCTATCATGAAGGATATTTATAGAGAAAGATAACTTTAATATTTTGTATAGTTCATGATTAAATTTTTGTGGAGTACAATGAAATACAAAATAGTGCTTTAATATATATAAATATAATATCTATTTTCAATGTTGTGATAAATGAAGAATATAAAAAAATCATTCTAAAATTTATATCACAAAATCATAGGGTGTTACATTATCCAGGGAGAAGGATAAATTCTAGCAAACCCATTAGTTCATTTTGTGTTCTAACCATGAAAAACACTTCTCTCACTTCCACCTGCAAGTCCTTAGCTAAATGAGTGTAAAGTAATCCTTAGAAAAGTGTTTATATATGTCACTAGAAATCATAATGAATGATTATACTAAAAAATTCATCATCATACCCCACATATATGAAAACCTTCTCACCGAATATGGTAAAATTCACCAATATTGTGGGAGGTGGGTTTACTAACTACACTATAGGAAAGGGATCTTCTCTACTATCATCCAATGGAATCACCCCACGTGTCAATCGTCGAATGAAAGCCTCATCAGTCAATTTTTAATTCACAGCAGTCTCAATAACTAGAATGGGAATTTCATGACCCTATATTATCATCATAGAAGGATAACTATACAATGTTATCATATAGTTAGAAAGATGAACCCCTAACACTAAAATATTTCAGGAGAGAATAATCAAGGACGTGGTAAAAATTTATGAATTCTTATATTATAGATGTAATGTCCCAACCCATGTGTCACACATCAATGCCTCATGTCAGTCTGTTACATAACCTCATGCGTGACCCCCCGAATTCCAGATCCTACTGACTAGAAGTGAGGGTTAAATATATGAAAAATTGAGTGATTGTACCCGTTTCATCAAGAAAAAAATATCTAAAATAAATAATAATAAGGAGTTGATATAACCATTAACTAGAAAAAACCAAATTCCAATAATGAAAAACATATGAATAAAATATCAAAAACTGAATATTAGATTTGTAATTAAAAATACATGTCACGTGTCAAATGAAAAACCAAAATATATACACCTTGAAACTCCTCAGAGGGTCCTGACACTATGTCTGGTTCCCTCATCCATGAACCTATCCTGACTCATCCATCAAACATAGGTATATTTTCCTTATCCAATCCTACAACTCTAAATTCTATTCAGTTACTAATTAGGAAACTAGATTAGGGTGTGAGTACAAATCCTTTTCCACTACCAACAACATATAACATAATATCCAATCAATTATAGTGTATGAAGTTGTATTAATACAAATATACAATGCATGAAGTAAAAAAAATTCAAATTTCATTATTATTTAGTTAACCCCAAAATTTCATTGATTTCAAAATGAAGCCCATACTATCAATAAATACTTCATCCTATGATGATTTATGAATTATCTATAATGGATATCACACATCACAATTCAATGGTATTCATTTATCATTTCATTTTAATAAATATCGCAACTAATTGGAACCGTAGTCCAATACCAATATCATAGGAATAGAACATCTTGTAATGTATCCCATGGGTAATTATGCCACATTTCCCTATCCCACGCCTCAATGTCACATGGGTATTTAAAGACTTAGTCCCAGTCCTACACTTTCTATGACAAATGGGTATTTGGAGCATCAGTCCCTATCCCACACATCAATATAACATTGGTATTTAGAGCCATAGTCCCTGTCTTACACTCACACACAAACATATTGGGTATTTGGAGCCTCCATCCGTGTCCCACACGTCATTGTCACATATCACCAAAATATAAAAATATCACACAAATCATAGTTACATATTCATTTAGGTTATGAACCATTATCCTTGTTATTAAATATTCTATTTAAATTTTACCTTTTTAGTTTATCATAATAACCATAATTATATATTTTATTCACAACTAATAATATGAAAAATTCACTATTAAATGAGTTAAAAATATTTAATCAAATAAATCACTAAATATTCATTGTTAATCGAAAATCTTTTTCTTCCCACAAATCATGAAATTCAACATTCAATTAATAAATCAATTCCAAAATATCTTCAATTGAACAATTCCATTAAACCATTATCCCATTAATTTCATGATCACGAGTCAACTAATTTAAATTTTCCAAATTCAACCCAATTCATTATCACATGGAAATTTTATGTAATCAATTAAAATTTGAATAATATTTCCCAATCATGGAAATTGGAATTTCACAATTACATATAAATATTTAAATCAAGACTATTAGATTTTCAATTTAGACCACTTACCTCAAGAACGTTGATAGATGCTCACCAATAAAAAATCACAATTGAAGAGTATTGTTTAATTTCAAAACAATGAATAGGATATATGTCTAAATAGTATATACAAAATTTAATGAATTAAGATCTATCAATATATAGATATATATTTATCAAAAATGGAGTAAAAAATCCATTCAAAATAGGAGAGAAAGATGAGATAGGGAGAGGAAAACAATTTGGATGAGAATATTTTCCTGGGAGAGGTGTAGATTCTTTAATCTATTCTTAAAATTTATAAGAATGGTGTTTGAGATCCCTACGAATCCATCTAAAAGCATCCAAGGTCAAAGGGAAAATTTACAGGCCAAGACAGGTCAAATTACATGTAATGATAGGGGGTCATGATATAAAAATAAAATATTCAGAGAAAACTTTTACACACGCATGGTTTCTTGGGTTGGGATGAATGATTTGAAAAACTGTGCACCATCCTTGTGGTTCCACACATTTTGGGTTCACAAGGATTTTAGTCCTAGGTGCATAGTATAGGAAAACTATACACCATATGTACAATTCACCTATTCCTTCTTATATTTATCAATTTCACCTTAAAACTCGCCAAAGTAAATCCCATAAAAAATAAACAAAATAAATGGTCAAAGAGAACATGTAGATGAGCTATGGACATCTCCATAAAAGGCCGATATCTTATAATGTCCCTACATTATAAGAGTTCATCATTGATCTGTACTCCCAAAAATCACTAATATTCCAAGGTAAAAAGATCAGACCCCTGGTCCTACATATCCTCTTCTCCCTGATATTTCCTCATAAACATGCCCATGTTTCCACAATACCCAAACTATCAACATGATCATTCCCCAAAACCTTTACTCACTATGATCTTACACATATATCAAATTTTTATTAAATAACATCTCAGTCTCAATCTCATCATTATTATCATAGATCACATGAGAAGGGTCATGATTATTCATTCAGAGTAAAGATAAATGAAATACTCCTTCATAACATTGTACTTCTGTGAATGAGCCAATCAGGATTCCATTATCTTGTTCACTCTATAATGTGAAAAAGACCAACTAATCAGGGTGCCGACATTCCCTACCTTTTAATACAATAATGACCCAATCTAGGCGACACCTAATGGAATAAATGAAAAACCTATTAAAACTCTAGGGGTTATTAAAATTTATCATACTATGATTTCTATGTACTCTAAGTTATAGCCATATGATTTTGAATCAGCTTAATCAGTTACGACATCTCCTTTATGAGACTCAGAACCAACCATTATGACTTACATACCTCCCTCCAAAATATAGGTGATCAACATGGAATTGCATAAAGATTTAAAATGGTTTTATATGTACAGTTTAATAATTACTATTGCTATAAGATAACCTAGAAATTCTATGTACTTCTCTGATGAACCACTAAAATTAAATACACATGCCCGAAAGATATCTGCATGTACCATTATAGTACACTCTAAATGACAATCAATCCATCGGTGGAATTTCATACTTAGTATGAAATGTGTACCATGTGCCTAATACAAGCCCTACCATATACACTATGTGAAACATGAGTCACCATATGAAACAATACATGGTTGAAACCCATGAAGATGAAATATATCTCAAAAATACTTGTATCCCAACCAATCCAGTGAGAATGTCACCCATATAGGAAATAAATTTGAGACATTTTTAATGTGGTACAAAGTCTCCAAAAGAGAATATTTCTTCATAGGCATCATCAGGACACCCATAGCAAACCAAGGTTAACAGGCATGGATATTACACAATTTTAGATGAATATTCAATATATTAAATTAATACATGCCTGAGGACCATAACAGTTTAGTGCCATTGGAAACTTGAAAGAAAATATTCAATCAAGGTGAAATATATTCAACATATCTCATTGAGATCTCCACCTTCATTAATTCTTCAAAAAATCATTTTTCATAACATATATAAGGGAAACATAAGAAATCTGTGAACTCAAATTCTCAGTTAGGGGAAATAGAAGATATATGTAAGAATAATTAGGATTATAAGGGTATGAGAACATGATCAATAAAAGAGATGATCATACCCAACACATTAATGATCATATAAATGAATCATATCATAAAGCCTGGAAGTTCACAAGACATGAATCATAAGGATGTGAAGAACATAAGCCTTGAAATCATAACAGAAGAATAAAACATAGAATTGTGGAAGACACAAAAGCATATAATATGATTTATATAGTAGCCAAGTAATCACTACCAATACCTTATTGGTAGTAGGCGTTCAATCCCCATACAATTTTAGTAGTAAAGATTCACTCCTATGGTCATTTTAGTATAATGAGTTCACTACTCATAACAACTTTGTAGTCACACTACAAAAAAATGAATTTTACCAGCAAAAATTTATTGACAAACAATATATCTGGTCATAAAAATGAGCAATTCCAATAGATAAATTTTTTTATTGGTATTAATGTTTAACACCAACACCTCTTGTTAATGATATATATATCTGTTGGAATTAATCATTCAATACCAACATATCATTTACAAACAGTTGAATCTATTGCTTTATCATACTAATACAAACATTATTTTTACTAACACGTGCGTCTGTTATTAATAGCACTATTACCAACAAATATTTTGATGTCAATAAAAAATGATATAATAAACCATTCAATAAAAATCTGATTTTATCAATAACCAATTAAGAGAAACATATTATATATATATATATATATTATTTTAATGACCAATGTAAATTTTTATTTCCAAGAGTTTTATTTAAAACATCTCATAATTGATTTTAATTTTCAATTTTATAGAAATTTTAAATGTTTTTATATTTTTCGATACAGTTTATTCAATTTTCTTAAAATATTAATCGTTCTTATATTTTTCAATATTATTTATTTAATAAACATTTAAATAATTTTTCTGAAAAAAAAATTACTGGGACTCCATCCCCACCCATATCTGTGTTCGGCATTGCCTCCCACCGCCCCGCCTCCTATCTCGTCGGCCTGCCTCACATCCAACCATGCCTTGCTTCGCCCTCACATCCTGACACCCCAAACTGCCCTACTCCATCATCACATATCGCTTCTCTACCTCACGTCCTTCCACCCTGCCCTATTGTGTCCTCACCTCCCTTCGTCCCGCCTCATGTCCCGCCTCCCCGCATCACATCTCGTCACCCTGACCTACTCTAGCCCCACAGAGCGTTTCCCCACCTTACACCCCGCCGCCCCACACAAGTCAAACCTCAGAATGCCTCACCTCACTAGTTCCCTCTAGAAACCCTAAATATGTTTTCTGCTCACCTCCACCCCATTAATCCAACATTTAGTTTGTCACCACATGTTTACCCCATTCGGATTATCACTCTTCTGTTCATCCCCCAAATCTTCTAGCCATTCACCCCTTCACCTCACCCCAAATCTGGTAACCAGACAAGCCCCTTTAGTTCATCACCACATTTTTCATCTCCAGTTGCGTCTCCTTTCCTCAAATGTAAGGTCATCACAAGTAGGAGGTAATTCATTATTTATGTGGTTAATTTGTGAAATTTCTACCACTATTTCCAAATTTTGGGCTGTGATTGTTGCATGAATGCCTCTATATTACATTTAATAACTCCTAAATAAAAGCAAAATGATTTTCATCATAAAATTGATGAACCTCTTTTATGTTGTAGCTATTAAAGAGTTATTTTGATTTTTCTAATGCTAATAAAGTGGTAACATTGAAGATAAAATCACCATTTTTACTCATGAAAATTACATGTTGCACAATATCTTTGTATTTGAATAGTTTTTAGGGCCCCATGATGATGAATGGGTACTTCACTGAAATATAGATTTTGTTGGAATCTTTTGTAAGATTCATTCTAAGTGTGAATTCCTTTTTAATTGAACTAAAATGTTTTCATTTTATAAAACATAGTAAAACATACAATCCACATAGAAATTTTGCACCTATAATCGGAGAATATTGAATGTTTTAGATATGAATGTTCCATCAATCATATTATTAGATTCGAATTAAATATTTATTTTGTGAGTAATGTTTGTCCATTTTTTATTTGGTTACAATTCATTTTCTTTATTTGGTGTGTGGAATGCATCAATGATTTGTTTTTTCTTGATTAATGTATGATTCACATTCAGTGTGATGACTAAATGCATTATATTAATTTTTTTGAATTAATCATTTGGTGTACTATTGAATTTGATAATGAGAGTTTATACTTATTTGAGTCTTTACAACATTTTCCATATGTTCATAGATTTAATTGGTTGAAAGATATATAATAGTTGATATATAAATTGAATTGAATTTATATTTTGAACATCAAAATGATATTTTAATGTGATTATAAACCCTTTCGGTTTCATGTTAATGAATCATACTTTATTTTAGTATTTAAAATGAATTATAAAATGTGTTATTTGAATGTTAGATTTGTTGTTAATATTCAATTATAAATTTTATTAATTTTTGAGCAACGTTACATTCATTCTCACCCCAAAACAACACCAGTTTCTACCCAACTTGCTTTAGTTTTTTTGTAAATATACACTCATGACTTTTTATTAATTGTTGAGAAACATTAAAATCCTTCTCACTTATCAGTTTCTACTCCTCTTGCATATTTTTTGGTGTCATTTATGTAAATAGTTCTGAAGAGGAAATGGAAAGTTCGATTTCTTTCACTAGAGATGTGTTCAAGCTGACATATATAGAGGGTAACACTCATTCTCACTCATAAACAACATCAGTTTTTACATGATTTTCAGATTTTATATGGTACATGTAATCCTCATGTAATGGAAGTGGATTTAAAATTTTTTGTGTTCTCTAGATCTTTTTTCAAGCACAACGACCAATAATTGGTATGCTTCTAAATTTTTTTTTTATATTTGGAAATCTATTTTTTTACGAAACAAAATGCAGTATTTATTTTTATCATTTTTTAAAAAAAATCTCTTTTGCAATATTCTTTGAAAAATACCTAAAATAACTTTTATTCTACATGGTATTTTGTTAATATTTTTTGGTTTTGTGGTTATTACTTTTACCCTAACATAATATGTAGAACATTTTCGTTCATCAAACCACTTCACAATGATCGAGTTACTAAATTTCCCTCAACCAAAGGTAACCCTACATCACTTTGTTTTGCATTTTTTGTTACAAAAATGTGCAAAAGATGCATCTGTAGCTCTCTTTAGCCTTATATCTCGACTCTTAGATGACTCTACTTGGATCATTCCCCCTTCCAATGTAAATAATGACATTGTTAGTTTAATTATAAATAAATAACATATAAACATGATAGGTTATATGTAGTTAGTTAGTATAAGGTGGGTGTCTATGTTGATATCTCAAATTGAGTTCATGTTCCATGTCTGAGGTTGTGATTACATTCCAGATACTAGATCATTCAATATCAAAAATCATATGTGGGTGTATATGTTGATATATTTTTGAGTGAGTAAGTATAAGGTGTGTGTATAGGTTGATATCTCAACCTTTGGATAATTGTGTGCCTCTGAATTGTCAATAACTTTGTCTTTGATAGTTTTCATGGTTAGTCACTTATTATCATATATGTTGTTTCACTTTCATTGAACTGGTTATGCATGTGTTCGTGTTTTAGAATGATAATTGAGATAATGTTGATTCTATTTTATGCCACCGACTATTTTGTTTTGACTACTGCAACATTGTTTAGATCATTATTATTTTGTATTGAATCATAACTATTTTGATATTGCTATAAATATTATCATGAATTAAAAATTATGTGTTCAGTTTTGGTTTTGAAACTATGAATCTAGCTCATATGTTATTGTTATTTGATACTACAACTAAATTATAATTTTTTTCTAGTATTTTCTGGTTATCATTCATCTTCTATGGAAGGGAATTTGTTATGGAAATTGTTTACTTATTATCGATATTCTGAATTTGAAAATGATTTTAATAAATAATTTAGATATTCTATATTTTTGGGATTTATCGAATAATTTCTATAATAATTGTCTCTTGTTCATTGAGTGATAACTTGAATAGATTATGGATGTTTGATTAGGTTGATTATTTTTTATATAATTTTATGGTTTCATCTAGTTTCCTGGAGATTGTTCATCATTATTTTTTGGTTCAAATTGTTTTTTTGTTTTATTCATGGTCAAGTTTGATGGTTTGATCACTTAACTTGTGATCTTTACTCTTGAGACTGGTAGTTTGGAGACAAATTTGTTGTTCATGTTCTCCCTTTTCGTTTATTGATTTTTGCAAACAATAGAGGGAATTCCCTTTGATAAATAACCAATGATGCACCTGTTTGATGTGTGTTTTTTATGGTTTGTGATATGCTGTGTTTGTTTTGATTTTCATGTTCTATTTGTGCATTGATGGTTTATTTCATGGATTTTCTGGTATACTACGGCTTTCATGGATGGTTTTTAGTGGAGTGGTGTACTATTCATGGAGGGTCTCCAGCACCAGTTTCATATTCATTATTCAAGGGCCTAGTGTAGGTGGTGCTAGAGGTATGAATGTTTTTTTTAGTGTTCATTAAAATTGGTTTTGTTACTGTAGTGCACTGCGAAAACAAGTGGCTTGGATTATGAATCCATGTGATGAAAGGGGAAAGGGAGAGTAAAATGTTTTTCCTTAGGGCTATGGGATGTGGGTGTTTGATCATCGCTGCAGTAGGGAATCCTAAGGTGGATATGGAATTCAACTAGGATTTGGATCTCCAGGTGAAGGGAGTGTTTTTCCAGGGCAAGATTTCATTTGGATGCACCATTGAACCAAATCTTTTCATGGCCTTGTGGTCTTTTTCCTTCTTTTACATTCCCATGTAAAGTCAGCATGGTTTGTTGGATTCGATTTTATTTTATCTTGATTCTTTGATCAACTAATCTTAAAGATTCATGACTTTGAGTATTATCATATCATCTTCGGTGTTTTTTATCTTTGTTTTCTTCTGTTAAGAGTGGTGTGAGGTGAGTTCGAAAGAATGTTGATTGTATTTTTGTCGTTGTTTATCTTTATGTTTTTGTAATTTATTGATGATATAAATATATGCAGATAGATTATGGATTAGTGTTTGAAAGATTTGTGATGATAAGGATGGAAAAGAGATAATTGAGGTCCAATATGTTGTTCATTGTGGTGGTTTTTAGTGATTCTATCTAGTGTTATGGTGTCCCAGAATTCAAAAGTTTCAAGCTCCAGTTCACATACTTCACGCCCCCCCTACAGAAGCGCATTTCTCATAATTCCTGCGTGTTGAAAATTATTTCCCCACTCTTCTTGTCACAGTCTCATAGGCTCTCATGGTATGTGAAAGGGTATGATCCACATGGCCAGTAATTTTTTGTCCTATGTAGCTGGTAAAATGATATAATTGATGACTTTTATGGCTTCTTTATTTAAGAAGTACAAATGAACAGTAATGTATAGCAGGAAAACTTGTTAGTCGATGACAGAATTTGATAACAGTGAACATAGGACACTCACATATTTCAATAATGAAAACATTGATAATGTGGTTAAAGAATTTATTGCACACTTCCTTGAGCTGCAGTCCTTAATGAGGAAAATAAAGGAAGAAAGAGTGGACATTCAAACCACAAGAAATGTTGATCACTATGGGATAGTGGCTCAACATATTTATATTATGTGCAATAAGCGCTGCATGTCATACATGTATAATATCGAGTCTCGGATTGAAGGTGGGGCCAGTGCTTCCTCAAGATATTCATCCAATGATTATCTACCCAGAGGAACAATATTTCAGGAATCACTCTGTAGCACTGGAATCCTATATGACTAAACAAGATATTGATTTGACTATGTAAAATATTACAGGTGTAATTCTAGAGAGGTAATAATTCTTCTGTTTTTGAACTGGGTTTAGAATTATTCCCCTTCATTGATTCCATGATTTTCAAACGTGAACAGACGCTGAGCAATTCATTGCATATGGGTTTCGGAGGAGCTCACCAGGTAACTCATCAAATGGAGGTGGTTTCCAGTGCTCTATTAACTTATTCTATTTTGTATGATAATTTCCAAATATTCATATGGAGTAAGGGAATGTATTCTAACAAGGGTAAAAATGTGTAGTGTAATGTTTTCGGTTGGTTTAAAAGAGAACTTAATCCCTAAGATCTAGTTTAGTGTACTCATCTTGGTAAGCATTTCATTTTTTACGTCTCGCCTATTTTTTGCTATCAGTAACCTAGTTTTTAACATATTTTTCTGTCAAAAATAATTTACATTGTAAGGATTGATTTCTCTTGGAAGATTTAGTTGCACTTTTTTGGTATTTCAACACTTAAAAAATATATGAATTGTTCACACAAGCACCTACAAGTTAAATTAAATAAAATTGGATTTTGATTCAATGCTGAAATCTCATTGGTATATTGATGTTTGTTGTTGGTATGTGTGAAGTTCACGTTGTTGGGAGCATGATAGAAAAACATTTCTTGTGTTGATCACTACAGCTGACGACTGATTTTAGAAGATCAAGGATCGATGCTAGAGAAGTATGAGTTGCGGCTTGGGCACAACATGGTGGTGGGGCAGGTTGTTCATGAGACTATACCAAATCCTTTGTTTCCAATAAAAGTATCTTATTTTATCTAGAGTTTGTTTTTTTAGCTGGAAGTGACTAGATGACATTGATGGGGTGCTGGCATGGTTGGGGCTCTAGAGTTAGAGCTTACTAGATGGCATGGATGGGTCGCTATCAAGATTGGAGCGTTGGAGCTAGAGCTGACAAAATGGAATAGATGGGTCTCCTAGAGGGGGGGGGGGTGTACCTTGTTGGGGGATCTAGTGTGGGGGGATTGGAGGATTCAATATTTTGATTAAATTATTTCACTATTAATATAATTAAAAAATTTCAATGTTTGAACATGTGTTGAAATTGTATTTTGTGTATTATATATGATAAAATATTAAATATAGTATGAAATTTTATTAGAAATAAATATTTACAATTTTTATTCAAATGTAATTTATAAAAGATATTATATGTTGGTAATATTATTACTGACAGATAAATTTTTCAGCATAACCTGTTGCTAAACCCATTAACCAACATATATATTATCTGTTGGCATAATTATAATAGCAACAGACTATTTTATCTGTTGCAAAGAAATTTAGTGATAGTGGTTTTACGAACAGTTTAGTAACAAGGACATATATGTTGGTAAAATGATTTACCAATAAAAAATGAACTTTTACCAATAGATATGTCCCTGTTAGAAAATGTGGAATATTTTTTAGTGTAATGTTTCACTCTAATTGTCGTCTTGAATGCATCATTCCCAAGACCATATTAGTTTCTCTCCTGATATAATAATCCATAACCAATGAATTGGAGGGAGATATAGGACCCCCATCTCATAGTGAAATCATAGATAAATTTTACACAATATAATAAATAATCATATCATAACGCATGCAATTAATGGGTATCATAATCAAGTAAGAATATCATAACATGTGAAAAAAGATACAGGTTTCATAATAGTTTCATCTAAAGAATAACCAATGAAAGAGAAATAGATTTCATAAATGTATTACCCATAAAAGATAAATGGATTTCTCAACCATATAAATCCAGAATAATATATAGATTTCATAAACATATAACCCATTAAAGAGAAACTTATTTCACCAGCATCATTTCATCAAAAAATAAACTGTTAAAGAAATAATTTAAATGGTACCTTTGGATTATTTCCTAGGAGGGAATGAGTAACATCAATGGATGCCATATTAGATGGAAACTACTTTACAAATATATTTCAAAAACGTTTCATAATCAAAATATCCTTTCTTCATTGAAAGTGAATTTTTAACACATAAAAACATTTGAAAATAATATTCATAGAAAATACCTTGAAAAAGTATAATGAAGACATGAAATATTTTGGAAATACTTTTTTCTTTAATGAATTATAAAATAATTTTCAGAACATTTTGGAAAACATTTTTTTGTGGAAAAAATTTGAAAACGTATAAAGAAATATTAAAATTGATATGATAACCATTTTATGTTAAAACATATTACAGAATATTTTAAAATTTTCCAAATCCATTTCTTTGAAATTAATTAAAAAACTAATAAATGATGTTTGAAATCATTTTTAAAACCGTTTCCTTGAAACATTATAAAATAATATTGAAATTATTTTGACTAAAATTTCTCTGAAAATATCATTTACAAAAAATTCATAAAAAATGGCCTTTAAACTTCAAGTTAAATATTGAAAGGATTCATAGTAGATAAATAGGTACTTTTCACACAAGGTGAAAATAACGTATCTTTTTTATGATAAAAAAGTTTGAAAAATTCTCTTTTCATAATGAAAAAGGAATGATCATTTGAAAACATTCTAAAAAGGAAAAAGAGTAAAAATTCCTTTTATTTATCATTATCAAATATTTTTATTTTCTTTTAATACCCTTTTGGTAAAAATTATTTTAAATGAATTCAAATATCGTACCGAAGAGAAGGTCAATCAGAAATTTCATAAAAACGCATTCTTAAAAATATTATTTACCAAAGAGGGTATGGAATAGTAAAATTATTTTAATATAACATTAATTACCATAGGAGAAGAAAATTCATGAATGTTCTAGATTGATGGATCCTATGATTTCTTCAAAAGAAGAATAAACATTAAAAATCCTGAAAAGTGATATGATTGTCTCAATAAACTGTTATAACATCGTAACATTGGATCATACTCTATATGTATGAAAATAAAATTAAATGAAAATAAAAATATCAAGAAAAGATGAAAATTAGTGATATTATAAGTAAAATGGAATTATATACACCTCGAATAGAATTTAGGTGTATAATAAAGCATGAGTCTCAAAGAATGAAATTTGAGACAAAAATTGTGTCACAAATTTTTTTTACTTTTTAAACCTATACCACACGAGAGAAAGATCATAAAATGGATATGTTAATATCCATAAGATTCTTTATATGATACATGTAATACAATCATTGGCATTATATACACCACAAAAAAGGAAAGATTGACAAATATAGCATGTATCTCACAGAAATAAAAAGTGTGATAAAATCCCCTTACCATTAGTCTTGAATCTCATCGTAATCATTAAAACCACAAATTTAATAAATATAAATTTATTATTCATATGTTAAAAAACCATAATATTATATATATAATACCATATATTATATGATTAAAACCTTATATTACCCGCTTGATAACCTTCATATGTTAATGTTTCACTTTGGGTAATATTCGCTTTATTCATCACATGTGTCTCCATTTGCCATATATTTGGTCCCTATAATTATATCATGATATAAATTATTTGTAACATGATATATATATATATATATATCAATTATATAAATTATATGTTTATTATAATATTATATGGAATATATAATATGAAATGAAATACACCATTTATGGAGATGATAGGTCGTACGTACGATTGAATGATATTTCTATTTAATTGTCATGCTGAATGACATTAAGTAAAATAGAAAAAACACACACACTCATCCTTATATCATAATTAAATTATATTTATGATATCAAATGTATCATATATATTCACTAAAACCGTACTTAATACTATACATGTAGTGTATGAACATATAATATCAATTTGTGGGGAGGTAGTCCACACATCCTTAAATGAAATAATTGTATTAACGCAAAATGGAAAGTAAAAATAGATATTGATTGTAAAAAGAATAAATAAGATTAAATAAGTAATAAATATAATATATAAAATATATAAAAATAGTTTACATCCTAATGTATTCCATGAGATGTTGTTATGAAAATTAGACAATCATCATTTTGTGAGGTGGTACTTTGTTTTACATATAAACAGTATGTTCATTGTCTGTTAGATAGAGGTGTGTCTAATTTTAGGTTGAAACAATAGAATACCAACATCATAATATATTTAGGATACTTGTTTTGTTGTACATGATTAGTGAAAATAAATTGGATGGGATGATATATAAATAAAAGAAAGGACTTGAGAGGAAATGTTACCTCTTAATCGGGTAACTAATTTTGGTTTGATCCAAAAGGTATTCTTGGATTGCCTTGTGACCAAGGGATGGATTCTATGCGAAAGGTATGTATTATAAGATGTTTATTGGCATAGGATTGGCTGAACATAATCTATTTGATAGGTTTGACAAAGTTGGAGAGGAGGTGTCCTTTTGTAGGGAAGGAAAAGGACTCACATTGAATTTTATAAATCATGATATGTGTACCCATGTTATTACCTAAAAAGCACATAACAGAATAATATAATTCAACAATGGAAGGTTTATGGTTGTAAAATGTTTGTACGGTGGTTTTTATTAAAGTGGATAGGTCATTTGGGCCCCTAAAATTAATATTTAGTCTCTAATTAAGCTTAATTTGACTATAGACATTATGATTAATTTTAATCATCCATCCATCCATCCATCCATCCAAATAAGAAATTTTATTATAAAGACACTTTAAGGAAAAGTAATAAATCATTGTTGTCCAGACAAAAAACCTCTACGTGCTGATGGAGCTCACAAAATGGTTAAATAAAAGACTAAAATGGTTTGAGTAAGACAATCGATATAATCCCTATTGCAGAGTAATAACATGGTTGTCTGGATCCATGTTGATAAGTTCTTAAAGATGAGTAAACATCATGTCCAATTTCTGAATGAATTCTTCCATGGTGATTTTATATTATTTGATGCCTAGGGATATAATTCGGTCTTTCCATTCTATACACGCTTCTTGATCCTTGATGCATTCAACCTACAACCATCATTCATATATTCTTAAAATCTCATCATCTAATGCATTTTCCCAAAGGAATTTTGTAATCATCTCTTCCTTTTAAGGGAGTATAATCTTCATAACATCCCCTACCTATTCATTTATCACACATGGTTCTCTACATAGACCTCCATATTCCCTATCAGGGAGGGCTTTTCTTTCCTTGTTTCCACAATTCTTGGCCGACCTATTTTCTATTGGTTTAGGAAAGTGAGAATAATCATTGCGTCCATTGGGATTTTCCTATGGACCATAATGTATATCCCTGAGTCATGCTTTCCTTTTATCAACTTCTTTCTTCTTGGGATTTGAGGACCTTTCCCTTGGAATCAGTCCAATCTATCAATTAAACGTTCACTATAACTATAATCAATTGAATCATCTTCCTCATGAGTCAATTTTTTTCTTTTACTAGTAGACCTTCAAAATGGTCTTTCAACTCAACCCATAGGCCTTCATTGAGAGGCCTCATCCTGGACAGAGAATTCACCTTTCCTACCTTAATATCCAA
This sequence comes from Viscum album, assembly GCA_963277665.1. Classification (NCBI taxonomy): domain Eukaryota; kingdom Viridiplantae; phylum Streptophyta; class Magnoliopsida; order Santalales; family Viscaceae; genus Viscum; species Viscum album. The sequence continues at coordinate 99,733,968 of OY728122.1, read as the reverse complement.
GTTATTTTTCTTCCCCACACATCGAGACTTTTAAAGGGAGGATGAATTAGGAATTAGAGTGTTTTGGTACATGGGTCCCTATACAGTAACCCCATCCTTCCATCCTTTTCCACGATGAGATTCAATAGCTACTAGTAAAAAAAACTTCCCCTGGAGTGAAATTCCAGAAATATTGACCTCCATGATGTAGGAAACCATAGAGGCAACACTACAAGGGGGGTATTGACATGAATGAACCTGTGGGTAGCTCATATCTACAAGCCATAAATCGAGGGTTATTGTTAGTGTCCTCCCAATCATGGCCTCGAGGAACCCTGGGGCCTTTGACATTACTTACTATCAAATTCTCCACAGATTTATCGATAGTGCTTGATTAAACTAGTTTATCCACCATATACACATCCAATGGAACCTATATAACAATTACAACCACCTACACCACCTCCAATCCCCACACATGTAAGGGGATGATCCCAAAATTGTGCCTTAAGTGGGAAATGACATCCATAACCAGTGGTTCTGACACCATAACTGTTGCAACCATCACTGCAAATGGAGACTCCAAAGAAATAAACGGATGACACTCCCAAGAACTATCATCCATAGTAGACCATAAATCCTCACCTTGAATTTTTTTTAGCCTTCTTGGTTTAAATTCCTGTGAGATATTCTTGTGCACCTCCCCCAACCTATCCAAACCATCACCATCTCGTGTCTGCTAAAACAGTACGGGGTCAACCTACACCTTAGGCCCTTCTGGATGAAGAATGATAACTTTCCAATCACCTTTTCCAAAATGAAATCCATTGACTAGATGTCCTAAATGATGACAACTTGAGTAATAAGACAACCAAGACTCAAAACCCACATGTTGTGTCCATATAAATTCTTTACTAACCAATGTCCAAATCCAGTATGTTGGATGCTTTGAAACCTCAGCCTCAACGCTAAAAGAGGGCAGATCAGGTGACCGATAGAAGAATATTGAATATACAAACAAAAATACTTACCTAACATGTTACCACCCATGTATATAAATAATGGGTTCTGTAAATGATCTAGAAAATCAAGGAAATATACCCACACTATTGTCATTAGAACATCCCGATTCATGTTGAACTCGGAGGGCTAGTGTAGGAGGAGAAAGAAGAATCTTTTGAGAACTCAAGGACCACTAGACCAAAAATCAATATGATCGACCTTCATAGAAAATAGGATCATCAAATGGAGCTGATCGAGTAGACCCACCACCACGCAATTTTGGATCCCCCATGAATCATAATTGAATCTTTCAAAGGCATCTACTGAGGGTCGTCTCCCCCTAAATTGATCCATAAGCATCATCCTGTAGAGATCTGAAGGTACATTGAATTCCTTCATGGATATTTCATGTTGGGGAGAACCATTATGGAGGTCAGGAACCTTAGGGAATAAAGGATTCACTGGGAATAGAGGAAGGAGGTATGGGTTGGTGAAAGGGAGAATGCTTCGGGGCGTCGATAGGGAAGGGTGGACGATTCCCCTGCCCTCTTCTAGGGAGGGAGGTGGCAAGACATTGTTCATATCATCTAGGGAATATCTATATCTTTCAAAATTAATAGTAATTCGAATCCCACAAATGGAAGGAAATTACAAGTTTTCAAGTAGAATGATGTTCAGAAGTTTATTATGATTTTATATTCAATTTGACAGTGAAATTGATTATAATGAAAAAAATTGTATAAAAAATTTATAATTTATCTAATATAATCCTAAAAACAATAATTTTAATTTAATATTAATTATTATTTAAACAAAAAAATTAGTTTTTTACTAAAAAGTAGTATATTTAATTATACATAAAAAATGTTCTTTCTCAGAAAAATATGAAAAATTCACCCTAATATAATTTAGTAATTATAAATTCAAAAATGAAGTTTATTTTATCGAATTGAATTTAAATATGCGTTTGAAATTAATTTTAATATTTTTAATATATGGATATGAAGTATATTTTGTAGTATTTCGAAATGAATAAGGACTCTACAAATAATTATATCTTTCTTTATCAATTTGTATTATTTATATAAAACTAATGTAAATAAATATTTAAATGTAGTTATTAATATCATGATGTTTAATATCATGATTAAAATTATATCATTGAAAAAATAATAAAATGAATTTTTGTAGAAACATGGTGTTGTGTGTACAGTATGGAAAGTTGGTGTTGCAGGTAACGAAAGAGAAGTCGGTGTTGTGTGCAACAGAATCCATGTCGGTTTTTCATGTAGCACAGTCCATGTCGGGGTTGTGTGAAAGGAATTTTTGATAGAGTGTATCAACACACACACACACATATATATATATATAATGAACTATTTCTAGTGTCACATGAAATGAAATGTATCAAAAAGATAAATTTATCTACAAAAAAATTCATGAAATGTTAAGGTGTTCATCCAACACCCCCCTTAAGATGAATTTCTCCCCCAAAATTCATCAGGGTTATCAAATGATTAATATTTGAATGTATAATTCATTTAAATCCACATCGTAAAAATGCATATTAAAACATCCCTTAAAAGGAATGGTTGTAACCATAACGGTTACCCAATGTACCATATAACTAGGTTTTCATATAGGAGAACATTGTTTGGGAGTGATGGTCAAACATGAACGAAAAAACATAAATATTTATATGGAGTTATTGAGGTAATCAATCATAAACATGTGAATGATCAAATATGAGTTGAGGGCCTCAAATCCATAAATTTGTGATGATTTGTAAGTCCATCCGTTCAATAAAAATTATTGTATTAGGAAATCACATTTTCTTTTCATCATCATCCTAATGTTTATTAGTTATTTTATTTTTAAAGAATATAAGGAAATATAAATAGTTTATATATTTATAATATAAAAATTTTATTCATTATTTGTGCTTCTATAAAATTATAATTTATCGATAACATCATGTAATGGATGTCTAGAAATTAATTTTGATGCCTGAAGTGCTAAAATAACATTTTAAGAGATCTTAAGCCCCATAAAAGAATTAAATTTTAAGAATGGTTTTCAATACAAAATCAATTCATAAATAATTCCATTAAATTTTAACTAAAAAATTTCTTTTGTGGAAACCTTACAACCCATTTTAAACATTAAAATAAAAAAACACAGCAAAAAAGTCATGAACTTATCTTAACATTGATCCCTCATATACCACAAAGTATCTCTTAGTTGTCACATTCCATGCATGTGAATACCATCATGGTAAATTCACTTGGAACATGTTAAAAACCTGAATTATCATAAATCCTTTCATAAAAACCACATGCTTCCTTATTCCATAGATTACTATATATATTCCATAAATAAAAGAAGTTGTAAAATTCATCCATGATTTAATGAACTACTTGTCAACATGTCCTTAATTTGTTCATTAGTAATTTGTACCATTCAATATACATATTCATAACATCATTATATTATCATAAAAAATATATTAAGGGATACCTTCCATTATTCAAAATATTTATGTTTCATTAAATCCCTTCACTAGTCCATTAAGAAAATTCAATATAAAAATGTAAATACAATATGGAAAACACAAGTAGAACAATACTTGTATATCTCAATATTCATATAACATAAGTTTTTATTCCAAAAATAGTAAAATTGATTATTCCACTTCATCTTTAATCCCTCAAGAAGCATACGTCATCTTATTACACAATACCAATTTTCTTTCATATTTCATATGATGTATCTTTATCATCAGAAATGTATCAATTACTCAAACACTCTTTTTAGTTCCATTTAGGATATTTCATCATGGGACATTGAATTCATAATGACTATGTAATCCACACATAAAAAACCTATCCTTTTATGATTTCGTAGGGAGGAAAACATTCTCATCCATTTCATTAACTGAAATATTCATTTTTTCCTTCATGTCACTTGCATTGTGTCCTTTTACATAGTCAAAACATCTTTTTGTTTCTATCAGACATTAACATAGGTGATTATTTCAACATTATTTATAAAATTTAAACACAATATTCTATCCCCCATGGTATCTATTAACCAAACAATCAATAAAATCATTATTTACCCTCCTTAGTGAGTCTGACAGTTGGTGATAGTACATGTTGTTATTCAAGTTCTGTGAAATCTGATTAGTCATGATAACAATGTCTTCCATTCAAGTGATCATCTCACTTGACTGATCATTAGAAAATTATCTATCACATTCAACCATAATCCAGTTCGTTTTGGTTCCTTCTGTTGACTAAAACCAGAAGCATATTGTGAGAATTACTTATCATAGTAGAATACCACATAGTCATGAAAACATTTATTATAATATGTCTAAATCATAACACCTTCCTTTTCCTATTACACCCTATGTTCATCTAACATTATTCATATCCAACTTATTGTTAAATAATTCATGATGGTTCATGAAGAGTTTTCTAATTCCCAAATCATATCCCCCAGGAGTTCCATATTAGGTGTGAGGTAAGGCCCAATTTTTTATACCAGATTACCCTGAGTTCAGCTCAAAAACTCTTGATAGAGTTGTTACACCTAGTAACATCTATTACTAAGCCACATCCAATTGTAGTATCCCAAAATGTATTTATTACTAGGAAACCACTCACTCTATCTTTTACCAAAATTCAAATACATTTTCCTGAACATTTACTCATCCTTATATTCATCCATAGAGATATCCCATGATATATCCTTAGAAATATACCTTGGTATATCACTAATGTTTTATCGTCCTAGTTTCCAAAGTATGACTAAAACTATCCGTTAATAACAACTATAGAAACCTATTATTAACATACATGGATAATAAATAATTTTACATGAATATTTAGTAAATTACAATAGTATATCCCAAAGGACTATAATAGTTTAGTGTATTTGGAAACACGGATACAAAATCTTCTATCCTGGTGAAATAAATTCAATATCTCACTTTAATATATCCACCTTTATTACTTCTACGTAAAACATTTTTTCATGACCTGGGAAATAGAACCGTAAGAAAGGGGTGAGATAAAATGCTCGGTAAGGGTAAATAAGGGTGATATGTAAGAATAATTGTGAGCATAATGGTATGATAACATGATCATGAAAATAGAAGATCATGCCCTGTATATCAAATATCATATAAATTATTCATGTAATAAAACATGAATGTTCATAATACATAAGCATATGTGAATAAATAACATAAACCCTGAAACCATAACATATGAATAAAACACGGAATTATGGAAGACACATAAGCATATAATACTATTTCCATAGTGTCCAATTCATATTTTCCAAGACCATCTTGGTAGTATGGGTTCAAACCCCATATCATCTTTGTAGTCATGGTTCACTCCCATGGCCATCTTAGTTGCATGAATTCACTCTTTATATCATCATGGTACTCAAGGATCAGTCACATGTCCATCTTAGTAGTTACAGTTCATTCCCAAGACCCTCTTAGTCTATCTCATGAGATATAAATCTTAACCCATTTCATTGGAGGGAGATATAAGTCCCAACAATATCAAATTTAAATCCCACATTCATGTTCCAAAAATCATAAACAATCATATCATAACCCATGCAATTAAATGATTATCATAATCATGTAAACATATTATATCCTTTGTAAAAAGATAAAAGTTTCATAACCATTTCATCTAATGAATGACTTGTGAATGGGTATGAGATTTCATAAATAAATAAACCATTAAATATAATTATATTTCATAAACATATAACATGTGAAAGAGATAAATATTTCATAAAAATATAACCCATGAAAGAGAAATGGATTTCATAGGCATCATTTCATCAAAACATAAACCATCCATTAAATAATATTAATCGAACCTTTGGATTATTTCCTAGGAGGCCACGGGTAACATCAATGGATTTCATCTTAGATGGAAAATAATTTCGAAATATCTTTAAAAAAGGTTTCTTGAGGAAAATATCCTTTCATTTATGAAATATAATTTTAAAAACATAAAACCATTTGAAAATAAATTTCACAGAAATAAACTTGAAAACATATTAATAAGACTTAAAATAATTTTCAAAAACTTTTTCCATGAAAAATTATTAAATATGCTAATAAATATTTGAAAAATCATTTTTCATTGAATAAACATTGAAAAATTATAAATAAATATTGAATATGTTTGGAAATCCTTTTTACATGAAAACATATGGAATAATCATGAAAAGGTTGTGAAAAACATTTCTTTTAAAATACTTTGAAAAAATATGAATGATTCTTGGAATCATTTTGAAAAAAGTTTTCCTTGAAAACATATAAGATAATCTTGAAAAAAGTGGAAAAACATTTATTTGAAAATATCTTATAAAAAATTTACTAAAAATAGACCTTTAAACATTAAAGGAATGCTTCAATGGATTAAAAGTGGATACAACTATACATGTTGTATGAGGTAAAAAGAACATTCCTTTTTCACGATAATAAGTTCAAAAAAATTCCTTATTCAAAAATTTACAAGAATATTCCTTGGAAAAAATGGAAAATTTCAAAAAGGTTAAAAATTTCGTTTAATGATCATATTTTAATAGTATAATATGTTTCATGAACTTCTATGGAAAACATGATTTTAATGGACCACAATTTTCCAACCTAAGAGAAGGTATAGCCGTACATTCATAAATGAACTTTATTATAAATATTTTCTACCACGGAGGGTATTAAATTGTTACAATATATGAATAAATATTTAAAAACCAAAGGAAAGTATAATTTAATAATTATCTTGAGAGACGGAATGTATGATTTCATGAAAGGAAGAATAAACTTGAACAATATTGAAAAGCGATAATATTGTCTCAATAAACTCTTATAACATGAGAACATTGGATCATGCTCTCCATGTATGAAAATTAAATTGAATAAAACTAAAAATTTCAAGAAAAGAATAAAATTCATGATATAATATATAAAATTGATTTATATAAACCTCGAATAGAATTTAGGTGAATAACAAAGCATGAGTCTTAAAAATGAAAATTGAGACAAAACTACTCCACCGATTTGGTAACATTCTAAACATCAACCAGACGAGAGAAATATCATAAAATTAATATTTTAATACCAATAAATTTATTTATATGATACATGGAATAAAATCATGGTCAGTAGACACTACACTAAAAATGAATGATTGGAAAACATATCATGTATCTCACAGAAATAAATAGTGAGAGAAAATCCCCTGAACTTCTATCCTGTCTCTCATCGTACTCATTTAAATCCTCTGTATAATAAATATCAATTTATTATACATCATTAAAAGAACCATATTATTATATATAATTCCATATATGGTTTTATTATGACCTAATATTATACACTTCTTGACCATCGTATATTAGGGTTTCACTTTGGGAAATATTCACTTTATACTTCACATGTCTCTAAACTTCTTATCTCCATGGTCCTTATACTTATATCACAATTTCCATAATTTGAAACATGATATAAATATAATTTATATATAGTAAATTTGTATTATAATATTGTATATAATATATAAGTATGAAATGGAATACACCGTTCATGTAGATGGTAGGTCATGTATACGAAATAACACTATTTTTATTTATTTATCCTGTTGAAATAAAGAAAGTAAAAGTCATATGTGTATATACATATATCATTATTACTGTAGATTTATCATATCATATATATCTTATATATTCAATAAAACTTTACTTAATACCATTAATTTTGTGTATGAATGAATCATATCAAATTGAGGGGAGGTAGTCCACACATCCACAAACAACATTATCATATTAACACCAAATGGAAAGTAAAAAAGATATAATTTTTAAAAGGAATTAATAATATTAAATAAATAATAAATATAATATATAGCATATATAAATAGGTTTTCCATCATTATTTCCATCATGAGAGGCAGTAAATAAAATTTAACAATCATTGTTTTGTGAGGCGGTAGTTCGTTGTACACCTAAAAAATCTGTTCATTATCCATTAGATAGAGGTGTGTGTAAGTGTAGGTTTAAAAAATATCATGGAAAAACCATATTATATTTAGGATATTAGAGTTTTTATACAATAATGTAAATAATAAAGTAGATTGGTTGAGAAGGTAATTAAAATAAAGGACTTTAGAGAAGACGTCACCTCTTAACAGGTTACTCCTTTTGGTTTGTTTCAAAAGGATTCCATGGATTCCATTATTCCAAATAGAAGGATTATAGGAGGAAGGGAGGATGTTTTGTGACTATATTGGTTAGTGATTGTCTAAAAATATGTTTGTGATATGTTTTAATAAGTCGGAGAGGTGGGGGCCTATTATAGGGAAGGAAAATGACTCACAAAGAATTTTTAAAAACAAGTTATTTTTACACATGTTCTTACATAAAAAAGTCATACAAAAACCACATAAATCAATAATGTAAGGTTTATGGATGAATATTTTCCAAAATATAGTGATTCAAATAACAATCCAAAAAGTTATAACATAAGATCTTGTGGTTGTTATACACAAAAAAATTTCTCCGAAGAGGTAATTCTACCCACACATTAATGCATAAACCACTCTAGAAAACTCAATAACCTACGTGGGGTAATTTGGTTCATGTGGCTTCAACTTTGGTGACCCATATAACAAAACTTTGTCTCCCTACATTAACACTACAACAATACAAATCACATTAGCATCCCAAAACAAAATGTAATCCTCCCCTAGCTTATGGAGGACCAAGAGTGGTGTTGTTTTCAAGTGCTTCTTCAACTCCTGGAATAAATAATCTAATGCTTCTTACCATTAAAACTCAACTTCGTTCTTGTTGAAGCATGAATTCGGTGCTTCCAAATGGGAAATGTTATGGATGAACCTTTAAAAATAACGATCCAATCATAGAAAATTGAGGATATAAGAAAATTCTTGGGCTACACCCAAGAAACCAATTCCTAAAATGTCTCTGGGTCGACTAACACACTTTCCCCCAAGATTATGTGACCCTAGAAATGTACCATATCAATCCAAAATTGAAACTAAAATATCTAGGAATATTGTTGATTCACCTTCATTATACAAATGATGATGTCACGATACTGGGAATGATATTCATGTGTCTTGGAGTACACAATGATTTCATGCAAAATACTACATCAAACGGATCTAGGTTCTGATGGAATATTTGATTCATCATGTCCATAAAAATTGTTTGGGTGATATTCAGCCTAAACAAAATAAAAAAATCATATAGGCCATAACTACTTCTTAAAGTGGTATGAGGTATGTCAGATGGTCAAACGGTCAACTTTTGATACCCAAATCTCAATTAGATCATGTAGAAAACACAATCTCTCCTCAAATATCAAATAGGTCATCGATGTGTGAAAGAGGATAGAGATACTCCATTTTATTCTGGTTCAACTTCTGGTAATCGACACAATATCACAAACTCTCATCATCAATCTTTACAAACAAGACTAGAGAACCCCAAGGTGACGTACATAGATGGATAAACCCCTTATCCATCAACTCTTCTTATTAATTATTGAGCTCTTGAATGTTTATTAGTGAAATTTTGTACGATGGAATATAAACTTTCACACCCCCAAAATGAGATTAATCGTAAATTCCATATCACTCTAAGGTGGAAATCATGAGAAATATTTATGAAACATTTACTAGAGCTAATTTTCTATTTTTGTAAAGAAATCCCTTTTCACCCACAATCATCCATCAATAGGCTTGCAACATGGTAGATGAGTGACCCCATTTGTTAATGAATTTTCCCTACACGTCCCACATAGATATCCCCATAACCATGGTAAACAAATTTTTTTCCCATAGGAGACATAAAATTCACTCTCATGTGGTAACAATATATGTGGGATCGGTACACCACTAACCAATCCATACCCAAATTTATTCCAAATCCTTACATGTCAAGGATGTAAATATCCCATAGAAAATGATACTTCCTAACATCAAGAGAACACCCCATTTATAAACATATTCTCACTAATCGTACATCCAATAGGGTATCGATCTTCGAAACCCGCTCCTAAACTCCACTATCAGTTTGATACCATTAAAAGGCTTTGTAGATATAAAGTAATGAGATGATCCAGTACCTAATAAGTCACTCGATTGAATAGAAGCAACAAGAATTGTACCTTTAGATATTGATGGTATATCATTGCTATCCACTAATGTAAACTAAATAAAATCAACTGTCCTACTACTATTCCATGTGTACAGTCTATGTCCCCTGAGCTACACCACTATGGTATTACGAGTGATGTTATAAAGGAGTACTTCATCTATTTCCATAACCACCATGGAAAATAGGAATATAAATGCTGAAATGTTATGGGGTATAAGACCACCTTCTATATTTTTGGTTCTATTTCGATTGCCCATCACTACACATATGTCATGAGTTCCTGTATAACTACTATATATATACCATTCTTCACCAATCATGGGAATCTAATATTGGTCAGGAACAATGCCTATAATATTGGACCAACACACCACACTTATGGAAGAGATCTTGGCTAAGATACTGAGTAACTATTCCTTCCTCCTGACCAATATTATTTAAAGTTATTTGGTCAACATTATCATAGGAGTGCTTTATAATCTCATAAGACATACCTCTTGAACGTCTTGAAGAGACAATATTTCATACATTGGGATCCTCCTTCAGCTCACCCTTAGATATGGGAGCCTGATCCATCCCCATAGGAAACATATTCAATATAAATATATTAACCTAGGAATTAATATCACATTTAATCCCTTACTATAAATTCCTTTTTTAACTACCTCATCCTTTTCTAATACTGGAGTAAAAAACTTCATGTTAGTAATGTGACCAGAAAAGTAAACCATATACATACTCCATTCTATCAACCGCCTGAAATCATCATCCCTATCATATCTAATTATATATAGATAAAAGTTATCTTTGAAATTTTTCCAAATTTCCATTTATACAATACTATCTCCCTACCCAGTCCAATACTAAACATCCCATTAGTGCATTTATGATCCTCGTTACATAAAAAAATCCAACCTGACACTTTTCTAAACTAGAGTCTCTATGTGGTCAAGAATCATTTGTATGGACTCATTTTAGAAATAATCTACTTCTGATACACCCTCCCCAGAGTAATTCAGAGGGAAAACCAATGGAAATTCCCACATCAAGTCACACATACTCTTTAAAAACCATCTCAGATATCATTCCATAAATAGCATGATAAAAGAAAATTTATCATGGAACATCTCCCCATATCTATCACCCAACACTATCAAGGCCTAGGGATCCACTACTGGAGGATTATTTCCAGATATATCCTCTATCACCGTATCAAAAAGAATATCCATAGAGGAATATCTCTATAATTTCAAGGACACGTCTTATGACACATTTAGAAACATTTACACTATTATATGGATTCACATAAATCCATAACAATTCATTATCTAAAACCCACCACATCATAAAAACTATGAAAATATCACAACCCTTAACCATCCTACATCTAGTTAATGTTTTAAAAAAAGGTAAATACATTATCATTAATTAATTTTCTTATTAAAAACAAATTTTCCACATTGTTCATCATTTTTCCTTTTTCAATTTGTATTAGGAACCTTTATCAGTTCAATTAAAAAATAGATAAATAGTAAAATTTCAACAACTTACCTAGAACAAGGTTTTTTGTACTTGCCTTAAACTAAAGGTTGTTACAATAATTCCTGAGTTTCTAGAATGATGAATGCATACAAAAATAACATGACCTTTCTAGCTATCTATAAATCCTTAGAACATCATAAAAACAATAATATCATCATATTGAAAGTTCATAAATTGAGTTGAAATAATATCCAAATGTACCAACATACATCAATATCAATAATCCCACTATAAGTACTTAGGTTTTCAACTATACATGGTTTCGCTACTCTCGGGCACTAACTCATATTCAAGCCATGAGTCTTCCAAGTCCCATGTCTACAATTATAAAGTAGTAAGACAAAAGAAACAAATAAAACACATTTGATATCACATTTTAAAGAAAAAACTATGTTACACTCCACTATTCCCCAATATGTTCCATTAAGTGACCTCAAACCTGATTCCACATATGCTAGAGCCTACAGACTAGCAGCAAGGATCAAATATATAAAACATGGAGAGACTATAATATCATTATCAGGTATCACTATTATGGAAATAAATATGAGTAACCAAAACTATACAATAAATATCTAAAAATACTAGTATCACTTGATGACCAAAACATGAATTCAATATCAAAAACTAAATAGTAGATATGTAATGTCAAATAAATTTCAAGTTTAAAATTCAAATTAAAAACAGATACACGCTAACACTCCCAATAGGGTCCTAGTAACATGTATGGTTCCCTCATCCATGGTCCATCCTGACCCATCAATCTATCATAGAGATACTTCCTTATCATTTACTGCAACAATGATATCTATCGGATACCGATCAGTCAACCATAGTAGTGTGTGTGTACATCTATGTTTCCCACCAGTATTGTTGTATAAAATAATATCAATATAATATCATTTTATATAGTTTTATAAAGAATAAATTACAATGAAAAATGTAAATATTTACTAAATTTCATTATTATTTAATTAATCACATAATTACTCTAGGTTCATGATGTAACGCATACTATCGGTAACTACATCTGGCCATAACAGAATCTGAAATATCCCCATGGGATATCACTCACCAAAATACGATGGTTTTCATTTACCATTTCATTTCAATTCATCTCATGGAAAATTGTAACCATAGTCCAATGCCATTATCATGGCTGTAAAACATCGTGTCTAGCACCATGGGGTCATTGGAGCCTCAATCCATATCCCACAATATCACATCATCATGGAGGAACCAATCGACACCTCAGCAGACTGATCCTCTAAAAAAATAATGACCTAAATCACACCAGTTAACCCATGATCCATTCAACCAAATTTCCTGATGATTTCACTCCATAACTTTAAACCAAGTTTTAACCTGAATATATGGTGCTCAAATAAATAAACATGTGACAATGCTCTCTATCAGGGCCAACAAATTCAAAAAACAACCACTCTAGTCATTCCAGCCCAAAACATTGGCCACATGGTCAACCAACCATTTATCAAGTATAGTTATTTCCACCATATTTGGTTACATGGATCCTTAACATTCTATAAAAGACCACTTGAACCTCATCCCAACTTTCAAATCACCTAACATGTTCAAAATAACTGCACCCCAGCATCCACTGAAGCATTACTCTACTTTGGAATCTAGTTGTATTGTGAAACCATTTAGAAGGACATTCCTACTCTATCCATTCAAGCATAAAGGTCAACTCGACCTCACTCAAAAACACTTCATTTCTATGAAGGAATATTCTTCCACAACATCAACACGATGTTGGGTCATTCTCACCACACACATTCATGTTTACAACTTACCATTGGACCATCCCCTAACTAGCTTGTCCTAGATCACCCATTCTATAGTGGTGGTACACTACCCACTTCTCATATTCCAAAGGTTCTTAATAACTTGAAGCCTATCATTATCATCCCACACACTCACTATGGTTGCTGCCTAAATTCCATAAGAATTCCATCATCACTGCATTATTGGCCTCTAGGCCATCATCAGCCTCAACCTTGGCATGACACCACATCACATGTATAAGGTTCCATCAACATTGAGATGTTCTAAAACCACCCAAAGAGAAGTGACCCGAGTCTAACCTCGATCTTCTTTTGAGTTATATAACCCAAACTCTCTTTCCATAACTTGTCATCATATCCTTCCATACCATTCTAAAACTTCATCAAAGGCATCACAAACATCATATGGAACCACCTTGAGCTTGATGCCAACACTTGGATCATCAGTCACCACATCCAACTCCCACATTGATTCTCTAAGGAAACTAACATGAACCTCACAGGTCCCTCATTGGTATCTTGGTGCCATTACATCAACCTGATGTTCTCGTCTCCACATCTAGGACTGACTTACCCCTCCCCACCATAGGAGTGTCATTACCATTTCTCTCCATGTGGGGTTCCAACCACCACATCTTATAGTCGATCCCATGATGGACCCCAAAACATTGATATGGTCTTAAATATTTTTTCCAATACAAAAAAAACGAACATCACCCAGTGCACATTCCTAGCTTCTGTGAATAGAACCCATGACTTTTGTTGACACTCAGTCTATATTGAGGACCGTACATAATGAAATCGAGGGTGAACATCCCATCGTAAAGCTCCAATAAATTTGTTCAATTGGGAAAAAACACCATGACATCCCACGTCTGATTGTACACATTCAAGTCTCTTGGCATAAAGCCAGATATTCTCAATGTACCTTACACGATGCCAAGACATTGAGAAGGATCGTCACTAGCTATGGTATGCTAAGAATTATTCAAACAACACCACCACAATCTTATCCACTTCTGATGTCAAGATAAGGGACACCTTGTCCTGTCAAGGATCTCAGGCTTCCTTACCGAATGCATCTCGTACACACTTAACCACCACTGCTCAGGTGTTATTTCAAACCAAGTATAACCATTACACCACAACCAAACTGCAAACCAACTTTGAATCAATGGTTCATGTGGCACGACATCCACCACGCTACTCGAGTTCTTCTGATTCATCCATATCATCTAGCAACTAAAACACAATGGTATGTCACACCAAACAAACCATCAGTCTCTCACCAAACAACCTTAAAATGCATATATCCCATCACATAATTACATACCTAACCATGTCTCTTGGTTATTCCGCCTCATTATCCCTAAGGCGACCTCTTGATCTCACTCAATAACCAATCCATTCCTACAACAAGTTCAGCTATGTGACTACTCTCACATCTTGGGTCACCATCATGAAAAACTATATAATCTCACTTCAGTCAACCTTGTCTCTTCCGATCAACAATAACTTTGATACATCCATTAGTCATCATATAAATAGAAGAGTCAGGAATCCACATGATATTACCATTCGAAACAAACTACACCTACTATTAAAAACACTATAAGGCCTTAAAAAAGATCCAAGTTCAACAATACAATTTACTAGAACATGGTGGTACTTATTCTGCATTGAAACCACCACTTAATCATCTCCCATGTTTTGGATTTCATGGTAATTTTACTGGTGGCCTTACCTTCCACGAGGTACCCTCGGTTTTCTGAATCTATCATTACATAACCAAAACTTGAGTAGACCACAAACCACAAACCATCCACCTTATTCCTTTTGGCAAACCCGCACCATACAACAACCTGAGTCTCACTACCACGGTTCCAAATTTCAACATGTGAGAGACATGCTCAAAGGCACTAGAGACCTTATTCGACCTCTCTTACAGGTCGCCGAGAATATTAAATGAAACAAACTCCCTTGGCTGGAGTCACAACAATGAAAATTCATTTACCCACTCTCCAAACCATACACATCAGGACATGTAAAACGTAATGATTTTTCGTGGCTCTCTCACCCACATGCTAGTGAACAATGTTCCCAGTTCACCAAACAACCATTTACTTTATGTTTCGCACCAAATGTGTACACATTTGTTAGCACTACGAGCCAAACATCCACTCCATGATTCAAAACAATACTCATAAGCTTATACTCACAAATTCATCAAGACCTAGAAACTATCCTTAGGGTCCATCACGCAATCCTTACCATCCTGACCCACAATATCTTCCTCACTCACATTACTGAACAATGCCTTACAACCCAAAGGACACAACCCCACCATGGGTTCCCTAAACACACCACCAAGGCCCTATCATAACGGTAAATGCCTGACAATCAAAATACAGGGTCTCAAACTAGGGAATTCTCACTCCCCAACATACACATAAAAGGGTTAATTGACAACACAATGGTTACCCACCTTTGAACTAAAACATTATCATTTTTAACTAATCATTCACCAGACACTTGGAAGAATGAACAATAGGATTTAACTATAGATGGAAAGCGTATCAAGCTATCAAACATAAAAATCCATCATTTGTTCTTTATCCCAAATTTCATTATAATACGTTGAACACTACCCTCTACCATACCTACCATGGTAATGGTAAACATGGGGTAACCAATTTATTTAATCATACTCTTTCTTCAACACATCATCAACCCACTTCTTATTTTACAACACGATCCTTTCCTCTTATGATGATTTCCCATTCCACTAAATTTTTAGAATCATCATTTTAATGCATTTAAAACCTTCATTATAAAAAATTCAAAAAAAAGTATTACCTTTATTAAGAAATATTTCTCTTTTAGACACCAACTCATTCTTTACAATTCATCACAACCCAAAATTTTAACACATTCATAATATTTCATTATACAGGATATTTTTTAACTATTCACTTGCATTATTTTCATTCAACAACTTTCATTACCATTATTAGGAATTAAGTTTTTAATATTTATGAAGTAAATAAAGTAAATTTTACTCCTTGTGCCTGGAACACCAATCCCGTCTGTGGGATTGTAATGATGTATGCCACAAATATCACTAGGTGCCTAAAATGATGCCTGAATGCATACCCCATGCCATTCTAACAATGAGAGAAAAATAATAAATCAATCAAATCACACAAATATGCATCACCACATGGTGAAATGTCATTCAACTATATCATCAATCATCAAGAACAACAATTCCCACCAAGGGTGTCTTTGGTTTTCCCTCATACAAGGGTTATCTACTCCCAAGAGTGTTCTCATTATTAAGGCCCGACACTATCCTAATCACTTTTCTACATTCCCCTAATAGAAAGAAAGAGAAAAGAACTCCTCTGATACTCCTTTGTAACATCCTAGACATGAAATATACTACATCGATGACCCGAGCCAAGTCGTCACATGACCTCAGGCATGCCTCCCTATTCACTAGAGGTTGCCGACTAATTATGAGGGTCTAATGAGTCGTGTTGGAGACTATACCATCTTTATAAGAGTAAGACACAACAGAAAATAATATAAAGAGTAGAAAAAATATGAATCAACTAGTAAGAATACAACCCAAACACCTCCCACCTATGTACACACCATAATTCAACATTGACCATGTCATGTCTAACTAATAGAGCAAGTGAATAAAACTCAAAAATAAGAGAATAGTGGAATCTCCGATTCGGTTTATACTTTATTAATGGATCCTTATCAATATAAATCCCATGCCTAGCACAACATCATAATGTAGGGACTTTTCCCATTACCTGACCTAAAACCATGAAATATGCTCAGGTACCCAACGACAGCTCGAGTAGGGTGTGAGTACAAACCTCAGTAGGCCACAACCATAAATGTAAATAGAAATATATATTCTAATAGATAGTGCATGCATTTAAAAAATAAATGATACGTAAATAAAGGAAAACTTGAGTTCCATCAGATATCCAAGGTTCCCTTAATTAACTACTACCATTTACCTAATTTATTTCTATACCACCTTTATCCCATAATGAATTTTTATCACATGTTCCATGGGTTAAGCAGTATAATCATTTAAAAATGTTCTAAGGAAATAAATCACAATTCATTAGAGAAAAAATGAATCTATATCTCACTAGGGATACACATTTCACGTTAATATATTATCCCCACCATGAAGCCTCTGTCCGGGTGGAATGAAAATATTAGGGGAATAGAGCCTTTATCCCCTTCCCTGACCTGGGCTTTTGGGTGTGGAGTTTAGAGCCTAATTCTAGCTCAACCCATGGGTGTAGAACCTCAAGTAAATTCCCCTCACTACTAAGCCACGTTCACATGTTATTTATCAAATCACCACAACATACCATAAGAAAACACATAAAAGCCAATGCCAATGGAAATAAAAATGAATAATAAACAACATGGGAAATACATCTTCACAATTTTAAAATTGGGTACAGAAACCTCATCGAATATCCCACATTGGAAAAAGAGTCATTAAAACTATCACATCAGAAGAAACAAAGTGATGTACAAAGGTCACCCGAGATAACACATACTAGAATTCTATGTTGGAAAACATGTAAATGGAAGAGAAAACTAACCATAATGTTTTTATGGAGAGTGGTATAAAAGACGATCAATAGAATTTTAAAAACATAAAAAACAAAAACATGTAATGGGTTAAATTTTATTTGATTTTACAGTAGGAAAAGTAAATGGAAAAAAATGTTTTTAGATTCATTTCATAAAGTGGGGTAATTTATTTACAAGCTTGAATAAGAAAATTGGGATTCATACTTACGTGTCATGTAGAGTTTCATCCTTTAATACATTTTTTACCATAATGTAATCATTTCCTGAAATGATGATTATTCATGATGACATTGTCATACAAAAAGCACTAGAATAATCTTCTAGTGGATCACTTAATCAAAAAATTATTAACTATCTATTCATCCTATATTTAAACAATAACCAAAAACAAAACTGTTAGTAAAGTATCATATAATCCTATAAAAATAAAAATCCTATATAAAAATAAATATTACTCTTAATCTCCAAAAATCAACAAACAATACCCAATGTTCAACAAAGACCATTCAATAAACCATTGTCCTTAAAATTATTTAAAATAATACAAACTATGATTGATTCACAAAATTTAGAAGGTTTTGATCACATTATCTTCCATAATACATCATAACATTTATCTCCAATAAACATAAATTATTATTAATGTTAAATACTTAAATGTAATTGACCTAATCACATATTCTCCATGATATGTTAATATTTTCCACAAATAACCCAAATTGCCAAATGTACACAATAGGAACATAGATTCTTCCAAAATAAAATTCAACCATTACTCCTCAAATAAAATCCTTTATTTTTCTATATTCTATTGTCATATAATGTTCACAAAAGAGCAAAATTCCTCCAAAATATCATTTATCACTTAATCGCCAAATCATTTTCATATTCTAAGGAGATTCATTTAAAAAGACATAAGGTCCCGAAATCAATTTATTATTATTTAATAATCTTTTTAACTAAAAAAATTAATTGATAAAAACTATAGACTTCACATAGGTTAATTGTAGTAAATAAAGGCCTATCACACATTGGTTATGGGTTCGATTCCGGCATCCTTGTCCGACGCGATGGGTTGTTAGAATGTCGGTATGTTTCCCCTTTTTATAAAACAATACAATTATTATAACTATCCAAAAATTTGATAACATACTCAAAAATAATCATTTTATTTTTGAATGAATTTTTTTTCTCATTTCATTCATTTGACATTCAAAAAGTAATAACTCAAAACTAACTAAAAAAGAGAAATGTCTCCGAAAATACTGTTAATCACCTTGAAATTTTTTAAATAATCCTAAAAGGGTTAGTATGAAAATGAAATTTGGATCAAAGATAATAATATAATCCAAAGATAAGAAATACAGATCTCTAGAGATATCTAAACACTGGTCTGATACTAACTATAAGGACCCGACATTAAAAATAATGTATTGTTGTGAGTTTTGACTAGAATTTATTTTCATTCATTCCCAAAGATCTTTTAGCTATCTAGTTTAAGATAATTAGGAAAAAACAATACATATAAAATCAATATTACAAAGTAGATAAGTCTTAATGTCATCCATTATTTCCATAAAACAAAAAATTTTAAAATGAAACTTGGCTTCTTTTCAAGAAAAATATTAAAATACTTTCATCATAGCATCTTTTTTGTGCTTAAAAATATTAAGACCTGTGAAAAGCATTTAAAAACATGTGATGAGTTCCAAAATCTCAGTAAGGAAAAACTAGGGAAACAATTAACATGTGAGAATTACAAATATAAATAATAACATGAGGACTTTCATAAAGGCATGAGATATAGTAATATCATAATACTAATAACTAGGATGATAACTTGAAAGTGTTTCTATAGAATTCAATTTAGACATTCATAAGCAAATCACCAAGTTCCATACCCTATGTGTAATTTCTCCAAGGTCTATCCCAATGGTGTCATAAAACAATCCAATGTTGTTAAACAAGGTTTCATACAAATAAACAAGATTATTGACCAAGGTGTCATCAGAATTACGAAGGTTATTTACCAAGGCATTGTAAAACTTACCAATGTTAATCACCAAGGTATCCATTGACTTTTCATCTCTAAAGATTAATTTACATACCCAATGAATTAGAGCTCTATCAAGGGGAAACATTAATATGTATTTATTTTCATTTGATTCACACAGATCATAATAAAATATTTCATAAATTACACAATGGATATAAAATAAAAGGTTTTAATATTAAAATCATGATATTTTAAAAAGTGAATAAAAACATGACCATTATGTCTTTCCTAACTCACAGAAATGGAATGAGGGTTTTCTGTATGTCAATTCCAATATAAAATATATAATTTTTATGTATTGATGAATAAACATAGAAATTAAATTTTCTTGGGTATACACATAAAAAAATAAGATATTTTCTTAAGAAAATAGATATATTTTGAGATGAAAATTCTGTAGCATAACGGTTGTGCAACATTGTTTTAGAAAACATTAAAAATATAGGGGAAAAGGGTCACCCATACAAAATTAATCATAATAAAATATAATAATATAATAGAATGGAAATATGAAAATGGTTTGGAAATGTAAAAGACATACCACATAAAATAGAACGTGAAAAGAATAGAGAAGTGGAGAATTCCATTATGAAAATTCAGCAGCCTAATAACAGCACATATAATTCATAAAAAGAGTTGAAGAGAGGGAGATGGGTCTCTAATAACATATTAATAAAATTTAAAGAAATATGGAAATATAATAACTTACCACAACATATGAAAATTGAAGTTAAAAGACAAAACATTAAATAATTATTTGACTAAAATAGGAGGATGGAAGGTTCCCTTACCTTGAAGTGGAACATCTAAAAATCTTAGATCGGGACCTTGGGGGCTTGAGGAAATCTTGGTAGGACTCCCTGGGAGTTATAAATAGCATAATTTCGTGGATAATTATTTTTTTGTGATAAAAAATGAAGGAAAGTGTTGCTATTTATATCAAACTAGAGGGAATATTTTATTAATTTCAATGAACACCTCATTAGTTGTATTTGGAAAAACCATGGGCTTTACCACTGTGTTTTCCAATTGTATTCGACACTTTGGTCACATCATATCATATATTGATCATTATGAGTCCACTAGAATATTTTATTACTCATTACATCTTAATGAAATAGTTATGATGTCATTAAACATACCGAAAACCAAAAATTGTATTTTTACTATTCATCAAAAAATCAACTATTTCATAAAAATCCCAAAAATTCACTCTTACCATTTTTTGACACATATAATTAAAAAGTGAACTCTAATTAATAAAAAATAATTTCATTTTAAATTAAATTAAATAAATGAAATTTTAATACTTAACTAATAATTTCTAAAACATTTATTTACTTGTAAAATGATATCATTATAACACATTACAACATTAGATGACTAAAACATATTTTTTCTTCCAAAGGTGAGGTTACTATTTATGTGTTAAAATTACTATTCCTAAGGGTCAAATCACTATTCCAAAAGGTAAAGATAATATTCAATAAAAAACTATTTTGATTTTATTGAAAAAAAAATTTCACCATGACTACAACCATGCATGTCTGATTTTTATAAAATCATTTCATAGAAAAAGTTGTTTAATAATAATATATTTTTTACTATTCCTAAAAAACTATTCATAAAATACTATTAATCAAATACTAAAAAATTGAATCTTCTGAGAAAATATCTAAAATTTTTTCCTAGATTAATTTTTACAGTATTTTTAACATTAATGTTTTTCAAAATATGTAGAAAACATAATTCCTTTGAACCCAATGAATTAAATAAATGATTAAATGTCATAATAATCTTAAAAATTCATGGAAAAAATCAAAATTATCATATTTATTTTAATATTTATAATTTAATTTATTTAAATATTTCATTAGTAAGCTAATCAATGCATCATCATTGTCTCATAAATATATTTATTTATTTAATTCCTTAAAATAATAAATAAAATTCCATTATGAAGGTAATATTTTCAACTTTCTAATTACTGTTTATAGTCTAATAGATAACTTATATAAACCCACAAGAAATGTAATACTTATTAAAAACATGAGTGTGGGAGAATCTTTGAAGTAGCTTCAATGGGAAGCATTATCCTATTAATTAATGAATATTATATGATAAGCGTTAAAATGTATTTCATGGGAATAATTGTTATTTTAATTTAACAAACTTCCATGAGAAGCTTTATAATAGATTCCATGGGAAACTTAATAATTTTAATAAAAAAAAATTCTATGCGAATCTCTATACCTACTTCTACGGGAAGCTTTAGCCATTTAATTAAACAAGAGTCTATGAGAATCTTTAAACTAGCTCATCCAATAAAATTATGACCTGTGTTAAGGTAATATTATAATTTTATTTATTCCCATAAATATACAGTTTACCCTTAACCGCAATAATAAAAAATAATTTATAAAGTTACTATTCAAAATGTCCAAAGATACTAATTTACAAAATTTAGACATTATGACTCCAAATATGGAATAAATTCTTCCAAATTAAAAAATAATAATTTATATAAATTATTTTAAAATTAATCTCGATTTCCATAACCAGAAAGCAGTTTTTTTAGAAGTAAAACTAATCAAAAGATTGACATTTTTTTCTGTCTAATTTAAATGTAAAATTACATTAAATGGAAATAATAAAATTAAATGATAAAAATATACTCTATTTAAACATTAAAACCATTATGTAATATGATATAACAATATAAATTATCTTGATAGAAAAAAGTTGTTTTGAACTAAAATGTATGGTATATTTACTATTCATCAGAATATGATAGTTATCAGAAAAATATCAAAAAATAATCAAAAGTAAATTTTGATATCCCAATTATGAAGAAGATGTTTATTTACTCACATATAACATATAATGTTGTCAAAAACTATATTTAAAAAGGGTTCTCCATCAAAAGGTGGTAAAACTATCTTTTTTGAAAAATACATCTTTTATCCAAAAAAATGAATTTATTCTTATATCATATCTATAAAACTTATAAGATGAATTTAAAACAATAAATTGAATATATAACATATATATATCATTAAAAAATCCATAGTGTGTGGTATGATTTTATATACAAATTATTCACATTTTCAAATGATTATCATAAAAACAAGTCCTTTATATTAAATTGATTTTTGTTTTAATTTATTATAAATTTAGTAACCAATGAATCATTATTTAAACATGTGTAAACAATATTTTTATAATTATGTTGACATTATACATTCCCACCACTCCAACAGCTAGTTTATAATTATATCATTTAAATAATAATATTTAGATGTTTGTTTAATCTCGATGTAGCTTATCATGTCATGACCTGTCCTCAAGGACCATGTCGTGACTACCCCAATCCCACCTTCCATAGGCCAGGGGCTGGCGACTAGCACCAGAGGCGTAAATCCTAATAAAAGGGAAGTCATTGCCTTTATATAAGAAAACAAACACCATAGAGTACGCAAGATGAAGTAATGACTATGTAAATTGAGTACGAATGTAAGTGCTGGAAGTAAATGGGATTGTATACAAACCCAACTGAAAGTACAATACAACTGAGAGAAGAATGTACAACAGCTGAAAAGTAAAGCAGCAACAACCAAGTCGCCCTCCAGAATTCCCTCCTGAAGGGTGGGTACAGATAGCCTCGTCGGCTCCTCGGGTACGGTCGTCCGCTCTGAGTATGTCACGGCTGATAGTCCACCTCTAGGTACTGTCTCGCTCCACAAGCCTCAACCACGATCATCGATGTCCGTCATCTCCAACCAAAACAATGTAGTGCGGGAATAGCCTGTGTAGGGGTGAGTATACAATACTCTGTAGGGACCCCGAGACTCCCGAAGTTCTCCAAGAATCCACAATGGAATAATCCACAATGGAAAATACAAACACGAAGTATCAACAAACACTACTTAGGTATATTCCCAAACATATACCTAAGTCATCATTTCCAGTTCGGCTCCAACTCCCATGCCCAAGTATAACTCAGTCCACACAAGAAAGTACAACTCATTCCACACAGGAAAGAACAACTTAGTCCTCACATGAAGGTACATCTCATTCCACATAGGGATGTACAACTCAGTCCTTACAGGAAAGCAAGACAATCATATCAAAGATAACGATTGAAAGTCAAGACACAGATCACACAGGTATACTACTCATGAAGAGGGGTGGAGATAATAGATGTAGCCTCTGAATCATCTCCCCTACCAAACCCACGTAGGATCCAAGTATAGAAGTCATCGCTGCCGAACCCACTTAGGATCCTAGTACAATAACCGTCACTGCCGAACCCATGTAGGATCCAAGTAAAGTCATCCCCACTCCCGAACCAATGGAGGATCCAAGTATAGTCGTCCTCACTGCCGAACCCACGTAGGATCCATGTACAGTCTCCATAGTCAGCGCAGTCGTAGCCAGCTCTAGGGTTCACGTATACTGTACGCTCGTTTTCTGGAGGGTCTGCTCCTCATGTCAAAGATCAATACATCAACTGTTACGAAGACTAGAGTTGATGTATCACGTAGTTCAGTCCCACATCATAGGGGAAAAACCAAGAAAAACATGCCCATGTCACGGAGAACAAGTCGACCAAGCCATTTTCTTAAGTACACAGTGTGTAGGTAAGCAATACACGTTGTGTCATCAGACACCAGGTACTGCCCGTGTCATACAGCACGTGTCGTTGGGCTGGTTGTGTAGATAAGTCAGTACACGGTGGGTAGTATCGTTACACGCTATGTCCAAACCTCTAGGGTCAGTTCCATGTGCGCTGGCCATGTCTGGGCGTGTGGTGGAGTACATGCCTGTGTACTCCACCTCGTCTCCGTGTATTTTCCGAAATACATGTCGAGTCATCACAAAGCCTCTTCTGCCTAGGTGAATGTAGTACACGCCGTGCCTCTTGGCCGTGTGGTTTTTCTCGTGTCCCTGTATCTCCCAGATTACACATAGAGCCTCACGAAGCCGCCTCTGCCTTTCTTAATAAGATAATCAACGCTGTGTTACTTGGCCATGTATTGTTGTCTGTGTCCATGTATTTTCCTTCAATACACGCCATGTCCATCAAGCCTCCTCTGTCAAACAGTGTGGAGAGTACACGACGTGTGTCTATAGTCACACGTCGTGTACTTCTTTACTAACGTCTGAAAAGGAATCCTCAGTACATTTGTACTACATGGAGTTTTCTCCTGGAGGACGCACCGTGTAATCTGGAATTTTCAAGAAACGACGCCTCTAGCCAGCACACCTCCCGATATGTCCGTTCTTCAATCCGATGATCCGTTTTATACGAAGCTTCCACTTCTAGGTCTCCCCAATGATCTGAGGCCTCTTTCGATGTTTTTGGGCCTCTGAATGGCTCCGAAAACATGAATTGATTCACCGCTCGAAGAATGGTTGATGAACACCACACAACAACAAGAACGTCGGAGGAATTGGACCATGTTAGTTTGGTCCAGTTCCATCCGCATTAGTCCGATATCAAGTGGTTTTATGAGAAACAACAACATGGAAGGAAAATCAATCGTTTCTTAATCAAAACACACCCCAACCTCGATAAATGAAGTCGTTTGCTGGGGCCACGGAAGATGGCATCGCGGGGTGAGGTTTTGAAGACAGCATTGGCGTGCGTCCAAGGAGGGGACAGTGTCTCACACAAGATGTGGAGAGAAGAGGGAATGGCACATCGTCTCTCCTTGTGGTGACATCATTCTTCATCGAAGGGTGCTTTTCTTCGTTGGAGGATGAAGTTCTTCCAAAGAGATTTAGAGCTCTCTCCAAAAAATCTTCACACAACCAGCCAATACAATTAAAACATGGTTCTCTTTATTTTATTTTACTTTTCCAAGCATTTCAAAAATTAAAATATCAAAACACTAAATCATTTAATTGAAGAGTTGTGTTGGCATGATTAAAGAGGAGAGAGGGGAGAGTTACACAAATAAAGGATACAAAAATTAATGGGGAGTTTCCATGTATTTATCATGGGAGTTCAAAGGGGTTAAGGGTTATGGAATGTGAAAGTATGGGGGCTCATGTGGGCCCCACCTCCCTCAAAAACACACATGGGAAGATGGGTGGTTATGGGCCCCACCAAAAACATCCCATGAGAGATTTTAACTTCCAATTATAGTAAAATAAAATTGTACACAATTTTATTTACTTATCACTTAGACCCCAAAATTTAACATCTTCTCCCAAGCAAATGCATCAACCGTAAAAGTATTCTTAAGCAAATACCAGCGTTGTGAATTCATTGGTGCCCTTATATTTCAATTCCGAGCATCGGTTCAAAATATATAAAAACTCACTCGTTCTTTCCCTGAATGTACCCAAGCTAAACTTTGGAAATTTATTCCGGGCACACTGAGCCTTGGAATCAGGTGCCGTCAGAAACTGCGTACTCGTAAAATCTCAATGAATTTATGAAACAATTTTCCTTGAAATTTAAGGGACTTTACATTACACCCACCTCAGGTCATTACATCCTCGTAAAGATACATCATAATCTATGGAAACAAATGAGGGTATTGTGCACGCAACTGAGCCTATATCTCTCATGGGCTCTCCTGGAGGTTCTCGTGCTGCCACCTGATGCACACTAGAGGAATCGACCATCCATGTAGGACCCACTTCTGTCGATCCTCAACCTCCACCGGAACCACCGCAAATGTCACCCCGTCATCGATGTCCAGCTCCCTGTGGTCAAAGATATGCATCGGGTCGTGCACATATCTCCTCAATTGAGATACGTGGAAGACGTTGTGCACCCGGTGCAACTGAGGTTGAAGAGCCAGGCGATAAGCCACCTCGCCTATCCTGATGGGAACCTGGAATGGCCCGATGAAGCGCAGAGATAACTTGCCTCCCTGACCTAATCTCCGTAATCCACGTCGAGGTGAGACCCGTAAGAAAACGTGGTCTCCATCCTCGAACTCTAGTGGTCTCCACCTCCTGTCAGCATAGTACTTCTGTCAGCTCTCAGCAGTCCTCATCCGCTCCTCGATGATCTGAACCCTCTCCGTCGTGGCCTGGACCATCTCTAGTCCTACAAGTGCTGACTCCCCAGGGTCTGTCCAGCACAAAGGTGATCTGCAAGGTCGGTCATACAATTCCTAGTATTGTTCTATCCTGATGGTTGAGTGGTATCTGTTGTTGTACGCAAACTCCACCAATGGTAGGTGATCCTCCCAGCTATGACCAACATCAAGGAAACATGCACGGAGCTTTTAATCTAGAGTCTGAATGGTCCTCTCCGTCTGACCATCCGTCTGAGGGTGAAATGTGGTGCGCATGCGTAGGTGCATCCCAAAGTCGTCCTGCAACCCCTTCCAAAGCCAGGAAGTAATGTGACCATCTCGATCGGAGAAGATATATGATGGAACACCATGAATTCGTACGATATCCTGAACGTAGAGGCATCCCAAGCTCTCCACTAAGCCCTGCTCTCTGATAGGTATAATGTGGACCGACTTGGTGAATCAGTCTACGATCACCCAGATGGATTCATGTCCTCTGGAAGTACATGGAAGCCCTGCCATGAAATCCATATATATCCCATCCCACATCCACTCCAGGACCTCTAAGGGTTGTACCAAGCCTACTGGTACCTAGTGCTCTGCCTTCACCTGCTGGTAGGTGAGGCATCATGAAACGAAATCTTCCAGAGCCTTCTTCATACCCGGCCACCGGTTCTGTCGTTTGAGATCCTGGTACATCTTCGCTACTCCTGGATATACCGCCAAAGGGGAAGTGTGAAACTCTCTCAGCACATACTCCTGCAATGTAGCTGGTACCATGGTACATCCTCTGAAAATGATGACATGCTCTCCTCCTATTGAAAATCCATTAGGTGACTATCCTGTAGAAATCTATGCATGTCATGTCTCACAGTCAACGTCCCCACGATGTACCTCTCTAACCCGCTGAAATAGTGGAGGAGTGATTGTGAGGGACTGTAGGAAGGCTGCCCTATCTATATCCACAAAGGATATCTACAAATCGGCCAACTGCTTTGTCGCCTCTCCATGTAGCTAAATGCCCGACCTCTTACTGAGTGCATCAGCTAATCTGTTCCCCTTCCCAGGAGTATAGACTATCTCAAACTCATAGTACTTGAGGAACTCGAGCCATCATAGATGTCTCAGGTTCAGGTCATTTAGTGAGAAGATGTACCTGAGACATTGGTGGTCAGAATAGAGAGTAAAGTTCTCACCCATCAGATAGTGCCACCACATATTCAAGGCGAAGACCACTGCTGCTAACTCTAGGTCATGGGTAGCGTAGTTCTTCTCCTACTTCCTCAACTATTGTGATCCATAGGCGATCACTGCCCGCTCCTGCATCAATACAAACTTGAGTCTAGTCCATGATGCATCGTAGTAAAATATGTCCCCTATTCCCTCCTCTGGTAGCCTCAAGATGTGTGCACTGGTCAATCTCTGTCTCAGCTCCTGGAATCTCTGATGACATCTTTCTGACCACACAATGGGATTCCAATTCTTCGTCAAAGCTGAAAGTGGTGCTGCAACTTTGGAGAATTCTGGCACAAATCTCTGATAGTACCAAGCTAGACCTAGGAAACTTCACACCTCTGTCATGCTCATGGGTGGCTCCCAAGCTAGCACATCATTGATTATCGCAGGATCCACAAAAACTCCCACCTCATAGATGAAGTTCCCCAAGAATCAGACCTCTCGAATCTTGAACTACCACTTTGAGAGCTTACCATAATGTTGGTGCTCTCGGAGTGTGTCCAGTACAAACCACAAGTGGTAGGTGTGCTCCTCCTCTATAGTCGAGTAAATCAATATGTCATCAATGAATACTACAACAAATCGATCGAGGTAAGGCTTGAAGATCCTGTTCATGAGACAGATGAACACTGATGGAGTGTTGGATAGACCGAAAGGCATAACCAAGAACTCATACTGGCTATATCGACACCTGAAGGGCGTCTTCTGCACATCCTCTTCTTGAACTTTGAGCTGATTATAGCTTGACCTGGGGTCTATCTTCGAGAACCATCGTGCTCACTTGATCTTATCAAAGAGGCTGTCAATCCATTGAAGTGGATACTTGTTCTTTATGGTCACTTGATTCAGGTGATGTTAATCGACAGAAATTCTCAAGATCTCATTCTCCTTATTGGCGAACAAAATCGGGGAAGCCCAGGGTGAAACACTAGGTCGGATGAATCCCTTTCCCTACATGTCCTCCAGTTGTACCTGTATCTCTTGAATCTTAGAGGAATCTATCCAATATGATAGAGTAGATATCAGGGATTTCCTAGGATACATGTCAATATAGAAGTCTACCAATCTGCTTGGAGGTAGTCCTGGAACGTCGTCAGAAAAAAACGTCCGCATACTGATCCACCACTGCAGGAAAACTAGGACTCCGCACATCAACTACTCCTAGGATTATAATAGACAACTGATGAGTGATCAGATATCCTCTCCTCTGCATAAGTCCATCCTGCGCTGCAAAGTCTCCCTTCTCGCCGGTGAAGGTAATCCTACTCCCATATGTGCAGACACACCGCACCTTGCACCTAATACAATCGATATTAGCATGGACCGTAGATAACCAATCCTTGCCCAAGATGACGTCGTAAGGCCTCAGCATCGCTACAAGAAGATCCCAGCCGAAGATCTTGCCTCCTAGAGTATGCTCACACTACCGGTACAAGTTGGTAATTATCGATTCTTCTCCCATAAGAGTCTCTAGCCGTAAGGATCGATCCAACGGAATTGTCAGAATCTCCGAGCTCTAAACAACGGCAGCGACAATGAAAGAATGACTCGCTCTTGTGTCTATAAGAATTGTAGCAAGGGTGGAGTATACATAGATAATACCTCAAATCATCTCAGGTGCACCGTGGTCATAGGCCTCTACTGCCTGAAACTGAGCCTGCCTCTGTCCACCAGCTCCCTATGGTTGGGGTGGCTCTCTTGGTGGTGGTGGTGGTAGAGCCCCAAATCTTCGTCCACTGCCTAATGCTCATACCGATCCTCTACCTCATCCGCCTCCTCCCTACAGACCACAACTGTTGAACTCCTGCCTCTTCCTTTGTGGTCCCTCAACCATCTGTTTCTCCTTTGCATGGCGGGTCGGGCAGTCACGAGCCATGTTGCCCTGCCGGCCACATGCATAGAGTTGTCTGCCTCTCATATGACTGGCTCTACTACATGTTCCCTTCACCTCCAAACCAATATCCTGAGGTCGCCCACCTAATGGTTTGGTCCACTTGGACCCCTATGACATCTATTGACTGCTAGCTGGAGAAGACTCCGCTAAGTTCCACCCTGCGGTAGGCCTCGCTACTGGCGTAGGCCCATCTAGGATGCTCTCCACAAGTAAGGCTCTCTCCAGTACTCCTTCCTGCGTCATAATGCTGAGTGAGATTATTGAAGCCCTGATCTCATGACTTAGTCCCTACTCGAAGGTCCGAGCCTAGAAGAATGGGTCCCATACCATGTCAGTGGAATAACACGAGAGGTCGGTAAATCTCGTCGAGTACTGGGCTACTGTCATGAAGACCTGCCATAGCTGTAGTAACTCATTGATGCGCACCGCACATTGGGTGGCTGTAACAAACTCCGAGAAGAAGAGGCTCTCAATGTCATTCCAAATAACTGAATCCTTGTCGTGCACCTAGAGTATCAGGCTCCTCCATCTACCGGCTGCCACGTGCTGGAGACTCACCGCAAGGATCTCCATAAGATCTTATGGTGTCCCTACCAATCTAAAGACTCGGACAATATCCTGCAACCAATCCTCGGCTGGCTGAGGGTCCCCGCAGAACCTAGGTGGTCTCGGACACTGAAACTCATGCAGTGCACTCAGGAGGCGTGCACTCTCAGCTACTGGGGCTGGTGGCATCAGTGGCTCGACAGGTAGAGGTACCGCTGGTGCCTCCGCTGTAATGGGGCCCGGCACCGAGGCCTCATCGCTCGGTGGGCTGCCATATCGCTCAAAGCTCAGAACCCTACCCGTCTGCCATTGTGGGGCCATCCAGAAAAGAATTAGGTGCACCACAGTTAATTCAGTATACCCGGTGAGCTGACACAAATTAATCACAAAGAAAACTATTGAAACACACATGTAATCGATGTTTTCATGCATTGAGTAAGAAATCAGAATTCAGGGTCCTGGTGTATGGATACGTTGGCCGCCTCACCAACAATGGACTCCATAGAATGATAAACACACTCAGTACCCTTAATAATATTCCTTCCCATAGAAGAAATTATCGGAGTCCTTAGTTCTGTGGTAGAACCGACTCCTCTGATACCAATTTGACACAACTCGTCCTTGAGGCCCGTGTCGTGACTACCCTAAGCCCACCTTCCATAGGCCAGGGGATGGCGACTAGCACCAAAGCTGTAAATCCCGATAAAAGGGAAGGAATTGCCTTTATATAAGAAAACAAACACCACAGAGTATGCAAGCTGAAGTAAACACTAAGTAAAATGAGTACGAAAGTATGTTTTGGAAGTTAATGGGCCGTTATACAAACCCAACTGAATGTACAATACAACTATGAAAAGAATGTACAACAGCAGAAAAGTAAAGCAGCAACCACCATGTCGTCCTCCGGAATTCCCACCTGAAGGGTGGGTACAGATAGCCTCATCAGCTCCTCAGGTCCGACCATCCACTCTGAGTATGTCACGCCAGATATTCCTCCTCCGGGTACCATCCCGCTCCGCAATCTTCAACCACGATCAGTGTTGTCTGTCGTCTGAAACCAACACAATTTAGTGTGGGCATAACCCGTACATGGGTGCGTATACAATACTCAGTAGGGACCCCAAGACTCCTGAAGGTCTCCCAGAATCCACAAAGGAATAATCCACAACGGAAAAGACAAACAGGAAGTATCAACCAACACTACATAGGTATATTCCCATACATATACCTAAGTCATCATTTCTAGTTCAGCTACAACTCCTGAGCCCAAGTATAACTCGGTCCACACAAGAATTTACAACTCAGTCAACATAGGAAAGTACAACTCAGTCCACACAGGAAAGTACATCTTAGTCCACAAAGGGAAGTACAACTCAATCCACATAGGAAAGAAAGACAATCATATCGAAGATAATTATTGGAAGTCAAAACTCAGCTCACACAGGTATACTACTCATAAAGAGGGGTAGAGATGATAGATGTAGCCTCTAAATCATCTCCCCTACCGAACCCATATAGGATCCAAGTACAGAAGTCATCGCTGCCGAACCCACGTAGGATCCTAGTACAGTATCCATCGCTACCGAACCAACATAGGATCCAAGTATAGTTGTCCTCGCTGGAGAACCCATAGAGGATCCAAGTACAGTCTTCCTCGATTCTGAACCCACATAGGATCCATGTACAGTCTGCATTGTCGTCGCAGTCACATCCAGCTCTAGGGTTCTCGCACACAGCACGCTCGTTTTCCAGAGGGTCCGCTCCTCGAGTCAAATATCGATACATCAACTGTTACAAAGACTAGAGTTGATGTATCCTGTATTTCCCTCCCACGTCAAAGGGTAAAAACCAAGCAAAACGTGCCCAAGTCATGGAGAACGAGCCGAACAAGACATTTTCCTAAGTATACTGCGTGTAGGTAAGAGATACACGTCGTGTTGCAGGGCTGGTCCTGTAGATAAGTGAGTACACGATGTGTAGTATTGTTACACACCGTGTCCAAACCTCTAGGGTCAGTTCCAAGTTCATTGGCCATGTCTGGTAGTGTGGTGGAGTACATGCCCGTGTACTCCACCCCGTGTCCATGTATTTTCCAAAATACACGACGAGTCATCGCGAAGCTACTTCTAATAAGGTGAAGGTAGTACACACCATGCCTCTTGGCTGTGCGGTTCTGTATGTGTCTGTGTATCTCCCAGATTACACGCCGAGCCTCACGAAGCCGCCTCTGTCTTTCTTTAGAAGAGAATACACACTGTGTTACCAGGACGTGTATTGCTGTCTATGTCCATGTATTTTCCTTCAATACACCCTATTTTCATCAAGCCTCCTCTGTCAAACAGAGTGGAGAGTACACGTCATGTGTCAGGAGTCACACATCGTGTACTTCTTTTCAAACATTTGAAATGGAAGCCTCAGTACATTTGTACTACATGACGTGTGCTCCTGGAGAACACGCCGTGTATTCTGTAATTTTCCAGAAACGATGCCTCTGGACATCACACCTCCCGAGACGTCCGTTCTTCGATCTGATGATCCCTTTACTACGAAACTTCCGCTTCTAGGTCGCCCAGATGATTTTATGCCTCTTTCGATGTTTTCGTGCCTCCGATCGGCTCCGAAAACATGACTTGATTCACCGCTCGAAGAACGGTTGAAGAACACCACACAACAACAAGAACATCAGTGGAATCAGACTATGTTAGTTTGTCATCGTTCCTTCCGCATTAGTCTGATATCAAGTGGTATTATGAGAAACAATAACATGGAATAAAAACCAATCGTTGCTTAATCAAAACATACCCCTACCTCAATAAACAATGTTTTTTGTCGGGCGGTGCAGAAGATGGCATCACGGGGTGCAGTTTCGAAGATGGCGTTGGCGTACGTCCAAGGATGGGACGACATCTCACACAAGCTATGGAGATAAGAAGGAATGACACATCGTCTCTCCTTGTGGTGATGGCATTCTTCGTCAAAGTGTGTCGTTCTTTATGGGAGGTTGATGTTCTTCAAAAGAGGTTTAGAGATCTCTCCACAAAATCCTCACACAACCAGCCAACCCAAATAAAATAAGGTTCTCCTTATTTTATTTTAATTTTCCAATAATTTCAAAAATTAAAATTTCAAAACACTAGATCAATTAATTTAAGAGATGTGTTGGCAAGATTAAAGAGGGGAGAGGGGAGTGTTACACAAATATAGGATACCAAAAATTAATGGGGAGTTTCCATGTATTTATCATGGGTGTTCAAAGGGGTTAATGGTTATGGAATGTGAAAATATGGGGGATTTTGTGGGCCCCAACTCCCTCATTACCACACAAGGAATGTTGGGTGATTTTGGTCCCCACCAACAACTTAACATGAGAGAGTTTAACTTCCAAGGATAATAAAATAAAATTTTACACAATTTTATTTACTTCTCACTTAAACCCCAAAATTTAACTTCTTCTCCCGAGAAAACGCATAAACCGTAAAAGTTATCTTAAGAAAATATCGGCGATGCGAATTCATTGGTGCCCTCATATTTCAATTCCAAGCACCGGTTCAAAAGATAGAAAACCCCTCTCTTTCGTTTACTGGACGTACCTGAGATAAACATAGAAAATTGATTCTGGGAAAACCATGCCTCAGAATCAGGTACCGTCAGAAACTATGTACTCATAAAATCCCACAGAATTTATCAAAAAAAATTCTTGAAATTTACTGGTCATTACATATCATGTATTCTATTGAAAATAGGGTTATTTTCTAAAAACTTGAGATGTTACAAAATCCCACCAACATTGAGATTGATATTGGTGGTATATCTTAAACCAATAGATTATTGATGGTGTACACTATCTACCTCAGAAGTAATTCCAGTGGTTCATCATCCACCAAACGATTGACAGTGGTGGTCCATCATCCCCTGATAGAATGTTATGTTGTTGTGAATCAACCTCCATAATAATTGAATTATTTAAAATAATTCCCCAAAATTAATGATAATTTTATTACATCATCTTCCTATATGATTTGTCATTGTAGTGATTGTATATATAGAGACTTTTATTGTTATTATATCATCCACATTGATATCAATATCAGTGGTACATCATCCACCAGGGTTCGATGTCTCAGTGTGGTATCATCTAATTATAAACCTATTTTTATGTATATATTCCACCTATATTCTTTATTTCCTCATTAAACTGGTGAATTCTAATTCACTATAATTATGAAATTGATAATGGATCATTCACATAATTGAGTTATACTGGTGATCAATCACTCACTGACTGATGACTGATGGTGTTATCTTTCTCACCCTGAGTATAATGTCATATGTTATACAAATTTCATCATGATGGTGCGTTCATCCCATGATTACATCAAACCATTATTTTATTTTTTGATGTAGGAATGGTAACATGATGTATGGTTTTGGAGTTTTCAATTGGGTAATAGTTTGTTTATTTATTGATTAATTATCATTTATTGTCAACACAAAACATAAATTTTATTGCGCTCTCTATGGTACATCACTGTGTGGTGGTTTACTAAGTTATAGTCACACCCTTATTGAGTGACATGGTTCCTAGGAAGACTTATTGATTCATGATATAAGTAAATATTAGATGTGAATATGAATGATTGATTAGGGTAGGATGATAAGACTAGGCTATGATTGATGCCCGCCAAACAAAAATCCTCAAAATCACAAAGGAAGAAATACCTAAAAATGGGTATTACATTCCCCGAAATGAAAAATATGGAGAAGGTGGCTAAATCCTTTAATTGTATGATCCTATATGGGGATTATGATCACTTTACCATCATATGGTTACATGAAGCCCCCACAAGAAAAATGTTACTTATAGAAGATCCCATGGAACCCCCTTTCAACATATCTTGCTGCTCTAGTGAAGGCCCCCTAGATAATCAGGGGTTGCTTGGAAATGATGGAATGATTTCCCCTAGGTCACATAGTTTTTCATTGAAAATT
Organism: Viscum album; assembly: GCA_963277665.1. Lineage (NCBI taxonomy): Eukaryota > Viridiplantae > Streptophyta > Magnoliopsida > Santalales > Viscaceae > Viscum > Viscum album. The sequence goes on along the minus strand of OY728122.1, from coordinate 99,698,028 downwards.
GCAAAACTATCTTAAAATCTATTGAAAATCATATAATGATATCCAAAAGGTGGATACCACTAGTGGTCAAGAACCACATTCACTATATCATCACTGGGAGCGATAGATTTTCATGATGGAATTCCAGAATGATTGAATGAATCTTAGTCCTATGTAAAATAAAAAAAAGAAGATAAATATGGAGGAGTTGGGAGGTACTCACGGTCATAAAATACACATGATGTGCCTAAAATGATCTATGAGACACCACAACCCCTTGATGACTTCTCTGCCTTATCTTGTGTATGACCTTTGTCTTGTCAACCTCACCTCAATGAACGTCCTTAGGTATGTTCCGGAAACAATATTTTTCTGCTTCAACGATCTAAGGAAATATGGACATATTTTTCCACGACATACTCATTGACCCCCATATGACCCACAATGGTAATGTAAGGCATCATCAAATAATAAAATAATTCTATTTTAAATTACCCTTGTAATCTCACATACACTCTAACCATTGTAAAATAAAATAGAGGGGATAAAAAAGAAGAAGGTTAAATATATCTTGGCCGTGAAAACCCTATGATGCACTAACAAACCCTACATCATGGTTATGAGAGATTACTAGACAAGACACCCTTTCATCAAAAAAATGTCGCAGGCAAGGCATTGAGCACTCACAAAGGACCATGGGCATGTCTATGTGAAAAAATGAAAGTCCATTAACATTCATTCACGATCAAGTAAGTCTTAATTAATCATAAATAATCTCATAAAATAATTACTAATGTAAAGGAATAACGAATGATTAAATTTAGGTGGCCTACTCATAATGACTAATGACAAAGACTTGCAAATCCACATGGAACCATCCCCCTTCACCGACTCTAGCCTAGATCCACACCAGATACACTGTGAAAATTGATAAATGATTAAGGTGCCAAGGACTATAAATTCCTCACCCATAACTCAATGAAATTGTTTTAATCTTTCTCTCTAAACTCTCCATGAAAATACATGAATGAAATATTGGTCTCTAGCATCGGATTTAGAGTGTAATTATCAGAGTAGGCAGATCTAATGACTGAAAAGTTCCCCCCTCATGTAATATACTGGACGACAACCTGTTAAATCATGAATTGTTCATAAAATCACGTCTCATGATAATTCATTGATCACATGGAGGATATAGGGAAGGTTATGTGAACATTATCCCACATGTCTGCTAGATCATGTAACATTCAAAATAAGTTTACACTAAACAGATCTATGGAATTAGTAGTATAATGGATGGAATGAAGAATAATAGTGGATAACATAAACCAAAAAAACTTCACTAACCATCATACATTTGGTGTGACCCACTCTAGGATGTGGTACATAACCAAGACACATTTCACATAACTTATGTTTCTCATTCAACATTCAATTTGGATCCTGGAAGTTCATTTGTGAATTTAAAAGAAATTTTCATGGTCCACTAGGTGTCTCACATTAGTCTAAAAATTTCATTGAGGACATTTCACCCCAGACATGTGATGACATTCAGATTCACCACTTGAATCTCATAACGGAACCCAATCATGTCATCCAAGGCTCACAGACACTATAATTCATGATAAAATAGCTATAATGAAACCCTTCGAGGGAGTTATTCGATACCCTCTACACTCCCTAGACATGTCAACCAGGACTCGTGATTCCCTCTAGGGATGTCATCCAAGGCATGATACACACTCTAGACAATCCAAATAGGTCATTTGATAGATTCTAGGACACACCAAATGGGACATCTGATGTCCCCCAAATGGGTAAACTGGTTCAGGTGATACAATTTAGAAAAGTGGATCAAGACAATAGGGCCTCCTAGGAATTAAAAAAACTCATATGCCTTTGGTTTGTAATCACTAAGATATAGGGAATTCTCGGAGTGTAATCACTAACTCAGGGAACTATGATGACTCCGATACCATCCATTTTTATGATATGTAGTCCATCTCTCTCCAAGTATTAATATTTATACTGATCATCCAGGGAGATCCTGATAAGTAATACTTATCATCCAATAAATTACATTGACAACTTTTCATAACTTTTTTCTCTCAATGTACATGGATCACATTATTGTTGGGAGTTTCATTAGTCATGTAATCTACACTATAAACACATAAGATACAAGGGAAGCCTTAGGGTTTAAACACCAAATAAAATAACTATGAGAAACATGATTCCTTTAATAATGATGATTTGTAGGAATCCTTCCTAAGTCCCAATAATAAATAAAAATATTCATCGATGCAAGCCCTATGGAAATAATACTCTAACCATCATGACCTAATAATTCCCATGGGCTGATCACTCTATCTCATCCACAAGTGGACTCAAAAATAAACTAAACTATGATTACATTGATTCCATCCATAACCAAGATTTGTAGGAAACTTTTTTAAATCCCAGTATTTTCAATAATATTTCTCTAGTTAGTCAATATACATAACCCCCACACCAAGAGAAATGATATTGATCTTCTATTATCCCTTGTTTCTCATATCATATATATCTCACATGGCTTAGTGAATTTAAATAATCATATCATCTAAATCATAAGTCTCTATAATGATAAGAGAAACAAAAAAAGGTAAGCCCTGAACAAGTGAACTAATGAAACTCTTATTCTATCCATAATTGGGATTTGTAAGACGTGCCTCCAAGACAAGATATTCAATACCCAGTGTCCTAGAGCATTTAAAAAATTCCTTTCTGGATGACATTAAATGGAATGGGTTAAGTGAACTATGTGGGGTTTGATTCCTTCCATTACCAAGATACATAGGATGCCTCATGATGGATCAATCCCCTCCTCATAATATTAATCGACACTTTTCATAGAGTTAATGTTTCTAAGGCATATTGTCGGATTGTGCAGCACCATGGAGACACACCAATTATTTCCATACATTCCTTTTTTCCAAAGGCAAGCGACATATTTCAATTATTTAGAGATGTTTCTCATTTATCAATATGGGATTATGGGATTTTGGTTCCTCCATTACAGGATTCCACCTCAAAATTCATCTCCTAGTCCGGGCCTTACTCTTATATTTGGGTCTTTGTTTGTGAATCTCATTCATGGTGAAATAACTTTTTGGATGCCAGTTAATTATTCTTCGAATATGTTGACATTCCAATGGGTACTATCATGGAAGAAACAATTGGTTTGAGAAGATGGTATAATCAGCCATGTTGGGGATTCTATGGATGTTAGGACATTGGAACACCTATATTCCTCCTCATATTAGGGAATCTCAAGGAAGTAGAAACCTGAGGCTTCCCACTTTGATCAGCGGGTATCTTATTCTAGAGGCATGTCTCTAAGGATTTCCTCACATTCCAATGTCTAACATAGGGTATACCGCGAGTTTAACATCAAGAAGAGATGGATCTGACTTATTTGAAGATTGAAGAGAGTGGATCTAGTGTGTACATCCCGACGAGGGAGCACATGAATGGAATATCATATGGTAGGATCAAAACACCCAATGTTGACGGACCCAAGATGTCGTTTCCCAAAAAGAGAATTTTTCAAACCATTAAGGACGATATGAAAATAAAAAAGGGCGGATCAGAAAGGATGGGCATGCACAAAGGAGAAACCAAGGTTTACCATTGTCTAGGATTGAACATAAGGGAGGATTCCTACATTTTCTATTTGTAATAATGTGATTGAATCCCATGTAGTTTGATAGGGTAGTTCAGGGCGTACACACGGTTAGTTATCTGAAGAGGATGGAATAGTCTCACAGGGATGTGTTGGGCCATGTAAAATCATGAGGGATGTGGAGGAAGTGTTGAGTAATGAGAGTGAATGTGGTTAAACTTATGTGATGATGATTGTGTTGGGGTATTGAACCTCGGGAAGGCTTCCTACATAACCCAGTGGTTGGGAATCAATGTCCACATTGTTCAGTGGGGTGATGAGACATCTGAGGAGGCGGAACGTGAGAATGAAATTCATGGAATAGGATTTGAAGGATCTGAAACCTCCAGGATAGGGAATGATCTTCATGACCTGAAAAGGCTTTAGGGAGAGACCATTATGGGAATGGATGATGTCCTCGAACCTTGGGGTGGCTTTTTACATACCATGTTGGGAATAGGGATCAAAGTCCACATAGTCCAAGGATGGAGCCTAGTATCGTGGTTCACACAAAGGATAACGACTCGAACACATGTTGGTGCTTACCCATGGACAGTGGCCCATCGTAAGAGGGGAACTCATGGTTGGAGGAGTATGGTGATGTTTTGGAATTATGCATGGTTAGCTACCCATATGGATTAGAACATCCCATATAGGTGGATTCAAGAGATGCATACCAAAAAGGAAAAGTATCATGTCCGGAGGTTATATCCCTTAGAGGAAGCACTAGAGTTTACCATATGGTGGGATTGAGCCTCTGGGAGGCTTCCTACGTACCAAAAAGTTATTCAAAACTACATTGTTTAAGGGGTTAAGTTTGACATCGTGTTGGACGAATGAACCGACATGAAGAAGTTTGGGAAAATGAATTATGTGGAATGATAATATTTTTCTTCGTTGAGGCTTCCTAAATACATTTTTTTTGAGTAAAGAGATCAAATTCCATGAATTTTAGTGGGGAATATAGTTTAATTCCATAAAGGATGATGGGAATGGGGCTAATGCTTGGTTAGTGGCCCAAAGAGGTTGTGAAGGGGAATATACATGGTTAGTGGCCCAAAGAGGATTCGGTGGTCAACGTTTACTCAAAATACCTCATAAATTACAATTGGTGTGGAAAAAAGAGGGACTAAAAAACCTAACGACCAGGGGGTAAAGGTGTGGCCACGTGGGGTGATGTATGTGTCTTATGTGTGGATTACACCGGGGTGCCGCAAAGGAGAGACAACAGTTGATGGGGCTTATGCATGGAAGCAGCCTGGGTGGCACTATAGAGAAACAATATTGGAAGGGGATTACACAAGGAAGAATACTGGTTGCTACTAAGGAGTGTAAATTTTTAATGGGTTTTGGTCATGGAAGTCACCTGGGTGGCACTAAGGATAAGAAACGGTGGATGGGGTCTTACGCACGGAAGTAGCTTAGGTGCCACGTAGGATCACAAAGAGTTGGAGGGGATTTTTTTATGGAATCATCCTGGGTGGCACTATGGAGTGGAAACAGTGGATAAGGGTTATGCATGGAAGCATCCTGGGTGATACTAAGGAGAGGTAATATTGGACGAGTCTTTCACACGGAAGCATCTTCGGTGCCTCTAAGGAGTGGAAATAGTGAATGGGGATTATTCATGGAAGCAGCCTGGGTGCCACTATGTAGTAAAAATAGTGTATAGAGATTACATATGTTTAGATGTCTGGGTGGAACTAAAGAGTGACAATGGCGAATGGGGAAAATGCATGGAAGTATCTTGGGTTCTTTTAAGGAGAGTAAATAGTGTATGGGGCGTATGCATGGTTAAATACATGGGTGTCAATAAGGAGAAATAATTATGAATGTTGATTACACATGTAATACTCCTATGTGATGCTAGGGATTGGAAATATTTGATGGGGTTCCACATGGAAGTGACCCAGGTGCCGCTATGGAGTAGAAATTGTGGATGGGGCATACGCATGGAAGCTACCTGGGTGTCGTTAAGGAGAGGTAATAGTGGATGGTATTTTATATAGTTAGCTGCATAGGTGCTACTAAGGAGAAAAAATGGTCAATGGGGTTTACACATGGAAGCTTCTTGGGAACCACTAAAGGGAGACAATAGTGAATGGGGATTACCCCTAGAATCAGTTTGGGTGCAACTAAAGAGAGGCAACAGTGGATGGGGGATTAATTATGGATAGCTTCTTGATGCTGCTATGGAGCAACAATTGTGGATGGGGCTTACACATTGAATCTTTCCAGGTTCCACTAATTTGATGAAATAGTGTTTGGGGCTTACACATGGAAGCATCCTGGGTCCCTCTATCGACCAGAAATAGTGGACAGGGCTTACACATGGTTAGCTGTCCAGGTGTCACTAAACAGAGTCATTGGTGAATGGGGATTATGCATGGAATCTGCCTAGCTGCTTCTAAGTAGCGAAAAATAGTTAATGGGTCTTACACATTAAAGAATCCTGGGTGGAGCTAAGGTGTGGAAATAGTTGATGGGGTATACGCCTAGAAGTAGTCTGGGTGCCTCTAAGGAGTGGAAATATTTTATGGAGCATACGCATGGTTAACTGCCTAGGTGTCTCTAAGGAACAAAAATGGAGAGGGGGGTTATGAATGGAATCAACTTGGGTTCCACTATAGATTGACAATGGTGAATGTGTCATATTAATTGAAGCCGCCTCGGTGCTGCTAAGGAGAGGAAATAGTGGATCGAACTTACGCACGATTGCTTGCCCATGTGATGGTATGGAGAGGCAATAGTGAATAGAGATAATGTATGGAAGTTAACCAGGTGTTTCTATGGAGATTAAATGGTTGATGGGGATTAATCAAGGATGTTGTCCGAGTGCCGCTATGGGGAGACAATGGGGTATTGGGATTATTCATGGAAGCTGATCGTGCACCTCTATGAAGTGGCAATAGTGGATGAGGATTATTCATGGATGTTTCCCCTGATATCCCCATCATTTCAAGTCATGATAGAATCCCATGTTCATTACAGGGGGTTGGGATTCAGTTTAACATCATTTGAATAGATGAGGAATTTGGGGATTACGCAAGGAGGTACCCATTATGTCTTCATCCTATCATTCCATAGGGGCATCACGACAATTTTATGGGTTATGGATTATGGTTTTGGTATTCCTCTTTAGAAGGAGGACCATAGTGTTCATTTTCTATTCATCTCGTGATAAGGAATCTTATGATTGATTCATAAGGAATACTATTATTTAATGATATGGTATTCTTCATTTTAAATTCATGTTTCAAGGACCGTTGGTATCATTTGATTAATGCATAAGGAATTTCTTGTTTGGATCAAGAGGCATTCTATGCTTTTAATATATGGTGTACCACTGTTTAATGTCCTATAGTGATAAGTATTATGCAAAAGGATCCTAGTAATGGATAGTGTGGAAATTATGCATGAGTGGACATATCTGGTTTGTCTTGGAAAAGGTGTTAGGTGATGAGGTTTGAGGAGTTGTATGAGGAATCACTACTGGAAAATGATCCTATACCAACAGTTCAAAACTGTGGGTATAGTCTCCAAAACCGTGGGTATATGCTATACCCACTGTTTGGGGAACCATGTTCATTGGTGGCATTGGTATAGGTGCATGACTTATACGCATGGTTTGGGAAAATCGTGGGTATAGGTTTTTCCACCATGTCATAACTCTATACCCACGGTTTGGAATCCGTGGGTATAAAATATTTCTACAAAATTGCATCCCGCGGGATTTGATCTCGCAACCACTTCTCCATTCACGAGAGTCCTTACCACTACCCCATCACAACATATATGTATGTATATATGTATTTTACTAAATATATTTATCTAAACTGTGGGTATAGATGAGTAAACCATGGGTATAGAACTCCCGCCAATTTTTTTGTTCCTGCGGAAAAAATAAATTTCTCGTACACACACAAGAAACCTATACCCAAGGTTTGTCAAAACCATGGCTATAGGTTCCTTTATCTGACGAATATACCTGTGGTTTTGGAGAAAATTGTGGGGATAGGGTGACCTATCCCCACGGGTTTGGGAAAACCGGGGGTATATGTATATTTGGATACCCTATACCCATGGTTTGGAGAAAACTGTGGTTATAGCGTAGCATATGACCATGGTTTGGGGAAACCGTGGGCATAGGCTATCAATAAAATTCATATAACCACGTTTTCTCCATAACCGGGGGGGATAAGGTGACATATACCCACAGTTTTCCCCTAAACCGTGGGTATAGTTCTATTTTCTAGTATTGAATGGTTCAACTACTGGTACTCAGGGAATTTTAGATAAGAATCTCGAATCACGATATGGGTATTTGAGAAAGAGTAATATTTCAAATCATTGTGTTTTGATAATTATAGTGGATTATCTCAAATCATGGTTTTCCAATCATGTAAGAGGGTTGAGCATAAGGGAGAAAGGTAAAATGTCATCAAACCATTCCGAAATGTTCACTGTGAGACTGTCCAATTTTCATGGGGGGCATTGATGGTAGTGAAGGTACAGACCTAGAGGGTTGAGAACACAACCTGACACTAATCTCGAGTGGGGTTGTGGGGGAATATGACAAGAAGTATGTATTATAGTTCACGAAGGAAGGATCTTCATGGATATTCGTTGCATAGGTTCTTCGTGGGAGAATGGGTTCGCACAGCTTCGGGTCTCATGAAGGATGGGTTCCTTGAGAAGGTAAGACTTCTATCGAGTGGGGATTTCCCTATTCAAAGACATCATAATTTATACAATTCTCCACAAAGGTTTAATGCATCACAGAGCCTCATGTAACCCAAATGGGCTCCCTTATTCGAGAAGAATAGAGGAATTTGAGAAAGGTGTCTACTTAGGATGCTTGAGAGCACCATGAAATAGGATATCGTCCCCCAAAATTGAATTATTATCAGGCTTATGAGAGGAGTGAACCTTGTATTTATACATAAAGGAGGTCTATGAGGCTCTCCAGAAAGAACAATCGGGCACCATGAAGAAAAAGTGATGTCGTGAAGGATATATGTTCGGGGTCCAATTGGGAAGGAAAAGTGATGCTGTGGAGGACATACATTCATGTAAGATCGTGAAGGAAAAGTGAGATTATGGAGGAGATATGTTTTCATGGGGATCATTGTGAACTACGATTCTCAAAATAATTCAACAAATAAAAATGATTTCAGGAAGCACGTCCATACACACGACCACAGAGGGAGCTCCGTGAGTGGGCTCCATGAACTAGTTTTCCAACGTAACATTGAAAGACCATAAAATCTAATCATTAACACCATTCGGGATATATTAATAGAAACATTTATCCCTTAGAAATGATATATGTTATGAGATCATAGATGGAATAATTTAGAGATTCTTATCACTGCATTTTCTGGTGCCAAAAAATGCCCCCCAATGAATTTGGTCCACTAAGGATGAAGAGGGTGATGAAGACCACATTCTGAGTAAACAGCTAAGTAAACCACCTTCCCTTGTCTATTGTAAGAGCGTTCTATATAATGGAAGATGTGTTGGGTTCATAATGGTACCTAGATCACCATTTGGAGTGTCGTGAATTAGAGGGGTTGCGGCTGGAGAGTAGGGCTCTCTGGTAAATGTACTTGCTTTTCCAAATGTGTTATAGTGGACGAGCGGGGTAAAAATAGGGGTGTTGGAATAAAGATGAAAAATGGGGAATGATAAATGAGAATCACGAAACCTAATATTCAAAACACAGTGATGGTGAAATGATGATGGATGATAACCATTTACCATATTTAAAACACAATATCCATACCACATTTACCTAAAATGGGAACCAACAAATGTGGGCCAACTACCGACCAAATTATAAAACATGAAAAAATAAATTTTTAATCTGGTATCTCAATAAAATTGGCCCAAAATAGTAGAAGATCCATATGTATGATAATCCATACCATAAAGGGGTCTCTTCGGATGTGATAGGAGATTGGGATCCAAACAGGGGAAAAGAAAAGCATAGAGATGGAGTGAGGGAATGTTTGAAAGGATTATAAAAGTCCTGAAATTAAACCACAGTGATGAATGGATATTGGATGAGTGCACCAGTCTGAACAAATATCAAACATATCCTACAGTAAGTATCATCTTGGATGTGGAGTGATATCTAAAGATGCAAACAATGCGGTAAATGACCAGCAATGCGGGAGAGGACCACTCATGATGAGGGCCTAAGATTATTTTACATCTTTTCATCATGAAAATGTGGATTATGTATATATTGTTTAGCATCATATGGTGAGGATGGTCTATGGTATAGTTTAATGTCAATTGATCAGGATGCGTCCCATAATTTAATGATGTGTTACTAGGATGTCGAACAAAGTTAAAATTCATACTACATGGACCTTGTAAAACAATTCTATGTTCTATTTCATAGACTATGATGTCAATTCACATGATGTTTTCATTGAATTGAGGAGATAAAAAATGAATGAATGAGTAAAGGAGGCTTGAGTTCCATAAATATACTAAGGAATGTATGGGAAAGGGGGATTTGTGGTGTAGTAGTTGTAAACCCGATGTGAAGGGAGTCTATGGAGACCCATATAACACATATCCCTATAACCCTCATAGTTCATGTTCATAGATTTCATACAATAATTTAGGGAAAAGGCCCAGAGGTTTAATGAACCTCAGGCTTGACCTAGAGACAATATGTCTGGGCATTCCTACATATCCTTCAAGGGTAAGAATCAAGACATACATAGTTTTAGAATGATAAGTTATTTAATTTCTTGTGGTAACGATAAAAGTGGCAATATAGTTTATTATCATACGAATAGAAGATGGATAACCCAATGTATAAATTTGTGGTTAGAAACATAACCCAACACGAATAAGGACCCAATTGGTCACATACCACACCACACATCAAAAAAAAAGAGACCATGAAAAGATGTCTGATGTGGGCAATTCATAACCCTATGGATGGAACTGGGGATAAGATGTATGGATGTCACTATGTATCATATAAGAGTAGAATGAATCCATGTGTAGTTTATTAATTGGGGCCATTTTAACACCATGCGGTATTAATGCAATAGTTTAACATCTTGAGGGGTGAGGGAGATGATAGTTCATGTTCACAGAATTTGTACCATGATGTTTCGATGTCCTACATGTGAGTATTACTTTGGAAAAACTCATTATCCCACATAATATATGCTATGTGTCAGAAACAATGAGTACTATTGGGCTTTCCCCAACACATGAGATTGCACAACAATGAAAGATAAATGTCAGGTGAGGAAATCCCAACTTGACCGACATTCATACTTGAATTACATGAACATATAGAGGTATATAAGGGATAGAAAAAAAAAATGAATCACTATAACCAATATTAGAGACACAATAGTGGGAATAATGGTAAAGGGTAACTACTAACCATTTTTGAGACAAAAAATCCATATCATGTAGCCTACAATGGGAACTGAGAACTGATGTTCAGTCGTTAACTATATTCAAAATGTGGAACCTGTCTCAAAATTTCATTCAAGATCATCTAGGATGTTGTCCCAAACATGTAGGTGATCCTAAATTTAGATCCTCCATACCATTCATGGTTCCATTAAAATGTGATAGATGATGAGCCCCGAATAATGGGAATGCACAATACATGAATATACCCATGAATTTAGACATCATGTGGTAATGATGGAGCATAGGAAATGTGATCTTAAGGGAGGTACATGGTGTAGTTAACCATAAACCAGCATGAATCAGCACCATAAAATCCTCACACCACACCACATTATTATGGGAGTAACCCAAGCCATGATTGTGTCACAAAGGATCAGGACTCTATGGAAGGACCATAGGAAAAAATGTTTGAGCATCACTACGTATCCCACTAGCGTGAGCAACAAGCCACACATAGTTCATGAACATGGCATGGAAGATTCCCATTGCCAAAAGAGAAATTTCCTTTCAAATGTAGGAATCATGGTTCTATGTATCTTATCATCATAAAACATGAATATTGATGTCATAGTATTAGATTGAAAAATAAGGACTTGTGGGGTCATAGTTTACGGTCATCGAGATAAAACCTTAATGTATGTCTTTAAAAGTGGAAATCTGTGATGTGGCACCTTAATGAAATTAGATGTGAATGAGGAAAATAGAAGTCTCGTACCACACCTGAAATTTTTTAGGGAATGTATTTATGGTTTAGGTCCATGATGGTTAGACGCTATGATTTGAACTCCTTGTCTATGTTCGTAGAGTTTGGACCACAAGGCGGTACAATTGTTCTATGCAGATAAAAATATTACTACGACCCCTAACCCACATAATCCATGATCAGTGAGGGAAATAATGGGTCAATAGGATCACATGACACGTGGATTCACATGACAAGGGGAATGGAGATGTGGAGTCAAGAATTGACCCACAACACCAATCTACCCTCTCAATGAACAAATGTACACAGAGGGGTAAAACAGAGAGTGTAAAAATTAATCTTGTAAAGGAGGATTTGAAGAGGAATATGAGTCAAGAGATATGACATTTCATATGCAATGATGGTGGCATAATGATGGAGGATAATTTCTGACTGTGTTCCAGACATAGTACCCCTATCGCATAGCCTGGGATGGGAACAGACAAGTGAGGGTCATCCACTGACCGTATTCAAAACATGGAACCTATCTCCAAATTCCATTCAATATCCTTAATGAAATTGGCCCGAAATTGTAGGTGAGAATAATGGATGAGAATACTTATCATATGGTTGTCCTTTTAGATGTGAATGTTGACGAAGACCCATATAAATGGGCATGTATAACATGGAATGGGATTGAAATCATATCCAGGAAAAATCTATCTCCCTATTCCCTACACCACATCGCATATGAGCATGTCAATGAGGCATAATAGATGTCAAAGGGATCAATTAATGACAAATTACTTGAAAATATGTGTTGAGGAAAGAGTAAAATTGGATCGATGAAGCCAAGGATTGACCAAAAGAAAAAATGGTAGGAATTCCTATGTATCCCATAAGGATATTAATCAATACACCTATAGTTCTAGAACTCCATGTAAATTAACATCTTGTGGCATAGACAAATGTGAAAGTTTCATGTCAGGCAGGATGTTTGGTGTAGTTTATCATCATGTGAGACGATGATATTGGGTGATTTTATGTCCTGCAGCCTGAATGGGAAATAGGAAGTGGTCCATGAGGAAGGGGTACATGATGTAACATTTGTATTGAACAATATAAATAAAAACTAGGAGGTCTCACACAATTCCATAAAATTTTGGGACACTTAGTATATAGGGCCCAATGAATGAAATGATTGGTGATACGTGGGGTCGGACCTGAATCCAAAATGTATGGGTGTTCTTATATATCTTGTGAGGTAAGGAATCAAGGAAAATGTAGTTTTGGAAGATTTCATGCAGTTTAACATAATATGGTAATTATGTTATCCTAATGGGCATTTTTATGTCATATTAGGTTATCATGAAGTGAATGAGGACCAAAGAGGTCTCATACCACAATATTCAATATCCCATGATGAGTGGGGAAATTACATTTTCTGGTCATGTCACAAATACCATAAATGTCAGGTATATTAATTCCCTACAAGCACAATATATTAGTTTAACTTGATACGGGATGGGATAAATTCATGTTCACGGCCTTAGAAATTAGACCATAAGGTAAGGCCAAAACGTGGTGGAAAGGTTGAGGAACATAAGGCTGGACAAGAAGACAAAATGATCCGGCATTCTTATATATCCTATGAGGGAAAGAATGAAGAAATATGAAGTTCTATAATGTCTTCTTGTTTAATTACATGTGGTAACGATGCCTGTAGAAGAATAATTTTTCATATTGGAGGAGTACAATGGATGCAGTACCCCCAGTTTCTAGGATTACATCATCTAAATGACTTCTTGGAGATGAAAAGTAATTATGGTGGGGATTTTGTAAAATCTTGTTACCTAGATCGGGTAGGTTTTTCATATTTATAGGTTACCTTTTTTTCATATTCCATAGAAGGGTTTTCCTAGATTTTCTGTATGATGCAGAGCTAGTACACACTGTGTACTAGAGGTATAGACTGTGTAGTTAAATGATGTGTATGTACACTCTGTGTAGGTACATGCTGTGTAGGTACCCGCTATGTAGGTACATACCGTGTAGGTACTCGCTGTGTACAGGAGGTACACACTATATAGGTACACACTATGTACTGGAGTTACACAATTTTTAGGTACACGCTTTTTACTAGAGTTACATGTCATATAGGGGTTAAATAAAATTTTTTAACCTGAGGTGATGGGATTTTCAGCATAACTTATCCAGTGTGGCCAACACGACATGAAGGATGGGTATATTTTATAACATGACTCAATACCAGGTTAAATTATTTTTTTTGGATATTTTGGTTTGGTCTATACTTTGGCTCTTATTTTTTCTCAACCCTAGCCTTCCCCTAGGAAATTTTTAGAGGCTCCCCTTCTTTTGGGTAAGGGTTCATTCTAGTTCTTCATTGTGGTTCATCATCCTTGTCACCTCTTCTTAAGATCTACTTAGATATTATTCTCATATCCAATTGAATTATCAAATATACATTTATTATGGGTAGATAAAGGTTTTTGGATTCCAAATAAATTGAGTTTTGGCATTGTTTTTTGTATAAGAATATATCTAAGGTTGTTTTTTGGAGAATCATCTGGGCTTCTGGTGCGTTCTTCACAAGATATGTAGTTTCATAAACACTATAGTGGTTTGTGGAATCACTCTCATCTCCTCTTTCTAGAAGATATTGACATATTTTAGAATATATTAAATTTATTGAAATTTATTGTGAAATCTTAGTTCAATGCATAGAATAAATATTCTTTAATTATGATTTACCATTTTTATGAAATTGTGTAATCTATGTGAATTGTTGTACAATTTATTTTAGTTTTTTGAATCCAAAATAGTGATTGTAAATTATGGATTTTATGGAATATATAAAGGTGTTGATAGGAATGGGTTTTTCAATAAAAATTTAATTTTATTTGAAGGTTTTTTATTTTAAATGGATTTGATGAATAAATGGTCTTCAATAAAAAAGAAGGTTTTAATAAAAATATTTTTTTTGGAATGAACCATGGGAATATTGGTGTGTGAGTTCATGTTTCATATATTGGGCTTGGTTTAAATATGATCGTTTTCTTGGTGACAAAGGAATAATAGAACATCTGATATAATTTCCTTGTGATGACTAGGTAGATTGATGAGAAAATGACCATGAGTATGGATATGTCCTAACGATGCATGCATGTTTGATGGTATGAATGTGTGGAATGATTTGGGAATTCCAAAAAGGGCATTTTCTTAAATATTTGTTATTATTTATATGAAATGTTTTCTTTCTAGAAAAATTCGTTTTAAATGAACATGTATACTTTCGGTTGGAAACTGTTTTGGAAATCGTATATATTTAGTTAAAAACTATATTGGGAAATTTTTTATATAATATATTTCATATAAATGTTGCTAACTCTTCAATCATAGTCACATGATTAGGGAAGTCATTGGGGAAATCCTATTGTGTTTTATATACACCCCCTATTTGGAAATTTTGTTCTTCTGTAGATGTTATCATCCTAAACATGGGCATAGTTAACATATGAAACATTTTTAGCACCATTTTGTGATATTTTGGTTGTTTGGTGATCTTGGACATAGAGTTATTAGAAAATGTAGTCTTTTGGTTTTATTGGTGTCTATGATCATCCTAATTCTGTTCACTTTGATAGCTTCTTTGTATTCCACTATTTCACACGTTGTTGTTCTTTTTTTATGAATATAGTAGTTGAATTTTTCTTCAATGTTCATGCATATTATAGCAAGATATTTGGTCATGGTTTGTTTGGTCAATGGTTTATTTATAAAAGGGTTAATTTTCCCCCACATTTATTTTAATCCATTTGTATTTTATTTCCATCCATTGGCATCTTGGGGAAGTCACTTAAGGCATAGTAATGATTCGTTTTATTCTCCAAACAATGAGAATAAGCATGTCATTGAAAATGGTTTCAGATTTTTCTGTCCTTTCCTAACTAGTAGTCATGAGTTTTATTGATCTTTGAGTTGAAAGATATTATTTTCTATTCCTATCATTTTGATATATTACAGTAGTACGATTTTCGAAACTTGAAATGTATAGCATAAAAGGTCGTAGCTAAATTTTTTGTTCTTTACATCATGTTACCATGAAGTTGGGTACAAAATTGTTTGTAGAAACATCTAGGATTTTTAAATGTAATTATCATGGGTCTAGCCAATGATATGAAAATTCCATTAATTATAGGAATAACAACCCACTAGGAGTTCATACTTCATTTTAAGTAATGATTTATTTTTCTACAAGTGTTGATTTTTGAAAAATTATGAAATGGATTTTTATGATATGATTTTGAAAAAGAAAATGGTTATTGAATTTTGAAAATTGATTGTTTTTTAAAAGAATGAATGGATTTTTAAAAAATTGTTGAACATGAAGAATTTTTTTTTTTCAAAATAATGTTTTGATTTTTGATGTGATAGATTTTGAAATGCTAATACATCAATTTCTTGTGAGTGATACTTATAGATTTTGTAGTTTTTTTTAAAAAATGGCACTTAATAGGAATCATAGAAACCAACTAGATGAATCTGCAAAGAATGTGGTTACACCTAAGCCACAAATGAAAAAATAATTATTTCAACATATAATTTACGCATTTCAAGTTATTAACACAGGGAACCAGATGGATGAGCCAAGAAACATAGATTATTCCATCCAATTTATGAAGAGGAATCCATCCATCTTCTAGGGTGATTCTGAATCAGAAAAGGTGGAGGTGTGGCTAAAAATGATGAATCATACCATCAAATTCATTGGCACACAATCAAAGATCAATGTTATGATGTCCACATGATTGCTTGAGGATCATTAACCCCAGTGGTGGGAACTATTACTCCATGATAAAGCTGATCAAGTCCTTTCTTGGGAAGATTTTGAGGAATTCATTAACAAACAATTCTATCCTCAAAAGCTCAAGATCTAATGGAAGATTGGATTATTTAGCCTGAAGTAGGAGACTCTCTTTGTCATTTATTATGAAACTAAATTAATGAATTTAGAACAGTTTTTCACTAGATGTTGCGGTGAGTCCATCCCAAAAGGCACACATACTCGAATCATGGATAATGATGGAAATTTTATTGATGATTGAGGTGCTCTATATTAATTATTATACAATGATTGTTAATATAGTGGCAGTGGATATGAAAGACATCAAAAGATCTATTGGAGGTGAATGTGTAATGATCTCTACTAAAAATTGGGGAAACACTAATTATTGGAACATGTGAATGGGAGACAACTATTTCCAAAGTGGGAGTGGGAATCAAAATCAGATAGCTAGATCAGCGAACCTTCCAACACAACCAAATATCCATGAGATATGATTCCAATGAGTTTCATTTTATGACATGAAGTGATAGTGAACATCACAACCAAGAGCATGCGATAATTGCAACAAATTGGGACATATTAATAGCTTTCATACTAGTACTCTGAGGTCCGATTCTGAAGACACTTCTTAGGTGTCTTAAGAATCATATGAATCAATACGTCGAGGACAAAAAAATAAGTCTCACCAATAGGGAAGAGCTAGCCATGTTGAATCTAGGAACACCATGACACCTTAGTAAGGTAAATTTCAGCATGTAAACATGGACCAGAGTGCAGCGATGAGGCTATTTTATGGAGTTGAGAAGATGGTTGTGGAAGATCATGATGGACCATCTACAGTGAGAGGTACAATTCTTTTTTATTATACCCTTATATAAGTGGTGTTTAATATTGGTGAATCACATTTTCTCATTGCTTCTTGAGCTTTTGATCTACACTGCTTAAACCTAGAAATGATGCCTTCTGTGTTAAAACTAAAAAATTCCCTCAGTTAAATAGAATGGAAATACTTTTTGTATAGAGCATGTGCTATAACTATCGATAGAGTATATATGAAATGGGACATCTGGACATTGGAGGTGGATTTATATGATGTAATAATGGGTATGTATTGGTTGACAACATAGAATATTCAAATAAATTGTTCAAGGAGAACAATTAGTTTCATGAATGAGGATGGTTTCGAGCATATCTTCCGAAGAGGGATTTTTGTAAAGAATGCTGCAACGAGATTATTAGAACCAGTAGTTGGAAAGATATCTTATTAGTTTTATGCATATACTCTATAATAAATGGAGGAGATTAAGGAAGATATTTTTCTAGTAGTTGTAGATCAATTTCTAGATTACATTCCTGAGAACTTATCAGGGTTACCACCTCTACGGGAAGGGGAGTTTACGATTGATCTACTTATAGGGACCTGTCTTATTTCCCTTACATCTTATATTATATCACCAATAGAGTTTTTGGAATTGAATGTGTAGTTGGAGAAGACGGAAAGAATGGGCCTTATTAATCCATGTACGTCTTTATGGGAATCACATGTCCTGTTCATTAAGAAAGATGATGGAACTCTTCGACTGTGCATTGATTATCAATATTTTAAAAAACATTCAATTAAGAATTTTTATCCACATCTACTAACTGATGATCTATTTGAATATTTAAGGGGAGATAAATGGTTCTCCATGATTTACGTGTTATCAGGATATCATCAATTTCATGTTCGAAACGAAGACATTCCAAAAACATATTTTAGAAGAAGATATGGACACTACCAATATGTAGTCATGCCTTTTGGTCTAACAAATAAACCATAGGTATTTATGGCTCGGATGAATCAAGTTTTTTGGATATATCTGGATTATTTTATGGTGGTGTTTGGGGATGAGATCTTGGTGTATTCAAGGACAAGGTATGAGCATGATCCACAATTGGAAATATTGTTGGTAATCTTGAGAAACAACAATTAGTATTCAAAATTGTCAATGTGTGATTTCTGGATACAATAGGTATACATTATTGTCCATGTGATTTCTGAAAGTGGTCTTTTTATTGGATCCTAAAAACATAAATTCTATTTTCTCATGGAATCCAAAAATAATGTCTTTTATATAATAATCTTTCACTGTTTAGCTGGCTACTTAGGATTACTTGTGTGCATATTTTCATGACTAGATTTTCCAATGATAGATTTTACAAAGAATAATTAACCATTCTAGTGGATAGAGTAATAGTATAATTCTTTCCCAGAGCTAAAATGTATTCTTACTTTGGCACATATCATGATTTATTCAAAATCTGGATGGGGATATGTGGTGTACTATAATGCTTTATGATCGTCGTTGGGTTCTTTTATCATGCTAGGAGACCATGTTGTGGATTATGGTGCCAGGAATATTAGAGTTAATGAGAAGAATTTCCCAATATAAGTTTTGGATCTAGCTAGAGTCACCCATGATTTGAATACCTAGTGTCACTATTTATTGGGAGAGAAATATATTATGTTCATAGATCATAAAATCTCGAAAAACATTTTCTCACAGTGAGATTTTAATCTATGTCAAAGGGGATGGGTGGAGTATCTCAAGATGTTTTTCATTGACGTGATGTATACATCGAGATAAGGGAATTCAGCGGATAATTCATTGAGCATAATGTCAGATGACCAGTTGGTGAAAGAAGCTTCAGATGAAAGGTAGTGGATGTCAGTCCTAACTAACATTCAGGTGGAATGTGAAGACTGAGGTAATGATATAGTTTTCTTTTCAGTTTATCTGGTTCCTGATTTGGTAAATATGGTTATAGAGGAACAAACACATTATGTAGAATGTCTGGTTATGATTTCAAAACTCCTTTTTGGGGATACCATTAAGAGTTGGAAACATTATTGGAATGTATTGATATGGATCATAGATCGGATGGTTGTACAATTGGATTGTCAGGGACATCTCCAGGCTTACAACCATTCAGGATGGGATGAACATCTGGGTAAAAAAAAGATTTATAAGGTGTTGAAGGTGCAGTTTTGGTGGAGAGTCATTAAAAGGAATGTTGTTGAGTTCGTTTCAAGGTGCTTGAAATTTTAGAGAGTTAATGTTGAGCATACAGAACCAGCAGGTATGTTGTAGTATTTACCTATTTTAGTGTGGAAATGGGAGAGGACAGTAATGGATTATTTACATGTATCCCATGAACGGTCCAGAAAAATAATTCCATATGGGTGATAGTGGATCAACTAACCATGTAAGCTCATTTCATTACTATTAGGTAGAATCATATTTTGGAGTATCTATCCGAATATATATCAAATAAGGGGTAAAGAGACATGGAATACCATTTTTGATAGTCTCGGACATAGATTAGAGGTTCAGGTATCATATTTAGAAATCTATATAGAAATCCCTTGTCACTCATTGGACTATAATCATAGCTTATCATCCTCAGACAAATTCCCAGTTTGAGCAGACGATAAAAATGTTGGAAGACATGTTCCAGGGTTGTATAATGGATTTGGGTGGCTCATGGGAGGATCACTTTCCCCTAGTGTAGTTATTATATAATAAAAACTATTAGTATTAGATAAGTATGTATTTGTTTGAAGAATCCTATGTGAGTATTTTTCATTATCCTCCGTGAAGGGTGGAAATAGGTGAAACTTCATAGGTGGGACTAAGCCTTGCACAATAAATGACAGAGATGAATCTGCTGAACAGAAAGAGGATGGATATAGTAACCCAAGAATAAAGTACATGGGCATTACATTACTTTTTCAGAATTCTTACTACATAACACAAATAGACTCTCAAAGAGTGTATTAGTTTAGTGTCATTGGAATCTTATAACATAATCATCTAACTTGGTGAAAGATCATTAACATCGCTCATAATGATCTTCCATTTTTATTCCTACCTAAAACCATTCTTTATATATTGTGAAATGAAAACATATGAAATATTTTATCTCAAATTCTCAGTAAGGATAATCATGGAAAACATCATGCATAACATAATCATAAGAATCTGAAAATTTCATCATAATATTTGAATATAAAAATCTTGAGTTATGAAATAAATCTTCGTAGTATATAAGGAACAGATCATACATTAACATTATCCATGATAAAATTACATTAGCTTAAAACATGTAATTGTGGTATTCATATAAGAACACACTATTATTTACTTAGTAGACAAGGCAATGCTTCCAAAACCATCATAGAGGACAAATTCCATTACTGAATCGGGTTTACTTGTCGTTCTATCCATGTATCATTGAACCCGATTTACTTTCCATTCTAGCCCTGTATTATGGTACCAGATTTTCATTCCATTATAGTCATGTTTATCCTATGAGATATAAATCATTTCCCAATACATTGGTGGGAGATATAGGTACCACCAATCTCATAATAAAACCATTATTACATGTTCCACAAAAACATAAATCATATATCATAGCATAAACCATGAGATAAAATATACTTATTAAACTTCATTCCATCATAATCCATTTAGAATTAATGTATTTAATAAAAATAATTCAATCAATATAAAATTAATGTAATAATAGAGATCTAAAAATAACCATGTGTCATATTAGATGGAAAATAATTTAGATAAAACACTTGAACTTAATTCATGATGAAAATTTCATTTCTTTTTCAAAAAAAATTCATTTCACAAAATTCCACACAATTTTATAAGAAAATAATTTATTTCATAATACTATTGAAATCATGTAGATTAATCTTCAGGTAAATACGGTATAATGAAACTGTAAAAATACATTCATGTTGTATTAGATAAAAAACATTCTCCTCAATCTTTTGCTAGAAAATTCAAAAAGTACCTCATATGGTAAACAAAAGAAAAACCCCGTCCATACCATGCAGTGAAAGTATAAATTGGTAAAAATGGAACTAAATGTTCATAAAATTATTAAATATTTTATTAAAAAATATTTTTTTTAAATAAATACAGGGATGATAAATATATTCCCAGTAAATACCTGCTTATAAACAATCTCAGACAAAATGATATTGCAATATTATCCACTACCAATTTATAATTAGTCAAATCATATGCCTCATAAAATAAGGGAAAATATATGCGTATTTAAATACAATAACATTAATAATAATATTAATATAGATAACATGAATGGTTAACATAAACACCACACAAAATAATTTGACTGTGTATAAGGCATATGTATCATAGAAATAAAAGTGAGATAAAATAATCCATTTCATTAGGTCCAATATGATATGTATGTATCTGATCCTCCTATGTAAGGATATAAATAATGTTTATAATTTATTAAATAATCATAATAATTATTATGATAACATTTATGATCATATTTTCATCTATTTTTTTTGTAACATTTCATTTTTACTTCTTATTCAAGTATTAACTGTTTTATGTTCTTCATCATGTTTTGTTAAATAATTCAGGTTCTCCTTCATGGTAAATATTTATAACATTATGAAATGATATTAACAAAAAATATACCATATTTATTCATTATGTACATTTATATAATCATTCTTTTATGAAGATCATGTAGAATAAATCTCAACGCATCATGGAGACGATATGTCTTATGTACGCACGAGAAAAAATATCATTCGAATTGTTGTTGAATGGTTTTGTAAAGGATGGTGTATAAAATTCAAGATTCAATATCATTATATAAAAATAATATATAGTCATTACTTCCATATTTACACCCATCCATGTAAGGTGGTGGTGAAAATAGAGTACCTTATAGCATGGAGACGGTAAGTCGTACGCACGCATGCGTGGTGATCCCATTTTTCATTGGATGGGTAGAAGATTTAATATTTTAGTTTCATAATCATAATAACATATAATTATATAAGTATTAATAGATTTATTACTTTATAATAATTCAACTCATGTGGTGTAAGTTGAAGAATAAAGAAGTTTTAAAGAATCAGAAAATGATATTACCACTTCTTTGACGTGCCCCCTCTAAATCTCATCTTAGAGCACTAGATTTGGTATGGAAAGATGACCAAGACCTCAATAATAGTTCTAGGTAAGTTTATAGGATAATATTTTAGGTTATTTAAAATATTATAGGCTTATGGAGTTGTGGAGAAAAGAGGGAGGATGTGTCCTTTTATAATTGTTGTGAGGGACACTTTTGGAATTTCTATAACTATTAAATTATAATAATTTTAAAATCAATCCAAATACCTCCAAAATGAGATATATTATAAGATAAGTTATATAAAATATTTAAATCACATCATACAATGAAATTTAGAAAGTTGGTGATGTCAATATAATCATTATCATTTTAATTAACAATTAGTTATTCTATTTAATTTTAATTAAGATAACAAATGTATCAATATTAAAAAAGGCGAAATATTTACTTATTTTATTTAAAATATACCATAAATGAATAATATAGAATAATTTATTACTTATAATTATTATTCTATATTTTTAAAATTATTTAATAATTTTTATATAATTTTTTAAAACCTTATTTTAACAAAACATCTATTGTGCCAATTTTAGCACTATTCATATTATGGATTTTTAGAAATATCAAGATAAGGTGTTATCCTCAAGCAAAATATTTTTTTCTAATAGGTAACTTTATTATTCAAAATTAACTTGTAAAATTAATTATCCCAAATTATATTTATTTTAATCTTTTTAATAACATTTATTTGATATCTCCATTATTAAAATATTTACTACATCAATAGGGTGTAATAATATAATATAATTATTTTTCGATTAAATATTTGAAATAAATTACTTTGATGAAAATTATTTTACTATATTTAATAATAATATTTTTATTATAAATTATATTCTATAAAATCAAACATTTAAAATGTTATATTTTTTAAAGTTAGAATATGACAACATTGACATTACTTTAAATAAAATAATATGAAGGTCATAATGTATAATATAAGGCTACAAATGGTCACTATAAAGAACAATGTATGATTATGATTGATATAAAATAGAAAAATAAGATTTTTTTCATATGTTTGGACATTTATATATTTATTTGTATTTCAATAAAAAAAATTTCATTGATTCCTCATCAATTTATTAATTTTCGCATAAAAAAATAATTAGATATTAAAGAAAATAATCATATAATAAATATTAAAAATAAATTATCATTATGTAGGTAATTATTTTATATTTCCATGGCTTATTTATTTTCGAATACATCACCTGGTTATCCCTATAATAAAATTATTATACTTATAAGAAATGTGAGTTTCACATTTTGTAACTTTTAATGGTTTTATTAATATCTATGTCATTTTCATTATCAAGTAGTCATTAAATGACTAAGTGATGAAAAAAATATTTTAATGGTAGAAGTTTATTCATCCAAAATGATTTTGGTAGGTTTTAGGATCATTTTATTCTCCTTATCATATTATTTGTTACACTAATTTCCCCAATTTACCTTTAACCACGTTAAATAAAAAGTACCGTAGTTACAATTCATAATATCCAAAAAGTAAAACTAATATTTTAGAATAATTTTGAAGAATTGATTCGAAATATGGAATCCATTTTTCAAAATAAAAAAATAATTGGAATAAATGAATTTAAAATTTATTCACATTATCAAAAACCAAAAAGGGGTATTTTATGAAGTAAAAACTCATCAATTTATTCTCAAAAGTTTATGTCCAATTTAAATGTGAAATTACATAAAATGACCAAAATTTGATTAAATTATAAAAAAAATATTAAAATTACACTTTAAAACCAATTAAAATGATAATCAATCTATATAAAAAATTTGGTGAAAAAGCATTTTTGAATCGCAATGTCGTATTTTTCACTATTTAATAAAATATTAATTTTATTAGGAAAATAAAAAAAATCATACAAAAGTAAATTATTATGTTCCACGTATAAATAAGAATTTAATTTGTTCAAATAGAATATATACGTTTTAAAACAATATTTAAAATTGGTGAGTAATCAAATGCCAGCGAAACAAAAATTTTGGGAAAAAAATATTTTATTTGAAAAAATTGAATTTATTCTTATTTCATGTCTAGAAAATACAAATGATGAATTTTAATGTTGTGTAAAATTTAAAATTTTCTTATTAATATTCATAATTTCTATTTTATATCCCATTAAATAATAATATTTTTAATAATATATCATTGTTTAGTGAAACTCTGTATTACGAACAATTCAATCTATCGGGGAAGGTCTATCGTGTGTCTAACGCTAGCCATGTTAGTGATGAATTTAATTCAAACTAATACATTGTTTTTTATATAAAAAGTAAATATTTGTGTATTTTACAACACAATACATCAATGAAATTAAAAATAATTTATCTCATAGAATCCTGGGGTGTTACATTCTACTCCCCATAAATTGAATTTCACTCTCGAAATTCATTAGGGTTATAAAAGGTTTACTAGTTGAAAGTTTAGTTCCTGGAAACCCAAATCATAATATGTAATACCAAAAAATCCATCAAAAAAGGAATGATAGAAACATAATTGTTACTCAATAAAACTCATCAATAGGTCTCCACATAGGAGAACATAGGTGGGAAGTGAAAACAAGGTTATGGAAGAAAAAATATAACCATCCTGTTTTGATAGAGAGTGGTAGAGAAAAAGGTTTGGATAAAGTTAACAAACAGAAATCCATAAATGTACGTTGATTTAAGGGAATATGGGATTCATCAAATAAGAAGCTAATAAGATAAAATTCTTGGTTTTCATGATCCTTTCCCAAATGTTGAACAGTGATGCAAGAGAATAAATACTTACTTGATTTTTGTACAGTCTCACTGTTGTTCACGCCTTGAACAGTTTCCACTTCATCTACTATTTAAATAAATGATGTTTAATTTGAAATTCTTGAAGTCTTATCAGATCGTGTGATAGAACGATATTCCTTTCCATCCATCTCAACAAAAATTTTAGCACTGGTAATCAAATAGGCATAAGTCCACCTATAGTAAGATAGTACATTAATCTAAAAAACTTCATTCATAACATAAAATAAACTATCCATAAATGGATAACATTACAATCCTTCCAAATAACTAAAATATATGACCTTAGAAAAATGTGAACTAAATCGACATAAATTTTAACTCCCATATCTTATAAGGTAGTTCTCTTTTTACACATTCAGACATGTGAATACCTTAATCATGTATTCTATTGAAACATAACATGGATTTCTATAGAACTATAGTGAAAACATGGATTTTTTCAAAAATTATCTCTTTACGAAAAATTAATATACTAATTCCAAGATATCATTTTTTTACCTGTATCAATAATTAGGTCATTAATACTATCAAACATCTCTTTATCACCTTATCCCTTCATTAGGCGCATATCATGTGGTTTCCAAAAATATTTTGATAACTTTCATGGTCACCAGTACCATATAATTATGTAAAAGCACAATGGACTAATACATAGATATTACCATATTCTATAATACTATAAAAGTGATTCAACAACACTATTTTGGAATCCCATTACATAAACACTTAATCATTCCAGCACGTCATGGAATTATTAACATCACCAATAGTGATAGCATGTGATTTTCATTTTTATTTGTCCATAAAGGGTTTTTGGCATCGATAATCATCCATAACCCTTGGATTATGGCATTGGTTAGCATAATATCCCATTTCCTTTAACTTGTAACCTTGATTTTCGGGAGGGGCACTGTTTGGATCATTCTATTATTCACATTACATTGGTAGTGAAATGCTCGACGACCTTAATTACCACACATAAAATATTTATCATTACCCTTAAGACAATTTCCCCCATGTTTCCTTCCACCAATTAAGCATAAATCAGGCCTAATAATGTTTTCTCTATAATTTTGATAGTTTCATTTGAATTCTATCCTTTATTTCTTATCATAACCATCAGATATATGAAAATCTAAAATCTACCTTTTTGTAAGAAGAATACGAGTATGGTACATCATGAAAAGTAAGTTCTTGAACTCATCCCAATCCATGGAGTCAATTTTATCATGATTCCATGTATTTGTGATAATGTTCCACCATATATATTTTTACCTTCTAATCAATAAGATCCCAAATTAACACTTTCATGTTCTAAACAATGAAGAATGAAAAATATATTTTCAATGGTACAAATCTATTTCTCTACCTCAAGTGGATATGCCCTTCCACTAAAATAAGGTGGGTGTTTCCTTATGAATGATTCAAGAGAACATTCTTTCAACATTTGGTCATTTGGGATCCTAGTAGGATTTTTGGTCCTAGAAACAAGATTCTTTATTCAAGATCCAATTTTTTTTGGAAATTCAAGAGTATAAACATTTCATTTTCCATCGCATCCAGCATTAACATGGTTCATTTGGGATTCAACCATTGTCTAAAACCCAAAATGAATAGTTTGAGCGGAAAAAATCATACGAGGAATACAACATAATCTTTGGGGAGTATATTCATTCTCTAACATCTTTGGTCCAATCCTAGGTTATTCATGATCATTATCATAATTATTGGACTGTAACCTATAGTTATACTTAACCCTAGGTACATCCCTAGACATACCATAGAAATATCTTTAGGGATCTCACTAATGTTTTCACATCCATGTTTCTAATGGTTGACTTATCCTTTACACTGGTACCAACTATAGAAACCCAAGATTGAAGTAAATGGGAATTACATTACTTTTTTCAAATAATTTACACATGAAAAATAGAGTCAACTAAAGTCTATATTATTTTAGTTTATTTGGAAACAAGGAACATAATCTTCTAACTTGTTGAAAGATCTTCTTCCTCTCCCATAAAGATCATACCATTTTGTTTTCCAACGTAATGCCTTTTTTTATGTCTTAGGTAAGAGAAATCATTTGAAAAGGCTGAGATCAATTTCTCAGTACAGAAAAGAATAGAAAACATTATACATTATATAATAATAAGAATGTAAAAAAGATGAACTTAACATTTGAATATCTAAATAATCAGTTATGAAATAAATCATGGCAGAACATTAGGCACAGATCATAAAGGAACACTACCCATGTAAAAATAACCTTGTAATAAAACGTGGAATTGTGGAAAACAAATAATCACATAATATGATTTCCAAGGTTGCTAATAAATTTCTTCCAAGAACATCATAGGGTACAAATTCCATTACTGAACAGGGTTTACTTTCTGTTCCAGCCATGTATCACTGAACAAGATTTACATGTCATTTCTGCCATATATTATTGAACTGAAATTACATTATGTTCCAGTAATGTCTATCTGATTAGACATAAATCTTTACCCAATGCATTATAGGGAGATATATGTTCCACCCATCTTATAATGAAACCCTACTTACATGTGCCACAAAATTATAAATCATATATGATAGCATAACCCACGAAATAAAATGGGTTTCTTAAACATCATTCTATATTAATTGATATAGAATAAATAGATATCAAAAAAATAATTCCAAAAAAATCAAATTAAAGTAAAAATAGGAATATGAACATAACCCTATTTAATCATATATGGGAAATAATTCTAATAAAACACCAGAACTTAATTCCTGAGGAAAATATCCATTCTTTTTCAGAGACATTTCCTTATATCAAAATGCCATTAAATTTTAACATAAATGAATTTAGTTGAAAATAATCATGAAATTGTGTAAATGAATCTTCATAGAAATAATGTGTCATGAAACTGTAAAGATCCATTCATGCCATATAATATAAAAAACATTCTCCTTGTACTTTTTCTGAAAAATTCTAAAAGTACCTCTTATGCTAAAAAAAGTAAAATTCATTCCATACAATGTAGTGAAAGTAAAAATTGGTAAAAATGCCTTTAAAAACTCATAGGAGAATATTAAACATATTATGAAGAAATTTATAAGAAAAAATGTACATGAATGATAAATATTTCCACAGTAAATACATCCATATAAACAATCTCAGATAAAATGAGACTGAAAAATTATCCCTTACCAAATTGCAATCAGTTGAATCATACGACATATAATAAATTTAAATTTATATGAATATATGAATATTATAAACTACAAAATAAGAATAAAAAAAACAATCATGCATAACATAAACATCACACAGTCGAATTAGATTGTGTATAAGGCATATTTCCCACAGAAATAATAGTGAGACAAAATAATCCCTTACCTTAGGTACAATATGCTTTCTATGTATCAAAATTTCATATATAATGATTTAAATAATGATACTGATTATTTCCAGAATCTTAATCATTTTTATGATAAAATTAATGATCATATTTCCATTCTTTTGTGAGTAACATTTCATTGTTACACTTTCTTCATGTATTAATTATTTTATGTTCTTATGCATGTTTTGTCAAATAAAATCTAATTATCCATATTAAGACACAATTATATCATTATATAATGGTAATAACATAACAGATACTATTTTTATTAAATCATTAAATTTATACAATCATTCTTTAATGAAGATCATGTAGAATGATTCAAATTGCATCGTGGAGACATTAGGTTTTAGGTACGCACGAGCGACGATATCATTCTAGTAGTTGTTGAATGGTTTTGAAGTGGATAGTGTATAAAATATCAGAATAAATATCATGTTATAAAAATCATATATATTTATTACATCCATAATTATACACATCCATGTAAGGTCTTGGTGAAAAACAGAGTACACCACGGTGTGAAGATGATAAGTCTTATGTACACATGTGTGTTGATTTCATTTTTCATAGGATGGGTACAAGGTTGACTAATGTTTTTTCATAATAATAATAATCTATCATCATATAAATATTACTACAATTATTACTTTATAACTAAATAACTCATGAGGTGGAACTATTAGAAGAAAGAGGTTTGAATGAATTGGTAAATGATATAACCTCTTTTTCGAAGTGCCTCCTCTAAATCTACACTTAGAGCACTAGAGTTGGCCATTGAAGAAGACCAATAACTCTAGAATGTTTCTAAGGAAGTTTATAAGATAAATGGTTGGTGTATAGATGAACATAATGTATTAATTAATTGTGGAAAAAGAGGGAGGAGGTGTCCTTTTATAATTGGTGTGAGGGACATTTTTGGAATTTCAAAAATAATTAAATTATAATAATTTGAGAATAAATCCAAATACCTCAAATATGAGATAAATTTGAAGAAAATATTTTATAATATTTAAATATCATCAAACAATGTAATTTAGGCATGTTTTGATGGATATTTAATCATTATCATTTTAATTAACAATTAGTTATTTTCTTTAATGTTAATTAAGAAAAGAAATGTTTCAATATTAAAATGGAGAAATATTTACTTAATTGATTTAAACTATACAATAAATTAATATTTTAGACCAATTTAGACCATAAAATAATAAATATAGTATTTTATATTATTTTATTATTTTTAAATTATTTTATGAAACACTATTTTTGGAAAATATCAATTGTGTCAATTTCCACATTGTTCATTTCATGGATTGTTAGAAATATAAAGATAATGTTTTATCCTCTAAAAAAATATTTTATTATGTCAAAAAATGGATAAATGTCTCCTTTAAAGTTAATTGAAAAAATTAATTATCCCAAATTATATTAATTTTAATATTATTAATAAAATTTACTTGATATCTCAATTATTTAAATAATCACTACATCAATATTGTGTAATAATTTATTATACTTAATTTTTGAATTTTTTTTTGAAATAAAAAAATATAATGAACATAACATTACTATATTTCATATGAATATATTTAGTCGAATTTATCTAATATAAAATCAATCATTTAAAATGTTATACTTATTAATGTATGAATGTTACAACTTTAAGATTACATTAAATAAAATATTATAAAGGTCATACTCTATTATATAATGCTCCAAATGGTCGCTATAATGACCTTCAAATGATTATGGTTGATATATACTCGACCTATGAGAATTTTTCATGTGTTGGGACCTTTTATGGTTATTATGATTTTAATAAAAAAATATTTCATTGATTTCTCATCAATTAATCAATTTTTTACAACATCAAAAAATATTACATAAGTTAATTATCAGTTTATTAAAAATTAAAAATAAATTACCACAATGTAGGTAATTCATTTATATTTACATGGAATATTTATTTTAGAATATATCACTTGGTTAAACATATATTAAAATTATTATAATTAGATGAAATGTGAGTATGATATTTTGTCACTTTCATTGGTTTTATAAATATATTTGACATTTTCATTGTCAAGTGGATATAAAATGACAAATATTCAAACCAATGATGAAAACGGTATAATTTTACTCATAAAAAGAGATTTTGGTAGGTTTTAGGATCATTGTATTCTCCTTATCATATAATTTGTTACATTAATTTACCCGATTTACCTTTAACTGCGTAAAATAATAATTACCATAGTTACAATTCATAATATCCAAAAAAATAAAACTAACCTATTTACCAAATATAGACCCAATGATTCCAAATATGGAATCCATTTTTCCTAATTAAAAACACCTAACTAGTAGAAATTTATTTAAAATTTATTTTCATTGTGAAAAACAAAAAAGTGGGTTTTTATGAAGTAAAAACTTATCAAAATATTTCATGTGTTTATATGGAATATAAATGTGAAATTACTTCCAATTAAAAAAATTGGATTTAATGATAAACACAGAGACTAATTACATATTAAACACAACTAAAACAACAACTTAACTATATAAAGAAATTAGATAAAATGCAGTTTTGAATTAAAATACAATATTTTTAACTATTCATTGAATTATTAATTTTATCAGAAAAACTCAAAACATTTAAATAAAATTATGTTAAACTTACAAATAATATGTTTATTTTTTAATATTAAATATATAATTTTTTTAAATCTTTATTTAAAATTTTTACTCCATCAAAATGAGTCAAAACTGAATTTTTTTTAAAAACACTATTAACCAAAAAATTTGAAATTTTTCTTATATCATGTATAGAAAACACATTATATGAATTTTAATGTTATAAAAAAATTTAATGTTTCTTAATAATATTCTTAATGTATAGTTTATATCCCATTACATAATAATATTTTAAAAATATATCATTGTTTAGTGAAGCTCGTTATTTCGTACAACACAAGCTATCAAGGAAGGCATATCTTGTGTATAACGCCAGAAAATATAGTGTTGCTTTTACATAAATATAATACAGTATTTCATATATTGTAAGCTAATTGTTGTGTAAAATAAAACAAAATTTTTCATAGAAATTAAAAACAATCTATCTCGTAAAATCTGAGGGTGTTATAATGGAGACGACTAATAGTTATCAGAAATATTTTGCAGATAATCATCGATGGACTTTTTAATATATTGTAAGTGATCCTTTTTTCTTGATGATATCACTAAGGCTGGACATCATTATTTTTGGATGCAAGGAATGTTATCACCTCGGTATATATGGCCTTTTGAGATAATATAACATGATAGATAGGTTGAATATCGGTTGGCATTACTACATCAGTTTAGTTCAGGGAATAATGTGTTACATGTATTCCAATTGGAAAAATAATAGATGGATGAAAACCATGTGATTAGATAGTAACATGTTGACCTAGATCTGGATGCTTCATTGGTTCATATCATGGTAGAAATGTTGGATAGCTAAGAGAATGTCTTACTTGAAAAAATCATCTGTGTTGTGCGGGTTTTATGGAAGCATGGTCATATTCCGAAAGAGACATGGGAACACGCAAAGGAAATGAAAAATAAATTGTATGTACACTTTCAGATTAGAGAGGGTTTTCTACATTCAGATTATTGAAAGATCAATGGTGTGGAGAATGTTGTACCCCTAATTTCTGAGATTACATCTTCTATATAACATCCCAAGGATGGATAGTCATTACGGTGGGTAGTTTTTAACATCATGTGACATTGATTGGGTATATTTTCCTTCTTTATAAGTTCCTTTTAGTTTCAATGTCCTTAAGAGGGGTTTCTTGGATTTATTACTGAATGTAGAGATGGTACGCATTTTTTACAGGAGGTACATGCTGTATACTAGAGGTACACACTGTGTACTAGAGGTTCTTACAGTGTAATAGAGGTACATGAGGTGTAGGAACATGATGTGTAGTTACATTCTTTCTAATAGAGGTAAATGATTTATAGGTACACACTATGTATTAGAGGTAAAAATCATGTCCTAGTTAAATAAAAGTTTTTTAACCCGAGACATTGGGTTTTATGACCTAACTTATCCAGTGTGGCCTACAAGACGTGACAAAGGGTTAAACGTCGTGACCCAGATCGTGTCCAGGTTAATGTCACACATTATGATAATTTGGTTTTTTCATTCATTTATATATTCATTAATATCGACCATAGGCTTCCTGAATGCAATTTTCTAGGTGCCCCTGCTTCTAAGTAAGGGTT
Organism: Viscum album; assembly: GCA_963277665.1. NCBI lineage: Eukaryota > Viridiplantae > Streptophyta > Magnoliopsida > Santalales > Viscaceae > Viscum > Viscum album. The sequence continues at coordinate 99,664,846 of OY728122.1, read as the reverse complement.
CTTTCGGGTTCTTCAGTGTGGTTCATCGTTCTTATTATGTCATCTTAACATGTACTTAGATATACATATCATTTCCTCTTGTTTTATCAGATATAAAACTAATATGGGTATATCTAGGTTTTTGGATGCCAAATATGATGTGTTTTGGATTTTTATTGGTAGGAGAAGAGATCTAATTATGTTTTTGTGGTGAATCAACATGAATTCTTTTATGTTCTTCACCCATTTTCGAGTTTCATCAAAACAATAGATGTAGGTGGATTCACTCTCATATCATCTTTCTTGAATTTATTTACATAGTTTCAAATTTATTAATTAAAATTAAATTGGTTGTGAAATCTCGGTCCAATCCATGGGATAAATCTTTTTTAGTGATCATTTATCATTTTGTGAAATTGTGTAATCTTGGTGAATTGTTGTGAAAATTGTTTTAGTTTTTTGAATTTTAAATGGTGTTTTTAAATTGGGGATTTGAGGTAATATCTAAATTTGTGTTATATAATGTTTTTTTTCTATAAAAATGGGGTTTTATTGAAAGGGTTTGTCTTATAAATGGTTTTGATGGAAAACCAGTTTTTAATAAGAAGATGGTTTTATAGAAAATGGGTTTTGGGAAGACCCTTGGGAATATTGGTGTATGAGTTAGTATTGCATATATGGGGAATATTTGAAATATAAATTTTTGCTTAGTGAAAAATTGTTAGTGTCAAATGTGATAAAATTACCTTTTGATGACTTGGTTGATCAATGAGAAACCGCTCATGAGTATGGAACTCTTGTAACGAAGCATTCATGTTTAATGGTATGCATGTGTTCAATGGTTTGGGTATACAAAAACAGATATTGTGAAATGGTATTAATGCTTTGTAACTATTTTTCAGAAATTTCATATTGAAAAAAAAAATTAATAGGAGTTTTAGAGATTTGGATGAAAAGGGATTTGGAACCAGTTTATATTTACTTATAAACTGTTTTTGGAATTTGTTTTATAAAAACTACATTATATAAATGATTCTAACTATTATATCCATGTGGTGTGATTAGGGAATTCATTGGGGGAAATCATACCGAGTTTTATACTTTCCCCTCCTTTGGCACTTTAGTGCTTTTTCTGATGATATCTTTTGGGACAGGGGAATAAGAGACATATCATATGTTTTTAGCACCATTTCATGATACATGGGAAATTTGGTGATCTTGGAGAATGGATCTTGTGGATCATGGAGTCGTGTGGTCTTCTTGGGGTCATTAATCATCCTTAATCTATTCTCATTGATAATTTATTTTCCATCCATAGTTTCACACTTTGATGTTGATTTGTTTTGAATATAGTGGTTGAAATTTCATTCAATGTTTATGCATCATATAGTGGGCTATATGTTTCTTGGTTTGTATGGTTAGTGGGTTATTTATTAAAGGGTAAATTTTCCACCACATGTATTTGAAACCCTTAAACATTTAACTCTATCCATTGGTATCTTGGGGATGTCTCTTAAGTCATATTAATGATTTGTTTTATTCTCCAGCCAGTGAGAATAAGAGGGTCATTACAGTGTGACTATTGAAAAACATATGTGAATGAGGACCATAGAAGTCTCATACCACACAATGTGCTCCCAAGAAGAACCTAAGGACATGGGGAAAAAGGAGGATCCTAGGGATGGACCTAAAGATAAATTTTTTTGGGGGTTCCTATGTACCCCATAAAGATGGGAATCAAGCCACACATTGTTTGTGAAGATGTCATGTAGGATAAAATCATGTGGTAAGTATGAATCTGAAAGTTTAATGTCATGTATGATGGGATAAAGGAAAATGGGGATTGTATTTTAATGTCATATATGACATCTGATGTAGTTTTTTGTCCTGTAGGATGATACTGTTGGGATGTTTTACATCCTACAGACCGGACAGAGCAGTTTAACATCGTGTGGGGTGGTAATGGTGGGCATTGTTTCATCCTGTAGCATGGATGGAGCAGTTTAATATCATATGGGATCATAATGCTAGTTAGTTTTACATCATGCAGCCTGAACTGTGCAGTTTAATGTCAAACATGATGGCAATGTAGGGTATTTGTACATCCTATAGCTCGGGAGGAGTAGTTTAACGTCATGTGGGATGGTAATAACGGGGTTTTTTACATCATGTAGCTTGGAAAAAGTAGTTTAACATCATGTTTGACAGTAATGGTGGTCTGTTTTATGTCATGCAGCCCAGATGGAGCAGTTTAACATCATGAGGGGTGGTACAATATGTGTTTCACAATCGTAATAGTACACATCATACCAAAACTACTAAGCCTGCATGAGTCATGCCCAGTGTGAGAAATAATGACTAGTGAAGGTATTTTCCTGACACATTTAAGCACACCTCATGGGTAATGGAATTTTGGGAGAATAACGTCCTAATGAGACTCTTATTCCTACTCAATGCACATTGTTGTATGGGGGAGTAACACCATGAGTGTTGGAGTTCCACCTAAATAGAGGGAGGTGAAAAATGTGGATCATGACATCTGATGTATGGATCATAATGAAGGAATTTTAATGATGGAGGATATATGTGGACCAGATTTGAAACACAACAACAATAACATGTTATATTAAATGAAGAGAAAAAAATAAGGGTCAGTCATTGATCATATTCGAAAATTGGGACCTATCTCAAAATGTCATCCAAAATCTTTTGGGGCCTTGGCCTATGATGGTAGGTGAGCCAAAGTGGCATGAGACTAGTCCTTTAGGGGGTCCCTTCAAACATGGAAGACTATGGGTAATCAAATAAATGACTAGTGATGCATGGACATGAAATGAGGAAATGGCCTCGTGGAGTCTGACATTTGGGTTCTACGCCCAAATGAATTTGAGTACATCAATGTGATTTTCCAAATATATTGGTTCAATCCCCTTCTCAAGGATGAGGATCCTGATGGGCGTATATCAACTTTTTATTGTCATAGAGTGGACCAATAACTATCATTTATGGATCATGGAGTTTGAACCATTTGGAAGGGACATGGTTCAAGGAAATGTACACATGGTGGGAATGTTTTAAACCCTGATGTGAATGGGGTACAAGGATTCCTTCCACCTTATGGAACATTCGAATGAAAAATCATAAAAATATGAAATTTTTGATGCTTGGAAAATGTATAATTAGTTTAATGTCATTAAACATAGACCATAGTAACACAGTTTAGCATCATGTTGTATGGATGAGAGGGGACTCTCTTTTTAGGGTCATGAAAAAAAGTATCATATTTGCTGTGAAAATTACTGTCATGATACCAAGACAATTGTTGTTATGTAGTTTAAAGATCGGAATCTATGATATCACTACAAAAAAAATGTCCTTTCACAGCTCCAAAATAAAGCAGTGGTTGAGAAATGTGCTGAGAAATTTCATGTTTATTAATGATAAAATAATAACTGACAAAGGGTGAACCTTTTCATTGATAAATCAAAGCGCTGATAATGGATACCCTTTATTATCTCCTTTTATTTAGTGATTGTAAAAGTTCAACTATATCAGCGCTTTTTTAGAGCTGTTAAATATGTTTTTAATCAGGGATTTTGGAGTGCTCATAAAAATCAATATTTATCAATACTATTTTTTCATAGATAAAAATAAAAATTAATAGTGATTATCAATTTAATACAGATTAAATAGATATTTGTTAGTTATTTTAAAAAGGCATTATTAACACTGTCGCCAACGTATAATAAATAACCCTAATCGTCACTCAGTCACCGTAATTCTAATGCTCTCACAGATCTCCTTTAATTCCAGTGAGAATCCACTATGATCAATCAGAATTATCAATAATAGAATCCATTTTTTGTTATTTTATACTTTTCCTATATCATTGTTTGAACTTTCAAGGTTTCCCGTTTTTCATTTTCTGTTATTATAAATCCTACATCTCATCCTCTCGCTCCTACCGGCGCCACTTCTTTAGAGGACCAACCAAATTACTTTATCAAAATATAACCATTAACAATAATGTTTTTTGAGATTAAATACCATATTTAGTCATTTATACAGTGTATAAAAAATATGATGGAGTCCCATGTGAGTTCCCCATGGCCATGACTGACTCAAATAAGATCATTTAATGGTTTAATAATGGCCTTGAAGAAGATCCATTTTATTTACCTCGTCTAATTTCATTGTGGAGGGATATCCATAAAATTTTTATTCATGCCACTATCCCTATACTCATGTATCTTTTATAGACTCCACTCATTTACATAAGGACTTAAATCTTATATAGTCTATTGGAGTCTAAACTAATCTTTTCCCCTATATTATATATGTCACCTCTTTATAATATTTCATCAAGGATGACCCCTTTGTAAATAATAATTTATGTGGTATACAAAAATACCTCCCTAGTCTTTTATAAATATAGTTAAAATAAGATTTATAAATATTAGATGATTACATTATCTGCTATTGTCTCCCAACTTTTAATATATTAATCCCTATGTTTTGATGGATCAAAATAATTTTTAGAGACATTATTTACTTGTTTGAAACGCATATAAGCATATTTTATTATGTCTTCCTCTAATGAAACATTAATTTGATGGGTAGTAATTATTTTAAAATAACCAAATTACATTTTATGTTTTATTACTTGAATATTAATAAATATATTATAACATTACGAGTGTTCTTATTTGTAACATTAATGTTATAATGTTATTAAAATATCTATCACATCGAAACATTGTAGGAGTTACCCTATATACTGTGATCTATGGAATGTAATTGAAGTATTCATAAACATATATCTAGTAATCTAGATTTCAATTTTATAATCGGAAGAAAAATTGTTTGACTATTAGTTGTTGGATTCTTATAGGTACAAGGCAATTGTTGTCATGAATTTTAAATCATGTAATCCTTATGAATGTTGTTATAAGGACAGACTTGAAGAAAAAAAGAATTCCCATTAGTATATGTGCCATTAGGTATTTCAAAAAATATATTTTTCAATTTAAATATATATACGATATTATTAATGATGAATATTATAATCAATATAATTTTAAATTTTCTTTTAAGTAGTGGAAACATATTTCCATGGTGTGTTAAGATATATTGGGTTTTTCATAAGTTATATGACCTTAATTGACTAATTAGAGATATAATTGTATCCCTTTAATGTTATGGAAGAGGACATATCTACCCATTTGGTTGACATTAAACAATGTAATTAAATCAATAACCCGTGTAGTTCAATAATGATTTCATATCAAAATGTCAAATAATGATAATTCAATAATATAGGTTAATATCAAAAGTATGAAACGTTTATTACGAGATATATTTATAAAGGGATTTCATTGAATAATAATCATTCATATGAGCTAGTTATCATTGAGACATTATCTTATTTCTCTATTGTTGTCTTAATGTATTTCTAGATTTCAATCATAGATTTTAGGAAAATTGTGCTAATAAAACGTAGAAATTTTCCTATAAGGTCACACAATAACTCTATACCTAATCTGAAAAAAAAAATTTAATATTAAGAATAAATACAATTCAGTATTTTTAATAAAAACATAAAATAGAATTAATAACGAAGAATGTAGATAGACAGAAATAAGACCATAAAGGGGGTGTTTAAAAACTAATTTTTAGGATGTTTATAGAGCTCGATGACTTCGATAAAAAAATTATATCTAATAGCCTCATATGAATTCCTCATCCATGGTTTAATTTTTTGGGCTATAGAGCCAATTGTTTTGGATTGATATGTTACTTTTGGTGGTGTCTTAGATTGATTATGAACTTGATTTTTTGATTTGTGTGTTATTCAGAATATGCCACCAAGAAATGTTCCTAATGTTTCATGTCGGTCTAGCCCAAATTTTGGCACTCCTCAGTTGTTTCCCATATTATATGTAAATCTATGGTAATTTTATGGAGTGATGTGTCTTGAGGAAGATGATAATGTCTTTAGAGAGATTGGATCTGCCAAAGTTGTTAGAGTTTGGGATGTTTTGGGTCTTCTTGGGGTCTAGATTTGGAAAATTGGAGGTTGTTTTGCCGACCAATGATGTAGGTTGGGATAACATGGGATGATTTTAAGTCCCCCTTTGTTGGGTTTTATATACCTAATTAGGTGAAGATAAAGAAAATTGAAGATATAATGAGTTTCCAGCAAGGTTAGAAAATAGTGAAGGATTATATTAAACACTTCAAAGACAAGGACTCCTTTTGTCCATAGGTGGTGTCGTAGGATCTATTGAAATCATCTTTTTTCATTGGGGGACATAATCCAGAGATCAATGAGGTATTCCACTTCTCCAAGGATCTCTATTTTGAGATTTTTCTAGAGGAATAGTTTTTTGCTATGTTATTGTGAAAGAAGAATAAACATATTGGTTTAGTTTTTGTCTCCCATGTTGGGTTGCTCTGTCATACAATTCGGATTGTTTTTTAATGTATGTAAAAATTTGTATTTTTGTAATTGTATAAACTCAATATTAAAATATTTATAATATTTTTGTTTTCAATATCTGTGTTTTAAATTTCATTTCATTTAAATTAGGTATTGTGACTTGTTTATATTGATATCTGCTGTGTTTTTTGGGTGTTTTTTTGTGGTACACTATAGTGTGCTATAGTAGTACACTATATCAATGATTTTAAAAGCACTGATAAAGAAAAAAATCAGTGATTTTAAAATCATTGATAAAGGATACCATTAGAGGAACTAAAAAAGGTTCTAATAAATATGCCCATTATCATTTTTAATTGATTTATGATAAACGTCATAGGACTTTATCCTCGATAAAGTAGTCAGTGCTTTTCTAGCACTGATAAAGGCCATTTATAAAGCTGTCAAAGGCTATTTTTGTAGTAGCGTGTTGAATTACGTTCATTTTAACATCATGCGGTGTGCTTAAATTCTTTTTATCTTTATGTGGGATGACTATAGGTAGTTTATCATCATTCGGGATGAAGGAGCTCTCACTTCAAGGTCATAAATCTCCACCGTGAGAAATTGTTGGATGTTTGATGTTTTTCATCCTTCAAGAGAAATAAGATCATTTTGACATATTTTAGGATGATAAATAATTTTAATATCATGTGGGATAATGATGAGAACAATAACATCATGCAAGATAATAATGTATTTTAACATCGCGCGAGATATAGATGGGCATTTTAACATCTTGTAGGACGATAAAGTAGTTTAACATCACGCAGGATGAAGATGAGAAGTTTAACATCAAAGTGGATGATAAAGCAGTTTAATAACATGTGGGGTGTAGATGATCAGTTTAATGTCATTCAGGTTGATAAGGTAGTGTAATGTCTAACGGGACACATATTATTAGTTTAATGTCATGCATGAAGGTAAAGTAGTTTAATCTCATTTGGGGTGAAGATGTGTAGTTTATCATCATGCATAATGATAAAGTAGTTTAACATCATGTGGGATGAAGATGATTTGTTTTACATCATGCTTTATAATAAATAATTATAACATCCTATGAGATGGAAATGATCATTTTAACTTCATTCAGGATCATAAAGAAGTTTAACATCTTATTGGATGAAGAAATGCAGTTTAATGTAATGCATGATGAGAAGGCTATTTAATATCATGCGGGGTGAAGATGAGTAGTTTAACATCACAGAGGAAAATAATGAAAGTTAATTACATGTGTGACAATAACGTCTATGTGGATCAACAACATCATTACACATCTTTCAAAAACTACTAAGCCCTTTGAGTCGTGCTTGTCGTTGGAAATAAGTAGTAGTGATAGGAATTTCCTGATACATGGAATAAAACTGATAAAGAATTGAAATGTCAGGTTAAGAATATCCCAGAAACACTGCCCACTTACTCAGCATTCCTGGATACACTGAGGGGTAAAACCAACATTGTTGGAGTTACAACTAAACATAAGGAGATAGACTGATGTGAATCACGACATCTGATATCTGGATGAAAATGATGGTGGTGTAATGATGGATGGTAGATATTTAATTTTTTGGAAACATATCATCCCAATCATGTTACCATGAATGTGGGAAAGAAAAATGATTTTTGATCACTGACCACATTCATGATGTGGGACCAAACCCAAAATATCTTCCAAAGTCATCATGGTCATTGGCCCAAGATGGTAGGTGAGCCAAAGTGGCATGAGACCAATCCATGAGGGAATCCCATTAGATGTGGGAGATGATGTGGATTCAAATAAAGGATAACTACGAGGCATGGAAATTGGTTGGAAGTATCTCTATTTGGATTCCAACACTCAAGGTTATACGCCACAATGCATTTCAGCACATTAATATTGCATATCAGAAAAAGGAATTAAAACCCTTTATCAAGGAATATGGTCCGGAGGTAGCCTATGAATGTCTCAGGGTAGTGAAATAAATCCAAATGAATATTTTTAATGTGGCATGGTAGTGGACCGAGGCTGAATCTATAGAATTCTCTCTTAAGGGAGATCATGGAATTGTGCATTCTTACAAACATGGGACGTGGATGTGGATACATCTCCCACATATTTTATGAGACATCTTATGAAGGAAACACATGGTAGGTCATCTATTTACTGACATGTTCTAAGGACGTTAGAGACATATTTTGACATCATATGGTCAGGAAATTGCATCATACAGTTTAATTTCATGTGATTAGGACATTCCATAGTTTGCATTTATGTTCGCATTGTTTTGATCATGTTTTCTATAGATTTAGTTCATGTAGATTTTACCAAAATGTCAGAAAATATAAAATCATATAAAAAATACATTTTCTGAAATTTAAATGTCAGGAAAACCATGATGATGGTTGCTGGGCCGTTTAAAGTCATTCAACTAAGAAGCTATTATAGTATTTTGAGGACTTGTGATAGGACCATAGAAATGAAATTACACAAGGTAATATGGGTCCTTATGGTCTTTTTATGTGAGGATGATTGTGGAAGGAATGATATAATACCCTCTGTATAATGGAGCAATGGATACTGGAAGGCATGGAAGCCGGTGGCATCTGTACGATAGGGAAATGGAGCCTGGAAGGCATAAAAGCCCGGAGTGTCTGTATGATGGGGTGATTGATCCTGGAATGTGTGAAATCCAGGAGCATTGGCTAGAAGGGGTTATGGTTCCTAGAATACATGAAATCTTGGTGCATCAGTATGACAGGGATATGGGGTTCTGAATGTGTGGAAGCCTCGACTGTCGGCAAGATGGGTCAATTCATTCAATAAGCCATGAAATCCTGGATCGGTAGTATGATGTGGGTGATGGATCCTAGAAGGTATGAATACATAGTGAATCAGTATGATGGGGTGACGATGCTTGGAGGTGTAAAATATTGGATCATTGTTACGATGGGGTGGTGGTGCCCAGAAGGTGTGGAAGCCTAGATTATCATTAATAAAAGGTTGATGGATCTTGAAAGGTGTGTCATCCATGATCTTCAATAATATTGGGTTGATGGAGCCCGGAAGGCATGAATGTATATATTGTTGGTACGATAGGGAAATGTAGCCTGGAGGTCATAAAATCATGGAGCATCAGTACAATGGGGCGATGAATCCTGGATGGTGTGGCAGCCTGGATCGTCTGTAACACGGGGGAGGTGGAGCCCAAATGGTGTGAAAGCATGGTTCATTATTAATATGGGGGAATGAATCCCAAAAGGTATGAAATACTATAGCATCAATATGATGGGGTGATCAAACTTGGAATTCATGGAACCTTGAATCTCAGTACAATGGGGTGATAGATCCCAGAAACTGTGAAATCATAGAGCATCCGTACAACGAGGCGATATAGCCCAGAAGGTGTGAAATACTAGAGCATCGGTATGATGGGTTGATGGATCCTGGAAGGCATCAAAACCTAGAGCATACGTATGAAAGGGCGATGGAACATGGTAGGTGTGAAATCCTTGAGTGATATCACATAATGCAGTGCAACTGGGGAAGGTATATAATCGACCTGCACCCACTCCGAGTTTTTTCATATCAAGGTTTGGATTTCACATTGGGAGGACCACAGTGAAGACATGTGGAAACTGTATAGGGAAGACCCCCATGCTGGTTGGTATTGGAAATATGGATGAACTATACACCAGATATGGTAGTGTAGGAAGGACCTCTACAATGGTAGATGATGGAAGCATAGATGACCTCCAGGTCTTGTGAAGTGGACGAGTGTAAGAAATCCAAAAAGGATAATCGTGGAGTCGGGGGGAGAATTCCTTCTGTGCGGCCCATGAGAGAAATAGAGTCAGTGAAGATCTTATTTAGTCGGTGGGGGAGAGGTAGAATTCCCCCTAAGTGGCCCATTACAATGACAAATTATAGAAGAAAAATTTGTAATTGGGGGGGGATTACCCATACGCGCCCCATAAGGGCTGTGGAGTTGGAAATGAGCCAATAGAGTCTGGGGGACGGTTCCCACTACATGCCCTATTATGGTGGTGGATTCAATGAGGATATGATGGATTTGGGGAGATGGTTCCCCCAACATGGCCGATGAGGGTGGTGGAGTCAGTGAGGTGCTGATGGAGTTGGGGGTATGGTGCCCGTTGTGTGTCCCATAAAGGTGGAGGAGTTGGCGAAGTGCTAATGGTGTCGGGAGTGGATGTCACCTACGAAGCCCATAAAGTTAGAGGAGTCGGAAAAGAGATGATGGATTCATGGATATGGTTCCCACAATGTTGACCATGAGGATGAAGGAGTTGGAAATGAGCCGATGGAGTCGGGGGATTGTTCCCCCTGTGTATCCCATGCGGGCGGAGTAGTCGGTGAAATGCATATGGTGTATGGTGGAGGGTTGGTACCCCCATCACAGCCCATTAGGGTGCAAGATTCGGAAAAGTCATGAAGGATTCTAGGGATATGGTTCCCCATGCCTGTCCTATGATGGTTGTGGAGTCTGAGAAGAGTCGTTGGAGTCTGGGGGGAATGCCGCTTGTATGTCCCATGAGGGTCGTGGATTCGGCGAGGAGCCAATGGATTTGGGGGGAGGATAACACCTTCATGGCCCAAGAGGGCTAAGGATTCGGTGATGATCTGATTGAGTTAGGGGAGGATTCCCTAGGCACATCCCATGAGGGCTGCGGGATCGGTGAGGAGCCGATGGATTCAGGGGTATGTTTTCCCTCATGTGTCCAATGAGGGTTGTGGAGTCGGTGATGAGCCGATGACCCCTTTTATTTGTGCACGTATTGTTTCACATACTGGTAAACATGAAAGAGAGGGTATTTATTTTGGTGTTTCCTTAATTTTTTCATGCTAAACAATTTTCACCAACACACAGTTATTGGATAATACATTAACGTCGGGTTCACCATTTTTGTTTCCAACGCTTTATGTTTGGGCACACATCATCAGGGTGGCGTGCCGATAGTTTCCCAGCATTCCTAATTTACAAATGAGGGTGAAATTCATCAATTTATTAGATATTATAGGTCCTTGATCAAAACAGGATTATGGTAGTTGGTTACTCTATCCATGGATTCCTCCTCATAATTCATCTCCTAGTATTGGTCTCCCTCGTAGATTTGAGTCATTGTTTTTGAATCTAAATACGGGTTCCATATCATTGTTGATGCTGATTAATTATGCGGAATCTTTTGTACATTCCATGGGTTCTTGACATGGTAGCTACCTTCGGTCGGAGTAGATGTTATCATAAGGCATTTTAGGAAATCTCTGGATGCTGGAAAATTAGAAACCTTGTATTCTTCCTAAGAGGAGGGTTACTCAAGGGCAACAAAACCAGAGGATTCCCTCATCTATCATGGGGTATATTTTGTCGAATGCATGTCTCTAAGGTTTTACATAACTTATCATGTTTAAAAAAGGGTATTCTATGATTCTAATTTCTAGGGGAGATGGATCAAACTGATCGAAACACTGACAAGAGAAGATCAGGTTGGTACATCCCTATGAGGGAGCACCTGGTTGGTTTACCAGATGGGTGGATCAAAATTCCCAATGATGACGGACCCAAGATGGCATGACCCAAAAAGGGATTCTTTCCCACTGTGAAGGATAATCTGAACACCAAAAATGGTGGATTAGAATAGATCGTCCCACACAAATGGGGACACCAAGGATTACCTTTTTTAGGGATTGAACCTTCAGGGTTGCTTCCAACGTACCATATGTATAATACAATGATCAAAACCCCTGTAGTTCCAGAGGGTGATTTGGGGATTACACATGGTTAGCTTTATGAATTGGATTAAATTATCTCATAGGGATGTTTCCCCCATGGTAAAATCAAGATGAATGTAAAAAAGTGTCAAAGGAAAAGGGTGAATGAGGTTGAACTGACGTTATGTTGATAGTGGTGTCGGGCTAGAACCTCAGAGAGATTTCATTCATACCTCAATGGTTGTGAATCAGTATCCATGTAGTTTGGTTGGGTGATGACACACCATAGGAGGTGCCATATGAGAATGGAATGCATGGAAAAGGATCTGAAGGAAGTGGATCCTCTGGGTTGGGGAATGATCTTCCCTAGATTCAAAGGATAGAGGGAGAGACCATGATGGAAATGGATGATGGGCTTGATCCACAATGAGGATTCCTATGCACCATGATGAGAATAGGGATCAGATTCCACCTATTTCAAGTATGGAACATGGGACCTTGGTGAAAATAATGGATAGTGACCCAGATACATGTTGGGTCTTATACATGGATAGTTGACCATAGTAAGAGGGGAACTCTTTATTGGAGGAGTATAGTGATGTGTGGGGCTTATACCTGGTCACCTAGATGTATATATCAAAACACCCTAGAGAGTTGTATATAAGAGATAAGTCCCAATAATGGAAATTATCACATTAGAAGGGTATACCAAGTATGAAGCACCAGAGTTTACCATTTGGTGGGACAGAGCTTCAGGGAGTCTTCCTAGGTACCTGAAATTGATAAAACCCAACATAGTTCAAAGGGTGCAGTTTATCGTCATGTAGGACAATTGAACAGATATATAGTAGTCAGGGGTAATGGAGTATGTGTGGTGATGGGATTGAACCTCAAAGAGGCTTCCTATATACCATGTATAGTTTATGGGGATCTAATTCCATGTAGTTCAGGGGGGGCATATAGTTTAACATCATGTGAGAAAATGGGAATTGGTCTTATTCATGGTTTGGAACCCAAAAGGGATGTCCCAAGGCTTATAGACGGTTAGAGGCATAAAGAAGAATAAATTTTCATTGTTTACTCTATTCCAACATGAGTCACACTCGATGTGAGAAACAAGAGGAAATAGAAAACCTGTAAATTGTGTTGAAAAGGAGCGACTGTGAGGGTAATGTATGGGTTATATGCATGGAAGATACACGATTTCTACTAGGAATTGGCAATGATTGATGGGGATTATGCATGAAAATATCCTGGGTGCTGAAAAAGAGAATCAATAGTGTATGGTTTTTACACATGGAAGCAAACTGAGTGCCGTTAAGGAGTAGAAAGAGTGAATGGAGAATAACAAGGGAAGTAGCCCGGGTTCCGCAAAGGATTAACAATAGTGGATGGGGCATATTCCTGGAGGCCACCCTGGTGCTCTATGTAGTAGTAATGGTGGATGGGGATTACACATGGAAGCATCCCGGGTGCTGCTAAGGAGTGGAAACAGTTGATGGGGCATACACATAGAGGTAGCCCAGGTGCCACTAAGGTGAGACAACAGACGATGGGGATTATGCATGGAAGCAACCCAGGTGCTCATATGAAGCATCAATCTTTGATGGGTCTTACAAAATGAAGCATCCTGGGTGCCCCTAAGGATTGGAAATAGTGGATGGTTATTATGCATAGAAGCAGTATGGGTGCTGCTACGGAGCCGAAATAGTTGATGGGGCTTATGTAAGGTTAGCTTCCCAAGTGTTGCTAAGGAGTGAAAATGGTGATTGGGTCTTAAGGATGGATGTAGCCTCAGTGCCACTATGGAGTGGAAATAGTGGATAGGGTTTTTTTATGGTTAGATACCTGGTTGTTACTAATGTGAAAAAATATTGAATGGGATTTATGCATGAAAGCCACTTGGGTTCCACTAGGGAGTGGAAATAGTGGATGCGGTTATGAAAAGAAACAACTCGAGTGACACTAAGGATAAAAAATAGTTGAGGAGGCTTATGCATGGAAGCTGCCTTGGTGCCGCTAAAGAGAAGTAATAGTTGATGGGGCTTACACAAGGTTAGTAGCTATTGTGCCTCTATGTTAAGAAAATGCTAAATGGGGCTTACACATGGAAGTATCTAGGGTGCTACAAAGGAGTGACAATGGTGAATGTGGCTTAAGCATGGAAACAACTTAGCTGTTATTAAGGAGAGACAATAGTGTATTGGTATTACACATATTTTGTAGCATGAGTGCCTCTAAGGATCTTCAATAGTGAATGAGGATTATGCATAGTGTCTACCTAGGTGTCTCTAATGAGTGAAAATAGTGGATGGGGCTTACTCATGGAAGTAGATCAGGTACTCCTAAGGAGCGGTAATAGTGGATAAAGAATATGCATTAAGTTATCATAGGTGCTGCTAACGAGAATCGATAGTATACGGGGCTTAAAATTTTTTATAAGTCTGAGTTTCGCTCAGCCTAGGTGCAACTAAGGGGCGACAATCGTGGATAGGGCTTATGAAAAGTTAGATTCCTGGGTGTTGATAAAAGGGGACAATGGTGAGTGAGGATTTTACATGGATGATTCTTAGGTAAATCTTAAGAGAAAAATGTTGAATTTATTTTACACATGCAAGCCTCCTAGGTGATTCTAACGAGCCATAGTAGTGGATGTGAATTACACATGGTTAGATACCCAGGTGCCGCTATGGAGCGGCAATGGTGGTTAGGGAATATGAAATGAAGCTCTGTGGGTGCTAATATGTAGCAGCAATGGTGGATGAGGCTTACACATGGAAGCTCCCCAGGTTCCTCTATAGAGTAGAAATGGTGCATATGTCTTATGCATGGAAGCTACATGTGTGCCTCTAGGGAGTAAAAATGGTGGACGGGGCTAACACATGTATGCTACCCCTGATATCCTAATTAGTTCAGGTCATGAGGGAATCCCAAGTTTAATACAAGTGGTATGGATTTTTATTAACATCATTTGAATGAATGAGGCATGTTGGGCTTATGTAATGAGCCTCCCATTATTTCTTCCACATGTCAGTCCATTTTGGCATCTCGACTTATTGATGGGTCAAGGAGTATGGTATTGGTATTTCACCTTATGAGGAGGCCCATAGTGGTGGTTTTATATTAATCTCTGATGGGGAATATTATTCTTGATGTAAAATGAATCCTATTTTTAAATGATAGAGAATTATACATTTTAAAGACATGTAGTGACGACTGTTGGCATCTTATGTTGGACACCCAAGGCATCTCCCATTCCGAACATAAGGCAACCTATGTTTTTCATATAGGGTTTAATATAGTTTAAATTCATTTAGTGATGGCTATTGGGATCAGGTTCCTAGAAATGGATGGTGTGGATATTAGGTAATACATTCCCTATCTAGTTTGACCTATCATATGATCTAGGTGATGAGGTTTGATGATTCACATGATGAATCGTTCAACCCATGGTACTCAGGGAATTGTAAATGAGAATCTCAACTCGAGACATGGGAATGAGAGAAAGTGGAATATGTCAACTCAATATATTTCAAGGTGTGAGATGATATTCCTAGAATCATGGTATTCCTAGTATGTAAGTGGGGTTCACAAAGGGGAGAATGCTAAAATTTTATGGGCTCGGGCTGAAAAGTTTGCGGTGTGGCTTTGTGTTTTGCATCGGGGTCAGTGATTGTAGAAAAGGGACCATACCTGAGGGAAAAGACCACATCTTGATTGTGAGACTGAGTAGGGGGAACCTCCTATGGTATGGATTATTTGGTGCAAATTAAGGATATTCCTAGAGGTTCTTCATGGAGTTGATTCTTGGAGAGAAGGGGTCTACAGAGCATAGGGTCTCATGGAGGATGATGTTTTTCAAAAGAGGGATGTTTCATGAAGGAAGGAATTCACTAGAGTAATTCCTCACCATACTAAGGAGCTCAATATTTGGATAGTACACCATGAATGATTAATGCTTCATGGATACTTGAGAAACCTGAAGGGCCTCCCTCCTTCATGAAGGGCTTCCACTCACGCTACTCAAGAGTACTATGAAATGGGAGATCATCCACTTAAATGGCATCGTAACTATGCTTATGATAGGGGTGAGACAAGTATATCTATGAAAATGAGGTCTATGAGGCTCATTGTAGAGAAAAATATAGCACCGCGTAGAAAAAATGATGTTGTGAAGGACATACGTTCATGGTCGGATCGCGTTAGAGAAGTGTCACGGTAGTGGAGATACGTTCACGGCAGATCATGAAATAAAAGTGACTTTGTGGAAGAGATACATTCTCATAGGGAGATCCATGAATGAATATTCTCACAAGCATGTCGTGAGGAAAATTGATGATGCGATGAACATTTTTTAGTAAAACCTTAGAAGGAGCTCTTCAAACTATTTTTGTAGCCTAACATTGAACAAACAAAACATCTAATATGTGACTCCGTCTAGGATCAACGATTAGTCAAATTGAAGCCTAACAAATGATATAATCTAAAATGTCATAAATTGTATCATTCATTGAATCTATTGGATGTGGTTTTCAGTTACCAAAAAGTAAATTCATAATAATTTGGTTTTTTTGGCTTCACCTTATATGCAAACATCCATTACTAGAGACTAACAGAGAACCTATGACAAACACATATGGATTCACTAATGAGACCCCAATATTTTCACATAAAAATATAATTAACCCAAAATTAATTTGGTTAGGGTAGCTACTACAGTATTGGGATTAGGAAAAAATTCATGAAAATATCATAAATATAAAATAGAGTCCTGAAGTAGGAAGAAATTCCCACGAAAATGGCACAATGAGCCTAAAATACCATCCAGTTGACCAATTCGAGTCCCCAATAGACTATGGGACTAAAAACCCAGAAGATTGTATGCCTCTATGATGTAGGTCTATACACATTTATAGATGGGGGAACTTTTGGGTGTTTCATGGAAGGATGAAACAAATGAAAAAATGATGTGAGTGATTGAGGGAGGCCTCCCCCACCCATAATGAAACCATCACGTGAAACCCATTCCAAGCCTTAAATCTCGACTGAAAAAAATGGTGAACCTGACAAGAATCTTTGAAATAAAAATTATTTGTTATTATCCATTGGAAAATGTTTCCCCTCATATGAGAAAAAAAATGTATCCCGATGTGAATTCTCAAATAATATAAATATTTTATAATCATGTGTCATGCCACTTTATTTTGTAAACCCTATGAAAAAAGTAAAAATGGAATTATCATAAAAATGATATTCTATAACCAGGGTTCTCATATTTCCATCCTCATTTTGACAATTCCAATTGAGTGGAATGGATGAATCAGGAATAAGAGAACCATTGTGTTAACCTTGCATATCTGATTGAGTATACTATACCTATGATATGGAACTAATTGGTTACCTTATTCTTTCTCATCTTCATAATTGTAGATATTATTACCATCATCCCAATTTGAGACAATTTCTTTATCATCCAACACTATCTCTATTAAATCATCTACAATAACAACCCACATATGTCAAAAAGAGATTTCAACTATGTGAAAACTCTAATGGAAATTAGAAAAAATGATGATTATATAGCACAACTATTCTGGTACAATCACAACCATTGATGTTTTCCATGAGGTTCTACAAGCCGAATATCTGGTGAGTCTATGTCGTCCGAGAAAGGATGACACTAATTTAATGGCCTTTATCAACACAACCAACAAAATTGGGACCTTATCCCCAGATCATGACAATTTCCACCATCTATATCTGATGAAGGTGGATTAGGATCCAAAATACATCTTCCATTAGATTTAGGTGCCACCATAGAGGGCAAATATCAATCACTATGTCTAGCATCGTACTACTAGTACCCACCAATCAACTGCTGATGGTACCATCTGACACATAGCTACCTCTGATTCCCTTTAATGGGAAACCAGGGAGGCTAATTGGGGGATGAAGGTATTTGATATCTTATAATGGTCTCATATCATCACTCCTACTAATGATACTAGCAATCATATTTTGGAAGGAACCTGTAAGAAGGTTCTTATCTCGTCTTGCTCAAAACAAGTCTATAGGAAAATTCTCAATGTAGACATGGGAGTGACGCATATTCCTACCCATGTGCAAGAAACCCATTGGAATATTCCATTTGAACAATTAGGATATAATTTCTCACATATTCCCTCAAAAATCAATGACATCTTCTATTGAATAAAGCATTTCGAAAATGTGAATACCTATATTCCTTAACACACTTATCAAAAATGCCAATATATTTTAGCAATAGTTGAATAACTCTTCTGTCATATTCAGACATTGTTTAAAATAAAGTGACAAACACATAATCATATCCCCAAAGCCAGGATAGATCAATACTATGATCAATGAAAATAACTGGTTGTACGAGAGAAAGCATACATTTTTTCTCCCACCCAGGAGAATTATCAGCATATTCTAATAAATCGTGTGGAAAAAAATTATGTTCAAATTCCCATTACAACCTAGGATCACCAAGTGAGGGTGGGGAATTCCTAGGGTTATGGGCACATTCCTATCCATGAAGTTTGATATCTTATACCAAAGGCCCATGATCAGTCTCATATCCTAATTCTAGATAGGGCTCACCAAGTGAGAGGTGAAAATGTATTGGTATATGCTCATATTCATATCAATGAAGTCTAATGTCATAATCCAAAGGCCCATAATCAGGAATATATCCACGCTCTTTTTGAGGCTAACCATTTGAGAATGGTAAAAGCCTTTGGACAAACTTGTATTCCTATCGGTGAATATATCTGTCTTATTTCAGTAGATCACAAAAGACATGCACATATATCTACTTCCACCAAGGAATTACTTCAACATCATCATTCCACATAAATATTAGAGGAGACTCATATACCTTCTCCAATTATGGAGTTCAATCTTCATTTTCTGACATAAAATTCATATTAAGACCATTCTCATATTTCAAATCCAATTGGGGCTCATTAGGTGAGCGTAGTACAAGCCTCTAGATTATCTCATTTTCTTACCATGAATGACAAGATACATGTCCCTAGGGCATAGGATCGAACACATACTCCCTTATTGGATTAGGATTTCCAAGTGATAATGGAACATGCTTCAAAATAAGAACATCTTACTATCAATAATGAGAAATATAATCAACATATTCCAATAGTTTTTAAGCCGTGTGACAATATACATGCAACACCATACTATTATATACAAGTAACAATAACAATCATGCAGTAGGGTCATATCCCTTCATGAACACAAAGGGAGGTTTTCATATTCTGACCACGATGAAAAACATGTAGCATATTCAAAATCAACTTAGTGGAATTGTCCTTGATGTAGTTCAAGAAACATTCTCAACAACTTAATGGTCTATTGAAACTTCAATAGATGTGGAAGAAGAAGACATTCATTAACATAATAGTCGTCTGAGTGGTTGTGTGGGGATGGATCACATAGAATATAGTATTAAAATCTAATGTGGTTATCCTACCCATGGAAATATCTCCCAATGAAAAGGAAATCCTCCACTTCACCACAGACCTCTTTATAGCGAGGTTGACCGATATCTGAAAACCTCTCATAGAGAGGTGCTTTAAATACTGGGGGGAATGGTATAAAATTTCCCCATAAACTTCTAAGAGTACTCCACTCTCATCACCACACGGCCTTCTAATCTATCTTCTATATTCTGATTGGATAGAGTCATGTAATCCTAATGAAGAGGATACTGATATAGCCATATATAGAGAGTTAGCCAGTAAAAACCATCCTATCATGTTCTGGACCCTTCCACATCAATATATGAGATCCCACTTGAGTTAGAGACGAAGTGAAGGACATTTATATTACACAATATGTGGAATACTCTTACTTGAATGAAGGCTGGAAACCGAACTTATCAAGGATATAAGGGTCACCATCAGACCATCAAGATACTATGTAGTCAGCTAGACCTTGCTACAGTCTCTAATGCCTGATATCCAATACCAGAAAAACACAGTGAAAATTTACAACATGC
Organism: Viscum album; assembly: GCA_963277665.1. NCBI lineage: Eukaryota > Viridiplantae > Streptophyta > Magnoliopsida > Santalales > Viscaceae > Viscum > Viscum album. The sequence continues at coordinate 99,644,641 of OY728122.1, read as the reverse complement.
ATGCTGCTATTGCATAAAAACACATCGGAAGCTAATCTCTAATGCCATGTCCTGCGTCTGTATTCATGGATGGGTATAGTATGGAGCATTACTCTTTGAATCTCCCCTAGAATAATAGATCCCCTTAGATTTGGTATCCTTTAATGTTATAACATCTAGTGGGGGACCAGGTAACACAAGGTCCAGTTGTTCACTAAAATAGAATCCTCCCCTCTCTGATCCCATACATATTGAAATGGGGAATGGGGTTGCCAAAATGGCATATTACTAGGCCCCTCTAAGTAATAATAATGCATTCCAAAAACAGAAAGTGAAGTTGTGATCATCAAAAAATTTCTTGTAACTAATACTTCTCATCATGGGTAGATATCATTCCCAACTCCTATATGTGGACAACATCACCACATAAAGTATGTTGCAATAGATGCCACCATATCAGTCATCGAAGAGTATACCCAACTCACATGGAATGAGGGAATATCTACCACCTCCTCTGCCTCCTAGATCATTACTTCCCATGAGAATTCAAAACACTTTAGTAGCAGTTATAGGTGAAACCCATCCCATTGGACTTGGAGAATTTATATCTCAATCACTATATATAGGTTCAAAAATCCATGATAAAGCCCTGAAAAAATCAGTTGTGATTCTAGATCAACCCCATCCCACTAGGATGAGAGAATTTATATCTCCATGATCATCTTGGGAGTTATCAAATCCCCAACTAAATTAACTGGATCGTCAATGGAAAGACCAATCAATGCTAATTACATACGAGGATGACCCCCATCCCATATAGATGGGGGTATTTCATCCTCACCGTATATGGAATCGATCTTCTCTAGGTTGGGAGGAAGAAATCAATGACCAGCCTCTCACAAGTTTCTGGTACTATATAGCAAACCACTGCTTGTCAGGACTCACATGAAAAACACACAAGAAACTCCCTCAATGTCAGTTTTCATAGACCACGATAGGAGGAGCATACAAAAAAGGCAATTAGACCACATTTGTGTTTCAATCCAAAAAATGGACAATATGGATAAGGATTCTAAAAACTATCCTAATTAAGATAGACCATAATCATCATATTGCATTGAAAGACCAGGGCTAATATGCCTCTCAAAATTTTGTCATAATTGAAATGGTGGATGTTTTGGATCAACCAAATTTTATTGAAGTCCAAATCATAGAAAACCTACCTAGGGAGGAGCATGATTTGGATACACCAAATGAGGATACACGCACTAGGAACTAAAGATGGATCTAAAATATGGAACCTCCCAATATCATGCTTTTGCCTCCATGAAGGAAAATTTCAAAGGGAAAAGGGAAAGAATCATCCCAATCACCACCATGAAGAAATGAACATCCTTATTTAGAGGAATAGTTGTTACAATATGAGAGTGACATACAATCTCTTCGAAAACTGATGGAGGGGATTATCTGGGTAAATATTACCCCTAGGTATCATCATTAGGAAGAGATGAATATTCTCCCTCTGATGGATGATCTAAAAGAGACAGTGAAAGCACTGTATTAGATTACATCATGAACCAAACATCCAGTTTTCATTCACAAGGAATTCAAAAACGATCGTTACTTAACTCTTTTACAGTGACGACCTCTCCCATGCTAGGAAAAACATTCATTCATTGGAAGAATAAAAAATCATCAAGAGATATGTATGGGTCAACCTCATTAACTCCTTCCCACTCCCTATGGACGGGAGATGGTTCAATCATTTTTCCACCCTGGAGTTTCATAACATCATTGAATCCTTATAAAATCGAATATAAATCATGGATGTGTGACATAAACTTATACAGCCTGAGAGAAAACCATATCTCGATTTGGTTGATGACTCCATGCCTCCACCCATTTTTGGAAACCAGACATTCTATAACATTGATGGTGTATGCTTGCTCAAGCAACATCTCACTCAATTTTTTTGTCTATATGAATGCCCATAAAGCGCCATTGAGAACATTAGTAGGAAAAAATATGAGGTGTTTCAAACAAACCCTAACATGACCAGCTATTGTCTTGTGCAACAGCCTGTTGGAATGATATGTGAGAGGATGGGAAGACATTTTTCATCAGTTCATTTATCATTTTACTTCCATACTATGTAAAATGACAATCATCAACATAAATAAAAAGGAAAGAAACATGAGAATAAGAGTGGGAATGATTTTTTATCCATGTGGAAAGGTTTAACCTATTCACATAGCATTAACCTCTCACAAAACAATTACTAGAACATTGTGATGAAAATATCTTGGATTAGTTGAATACACCTCTAATTACCATGAATTATCCATGTGGGTTTCCTGAGTTCTCCAAAATAGAAAAACATCTTGAGTGGGATATTCAATGAAATAGACCCATAAATTAACTCATTCCCTCAGTAGAGGAGAAATGGACACTCAAAGAATATTCTATAGCTATAACTCTTAAGCCACGAGCAATTCCATTCCAAACTCTTAGGAAGGATCCAAACCACCTGACACCTGAAGTTGAGTAGAGAAAACAACAAAATTACCATCATCCAAATTTATAGAGAAATTAGGGTAACTCGAGGTTTTAGGAATAGATGAACAAGGCATACTCCTTCAGAAACGAATAGGTCCCTAGCTAATTCTTGGAATCAATGGAAAATAATCATCTCAAGTTTATGTAGCCTTAGATTCCTAGTGAGGTTAGCCTCACAGATCATACAGACTACATCCCTTACGATATAATTTAGGGTCACAACATCTAGGATTTCCTATTCTCTAAATACGTCCTTCAAGTCATAGTCTATTCTACATAGGTACAGTTAAATAAATCCTAACAGCATGTTTCCTACATAATTTTTTTTTGTCAGAAGAGTAATATGGTTGATAGGATGTTCCGTCAAAGAATGCACAAATGTTTTATAACTAGATGACTTAAAAAATAGATGACCAAGCTTAGGCCACCCTAAAAGAATAGTTTTACAAACTTGTAATATCTCAACCACCTAAAAATAAGGAAAAATATGTGCCACCCAATGGTGGGACTAACCACCAGAATCAAGAAGGAATAGAATGGGAATAATCATTTTCCTACCATGAAAGACAAGCTACATGTCCCTAGGGAATTAGGTGAGCGTAGTACAAGCCTCTAGATTATCTCATTTTCATACCATGAATGACAAGATACATGTCCCAAGGGAATAGGATCGAGCACATACTCCCATATTAGATTAGGATTGCCAAGTGAGAATGGAACATGCCTCAAAATAAGAACATACTACAATCAATAATGTGAAATATTATCAACATATTCCAATAGCTTCTAAGCAGTGCGACCATATACATGCAACACCATACTATTATATACAAGTTCCGATAACAATCATGCAGTAGGTTCATATCCATGCCTGAACTCAAAGGGAGGTTTTCATATTCTGACCACGATGAAAAACATGTAGCATTTTCATAATCATCTCAGTGGAATTGTCCTTGAGGTATTTCAAGACACATTCTCAATAACTAAATGGTTTATTGAAACTTCCATAGATGTGGAAGCAGAAGACATTAATTACCATAATATTCCTCCTTCTGGTAGTGTGGGGATGGATCACATAGAATACACTATTAAAATATACTGTAGTTAACCTATCCATGGAAATATCTCCCAATGAAATGGAAATCCTCCACTTCACTGCATACCTCTGTATATAGAGGTTGACCAAACTCAGAAAACCTCATATAGAGAGGTTCTTGAAATACTGCGGTCAGTGGTATAAAATTCCCCATCAACTTCTAAGAGTACTCAAATCTCATCACCATGCATCCTTCTAATCTATCTTCTATAGTTTTATTGGATGGAGTCATGTAATCCTGATGAAGAGGATACATATATCGACATTTAGAGAGATTTAGCCTATAAAAACCATCCTATCATGTTCTGGCCCCTTCCACATCAAGATATGAGATCCCAAATGAGTTAAAAAAGAAGTGAAGGACATGTATATTCCAAAATATGTGGAATGCTATTAATTGAATGAAGGATAGAAACCTCACTTATCTAGGATATAAGGGTTACCTTCAGGCGATCAAGATACAGTGTAGTCCGTTAGACATTGCTACAATCTCTATGGCATGAGATCCAAAACCAGAAAACACAGTGACAATATACAACATGCATGCTACTATTGCATAAAAAATCATAGGAAGCTAATCTCTGATGCCACATCTTGTGTCTGTATTCATGGATGGGTATAGTATGGATCGTTACACTTTGAATCTCCCTTGGAACAATAGAACCCCTTATATTCAGCATCCTGTAATGTTATAACATCTAGTGGGAGACCAGGTAACATAAGGTCCAGTTGTTCACTAAAATAGAATCCTCCCCTCTATGATCCCCATACATATTGAAATGGTTAATAGGGTTGCCAACATGGAATATTACTAGGCCCCTATAAGTAATAAGAATGCATTCCAAACACAGAAAGTGGTGTTTTTATCATAAAAAAAATCATGTAACTAATACTTCTCATCATGGGTAGATATCATGCCCAACTCCTATATGTGTACAACATCACCACATAAATTAGGTCGCAATAGATTCCACCATATCAGTCATCCAAGAGTATACCCAACTCACATGGCCAGAGGGATTATCTACCACATCCTCCGCCTCCTAGATCATTAATTCCCATGAGAATTCAGAACACTTCGGTAGAAGCTATAGGTGTAACCCATCCAATTGGGCTGGGAGAATTTATATCTCAATCACTATCTATAGGTTCAAAAATCCATGAGAGAGCCCCGGAAAAATAAGTTGCGATTCTAGATCAACCCCATCCCACTAGAATGGGAGAATTTATATCTCTATGATCATCTTCGGAGTTATCAAATCCCCAACTCAATTAATAGGATCTTCAATGGAAAGACCAATCAATGCTAATTACATACTAGGATGCCCCCATCCCGTATACATGGGAGTATTTTCATCATCATCCTCACCATAGATGGAATCGATCTTCACTAGGTTGGGAGGTATAAATCAAAGATCAGCCTTTCATAGATTTCTCCTACTATATAGAAAACCACTGCTTGTCTAGAATCACATGAAAAACACATAAGAAACTCCCTCAAAGACATTGTTCATAGATCATGATGGGATGATCATACAATAAAGGCAATCAGACCCCATTTGTGTTTCAATCCAAAATTAGGAAATATGGACAAGGATTCTAAAAACTAGCCTATGTAAGATAGACCATAATCATTATATTTCATTGAAATACCATTGCTAATATGCCTCTCAAAATATTTTCATAATTGAAATGGTGGATGTTTTGGATAATGAATTTTTTTTGAAGTCCACATCATAGAAAACCTACCTAGAGAGGAGCGTGATTTGGATACACCAAATGAGGATACATGCACTTGGAACAAAGGATGGTTCTAAAATATGGAACCTCCCAATATCTTGCTTCTTCCTCCATGAAGGAAAATTTCCAAGGGGAAAGGGAACGAATCATCCCAATTATCACCAAGAAGAAATGAACATCCTTCTTTGGAGGAAGAGTTATTACAATATGGGAGTGACATAAAATCTCTTCAACAACTGATGGAGGGGATTCTCTAGATAAATATTCCCACTGGGTATTATCTTCAGGAAGAGATGAATATTCTCCCTCTGATGGATGATCTACAAGATATAGTGAAATCAATGTATTAGATTACCTCTTGATCCAAACATCTAGTTTTCATCGACGGGGAAGTAAAAACAATAGTTACTTACTTATTTTGCAGCGACGACCTCTCCCATGCTAGGACAAACATTCAGTCATTGGAAGAATAAAAAATCACCAAGAGATAAGTATCGGTCCACCACATCGACTCCTTCCCACTCCCATTGGATGAGATATGGTTCAATCAGTAGTCCACCCCGGAGTTTCATAACATCATTGAATCCTTATAAAATCGAATATAAACCATGGATGTGTGAAACACACCTATACAGCCCAAGAGAAAACCATATCTCGATTTGGTTGATGACTCTGTGCCTCCACCCATTTTTAGAAACCAAACATTCTCTAACATTGATGGTGTATTCTTTCACGAACAACATCTCACACACATTTTTTCCTTGATTAATGCACATGATGCACCCTCTAGAACATTAGGAGGGAAAATGATGAGGTGTTTCAAACAAACACTCACATGACCGGCTATTGGCTTGTACAACAGCCTATTGGAATGATATGTTAGAGGATGGGAAGACATTTTTCATCTGTTCATTTATCAGTTTTGTTCCATACTAAGTAAAATGACAATATTCAACATAAAAAAAGGAAATAAACATGAGAATATGAGTGGGTATGATTTTTTATCCAGGTGGGGAGGTTTAACCAATTCACTCAGCATTCACCTCTCACATAAAAAATTACTATAAATCTGTGATGAAATTATCTTGGATGAGTTGAATACACCTCTAATTTCCATGAATTATCCATGTGGGTTTCCAGAATTATCTGAAATAGAAAAACATCTTGAGGAGGATATTCAATGAAATAGATCCATAAATTATCTCATTCCCTTCAGCAGAGAAGAAATGGCCACTCAAAGAAGATTCTGTAGCTATCACTCTCATGCCACCAACAATTCCATTCCAAACTGTTAGGACGTATCCAAACCACCTGACACGTGATTTTGAGTAGAGAAAACAACAAAATTAACCTCAACCAAATTTATAGATAAATTAGGTTCGATCATGGTTTTAGGAATATATGAACAAGTTAGACTCCTTCAAAAACGAATGGGTCCCTAGTTACTTCTTGGAATCAATGGAAAATAATCATCTCACATTTATGTAGCCTTAGATTCCTGGTGAGGTTAGCCTCACAGATCATCCAGACTACTTCCCTTACCATAGAATTTAGGGTCACAACATCTAGTTTTTCATATTCTCTAAATATGTCCTTCATGTCATGGTCTATTCTACATAGGTAATGTTAAATAACTCGTAAAATCATGTGTCCAACATAATGTTTTTTGGGTTAGAAGAGTAATATTGTTTATAGGATGTTCCGTCAAGGAATGCACAAAATGTTTATAACTAGATGACTTAAAAATTAGTCAACCTTGCTCAGGCCACCCTAAAAGAATAGTTTTACAAGCCCGAAATATCTCAACCACCTAATAATAAGGAAAAATATGTGCCTACCAATGGTGTTCCTAACCGCCATAAGAATGAAGGGATCGAAGGGGAATAATCATACTCTACCCCGAATAGAGACCTAACTCTCACTGATTTTTTCCACACAACATTTGAAGAATGAGAACCACCCCACCAAATATAATCATCATCAAATTGAGATATCATTATTGGATATATAAATTATATAAAATTTAGAGGCTCCTTATTCAATGATGGAAAATCCCATGAATATGAATTTCCCGATAAAAACTGCTGAATAAGAGGCCTCAGGAAAAGAAACCGACGGTAGAGAGGACAATCTGACCATGGTCAGACCCAATATTATGTCCATGTACCCATGAGAAATTAATATGCAGCAGATACTCATGGGAAAGTGCTCTAGTCATCCTAAAAAGGGTAGGTATTCATATCAGAACCCTCTAGTAGTTGTCCACACACTGTTTTCGTGCATGACCTCTTGGTGGGGGTTCAACCTGATCAAACCAAGAAATAGGGAAGGCCAGAGGAACCTACACCCCTAGTAGAATATATTCCCATAAATTATATACAATCACTAGGCCTTACCACTACAAATTCCTCCAATCCAGAACCACATTACCAAGAGAACCCCAATATCAGGATGTTCGGAACATTAACACAAAAGTATAACATTCTGAAATAGTTGGATTTTTTCTGACCAAGCTCTTAATCCTCGATGCACATCATATTTCAAGAGAACTCATAGAGGAACTTGTTGAAGACCTCCATAGCCCACAGAATTTATAGATGACATTTTATGTAGGTAAGGTATATCGAATGGAGACAGTGTTCTTAGAATGTTAGGTCATTATCTCACTCACTGACCAGGAAAAAAAAGTGTTCATATAAGAGAACATTAGAATCCTATATTTCTCAAGCAGGCTCAATAATGTAAATGTACAAAAAGATATAATTTATGTTGGTTTAATTATTAATCTCATCCTATCTTAAACCCAATGATGTTTGGGATATGTCAAAGGTACCTATCTCCCACAAATATGACCATTAAATGGTATGATAAGCATGTAAAAACACCCCTCATGATGATAAAACCTGAATCTAAATATCTGGAGTTACATATGAAATTGAATTTATGATTATCCAATAATAAACTGCCTACAATGTACTAGTTGTATTTCCGTGGCTCCATAACCACATGGTGGTGCCTTCAATATTCCATCAGCATTTGAAGTACCCCGTCAATGGAAAAGTTGTTTCAATACATGGTGGTAACGCCCACTTAGAGAATTTTGGAGCCACACATCATAATAAAAATTTCATTATGAAGGGAGGAATGAATACACTCATAAATGATGATAAATTTTTTGCAGATATCAATGTCTTGAGGAAAACCCCTTTGAATCCCTAGATTGTGATCAACATTGTCTATGTGCTCCCTATAAATCTAGTCAATATAACATATATGTTCCTAGAGGTATAAGCCCCTATTATATTTAGTGAATGTGTAAAATTAATTCAACTCCAACCTATATCTACAAATACTGAGGTGGTATGGGATAATGATGACTATTCTTATATAACTCTTCACCCTAATAGTGATGCAAAACCCCCATATTTCTTGCTTCGTCTGAAAGTAACTCCATAGGATCAAAGTTGTAGGAAGATGTGGATGATCTTAGGAACACCCCTCAAGCATTAAAAAAAATACATTTCCTCTGCCATATATGTGCTCATAAATAATATACGGGAACTGAATAATACCTGTATCCTACTCTAATTAGTTCCTACATTCCTCATGAAGTGAAACAAATTTATGTTCCATTTCTAAAGAATCTTCGATATGTGTTCACTTGAAACATCATATAAATGACTAGACTGAATTCATATGTGGGTACACAACTTCTGAGATTACCCAATGAGAATTTAGGCCACAAGAAGGTATCCAAGAGGATTCACCCATAAAATTCCACCAATGTAGAGGTGAAAGACGACATGTTGATTCAAGGCATCTTCAATTGTGAAGTTAAATACCCAATATGACTTTAAAACGTCAAATATATCATGAAAAAATGGAATGATTAGTGTATGCATTGATTTAATAATCCATAAATTGTAGTAAACAGAGTAAAATTTCCCATTGTTGATAAAAAACTATGTATTGATGAAACACCTAGCTTCCAAGACCTTTCCTTGATGGATTGATACTTACGGTATAATGAGATCTAGATGGTCCCCAAAGATCAATAGGCCACAAACTCTAGAGATCTTTAGGGGATCTTGTGAAACAATTTAATGACCTTTTGTTTATATAATACTATCTCCACATATCATTGTGACATGCATCATATCTTCAATACCTTCTTAGTAAGGATAGATGAGCGATCTGTCAATGATCTGGTTATTATATTCTGACAGTGAAGTGATCATTTCACAAACCATAGAACTATATTCGTCAAAATGTGATATCATAGTGTGAAGATGAATCAACTAAAATGTAATTTGGGGGTAACATCATGAAATTTCCTTAGATTTTTACTACACCAGCATGGCATCAAGGATGACCATGAAAATAATTCTTCTATTTTAGCAATGTAACATCCTTCAAATCTCAAATAATCGAGTTGAATCCAAGGATACATCACCTACATTCAGTTATTCACATCCAAACTAGATGGAAATGATATCCCCTTTACCAGGATAATGAAGAAGTTAGTAACCTATTAGTGGGACGATAAATTCCAAAAGGCCTTCAAAAGCCTCAAGAAGTACATGTTGCACCCACTAGATCTGATTCATCTGGGGGGAAGCGAGGCCCCATGTTTTATATGTGGCCATCAAGGAACATTCACTAGGATCACTCAAAACCTAGAAAAATTAATAAGGGAGAATGAATATTCTTCACTAGCTCATCCAGATGATGTTAGGTACAAATACTAGATATTATGACGTTGAGATGAACTACTATGAACTCATCTTTTCACTGTAGAAGATGAGGCATTACATACAACACCACGATATCCATTTGTTCTATCGTATTGATAAACTCGTGTACATACATGGATAACCTATGATAATAGAGAACATGGTCTAATGGGTGGCCACTCTTCAGCAATATAACATCCAATTCAGGTCACACAAGTTAGTGATAGGAAATTCCCAAGAAAATTTTATTGCCTTACATCATTCCCCCGAAAAGTATTCTAAAAAACAATGATCTTCCCGATGTGGAGGAATTTTATTCCCATTACACTTCCAGACAAGGGATATTAATTTTTATGGTTCCTCCCAGATCACTTTCAGCACGAGGATGTAAAATCCAAATCTCGCTTGGGTTGGTCTAGGGATTGTATTTGTCTCTCCAGATAAAGAAGTTGTACTATACAATTTCTTTTTGTTCGAAGGTGGCACAAATAATCAGGATGAATATCATTCCCTCAATGATGGGTTCTAACTTGACCTACATCTACACATAGCCTACCTGGACATAGAAATAGATTTGTAGTTGGTGATAATGAAAAAATAGAGAATATTCCATTAGAAAGGATGAATTTTCCACCGTCAATTGATATATCAGGGGAAAGATATCCGGATTCCCTTTTGATCCCACATTACATCACGTTCCCCAATCAAATAATACTTGATCTGATGCATTATCTAATGAAGATACTATCAATGATGACCCTGATCATGAAAAACAAATATTCTGTATCATGCATATAAGAATGGCTTCATCGATCATGGTATGTGTTATGGAATAAATCAACCTGTTTAATACTTCCCTAAATTGTGATGAACCATAAACATCTCCTGGATTGATGGAAAACATAATCAATTATATCAGAAATAGGATTCTCCCAAAAGATCGGGCCACAATGATGTAGATTCAGCACCAAGAATGAAATTTCACTCTATAGGATGGTGGAATTTAATAGAATGTCCTTTAAAATTATAATTTGATGGAATACCCCAAAAATGAATAATAGGAGGAGGTACTCTCTCCATCTTAGAAGAAGTCCATGCATTCTTTTTAAGTTCCCACCAATCAAGGACTATTCTCTACCACCAAATGATGAGGACGGAATATTAATGGAAAACTGTGATATAGGAAGGCATAGACTTCACAATAAAATTTCTTTCCATATTGATTCATGAAAACATTATCCATCAAAAAATTTAATTGATTCATACAACTAAATATTCCTATCCATTTTTCATTTAGAGAATGGATGTTGTATGGCCATATCCCCAATTCATAGCTAAGAAATTCAAGTATAACATTTCTACTAAAAAATTATTTCCTAAATGGTATGATTTGATAACCCTCAATGAATTTGGGATTAAGATTATCGCAATGTTTTTAAAATCCCATATCATCACCAGTTTCAGGGTCCATCACATGATATTAATAGACTATGTCACCATGTTCTATTCCACATTGTTGAAGAAGTTATTCCAGGGGTGCAATATTGGGTCTAGTCAATCATCCCACTATCATGATATAGTAAAAGGATAGATTGAGTAATTCAATAACACTCTATCAAATATACTCTATAATATGGTGAACAAGGATAAAAAATCTTCAACATAAAAAATCATCTATTCATTATTGTCTTATCATACAACCAAATTTATGCGACCTAGGAAACTTCATAATCACTAGTGTACAAGACATAGGAAGTATTACTAGTAGAATCCTAGCTTCTTTCACTCTTTACATCCATTTTCATATCTTTCTCACATGAGGAGCAATAAAAAATGATGTTGGATAAATCATAACATCTATATGAGAACAGGTTCCCCACATTAAACAACCTCGAGTTCCATTAGAATTTAATTGAATGGGCCTTTAATAAAATGGATTTCATTCATTGGTTATATAAATTATAATAGGTACATTCTCTTATGTCCCTAATCATACCGGTAAAAAATCTCTTAAAACCAAAACCTACGTGGGAAGGACCTTATGTCATACATAGTGTTTATTATAATGGTGCCTACACATTGGCACCATGGATGTGGAGCATATCAAACCATACACTAATGAGAGATTTCTCATGGAATAGTTTTCATGAATGACACCAAAAGGTGGTCCACATTAGAATAAGACCTATCATCATACTAACCACTATGTGTTAAATGGTATGGATTTATTCCTAACCACATGGTGATAAAATGTAAAATGTTTATCCTAACCACATGAAATTAAAATATAAATAGTTCAACCTACTGTATGACGTTAAATTACATGGTTCCTCAAGAACAATTTATAGATTGTTTCATATCATCATAGGATACATAAGGATGCTCAAACTTCTATTTTTAGGGCCATCCATATGTTTACATTCCATTCATGATTCCAAATGAAATTTATCTGTAAGGAGAATGCCCTTACCACAAGACGTGAAACTATACCAATCTATTACATGCATCTTTACTCAAGTAAATTCACCCACATCCTTTATTCATGACTATTATCTACATGAACCCTCTAGAAATATTTAAGGCTTGATTCTCATTTTAGTGAGATTTATATGGATTCCTCAATCCTATTTCTTTGTCAACCCACCACATGATACAAAAGTCCAATATTGTACCCCATCTACCTCTTCCTTGTGAGGGGAACCCTTACTATTCCATGTTTATCACACAGAGCATAGATCTCATGAAATTAGGAACTAAAATAAGGCCATTTCCCTTCATTGAAAATAATGAATGTACATGATCTGTCAACCATGGTATTGAATGAGTGACCATAAAAAGATCATTAAATTATTTTATTCATGACATTAAACTATATAGTCAATGTCCTTGTCGTATTATATAAAACTACATGTTTCACAAGAACTATATGTAGATTTATTCTCACTTTCTTATGATACATGACTATGCCCATAATTCCATCTTTGGTCCTAGCGGAAACATCACAAGTTTTTACACATCATTCCATCCATGTCCTTGCATCACGACATTAAACTACACAGTTACCTAAGAAATATGTGTGTATTGAATCCTATATCACATGATATTTAGTGAAAACTGTATCTATAATCTTCAACCTAGCTAAAATAATAAATTGAAACAATTCTCACATATCCACATTAGCTATAACTACAAAGATAGTGTTTTCCATTCAAGAAAAACGCGCTACATGATTCCTTCCCTCGTATGATACGTTATGAAGTATCAATTCCCAACACTAGTCCCTGTCACACCACATAAATATAAGGATCCCCCCTATTTTCATATGTATTAGACCTACATAAGGAACACAATTTAGATCTATGGGATATATCGTGACTCCCATAATTCTATTTATGGGCCTAGATATAGTACCACCATTTCATGTTCGGGGATCCATGTCCTCGTCGAATGATGTTAAAATGCACAAATCTTCCAAACTATGGCTGGATTTATTCTCACATTCATGATATACGTATTGGTGATTAGACTTCTACCCTTGGGCTCAACCACAACATTTCCATCCTTTCATGTTAGTTCACACATCCTTGCCATATGAGCTTAAACTCTTTGGGTACATGTCCTTATCACATGACATTAAACTACAAGGAAAACGTCTTGGTTTCATGACATTAAAACTGCCAGACAAGTTTTTTCTAACCACATGGTGATAAACCGTACATAAAATGTACTAACCACATGTTTCTAAAAAATACATAAAACATCCCCACTACTTGAATATAAAAAGTACAGGCCATCACCCATTTTTCATCCCCTATCAGGGACCATAACATACATACCTCAGTAAATTAGAGTACAAGGTTCTTTAGCCATCTATTAAAATCACCTGAATCCATTAACCACACTATATGTCTTGAGAATATAATGTCCACACATTCCATTAATTTCCCTTGAAATGGAAAAAAGTGATCACTCAGTTGACCATGAAATTGATGCAAAAGGGATTTAGACCCACCAACCAGTGACATAATGGTTTGAGATAAAGGGCCTTCTAATTATTGAGAGACCGACATAACCGAGGCAGAGCCGAAAATATTAGGGTTTTATGATACATACTCGGTACGAATACCCAATACCATTTATCATGTCCTATGAAACTTGATCTGTGATTTATGACATTTACAACTCCCTCTCAGAAGGATGTTGGAGTTCTTTGACCTTGGATATCCTTGTTTGTCTCTTATGTGACATATCCCATGTTAGGTCAACACGATTCAACACAATAAACATCCTAAACTTTGGTCAAAGTATGATGACGTTAAACATTAGCCTATAATTGTCCAAATCAAAAGACCTTAAACTAAAAGTGAAAGAGCCAAAAAAAATTTGGGATGAGAAATCAAAAAGGTAATCCTAAAAAATGGCGATTCTTTGCTCACTGAACTCTTTATAAATATAGTTTAGGAAAATTAGGGTGAAAATGAAAATTTCATAAATCTAATATGGATCTCTTTGTGGCCCTAGTAAAATCCATTCTATGTTTGATAGACCCTATGGTCTAGAAAACAATTAGAGTAATGGGTTTTCACATCTCATCTCAATAATAATATATGCACTAGTTGGTGACACAATTTTATGGTGCTCTGAACCTTCTTGGATGTTACATTTTTCATAAATCAACTTCATTTCATTGATGTATGAGCTAACGCAACCTCCCCATAAAAAACTGGAAATAGGGACTCATTATTCCAAAAGGACCATCGGATCCCAAGAAGGCCCCCGTAAATCCAGGAGTTATCATCTTCACATTGGGGAATTATAGAGGCTCAATTGAACTATACCCACTGGTTTTCTTTCTCCCTAGTTAAGTCATATATTCATGGTTCATGATTTAAAATTCACATAACCATACGTTTCAAATATTTTTATGTCCAGGAGTTATCATCTTCACATTGGGGCATTATAGAGGCTCAATTGTACCCTTTCTCACGTATGAAATCTGAAACTCCATTCCCAAATATTTTTATGTCCCACACCTCATGATTTGAAGCCTCAGGGCATAGAGATCGATCTTCACATTTGAAGATAAATTTCCCTAGGTTTCTATATCCCTTCATGAATATAATTATTTCTATACCCAACATCATCATCTAGGCATTTTAGTCTTCATAAATCATTCATGACCCTTGGAGTGAAGTGGATATCATTTTTTCTTGGCCATGTTATCAATTCATATGAGATTGAACCCACAAACTAAAGGCATATCTTCCTTCCAATAGAGGATAATATAATCCTTATTATCTAAAAAGGCACTAAGGTGGAACCAAACATCTCAATGTGTTATGTGATTTACTTGGAATGTATCCCCATCCCATATCCATAGAATCATGATTTTGGGATATGATTTATATAATTCACATTTCATCTATCATAAAAGACCATGTATCTCTAGAATATCACCATCGACCTATATTTCCTTCATGAAATATTCCACAGTCCTTGGAAAATATTGGAGATCAACATTTATTATCCACATTTCTAATTCATAATGTATTGAACCCACTGTCTAATGGTATCCCCTCCTTGCAAGAAAGGAGCTCCAATTCTCATGATCCCTAGAAACTACATGACAGAACTAAAAACCCCATAGTGTTTTTAGTCATCTCGGAACTTCTTGCCCCAAATTCTACAAGGTTCATGCTAGAAGAACCTAGACTATAGTGATGAAAAGGTCCAAGATAAAATACCCAAAACTCTACCGTCGAAAGGTTGAAACTAAAATATCCAAAAACTACAATGATGAAATATCCAATCTAAAAGACCCTAAAATGATGCGATGAAAGGTCAAAGATAAAATTCCAAAAACTAATATGTTAAAAATGACCAAACTTGAAGACCATAAACTATATTATTGGCGAAATTTATTCTTCAAAAGAATGTAATGCCAATTATATGCCTTAACAAAATCGGGATTATCCATCCACGACAATCAGCTTCAGCAAAGACGATCATTCTCTATCTAGGACATGCATCTACTAGATCATCCTTCTACAAGTCTTGTAATCTCAAAATACCTAGAAAAATTATAAATAAGGAATATCATATTATTTTTCATTCAATAGCATCTCTCAAAGGTAATCTATCATAATTTCATTATTCGACTCTAGGAATTAGCGTTATTCTGATATAATGTAATTAATGTGCATCGTTGAAAACTCATATAATGTCAGTGTAATGATATTTTATATATATCATGAATGAATATAAACTGAAAAAACATACAAATCTCTAGAAAACATGTTGATAAATACCATGCATATGGATGGATCTCCACATGATGGATCCTCTCCTATGAATGTACAAGAAAAAACAAAATTGTGATATTGTGCCTCCATCAAAAAATAAATTCAGATGATTCTTTATGAAAAATAATTACATTCTCCAAGGAATCTACCAATTAGCATAGTTGATTGATGGATTCAGTCTCTGCCTCTAATATATGTTGTAGTTCCTCCATTCTATAAATAACGTCAGGTCTATATTTCTCTGCTACATCAAGAAGTTATTACTACTGTAATATGGTATTCTATAATATCTAATATGAACATTGGAACTGGGATTGTTTTGTCTAGATATGACTAATTTTATAATTAATATGAGTGATCTTATACTCAAGATGATCAGTTGGAATATTCCCAGTATTGAATGCATCCTAATGTGTAGTATCCACTACTACACGTCTCAATCCATCACTCATAGCTATTTCCAAATTCAGATTCACTAAAGTGGAATCCTCAGTCGTTTCTACCCTCATTCGAAGGTCCCTCTTCTTTTCTCTCAGAGAGATCACTTCATTCCCCCAAGAGTGAAGTGGGAAATAATCAAAATGTCATAACCAAAGGGGGGGAACATAAATAAAATATTCGACAATCAATCCTTAAACTCATCCAATGAGGATTCTAAAACTAATATCTGGATCTCCCTCCACATTTTCACCGCATTATATGACAATGTAATTCAGACCCAAGGCCATGGTCCAGATTTACCCAAGGAAAGGAGATATATTCCCGAACAAGGTCACTCATGAAAAATTATCTGCTCAGAGTCTTGGAAAATGAGGGTAGAGATCTAGCTTCCTCAATTATTAACCCACTCAGAGGAACCACCATAGGTTAATGAATTAAAGCCTCCCGGCCTTGGGTCAAAGTGGGTGTATCAATTGAGATGGAGTCCTATCGATTATAGAATGAATGGAACAATATCAAGAACTGATTGAATAAAATGATAATGGTTAGAAATATACTTTTCTCGATCATTTCACTATAAATATATTCTACACTAACCCCATACAAGAGTGAATATGAAACTCCTACTTGTGATGAAAGAAATTATGGATCTTCTGATACATTCCCTAAATAGGTTCTTTGTTCCCCACTCTTGAGGACTATAGGAAAAGAACATTATTTTCGGAAATATGACATAAAAAAATAAAGTTTCTAGTCCAATATAATTATTCATGTTCCCATAACTCACTTCCATTGAGGTTAAAATAGTATAATAGTATCTACATTTGTCAGAATCCTCAAAGATTGTGTTCACTCATGTCAGATTGAATTGAGAAGTTGTTCATATATCTACATCAAGTAATAGAAACGATTAATTAGGAAACTTTTCCACTTCTTCTACTAATTATATTGGGCCTAATTGTGAATGTTCTGTTGGAGAAACCATACATTCGTTCTCACCCTCAAAAAATGGACACATGCTTTTTCAATGTGAGATTGGTGAGGACCTTCATATTGCTTCTAAAAAATGAAGAATGTACTTCCAGAGCATTCCAAAATAAAAGGGGAGTGAAATAAAATAATTACTTGAGGGTTCTAAAAGAAAATGGTATGATATTGAAGACTGGTTCCTTTTATTCTTCATCTTACCTTATGAATAATTCCCTCCATAGGATACCGATATAAAGACCGCATCTATAGAAGTAGTGATCGATGATCTCATCTGATAATTCTAACATGGGGATCCTTCATCACCGATTCTTTGGTCATCGCCAAATTCTCTCAACAGAACCATACCATTGGTATTTTATTCAAGAGATGATATTGAATGAAATTATTCAGCAACCTCACACAATGTCAACACATATGAAAAGAATAAATATAATTTAAAAGGAACAAAACACTTTGTAAATTGTAGTAATCCCATATTTACTACTTCCTATGGGATAGGATAACCCTCTTCATCTGCTGAAATTGAATGTGTGCCTATGCAAGCCTTTTGTTCAAAAAGTGAAGAATAAAACAATGCACCCTTGATGATCATCTTAGTAACATAAATATCTCATAGAAAGGAACCGGTGTCCTTAGGATTCTTATCAATTTTAATACCATGTGGTGTAGTGATATAGGCGAAGCCTTCCAAGAAAACATATGAGAAATATAATATACCCCAGAGCAAATCATAGGATTGATTCTCCTTATGGACCTTCCATTGTGAATATGTAATGGGAAAAAATAACTCCAGTGTGGTCCTATCATCAAACACTAACTTTGTTGTAGCAATATCACTAGGTGCTTTCTTTGGTAGGTGCAGACATCTTATTTCCTTACGAGGTGATTTTGGGGCAGTCATCCCATAGAGACCATTTTTTCTTAGGAAAAGTATTATTCACAATAGGAGGCAGTTTGTACGACCCACTTACCCACTTGGATAATTTACCATATAGATATTAGTAGATCAAAATATCTACATAACAATGAGATAATTCAATTACTGCATTATGAGGGTGAGGGTGAATCTTTTCAGCAGCCTCTTTCTAGGTAATCATCAGCCTAAATTGGTGACCTACCATTAGGTGTTCCTCATAGACATCACAAATAGAGTAAGGATTATTTTATTGGACACTTAATAATTTTCACCTGAATCGGCATTGTGCATACCACTCAAAAATGAGGAAACCATCAATTCAAGTAGAAAGAACTCACTCATGATGTGACAGTTTGTAAGTTGATGTTTCAAGGTTGGCCCAAACAACATAAAAAAGGTAATCGACCATGTGATATTAAATAATAGAAGTTATAATGGAACACATAATAACTAATATCATGATCTCTAAATTTAATAAATCTCACTCAGTTAACACACTCCAGGTATGGTGTGAAATCAATAGTTTGGAGCTCTGGGATATTCAGATTCTCATAATATCAAAGGAGATATCCTATCCAAACCCATAATACTTGGAAGGTTCCAATGATCATGTAAGGTACTTATCCCTTATAAAAATGATGCAGGATGTGATATATTTTGGCCAATATAGGGATGGAAAGTCCAATGTGCTTCTCCCTAGCTACAGATATTTCCATCATGAAAGTGGAAACCCTATCTCCACCCATTTATTTTTGTGTAAATTAGGTACCAACTCATGTCCATGGAAAGGAAGTTGGCCAGTTGGACTAATCAATCAATACTAGGGAAAACCTCCCCTCCACATTCTCCAAATTTCCCTTCTACAACTATGAGCTAGTATTGACCCGGTGCATTATGGAAATCCTTCGTGTGCCAAACATTTGGCTTCTTAGCCATGGGATCAGTGTTGGTATGCTAGATTAATTACTCCACCGATTTCATAAGTGGTATTTCTTCCCCATGAAACACCCTCTTTGGGAGTTCCATCTGATCCTGCTTAATAATCTCCTATGGTAAAGGAGGAAACCTTGTCGAATCATCTCCAGATGATTTTTATGGAAAAAACATTTCATACTTATTTTTGAGGATGGGTATAATGTAGATCAGTTCCACATCCCAAATATTGACTTTTACCTATTCATGGTTAAGATAGAAAGTGCTCATGTTTGAGTTATAATGAATTAATAGCTCTTCCATTAAATTTGTGTTTCAATTAGCTGATGTTCGTGATATGTGAACAATATAATATAATCCAATTTTCTTCAACTCCCTAGAAAATTCAGAAATAATGTTCGAAACCAAGATGGACTATCCCCATTCCCAACCACAACTACATCCTGATAAAAAATCCCTGCTCGAAATCCACGAAATCTTCTGAGTAGAGATCGAATGTTATATTATCGAGCGATGCATGTAGACATCCTCATCAGGTCTGTGATCAGTCCCATTGAATTATGTGGCGATGAATATTAATATTCTTCTGTCTTCATGGTCCCCTTGGGAAAAAATGTAACCCATTGGATATATTTTCCATCAAAAAGTGTTCATGTTCCTCCGAATCTAGTAAGAGGGTATGAACGATAATCCCAATTGAGTATTAGGGACATCATGGGTATGGCAAAACCCTTAATGGAGCATGAAATATGATAGAGGCTATATCAAGATCGTCAAATTCAAAAAAGTTATCAGGCTCATATTGATTTACCCCATAGAGTAGTAGTAGGAATGATCCATGATTTACACTATGGTATCCCGGTAGGAAATCATTGCTCTCACCTCCAAATCTGAAATCTTGTGATATGATCTAAGAGAGATAGAATCCATATAAACAAAATCATGTCGCATATGTTAGATAGGTACCACAAAATCTAGTCAGAAATGATGATGTAAATTTTATGGTGGAACTTATGTATCTCCTGAGTTAGAAAAGGGTTCAAAAACCATATATGGAAATTTCATGTCACCTAATTTTTGAAGTACACATGATTTGCATAATCCTAATAGGGTATCACATGAACTACATGACCCACATATAAGCCTTGTGATTGTGTGACTAAAACATGGTCACATGAGTCACATCAATCATATGATCAAGATAGAGAGTCTCATAAAACCCTCAAAGGCAATTGGATCCCTTATAGCCAATGTTTGAGAAATCACCAAAGTATAGATTCTGATTGAATCAGACCAGAACCTATGATTAAATTGTCTTATGGAAGAGATCTAGGAATATGAACTCTTAGTGAAGACTGAAAAACATGGATTATGACCAGTTTTTGCAGAACATGCTTATAATAGTTGTACGTGATGAAAAAAAAAGTGAGAAAGCACTGAAGATGGGGGAGACAAATGTAATGAATTTTCCTCTACCCTCCCCTATAAATAGGGAATTTTTGGAATACAAAAAAACACATGGGAGACCAAATTTCACCTAAATCACCATTTCAAAACACCTCCAATGACTCATATAGACATTACCATTCCTCATAAATGAGGCATTGCCCCTGTGAGCGTCGCCCATGAGGGGGGGGGGGTGTTGACAACGACCAAATAAACTTCAGGAGAATGAAAAAGGAATTAATACCTAAACGTGGTTATTAAATTCCCCACAATGAAAATGAATTATAAGGTTGTTGAGACCTACAAATATCGCATGCCTATAAGGTAAATGTGATAGTGTGGTCATCATAAGGTCATGAAAAATATTCTCAAAGAGTGCAACACTTAAATCAGATCCACCAAAACCCCCTTTCAACAAGTATTACTACTATTGTGATGGATGATTATACAAACAATGGATATGTGGTGAAGATTGAAGGAGTTCCGCCTAGTCACATATTTTTTCATTGGAATGTCCATGGAAAAACATCCAAAATTCCTTTTTATAATTGGAGGATAATATCCAAAAGTATGAAATCCCAAGTGGTTGTAAATATCATTCTCTATATCATAATCTGGAATGATAAATTTTGTTGACAACATTCAAAAAAATTCTCATGTCTCCAAAAAAATTTTAAAATAAAAAATCCTAATTACTAGGGTGTAGGAGGTAGTTAATCACAATCGTAAAAGATACACAATGCACATCAAATGATTTTTCAGACACTTCAAGTCCTTGGTGACATTTCTTCCTTCCCTCATGAAAAACCATTGGATTTATAGTCTCACCACACATAAGTACTCGAGTATGTCTAGTAAAATCCACTTTTTCCTTTTGATGATATAAGGATAAATTGATATATTTTCTATGGCATGCTAACACACCCCCATTTATCTGATAATGGATATCCATGGCATCATAAAAAAATGACTAATTTTCTTTGATATTAGTCATGTAATCTCATATACTATCAAACCTTTGTAAATTAAAACAATGGGGACAAAAATAAAGGATGTGAGAGCTATTGAGATCATAAAAATATTGTGATGTGCAAAGGATGTCTACAGTTCAGTCTCATAGGATTCCTATTCAAGCCACCCATTCCTCACAAAATATCATGGGAAAGGCATTGATCTCTCACGAAGGCCCATGGGCATGTCCATGTGACAAAATAAAAGTCCTTTGACATTTGTGCATGATAAAATAAGTCTTAATTAATCATGAAATAATTCAATAAATGAAAATGTAAAAAATATACTCACGAACGTTGAAAATCAGGTCGTACACATGTAATGTCCCACAACAAATACATGAAATGTCTCATGGCACCGACCCCCTTCACCGAATCCATCTTAGATCTACACCAGATATGTTGAATGAATCGTTGAATGACCTGGGTGTTGGGGCCTAAAAATTCCCCACACAAACCTAAAAGAAAATTTTGGACTCTATCCCTCTGAACCTACTACAATGACGATAATAAGAAATATTGGAGTCTCGTGATGTAGATATAACAGATTTCTCAGAGAAAGAAGATCTTGTGACCAAAAAGATCATCGTCAAGTAATATCCTAATAGGTATCTATGAAAATAATATTCCATGCATAAAAGAAAATTATGTGAACATTCATGTATCATGTAGAGGAATTCTAGAAGGGTATGCGAATGATATCATTCATGTCTGTTGGATCACAGAAGAGTCAAAATAAGTGGAGACTGAAAAAATAAAAGGCATTGAAGTCATACATTTTGAATGAATACTAAATGATGATAAATTAAACTAAAACATGTTTTCTAGCCCTCATATGTTATGAATAACTGTCTCAAGGACACCAGAAAGCACCCAAACACAACTATCGAATATGACGATGATTGTTCAGCAATATCTCTTGGTTATGAGAGTTAATATGGTCATATGTTGGAACAAATTCCCCAGTCCCCATTCAAATGTCATCTTAGTCTCAATAATTCCCTTTGGACCTGTCACCCATGCCTTGTAATGGCCTTTAGATTCACCACATTCCTCACATAATGGTGCTCGATCATGTTATCCCAGTCTCACGAACACATCCAGGTGTGATAAAACAGATCTCACTAGACCCTCTGTGTCAGTCATCTAAGACCTGTGACACTCTCTGTACATGTCATATTAGACTCTTGATTCCCTCCCATAATTTCATCAATGACATGCGACTCTCTATGGAAAATTCTACCAAATTATGTGATAGATTCCACGACACACTGTTTGGGTCTTTCAATGTCCCATAGATGTGTCAACTGGGTCATGTGATACCCTTTAGATAGGGAGATGAAGTAAAAAAGGACCTCCCAAGACATGAAAAAAAATCATCCATCCATGGGGTGTAAGCCCCGACCAATATGGAAACCTTAGTGTGTAAGCCCCGACCAAGGAAACTATAACAACTCTTATTCCTGTCATATTTTGGATATGTGGTCCACTTATACCAGAGTTTCTTCCTTCATGTTGATCATCCAGGGTGATTCCAATATATAAGACCTATCTTCCACGAAATTACATTGATAACATTGCATCTCTAGTTTCTCATAGTGAGCGTGGATCACGTGAGATTAGGGAGTTACATTGGTTAAGTCATATGTACCATAAACCCACAGATAACTAAGGCATTCTCCGGGCGTAAATCTAATGAACTGAACTTTGAGAACATTGATTCCTCCAATAACTAAGAGGCATATGGTTCCTTCTTAAGGCCTGAGATCAAATAAACATATTCTTCTATGTAAGACCTAGAGAAATACTATTCCTACCATTAGGACCCAATCATTTACTTGGGTTGATCACTCTATCTCTTCCATCAGTGGACTAAGAAATAAACTAAACTACAATGAATTTGATTCTTGAAATAACGAGGATGCGTATAATGCCTTTCTAAATAGTGATATTTGAAATTACTCCTCTCAGAGTGGTCCCACTATATAACCCCCAGAACAGGATAATTGATATTGATCTTCTTCTGTCCCTTGTAACTCACATTGAATGTATATCACGTGGGCTAATAGAATATCAAAAATCATATCATTCACATCATAAGTCTCTATAATGATAAGGGAAACCTCATATTCCGATACCTGAACAATTGAACAATGAAAAATATGATTCCCCCCATAATCGGTATACGTATTAAGTCCCTCCATAACACGAACTTGAACACCTAGTTTCTGAGAGAATGCCTAAAATTCCTTTTGAGATGACATTAAACTACACAATTTCAAAAAACTATGTGGGGTTTGATTCTTTATATAACCTGGATACATAAAAAACTCATAGTGGCATAATCCCCTCCTCTGAATACAAACCACCTACTTGTATAGAAGAACAATTGCGACCCAATATTAACATACATGGATATTACATCATTTTATATAAATATCTAGTACATAGAAAAAATAAATGCTCAAGGACAGTAGTAGTTTAGTTTCGATGGAAACATGAAAACCAAATCGTTTATCCTGGTGAAAGATATTCAACATCTCCCATAACGATATGAAACTCTAGTACATTTACCAAAAACCTTTTTTCATAACCTAGAGAATGGAAAAATAAGAATGGGGTGAGATCAGATGCCTCGTAAGGGTAAATGTAGAAAATTTGTAAGCATAACATGAACAAAATGGTATGTAACATGAGCATAATATTTTATGATCATAACATGCATATCATAGATCATAATAAATATTAGAGGTTTATAATACATGAAGCGTATGTAAATTTTGAACATAATCCATGAAATCATAACATAGGAATAATACATTGAATTATGGAAATATATAATAATATAAAAACCAAATATCAAGGAGGCAAACCAAGCCCTTGGAAATATATTAGGCTTGGGCCAATAACCCTTGAACCTATATTGGGATTTGGATGTCCACTCATATACCCTATTTTTTGGGATTGGGATATCCTCCCATGTAATATTTTATTTCAAAAATAGGATGTCTTCCCATTTACCCTCTAGTTTCGGGATTGGGATTTAATCATGTTTACCTTCTTGTTTCTGGATTAGGATTTCCTATAGTTTACCCTCTTGTATCAGGATTGGTATTTACTCCCATATACCCTCTTGTTTCAGGCATGGGATTTTCTCATGTGTACACACTAGTTTTGAGCTTGGGATGTCCTCCTGTGTTTCCATAGTGTTCATAAAAAAATTATAACTACCTAATTCATTGTAGGTAGATATATGCCTCACCCGTCATATAATGAAATCATACATGCATGTGACACAAACAATTAATCATGTCATGACCCATGAAAAATGATGTATTACATAAATATCAAATCCTAAAACATGAAATGAATTTGGTATCATTAAAAATTTATCACATCGTAACCTATGGAAAATAGACAGGTTTCATTATCATTTCATCAAATCATAAACCATGAAAAGAAGCAGGATTCAAAATGAATATAATACATTAAAAGGAAATGGATTTTCATAAAAATATAACTCGTCGAAGAGAAACACATTTTATAATGACAATGAAATTGAGCAAAACCCATTCATAGAAAGTGTATGAATGAAACTATTAGATAATTTAGTATATGGGAATGAGTAACGTCAATGGATTCCATCGTAGATGGAAAATAATTTTGAAATATCATTCCAAAATGTTTTTTATGGAAAATATCCTTTATTATATGGAAAACTATTTTTAATACAAAAAACAATTTTTTTATCATTTTCATATAAAATACCATTAAAACTTATAAAGAATAATAAAAATCATTTGAAAACCTTATTCCATGAAAACTACATTAATAAGATTCAAAACATTTTAAAATAATTTTTCATGGAAATAACGTTGAAAAAATATAACGAAATATTGAAAATGTTCTGAAAATAATTTCTTTTAAAATAATTTGAAAACTTATTAATAGATTATGAAAACATTTCGAAATCCATTTTCCTTCAAAAAAATAATGGATGTTTGAAAATTTGTTGAAAAACATTTTTCTTGAAAACTTATAAATGATGATTGAAATGATTTATGAAAACATTTTCTATGAAATTTTCATTTAAAACCCATTTTAAAAAATAACATTTAAACATGAAATGAAATATACAAAATATTAACGGTGGATAAATCTATACATGTTGTACGAGGTAAAATAAAAATTCTATTTGTATGGTAGAAAGGAAAGAAAATTTACTCATTCTGAAAGAAACAAGATTATTCTATTGAATATATTGTTAAAATAAATATAGGGTAAAATGTATTTAAATTATCATAGTATATTAGTAAAATATTCTTGGAAACCCTTTTTAAAAAACATGATTTTGATGGAATACAAATTTCTGACCGAAGAGAGGGTAAATATGGGCTTTCATAAAAACAAATTCTTAACTATCTTATGTACAAAAGAGTAAAAAATGGTACCACTACATGAATATATCTTGAATAAAAATAGGGTAAGACATTTTATGAATTTATAGTGAGATGGAACATAGGAACTCATCAAAGGAATGATAAACATCAATTTTTTTGAAAAGTGATGAGATTGTTTCAAAAAACTATTTTCCCTTGGTAACATGAGATAATACTATCCATGTAAGAAAATAAAATTACATGAGGTTTAAAATATATTTAAAGGATTGAAATTAAGGATATAAACTATGAAATGTAATTATATACAACTCATGCGATAATTTAGGTGCATAACAAAATATGAGTCTTAAAGAAGCAGAATTGAGACAAAACTATTTAACCGATTTGGTATATTTTTAATATTAATATCCATGAATGAAAGATCATAAAATGGATATGCGAATAATAATAAATATAATATAATAAACATAGAATTAAATAATGTTCTATACATACATCAAACAAAGAAAGAGTGGTGAACATACCATGTACCTCATGACAATAAAAAGTGAGATGAAATCTCTTTTCCTTATTTCCTGACTGTCTTCTAACTCATAAAAGCATCTGATATAATAAATATATGTTTATTATAAATATATTATTGAAATATATTCTTATACATAGTACCATATATGGTTTCATTATGAAATTATATTACACTCTTATTAACGATCAAATGTTATGGTTTCACTTCGGGTAAGATTCTCTTTCTTCTTCTCATGTGTAGTAATTTTTTATACCGTTGGTAATTTTATTTATATCATGATTTGAGAATGTGGACCATGATATTAACATCTGTTATATGAAGAAAATTTGTATTATAATAATCTATAGTATATAAGTAACCATTTATTTTCTCCCACGAATCTTGTATTTTATAGTAATTAGTTAGACTTAGTTGTAAATCAATTCTCACGCCGTGATATGGATCCCAAGCATTGTTTTCTCCCAAAAAAATCATGCTTTATTATCAAAAAATTAACAAAAAATTAGTGATTATCCTTTCAAACTATCATTATATTTCCATTTTATAACTCTCTTATAAAATTAAATGTTGTATAACAAATTTCCTTGAGTGTATCATAAAAAACCCAATGTATATAATTTCATAGAAATTCACATTAACCAACCTTTATGTCCTTTTGATGAATAATAGAATCACATAATCCCTTTTTAACTCTCTAAAAATACATTGATTTGATAATATTATAGTCTTGTTTAATCCATATCACTCAACTCTAGTAACCATTTTCACCAAAAGATTTTAAATCTTAGTTTAAGGCCTTCACATCCAGATAGATCTTATTATGAATATCGATATGTTTATGAAATGTTTTACCAAATATAAGTTGATAAGGATAAATTGATATGGGGTTCATATATGTTGTCATGTAATCCCAAAAACCCTCATCCCACATCACTGAGAATTAATTCCTTGAACGAAACATTGTCTTTTAAAGAACAAATTTACTTATATATTTGAAATTTCAATTTGGACACTGAATTGTGGGTGATAGCTTGTATTTATACTATGAGTGGAAAAATATTTATATATTCAATATTTGTACTTATAATTCATGAAATGGGATCCATTATCTATGATGAGTTCATTAGGAACTCCATATCTAGAAAAGATTTTATTTTTAATGAATTTGAAAACCTAAATACCTAGGTTGTTTGAAATTTAAAACTCTTCAACCCACATAGATGCATAGTTATAGTCAAAATAATGTATTTATTCCCTTTAGAATATGGTTATAGAACCATAAAATCCTGATCATGAATCGAAATAACATCATCCTCCAAAATCCACTTTTGGGGAATTTCCTATGCTCTGACTAAATTAAAAACCATTTAAAACATGTGTAACCAAAATAAAAAACATAATATCTATGAAAAGAGTGAGATAGAAGAAATGATATTCAAAAATGTTCTAATATATCCTTTTTAACCCACCATTTCAACCCCATGGTGTAGTGTTACATCTATTACAGTTTGAAATAATTTCTTCTTAAGATACACATCTTCTAAAAATTACATCAGTATATATATTAAAGAGTAATGGATAATCCCACATGTTGTATTTATGTTACGAAATAATAAAAAATCGGTTCTATAAATGTTCCTTATAATAGAATCCATCTAGAAAATTCATATATTCTAGAAACATAGTTAATTAATAAACTATAGTAGAAAAATGTTCATCTGGAAAAGAAGTGTTGATCTCTCTATTTTCATCAATCTTTTGTTGTGTATCAATAAAATTTATTATTGAAATTTTTGTTTAAATCATTATTATCCATAATTTCATAATTAAACTATAGAAACTAAAGACCCCATTTCAAAATACTAATATTAAATTCATTTTTAAAAAGTTTTTACTTATGAGATGAATAACTGTTGAAAATTTTAACCAATAAATCCATATGATATTTCATAAATTTATAAACAGAATACATAACAACTTTCAGTTTATTCTCATTATTAGAGTAATTTTTTTGGGAATGATCTAAAATTTTACTATCATAGTAATTCATGTACGGTCTCTTATTCTTCAATTACCACATAATAGCTCCCACAGATACATAACTGACATCACACAACATTAAAAAAGTTAATTTACACTCTCAAGTATTATTTATGGGTGATGATGGGTGTTATTCCATCGTAAGGTTGAATTACAGAAAATAATTTTTATAAAAATAATGTTTGTTTCATTATGAATTAGTGAGAAAAATGCCTTATTAATATTTTAAATATATTTTATTAATCTTATGTAGAAACAAACCTATCCTAAAACTCCTAATTTTTTAAAATTTTCAATGAGTGGAATTTTTTAGATAACATAAATCATATAATTATCTAACTACATCCACCTATTTGAATCATTTTGACCAAATAATATACCCTTAATGACAGTAAAATAAATATTTTTCATTTTCAATCCAAGATTAATTTCATCACTTATTTCCAAAACAAAGTCCATATTTTTTTCAGAATTAAATATTTCTTATTAGAATTAATAAATAATCCAAAACCATTTTAATAATCCTTTAAATCATATCATAGAATACATCCATCATATATCTTTGATATGTGGTTTGAAAAACACAACATCAAAATGGAATTCATCGATTGGAAAATTTTCCAAATAAGTATGTGATGGGTGCATGCTCTTAATTTTTTGGGGAAATGGAAATATTTTTGTAACTATGATATCCATAATGAAAAATATGTCCTATTTTTATCCAACCTCCCGTGAATATGGTCTAAAAAGTTAACTGGATATTGGTCATTCTAAGTAGTATCATTAACCTTTAAATAATCTTTGTAATCACTCAATTTTTTCACTATTCTAGCTTAAATATTTTCATTATTCTAATTTTAAAATCTATCAAAAAACTCTTTTTAGTGACCACATAAAGAAACTAACCAATTAGATATCTAAAATATGAAATATTTTTCATTATTATGCAATATTAGCACTTACTTTTTTCACACTTCTTTCAATATGAGGATAATTCTTCTATACCCTTCTACTCATGGATTATGGTCACAATTCATGTTTATTTATTTAAATAATACAATGGAATTATTCCATTTATATCAACTAGAGACTAACATCAAATAAATTTAAATATCATCAAAACATTAAAAAACACTCTCCTCATGACATACTTTTAGATTGGATGAGATTATAATATGTAATAAAAATCACTCACCTATAAAATAATATCTGAGATGAATTGGTAGGGGTTTGATCTCATATGAGGGTGATTTTTATTTAAAGGAATTCACATGGTCATAGGAGGTCTAAGGCCATCCAGCTACCTCTTAAAAAAGGAACTGTAGAACAAATAAAATTTATCAATATTTTCTATAGTAAACCAATTATTAAATTTCTATTTATTGACGAGTTTGGTACTTTTATAAGGAAAACTCATCAAAAAGTTCATGTTTATATCCATAATTTTCATCTACAGGTTCTTTATCCATGCTTTAGTCGATTACTATATATGAATTTGAATGTAATGGTGGGATATTAATTTTATATTTCAATCTCAGAAACACATCCTCTTACTAATAATCAGTTTCTTCTAATTATAAACACTCAACTCATGGAAACGTTTTTCTTTGTAAAGGTACTTTAGTTCAACTAAAAATCTAGATTAATTCTTTTTTTGTCCCATTTTTAATATCCACATACCCTTGAAAATATATTTCATGAGTACTTTTATTTCTAGGAAGGAAATATCAAGGATGAAAGATACATCATTTTTACACTATATGTGATTAATATGGAAATTATTTTCCATGTACATCTTCCATACTCCAACAAAAAAGTCATAAAACCACTATATTAAGTGGGTGATAGATCACTCTGCAATCTACAGGAAAATTTTAGTAGTTTATGCTACTCCAAATTTAATGTGTTGAAATAATGAAAATGGAATAATGTTGGTAAACATATAAAGTTTACCTAAATAGTTAAATTATACACTATCCACTATAGTTCATGTAATCACATTGATTCTTAAATCATGATGTTTATGAAGTACCATATTATATTTTATTTTCATGATTTTTTTACTTTATGTTATTAGCTGTAATAGTAGGTTTATATTTGATATCTTTATTTTTTCAAATGTATTTATTTTTATGGTTTTAATGATTTTGGTTATCATAATTGTCAATATTTTCATTTCAAGAAAATTTATCATCTTTTTTAACCTCCTAGTGATAGTAAAAACTAATCCAATTTGGGGTACCAATTAGATTCACCCATAGATTAATTTCATAGTTTCTTAGTAGTGGGAATTCTTCTGGATAGTATTTATTTCACCATGGTGGAGACCAAATTAGAAATTCATAATGTTTCAGAATGACACAATCTAAAAAGTAATATAATAATTGGAATAGAGGGTCGACCACACAATAAATAGTGAATTATTGTAAAAACTTTGGACTAAAATATAGTTCATCACGGTTTTGTTATGTTTCTAAATAAATGAATAAAAGTAAATTAAATAAATGTTTATGAAAAGATATATGAGAGAAAAATTAGTATTCCTGGGATATTTTACTAAAAATCAATTCTGACTAACCATGAAAAATAATCATATATATTAGTATCACAACAAATGAATTCTCTTTACTTGAAAATTTTTAAATAATTCTCAATATAACCAATAATTTTTATTTCTCATTACTAAATGATTTTAAATAAATAGGGTGCATTATAAAAAAATTATTTATACTAGAATAATGCAATTCTTTGTTTTTGAATTAGTTTTCTTTATTAAGTGGGGTATTGTCTACTACCAAACACACTAGATCAAAAACTTAATTATTAATTAAAAAATGAATTAAAATTATATAATAATAGAATAAATTCAATCTAATAGATCTAAAATAAATATAACATATTGGATTGAACCCACTATGACTGATCCTACTCTCCCCTATAGGTTTATCTAGTCATCGTCATGTGATATCCAATAGTTAATATTTATAATAAAATTGATGATAGATTAGATTGAACGGATACGATAAAAAAATAATTGAATTAAAAAAATAAACATCCAATGATACAAAAAAATAGAAATTTCAAGGGTAGGAAAAAAGTAACTATGAAAAACAATCTTTGGGGTGGAATTTGATCATCATATCCCCACTAGTGGTTTACCAATCACAACCTCCATAGTCAAATAATATTTAAAATTACATATACGTAATTCTAAAGGTTCCCCATTCAAATGTGATGAATTCCCACCAAAAAAGGAAAAATTCAACATTTGGATATGTAGTTGCACTATATTTAAATACTGGATTAAAAATTCATGTAGTGAATTCTGTGGTCCTTAAAAAGGAATTTTTTTCACACTGGATGAAAGTGTATCTATGAAAAATGTGTCTCATTGTGAAATGATTAAATTTTAATATTAATAGTCCTTTTTAATTCATCCTCAAAAATATTATTTATAATTGTGGCTTAAATTATATCTTGTAACATTATATGAATTATTTGAGTCATCCATCAATGTATGAATGTTGCTTTATAGTGTAAAATACATTTATTTATAAACCCACAATTTAACATAATAATCACCCTCCAAATTTACATTAATTCCACTCAAAATCCTACCTTTTATCCATATTATCCCAAGTATTATATTTCAACCCTAATGTGAATACATATAAATAAATATAATTTGATAGGAATTCATAATTCTTATTCAACTTTTAATGAAAATATCGAAATGTTTATATGGGAAAATATATAAAAATTTGAAACATCAAATTCTATTTCTCACTTATATCTATTATCCTCTAATCCACAATAATTCCATTTGTAGATTACATCAATAAGAATTTTTTCCCTAATCACTCAATGTAACAATTTTTTTAGTTATTTTTGTACCTTGATTACATTTTCTTAACCGTAGGGATTCATTAAATAAAAAATATCAACATAAAAAATATATCCAACCACATTTAATCATGTGGTATTCAAATTTAGGCTGATATGACTATATGGATGAGTGTTGGTAGGTATTGATGTTTACAATAAACTAAGATTCAATGTGAATAAAAATATAAAAAATTTAGTGCATGATACTCCAAAGATATGCTAAATGAAATACTCATCCTAAAAATATAATTTCTTCTCCCACACTATCCAAAGTGAAAACTAAAGGATCATGAACTAGGTAATAATATTGAATGAAGACCCTCTCTTATTGTCTGTTTTTTCTTTTTTACCTTTGATTTACATTTTACTTGTGATAAGTCTCACATCCATCACCTAACCACATATAATCTAAAGATCATTGTTATGGTAATGTTTATTTTTTCTGTACTAGATAACAACAAATTTTACTACCATTATTTTCTTTTTTTTTTATCCTATTATTTAATAATAAGAGTAAAAAATTGAATAATATCCTGATCCACCCCCCCCCCCCCCATGCATAATGGAAACACTATAAATCTCTTCTCATTAAACAATATCCAATTTTCACCATAGACTACTCCTCCCCTACAGTCATTCAATTGAATAATAAAAATAAAGAGTAGGGTAAAAAATTATATTAAATTATTATAATGTGTTTAAATCATAATAAATTCATCCCTTGATTCTAAAGATTTTATACAATTAATTTACAGGTGGGTCCTGTGATAAAAGGGATCATTAATAAAACTCCTCAATCATTTTATTACTTATTTTTTAGTAACATATTTAAAAAGATATCAATGTATGTTATAGTAGGTTTTCAGTCCTTGAGTATATCTTATGAAATATTATTAGAAAATAATGTGAAGAAGTAGGTCTATAATTATATCTATAATGAAAATATATAATAATTTTATCAGATCATTGAATGGTCATCAATAATTAGTTTAAAAAAATTCATTATTTTAGTAATAAATATCTAGAAAACAAATCCTATAATTAATAAATTTTAAAGAATATCAATTTAAGTATGTGTATTAAATTTTTAATTTTCACATATATATCTAAAATTTATGTGTATTATATTTCATATTTTACAACACATGAACATTTGTATCTTATGTGATTTGGTCTCTAATATCAATGAGTATAAGACAAATAATTAATGTGTTTGTTGGGGGATATTATTAAATTAACTCATGAAATAATATAACATATCTAATAGAAACATGTGGTGGTAGAAATTAAGGATGTAAAATTATAGGCAAATAAAAACACTACCCCCATTCCATGTAGTTTTTATGTTGTTCTCATCCCTCTCTAATCTTCTCATCTTTATCTTCTTACAATATTAATTAAAAATCAAAATCAACCACATTTATGTTAAAGAATCAAAAAAATAATGTACAAAAAGATAATGGAATTGACCATGAGGAATGATCTGTAACTAATTAAATAGAATAAATCATAGTCCTAGAATGAAATTTTAAGATCCAATCTTCCTATCCATAGATCTTATTTATAGTCTATAACCTGACCTTTTAACTTTATGTCATGTAATTTGAAAATGAAATAATGTTACCAGATTCTTCAATAAAACTAACTTGAATCTATGCTCAATAAGGATACATGTTCTTCATCTCTTCCTTTACAAATTTATGACCCCTTCATGTGGTGGTATTCAACTTGTAGGAATATTTATGGAAAATATGATGATATTGAATCTAACCAAATTTTATAGCTCAATTTCTCTAATATATCTTGAATATTTTCTTATTTAAAAAATGGAGAGTCATATTCAATAAAAAATTTAATAACCATGAATAATAATTTCTCCTAAACCACATAATAATGTATTTTTTCCCTACACAAAACTGATTCTTCTTCTCATATATTATTTTATTGATTACAACATTTATAGAATTATCTCTATCTTCTTATATATTTAGTAGATAATCATATTGTTCATAAATTTCTATAATTTTAGTGTTAAAATATTATATTATCATTGTTCCCTTAAAAAAATTTATTATTATTTCCCCTAGTCATCATCAATCCTAATTTTCCATTACTTCTAGATCATTATCACCATCCTTGTCTACCATCTAATCAAAGATCTCTACGATGATATTTTCTTATTGTTCATGTAAGTATATTAGAGAGATATTTCCATCTTTTTATTCTTATTATAAGTGTGGATGGGTTACCTAAAGTTAATTATTTATTTCCTTAGGTGTTGAAGATTAATTATTTTTAATATTTTCATCATATTCTAAATACCCTATATTTTTTCCCTCCACAACTTTTATTTATTTTTTCTTGGAATAGTTTTGTATTCTTACATATCTTTTTCTTCTTCTTATTATAACCCTTACATCCCTGAATTATAAATCAAATATATATTACATAAAAGGTAAAGTTAATTGGAAAAAATTTAGTATGATGAGTGGTTAATTATCTATATTCTCCAATTTGTTCATCATCATTAACTATTATCCTATACCAAACAGTAATATAATTTTCAAGAACATCCATTACTATATCCAATAGTTCTAAATATTCATATAATAAAATATGATTTTATTATTGATCATATTCTATATCATAGTAGTTTCCATTGTATCCCTGAAATTTGGTGTCTCTTCCATAAGGATAATAGTTAGTGCAACCCCATTATCGAGTTTATAATTCGTTATATCCACAAGAATACAAATCATTCCATGCAATTTCCTTATGTGACCTCCCTACTAAATTATATGTTTCCCATGAAGTGATATCCTCATTTTAGACACTATATTATTATGACATAGTATCATAATGATAATTTATCTATATATCTATCTCGGACACACACCAAAACTATCATGTGTACAAAAATGTAAAATAAAAATGAAAAAAAATCTATACTAAAATAAATAAAACAAAATGAGAGAAAAATATATTTTTACTTTAGAAATCAGGTGTCAAATATTATATATGTTCCGCTTCTTCCCCAAAAATGGCACGAAAACTTTTCACTCCCAAAAAAGAATCTTAAAATCCCAATATGAGAACCAAAATTTTAATTTATAATGTTCCTAAACCATAATAACTGAAAAGGCGTAGAATATTAGAAGATTAGAGTCGATCACACAAGGAACATGTAATTACAATGAATTTTTTTGGCTAAATGTTAGGAATTCCTAATTTTATTAAATCCACAAATTAATGAACCAATTTAAATTAAATAAATTCAATGAAATAGATAAAAGAGATAAAAATTAGATTACATCGGATGTTTTACTAAAAAAGTTCTGAATTGACTAATAAAATAATAATATTCATTAGATCCACAATAAATCAAGTTTATTGATATGAAAATTGGTAAATACATATCAATATTGCCTTTATTTTCATTTACTTGTTACCAAATCAATTAAAATTCCTATGATTTAGAAATATCAGAACAAAATTATAGAAGAAAAAACCAATTTAGTGTTCATGATCAAATCCCCCATAAAAGGTAATCCAAGTAAATATAATTATTACCATGTAAAATGATAGATACATCACAAAACTGAAGAGAAACACTAATTTTAAAAACTATGATTCACCGAATTCACATCATGAATCGATAATTTCAATAGTGAATTTATCAGTCATTGAAAAAGAAATTTTTACACATTTCATGAAAAATCATTGTGAGACCTATGCGTGTTTCCATGATATGATTCAAACCCAAATTATATAGCCCCTATCACTTTAATTTCAACTCCATTACCATGAATTGTGGCCCGAATGAAATTTTGTGGAGTTCTATTCATTTTTAGGGCTAAAATCATGTTATGAATAGAGTTTTGTTGTGTAAAATACATCTGTATCTAATAAATCACATATAAATGATCCATTTTTTTTCTAATGTTGTGTTGGGTCACTAAAAATACAATTAATTTATCCATGTTATCCCGAATTCAATTAAATTTAATCCCATCAATAAAAACAAACAATGAAACATAATTAAGTAGGCCACTTCAATTTCATAATAAATATTAATGGAAAACACATAAGAAATAATATGAAAATATATACACAAATTAGATATATTAGTGGTTTAAATTTATAACTTATGTTAATTACCTAGCTAATAACCCCATTATAAATTCAATATTAAACATACTAGTATCTTCTTAGGATTTATCACTATCATATTATGATATTTCCTTGTAAAATTTAAATTTAAACATTACATCTTATTAATTCATTGGAAATAAATTTGATTCATATATATAAATAAATTTCCCTCAAAAATATTTTTTGAATTATAATTCCTACCCCTTTATTGGTTGAAAATATTTTCGTAATATTTTTTGGAAACTCAGGGCGTAGTAGGTTTTTGAACCCCATGTTTTATCTATGAGAAATTTTAATGGCATTTATACCCTTGGTTATAATTATAATAGAAAATATCATCCTTTGGAGACATCTAGGGTCCATACCCAACAAAATTCTCATTTTTATGTGTTTGGGTAGATATTATATGGTCTTCATTGTATAATTATGTGTTTTTAAACAGACCACAATGTTGGAATTTCTACATATGTGATTTTTGGTTATTATCATTCCAGAATCCCATATTTTTTAAGAAATCTTTTTTAGAAATATTTTGAAAATTATATTATAATTCATCAATAAAAATTTCACAAAAATATCCTCCATAAGATTCATCTTCGAATTTTTAGTGGTATGTGGTGACACTACTATAAAATTTTCCCATGATAAATTGTGATGTAATTTGATGGTTCTTGAACATCATAATTAATTTTATGAATCCCTACCAATAATCATAAAATATTTCTCTTATAACACCCTATTATTTCAATATTTTCTCTTTAAATAAATGATCTCCCTTTGATATATTGTTTTACACACAACACTAAATTTAAATGAATGGTGATATACTATTGAATTAGTAATATTTTATCTAAAAATATCACATAGTCCTTGGATTAGAATGTTTTAATATGGATAAATAATTTATGGGAAAATATTTTTCACAAGTATAAAATTAATTCAGTAGTTATCAGTTGACTATAAATTGGAATTATTCAATTTAAAGGTAAAAAGGTGATATTTTTTCTAAAAAATAGTTTTTTCATGTAATGTGTTTTTATCATAATAAATTAAATAATTTCCTTTTTATAAATAATTTAAATGTAAATTATAAATAATATATTCAATCAAATTTCTTATCATTCTCTTAATAGTTTTTACATAGAAATTATGGATGTTAAACATAGTTATATTCTTAAAAGTATATTTTTTTAAAAATGGTTTTGTTGTGTTTTTCAAAATGATTTTAAAATGATTGTTGTCCACTTATGGAAATTTAATATCTTAAAATGTATTCAATATTTTTAAATATAATTATTAATATTATTTAAAAAATTCAACATAATTTTTGGTCATCATGAATATAAACTTTGTTTAAATATTGGTTTCTAAGGTATGAGCTAAAATTGGATAAAGGAATAAACCTAAAATGATATGGGTTGAAATAAACTATAAAAATATCTAAACATTATTTTATTTTCATATTTTAATCCAATAACATCTCGTATTAAAAAATAAATCAGTTTCAATCCATTTTTATTAACTAACACAACAATATATTTTAATCTTTTGATAAATTCCATGTGTTTCCACTTACTGCATTATAAAAAAATGAAAACTCTATTCATTTTCTCACACTTGATAATGCTTCTACATTATAAAATACCTATATAATTGCCTTTCTGACATATATCCCATTATCTAGAGTTATTTTTAGTATAAAAAGGAAATCTTATTAAGGATTATGTTTAAAAAAAAGTATTTTGTCCAAAGAAGAGATATAGATATTTATAGTGTGTTTTCAATTTATTTATTCTCATGACATATTAAATTATATGTTAAACATGTTTAAATAATAACATAAATATCTTCATAATACTAATAACTAAAAATGCTATTTTCACAATCTTCCTTCCTCTCATTCTCCATAAAACATGAAAAAAAAATATTTTGTGGATACATGAAAACTACCACCTCATGAAGAGATGCACATTTTTCATCACCATGATTCAGGTTTTTTTATTTTTATGTATTTAAATATTATATATGATATTTAATAATTATGTAATATTTTTAATTAATGAATTTTATCCAGTCTTTTACATTTCCATCTTTAGGAAAATTATAACTTAACTCCTGCGTATGTGTGGACTAAAAACCCCCAAACAGTGATGTGATAATAATGTCATTTCTTCTTTAGATGGATAGTAAAAAGGATAAATTTAATGAATATATATGAAATTTATCTTATTATATTAATTCAAAAATGTTGAATAATTATTTACCATTCTTTTATTCCATCTATTGAAATGTGGAAACAATACTCACATGTTTGTATGGACTATCATCTCTATGAAGTGAAGCATTTAATTTTTAATTTCCTTTTTATATGAATGATTATAAAATTTTATAAGATTAAGAAATATTATAAATATGTTAGGAATAAATTTTTAAATGTAATAAAAATGAGGACAATATTTAAGTATCAAAACCATCAAACCAAAACTAGAATGAAAAACAGACTAGTTTTCACCTGAATGATCACTTTAACAATGAAATTGCTAATAGAAGGATAATTGTGGATTATAATGTAATAATAAATATGATGTTTTATAAAAATATTATTTTTTAATATATTTATAATATATATATATATATATATTTATTATATGTGATATCTAAATGCATAAAACGAAAGACAAGATATGAGTTCAGAGTTTATGTTACAATATCATTTCTTATCAAGATTATATAAGCTAATTTTCCATTCTGTAATATTTTATTGGTCTTATCCATTAACCCCCATATAATTTAATATACTATAGTTATGCCTATTAATTTTAGGTATTACTTCCAATTTCCCCTTTCTACTTTAAATTACCAGAAAATGTTTTTATATAAAGTTCAACCTTATTTCTTTTTTGATTGACTAAATTTTTGATTGATTAAATTTTTATAAATGTTTGAGAAGAATTATTTTTTAACCTATATGGTCTGAATTTATTTTACCACCATTATTATCATTTTTTTATAAAGATCAAAATATAGGTTTTCTCATATATGTATAAGGAAACTAATTTTCTTTATATTTTATGTATTTTTAGTTAAAATGTTATCAGATGAAACTAAAATTTCTCATTTGTTTTCAAATAAATGATAGAAGGTTATTTTAAAGGTATTATTCTTCAATGTATCCATTATTTTAGTATTTTTATGCTATACTTGAGATATGAACTTATAATACCACTGATTTTATTTCTCTAGATATCTTATTTTGATGATGATTTATGGATGATTCAATGAATCTTTTTTCTTTAATAAGGGATAATTAAATTATCATATAACTGTAATTAAACCAATCTCATGTTCATGGATTAGGATAATATTAAATGATAAAATTTTTATAAAATATTTCCCTTTACACACATTACAATTTGATAATATGAATACTATTTTATGATCTTATGGAACACATATGTATGGTTTTAATTATGTGATCAGTGAGCCTAAAATTATATGGACCTCTACATAATTTGGTAAAGATGGATATCTCATGAGATAATAAGTACTAGAAAGGGGAGTGTACAAAATTTAGTAAGGGAATCTATTTAAAAAATAATCTTCAAAATGAACCATGACTAAATAAATGACTGAATGGGGATTGAACCTAATCCACTATAACAATACTCGTAGTAACCCCTGACAAATAATTTTTTTTATTTTCATATATGTTTGAAATAAACTTATGTCATGTGATAATGATATATTCTCATTCCTCATGATTGATTATTTATTATTCCTTATAGTTATGACTTGGTACTTTTTTTTATGAAAAATCCATTTATTTTGATATGAAATTAATGATATTTAACTGATTTGTGTCTGATTTTAGTTTGTTATTAATTATTTCTAAAACCATCATGCATATGATAGTCTCATTTACAATCATTTATTTATATCTATTATATTAACACTTATTGATAATTAATGCTCACAATTTCTACTATTTCATTTCATCGATTTATGAATAATGGTTTTTAGTATAATATGTATTTGAACTATACTATGTGAGAATAATATTTTGGGATATTTTTAATATCATTCAATAAACCATATGATTATATATCTAGTAACAAATGTTACTAAACAATTAAGATATTGGGGAATGTATTATTATGTTATGTATTGAATATTCTTATAAAATGTTATAATATATATTTGTTAAATGATTGGTTTCATTTTTTATATATGATATGGGGTTAATTATTTATGGATATATGGATTAGATAACATTAGAGAAAACCCTATTTTGATTATAAAATATCATCCTTAAAGCTTTGGTAATGTAGATATTGTTGGGTTTTACTAGAAAATAAATCACTACCATGTTTTCTGATAAGTTGATGTGGATATAAAATAGATTCACCTTGGGATAAAAACTCTATAATGTTTATATTGGGAATTAAATTGATCATCCATTTTCAATGATATGTGGGCCTATTAATTTCCACCTGGCTAGATAATCATAGGGGAAATTATTTGTATAATTTATATTTCCCTAATGAAATATTATTAACGATTTGAATAGATAATAAACATGGATCGATTATGTTAATCCAATGGTTGAATATATTTAGAATATAGTATAATTATTTAAAAATCATTTAAATTTTTGTTCATGATCACTTGATTACTCACTTTGTTTATTTTTTCTCATACAATTAATTTTCGTCTTTATAAGTGGATCATCTTAGGAGGATTCAAGTAAACTCTAAATATAACAGTAAATTCAACATCAATCCTCATAATAAATAAAAAAAACGTTTTTTGATTCAAAATTTTTTTGTTTTACTAACCAAAATATTTCATTCAATGAATTGTAACATGAATTATGTTGGTTACCCAAATGGAAAAAGGATGAAAAAAGAACAATCCTATATTTTATGTAGAAATTTCAACATTCCTTTGTTATTTCCTCTGATCCACTAATTTTTGAGATTTTTATTATTAAAAATGTGAAAAAAAATTTAATTATCAAGTTTTGAAAACATTAAAATGTCTTAATAGTATTATATTTTAATTTCATGTATAATAATATAAATACTGGACTCTTATCATGAATATGTGGAAAGAGGAGGACATTGACTCCATGATTGGAATGATTTTAAGAATGTTTTTTTTCATTAATTATCTTCTTTAAAATCATGACACTAACATATTTAAGGAATTATATGAACAAAAACAAAAGGATGATGAATCCATCGATATGTATGTGCAAAATTTCACAAGACATGAAAGGTAAACTTTCGGTTTTATCACTGGCCTTGAATAACAAAAAATGATCGCCTCATTTGTGTCTTTAGAAAATGTCCTCAAAAGAGTAGGTTATAAGAGACTTTGGTAGCTATGATGAAATATTTTTTTTGTTTTCTGATTCTTGAAATATAAATTATAGACAAACTTATTTTCTTTTTTTAGGGAAAAAATTGAAATATTGAAATTTGAAGAAATTATAACAATAATTCCCTTTGAGAAATGTAAATTAATATTTCATCATTTAGTTAGTGTGGTAGGAAGAATAATGATATTTCATTATGGGGTAAGGTAAATGGTTTAAGTGTGTAAAATTAGACTATTGAGAAAAAATGATAATGTTATTTGGAGATTCAGTTTAATGAAAAATCATTGAAAACATTCAACCAATTGTGACACCAATGCTCCAATTCTATAATGGCCTATTATATGGAAATTATTCCAATTAGTTAAAATTTTGAGGGTTTATGTAAATAATAAACATCATAAATCTATTAATAAAATAGTAAAATTTAATGATCATGTGGTAGAAACTACTGTAGTGGGTCACAAGAATGAGGTGGTGAATGGTTCACTTACAATCCACTCTAGAATAGAATTTTTTTATTCCGGATCTACCAACTATTTTATATACAAATATTTTGAGAAGGCTACCATTTCACCACAATAATGATTATATATAGAGTTAGTATTAAAAT
Organism: Viscum album; assembly: GCA_963277665.1. Classification (NCBI taxonomy): domain Eukaryota; kingdom Viridiplantae; phylum Streptophyta; class Magnoliopsida; order Santalales; family Viscaceae; genus Viscum; species Viscum album. The sequence continues at coordinate 99,601,506 of OY728122.1, read as the reverse complement.
CATCTAATTATGAGATGATCACATCCCAATTATATATCTCTTCGCTGATATACATTTGTTCGAAGATGTTCTTAGAAAATTTTCAACGATATGAATCATTTTCTGAATAGATATTTTCAAAATTCTATTAAATAATGGTGGAAGGTGATGGGTAAGAAGGAAGAATGAAAAATTATATAAAAAAGGAAATACTAATAAAAATTTTGATGTTTTATTACAAACTTGTTAGGAGTACAATATTAATGGAAACATTAGTCTTTATTTAACTAAACTCACCCATTCATAGAATTTCAAAAATTAATGAACAAAGACGAAATACTTTTTAGAGGATGTGATTACACATGAAATTTTAATTCAGGGAATGACTCAGGAAGTGAACTGGAAACATGTAACCTTTCAATTATGGGTGTAAAATGTGAGGTAACATATTCATTATTTACTCAATTAAATACTCCAAATTTGTTTGATTTTAATTCCATTTCTATATATGAAAAAGGAACTAATTCTGGTTCTTATTCATATTTTGATTCAATATAATCTAAATTCAAATAGTTATATAATGAAAATTTGAAATTAGAAATGATAGAATAATAATTATTGAGGAATATGCTAACATAAAAATTATAAATACAAAGATAATTTAAGAGAAAAACTAAACTTTTGTGTGATAATTTGAATATATGTGTTTCCCATAATGATTAATCTAAAAAGAATATTTCTTTTGAGATATCAACACTTACAGATGAAAATCATTGAATTATATAAGTTATTTATGTAAATAATAATATCCCATAAATAAATTTTATTTCTATTTTGGATAACATACCAATTGTTGAGAATAAATGTAAAAAACTTAATAAAATATAATAATTTAAAAAATATAACTTTTTCTCTAGTGGTAAGGATTATAAGTATTTAAAAGTTATTCAAAATTATAAAATGGATTGAAAATCATAATGGAATTGTATCCACTTTTGTTTAAGAAAAATAGAATAATGATAAAACAATATCTATTATAAAATAAATAAATAGTTAGAATGGTGTTGTTTATAATAGTTTTTAACAAACACGAATAAGAAAATCTTTTACAAAATATCAAAAGGGATCATTTATAACATGACATGCCTTAAATTTACAACGCATGAGAATTGTTCTATGGAATGTTCTCTAATATTTATCAATCCTTTGGTAATAATAAAACCATTATATCTAATATTTTTTATTTAGACATACTTATAAAAATATTTTTTAAATCTCTTTTGGGTGGCTATAAGATATTCTATGAATTTGAGTGAATCTAAGATTCCATGGGAACCAAAAAGATGTTACTCAAATCATATTGGACCAAAACTGGTTACCATTACAATAAATTACTTTATTTCAAACATCATGCATACTATACAATATTATATAAAATAATATTCTTGCATAAAATTATCCAATTTCAGTTTTATTTTATTCTAACTTCTTTTTTTTATGCATGTAAATTAAATTCTTTTTTGATCAGGAGAGTTAACATGATGTGGCCTATTTAGAATAAAATGTTTCGTTTCACTTTTGGTGATTATTTCTTTATTTTCTTATAAATAGTTGGAATAGTATTATTATATCTATCATTGAAGATACATGATTTTTGGGGGAGTTACTCGTTTTTTCATCAATAAATTGATATACAACTATGTATATTTTTAATTCAGTTTTTAAAAATATAGTAATTTCAAACATTATAAATGATTAGATTATTTGAATTAAGTTTCAATAATAATTTTATGTTTCAGTTATTCACTAATGTTCGGATTTTTTTATAAGAATATAATATTACACATTATTGTTGGAATTATTTCATTTTTTTAATTTGTTAAACACATTTTACGTTACCAATTTTTTATTATACTAGATGAATTATAATTATTAAATAAATCAGATCAAGGGATGTTTTCTATGAAATTCAAAACAACTTTTTTTATATAATCATTTTTTTATCATAGTTTTAAATTAAAATATGTTTGAATTATAAATTAAATTAAATTTTCTAAATTTACAAAAATTTATTGCATTTTACAAAAAAATTAAACATTATTGAAAATAAATTTTATTAATTAATATATATTTGTCATATTTTAGATTCTTAAACTACATGGGGATTTTTCTTTAAAAAACTAAATAAAAATTATTTATTATTCCTTTTGGGTAATAGTATGTAAAAATCATAATGTTTTATTTTTTATCTTTTCTTAGAAGTTATAATCCATGTCATTAATCATATTAAATAAATTGTTTTTTAATTTACATTCACAGATTTTGTTAGTTAACATAATATTTTTTTGGGTTAATTCAATAAAAAATTAATGATTATTTTTTTCATTTTGATAAATTTAAAAAAGAGTTATAAAATTTTATTTTTTCAAAAAAATTATATTTTTAAATTTTACAAAATGAGAGATTTTTACTATTGGTAATTTTATTCATTATATTTTATATTATTATATAAATTTAAAAATCACATAATTTTTAAAAACCCTTCATTGATAAGTTTAAAAATTCACTTTATTTTTGTTCATTCGTTCATAATTTGTAAAATCAATTCATTTATATAATATTTTGAAATATGTTTATTCCAAATTTCTAACTAAAAATGATTTAATTTATATATTTTTAATTAAATGATATAATTCTTAAATTAAGATTTTTAACAATGGAAATAATGTTTAATTAAATTTTATATTAATTTTTCCAAACACTTTTTTTTGAAAAACTATTATTCCTCACATTTTAATGAAGTTCAAATTGTTTAATATTTTAACTTTTTCATGTTTTAATGTTTGAATTGTTTTTATTAATTTAACAGTATAAATTGATAAAATTTAATTTAATATGATATTCATATTCACATTTCATTTTATTTAAAAATAAATTGTCCATATTAATATAATCATCAAAAATTTATTTATTTATTTTTTGATATATTTTTTTAAATATATATTTTATAACATGTAAAATATATAATTGTTAAATTACATTGATTATTTATTTTTATTAAATATATATATATATATATATATTTGTATATATAAATATAAATATATATATCATAATATATATTTACAATATATTTATATTCATATATTATTATTCTTCTTAAATGGATTTCGGATCTACAACACGTCAGTAGCATGTTCACTATGAAGCACACCACCATCTCAAGAAGTGGCATAGAGACTACCATCATCTTCACCACTCCTAACCTTGTTCGACTCCACTTTTCATGTTAAGAAACCACAAACATCACCAAACTAGATTCGTCTTGGATTAGTAGTTAGTTCGACCACCTATGCATGGAGACTCCATCCTCCTCATGAATTCACAGCACACCACTTCCAAAGAGTCATATAATTATCACGACATAAACATATTAAAATCCTAAAAACTCCCACTTTCAGAACCACTGGTTCTGAGCATCCATAGTGCAAGACACAATCTCTATTTCCAACACCTAGAGATGACCGTCTCTAGTTTTACCTACTCTCACAACAACAACTACTCCATGTGATGTCATAATTTTATTAATACCAATATATGTAGAATCTACCATCACTCAAACATTTTCATGAACCATTCTAATTGTAATCTATATAATCTATCCTGTAGAAGGTTGTATCATACCATTAGTGGTAGAATCACCTATCATTCAACGACGATATCTTTTCTTCATGAAGATATCCCTTGTATGAAATAGTATATTGTCCCAATAGTACAACAATTTTCTCTTTCAGTGGTTGTAGGATCCCCTGGTAATAATGGTATATCGCCCAAAGGAAGAACCATTATATGCATTAAAATGGTAGGACCTCCTGAATCTTTAACAATTGTAGCTTTATCTTCCTTGATGGTTGATCCTTTCCCTTGGTTTCACCATAAAATAAGTATAGCAGTAATAATACTATAAGTGATGGTTGCGTCATAAATTTATAAATCACAATGGTATTGGTATCATTTACTTCAATGGTAGCGATAAGAACCTCTTTTTCAACAATAAAAATATATATATCTACCACAGTAAATTTAAATTTATTCAATTTAAAATTTATATACCTTCTATAAAAAATTTAAATACCTTCATTTTATAATATATAATACCTTAAGTTATTTTTTATACACTATTAGACATAGAAACAAATAACTTATTATTTTTATTGTTATTATCTTAATTAAAATATTCAATAATAATATTGTAATTACAATACTTTGATGAAAATAATATAGGTGTTTTATGAAATTATTTTCAGAAATAAATTATTTATAAATACCCACATACAGTAATGTATTTGTGATGATCTATTTCTATGATATTTTTATTTTTCAATAAATAACATCTTTTTCATATTATTTTCAATTTTTTATGTAAAATGCATATTTGTTTTAATAATAAGAGTGGAATGGATTTGATGTTATTTCATTTTGACATAAAAGAGAGCCAATACTATATAATATTGAGTGTTACATCAAAATATAGGTAATGGTAATATTATGTTTTAATATTCACTAACACTTTGGAGAGAGTGACTAGAAAACATAATTCTCTAAGAATATATTTATATTAATCATGTGGGATTAGTTTGTTGGTATGTGATCATTATACTAAAATAATCATCAAATAGTTTATTCAAAAAAATAAAGTTTGATACTAATTATAACTTCACATACGATCATGAAATCATGAGAATTCTATTTCCATATTGATATCACAATGTAACTTCAATTATACCATCCTCTACAACTAAATTAGTCAATATCATCAAACAACATCATCTCTTTAATCTGATCCTTCTACTAGTTGTTATTTTTTATTTTTTTATTGTAATTTTTTAATTAATCTATCTATTTTTAATTGTTCATGTAAAATTATTCTTTTTCCAATAAAAAATAGGAACTATGTCGATTATTATACCCCAAAAAAGAATGTTCTTAGGTCATGTGTCTTGGAGAGAATTCAGGTCCAGACTAGTATAAGACTCTTAAAAAATATCTAGGTTGTGCTTTCTGGTAATGTAAAAGGAAGGGTCTATAATAGGTTATCACACCATGAAAAGCGTTTTACTATTATTGGGAAATAATCTTCTCACTGGGTATATATTTTTTGTGAGAGGACTATGATCATTGTGATTCAGACCACTATTAAAACATTATGTTCCTTATTTCATTTTCCACTACACTACATATCCAGGACACAACACTCACAATATATTCAAAATTTAATAATCTTTGATGGTTTTTTCCATTAACATTTTTGAAGACTATTCAGCCTCATGAATTTTTCTTTCAATTATGTTCTAAAAAAGTTATTAAGACAAGTATAACATATAATAAGTCTTGAAGGGGGTCTAGAGGAGTTCAAATAGTGGGAAATTCCATATGGGTTATAAAATAAATTGCTTATGTATTGATTCCTCAAATACACCAAACCATTGGTTTTGTAGGATTGTGAAATGATTTTTGAGATATAATATTAAAATATATCAGTGATGTAAAATTAATATATACTTATCATGTGTCTATATTGTTAGTATCAAAGGATGGATCTATTATTTAATCAGATTATTCTAGTTATTTTTATGGATTAATAATAGATAAAATTATTTAAAACACTAGTAATAACTCTATGGAAGAAGTCTAGGAATATAATAGCATTCCAAAGTTTTTATAAATTATAGAACATGTGATTTCCTATAAATTACATCTATGTATATATATTTTTAATTAGATACGATTTTGGAATAGATTATCCTATGGGTAATTGTAAAAAAATGGTTTGTTGAGTATTAACCCAATCTTCACAAAATGTATGATGAGTGGGCCTAAGACTACATACCTAGATAAACACTCCAAGGGGATATGATTTGGTTGATCATATTATCTTTACAATCCATTATAAGGGATTTATTTTCAGAAGGTGTTATTTTAAGGTGTGTGATTATACCTACCCTAAAGAAACATATATTGATTTCAGGGTGATTAAAGTTAAAATAAATTCTAATATGATGTTTTTGAAGAGTAATACTTTTATTGGGTGGTTTTATGATTTTTTAATTTATGATAATTCCCTTTTTTGTTAATTAAACATCACTCCCATTTCCCTAATGATAAAAAAATCTATTGAGAGATGGAGTGATTATTTTATGATTATTTTAAACCATTTTTAGAAATTATGATTAATATATTCAACAATGTTTAGTTTCCAAACACACTAAATAAGATAATAATGGATTCTTATGGATGTTCAGGTAATGAGGATTATTAAGGAATGCTTATTCAATTTCCTTTATAACAAAAATATATGATGTGGCACCCAGAGTAATGTCTAAGATGAACTAGAAAGTTATTTTGTGAGGACAATCATGGGATAGAGAAACTAATTTTTTAGGAAACAAATAATATTCTAGTGGGAATAATAAAAGGAAAGAGGATTATTTCGGAGGTATTATTAATGGTTCAAAGTCCAAAATGAAGGAAACATAGGAATTAACCAAATGAATTCCCAAATACAGCGTATAAATAGGATGGTATGAAAGAGAAACTTTTAAAATCATGGGATTAATGAAAATTATTTGCAATAGATACTATTGAAATGGATATTGATAATTATATAGTTTTATATAAACTTATTTATCACTCTAGATAGGTGGATTTCGTCTGTCGTGTAAGTTTTTACCAACTATTAGCTATGGAAAATTTAAATAAAAATACTTGGTGATATCATTATTCTATGAAAGGTATATGAATATCCTTAGAGGTGTGTGAGATTTGGTTTCATACAAAAATTATAATCATTCATTAAGTATTGACCTGTTCTGAGTCGAAAAAGAAATATATTTTATGTTTGTATGGTTCATATATCTATATTAATTATATATTGTTTCATTTTTATATTATATACAACCTTAAATATTATTATTACTATTTAAGAATTAATATTTCAATTATAAAATTTCTTTAAGTGTGTGATAATGTAACACCATAATATCTTACAATATAATTTTTCATTAAATAATCAGTGTTTTTAGAGTATTGTTTTACACAACACACAAAACTAAAATGAAAAAGTACCCCTTAAAATGATATTTTTAAATTTCAATATTATAATAGTGTTTTTAAATATTCAGTATAAAATTATGTAACCTTATTAAGAAATATATGAATAAGAGAAATTAAACTGAATCAGTTAGGAAAAGTATCCCTTGTAATTAGCAATTGTTTGACAATCAAAATGTAGTTTCCTATGTAGGGATTTCCCTAGAACAATACAATGACAAACTATAATAATTAATATATGAGTTAAAACATATGAAAGATATTTTCCTACTCACATAAATTTCCATGAGGTACATGTTAGAGGACTTGAAACCTGCAGCTGCCAGCAGAGCTAGCCTTATCGTTAGATCATATATAGAGATATTAAGTGGTCATGTAAAAAGAAAATAGGACTGGTTAATCATGTATTTATTGGTTTTGTAAGTTATTTATCATAATTATTTTACAAATATTATATTTTAAATTTTAATGAAAATAGTATTATATTTAACAATCCATTACAAAAATTAAAAAAATATTATTTTCATATTTTTTCAAAATTTGGATTTTTATCATCTTTATTTTTATAAACTAAATATATCAGGTATAAAATATATTCTGAATACAATATTTACACTAATTTAATTATTAATCGATGTGAAATAATAAAAAGAATAATTAATATCTAAAAAGAAATAATAATAATAATATTTTTTATTATATTATATATTTTCATTTAAAAGATAAAGTACTAATATATAGTATTTCATGTTGGTAAAATGATTTTTATTTATTTATTTATCATATCAATATTATTAAAATATTATTTATATTGAATTTTCTATAATAGAAAATTTTTAGGGGAATAGTGAAAGATATCAATATTTCTAACACTATAACTTTATGAAATTATCAAAATTCTAGAATTTATATTAAAAAATACTTCAAAAAAGTACTATGAAAAATATTATTAAAAAATGAAAAGTTACAGGATCATGAATGATGGTATTATTTTATAATCTCTTTCATAATGTGAATCCACCACAACTGGTAGTTCTTCTGACCAAGTGAGTTCCCTTTTGACTCCTTTATTTTCCATATTGTCTACCAAAATATTATCTTACCTATACAAATGCTTAATAATTACTTTAAGAACAAAAATTAAGTCCATACATTCCATCCATTGATCAGTCAGTCTCCAGGAAAGATGTAACATTCTGCTTCCAATGGCTTTCACAATCGTACTAGAGTCACTTTCTATCCATAAATCAGTTCATACTTTCTCCAATGTGTTGCTAATAAAATTGATAAACCCTTAATTTCAACTGTAGGAGATGATGAAATACCACAAGATCCATATAAAAAAACAGGAATATCAGCATTATAGTCTTGAAATATCAAACCACATACCTAGGTATTGGGGATTATTTTTGTAGCACTATCCAAATAATAATAAAATATATTAAATTCTACTGAAATAAATTATATAAAATATTACTATTTACAGTTGAAATAATAATTTTAATAATTTTTTTGTATTTATAAAACTAATTTTCACCATTTTGGAAATATATGTAACATTTTACTATAAAAACGATTTTATTCATCTATGTTAAAAAATCAGCACATCAAGAAATTAAATATATTAAAATGAATTTCATATATTAGATCCACAATATTATATTAATAAATATGTTTAATTATTTATTCGGCATAATATTATGATTACTATGGTTTAACATATTGTCCATGATATTTTGGAATCAATTATATCAAAAAATGTTTTATTATTATTGTTTAATTTTAGTAGAATTTTTTTTAAAAATATTATATAAATTTTCTAATAAATTTTTTATGCATATATAATATTACATTATCACTCGTTTAATTAGTGATTAATTTTATATAATATTAAATATAATAAAATCAACATTTTTCTAAAAAACTACATTTATATGTATTGTATTATTTATTTTATATGTTAATTTTCTCATATATAGAAACATAATTTAATTTAATAGTGAATAAATTTTGGTTTAGAACACCCATATTTGGTAATGAATTATTTTTACAATTTTAGTAAAAACTAAATTCCATTGATAAAAATATTGTTACCAAGGTAAAAACCAAAAAGCTATGTATAGAAATCTAATGGTAAATGGATCAAAATTTGTTTAAAACATGTGGAAAAAATAATGGTTGATTCTTTCTCAACCCATATATCTCTATACTAAATTATCGACAACTTTTTTAGGCATTTAATCTTTAATAGTGTCATGTAATCATTGAGATGTATTAGTTATTTAGTGAAATTCAACATTCCACCAATTATAAAAGGGTCATCTCAGTACCCCTTCATGCCCACACAATGTTTTAGTTTCTTCATGATACTATTCCCAACATAAATTTCCTATAAGTCTCTTATAGATTAACAAGTATCTATTCATTTTAAGATAAAATAATCCCTTCATTTAAAAGAATACATTCAATTGAAATTTTATGCCCCCTATGATATTAGGTGCTTGGATAGTCAAATCCAAACCAAGATATAGGATTTTTTGGATCCAAAATTTGTTTCAATGGGAGATGAGTAGTATTCAACACTTTTTTATTTTTCTATAGTATTTATTATAAATGGATTTCATTGTTACATAAATTTTATGAAATATAAGTAATTTTGAAATTATTCTCACGTTATTCCTTAATGGGGTTTTTTTATTTTAGAGATAATGTTAATTTAAAATAATGTGCAAAATAAAATCCATTTTTTAGTTGAAATCCTTCTTCTTGAACTTATTTATTCCAGGATATTTTTAGGACACCATAATATATTTTTTATTTTTTATTTTTCTTCTATACTGGGGATAATTTATGTTTAATTCAATTTTTTAACTTGATTAATTTCTTTCCTAGAAGGTATATATTGTTTAGAATACTTTTGATCCCTTTAAATGATAATTTCCAATCCATATTCATATTTTTCTATTCCCTCCAATTTTCACTTTTTTATTAGATACCTGATTTTGTGTTATCTCATTTGATCATCATGTTTCCATTATCAAATTTCTTAGAGGATTTTTTATTAATTTTATTATTATATGGGATACCCAAAAATTTTATTTTATAATTAAAAATTAATCTTCCAAACAACCCTTGTTAATTTTATATTACACAATCCATTAATTTTTATACCTTATCTTCCATATTCTGTTCAAGAAATTCAACCAAATTTAATATATATGTTTTATATATATATATAACTAGTTTAAAATACCATTCTATATTTCGTATAATATACATATTAAGTTCCCACTTCATTTCCCACCTATAATTAATCCCAATTTATCTTAACTTCACTATTTCTCCATTCATGGAAACTCCAGCCTTCCAAATGTATTTAACCATGAATGATTTTTGAAAAGACTCATTATTTTATAAAAAACTAACCTTGTTAATATCTAGGGTAAAGATAAATAGTAAGATATTTCCTTCAATCCAATATACCTTTTTCATTGTGAAAATCATCAATTTAGATGTTAATTTTTATTCTTAATTATCCTTGATACTTCACAGTAACATCAATAAATTTGAAATGAATGTTAAAGTACATATTTATTTTATTAATGTATGAGAATAAAAAAACATCTTTCATCACTTATAAATCCTAATGATATAACCATTGGTTATGTTAATAAAAATGTATTGGTGGAAATCTAATACACTTTAATATACTAACATTTCTGAAGATGTCTCACTCTCAATTTAAAGTTTTATTTTACCGTTGTGTTGATCATACTTCGGTAGAGTTTTTCATTGAGGATGTCTTTTAAAAATTGGTAGAATTTTGGAAGCCATAATATCTATGCATAGTTGAAACATGGCTAGTGAAAAAAATTCAGTTTTCATCAAGAAACAGTGAATCCCTTTTGGAGTCGTGGGAGTTGGAACACAGTTTCAACAAAGAATGTGGCCTCCCTCCCCAAACTGTGCACTGTTATATAGGGACGGTTTTCATGGTTGGCTCAAATTTTAGAAAATTGTCCTCCCGCCTAGGATTAAACAAGAATCCCATGAGTAGGGATGTATAGTTAAGGCCCAAAATTTGAAAAATTTTGCGCCCCAACAAGGAAACTGTGCCAGTGGGATTTTACTCTAATATTTTTTTAAAAAAAATATCAAACCACTATTTATATAACTAATCATCATGGATTTACCTAATGTGATTTTCTTTTATTTTGGAATATCCTTGGAAGAATCCAAGGCTTCTCGAACATCTTTTGGTATGAATTGATGATTTGGTGGTAGGGATGACCAAAATTCTTGTATGTGATCTGTGCCTCATTAAGATTCCCATATCCCTTATAGTTATATATCTTTGGAGATGGATTATATTTCCTTATTTTTTAATGGATTATATCTAGGTTTCATGGATATCATTTAATTGTATCTTGATCAAATGTTTTGATCCTATATCTCCTCCACTGTTGTGAATTTGTCTGTTCTACATTTAATTTAGGGTTACAGTTTGGTGATCGTTCGTCAAAGATATTAACATAGGTGGTCTAATAGATAATTCACAAATTCAAGATTATGATCATGTGTATGTAATTGTTTCATTTCATTTCCATGATGTTAAATCACATTTATATGAGAAATGTGAATTTAATTCTACAGAATTGGGAAAACTCTACACATATCATGTTTGACCATTTAAATTAGGAGACTGGATTTAATATCAACCCCTAGGGTGTTCCAAATACCTTCAAGTGATGATAATTTTAATGTATAATGTAAATTATGTGATTATTAAATTGAATAAAATTTCAATTTCATGCTGATAGTGGTATTTAAAGGGGTTATATGGAATAACTTTGGATTACGTGATGTGATTAATTTATGATAAATGGATAAATGGATAATTGATCATGGCATTCCTTGTGAAAAAAATAATGTTCCATGGTTTTTGATGATTAATTAAATTTTGAACAATGATGTGAATGATTAATAATATTGTTAATTTTTATGATCCATGATATGTATGTAATGTATCTAATATTTTATATTAACTGGTAAATGAGCTGTGGGTCTGGGAATGATGCTCCAAATACACATGGGCTGATAGAATAATACTCTAGGACCCCGAATCATGAATGTTAATAATGTGGTGGGGGATAGGGATTGATGTTTGTTGTACCCACATGGTTTTGACTGATGTTTTATACCCCTAATATATATTTAAATATATATATTTAAACTTGAAAAATGTAACATCCCAATTCCGGAAGTTTCCCAAAGGTGCCTCGTACATAGTTGTTAACATGGCCTCAAGCACATTTCCCTGAACACCATAGGCTACTGACTAGAATCTAGGGACATGGGTGAGATAGTGGTGAAACTATGCCCCCATTGGAATAGTAACACGACAGAACTAAAATAGATAACAATAGCGGAACCAGTAAAACATGAAATAAGTAAACAGTGGAAGACTGAAGAAATAAACAACTATAACGCATATATAAAATTTTAAATGATACATATATCTAAAAATGCTTAAAAACAAGTCACAATATGGTAATACATCAGTAAACAAAAGTACAAAAAAATAGATAACTCCAATAGCATAGCAAGCCTCAGCTTGGTCACATTCTCTCCAGCTTCATAGCAATCTATCAACTGATGTGTAAGGGTTCATTCCCTTATCTATACATGCAACAATATAATCTATTTGGGCCCAAAATCATGACCCAAACTGGGTGTGAGACTAATCCCATTAGGAAACCACCCAAGTATCTATTCCAAAATGTCAATGATGATATATAGTAGGCAATAAGCTAAAGAAGAAGTAAACAAGGAAATACTCATAAGCAAATTGTCATACAATTTCATTTACAAGCATTTTCTGTCTAGTATTTAATCAACCAAAAAACAAACACAAAAAATCATCTGGGTTTTTCTCCCAGGCTAACTCCAATGGTTTTCAATACAAGATAAGATATAACAAAGACTCTCTGAGGAAGAACTCACCGTCAATTCCCTCTATAGTCATGTCTCGTCAAAGACTCTCTAAGGAAGCACTCATAATCAATTCCCCCTATAGTCTTTTAATGGTAACCTACAGGCACTCTAAGTTAGAACTCAACATCAATTAATATTGTGGCCTCATAATGTAACTATATACACTCTAATGGAGAACTCAACGTCAATCCCCCCTATGGTCTCACAACATAATAATTATAACAGACACTCAGGGAAATCTCTAAACGTGCATTTCCCATATGGTCCCACTACACCATGTTCCAAAATCCCCATGTATAAAATCGTGCAAAAACGATAATCAGTAGAAAAATTTGAACTCCAAAAACTACTTTTCTAAACACCTACAACATATCATAGCATGCTAATTAATAATAAATTCATCCCAGCAATACTAGGCATGGGAAAAAGCATCATTCTAACAGCAAAGCCTATTCCAAACGGTTAGTAACATGAAAACATGGTAAAAACATCCATATCATGGAAATATTACCCTATTCTCAAACAATTAACCTCTATGCAATTAAAAAAATTTATAAGGGAAAATAAAGGGCTAAAACCATAAACACGCAATACCTCGAATGAGGTTATTGGACACTTTTGAAAATATAACTCAAAAGAAAAACTACAGAAAAGAAAAAACCACATACCTCAGTGTCGTGAGATAGATATACATTAACCTCAAGCCTAGAATCACCAAATAACACAAAAGATCTAAAAAACCTCATAAAACGTTCAACCAAGGATAACTCGTGAGAGAGGAGAAATCAGGAGATGATGTTCTATAAGAAGGAATAACTCACAGTGATGATTCCAAAGCAATCGATGATGGTCGATTCAGAGAATGGATGGCGAGTCGAGGGCTCGGTGAAGATCTCCATTTGTACGGATGCTCCTGGTCAAGACATATGAATAAGGAGAGCATTTTGTACATTATATGCGGCCTTGGTCCATTTAATGAAAAAAAGCATGTGTCTGGTATTTTAAAAGTACAGGGCATGTACTTGGATTTTCTGGCCTCTGCTTTAGGCAGTCTCCAAGTCACCACAAATGGCCATGTACTTAGACATATCACAGACATTACAAGGTCACCTATGGAAACTATGTAGATGGCGTGTAATCCAACAATTTATAGAAACTCCTCTTTTCGTAAAAAACAACCGGAAAAGAAAAACGTACCTAAATAGAAAATTTGGGTTCTTATAGACTTCCCCCTTAAAACAATTTGTCCCCGAATTTCTCTAACATGGTGGCATAGAAGAAGAAACCTCAAATAGCTCTGATCACAATGATCGTACCTTATACTCCCTCTCCCAAGTCTCGTCCTGCACTCACCAATGCTACAATATTACTCGTACATGTGTAACATACAAGCCAGGAAGAACCTTCGCACTTTGATCAACAATCCGAATAGGATGATCCTCGAAGGATGCGTCCACCTCTAACTCAACATCCTTGGGTTGGGAAACAAGATATTGGTCTAAGAAGTAACATCGAAGAAGTGAAACATGGAATACATCATGCATATCCCAGTACCTATGAGGTAACAAAAATTGATAGGCAACCATACTGACTCTCTCCATCACCTCAAATGGTCTGACGTACCTCGGTGAAAGATTACCCTTCCTCCCAGTCTTTCTATGACCCATCATCCGTATCACATGTAGAAAATTCTGACATCTTCCATGAACTTCATAGATCATCACCGTTGATCCACATAAGACATCTGTCATTACTGTGCAGTAGCCATCCTCTTATGAATCAATTCTATCTGCTCTATGTTTTACGGGACAAGAAGAGTTCCCAGTATAGCTACCTCTCCTACCTCCATCCAACATATGGGTGGTCAACATGGCCTACATTACAAAGCCTCAAAAGGTTCCATCTAAATAGTTTCATGAAAACTATTATTTTATGAAAACACTACAAGAGTTAAGTGCATCTCCCAAGAACCTCCAAAATCTTAGTTACATGGTCGAAGCATGTCCCCATGAATCAGAATTGTATGCTCGGACATGCCATCTATCTGGGGATGATAAGCTATACTCCGACATACCTATGTACCCAAAGCCCTATAAATTCCGTGCGAGACCCGAGAAGTAAAACGGGTGTCCCTATCTAAAACAATGAAGTATGGAACCCATGTAGATGTACAATCTATTAGATTTATAGAATACCCAAATCCTCAACATTGATGGTATCTTTAGTCCTCAAGAAGTGAGAAACCTTTATGAGTCTATCAATGAGAACCCAAACTGCATTATTTCCTCAAGGTGTCCTCATCAAACTTCTCACAAAATCCAATGCGACATCATTCAATTTCAACTTGAAAATGGAAAACTACTAGAAAAGATCTACTAGTAGCAGATGCTCCACCTTCACCTACTGATAGGTGGAACACCTCATGATAAAACCGGAAACACCTCTCTTCATACCTGGACACCAATACTGACAGTGTAGATCTCAATACATCTTGGTGAGAAAAGGATGAACTGGTCAAACTAAGGAATGAATGCCTCGCATCAGCTCCTCACATATGTATGATGGAATTCGCACATGTACCTAAAAATACAAGATCTCATCCTCACCTACTATCCATCATGGAATATAGTTCCCTCCCAACACATTTTCCCATAAGATTAGGCCTTCACAAGCTGATAGCTACCTCATTCTCAATTGATCAAGAAGAGTAGAGGTAAAACATGAAAAAGATAAAAAAATCTTCCTTTGATTGTCATGATCCTCTAAATGCATTTCAGAGAATAGATCCATATGCATCCACTCACTGCTGGCCTCCTAAACTACCTGTATCTGAGTCCTCCTTCTTAATGCATCAGCCACATCGTTTTCTTTTCTGTGGTGTGTAGTCAAGATCAATGTCAATGGACTGAAGGCACTCAACCTCCTTTCGTTGTCTCAAATTCTGATCATGCTGAGTGAAGATATTTTTGAGACTCTTGTGGTTGGTGAAAGCCACAAAATTCTCTCCAAAAGAAAATGTCCCCAAAAACATAAAGCATGAACCACCGCATTGAGAATTAGATCGTGCGTTGGTTAGTTCCTCTCATGTGGCCTTAACTGTTGAGACCCATACGCAATGACTCCTTCTCCAAGCATAAGCATTTCTCCCAGACTGATAACTGATATATCATAGTAACCAATATATTTCTTCCCCAGCTCTACCAAAACTAGTATCAGCGCTGATGTCAACATCTCATTCAGCTCCAAAAAGGATGCATCGAATGATTTTGACCACAAGTACATCGCACACTTCATAGTCAGGACCATTAGTGGTGCAGATAATCATGAAATGTCATGTATGAAACTTTTGTAGTATCCAACCATCCTTAGAATACACCACCCCTAAAAGTTGTTCATCGGATTCTCCGGGGAAACTACTACTCCGGATTTATCTATGTCTACTTGAACCCAATTCTCTGAGATAACAATACCCAATAAGTGAACTTGGTCCATCAAAAAGTGGAATTTTGATAGGGTACCATATAACTGATGCTCTCTCATTGTACTCAAAACGATCTCAAAATGTGTAGCATGGTCGTGTCGAGTATGAGAGTACACAAATATATCATCCATGAAGACTATCACAATAAAATCCAAGTATGGGTCAAACACTCGGTTCATCAGTGACATGAAATCTGCAGGACTATTAATGAGAATGAATGACATAACCACAAAATTGTATAGAACATACCTATTTTGGAAGGTTGTAAGAGGTATATCAGATGGTCTAACACACAAATGATGGTAATCAGACATCAAGTCAATCTTCAAGAACACCCGGGATCCTCAATGATGATAAAATTGATCGTCAATCCTCTTTAAGCGATATCAGTTCTTGGCCGTCAACGGGTTCAACTTTTGATAATCCACCCAATGTCTATGGGTATCGTCCTCCATTTTCACAAATAAGACTGGTGAACCCCAAGGACAAGTAATATGTCTGATGAAACCCTTCGGCTAAAACTCGTCCAAATACTTCTTGAGTTCCTGTAATTTTAGTGTAGCCATCCTATAAGGAAGAATGGAAACCGGTGCCACTCTAGGAACGCGCTCAACAAAAAATTCCACCACACGCTCTAGAGGAAAACCTGATATGTCTTCTAGAAAGAAGTCTCTGAGATGACCCAGCACTAGTGGAAATTTTATCTATGATGTCCCCATATTATCCAGATATAGACTAGAAATATTGGATGAAACTCTTTCCAATCCATGATGCTCGGATCCCAATATACTCACCGAAACAGCACACTCATCCATATGAAGAAACGATCCACCCTCCGGTGATGTAAAATTCAACCTATGACGATAGCAGCCGACAACAGCCTGGAAGGTAACTAACCAGTCAATTCTGATAATGACATCATAACCCGTCATCTCAAGGACATAGAGGTCCAAAAATAAGTGACACCCACCAACCTCTAGAGGGAACTCCTTACACTGTCGTACACTAGTCGTTCTTGTACCCAACAAAGTGTCTATCATCAAGATATCAACCAAATAAAAGATACAAAGCCCAAGGCTCTCCACAACTGCCACAGATATAATCTTATTGGTAGCCCCTGTATTGAAAATAGAAGAAGGTAAAACTATGGTAGCTAGGATCATACCTCAAACTATAGAGTTTCTGAGATCCTGATCCTACTAGGTTGGCTCCAGTTTAAAATTATGACATGAACCACAGTCTTGTGACCTTATCTGACCACTCAGCACTGATCCACCCTACTATCAATGAATTCATGGAAACTAGCTACTCAGGCCATGACCTCCATCTGGGCCAGAACGGCCGGAATAAATCTAGTTCCATGAGTGAGGAGAAACTGGTGGCATTTCTCAGGAACATAGATTCATAGAAGAACCCCTATCACCAGCTGCTGGTGAGAAGTTCTGACAGAAGCACTAAAGATGACACATCGTGTCACCAGATCAGCACTCCACTGGGTCTCTTGGGAAAAGTGGCCTCGTATGCCTGGCTCTTCCACACTGGTAGCATACCACAAGGCTACCTTAAGTTACATCCTTCCTACTCGGAACTCCACATGTAGACCCCCTGTGATGCTTCCTGCTATCATACAGAGAAGCACTAATTTAGGATGCAGAAACACCCAGGCTCACAGCCGTAGAATCCCTCAGGTTGTGCATCGTGATCCGTGCCTGGTTGACTATAGAATTGATGTAAGTTAACATGAAGATGTTCACCTAAGCTTGAATGTCATTCCTGAGGACACCCTCTATCTTCATTTCTAGGAACAAATCATCACCTCTTATTAAGGGTGTAATGCGTTGCAGAACTGTGAAGCGAGAAGAATAATCCATAGCTGAAATAGTACCATTCTCCAAAATTATGAACTCTCATGCTCAATCGGCCCTCAAATCCACCAGGTAGAAAATGTCATAGAAGGTACAATGAAACTCTTCCAATGCCATAACTAGCTGAAATCTTGCCACGATCTCTGGGGAAGAATCCCACTGCATATACATAGCAAGATCAACCATCCTCTCTGAAGGTGTCTCTAGATTCTTGAAGATCTTCAACATGCCTTCTAGCCTTGACTCTTCAGACTAGGTTCCTCCATCCCCTAAGAAAGTTCGAGTATGATGCTGCTAAAAGACCCATGTAAATTCTATAATTGGTGGGGAAGGATGCAGTACTACCCGGAAGGTCTGTATAAACCTCAAAAGTCCTCTCGGATATGTGCCGCAGAACCTGTATTTTATAAAACGGATGGTGCCAAGATTGGCACAAGTGGAGGGTCTGCTTGTAGTCCCTGGTCAACCATATTTGGTGTCTGATCACTGCCCTGTAACTAGAGAACAACTGAATGAAGTCTTGGTGGCATGACTCTGCAAGGTCATGTGCACACCTTATATCAAGATTAACAGGGACTGAAATAATGAATTGTATGAAGGTAATAAGAGAAAGAATGCATTAGTGTTTTTCAAAGCATGGATATATGACCTCTATAATGCCTACACGACATGTTCCCTTAACACTTCACGTGGGCATGAAAATCTTCCAACTCAGGTCGTGTATCACCCCAAACACATGGCATTATGTATTAATACACGAAGTGTACATGAATCCTCTTCCCCTACATGAGTTATTCTACACGGCTATGTCACACGTTTCACCTTAAACTCGACAAAATGGCGTGTTAGTGCGAGAAATGGAATGTACTAGAAATATTTCACTGACCTGTGTTGTTCGCTACATGGTCAGATACATGGGTTACATTACACAGTGTGTTCATGCTTGACATGGTTTGTCTAACTTAATTTTTTGTCCATCTGTTTCATTATTTACATGGGTGGACACATGGTCTTCACAACACGGCATGTACATTAGGAACACGAAGTGTTAAACCAATTATATCATAACCCTGTGTCGCTTCACACACATCTAGTGACATGGTTAAGGACTACGCCGTGTTTAATTAATAAAAAAAAGATCATTCCCAAATAGAATGACACATGGCATGTATTCATCAATACATTCCATGTATTCTGGTTGTTTCTAAGAAGTAAGCCTCAGAAACTACCCTGAAACCCAGAAAACACTAAAATGAACATTTAGGTGCCAAATCCCAATCTATGAGGGTCCATACTCCCCACGAATCAATGATTGGAATCTTATACATGTTATACATAAGGAATAACAACAAAATGATCCACCAATTTCCAATCCATGAGGGCCCATAACACCACAAGAAAAAATGTATGGAATCCATTCAAACAAAACCATACTCAACCAAAACCTTATCAAAAAGTTGGTATTCTATCATGGAATATATCATAGTATCATTATTATCTAACACAATCTTTATCACAACAACATGCAATCTCTAATCCACCCTAAATGGAATGGGAAGAATGCATGACATGTGATCTCTAGCAAGTGCCCATATGATGCATGAGATGGAGTACCCTTATCTCATTGGGTTGAAATAGAAATTGAACCTCAATAATATCAAAAATAATATCAAAAAAAATGTGAATCATCCAATAGTGAAATAAAATCAACTGTAAAAATCGAAAAATCATAAAAATTGAAATAACAAGGTAAATTGGCTTTTCCCTTTAGACAATTTAGCTACTAATGGGAAAAATATATTACCAAGTACATATTACCTTTCCATATCTAGTTATAGGATCCAAATATTAAATCAAGAAGAAAAGAATTCCTCTAATACCACTTTGTAATGTCCTGATTCAGGAAGCCGCCCTGAGGTTCCCCGTATCCAGTTGGTCACATGGCCGCAAATGCAATTACACGAATGCCAGAGGCCTTCGACTAGCAGTAAGGGCCTTTGGTGTGATAGTGGGGAAACTATTCCGTCATGGTTAAAGTAACACAATAGAAGTAAAATAGATAACAATAGTGGAAGCAATAAAATAATAAATAATTAAACAATGGAAGACTGAAGAAATAAACAACTGGAGAACATATATATAATGATGCCTGATAAATATGTCAAGGAATGTATCCAAACAATTCAAAATTATAGAATAAAGTAGTAAACCCCAGTAAAAAGGAAAATAGATAACACTAGCAGCATCGCAAGCCTCAGCTTCGTCCCATGCTCTCCATCTCCACATCAATCAAGTACTTGAACTAGAAGGGAACATGTCCTTATCTATACCTAAAACAATATAATTTTTTGGGTCCAAAAGCATGACCCAAAAAGGGTGTGAGACTAAACCCAATAGGAAACCACCCAAGGATCTATTCCAAGTAGTTAGTGAATATATGTAGATCGTAATAACCAAAATATGTTGTGAACAATGAAGTACTGAAAAGTCACCAATCCTACAGTTTCATTTAAAAACATTTAATTTCAAGTATTTAATCAACCAAAAACAAATACAAGCAACCCTCTATGTATTTCTCATAGCCTTACCCCTCAGTTTCACAAGATAAGAGAAGATATAACAAAGAATCTCTGATGAAGCACTCACCATCAATTCCCCTTATAGTCATGTGTGATCAAAGACTCTCTATTGAAGCACTCACTGTCAATTCCCCCTGTATTCATTCATTAGTAACAAATAATAACTCTAAGGAAGAACTCAACATCAATTCCTCATTTGTCCTCATAATTTAAATATAGACACACTGAGGGGGAACTCAACATAAATCCCCCCCAGTGGTCTCACAATGTAATAGTTATAATAGACACTCTAGGAAAGCCTTCAACGTCAATTTCCCCTATGGTCTCACTAAACCTAGTTCTTAAAGCCCCGTGTAAACAAACCATGCACAAAAGATATTCAGCAGACAATGTAAACCTCTAGAACTAGTAGGCTAAACAACTAAATCATATCATAGAATGTCATATAATAATCACTCAATCATAACAATACTAGTCATGGAAGGAAAGATGCATCCTAACCGACAAGGCTAGACAAAATGGTCAATAAAAAGAAAACATGGTAAAAACATCCATATCATGAATAATATGACCCTATTCTCAAATAATAAACCTCTATCCAATCAAACAATTCATTGTAGTTAAAACAAAGGTCTAAAACCATAAACACACAATACCATAATTGAGTGTAATGGGCACTTTTGCACATATAACTCAATGACTAATTACGGAAATGCACAAACCACCTACCGTGGCATTGTGATATCAATATACATGATCCTATTGGATTGAATCTCCCTAGAATGATGTAGATATATAAAACCACCTAAAACATTCAACCGAGGATAACTTGTGAGAGAGGATAAATAAAGAGATGATGTTCTAAAATAAGGAAGTACTCACTGAGGTGATTCCAATGTAATTGACGACGGTCGATTTGGATAACAGATGACAATTCAGAGGCTCAGTAAAGATAAGAATCCATACAAATGCCCCTGGTTGAGACAGATGAAGAAGGAGAGCATTCAATCCATTAGACGTTGACCTATCCATTTAATAAAAGAAATTTACATAGGGTGTATTTTAAATGTACACGGCGTCTGCTTTCCATTTCTAGAATCTACTTTAGGTGGTCTCGAGGTCACCACACATTACCATGTACATGGTTGTTTCATATACAATACATGGTCACCCGTGTCAATTGGGTACAAGGTGTTTACTTAAAGTACACAACGTGTACTCCAGAAATTTCATGAAACTCCGATTTTCCTAAAAAAACCTTAAATAACATACCTGAAATGAAGATCTGGGCTCTTATAAAAACAGGAGTTGTGGATTATGGACTGATGCTACAAATACCCTTGGGGTTTTAAACTACCATGCTAGGTATATAATGTAAGATAGATAAAATGGAATTAAATGAGAAATTAAATCCCATGAACGAATTATTTGTTATATTCCCTATGGTTCAAGGTTTTGACTAATGTACGAGCTGAAGGAGGTATGATGAGGTTTGTTAAATAATAATAAAAATGTGAAAACCATTTACTTTTTCATTTTTAATTAATATTATTATGACTACATTCCATTATATAGGAATTATAATATTTAGATTCCATTTATGTGGTCAAATGAGTGGTACTCATGCCGTACTAAGTTTGGTGATCAGTGCCTGGATATACCTTATGTTTGTATCATATGATAAGGGAAATAACCCTATGTTAGATGGATGAGTAGGGATTTAAAATGAAGAAGGAATGAGGTAACCAAAAAAAATTTGGGACCTGCTTGGGAGAAATTTTTGTGTCATCATATTTTGTTTTCATTTAACAAATTACAATCATATAGAATGAGATATCTACCACTTTGGTTTTTGGTCCATTCATTTTACATTTTTGTATTCGTACAGGTGATGTAAGTTGATAATTTTTTTATTTGTTATTTTATGTTTATTTATTAATTATTTATGTTTTTTTATTCTTTGATAAAGAGGTTATATTCTTCCCCCGTTACATATTACACCATCGATGCTTGTAAATGGCCTATAGATTATGGGGAGCCACACATAAGGTCCCATGATGAATTGGCTTAGGGAACCAACACGTGGCACCAAATATGGTATGTCACAATGTTCTATCACATGAATATTCCATTATTTTTAGTTTTTTAATTATTTGGTAATGATAGAAAAAAATTTGATTCAATACCTAATCATGTGCTCGATCATGGAAGTAGATGCCCCTTGTATGGGGGAAATCCCAAGTACCTATGGTGGGATTATTGTTCTTCATGTTAGTTCATATAGTTTAATTTTTTTTAACCTTAGTTTATTTACTTTTTTTTGATATTCTCATTTTCTATTTTCTAATATTTTACTTGAGACATTTTATTTCACAATATTTTTGTATAAATTAATTTTCTAAGGAGCTCAATATTTAATGTGACATGCATATTTTTAGTCATTCACATGAAAGGAAAATATAAATTAGTTTTTGAAAATGAATTCATTTTCTTTATTTTAGTAATTTTAAATTAAATGGATATTATTAAAGAATTGGTAATTGGAAATGATAAAAAACGTGTTAATTTTAAATGAATAAAATAGGTGTCTAATGAGAAACCAAAAATTTGAAAGTGTTTACCTTTTTTAGACATGACCCATGTGAGGGATGGTAGGGGGTTGTGATAGTGCCTTGGTTCTCACTATGTGTAAGTGCATGAGGGATGAATTGGTTTTAATTTTTGTGAATAACCCTTGCAAAAATGGGTTAATGGATTATTTTGTGTCCAAATATTTGGGTTTGTAATTTTAGTAACATTACTCTATGATGATGTTTATTGATAGAATGATAGTAGGATATAGAATGAAATGTTCCTCCAGAAGTGGAACTAGATTCCTTGATATTCCTGGGTGAAGGGGTGGGAGTGTAGTCCCATGATAAATTTTCTTGTTTTATGTATATCAAAGAGAGAGTCTCAGTGATGGATATTCTAAATACATCTGATATGTTATATGAGTTCCAGTTACATCCCCCTTTAACATTCACCGGAGATAGAGGACCACAGGTAGTTGGGTTCTATATTGTTTCAATCCATAAAATTCTTGACCATTTAGATTCTCCTTAAAATAACATAGTCATGTTGTCTGGTTACATGTTATGACGATCGGAATATCACTTGTGGGATATCATGGATCTTAATGACCAGCTAGAGAACATTTTAGGGAATGACTACTATGATAAGTTATTGTATAACTTTTATTCGGAGATGATGACATTTAAGAGGGACATAGATTTTATTTTGATGATCCAGGGGAGTATGTTCATGATGGAATATATTGGTTTATTTATTGATTCATGGTGTTTTATTCTAATGATGGTAGGAAATGATGAAATTGCAGTGAGGTACTTTCAGTATGGACTTATGTATGAGATTAAGTCCCGGGATAATATATTCAATTTAAAGAATTTTTCTAAGGTGGTGAAGCATGATCTTATTTATGAGGGAAACCTGCAAGAGGAATCCATTGGACTACATGTGGTTTCTTCCAGATGACCAGGAGGCATGTATTACAAGTGTAAGATGATTGGAAATGAAAATGTTAACCAAAATGGTTCAAGAATAGTGGTCAAGAGGAAGGATTAGTTACTTATAGAAATACATGACTTCATTGTAATTAGTGTTGTAGGTCGGGATACTATCATGATCATTGTCCTCGACCAACGGTAGAGTGACAACATTGTAGAAATATAGCACATAATCATTGGATTAATAGGATCCCATGATAGATGTTTAGTAATGGAGGATCTAAGATAAACCAGGGTACTATAAGCTGATCTTCAATGTCGTACTAGTCTGGAAGTTGGATTCCAACTGGTTGTGGATATTGAGGTATTGTAAATGGAACATATCATAAAGACTGCACATGAATGTATGTTATTTCTTATCTGGGACCACAAACCATAGCATAATGTAGGGGGACGAGATAATTGCATGCAGTTTAGCCCTCACTTATGGATAGAAAGGTTGGGATGTTGATAATTAGAGGTACTATACATGTAGATTCTATTATTTTTAAAACATTATTTGATAGAGGATCTTATCACTCTTTTATATCTTCTTAAATTTTTGAGAGATTTGGGGCTGATGGTGAGTTTTGTGATTGGGGAAATGACAATTGACTCTTCGTTGGGAGTGTGTTCGAGGGACATCTATTTATTCAAGGGTTGTTCTCTTGATGTTAGTGATTATCATTTCCATTAGGGTATATTCATTCTAAAAAATTTAGGTTTTAAATTTATTTTGTGTATAGACTATATGGTACCATTATGAGCCATCATATATTGTTACTATAGGACATTATCCTTTATATCTCTAGAGGGAAACACCTTTAATTATTTTGGAGAATAAGATATCTAGGAAACCCATGTAGGGTCAGTTCATCAGTAATTGGGCGAGATCCCCACCCATATTTAAAAACATTTTTTAAATGATGGGGGTTGGAATAAAAGTTTCATTCTACCCATAGTGTTCTTATTTTAAAACATGTTTCCAAAATAATTAATGAGACTTCCAACTGATAGATATTTTTACTTAACTATTGGGATAATTTCAGGAGATAAACCAGTTTCAATACCACCTTATAGAATAGAACCAATTGATATTTATGAAATTAAGATTCATCAATAAGAATTGATGGATATGGGATTTATCTTCTCTATAAGGTCACCATTGGGTTTATCGGTTTTGTTATCTTAGAATCTCGATGGGACATTACGATTATTAGTCAATCACATGAAGTTGAACTAGATTAAAGTTAAGAATTAGTATCCTCATTCATCCATCAATGATTGTTTTGACTAGTAGAGATGTGCTTGTGTTTTCTGTAAGATTGACTTTAGATAAGGGTATTATCAATTGAGTATAAGTCCTTATGATATAACATGGGCTGCATTCTAGAGTAGTTTTGGATTTTATGATTTTGTGATAGTTTCATTCAGGCTGAAAAATACTACAGTAGTGTTTATTGTCTTGATGAACCAGATCTTCCACATGTACCTTTATCAGTTAGTGTGTTGTTTTGTTCGGGACATATTGGTGTACTCCACGAATCATTGGTATCATACCCAAAATCTTGGCATCATCCTAATTATACTTTGAGATATTTATTTATATTCTACGCTATCTAAGTAGCAATTATGTATTGATAGGGTACCTTTATTTGATCACATCATCTCTAAAAATGGTTCTTCAATTAATTCATATAAATATTCGCAGATTGTTTTATGATATCATCTAGGGAAATTTTTGATATAAGAAGTTTTATATTTTGGTGCATTATTATAAGTGATTCGTTTATAAATTTTTACATTTGGATGATCCGCTTCTGGGCATAACCAAGAAGGGGATGAATTTTTAATGGGATGTATCAAGTGATAATTTGTTCTAGGAGTTGAAGTTGAATTGATTATCCTAAAAATGTTTATCCAACACAAATGTGTTGGGGAGTATATAGTGTTTTGTGATGCATCCGACGTCAAAATTGGAGATGTGTTGATGTAGGGAGATCATGTTGTGGAAAATGGTTCATGATAGTTGAGGCCACATGAACACAATTACCCAATTCATGTTCTTGAGTTAGCTATAATGGTGTATTCCTTAATGTGTTGGTGGAATTACATTTTGGGTGAAATTTTTACTCTGTATACTAACAACAAAATATTAAATTAAATTTTTTACAGTGCGATTTAAATATTCCAAAGAAGAGATGGTTTGAGTACATGAATGCAGTTGATTTTGAGCTAGCCCATATTCACGTTATGGGAAACATTTTTTATAAAACTTGAACCAATATATGTAGAATCATGTAGTTCAATAGTTAATTTATGAGAGGAAGTTGATGACCTTGGAGGATGTGATGCATATTGAGGTTCAAGAAGGATTGGACCAAATCAACCATGTATTCTTATTAATAGAATAAACACTTTTGATAGGTATCCAGGAGAGGTAGTATGAGGATTTGGAGTGTATTTCCTGGAGATAAATCCATAAATAAGGGGTGTCAACTTCTAATTATAATATATATTAGGATGATATCATCACTTTCCAAAAGAGTTTTGTTGTTCCAACGTGCATGAGTTAGGAGATGATGTGTGAGTTTCATGCCTCAAAGTGGGTTGTGAACCCTCGTGTAACCTTAATAAACAATTTCTTATGCCGTTAGTATTGGTGGTTTGGCATGAAATGGGATATTTTAGGATTTATGACATGATTCAACATTTATCTGTAGTTGAAGTTTGAGCTTCAATAACTTTGTGGTTTATTATAGCTATTTCCCATTCTGTAATGAAAATGGGATTATTTTAGCATGCACTACTTCAATGGAATTCTATGTTTTTGTTAGAAAAATGATCCTATATGGGTGATTTTAGACTATTTGACAATATTACTCCATTTCTTACCTATCCAAGAAACTTTTACAGTCGATCAGTTTGGGGTATATGTATGGTAATTAGCTATTATGTTTACATAGGGTTTAAAAGAGAATAGTTTCATAAAGTGATTTATTCTTTTCATCACACTTATAGAAAATATTAAGGATGTAATTAGGTTCCTAGGTGTTTTTGACTACATATTTCCATCCACAAACAAATAAGTAATCGGAGGGTACTATTCATGTGCTAAAGGACATGTGGCACACATGTATGCTCAATTTCAGTGGATCATGGGAGAATCACATAGAACTCATTTATTTCACATATCAAAAATGTTATTAAGTCACTATTAATATAGATCCAAGTGAGTCACATTATTGTATTCCATGAATATCACAATTATATGAGATGGAGGTGGTTGAGTTAGATTTGTTGGGACCAAGTCTCATGCAGGAGATGCTGGAGCAGGTTCAGTTGATTCATAAACACATGGATACATAGTAGTGTAGAAGAAAGTCATATGCTTATTGACATCATCGACGTTTGGAGTTTACATTAGGATATCATTTATTTATTCATGTTTCGTAGAAATTTGGTCACTTTAGGATTTGGAGGTAGGGAATGTTAGCAACAATGTTTTCTAAAATGTTTAAGATTGTTGGATTGGTCAGAATGGTGTTATATCAATTGGATCTTCCACAAAGGTATAGTGATTTTATTGTTGTTTTTCATGTGTCGTAGTTTTCAATGTATCAAAATGCCCCTTCCATTGTGATCTATATTGATTATGTTGATCTTGAGGTTGACTTATCTTATGAGGAGCATATGATTCGTGTTGGGGATCGTAGTGAAGTATTTTTGGGGTAAATACTATGAATTTAGTTTGGGTGTTGTGGTTGAATAGCCATGTTTAGGAGAAATCATGAGTGAGGGATACAGATATATGGTCTCAATGGCCCAAACATTGTACCCCGAAAGTATAGTGATGATTGAGAGTACAGATCTAGGTCGAGCAGTTATAAGGTAGGGAGATTGTAATATCCTATCCTTTTTAGATATTTATAATACTATTTTACGGTATTTTTTCAATCTTATTATCCTAACATTGTTGGGTTTTTCATCGAGTTTGTTTTGGGTTAATTTTGATGATTTCGGAAGCCCACGGGTTTTCACAGGTATAGTATATGGTTAGAGAAAAGCATGAGGTTTCCCCCCAAAAACTTTGAACCCATTTAGAGTCATATAATGTGGAATATGATTTAACCAAATAATGTAAACTACCTCCCAAAACTATGAACCCTCATACATAGGGGTTTTCATGGTTTTCACATTGTTTTGAAATAATTGAAACTCGTGCATAGGGAGAACTGTTAAGGCACATGGTTTGGAAAACCATGTGGTCCTCCAAATGAAACCATGCATGTGAGATTTTAATCCCCCGTGATTTATTAATAAATTCCTAAACCCCCAGTATATGTCCCTTATCACCACAAATCAACCAAATATGATTTCCCTTACTTTTGGAGGCTCTTAAATGTGTTCGATGGCTCTAGAACCTCTTCTATTATGATATAAATATCTGATGGAATTAGTAGCCACTCTTCTAGTATATGATCTATCTTATTTTTTATTCCCATATCTCTCGTATTTCTTCCCCTTTGGGTAGGGATTATTTTCCAATACTTTTAAATTTTTTAGATCCAGGTTTATTTGGATCTCGTTTTACAGGATCTTGATCATTGGTTTTGATCCTAGAAAATATTTTTCATTTAAAATTCAATATTTATGCATTGAATTGAGTGTTACAGTTTGGTGAGGGATCATCAATGATCAAGTGGTTGGTGGTATAAAGGATAATTCCTAGAGTATTTATTATGATCATGTGTATTTAATTCTTTCATTTTGTTTTCATATTGTCAAATTGAAATTGAATTTATATTATGAATTTAATTTCATTATATTTGGAAAAACCCCTACCAGTATTTCATTTGACAGTTGGAGATTATAAGATCAAAATTAATAGAAACACATGGGCTTTCCCAGTACCCATATAATGATGATAAAGTGAATGTAGAATGTAAGTAATGGGTTTGTGAAATTGAAATAAATCGTAACTTCATGTTGATAACGATATTTAAAGGGGTCCCATTTTATAGCATGAAGTTTGAATGAGATGTTATTAATTTATGATAAATGTATAAATGATAATTTTTTAAGAGGTTCCTCGGAAATAAAATAAAGAACAATGGTTGTGGTTTATAAATGAAAAGGTGCATCATAATGTGAATGATTATTAAGATGGATAATGATGTTATACCTAGACATATATGTGATATATGTGATACTGTGATTGATTGATAAATGATGTGTGGGTCAGGGAATGATTCCCCAAATACCTATGGGGCACCGAACTGATGCTCTAGTCCTTTGATGCATGAAAATGAACAATGAGGTGTGGGATATGGACTAATGCTCTAAATACCCATGGGGTGTCTGACTGATACTCTAGGCCCATGTGGTATGAATAAGAAAATATAATTAGATGAATAATGAAATTCCCTGAAAGTATGATTTGTGATATTCCCTACGGAACATGGTTCAAACTTGAGCATGTGCTGAAGCAGGTATAACGTGGTTAGTTAAAAATAATAAATTAGAAGCCTATTTACTATTTTCATTTATATTTATTCTTATTAAAACTATAAAAAATATTATATACTGGATATTTATTTATATTTCATTGATAGTGGCCTACTATGATGTACCCACACCCTGTTCAATCATCTAGATTGGTAATTGTATATACTTCATGTTTTCATGAATGAATAAGGGAAATATCCCAACGTTATATGGATAAGTTGGGATTTGAGATGGATCATTGATAAGGAAACTAGATATGATATCAGGACCCTCTTGGGAGTTGTCATGGTATCTTCATCATGGGTTTAATTTTGAAACATTACACTCATATGTAATTACATATCTACTACTTTGGATCAGGGTAATTTCTTTATCATGTATTGTATATATAAATCTGATATAGGTTGATTATTAATTTTTCTTTATTATTATTTGGATACTAATTATTTATTTCTATTGTTTCTTTAATTTGAAAATGATAATATTGTCCACCCACAATAAAAATTATACTTTCACTATTAGTTGATAGCCTCTAGAAAATGGGGAGGTGTGTCTGAGGTCAGGTCAAACCCGGCTAGGCGAATTGGTGTGTGGCACTTAGGATGGGAAATTACATGTACCCTATATTATGATGTATTGGGGTTGAGACTTGAATTATTATTATGACGTCATGTTTTCTATAGTTTCCATATTTTTATGATTCCTTGAACTTATGATATCATTTTTTTCATTCCATGATTCCTTTATTATGATAATTTTGTTTGGGATATCTTTTTATGACACACTATTTATATGTAGTGTATCACCATCTATATTTAATTTGATTATTACATTACTGAGTGTTTGAGATCACACATTTTTTGTGATTCCCTTACATGTATTATGAGATATCAAGATGTGGGATTAGTGGAGTTCAATTTTGGATAAGTGTTCATATTTTTTATAAAATAAATTCTTGATGTATCTATTCCATAATGATGCTAAAACATTAGCTATCAGGGTTGTGAAAAGATTTATGATATGTAATATCTAAATTATTATAATTATTTAAAATAAATATATACACATCTTGGGTCACTGTAAAATATTTTATTATAGTTTACAAATATGTGTTGTATTAATTGGACTGAATATTTCTTAAGGAAAATATTAAATGTGATGTTGGCTGGATTCTGTGGTCTTGATATTACAGGTCCAGTAACATTACCTTATGTGGATCTTGATAATATTTTTCTACCTATGGACTCTTAAGAAAAAGTATATGATTATTTTGAAACCAATTTATGACAGAAATACAGTACGCATAAGCTACAACCGATTATTATCATTTGCCTTCAATTTGGTCCACATTAAATATATCATAAATGTAATGTTACATAAGGTGTAATGTAAAGGGAGATTAAATCCAATGATGAATTTACTGAGTATGCTATTAATATATGAATTCTAATGCATGATCTAATATGAAACAACTAATGAGAATGCTTGTGGACCCTATAAAGATCCATCTTCCATCAAATTTTTGCAGGGTGTAAGTATATTTGGTTTGAAGAATCTCCTTTAACAATATCTCTCAACAAATTCCTCCTCCAAATTGTTTGTAACAACTAGTCATGGTGGTTTTTGGATATCATTTGTGCGATAAAAAATATCGGTGCAACCTATGGATACCTCCATAGGTGGGATTCCATTTGTTTTCCACATAGGTGGTCTCAATTAATCTGATTAAAGGGTGTTAGTTTTTGGTTTTTTGAGAGTTATGTGTTTATCGAAATGTGTGCATGATTCATATCATGATTAATTTTAGTATATCAATGTATTTTTTATTTCCATAAAATGGGTGGTCTTTGGAATATGTTTTAATTGCCTATATAAAATCTATAAAATGTTTATAAACAAATTTGAGTCTCTTTAGGGGAATTTGACTCTTCCTATGTATTCATTTTTATAAAAATGTATTTTCAATTTAAGAACTACATCCTAACATTATGTTAATCATTAAAATAATCTTGAAATAATCATTGATATGAATGTAATATTGAATAATGAAATATGTGATTCTGAGACAACATAATGCTAGATATGGGTTATATATTATGTTGAGGGGAAATATAATGTCAAAAGAGGAATACAAAAAGCCTATTTAAATGATGATAAATGAATTTACTGGGTGATGCTAACTTCAGATGTCCACTTAGATGTGTGTTTCCTCATTACCCTTTATGATCTGATGGGGGCTGTGAATTCCTATGCACCTACCCTGTTTCATTTCCACAAGTACCATGTCTGAACACATGATTGTGTTATTACCAATAAAATCAACAAGCCCTTCTTTCCATTATTAACATTAGCACAGCCTATACACCAACCTAGCATTATATTAAGGGTCAATGTATTATCAAGTGTTGATATAAACAAATTATTACCTTTTTATACTTAGTAAATAATTCTTATAATTTATCATTTTTTTATATATTATAAGTGATTATTTCATAAAGGGTATATGGTATTTTGGGGATATTAATTATTTATAAAGAGTTTAATATTCATTTCTATATTTTAATAAAGCATTTATTAGTAAATACTAAATAATATTTGGGTATAATTTATCAAAATGTTATGGGATTCCATATAGATTAGAAATAATTTTTTATTTAGTATTAAATATGAGTAATTTATAGGGTTAAAAAATTGCAATATAATGCATAATATAAAATTTTTGTATCTAATAAAATTATTAAATATTTATCGTGGTAATTTTGAATAGTTCATGATAAAGTGCCTTTTTTTGTAAATTATTTTATCCTTGAAAAAAGAAGTTTAGAAGAATGAATTTATCATGGTTGGACTACTGTTTATGTATGAGATATTTAGATAATGTAAAATGATTACATAATAGATATTTGATTATAATTTTTTTTATAATTCATTAAAAATATTATTTTAAAATTAAAAGTTAATATAATATATAATATGATGAAGTTGATATTATGAATTGAGTTAAAATATTTTTATTCAATAATTTTGGAATGTCCATCATAATCTAATAAAATAAAAAAAATTATATATTTTTTTGTTTATAAATTGTTCATAATAAATTATTTCATGTTTAAATATTTAAAATTTTCATTTTGAAGAGCTATTATCAGGTTTATTATTCATGATTTCAAATTTTCTACAAATTGATGATATGTTATGTAATATTTTAATGTTTTCAAAATACTTATTATAAAATACTAAAGACTTTCATTACATGAATAATATAATCTTAAAAAATTTACTTTTAATCTACCTTCACCTCCGTTTTTTTATTTATTTTATGAAATTTAGCTAATAAATATTATTTATTAATATATGGTGTAATAGTTATATTAAATTGGATGCTTCTATGAATAAGATATCCAATGGGAGAGGTTTTTAGAGTTAAAAAAACCCATTGGATTGGAGTTTATGTCTTGTATGAAAAAGGTTGGGGTTACCTATCTTTCATGCTGGTCATACTCATATGGATATCCACAGTCTCATATAATTATAAACCATTATATGAATTTTTTTCCTTAGGCACGTGATTCATTTAGATATGTGTAAATAAGTATGTATTTTTTTGGTGAGTAACAAAGTATTTGGGTTGTGTAATGAATTAGAAATTAAAATTTTTTAAACATATTTATTTATTAGATGGAGTAATATTCCAAAATATTCTCTCTGAATGTATAAAAATATAAAAAGAATAATATGAGATATGATAACAGATTTAAATCCTCAAATAATTTAGTAAATGTTACATTCAATCCATAATGGATCTTTTCATGTACTAAATCATTTAACCATGTATTTTTTTCTATTGAAGGGTGGCTCTGGAAAATGATATATTTTGAAAGAAGCTAATAAGTGATACTGAATCATACATGGATGGGATATACTAAAACAGTGTTCCCCAATATTTTTCATTATTTGAATTTTCTAGGAATTTAATTTTTTTCTACTTTAATGGAAACAATAAGAGTTGGAATACCATAGAAATAGAGTTTGGGTTACCCATGTGAATAATTGGATAAATATTTTCCCATAAAAATTTCCACAAGTAATATATGATATTATTATGATGATTCCCTAACTAAAAATTATGTAGTGTAAGGAATTATAAATAATAGTCTTGAATATTGAAATATTTATCTTATCCCACAAATGAGTGTGATAAATTGAGGCCAGGGATGAAATTTTAGTAAGATATAATTTTACTAACAATCTGTATTAAATGATAATAAAAAATGATACTCATATAATAGAATATTATGTTTTCGATAAATAGAATCATTTATTTCTAGCATAACATTTAGGTAAATTTTGGATAAATAAAAAATAAACGGAAGTAACTTTCTCAACTAGTACTAGAACATGAGAATATTTCCCATAGAATAATGAAATCCCCATGTGTTGGAATAACCACTTACAAATAAACCAATCAGTGATATTTTTTCACTTACAGAGTTTGATTCATGTGATAAGAATCTAAAGAATTCACTAATGGTCTCCAAAACCAGGATTATCAACATTGATATAGAGTTGAAAATTAAACATAAGACTAAGTATGCCTATGATATAAAAGATAAAATGTAAATAATCTACCATCATAAAGCTAGTAAAAAATTGTATGAGGTGTCAAAGTATCTTTTTCATTGGAAAATGATTGAAAAAGATAAGTCTCAACACATGAGCACAATGTGATTGTTTATATTAATGAATTGGGGAGGATTTATTAAATTCTCAAACATTAAATGGCCACAGGTTTCAGTCTTTCATCAATGTTGGAAATGTTTCTATTTATTCTTTAAATTACAATATGAATGAGTTATCCAAACAATTACCTAATGTTGTTAATGCTGTTGATGCAGATTGATTATTACATGAGTGGTGTTGTATCAAGTACCACATTTATGGCACACAAAGTTAAGGGTAATGGTTTTGGAAATAAATAATATCAAATATGTAATGGATAGTCCACATTGTTCACAATGATTAAGAAGAAGAGTTGACTATGCTTACATTTTTTAAAAAATTATCATTATGGAATGAATTTTCGAGTTTAAAATAAGGTTTTCAATAATTCATGTTGAGATTCCACTTCAGATATATATATTATATAATTCCATTCTAATATTCTAAAATGAATATGATAACATTATTTTATCTTAAAACATATTTAACTATTTTAGAATACATAATTAAAGAAATAATTTATTATTGAAGATTTAATGTTTGATTAATTTATGGAAGAAAAGAGTTCCTTTACTAAACGATTTATATTCATCAACCTAGAAGATTTTTTTAAAAAATGGGTAATGTCTATCTCATTTTTTATCTATAAGGATCTTGAATGAATTTGTAATATAAATGAGGTGAATTTAGTGACATATAGATTTGGATTTTTTTAAACTCTATGACATGTTTTAATGGATATTTGTGATTCATATAATGAAATATAATTTATGTTTTAAATATTCCATCTAAAACATGATTAGTTATATTTTATTTAGAAAAAATCGTTTTTCTATATTATCATTATACTTATAATATAATACTTTTTTTAAGAGGAATGTTGGAGTATTTTTTATTTTAATAATGTTTAAATTTAACATTTCAATTATTTTATAAGTCTACTGTACATTATTTTTCACTTAAAATCATAAAATTTTTAGGATATGTGATGATAAAAAGAAATTTTAAGAGTTTATTTCATTATAATGAAAATGTGAATATCACTATTTCATAAAGGATTATTCTAGTAAAAAATAATAATAGAATTTTACTTCATATTCAAAAATAAATTTGGGTTATGCAAGTAAAGATAAATAGGAGTTGAATTTATTTACTGAAACAAAAGTAAATGTTACTTTGTCTTAAAAACATCTGCAATTCCCTAGAAAATAATATTATAAATAGGTACATTATTTCAAGAGACAAATGAAATACAGTTCCATGGATGATGATGTTAAACTTATAAAGTGCTCAAAATATTCTGTCGATGTAAAAATTGAAACTTTTCATGATTTGAAGTTAAGAAATTTAAATATGTTCAAGGAGTTAAACATTAAAAATATGATTTCAAAATATCCATTTCATTAAAAAATATATTCATTATAGACTCTAATCTTTTAATTTTTTATGTGGGAGTTTCTAATTGATGGTCATATAGATCTGTGATTTGAATTAAATAAATATGTATTATATTAACAACAATCTAGAAAGTATAGAAATCATAGAGTTAGCCTACCATTTTATCATATATGATGTGATACACTAGTGATTTTTTGGGTTTTGACATGTATTCTTAAAATACCTTTATGAATATAATATATATCATATAAAAGGATATATCACTTTTATCACACTTTCTCATTAGATATATATATATATATACTGATATATATTTATTGAAGTGTATTGTTAATTGACCTCTCAAAATGAGACTTTGAGTTATTCCTAGACGAAGTTCTCCCTAGAGTTTTATATGTTATATATAAATTTTAATTTCAACATCATTAGGATTCAAATATAATGTGAGTTACATGAAAATCAGGTATAAAAAGAAATGAAAATATTATTTGTGTGCATTGGATGGACTATAAAATATAACACATGGAGTTTCATACACAATGTATTTGGAATAATAGGTATGCATAGATCATATTTGTTCCCTACCAAATTTGGATGGTGATATTCCAAGTATGGGAACCTTTTTTACATTAATAAATATTTACACAATCCATTACATCTTATCTTATTAAGGAGTTGTTGGGTATGTTGTTGATCATGTCATCAATTGGGTCTCAACCATGATGGGGTTTATCCTCTTATATGATGAGTACTAAATTTAGTAAATTAATTATTATAAAATAGGGAGTGTTTAACCACACATAGATAGTACATATGATGTTTAAATACAATCAGATAGGGGGAATGAAAATTTCTCATTCCAAGAAGTGAGTGGCATGTGGTTTTTTCATCGACCAGGAAAATCAATATTAGGAGATTCAAGAATGAATGACATAGCTATATTGTATTGAAACACTCCATGTCTAAAGGTCACACAATGTCTTATATAAAGGAAGCATATAAGAATTCATGCTAGCATGTGTTGAAACTCGTTGATATAACTATAGAGATATAAGATTAGGATGGATATCCCTTAAGATACCATTATATCAAGAGTAGAATGAATTATTTTCTAAAGGGAAATATTACATATATTTATACCTCTGGTGATTCATATTTTTTCAATGCTATATAGGACAGAAGGCTCACACATTTTTATGGACTTCATAAGAATTGATTTTGACACATAGAGCTTCTCTAAAAGTGATTTAGGGTTTTTCCATGAGAGTTTTGGATGGGTATTTCAAAATATATTCCATTTCATGTAATATACAATAAGGATAATGACATATTTACTTTTTTTGTAAAATATACAAATCATTTTTTGGATATAATTTCAAAAGTTATTATATATGATAAAATATAATGTGAAATGACATAGGTTCTAATAAAAATTCGTGTAAGTGGGATATTGAATGGAATAATCCCTAAATCTAATATTACATATGTTGTATTTTGGAATCTAATTCCTTTAGAATAGGTTTCCAGTAATGTAACCTTTAGTTTATTTTAATAATTATATTCTTCCACTATATTCTTATGTTATAGCATATGATTATGTTGTCCCCAACATATGATGGGAATATGATATACATAAGTCATAAATGTTAATGAATGTCTGTTATCATTTTTGTCCACGTTAATGTTATCATAAAAGTTGCATTGATTATTGTGGATTGTGAAGGTGGTTAATGAATAATATTTAAATACTAATTTTTCTACTATCAATTAATTGTAACATACAATTTAATTCAGAAACATCATAGTAGAATCATTGATATCCCTATAAAATATCCCTCTATGATTTAATGGTAGTGGTATGCATGTTATTTATGTTGCCCAAATCACCATGAAAGTTAAATCTCTACATTTTTCTCTTATAACTGATAAAAACATAGCATATAATCGTTTTTGGAAGATCCTATACATATCATAAATGATATGGTAGTAACTCATGGATTCCTTTTTAGGTGGGATTCCTTTTGATTGTCACTTTATCAAGTCCTTGATTTGATGTAAGGTACACAAAATTCATACCATTCATCATTTGAATAGACGCATGAATTTTTTATTTATGTACATGTATGACCTCAGACAATGGATTTAATTTCATGTAAAAATTTTATAAAGTGTTTATATGCCCCTTATAATCTATTTACTAATCAGCTATATGAATATGCTAACTTGTATTTGACAAATCGTGTAAAAACATATCTTTTCCATTATAATTAAATTGTTATTATCCAATTAATAAATAATTATAAATTTAAATTAATCCATATCATTATGGGTTTTTAGTAATATTCATTTGAAGGTGTAAATAATGTTTAAAAATATCTAAATGAGATAATACAGTTTTTTTTGGAATAACATTTCAGATAATTATCCTTAATTTATCTTTCACTTATATGAAAAAAAAATTAGATTATTTTGATATATGAGGTAATTATAATGATTACAATAATTTATAATAATTAAAATTCATTTATATCTGCTAATGAAGCATGAAATGATAAAAATTGGAAACAATTTAAATTTGTTTAGATTTTACAAAAAAAACCATGATTAATTTTTATCATTGAGGAAAAATATTTTGTAAATATGATGTATAAGTTTCAAATAATTTGTGGAATGTGTTTTCTTAGAATACCTATTCATTTTTATGTGATAAAATTGAATCAAACTATAAAAATAATCCTATTATCTCATTTTTTTATATGAATTTTGTAAAATGATCCTCATGTACTATTGAAACATCTGAAAATATATGTACATGAACCTATATTCTTAGAAGCATTAAATGATAGTCAAAATTTTAGAATTAATTTAACTTTTAATCACAAAATGTTACATTAAAGATAAAAAACTATCTAAGTAGATCTGTTATTTTTGAAACATTGTTATAATGATTCAACAAATTTTCTTGATATTTATTACTAAATTATTAATTAATCTAATTTGTGATCTACCTCAAATGAAACAACATAACCTTTTTGAATTATAATCAAAATTTATGAATAATATAAGAATCAGTAAAAAAAATTTAAAAATATTCTCGTTTTTAGTGAAGATATTAAATTTATATTATCAAGACACATTTAAAATGTATGGATTACCAATAAATTAATGTGACATTTAAGATCCACAAAATGCTAAAAAATTTATTTTAAAATTAAAAATTATTTTTTAAAATAAATTGTCTTTTTAAATGTTATGAACATGATATAAGAGAATAGTTGTTCAGGGAAAAATATATTAAATAATCTAGATATATTTTTTCTTTTATAAGTAAACCATGAATGAATCGAATACTGGAGGTCCATAAAATGAAAAAATTATATTTCGGATCTCCAATTATTTTTTGAGTACAAAGACTGTATCCTACTCCCATCCATTTTTTATAGTTTTAAATTAACCACTTTTGGTTGAGTGGGATGTCTATATGGCCAACCAAAGTATTAGATCCATCCAACCTACCACCAAATATAAAAACATATTAAAAATTTTAACTTTTAAAACCAAAGGCCTATAATGAGTTTTTCGACATCTGAAATGTATTCCCCTCAAGCCCTTGGATTTCCATTGTAATACCCAATCCCATTACATAAACATCATTCCCATTATCAAAAAAGAACTAATACTAATTCCCAATGATCTATATTTTCTGGATTTTACGACCTACTAGAAAATAATTTCTTCAACAAGAACTAATCCCCAAAAAATTCTAAGAATAAAGAGTGTGTAAATATATCAAAATTGATCAGAATTATCAATTTTTCATTTAAATTTAGTTAAAAATTATCAATCAATTTTTAAATTTTAGGAATAAAAAATATGTGAACCATATTTTATAGGTTCTTATATATTTAAAATTTTATATTTTTTGAATTAAAATTAATTTTAACAATGAAATGTGCATAAAAATATTCAAAAATGAGCATGTAATCCATGATGATTTTTTTAAAATTTAGTTCAACTGTAAAAGATACAATTTTTTATATAGAAATTTAAAATAAAAAAATTTGACATAATATGTGTGAAAAATGATAGAATACATCAATTTTCACAAAAAATTATCTATGTGTAAAAATGAATCAAACAATAAAATATAAGAAAATAATGTTTACTTATTATAAATATTTTTTGACCAAAATATTTGATTCAAAGGTTTACTGTAAGAAAAAGTCACACATGGACTGAATATTTCGGGTTTTTGGATGATTTTAATATATTATATGAATTACATTGCATTTTTAACTATAGAATATGAATCAAATGTTAAAAAATTATCAAAAGGGTCATTATCTTAATTAAAATAAGAAAATAATTATTGGTTTATTTTTGGCCCATACGAACCAACTATACATGGATTTTATCTAAAAATTACATATAATGATAAATTCTTTATTGTAGATATAAATGTGTATTTTTATGTTTAAAACATATTTCATACAATCAAAAATGAGAAAATATCAATTTTTTATATTATACTTATAAAATGTCACTCAAGTGATTATTATTATGTTGACAAAAACAATAAAATTACATTATATGTTTTTAGAATAACCAAATTATATTTTGGGAATTGAAATTTAGTTTTAACTATGAAGAATTCCCTAAATGAACAAAAAATTAAAAATATGCATATTTACCATTAATATCTACAACAATAATGTCTACATCAGTTTTTCCAATATATGAATTAATTAGATATAAATTTATTATCTATAGTGTTGAAAATTGTTATAAATACATTTTATGAATTGTAATTCATTTTTATATTTTCAAACCTGTATCAAACACTCAAAAATGATATAACAGTCTAGGTTTGTTTGGAAACATTGGTACAATGATTCGTGAGTCATTTTCGTTCTTCATGAAAAAATAACTTGTGAATCTAACATCTATGGTCGAAAGAATGATCCAAAATATATTTCATGTTTAATTACTCATATAGAATTTTAAAAAATGTTCCAAATCATTAAAAATGGAAATTTATTTTTTTTAACATAAGGATTGAGGAAATATTAATCTAGTAATATGGGGAGTTTAATGAATATCTATGATTTTTTTACACGGGATGTAAATTGGGTGATAAAATATATTATTTTTGATAAAACAAATTGTGTTCACTGGGTAAACATCATTATTCATAAATAATAAAATGATCAAACATGTTTCGAATGATAATTTTTAACTTTTTCTTATTTTATTTACTTTTTAGTATAATATGTTTGGTATTTTAATGTAATTATATTTCATTTTTGTGGGTGTTGTATTCAGATTCCAACATTTTTTATATTACTTATTTTATATTGAAAATCTAGTTATATATATTTTTTGAAATTTTTGATTTTATTTATATTTTTATGTTGAAATTTTTTGGAATAATTGTATATAATATATTTTTTGAGAGAATCTTATATTCTGTGTCTAAAAAATATATGAACATTAATGATTTTCCATAAGAGTCTCTCATGAATTATATATAGGATAATAAATATGGATTTTCTACCAAAAATCAAACTCAATAAGGCCCAATTGATCAATGTTTTAAGAAGTTGTAGACAATGATAGGCCTAGATTGTGATGCTACATTTTGGACATGGTAGGACTAAAAGCCCATAACATAGTGTCGACCAAAATTCCTAGCACAACGGATCCCCCCCCCCCAAAGAGTTAACCCATATCATATTATTTTATTAAATTAAATCCTAAATAATGGGAATTATTGGTTAATGTCCACTAATTTCACTCACCACGTGCCAATACGTAGGGTTTTTTCCAACCAGAAGAATTTTAAATCCCTAAGTTCATATAGATTTAGTGTCTTCCTAATCCATGTATGATGGTGAAATCACACATAGTTTCCAAGGTTCCTTGGAAATGGTTGTTGTGAATCATATTGGCAATCCCTAATCTTGAGAGTATAATGAGGAAAAAAATATACATTTTGATCTAAACATTTATTTCTTAAGACCAGGACACAACTTCGTTAATATTAGATAGAAACACTAGGCTATACTATGTTAACCCCCAAAGATAGAACCCTCTTTTTGTTGAAAATTTTATTAGGATGAGCATTAAATTATATTCCAACAATATAATTAATATAATTAATAGTTACATAAATATTTATAGATCCACCATTATAAATGAGTTGTTTTCTAAAATACTAATGTATAAAAATTATTTTAATGACAATTAATCCAAATATAGATCCCAATTATATGGATTAAGGTCTATCCACTTTTGAAATAAGTCTCTATTAAAATGAATTTAGGATAGGTAAATTGATATTAGAGTATTGAGGTTATCAAACTGATTTCAAATCATAATCACTTGAGATCAGTGAAGAAATAAGTGTTCTTGGTTGTCAATGATCACTAGGAAAAATATATAACACGATAGAAAGTATAAATTATTCCCAAAAAACATTTAGTCAACAAGTGAAACCATATTCAGATGTCTCAAAAAAAATATTCTAACATGGACATTTTTAATCCAAATGTAAATATTTTCCTCAGTTATTTTCTATTTTTAGGAAACCTAATGATATATCTGAACAGACTGTCTTTGGGAGAATGAATCGACAAACATATAATGCTTCATTAAAATAACATAAAAGGGTGAGTAAATGGATTATGAGTAATGATAGGT
Source organism: Viscum album (assembly GCA_963277665.1). NCBI lineage: Eukaryota > Viridiplantae > Streptophyta > Magnoliopsida > Santalales > Viscaceae > Viscum > Viscum album. Next base: position 99,558,629 of record OY728122.1, on the reverse strand, counting down.
ATTCATGGAATAAAAAATAATGTTTAAGGGTCTAATAAATGTGTCCTAGGTTTTAGAGGAGAGATTTAACATAATTACAACTTTCAATCATGATAATTTTAAAAAGGTTATTAATCCCTATAATACCTAGATCATTTTCAATGGTGGATAAATATAGATTCTACTAAGAGACTCAATTAATTTTACAAGTGAAGTCAGGTCTCCTTCTTATACAATAACCTATAAATTTTACTCTCTAAAGAAAACATATTGGTTTATGGAATGGATTAATATGTGGATATAATAGAGGGTATATAAAAAGAACATGTTTTATAATTCAGTGTTTTCCAACCTTTATAAAAAATATTCAAAATTTTAAATTTTCTTATCGACCTTATTATAATGGGACTGGAAATGATATTGATTGGGTTTTCCATTTAAAATGGTTCATCAAGATATGTAATAGGTTATTATACATGACTTATACTAGGAATTCTACTCATAATCCTAAATCTTTTAAGATAGAATAATTTATTAACCTAGAATTTAATTTCAGCATTTATATTAGTATGTATAGAGGATCATACTATTTTGAAATGAAAATGACTTGGAGTGTTTAAATATCCCACAACAACATGAGAAAAAATAAGTAATACATTTATTTATATTAGATGATAATTGTCATTAGAGTTATGAGGAATGGTGAAATATGTTAGCTTACCTATAGATAATATGTTAGAAGGAAAAATACTAAATTATCATGTTAAAATGATAAAAATATGTAGAGAAATAATTTTATATTGTTTAAAACATCAAAAAGTTTATAAAAGATATCATTATTTTATTTAATCAAGACCAAATTATGGGTAAAAGAGAAATAAAAATTATAATGCATAAAAATATAGAAAAAACCCAAATTTACTTTTCAAAGAAAATGTAATGTCTCATAAAATATAATTATATTTTTTTATGAATATCAATTTTTTAATATGATTATGAACATTTATTTTTTGTTTAAGGAGGTTCTTAATTATAGTATAAATAATATTATTTTCATGATTGTGTCTTCTAAAAAAAACCAAATTTTCATTTATAAATAATAAAATCCAAGACTATGATATATCAGAAAATGATAATTCATGTGAAAATTTTACTAATAAATGCATCAAGGAAATATTGGTCCATAGTTATTAAATCTAGAATGGTTATCCCTATTAGTATTGATAGATATTTAATCAATAAGTATGATGACTAGAAATGGAATAATCACAATTAAATCATTGATATACCCTCCTAAATGAGTCAACATAGTATCCTAACTATATTTAAAGAAACTCCTAAACAAGATAATGGGACCTAGGGTGCACTTATTATTGATACATTATATAGAATAATTAAAACAAAACATGCTATTTTGGGATGTATGATTTTTGTTTTCATCAGTACTGATGATATTTGGAATTTTATTTATGATTTAATGAACTAAGGGGTAGGTAAATTAATGTTTATATTGACAAATTGGTTTATATATTGAGACATGATCATATTTGTGTCCTCCCAAAAGGATCCATTATCTAATTATTTATCACTTATAGAATATAATGTTTATATTTTATTTACATGTGAGTAAAATCAATTGGTATTTTTTTACTAATTTGAATATATATTATTTAATATTTTTCATACTAGAATGTACCTTCATTAGTAAGAGAATATAGATGGTTGTCCTGTGTATTGTAATGTTTTTAATTATTGGATTTTGTGATATGAGAGTTGAATTTAATCTCATGTGTCTTAACAACCAAATATAATGTGTTTATGGAATCAAAATTATTACAAAATTTTTTTGGTTCAATGTTTTAATATTCACTTATTCCATTATGTCTACCATAAAATCAATTTACACCACCCCATGAAGAAGTGGGGCTAATTTTAATTTTGATAGAACAAATGTTAACATGATTATGCCTCAAATCATGGTTATTAAATTATTTTGGTTGGCTAGAAAGAAAAAATAATATCTTTAAAAAATGGAATAAAGATTTGTGGTAGATTGATTAAGGTGGAAAACATTTATATCCTATGTATAGATGAAAATATTGTGACAATGATATATTTTTCGAGTCTTCCCCATTTGATACCATTCACCTAGACCCCAAACCAAGTGTTATGATTTATCACATAGAGGTGGTACTGAAGGTTATTAGAATAGATAAATTATTTGAATTAATTCAAAAATAAATTTCATATATTTGACGAACCAATGATTTCAGTTACATTAAAAAATGTAATAATGTCAGCACGAAAAATCTAATTGAGTTTTATGTACATTTCATGATTGTAAAGATAAACCTAAATAACTCATTGATAAAATTTATTAAAGTTAACATAAAGAAATATCTAATGAAATTCATATCAGGGAAGGATATAGATTTAAAAAATTGACAATTTTTAATGAAGGATTTGGGGATCATCTGATAACCTAGATAGTGAGACTAAATTATCCAAATAAATGAAATGAAAAAATATCAAAATCATTAAAAGAAGAGAGGTATATAGTATATTTATGGTAAATTAAAGCCATATTAGATAAGATATTCATGGGCTCAAATGTAAATATGATTTGGTTAGGATTACTTTTTAGAAAATATTTAATACATCTAAGTGAGGACTGAACACCTCAAAATTTTTAGTAGAATTTATATATCATTTTAATTTCTATTTTTATAGTATTTATTTGAATTAATATTTTGTTTATTTTAATGTGTAACAAGACCTAAAAAATAAAAGAAACTAATTTTAGATAACCAAATAAAGGAAAATATTTTGATAGGGGAGAGGGGATATGAAAATTATTTTTAAATAAGGGTTCTATATTGACAAAAACTCCATTAAACCTACTTATTATAAGGAATCCCTAAGTAAAATATCCATGGAGGACTCAATAAGGTCCTTTGATAAATAGAGGTAATTGTCATTTAATGTAAAAACTATGTGTGAGGTAGGATGAATAATTTCTATTACTAGATCATATGTTGGAGGATTAAGAGAAACTCATAGGTCCACATGATTTTTTTTCAAGGTCAGATGATTTTTCATGGGTGATTCCACAACTGATGGTTCTTCAAATTGTTATAATAGATGATCTAGAACCATCGTAGAGGTTAATTTCTGTTAAGTCATCTAAGTATGAACCTTTTTACCTTTTGAAGTGATAGGGGGTATATATGATGTCAACAAAAAATAATTATTAAAATTCACATTGGACAAGGGGATGAAATAGTCTCGTATTTCTTTTTAGTAAGTTTATGAATTTGAAGAATGTGATTATTTGTCGGGGGGAAATTTTATTAGATCAATCCATGATTGATGTATATGAAGAACCATAATGACACATAATATTTCAATATAAATATTAAGAAGGTATATTTTCATAAATTACATACTAGACGAACCTTTATTACCTTTCATGATTCGAAGAGTACATTCATGTGTTTTGGAAGCATATAGAGATGCATAACGGGGGTGGGATGGGGTGGAGAGGGCCAAGCCTGTATAGACCAAGAATTAAAATTCCTACTCTATTTTGGAATACATTTAATGTTGTCTCAAAAAATATATACCAATTTGGTCTGTATTTGTAATAGAGATTAAAAATTTATTCAAAAAATACATAAAATCCCATATCATAATGCAAAACCCTGAGATATTAAAAGATGAAAATCATATTTGAAAGCATATAGGACATGAAACATCAATAATCATATATAATGCAACACATCGAAAGTTTATGAAATATTTGTTTAATTTCAATATCTTTGATAGCTTATAATGCACACAACGACGGGTTTAAAAGAAACATGAGACTCTATTATTTAAACATGGCCATTAAAACATATACATTAAAAAAAGGATATGAAACCTAAAAAATCCATTATGAAAATTGTATTTTTTATTCAAATAAATATATAAAATAAATTCAATGGTTATCTGTTGATTAAAAATTAAATAAGAATTATTTCAAGGAAAAAGATATGTTTTTAGAAAAATGTATTTTACTAAAAGGCAGTTAATTAATCATTCGCACAAGATAATTTAATATTAATTTCTACCTCATTTATAAATTTTATTTTTAAAAATAAACATAAAATTTTAAATCTAATTTTATAAATTATCTCAAGGTAACTTTTGGTATTTTTTTTAAATACTAATTTTTATATAAACAGTGATAAATACTGATATTTACTCAAAACTAGTTTTCATATAATTTATTTACAAAGTCATATTATATTTTTAATTGATTTTATACTAAAAATTGTTCTATTTTATTCAAATTTAACTAATTTAGGTCCATATAATCAATTTCATATTTAATTTTCAATTTAATTTTTTTTGTACTTATGATAATTTTATCATTGGGAAACTACTCTTTCTTCGCATCTATAGTTTAGTTTTAAATTTATATATAAAAAATTATTTGGACTGAATTTAGATAAATGGATTACAAATTTTGAATCCTGATAATTTATTTTATCTAATAACATCATCTTAAATTTTTAATATAATGAATAGTGAAATCAATGAAAATTAATATCCGTACTTAAGGTATTAATGGGTTTACTATGGGAGGTTTAAAATAAGAAGATAAGAGTTAAAAATGACCTAAAAATTTTTCAATACGTTTTTATATAAATATTTATACCTTATAATCTTTAATTATTGATATTAAACCATTTTGGAGGCCGGTGGAATAATAAAGGCATGACAGTCAATTTATCTTTTCAATAATTCTAAGTGTATCATCCCCCCACTTATAAATGGCTATCCACTCTCCTCCCCTATTAACACTTCCAAACACATTTTTTTCATAATATTACCTCCAAAATCCCTTAAAAATTATATATCCACATCCTAGATTCTTTATTTTTATTATTAATACCTCTTAAGAAGGATTTACATATAAACCTAAAGGGGATCTCTGAATAATAAGAAGAATTCTTAATCATTATTATTTTTTAATATCTTTATCCACCTCCTTCAAACATTCTTAATAGATGATAATATAATAAAAACATTATTTAATATATACTAATATTTTAGAACTTTAATGTAATAAACTATATTCATATCCACTTTCGTAGAATGGTAAATGAAACTGTCAATCATTTGTACGAAGGGCTACCGCCTCACAAACTGATGTAATTTTTTTTCCATCACCACCTTTCAAAGATGGATATAATGATGTATTTGAAAATATTATTGGGTATTCATGAAATTTTTATAATTTTATAAATATCTTATCACTTATACCTTCTTACGTTCTCTTTCATGGGGGATATGATAATGTCGCCTATGTGTATAGTGGAACACCACTTGACAAAGTGATCTGATTCGTTTTTTAATTACTCTTTAATTGAAGGTAGAAAGGATTAAATTAATAAATATATGTTATATTTATGATCTAAAATACTTATTTAAATATAATATCTCATCTATCTTCCAACCTTCTAATCCATTGTAAAACAGTAAAGTCACTCATGTGTAGATGTAGAATACCACCTCTATATAGTGATGCGAAATGTTTTTCATTTTATTTCTACATGGTTTGTAAAAAATATATATTTTATTTTTATAAAAGATATATATGAAATAATAATTTTTTAATAATGGTTAATTAATATTTATTTTAATTTCATTCATACCATCATGAAAAATGGGAAAAAAACATTCGTGCGTACATACGACCTATATTATCCCTGAATGTTGTAATCCATTTTCTATCCCTAAAACAAAAATTCTACACTAAATACATATATAATGAATATATATGATATCGATATAATTTTTAACATTATAAAGATGTTGAAACCTTGATAAATTTAAAAGAAAAAATTTAATTAACTAAAACACACATTAAAAAAAGAAATTATCACCCAAAATATTGATTTAAAAAAATCGTTAGTTAAAATGTGATAAAATAAACTGAGTAAATCATTGAGAGTATTAAATATTTGATTATAGTTATATAATATATTTATAATACACCAATATATTATATATATGAGGTGTGAACACAAATTATGGAATTCAAACTTAAGGTAAGGGTTTCTCATATCCCTTTTACTTCTGTTAGACATATGCTTGATTCCCTGCTTATTTATTTATTTGGTGTAGATACTGGCCTTTGGATGTGTTTTAAATAGAAAAAAAAATTATATATATTATATAATGTTTAATTTTAATTTATTTATTTTATGGGTCTTTTGAATTAAAATTTACCAAACCAGTAAGGTTTTATTTCACAATCTCATCATTATTTAGGATTGTTTTATGATTAAGTATACCTTGGTGGAATTATTTTGTATTTTCAAAATAATCTCAATTTACTTTCTTGTCATATGGTTATTAATTAAAATTTTAAATTAATTTCACAATTTTCCACTCTTTTTTCCGAGAATGATTGATAAAATTTTACTATGAAAATTCACCTTTATTTCTCTCTTTGGTCCTAAATAATTTTTCTTCATGTTCCATGTTTTCTAAAAAAATTAAAGTTTTTAACCATTTAAAAAAATATTAATGAAGTTATTACACATTGTGGATTATTTAAAAAAATTATTAGAATAATCCTATTTTTTAAAAAAAATTATTCATCTTGTTTAACAAAAATGTTAATGGAATCTTGATTTTAACATGTACGACATGATGAAAAATCCCCATCATCAGTAACAACATTTTAAGGACACTGCCTTATTACATTATAAAATCTTGAATTTAGTCAATAAATCACTTCCTTTCACATTGAGGATCTTTCCATGATTAGATAATTAGAGAATTGGGACATTATAAAATCATAACTTTATACATTAATAAAAAGTAGAGACCATTAAAATAATATTAATTTCTTCTAAAATATAACAAATTTCTAATAAAACATGATTTATTTAACAAATATTCAGCACATTTAACATGGATTCGTTATTTTTATTACTCATCATTATAAAAATTGGAAATAATTTGGCAAATTTGGGGTGAGAAAAAAACGATCAGAAAGGGATTTAAAAATAAACATAGAACACATTAGTCCATGAATACTAGTAACGTATGAAATCATTTACAAAAAGACAGACTTGTCACCTATATAAAGTTACTTTGTGAAAAATGGGATTTCCATGATATTTACCAAAAACATTTAGAACATAAATAGAACTATAAAGATATCTTGGTTAATTTATTACATAATATTGTAACCCTCTCAGATACCTTATAATCTGTAACCCTCAGGGATACCTTATAATATATTCCTCATGACTGCCTTATTCTATAACCATCGATGTTACACATTGAGTAACCTTACAGCCAACCTTCAAAATAAAAATATGTAATGAATTATAGGGAAATATAGGTCCCAAAATTAATCATAAACAATAACCAGTAATGAAAATAAAAACAAACAACTAGAATAATTTCATAAAAAAGATTCTTTTCAATTTTGTAAAAAATATGTTTGGAATAGGTTTTTAAAAGAAAATATCCTTACTAATATCTTATAATTGATACGAGAATCAATATAATGATAGTAATATATGTATAAACATTATATACAAATAATTAAACATTATATAAACAAAAACTAATCATATAAAGTATCTCAATACCACACAATAAATGACGTAGAAGGTTAACCCAAATAATGGAAATTTGGTTAATAATTCATTTACCTTGGGTTTGTATTACTTAAAACATGATTAATCCTATAGTATAATTATAAGGCCACAGCCTTAAACCTTACTTAATATTGAGTTATTACAAGATCACACATTGAGGATCTTTTCTGGTTTAGAGTTTTAGAGAATTAGATCATGAAACATTCATTACATTCCACATTTAAACAAAGTGGTTACATAAAAGACAATATTCATTCTTCCCATCAACGGAAACATATTTAAAATAAAACATGGATTCTTTCTTGACACATCCTTGACACTATCATCACATCATGTACCTTTCCCTTGACCTGTGAAAAATATTTCAAAATCTTGGGATGAGCATAAAAATCTCAGTAAGAGTTATAAAAATATGGAAAGGAAACATGAGTTCATATATACATTAGAATGAAATCACACTTTACCCATAAAACATAGGCATATCAAATCATGAATAAATCATAGAAAACATAAGACATAAAGGTAACTTGAGGCATTCATACCATTCTTACGTAGGGAGTAACCCTCTTGGTTACGTTTGGAATACCCATCACAGTATATTCCCTAAATCTCTTCGGAGAAACCTTAACGTTTCACTCCTTCGCATTACCCAATGCATTGGAGAGCTATATCGGGCTCACCCGCCCTTAGTTTATCACGGAACCAACCGTTCTTCATAACAATGCCCAAGAACCATAACATAATCGTATCACATAAACATGAATAAAGGAAACATAACATTTCCACATTTCAATCACAATATAACATTTTAGGATATTGAAATAATGAATCCATTCAAAAAGAAACCATTTCCAAAACCCTTTAAAACATTTAATAAAGAGATTTTTGAATCAAAGTGTCCCATACCACCTTGAAGCTTTTAACATTTTAAACCATTAATATCCATATAAATAAATCCTTAAAACCATTTTGAAAACATGGATATTAATAAGAACAAATAATTAAAACATTTAAAACGATATTTTGGTTAAAGGGGTTTTACCAAAATTAGAGACACTTGAATACAATAATCGAGGAATAACATTTAGTCAGAACTTTATAATATCATGAGAATAAAAGGATTCATGATATAATACTCCAAAGGACAGTATATACACCATATAAGAGTGAATTGGTGCATAATAACAATGAACCCTCAATAGAAATGTCCAATGTGATGAAATCCCTTATAAAGAAGGTACCCTTAAATTAAGGACAAATAAATCTCAAAAATATGTGTGACAAATATATATACACCCAATATAAGTGAATATTAATTTTATAACAATAAAAGGTCAATCACACATATTCAATGGATGACATATTCAATGACAACAAGTTGAACCCAAAGAAATCGAAATTGGGTTAAAAAGTTCCCTTGAAAGCCTAATGGCATCACATCAAAAAGAGTTGATGAGAGATAAAATGAGTATCTCATCACTTGGACATAAAATTTACATCAACAAGGATATATGAGAACATATCCCAAAATAAAAATATGTAAATTAAAAGACACAACAAAAGAAGTCTTTTAAAAAAGAGGAGGGTGAAAGGTTCCCTTACCGACTTGGGTATCATTCAAAACATACACCCCATGAAAGAAAGACAATAGATCATTGATGTAAATACTCATAAACGAAAGTATATTACACAAAGAGTAGAATAATGGGCAGTAAATACACCACTCAATGGAATTTGTGGCAAATGTAGCATAAATCTCACGAGAATAAAAGTGAGATGAAAAATCTCTTACGAAAACTCGGCAGCCTAACGGCGCCACATAAAACTTCCGAATATAGATTGATGAGATCAAATATGGAATCTCATCACATTACAATAAAATGTACAGAAATAGGAATATAAAATAACATCCCCCAACATTACAAAGAGTAGCCTAAAAGAAGTGACATAAAGAAGAGTACTTAAAAAGAAAGAGAGGGGTTAGATCTCTTACGAAAGTTCGGCAGCCTAACAGCGCCACTCAAAACTTCCAAAATGGATTGATGAGAGATAATAGGGTCTCTAATCACATGAAAATAAAAATTACAGTAGGAGTAATATAGAATAACATCCCAATCATAAGAAATATGAGCTTAAAAGGAATGACATAAAAGAGTGTACTTAAAAAGAAAGAGAGGTGAAGGATCCCTTACCTCGGGTCCGACTTCACTTGATCGTTCTTTAATCTCCTGAATAATAAACATGAGTTAATTTCTACTTCCTTAAGAACCTTTTTCAATTTCATTATTCCTTTTATACCACTTATTACCATGTCATAAACATTATGTAATCATTTAAGTTAATAAAATTTGTTTTGCCGATATTTGGTTCTTAAGTCGAAAGTGGACTTCTTACAACTACATGTTGTTCGTGTGGCAAAATGTTTATTATATCCAGAATTTTATTCATGATGTAGATATCATATATGTCATATATATCCAGTACATTCATGCATTTATAACATTACATAATCATTTAGATGTAAGAAATGAAATGCACCGTTCATGGAGACGGTAAGCCGTACGTACGCATGAACGCTACTTTCATTTCTATTTCGTATTTTATAGATTGGAATAATAATGATATAAAGGTATATTATAATTCCAGTATAATATCATATATAATATCATATTTCCATCCTTTATACATCCCACATATGGTATTTAACGAATCAAATCACTTTGAGGGGGCGGTAGTCCGCACTTCCTTAAATGAAGATATCGCGTATACCCATAATGGAAGCCATAAAGGTAAGACAAAAATGAAAAATAAAGAAGCATAAGGAAAACATAAACATATTATATATCATATATAAAAATAGTGACATCATAATGGCCACCTTTGAAGGTGTTAAATGAGTATTGAACAATCATCGTTTCGGGAGGCAGAATTTCACCATCCACGGAAACCGTATGTTCTTTAACCATTTGATGTAGTTGTGTGTGAGTGTAGCTCTAATAAATCTTATACCAACATCCTAGTATATTGAAGATACTGGTTTTGTTACAAAAGAAATAAATAAAAAGAGTTTAGGGGGTTGGAGAAGCAAAATAAAACAAATGAACATGAGAGAATGAATTACCTTTAAAAGTTTAACTCCTTTTGATTTGAGCCTAAAGGATTCCTTTGAAAGGATTCTGCCCAAAGGGAATCCTCTAGGATGAGGATAGGGATGTGGAGAGAGTAAATGGGCAGGTTTTGGCCGAGCCAAAGGCTTGATGAGTGTGTGAAAAGAGGTAGAGGTGTGGGCCTTTTATAAGAGGAGAAAAGGGGCACTTTTGGAAAGTAAGGAAATATTACATTATTTGAAAATGTGTTTCGTTTTTAAAAGGTCCCACATTGATATAATTAGTGGATAAGGTTATAAGGGATCGAAATCCACCCATCCAATAAGTTTTGGACATGTTTAGTTCATAGATATTACATTATATTTCCATTTTATTTTAATCGTTAAATAATGATATCATCACTGCATCATTATGATGTCATAAATAATTTAATTTATTTAATGTATAAAAATTATAAAACAATTACTATGATGTAGGAAATCTTTTTATCTTTCAAATGACAATTTATAATCAAAAATATGACTTGTATAACCCTACTTAAAAATTGTTTTAGTAAAACATATCATGTTTGTTTCAATTTTACTTTTCCATTAAATAAAAATATATTATTGTCATTTTCCAACTAAAGTGGCTCCATGGGGTCCCCAAGTTGGCCCATGGCTTGTCTTGGTCGGCCATGACTCACCCAATAGGTGTAGGACAAGTGTTATGGTGTTTTCACATTCTTATAATATCATTTTTACCTTAAACTACACTAATTACCACTAATCGCGATTAAAAACTTAATAAGTTACTATTCACCAAAAAATTATTTTTATCCCATTGAACCACATTTTACTTCTTAATGACAACCATGTATGTAGGATTTTCAAAATTCAATACACATTAGTGGTAAACTTTCATTTAACTGAAAAATCAGTTTGCTTGATTACCACTTAGTGGTTTCACTATTCATCAAAAATTGGAGTTTTTCAGAAAAATACCAAAACTTCACCCTAAGCTATATTTGATATTCCGAATTAAAAAATGAAGTTCGTTTTACAAAATTCAAAACATATTAGTCACATTAATTAATTTAATAATTAATTCTCGTTGTCAGAGCAAATAGCGTGTTTTTATAAAACAATAAGTATCAAAAGATTGACACTAGTTTAAGTCTGATTTCAAAGTGAAATTAATTCCAACGACCACTATTGGATTTAATGGTAAAAATATTTTCTAATTTCAATTTAAAACCAATTCAAAATATTATCTAATCATATAAATAAATTATATTAAAAAGAGATTTTGAATCAAAATACAACATTTTACACTATTCATTAAAAAAAATGAACTCTATCGGAAAAATACCAAAAAATTACACAAAGTAAAATTTGATGTCCCGATTCTTAGTAAGAGTTTTATTTGGTCCAAAATAATGTTTAAGAGTGAACAAACTATACTTAATGATGTTTCAACATCAAAAGGTGATAAGTGAACCTTTAGTGAAAACTAGGGCATATACGCCTAAAATTGAATTCTTTCCGTATTTTAAGCGTTATCTTTTATTGGATAAATGTAAAAACATTTAAAAACATATATAATCATATTTTAGTTATTTCTATCCATTCCCTCCAATACAACGGCTACATGTTAACTACCATTTAAAATAATATTATTAGAGTGCAACGTAAGATTCCCAAGAAACTCGTTGTTGCATGTTGGGTACACCATCGAGCATAGCATCCCCTTTGAAGTCATATTAATATTTTATTCACAAATAGGGATAAATATGAAAATGTCATATTCTTTATTTACTTGGGGTGTTACATCCTTCCCCCCTTTTGGGAATTGCGTCCTCGCAATTTTAAAATTGCGCTTGGAAACATCCTTAAAAGTCCCACATCGGAACAAGAGTTGGTAAAACAATCACTTTAAAATAAAGAAAGATAAGTACAGAGGTCACCCGAGTTAACCCATACTAGGATTCCAAGTATGAAAATATGGACATGGAGGAAAAAACTAAGGGTCGTGTTCTGATGGAGAGTGATAGAAAACCTGTTTAGGAGAAAGTTAACCACGAGAAAATCACAAACTTGTGATGGGTTAAACGGTATTCGATTCCCCAGTAGGAAAAGTTAATAAACAACATTTTTGTTTTAAGTTACTTTTTATTGAGGAATTTATTCATAAGGAAACATAATCACTTATCATATTGACTTTCAACTTTTATTATATTCCTTACAAGAACTCATATTTTCTCCAAAAGACGAGTATTTAGGAAGACTTGTTCACATTAAGAGTACTATAATCAACTTCTAGAGAATCACCTAATCCAAAAAATAGAACTATATAATTCTCATGTCTTTAGAATTTAACCAAAACCAAAACCAAAAAGGCTAGTACAAGATCAGATAATCCAAAAAAGGATAACCCTTTATAAAAAGAAAATCTATTCTTAATCTCCAAAATTTTTCCAACAAAACCCAAAGTTCAACGAGGACCATTAGATAAACAATTTGTCCATAAAATTCTTCAAAGTAAACCAAAATAATATTGAAACCCAAATATTTGAAGGATTTAGTCACATAGTCTTCCAAGTTAAATCGTAACATTTATCTCCAAACAACATCAGTTGCTCCTAAAGTCTCGTATTGAAAAGTAATTAACCTAATCACATAACCTCCATGATAGGATAATCATTTTCATAAATAACCCAAAATCAACTTACTCTTAATTCATAAAATCATATAACTATAAAGAATCAATCAAACTAACCAGGGACTTCACGTAGTCCAGTGGTAGGCGATAAATACCAGTTGCACTTTTTTTTGTGGGTTCGATTCCCGCAACTTTGTCCGACGCGACGGGTTGTCACACGGTCTGCGTGTTTTCCTTTTTATAAAACTCCAAAAATAACCCCAACATGTTTTAAACTCAATAGTTTCCTTATACCTTTAATTTTCATCCAAATTCATTATGATCTCAACTCCTTAATTCTTGAAGTCTTATTTCACCACCATAAGACAAAATAAAACAATTCCCAAAATGAATAACATAATACCTTGATCATGGCATCCACTCGGTCTCATCGTCATCTTGCTCACGTAGGTAGAAGTCCCATGCATTACAACAATGATTTAGAGATCCTTCAAAATCATTTGCTTCCTCCATCCAAATACACCTCGTGCAACATGGGTCATATGGGTGTTCACAGAAAAAAAGTTTTGGAAAATAATCATGTATGACATATAATTCCAAAACATCTGATAAAACATGGTTTCTAAAAAATAGTTGGACCGAAATTGAGTTGAAACTTTCTATCATTGGTCCTTTTAAAATACCATAAGTATGTGATGTGAGACTATATTTTAAAAGCAAATATAAATATGTTGCGCAAGGGTCTCCTTCCTCAGCACCATTTTGAAAATCATAATATGCTTCAAATTCTTGTGATAAGGTAAAATATTTGAAAATACCTTGATAATATTTACCTCTCTTGAAAACATGAGAATATTGTGAAAATAGTATTTTTCTAAAAACAACCCATGATCCACGATGATAACGAGGTATAGCGGAGGTGTTTGATATCTCAAACAAATGCTTGCAAGTGAGTTGTATGCTAGAAAAAGTTTCACAATCATCCGAAGATGACTTTGCAATAATTATTGCAAGCATGTCATCAGGAAGAGATAGAGATACCATTTGAGATCCTCCTCCTTCCATTCGTAACCGACTTTACTTGACCTGAAAAAAAAAATTTAAAACAAGGATTTAACTGAAATAATAGTTATAGGGACTGATCATGTGCCTCACAAAAACTCTTAATCCCTAAAGTTGTCTAAACTGACCTTTGATACCAACTATAAGGCCCCAGCCTTAAACCTTACTTAATCTTGAGTTATTACAAGATCACACATTGAGGATCTTTTCTGGTTTAGAGTTTTAGAGATTTAGATCATGAAACATTCATTACATTCCACATTTAAACAAAGTGGTTACATAAAAGACAATATTCATTCTTCCCATCAACGGAAACATATTTAAAATAAAACATGGATTCTTTCTTGACACATCCATGACACTATCATCACATCATGTACCTTTCCCTTGACCTGTGAAAAATATTTCAAAAACATGGGATGAGAATAAAAAGCTCAGTAAGTGTTATAAAAATATGGAAAGGAAACATGAGTTCATATATACATTAGAATGAAATCACACTTTACCCATAAAACATAGGCATATCAAATCATGAATAAATCATAGAAAACATAAGATATAAAGGTAACTTGAGGCATTAATAAAATTCTTACGTAGGGAGTAACCCTCTTGGTTACGTTTGGAATACCCATCAGAGTATATTCCCTAAATCTCTTCGGAGAAACCTTAACGTTTCACTCCTTCGCGTTACCCAATGCATTGGAGAGCTATATCGGGTTCACCCGCCCTTAGTTTATCACAGAACCACCCGTTCTTCATAACAATTCCCAAGAACCATAACATAATCGTATCACATAAACATGAATAAAGGAAACATAACATTTCCACATTTCAATCACAATATAACATTTTAGGATATTGAAATAATGAATCCATTCAAAAAGAAACCATTTCCAAAACCATTTAAAACATTTAATAAAGAGATTTTTGAATCAAAGTGTCCCATACCACCTTGAAGCTTTTAACATTTTAAACCATTAATATCCATATAAATAAATCCTTAAAACCATTTTGAAAACATGGATATTAATAAGAACAAATAATTAAAACATTTAAAACGATATTTTGGTTAAAGGGGTTTTACCAAAATTAGAGACACTTGAATACAATAATCGAGGAATAACATTTAGTCAGAACTTTATAATATCATGAGAATAAAAGGATTCATGATATAATACTCCAAAGGACAGTATATACACCATATAAGGGTGAATTGGTGCATAACAACAATGAACCCTCAATAGAAATGTCAAATGTTATGAAATCCCTTATAAAGAAGGTATCCTTAAATTAAGGACAAATAAATCTCAAAAATCTGTGTGACAAATATATATACACCCAATATATGTGGATATTAAGTGTAAAACAATAAAACGTCATTCACACATATTCGATGGATGACATATTCAATGACTACAAGTTGAACCCAAAGAAATCGAAATTGGGTTAAAAAGTTCCCTTGAAAGCCTAACGGCATCACATCAAAAAGAGTTGATGAGAGATAAAATGAGTATCTCATCACTTGGACATAAAATTTACATCAACAAGGATATATGAGAACATATCCCAAAATAACAATATGTAAATTAAAAGACCCAACAAAAGAAGTCTTTTAAAAAAGAGGAGGGTGAAAGGTTCCCTTACCGACTTGGGTATCTTTCAAAACATACACCCCATGAAAGAAGGACAATAGATCATTGATGTAAATACTCATAAACGAAAGTATATTACACAAATAGTAGAATAATGGGCAGTACATACACCACTCAATGGAATTTGTGGCAAATGTAGCATAAATCTCACGAGAATAAAAGTGAGATGAAAAATCTCTTACGAAAACTCGGCAGCCTAACGGCGCCACATAAAACTTCCGAATATAGATTGATGAGATCAAATAGGGCATCTCATCACATTAAAATAAAATGTACAGAAAGAGGAATATAAAAGAACATCCCCCAACATTACAAAGAGGAGCCTAAAAGAAGTGACATAAAGAAGAGTACTTAAAAAGAAAGAGAGAGGTTAGATCTCTTACGAAAGTTCGGCAGCCTAACAGCGCCACTCAAAACTTCCAAAATGGATTGATGAGAGAGAATAGGGTCTCTCATCACATGAAAATAAAAATTACAGTAGGAGTAATATAAAATAACATCCCAATCATAAGAAATATGATCTTAAAAAGAATGACATAAAAGAGTGTACTTAAAAAGAAAGAGAGGTGTAGGATCCCTTACCTCGGGTCCGACTTGACTCGATCGTTCTTTAATCTCCTGAATAATAAACTTGAGTTAATTTATACTTCCTTAAAAACCTTTTTCAAGTTCATTATTCCTTTTATACCAATTATTACCATGTCATAAACATTATGTAATCATTTAAGTTAATAAAATTTGTTTTGCCGATATTTGGATCTTAAGTCGAAAGTGGACTTCTTACAATTACATGTTGTTCGTGTGGAAAAATGTTTATTATATCCAGTTTTTTATTCATGATGTAGATATCATATATGTCATATATATCCAGTACATGCATGCATTTATAACATTACATAATCATTTAGAGGTAAGAAATGAAATGCACCGTTCATGGAGACGGTAAGCCGTACGTACGCATGAACGCTACTTTCATTTCTATTTCGTATTTTATAGATTGGAATAATAATGATATAAAGGTATATTATAATTCCAGTATAATATAATATATAATATCATATTTCCATCCTTTATACATCCCACATATGGTATTTAACGAATCAAATCACTTTGAGGGGGCGGTAGTCCGCACTTCCTTAAATGAAGATATCGCGTATACCAATAATGGAATCCATAAAGGTAAGACAAAAATGAAAAATACAGAAGCTTAAGGAAAACATAAACATATTATATATCATATATAAAAATAGTGACATCATAATGGCCACCTTTTAAGGTGTTAAATGAGTATTGAACAATCATCGTTTCGGGAGGCAGAATTTCACCATCCACGGAAACCGTATGTTCTTTAACCATTTGATGTAGTTGTGTGAGAGTGTAGCTCAAATAAATCTTATACCGAAATCCTAGTATATTTAGGATACTGGTTTTGTTACAAAAGAAATAAATAAAAAGAGTTTAGGGGGTTGGAGAAGCAAAATAAAACAAATGAACATGAGAGAATGAATTACCTTTAAAAGTTTATCTCCTTTTGATTTGAGCCTAAAGGCTTCCTTTGAAAGGATTCTGCCCAAAGGGAATCCTCTAGGATGAGGAGAGGGATGTGGAGAGAGTAAATGGGCAGGGTTTGGCCGAGCCAAAGTCTTGATGAGTGTGTGAAAAGAGGTAGAGGTGGGGGCCTTTTATAAGAGGAGAGGAGGGGCACTTTTGGAATGTAAGGAAATATTACTTTATTTGAAAATGTGTTTCGGTTTTAAAAGGTCCCACATTGATATATTTAGTGGATAAGGTTATAAGGGATAGAAATCCACCCATCCAATAAGTTTTGGACATGTTTAGTTCATAGATATTACATTATATTTCCATTTTATTTTAATCGTTAAATAATGATGTCATCACTGCATCATTATGATGTCATAAATAATTTAATTTATTTAATGTCTAAAAATTATAAAAAAATTACTATGATGTAGGAAATCTTTTTATCTTTCCAATTACTATTTATAATCAAAAATATGACTTGTATAACCCTACTTAAAATTTTTTTTAGTAAAACATATCATGTTTGTGTCAATTTTACTTTTCCATTAAATAAAAATATATTATTGTGATTTTCCAACTAAAGTGGTTCCATGGGGTCCCCAAGTTGGACCATGGCTTGTCTTGGTCGTACATGACTCACCCAATATGTTTAGGACAAGTGTTATGGTGTTTTCACATTCTTATAATATCATTTTTACCTTAAACTACAATAATTACCACTAATCGCGATTAAAAACTTAATAAGTTACTATTCACCAAAAAATTATTTTTATCCCATTGAACCACATTTTACTTCTTAATGACAACCATGTATGTCGGATTTTCAAAATTCAATACACATTAGTGGTAAACTTTCATTTAACTGAAAAATCAGTTCGCTTGATTACCACTTAGTGGTTTCACTATTCATCAAAAATTGGAGTTTTTCAGAAAAATACCAAAACTTCACCCTAAGATATATTTGATATTCCGAATTCAAAAATTAAGTCCGTTTTAAAAAATTAAAAACATATTAGTCACATTAATTAATTTAATAATTAATTCTCGTTGTCAGAGCAAATAGCGTGTTTTTATAAAACAATAAGTATCAAAAGATTGACACTAGTTTAAGTCTAATTTCAAAGTGAAATTAATTCCAACGACCACTATTGGATTTAATGGTAAAAATATTTTCTAATTTCACTTTAAAACCAATTAAAAATATTATCTAATCATATTAATAAATTATATTAAAAAGAGATTTTGAATCAAAACACAACATTTTACACTATTCATTAAAAAAATTGAACTCTATCGGAAAAATACCAAAAAATTACACAAAGTAAAATTTGATGTCCCGATTCTTAGTAAGAGTTTTATTTGGTCCAAAATAATGTTTAAGAGTGAACAAAACTATATTTAATTATGTTTCAACATCAAAAGGTGATAAGTGAACCTTTAGTGAAAACTAAGGCATATACGCCTAAAATTGAATTCTTTCTGTATTTTAAGCCTTTATCTTTTATTGGATAAATGTAAAAACATTTAAAAACATATATAATCATATTTTAGTTATTTCTATCCATTCCCGCCAATACAACGGCTACATGTTAACTACCATTTAAAATAATATTATTAGAGTGCAACGTAAGATTCCCAAGAAACTCGTTGTTGCGTGTTGGGTACGCCATCGAGCATAGCGTCCCCTTTAAAGTCATATTAATATTTTATTTACAAATAGGGATAAATATGAAAATGTCATATTCTTTATTTACATGGGGTGTTACAATAATGGTTAAAAGATTGATTTAAATATCTTATAGAAACATATTCATCTTTATAATATCTTTTATGATATTTTCAATACATCATCTCACCATTTAATTGTTAGTATTTAGTTCTTTCCATTATTTTGGGTGTGTTCTTTATATGATTTCCCTGGATGGTTTGAATTTGATTTTCTCATTGTATGGAAATAAAATTCCATAAGTGGAATGAAAATATATTTATGTGTTTCCATATTATATAATGATACCATAAATCAATTTTTATCACATATGATGACAGATCATTAGATAAAACATTAATGATGTTTGTTTCGATCATTTTAGGTGGTTCCCTGATAATCATGAACTTGATTCGTTATATAATATAATTTTATGCCTATAAGATCATTAAAAAATATTAAATAGATTAAAAAATTAAATTTAAATTCTTATTCAACCATTAAAATGGATTTTTTTGTTAGTTTTTAAGGATGTATTGGAAATTTGTGTCACATCTTCCATGATTTTTGTAAATTTGCACATCATGGATGGTGTTTTCATTTGTAGAATAAGATGAAGAGGAAAGGAATAAAGACGATGAATCTTTTACAAGAACATTATAACCAAAATAATATATAATAATCAAGAGATTTCATATATACTGGATATGTGGAGGGTAATATAGTATAAGTAAAGAATGGAATTGGAATGAAAAAAAATAAAAAAGTAAGATAATTCTTACTATTGATATCTTCCCCTTTAGATACTCTTTAAGGCCTTCGGTTTTGGACATTTGGTGATACCAAAAGGTCTTGGACATGGGGAAAATATTTAGGTTGCAAATTTCTTATAACAAAGATAATTCTCATGGCTTGAGAGGTATGAGAGAAAGAGGGGGATGAGGGTTGTATTTATATTGGAGGAGAGGAGGAATATTTCATTATTTTAATGATTATTAAATTTTTTTTGCCCAAGACTATGAATAGACTAGATTCATGTTACCCAAAATAGTAATATTTTCATGTGTGTTCGAACCATGTAGGAATTTATTATCATTTCATTTTCTATGATTCAGTAAATCAATTATTTAAAATTTATAGTATTTTATCGTATTTTACTATTAAAAAAATCATGAATTTCATAAAAATCCCAAAAAATTTACTTTACCATTTTTTCATATGTTGAATTAATGAATGAAATCCATTTTCTGAAAATAATATTTTAATTATTATTAATTTAATTACTAAATAAAATAATTTTTTTCAAAAAATAACAATTTTAAATCAATAACTCATTTTTTAGCACATTGAAAAATTAATAAACTTCTCATTATCTTATAACCATAATAAAATAAAATTATAATATGAGTTACTATTCATAAGGGTCATATTACAGTTCCTAAGGGTATGTTACTATTCATAAAAAAATAATTTGGTTTTATCAGACTCTAAAAAACATTCTGATCACAACCATAGATTACCATTTTTTGAAATTCAAATCATAGAAGTAGAGAAATTATGTTTAAAGATTTTTTTAACTATCTATTTAAAAAAAGTTTCATGAAATTAAATTTATTTTTTAAAAACCATTGGATGTTACATTATCCACCCCTTTAGAAAATTTCTCCCTCACAATTTTATATACTTATTAAAAGAATGAGGTTACCTTTCCCTCATAGTTTTTTCAGATTCCCAATTTTTCTTCTTAAACCATGTTTTTTCTCTACAAAACCATTACATAGTGGATTACCTTATTCCTCAATACTCATTCCCTTCTATCAAAAATATGAACTGGTTTCTCTATGTTCGAATGGTTCTCTTCCAACTGAACTATTTATGGGCTCAGGACCTGAGATGAATGAAGCACATAATTTTTCAACCACGAAACATGAAAAACATTGTGTACCTGAGATAAAATTGGTGGAAACGCTACTCTATAGGTGACCGATCAAACTTCTTCCAAACTTTTATGAGTTCCAATGAACCGTGGACATAACATTCCTTTCTTACCATAAAACATAACACTTTTCCCTGGTGATATTTTAAGAAAAACATGATGAACTACGTCAAATGGAAAGTCATTCCTCCTATTGTCTGCATAACTTTTATGCCTTCTCTGAGTTGTCCTCATGTGTTGTTGGATCATCTTCACTTTCTCAGTCACATCCTCTACTAATTTAGTTGCCATAAACTTTCTTTCCCCAAAATCATCCCAAAAAACTGGAGTTCCACAATGCTTCCTATACAATGCCTCAAAAGGCTCCATCTGTATAGTGGAATGAAAATCACTGTTGAAAGAAAACTCAACTAAATAAATATATTGATCCCAACTTTCCTAATATTCTATTGAACAAGCTCACAGAATATCCTCCAATGTCTAAATCATTCATTTTTTACTTCCCTTCTAATAGAGGATGAAAAGTTGTTATAATATTTAATTCATTTCCCCAAGATTTCTGAAGGCCCGTCCAAAAATTAGTACTGAACATGGGATCCCAATTAGATAAAATTGAAATAGGAACTCCCTGTAACAAAAAAATCACATTCAGATACAATAGATAATGTTGATCTAAAGACTTTTTATATCAAAAAGTGAAAAAATGTGAACATTTATTCAGTCAATCAACAATAAACCTTATTTCATTGTTACCTTGAGAAGTATTTGTTATACCCAAAATGAAATCCATGGATATATTATACCATTTCTAATTTGGCACTACTAAATTTGGAAGCATCCACTTCAGTAACTACTTCTTTGCATTACCCTGTTGATATATAAAACATTTGAAAGTAAAATCTCTAATATCTCTCTTTATTCCATCCCTCATGTAATACTCCCAATGGTCTCTGTACAAATTATTACTGCCAGGATGAAATGAAAATGGAGAACTACGAGCATCACACAATAATTCCTTCATCAACTGAGAATCATAAGGAAAACAAAACCTTTTTCAAAATCTTAAAACACAATATTTATCAATGTTAAATAATTTAAACTTACCCATTTTAGCTAATTCAACCTTTTTTGTAGCTCATGATCTTCCGTCAAAGCTTTATTAATTCTCTCTGATAATGATTTTTGTGATGAAACCTAAAAACAAAACAAAGATATTTCCTACAAAAATATATTTTAAGACAAAATTCCTAAAATCATAAATCAAGGGATCATGTTCCAAATGTATTATGGTTAATTATGCATGATGTTTTTGACTCAATGCATCCTCAACTTTTTTGGCTTTTTAGGGATGGCAACAAATCATGAAATCATAATCCTTTATTAGTTCAAGACATTATTTAAGCCGTAAGTTTAATTATATCTAAGTGAATATATACTTCATACTTTTATGGTTAGTATATTTTTTACATTTGGCTCTATATAAATGATGCCTCCAAATTATCAAATAAAACACTGCTACCAATTCCAAATCATGTGTAGGATTCTCTAGCACATGTTATTTTAGTAATATTTAAAAATATTAAATTACTTGATCATACAGCATCAAACCACAACCAAGTCCCTTCAACGGCGAATCACTATCATGGAAAAACCCACCATTTTGGGAAGTGGAGGAAAAAAATTAGAGCATTCACTAATCCCTTCTTTAGTTCATGAAAAAAAACAACACATTCTTATATCCAAATAAATTTAACAAATTTTTGGGTTAACTTAGTTTGTGGTCTTCTAGAATTTTTTTAACAAACGGTCATTAATAACATGCTAATAAAATAAAACTATGAATATATATAACATTTTTAGGTTTTTTACTTGCATCAAAGACTTTTGTTTTTGCAGGATCAACTATTATTCCATCCTTATTTTAAATGATCCCATGAAAAAAACCTGTTGCAACCTAAAATCACACATTATGAATTTTCTATAATATTTATTTTCCATCATGGTTCACAAAACAACCCTTACTTTTTTTTCATTCTCCTCTTTACTCTTAGAAAATACTGGAATTTCATCAATAAACACTGCCACAAAATAATCCATGAATTCATGAAATATTATATTCATAATATATAAGAATAAATAAGGTGAATTTGTTAAGCCAAAAAACATAACAATAAATTCATAATGACCATATCTTGAACAGAATCCTGTTTTTTGGGATGTTATCCTCTTTCACCTTCAACTGATGGAATCCGGATCTCAGTCATTCTTGGAAAAGTACTGAAATTCCTATAGATGATAAAGAAATCATTGATATGAGGGAAAAGATACTTATTTGTAATAGTGAGTTTATTCAAATCTCTATAACCAATGCAATTTCTCAGGGAACCAACTTTTTTTAATGAAAAATAATAATAGCACCCCATGATGAAGGGCATAGATGATTGAATCATTAATAAAGAATCCCCAAAAACATATTTTCAAATTCAATAAGTACCATTTGATCAATTTGATATTGTGGTTTTGAAATTTTCTAAGCATCAGGAATGAATTTGACTACCCGATTGTGTATGATACTAGGTCATCAAGAAAAATATAAATGTATTCATTTACCACTAGCGCATCATTAATATGTACTGCTCCCTTGTTTTCAATAATATGATAAAGATAAAATTCATTTCCATATTTCAACATTTTTTCAGCTTCCTGTAATTTTTTTAATTTTATGGGTCATTCTTATTTAAAAACTAAAACACTTAATAAATAATAACATCTTTGGCTCTACAGTCAATATTATCAAGATTAACAGAAAGTTAATCCATCTCGATAATGACATAATACTCTACTATGGTCAAAATAACATGGTTTATAGCTAAATTATTTCACCAGAACATAATATAAAAATACATATAATTCCACATTTCCATAATATTTCCCCTTAGTTTTTTAAAAATAAGTTCAGGACTCATTTGTTATGGTGATATTTTCAATTTACCAAAGCATTCCTCAGAAATAAATGACTGTGTAGAGCATGTATCAAACAAAACATGAGAAAAATCTATGTAAATAAACAAGGTACCTAATACAACTTCATTGGATGGCCCAACTTCTGCTAGAATTTTCACAAAGGATCTCATTACAATTATCGACATATAATATCACTTCTTTACATCATTCGGATCTCTCATTGGGAGTAATTTTCATAATGACCCATCTAACCGCATTTAAATTATATTATAGTTTACCATTCAGGATTACTCTTAGGATTATAATCATTACAATCTTTGGCCATATGTCCAAACATTCCACATCAAAAAAACATCTCAGTTTTGGTATGGAATTCCTCAGTGTTCTTTTTCCACACTTTTCACAAACTTGAAACCAAAATATCTTACCATTATATTTCTTTGGTTGATTATTACACATCACATGTCTTATTTAATTTTTCTTCTCCTTCCTGACAATATTCACCTGATCATCCTCAAACTCTGTCTATACCTTCTAAGCACATCACACATGGTTCAAATAGCTTTTGATTTCAAGGGAGGCTAATGCCCTTCGAAACCTTCACTTCAATCCTGAGTAAAAATGATTGATTTTTCTATCAAGATCCAAAATAAGATTTGGTGCTTACCTTGCTAGTTGGATGATGTTCACTTCATACACGTCCACTAAATCATCCTTCTCTTTCATAAATTCACGTAATTTCTTCTCCATCATAAGTCGCATCACCATAGGAAAATATTTGTCCTGGAAAATACTTTTAAATTGATCGCACTCTAAGGACTCAATATCCTCTCTATCCCTGATATTTTTACCATTGAAAACAACTGATCATATTCACCTTAAAAATGATATATGGTGAGACGTACCTTTTGATTATCTAAACATCACATAAAAATGAATATCTTTTCATTTTCATTAATCCAACCATTAGCCATTATCTTTTCCAAATATCCACTAAATTTATAAAGGTGTTGTCTCATAAAATATTCGACTATCATAATGTTCCTTTGGGGTAACTGTATTTTTTCTCTTTCATGGATTTCACCACCATTTATTTCCTACGTAAACTAAACCATTATTATCAAAAACTGCTCAGTTCAAATCCCTACCATTCGGAGCTGCAGATTCGGAAGGATATCGTTCTATTGGTTCCTCTCCTATTCAACATCCTTGTTTTTTCTACGGAAAACCAATCTAAACAAACACATATTAGTCAAATAAAAATAGTAATAATTATATGTTATAACATTTAAAATTAACCATATTGTAAAAATTATTTATGGTATTCTATTATCATCATCCTAACCCCTAAAATTATATAAACCATCCAATTATACCAACTATTAGGACCCAGCCTTATTAAATTACATAATACTATATTTAGTAAAGAACTCACTTCCTTTCACATTTATGAACATTTCAATTTTATTGATTTAGATAATTGGGATAGAATACATTTATAATATTCCCCATTAATATAGAGTGGATTCCATTAAAATAGAATTTGTTTCTTCCAAAATATAAAACCTTTCGATTAAATCATGATTTTATTGAAAAATCTCCATAACATTTATCATTGCTTCCTTATTTCTCTTACACATCCTTATAACCTATGAAAATAATTTAAAACATGGGATTATCATAAAAATTTTGTGTATGTGATATAAAAATAATTAAATAACACATTTTTCTATGAAAACGTGAAACATATAAAATCATATTAAAAAAGACATACCTATCTCCCATATAAACTTACTTTGTGAAACATGGGATTTCCTTAAGATTTCCAAAAAACATATATAAATTTATAGAATCCCAAAGGTATCTAGGAGAAGTAAATACATAACCTTGTAACCCTCTTAGCTACCTTATAATTTGTAACCATCACATCTACCTTACAATTTATCCCCCTTGGCTACCAAATCATGTAACCATCGGAGTTACACTTGGAGTAACATTATAGCCGACCTCCAACAAAAACATACCCAATGCATTGGAGGGAAATATAGGTCCCACCCATAATCTGGAAAAATTCCCAATAACTAAAAAATAAACACACGACATGAATATTCTCATAAAAACATTGCTTTTTAATGTTGTAAAATAGAATTTTAGAAGAAGATTTTACAAGAAAATCCCCTTAAAAATTTCATATAATTGATATAAGAAAAAAGATAAGGGTAGGAATATATTTATACACTATAAATAATCTTAATAAAATATAATATAAACAAAAATTCATCACATAAATGATCTCCAAACCACCCAATAAATGAACTAGAAAGTTAACCCAACGAATTGAAATTGGGTTAAGAATTCCCTTACATAAAATATGTTTAAACATCCAGTATAATGGTTAAAATAGAGTTATTATTATTTTGAAAAACCTATTTACATTATAATATCTTATATGATCATTTCATTTCCTCATTTCACCCTGTAATAGTTAGTATTGTGTTCCTTCCATTATTTTCGTTGTGTTATTTACATGATTTTCCATGGTCAGTTTGTATTTCATATTCATGTCATATGGAAATGAAATTATTTAAGTAGAACTAATTGGTATTCAGGTTTTTCCATAATATATAGTGAAACCATAATTCGTTTTTTATCATATATGATAATGGATCATTAGAAAAATCATTAATGATGTTTGTTTAGATAATTTTTTTCGGTTCCTCGATAATCATTAACTTGATTCATTATGTAATTTAATTTCATAAATATAAGTTCAATACAGAACATTAAATAGGATAAAAAATTAAATTTACATTTTTATTTAACCATTAAAAAGGTTTTATGAGCATATTTGAAGGATGTAATGGAAATTGGAAATACATCATCCATGGTTTTAGTAAATTTGAACATCACATACAATGTTTTCATTTATAGAATAAGAGGAAGAGGAGATAATGAAAGATGATGAATATTTTACATGAACATGATAAAATAATGAATATATGAAATTATGGAGATTTAATACCTCCTGGATAAGTGTAGGGGAAGAGAGTATAAAGAAAGAGAGGAATTGGAAGGAAACACATGTAAGAGGAAGATAATTCTTACTCTTAATCAATTATCCTTGAGATCCTCTTTATGGTGTTTGGATTTGGCCTTTTGGTGAGACCATAAGGTCTTGGATGTGGGTTAGATCCTTAGGGAGGGAATTTGTTAGAGCATAGACAATGATCAAGGCTTGAGAGGTGTGAGAGGTAGAGGGTAATGAGGGTGGTATTTATAGTGGAGGAGATTATGGGTTTTACAACATTTTAATCATTATTATAATATTTTTCTCATGAATATGAATAGTATTTATTGATGTGACCCCAAATAGAAATAATTTCTTATGATTTTGAACCACTTAGCGATACATCGGCCTTGCATCACTTATAATGCAATAAAACAATTATTTACCATTTATCCTAATAAATAACATTTCACTATTCATCAAACATTCATGAATTTCAGAAAAATCGCATAAATTCACACATTCCATTTTTCAATGTGTATAATTTAAAAATTAAGATCATTTTTTAAAATAATTTTCTATATATTATTAATTTAATTATTAAATAAAATCATAATTTATTCAAAAATAACAATTTTAGATTTATAACTCCTTTTTTAACACCTTAAAAAATTACTCAACATATCATTATCATATAACCTAAATATAATTAAATAATAATATGAATTACTATTCATAAGGGTCATATTAATATTTATATTACTATTCATAAGGTTGTTTTACTATTCACCAAAAAATAGTTGGTTCTGTCAGACTCCAAATAACATAATGATCACAACCATAGATGGCCACTTTTAGTAATAAAAATCATAGAAGTGGAAAATTTTTGATTAATAGATAGTTATAATTATCTACTTCAAATATTGTTTCATTAATTTTAATTTATTTTTTTAAAACCATGGTGTGTTACAAACATCCTAACCAACAATTTCATTTAGAGTTTAAATATCATTAACGACATCATCTCTACCACCTTCAACTAGATCACCACTAGGAAGTTCATTGGAATCACTCAGGGTATCATTTAAAGAACACATATATTCCATATATGACTCAATAATACTAGCATCATCAGACCGAAGTGATTGACTGATAACTGATATAGCTTTCAATAACATATCGATTATCATCTTACTTTTTTCATTCTCCTTTTTACATCTTTAGTGCTCCTCTAAAACTATTTTTTTCTTCTCCTGCTACTGCATATGATCTTTGTAGCTCAATAATGATACAGCCTTAATCTAAGCCAAATGAAGACCAATACCTGGAGGGGATGGTGTTTTTCTCGGGTCCATATAGGACTCTTCCTTGGTTCTTGTCACCTAAAACCTAACTCAAATGATAATTCGACCTAACGATGTCATCATCTTTATCACCAAGGGTATCTAGGGCAGTATTTTGAAAATATAAGAAAGATATCTAATTATTAATTTCATTTAATATTTGATATATAAATAAAAAACAGACAATCTGGTCTTGCTTTTGTTCATTTATTGCACAACCATATTTTTTCATCCTACTGTAGAAAAATAATTTATTTTGAGTTAGATGAACTTTGATTCCCAAAATAGATTTCTACTAATGTAATTGATTAATATACACATATTAAAAATGTACACATTTCATAATCTTGAATAGAAATAAAATGGAAAAAAATTACAAAAAATTAAAATTCATAATTAATATGATAAATATTTAAGAAAAATTTTACATTAGACCTAAATTCCAATTCATAGTTATGCATAAAAGAATAATGGATAATTGGCCTACATGCCAAGTGTCCAATTTTCCTAGAGCCCTAATGGAAAATTGGCCATTATTTCTAGAGGAAAATTGTCCATTATGCCTAATTTTCTATTGGAAAATTACCCATTCGACCTATTGTCCAATTAGACCTTAGTCCTATACCACAATTGGACATTATGAAGTAATTCCTAATAGGGAAATTGGACATTAGGCCAATATGCCAATTTTATATTGGTCCTATAGGCTTAGTGGACTTTACGCCATTATGCCTAACTGTCCAATTGGCCAGTAGGCATATATGGAAACTAGATATTATGCCATTAGGTGTAATGGATTATAGTCCAATTATCCATTTGGCCTATTGGAAAATTGGCCATTTTTCCTATAGGCTAATTGTACATTAGTCTTAATACTCCAATTGGCAATTAGGCGTAATGGAATAATGTCCCATTGTTCTATTGGGCTAATGGCCAAATGGAAAATTGGCCTATTAGGCCTATGTGCCAATTGTCCATTTGATATAATAAGTCCACTTACTGATATGCAAATATGACAATTGTACATTAGGACAACAGTCCAATTATAAATTAGTACTATAGGTCAATTTTAAATTACGCAATTAGTAATAATAAGAAAATTATTAATTAGGTATAATTCCCTATAAAATAATTTCCCAGTAGTTATGTAGGGAAATTGTCCATTATGCATATAGGCCAATTAGGCATTATACCATTAGGAATAAGATGACAATTAGTCATTAGGACTATTGAATAATTGTCCATTAGGCCTATAAGAGATTTTTCCATTAGGCATATAGTCCAATTAGACATTATTCCATTAGGACTAATGGGCAGTTAACCTATAGGCCTAATGACCAATTGTTTGTTGGGCGTATAATCCAATTAGGAGTTATCCTTATAGGGAAATTTATTGTTAGGCCTTTAGGTCAATTGGTCTCTTGGACAATTAGATGTTATTCCATTATTCATAATGGAAAATTTTCTTATATGCCTAACATCCAATTAGTCATTAATCTTATGGGTCAATTGGCCATTAGGACCATCAGGTCCATATTCGAGTGGGATGTTATGCGTATGGGCCAATCGTTACTTAGGCCTATAGGATAGTTGTACGTTAAGCGAAATAGGAAAATTGTACTATAGGCCTATAGGACAATTGTCCCTTAGACCTATAGGTTTATTAGCCTTTAGGCCTATAGGCCAATTGTCCTTTAGGCTCGTATGCCAATTGGCCTTTATAACTATAGGAAGATATTCCCTTACACATATAAGTGACTTGACCATTAATCCTAATGGAAAATTTTCCTATATGCATAACTGTCAATTTGACTATATGAATAATATGTCAATTGGCATTTGGGAATATATGCTAACTAGAACATAAAGCATAATAGGCCAATTGGGAAATATGTCTATAGTCTAATTAGTTATTAGGACTATTAGTCCTATTTTCCAATTGGACATTAGGTTTATAGGCCAACAGGCCATTTGACCTATAGTCCAATTGTCCATTCATCTTATAGGCCAATTGTACATTAATCTATTAGGCCTAATGGCCAATTGGTTGTTGTACCTAATAGGATAACTAGTCATTACCCCTATAGAAAAACTATCCATTAGGCTTATATGATAATTTTCCATTATGCCTACAGTCCAATTGGCTATTAGGCATATATTCCAATTGGATTTTAGGCCTATTGTTTAATTGTCCATTATTCCATGAGGCCTAATGCCCGATTATCTGATTGTCTTAACGAACAATTGTTCATTAGGACTAATAGTCCAAATGTTTGTTAGGCCTATGGGATAATTGGTCGTTTGGAATAATAGTCCAATTTTCCCTTATTCCTATAGGCTAATTATCCCCTAGTCATATATGGTAATTGTCCTTTAGGCCTATAAGGTAATTGGACTTTAGGTCTATGAGCCAATTGGACCTTATGCCAAAAGTCCAATTGCCCCTTAGGCCTATAGGAAAATTGGACCATAGGCCTAATAGGCCAACGTGACATAGTCCTATAAGATAATATTCTATAAGGCCTCTTAGGCATATATGCTAATTAGATAGTATCCCTTTAGGAAAATTGATCCTTTTTCCTATTGGACTGATATGCCAATGGGCCATTAAGTCCATGGCCCAATTGGCCATTTTGCCTGTTGGTGAATTTCACATTATGCATAAGAGGATAATTTATCATTAGGCCTATAGGCCATTTAGAAATATGGCCTAATATCCATATGAAAGGGTTATTTTTAACCTTTTATTAATGGGGTTAATTATAACAAAATGTAAAATTCATCATGAAAATATACATGTGTAACAATATAAATAAAGATTTTATTTTAATTTATATTAATGTAATGGGAGCTTCTCGTGCTTGGGCATTGTAGTGTTCCCCAATGTGTGTACATATTTCATTGAATTTTTATTCTTTTTGTTTTATCTAGATGCTTCCTAAAAAATCCAATTCATGTAAAAAAGAATTACATTTTATATGAAACCCATTAAAGATTGAGAATTAATTAAAAGCATTAGACTATTAATGTGAAATTATTTCATTGATATTTGGTTTTTGGATAGTATAATAATCTGGGAAAAACTCTAAATAATAACCAACCCCACTCTTCTTACTAACAAACATGTCAGGCTAATATTATCTCCATAACACTCCAACATCCATCAACCTTGCAGTCTTAGTAGCTTATTCATTGGGTAAGTTTAACTATCTCTAAAATGAACATATTATTTCAAATAAACACAACAGTAATATAGATATAATTTTATTAATTGTATTTACCCATTTCTGCTCCCATGTATATTTCTTTGATTTCTTTACTGAGTAGTCTCCATGAGACAAGTTCGACCAGAAAGATATCACTGTATTTGTCTCATTGTCCATAAAACATATAAATAACCATTCATTGTCACCTACCATCAGATTTCTTTAATTTTAGTGAACTAGTATATTTGTTTTGTGATTCGAGGATTTTTTACATACATGTTCACCAACAAAACCTAGTAGTAGATCCCACTAAATAAGAAAATATGGGGAAAATGAAGAAATAATAAGTAGTGGGACAACAAAAAAAAGTGATATAATTTCACATAGTTATAATAAAAACATACTACATGATACTCAATATATTGTGATGGATCAGTGGGTTGTCCTAGATCAGCTACCTCTAAATGACGTGTATGTTCAAAGATATTAAATGTGAGTTAATTTTTTTTTTCAATTTCTGCCTTTGAGAACACATCCCACATGCCGCCAGATTTTTCAAATTTTGGAACTTTTTTTCTCTCTCTCGCCAAGTCTCTAGTTTCTCACCCCGCATGGTTTTCCATTGATCCTTTCTCTGTCTTTGTCTTTGCTTCTACAAAACACTCAAAGGATCCTTCTTTATTTATATGTTCCACTTCTAAGCCCATAGTGGTTCATATATCTTTGAGAATGACCTAGAGTGTGATCCCAAAATCTTTTTCCACTATGTCTACTTAGGTTGCGGTTGGTTCCACCCCTATGGTCCTCTGTCATGACTCTATCATCAATTCCCTATGTGGCCTGAACCATATTCCCCCACATCCTTGTTTCCTGGAAGATAATGTGTTTCTCCTAAATGCTTCATGCCTCTTTATGGATGTTCTGTATTTAGCTGTTATAGAGGCAGAGGCATGTCTGAAATGGACATCGATAGCCTGTTTTGGGTCTCCTAAACCCACCCTCTCGGACTTCCATCATTTTGTCTTATGTTCGGATCTTTGGTCTCTAACTCATAAATCAGGGATGCATAGAAAACCTTTCTACATTGTCCTAGACACTGAAAATGATTTCATCCATGGGAGGTTTAGAGCTCCCGTATTTTTCGGCCTATAGAATTTATTCTTTATCTAAGTGTTTGATGGATTCCCTATAGGGGATAAAATATCCTCCATGCCAGGGTCTGGAACTATATCCTGGGTATCCTCAATGATTTTAGAAGGGTGATTTTCTGATGGCGATCAGTGATGCCTTAGGTGGATTTATGAGTTCGGATTCATGGACTAGTTGTTTTACAAATATGATGGTGGATCGATTATCTGTGGAGCTAGACCATTCCTTTCTCTTACTGTATAAGATCCTTCTTTGGGTTTAGGATGCCTTCTATTGGAGATAGGAAATAATTTACACTATCTATCCCAGGTTATGATCCCACTAAAACCACTAGGGTCACTATATCCAGGTTTGTAGAAAACATAATCAAGGGGACTAGAACCATACACCTAGTGTCACATTCGCCATAGATAGGCTGGCATCCCCATCCAGTGTGTCTACAATGGGTTTTGTCCGGCCAGCCCCTATGTCGGTCAGAGATATGATGGTGTTGGCCTATTCCCTTCAAATGAAGGCCCCTAATCCTCCTCCCCTTCCCACTTCATTGTGACCTATATAATAGCATGGATTTACTGACCTTCATCCCATGAAGCTAGCCACCCTTCTAGGACCAGGTGTTCATCCCTCACTAGTAATTCTCCATGCTTCCCAAAGGGCCTTTGTATACAGCCATCCCTGTTTAATTCCTTGTTCAGACCTACTCACCATGGCACCCCTACCCTCTATCTGGTCTTGTGGCCCCCCTTATGTCTCATATGTCGTCTTTTCTGAGGTCATTCCTTCCCAGGATGCCTCCTCTACAGGTTTCTTTGACTCTCCCGCTCAAGTCCCATGCATGTATGATAGATAAGTCCTAAAGGATCCAAAATGTACCCTCCAGTACCATCAATGGATCGGTTCCATTCTACATACTAAACATCTGATTTTCTTTCTCCCAATGTATTGCTGCTAATCAAAAGAGTAGGAGCATACACATGTTCCCAATACAAGATTAAAAATTTGAATTCTTCATCCATCTACAAAAAAGAATACATGATTTAGGGCTAGTTCTAGATTTCTATCCATTAAATGATTCCAATCCTTATTTGGGATTCCCATGACATTGGTTCCTGGGGAAAAACAAAAAATTTCACCACATGTGCAAATAAACACAAAGCCACTGATGTTGGAATCCATGAGTTCAAGCAGAATCCCACCAGAATAAGTTATTTCTCTTGACAATTAAAATTCATGGATCCATGCAGGTCGCCCCATCCAATCACAACATCTAGATTTTCTATCATAAATGTTACTTTATTGATTTGGTTTCGGTAGACAATCATCTTTTCACTACCAAGGTAACCCAAGGTAGCATTTTCACATAAAGACTTTTTTATGGGAGCTAGGATCATCACCAAATAGAAATGTTGTGGAGTTACCTCTTTGATTTAAACCCTGATAATCATCCATGGGTTATCGGGGGTGAATTTATTGTTGTTTCTAACCCAAATAAAGGAAAGGTAGGGGCCTTTCTAGAGGCAATATGGTGTGGCTTTTTTTACATAATGGCAGGGAATGGCCTTATAGATCTTCGCTTCTCCGGAGACTATTTTACCTAGTGTAATAACCAAATAGTCCCTCACCGCTCGTGGATTCGGTTGGATAGATTCATAGCCAACATGCACACCACCACATTGTACACCAATTATTAGGTGAGTTTCTTGGTTTGGGGTCTTTTAGACCATTCCCCTCTATTGGTATTTTTGATTTAGGGAAGGACCACCAGGAGGGATTTTTTTTCTATCACCAGTGGGTCAACATGTCAGGGTACCACGACTTGGTTAGAATCTTATCGAATAAACCTACCTAGGGGAACTTATGGGAGTCAATTCAAAAAAATCTCATGTGTCTCAATACCCATCTTTAGGCATGGGAATAAGTGATTCCTCCCACTAATGGAGGCATAAAGTATTATATGGAGGAAGTGTATTTCCTTAATCAGATATTAGAGGAGGTCTGGAATGATCATATCTTCCAAGAGATATCTTGAAGGAAAAATATATGGAAGATAGGTACCCAGGAAGAGACACTAGCCAATGGGTCCCAATCTCTTAATACCCAATGGGTACCCAGGAAGAGACACTAGACACATTGAGGTGATTCCCAACTAGATTTCAAACCTAGAAAATGAGGGGCTGAGTTCAATTACAGTGGATACAGAGAACAAGGATGAAATTCTAAACCCAAACCCGGATTGTGCCCTGGATCCAAATGGATTCTCGGGCTTCTTCTAAAGTGTCTCATGCAGTGAGTTTGTGTAACTTCCCATATAAAATCCTAGATGGTATTATTAATGACATAATATCTATTTATATTCCCTAGTGGATCGCAATGGATCAACAAGTGTTCGTGAGGGGTTGATTGATCCAAAACACTATTTATCTTTCCCAAGACATGATGAGAGACATTAAATTCAAAACATGCGGCTCTAACATGGTCATCAGTCTAGATATGAACAAATTATATGATCGTATGGATTGGGGATTCATTAATATTGTACTGGAAGGCATGGGATTATCCTCATGGAATATTGATCTCATTTTCAGATGATTCTCCTCATCATGGCATGAAATCACTTTTATGGTGAAGTACTGGAGGTTCTTCAAGGACACTCATGACCTAATGAAAGGATACCCAATCTATACAATGATATTAATCATCTCCTAATATGTCCTGAGTCATCTAAATAATAAGATCATGTTAGTGGATTTATTCAGTCCTATATAAGGAAAATGAAATATCATTTTATATGTCACTTAGTGTTTGCAGATGAAATTCTTATTTTCATTAATGTAGAGAGATGATTAATTAGATTCCTGAATAACGTGCTAGAGGAATACAGTTTCTGGAGTGGTCAGGTGATAAAGAAATACAATATCATTTTCTACATTTCTAATAGGTGCATACCCAGCCAAATATCTATGGTTCAAAACATCTATTCCAAGAAAAGAGGTGGATTCCCCATGGCGTATCTTGGGGCTTGAATATCATTGTGCATAATGTCCCTTAGAGACTTTAATTTTCTCAATTGCAATATCATGCGCTGAATCTTCAACTAGAAGTATAGGTATATTTCCAATGGTGGATGGATTGTTCTCATCAACGGTGTCCTTATTACAACCCATATCTATGAATTATCCTCCATTAATGTCATGAAGGGAGTCATCCAAAATATAAACAAGGTCCTCGATGGTTTTATCTAGGACTCTCTA
The DNA here is from genome assembly GCA_963277665.1 of Viscum album. Taxonomy (NCBI): domain Eukaryota; kingdom Viridiplantae; phylum Streptophyta; class Magnoliopsida; order Santalales; family Viscaceae; genus Viscum; species Viscum album. The sequence continues at coordinate 99,522,419 of OY728122.1, read as the reverse complement.
TCAAAGGGAAAACACCACAGGATTCATTGAAAAGTATGGAATGGTCAGCTAGCGACAGTGGAATCAATGATAAATTCCTCAATAATACTCTTATTTCCATACATGAAAACTTTTCATGGGTTGTCCTAGAACAACAGTCATTTTGGGGTCGAACCTTCAATTACTCTCTTTTTGAAAATCTGGTATCATTTTAGGGTCATAGATCTTCATTTATGGCCATTATTTATCCCCTTATATATGAAATTAAAATGCATTCACACATGAATTTTTGGAGGGGTGAAATCTTATTTTGATATCAAAACTAGCCTGGGGATGCTATTGGATTCCTAGGATGCCTCAAACCATTTATTTCTTTTAAGGAATCTAGAAAATATCCATCTATCATTATGGTTGTATTGGATGAGGATCAACATGACACTTTCAACCTTATTGAACTACCCTCAGAGAATGATAAATTTGTTTTAACACCATCTTCATTGGGGGACTTCACCTCTCGAGACTTCTATTGCACACGGGATAACCAAGAGATTGTGAAAAGGTGTATCTCTTTGATGTCTAGATGACCGTTTTATAAACATTGTAAGGGGGAAAGTGCAGATCACATGTTCTTCAGTGGTAACAGGGAATGTGCTATATGAATATTCATTGAGGAGTCCATAGTAATCTATAAGTGCAATATTGATGACATCTCTTTCTTAGATAGGTGGTACCATGGATTGGGAGAAAAAGGACCAAAGAATCTCTCCCACACCTTGATCATGCATGCTAGGTACTGGTTCATCTGAAAGGATATAAATAAGGCAATTCACGACGGTATTCAGTCCTCTTCTAGTTCCATCATCATATGGATGAAGAATCTACTCCTCGATATGGCTAGAATACCCAGCAATGGGCTGGAGTCCCCTCTCTTCATTGTCTTTAGGTTAGCTCTTAGGTTGATCTATCTAATAACAGAAATTTCAAGATAAAATGTTTTCAATGGAACCCTCCCTCTAGAGGCCTTAAACTCAATACAGATGGGTCTTGCAACATGGGGGTATTGCAGGGTGGAGGGGTCTTGTGTGACTCCCATGGTTCGATCATTTTGGATTCCTTCTACTGTTTGGGATATGTTTTTTCTCATCCATCATAGGGTAATGCTCTACTTACAGGTCTCAACATTTATCATTTCTCGAAAATATGTGTTTCATAGGAAAAACTGATTCAAAGATACTCCATGATATCCTTCATTGCATCTGTCCCTCTCTGTTGTCCATCACAAACACCATTAAAAATTGTATGGGATTTATCAGAAACAACATCAATGTGTTTAACTAATTTCATGAGGGGAACCAAGTCAAAATCTACATTTCCTCTCTTGATGTTATAGGTTTTGAAACCCTTTTCTTTCATACTGTGAATTCCATGAAACCCATGGGAGTCAACCTGGATAGAGGCAATTCCCTCGACCTTCACCATTAAAGACCTCCAACGGTCTATCTAGATCTGTGTGTCTTGTTTTTTGTAGCTTGTATCACATATTTATTAACAAAATGTACATGAGTTTCAATGTGAAAAAAAATGTTTGTTACAATACATGGTCTGGGTGGTCTTCATTAACTTTTGTGGAAACAGATGGAACATACACATTAGATGTTTTATGGATGTTATGAAATGGATGTTGTGTTTTCATGGTAGAATATGGGTAGTAGGATGGGGGATACATCATCATATATGGATATAGAAAAGGTTGGAACATCCGTGGGGTTTGTGTAGACATGATATGGGAAGAAGAGCCTAAAGGAGATGAAAGAGGAATTAGTGGTATCATATGTGGATGTGGCATAAACATTGGAAGTGAATAAGAAGGAAACTGGGATGATGGTGAGGGAATATATAAGAACACCCTTTGAGACTCAAAATGAGGATGCACCGATGTGGGTGAAGGGGTGTTCATAGGTGGTTCATTGTGGGAATGGGTATGACAAGTTCTCTATCTTGGTCTAGGAGCCTCCCCACTCGAACCCATGATAGTTGATGAGCTTTCAACTCTGGTGGAACTGAATGTCCGAAAAAAAATTTAATTATTATTAACATGACATTATATGTTATGCCGAAAAAAAAATATTACAATTAATATTCTCACTAAGGGATGCGAAGGAGGAAACACTTTTCGGTGCACCTGTCAATCAAGATCAAATAGTCACTTCCTTCGATGTTCTGAAATGAATGGAATAATTAAAATAATAATGAAGTGTACATTTTTTTGAAATAGTTTTAATAAATCAATCATACAACATAGAATTCAAATATAGAAGAAGAAAAGTCATAACATCATTTACTAAAAATAATTTAAAACCATGTAATATATATTTTTTTAAAACTTTTTTAAACTCAGTTTTTTAAATTGAAATAAATATAATTAAATTAATAAAAAAAATACAATACTAAAACATCATTATCATTAAAAAATACTAAATAAATATAATTATAGTAATATTATACTAATAAACTAATGTCATGGTAAACATAATGAATAATGAACATATATGGTTTCTTCAATATATTACACACCACTACTTCATGTTCAACATTAAATCTCAGAAAAAGAAAATTTGAATTTTCAAATGCATTATTTTTTTCTACTCAAATGGGGGAATCCATGGTGAAACATTCATATCCAACATCATGAAAAATATTTCCTAGGATTACATCATTAATGAAACTATAATCAGGTCTCAGATGTTCTTTCCCATAAAACACTTGTATTTTCTTTAATGCCAAAATATATGGTTTAGTGATTTGTAGAAATCAACTCATTTCAATAACTCTGAATATCCAATCATAAATAAATGAAACCTATCACACCAAAAATTCAAACCATTTATATTTTATCATTGTGACTCAAACATGAGATTAATAATCCAAAAACAATATTTTCATAATAAGCCCCTTATAATAAACATCATCATATCCAGTCCGACTATGAGATGCATAGGTATAAAAATCCATTATAGATGTTAATATAATTCCATCATGATGTGTTCTAGATTATCTTCTTGATCAATTATAAAAAATTAATATACATTGATTATTAAATATTTTAATTCATGAAATAATGAATTGGGACTAAAATCAAACATTATTAATTCTTGAGAAATAGAGTCAACTGGTAATCTCATGACCAGAAATATTAATTAATAACCCAATTAAAAGGATATCTATATTTTAATCTAATTAATGTAATGTTCATTCCTTTGATTTCTACCAATACGGAAACTATAGACTACACAAATCCTCCCTCCTTCTCAACTTCAATGATCGATGAACTCTATGTATAATTTTCCTATTTTCAATACATAAAATGATAATAAAAGTATATGGTATATTTTAAATATCATAATAGGAGATAAAATAGAAATATTCAAATTACATACTCAATATTTTCATTGAAAAAACCACTGTTAAATAATATTGTTCGATGATCCATACCATGCTCTTCAAGAAACAATGTAGACAATGTATAAGACCTAATAATTAATCATATATGGGGAAGAGAATAAAAAGGGTTATCAATTTCCACATGTTATTCAAGGTCATTTCTCATTGGAAGCTTATGTATAGTGATCACATTAACAAATACATTGAAAAAAATCTATACATTCTTGAGATAAATAACCTCTCACAATCAATCCATTGGGATAATACCTTTTTTAGGAATATGATTTCACTGAGAAAACATTTCTTTTAGAAGGTCACCTGCACAAAAATGAATCTGGACACCAAGATTTTTTTCTGTAGAAGGATGGTTAGTTAAATCCATCATGCATGTGAAATGTTATGGAGGAAAAAATTTCTATCTCACGGAAAAATAAGGGCACCACCTACTGCACTTTAATCAATAATGACTTGGATAACCATTTACCACTATGGTATCTAAAAAAATTCAAAATCAAATCTCTTTCACCATGAACATATTCTATTTAAAATGCCTATTGGAATAAATTAATAAAGAAACAAGTGATAATAATGAGTTTTAGGTATTTAAGTTTCAAATCCCCTTTATTAACTCATTTAGATATGTTTCTATAAAATCTATAAGGAACCTTGATATTATCCAATAATTTCAAAAATTGATATTTCTTATATAGTTTTATCCCATAAGAATCACAATGAATTTTTCTTTTGTTTTCACATATACACAAAGAATGCAGTTCTGGTTGAATACCCCTATCAAACAAGTCCTAATGATATCAGATGTCATATTTGGCCTTCCCCATGATCCTTTCAATAATGTCAAATAAAACTTCACATATATTTTTATAAATGTGTATTTCATCGAAATAAAGACAGAAAAAATTAGTTTCCCAATGTGGAAACTCAAAAAATATACTTCTTTTTTTACAATTGTAAGTGGATTCAGTATCAATATTCAACCTCTTTTTTGATTTCTACTGACCATTCCCTAATGAAAAAATAAAATCATTAAATTCATTAGGCACATAAAATCTTAAAATACATTGAGTTAGTTTTTTATTTTCAACAGTATTATCAAACCTTCAACAATTCTAATTATATAAATGATCCATTGGTAATAATCGTTCATGACCCATGGAATTGAAACTAAATGTACCATGATATTTAAGCCTTTGTGATTCGGTTTTCTTTATTAATATAAAGAATGATACATTAACCTTCATTCTATAACCAAACCTCGTTTCATAAGTAGGAAAATCATTTATAGTCCCTAGAAGGGAAACATGCATCTAAAATATATTTTTTGAAATGCATTGAATGTCTACACAACATATCCCAATGTCATCTAAACTCTCTTATTAAAGGTTGCAATTAGATGACTATAACATTACCAGGATTGGAAGGCCCATATATCAGTATACTCAAGAAGGTGATAGGTTTTTTCATACACATCCACATAGAAAGATTGTAAATATGAATAATGACTGGCTACATGCTGTGAATAGTATGAATCAAACCAAACATATTAAAACCATCACAGGATAAACCCAATACGACATTACACACATCATAGAAAAAATAAGGATTCTGTGCATAAAATTCCCTCTAGGATAATGCATCAGAATAATGATCTAACACATCATTAACTTTAATTATCTCAGTATCATGCTATAACATATTGGCTGATATTTCTGCAGACATGACTATATTTTAATGTCTACGAATCAATAGAAACTTTTAAATGTCTTTATGTGGCACACAAGATGGTGTTCCATCCAAATTTCCTTCCATCGAGATATAAAAAATTTTGTACAGTCATTATGGTCAGTTGTTTCCTCAAAAAATTTACAGAAGTCTTTTAGACAACCGTGAACTAAATTAGTACTAAATAAAATATGATTAAATAATATCCATGACTTGTAATGATATGAGTGAACATCTATATCATCATAAACAAATTCCATCAAAAAATTAATAATATAAATAGTTTGTGGAATTATAAATTCCATATATGGTTTTTCCATGATATAAGAACATTAAAAATTCCAACATGAACATTTTTTTACATTCATGATATACTGAAGCTTTGGAAACATCCATTTAAAATTTCACTCTTTCGCCATCAACATCATTAGTATTTTCCTTTTGAGTATTGAAATAATTTCCTTCCTTAACTAGAATACTCTCCCCCCCATTATGAGCACAAATGTATATATATCAAATATCAAATTCTCCGTACCAGTTCTTCATTTTTTATTATGAACTGTAGAGGATTTTCCTATCACTCCATGGTGAAACCAAACAGAACAGTTTTCTAGAAATATGGAATTTTTTATATGGTATATAACTTCTTCATGGATTATCCATGATATTCTGACACAATTATGTCATGAAAAATGTATACAACCTCCATCATAATCATTATGAATTGAAATATCAAAAAAATAAATCCATCATATTTTGAAACATGGTTGAAATATGATTGGTATGATACATCCATATTCTATACATTCAATTAAATGGAATAAACATTATCTTTCAATGAAAAATGTAAATAATAATTAAAATATTAATTAAAACCAATTTTTATATAAATTTCATCAATTCATATTAGTATCTATAAAAACAAAGAATAATAGAAATATCATATGATATAAGAAATTACCACAAAAAATGAGACATGGTGGGTATCCATGACATTTATGAATTCACTATCATGGTCAATGTCCAAAAAATCCCTCTAGGATGATCAAGAAGATAAAAAATTGGAAACAAATGAAAATATAATCATTTTTAATAATTTTTTATTAAATAAAATAAAAACACATCAAATGTTTTTCAAAACATCACACATTTCCATAAAACATATTTTTATACCAAAAAAACTCATAAGATTATTAATAAAAACCTGATATCATATGAATTTTATTCCAAAACTATTTTGTAAACAACATTTTACACTTTAATGAACATGTCAGGTAAAAATCATTTACAAAATAGTTTGAAAGAACCATGTTATTACACTTTCACATTATTTAATTTAAATACTTTTAAAATCCCACTTAATAACATATATTTGTAAACCATATAAATGATAAGAAAACATCCATCATATAGATATGAAAAAAAGTAATGGGTATCAAAAATGGTTCCATCAACGATCAACTAATTGCAAGGTGAAAACTGGGACTTCACTTTTATATATACCACATAAAGAATTGTAAATATTTGTACAAAACATAATTAAATGGAAACAAAATTAAATAAGTATATATATTCCTCAGCAATTATAACCACACAATTCATGGGATACTTCCATTCATATTTTGAATCAAAACATGCCATCAAAACTTAAAATCCATATTTTAACACAAAAAAGAAACCCAAATTGTAAGCCTAATTTTTATTATAATACCAAAAACATTTTTGATTCATTTTGAAAACAAAACATAGAATTTTTTCTAACTTAGGTTCTTTATAGAAAACCATTTCCCATCAAGATTCCATTTCAATCAAAAAATTCATCCCATTTTCCACGTGATAAAAAAATGATTGAAATTGAAAATTGACCGACAAAAACATCCAAACCATGTAGATTTCAATAAAACACTTGAAAAATATTAAAAAACTATAGCTTTTAAATAATAGGATGGAATAAATTTCTACCTATCAAAATTCGAAATAAAAAACACCATACAAATAGTGGGGCGGTCAAAATCACCTGAGGATAGATGGGGTGGATGATGTCACTATAATAGGGATGTTTAGTGGCCCAAATCACTAGAGGGTATGGAGGAGGTTGACAAAGTTCACCTGAGGGGATCGAGAAGCACTAACGCACAAGAGGGAAGTGGGTCTCTACTATGGGGGAGGGGAGGAGGAGCCTGAGCGAGATTCAAATATTTCAAGTCATATATTAATGGTATGGAAAAAAAATGTTGTTATAGACTAACCTATTCAAAATGATTTTAAAAAACCATTATTATAGGTTTTTACAAGCACATATATACCAATGGTTCTTCTAAACTGTGGGTACATATCAATTAGGATAGGAACCTTTTCCAGTGGTGTTTATAGAACAACACAAAACATCTTTTTAGATACTAATTTATCGTATGAAAAAACCCATTAGAATACATGGTTTTAATCCACTGAAGAACCTGTCAACATTTCATTCAGGTATGATAATAATCCTATAAGCATACCTCGTAATTATTGTGAAATTAACCTCATAAGTGCCAATAGATTAATCATCCTTTAACATCAACTCAACAAAATCCATTTACATTTAAATATGATGAACGTGAGTAAATTACTTAATGAAGAATAATTTCATGAACTAAAACTAATCCTTGGATTCAATTTAATCCTTATTCCTTTTATTCTTGATTAGATTCCACCAGTAGTGTGTGTCACCTTCCAACCGATAAACAATCAGAATGACATTCTAATTTTCTGAACACTAGAGATCTAATAATATATTTTCATTAGTAGTGATCTACTATAACAAAACAAATTGAATCAAAAGACCCAATGATAGACGGTGGTTGTTTTCTCATAAGGAAATCAATAAAACATTGTTCAGTTCTCTATCCATTGAAATTCATAGGTGGATTCATATATTGTCTATGTATTGTGATAATATTTTGAATTCCATCTCTCGTATCATTTGGTTGTTAAAGGGGAAAATGGATTCATTCCCTATATAATTCTACAATAACACATCTTCTTTGGGTTCCATCCATTTAATATAACCAGAAATAATAATTTCAGAAACACTTGTCATGGTGAAAACCCACATAATCATGTAAAACCACTTATATGATTTCTAAATTGTGAATCCTTAGATAATATATGGAACAGTTGGTTTTTCCAAGGTAATTCACAGAAAAAATTCTTTTAGATCCTTCATTATGGTTCATAAATATTTTATTAATTTCTAAATCATATACCCAAGGAGTTTCAAGCTAGGTTTACAGCAAGGCCTATTGTCGTGTACCAGGTTACACTCGAGTCAAGCGTGATGCCCCTTTTTAGAGTTGGTACCCTTGTTAACCTTGTTCTAGATTCACATCCACATGTAGTATATAGATAGTAATTTTATTCACTGAATCCACTCTCTTTATCCTTTACAAAAAATTATAGGACATTTTCCTATACTTTTCCTCATCCTTAATATTATCCTTTATGACATCCCTAGACTTATCCTTAGAAATATTCCAAGGTATTTCACTAAATGTTTCTTATCCATGTTTTCAAAGGATGACTAAAACATTTCTATTATACCAACTTTAATAAACCAAACTCTTCACACATGGACATTACATCACTTTTACATATAATTTCATATATTACCTAATCACACACCCAAATACAATATTAGTTTACTATCTCTATAAAATTTGAAAAAAAACATCTGGTTTAGTAGATGATATTTAATGTTTCCCAAAAAGATCCTTCCTATATTATTCCTACTTAAAACCATTCCTCGTAACATGGGTAAAGGAAACATAATAAGGGGTGACATAAAATGCCTAAATAAGGGAAAACAAGGTAGATTTGTTAACATAATAATGAGCATTAAAGTATGAGAACATGAACATGAAAATAGATAATCATACACTACATATCAAAGGTAAAAAAATGGAGCATTGAATAAATATTAGAAATTAATAACAATTGAATCCTATGTAAATAAATAACATAATCCCTGAAATCATAACAAAAGAGTAGTATATGAAATTTTTGTATAAACATGAACATGTAATATCATTCCCTATAAGTCAAGAAGCATTGATAGAACTTATTATGGAACTCATTGGGAACTACACCTATTGGGTTGGACACACCACCATCCTTAGTCATAGTAATTTCCTTATAAGGTATTGGTTTTCCCATATTTTCATATTGGATTAGGTTCCCCATCTTCCCATAGTGGATCGGGTTTCCCTATCTTCCCATATTTGATCATGCCCGCCGACATGATTCTCATCATTATCTCATGAGACATAAATCATTACCCAAATAATTAGAGGTTGATATAGGTCCCACCCATATCATAATGAAATAATAATTATATGTTCCATAAGAACATGAATAATTTATCATAACAGAATCCCATATAATGAAATGGGTCTCATAAACATCATTCAATCATAACATAAACCACAAAAAAATAAATGGGTATCCTAAATATCATTTCATCATAAACATAAATCATTCATAAAAATAATAAGAATGGTTAAATTCAAGCATACCCGAATTTAAAAATTAGTAACATAAAATAATGTAACTTAGATGGAAAATAAGTTTTTAGAGATCACTTGAAAACAATTCTTGGGGAAAATATACATTCTTATTTAAAATCATTTTATTTTATTAAAATTCTTCTCAATTTTATAAGGAAACAATTTATTTGGAAATAATATTTTAAAATTATTATGGAATAATCAAAAAATAAGGTTTCATGATAGTGGGAAACTCTGTTCATACAATATAAGCTAAAAAACATTCTTCTTGTACTTTTTATGGAAATGTGAAAAATTACCTAATTAGGAAAACAACAAATGATTCATTTCAAATTAATTAAACAAATTCATAAATGGGTAAAATTGAATTTCATAAATTTTATAAGAATATAAAAAATACATTTCAATATGTTTTTTAGAAACATATACATGTAAGATAAATATATCCAAGTAAATACTTATGTGTAAACCATCTCGGATTATAAAGATATTGTAAAATTAACACATAAAACATTATAATCATTAGGATTTTATTACCCTTGAATGAAATAAAATTATATTGATATGAAAAAACATAATATTTTTTTAATAATCATAATATACATTCATGGGTAGTATATACACCACATAAAATAAACATGTGGTGTATGAGAAATGTTTCTCACAAAAGTAAAAGTGAGACAAAAATCATTACCTTATGTCTGATACCCTTCATACTTGACTAAAACTCATGTATAGTTTTCTTAACATATTATTAATTTATATGAGATTCATAATAATATTTATTAAATCATATATGATTCATTTTGGACTATATATTACCTTTTTATTAGCAATTTAATGTTAATGAAACGTTTTAGGTAAAAACCAATTTTTTTATCGTATGTGTTTTGACTATTTATTCTTGATCATATTACATTGATCATGATTTTTTTAATTCAAAAATGTAAAATATTATTTATATATCATATATATTTATTATATATATATATAATATTGATATATGAAATGGAATACACCATTCATGAAGACGATAAGTCATACTTTCACTTTAACACTATTTCTGTTTTCTTATAATACTAAATAGATTAAGGTAAAATGAATATAAGTATTTATATATATATATATATATCTTTGTGTGTGTGTGTGTTATTAAAGTAGAATTATAATGTCATTTATTTCATATTTCTTCATTATATACATTTTTTATGATCAATCTTTAAAGTGTTAAAATAGAAGATGAATATCCTCGTATCATGGATAAGGTAGGTCATATGTACACACGAGTGATGGTATCATTCTCATAATAGTAAAAAGATGAGAAATTAGATGGTATATTAATTAAAAATAATCAATAAAATATAATTTTTATTATATATATCCATTAAATATATAATTTTACAAATACAACCAAAGGAATGATGAAAAATAGATTACACCACAATATAGACATAGTAAGTAATACATACACTCGCGTGGTACTTTCATTTTCCATAGGATGAATAAAATATGTAATTGAGTTATTACATAATCATAATAAAATCTCAAAATATATGTTATAATGTATTTATTACATTATAACTTAATCAAAGAATTAATAAGTATAAGAAGAACCAATTTTGAAAGTGTCAGTAATTTAATTACCACTTCTTCGACAATCTCCCTCCAGACCTCCACTTGGGGACACTAGAGTTAGTCTCTTAAGAAGACCAGAACCTCTAGAATGTTACTAGGAATGTTATGAAGGGAATTTGATAGGTAAATTAGAAGAAAAAAATGATTAACATTAGGTGAAGAATTAAGGGAGGAGGATCCCTTTTATAATTGAGGTGGGGGAACATTAGGAGTCTCTTAAAAAATTATATTAATATAAATTATTTTACTATAAAAAATTGATGAAATTGAGTTATTTATAATATAAGATGATAATGGGACTAAATCATCAAAAAAATTATTTTTGTACATTATTAGTTAACAATATGAACCTTATCTTTTGTTTAAAACCATTAGTTAAACCTTTTTACTTTTACCTTGGTAACTTGGATTTTTACACTTTAGGGTTAATATAGTTTCCATAAAATTTAAAAAAAATCCCAAATGGATAATTGATTAAATTTTATAAATTATTATATTTATTTTTCCTAATGTTATATATTTATGAAATTTATATCATTTAATAAAATATTATGTATTTTAATGTATTATTTATGTCAATTTTTTAAACTATTCATTATTTTCCTTTTTATAAATATCCTAACAACATGATAATATCGAAACAGTGCTTCTCATATGTCAATAATATATCAAATCTATCTATATAATTAATGTATGTCATTAATTATGTTAAAATATATTTATTTATATATTTTTAATATCATTTATTTTGATATTTTCATTAATAAATCAATTATAGCATCATCATCATTATGTATGATTTTAATTAAATTATTTTTCTCTAGAAATAAAAAATAATTCATCATGGTGAATATTAATTTATTTTATTTCAAATAAACTTTTATATTATAATTTATCATTTGTATAACCTTATATTAAAAATTATTAACTTCGTAAAAATATGAGTATATCATTTTTAACCTATCTATATATAATATATAATATATGTCAAATTCATACACAAGTGTCTTAAAAAGGTTATAATTTATGCCTAAATTTCATTTTTTTCCCAAAACCATTCATCCAATTAATTTAGACTAATGTTGGGGAAATATTATTATATTATAAAATCATTATTACCTTTAATTACTTGATTTACCCATAATCGTGATAAGAATAAAATAATAAAGTTACTATTCATAAAAAATTATGTTGATCAACTTATAATATAAATATAATACAGATTAAATCTCTATATTTTTTCGAAATATCATTCAAATAGGTGACAAAATTACAATTAATGTTAATCCTGCAAATGTAGCGAGAAGGCGGTGAAAAAATGTTCAAAAGATCTACACGTTTTTATATCTAATTTTAAAAAAATGATTCCAATGACCTTCAATATATTAATATATTTATAATTTATATATTTTTACATTAAATTAAATTTAAAATATAAAATTTATTTAAATGAAAAAATCCTTTTTTAACAACAAGGCATTATTTTTTTTACTAATCATCAAAAAATGAAATTACTCAGAAAAATACTAAAAATTAACCTAAAAAATTACATTAAAAATTCAAAAATGGTTTTTATATTTCCAAATTATAAATTTAAGCGTGTTAAAAATTAATTTTATTATTTTTCAAAAAAGGACATAAAAAGCTGTTCCTTTAAGAAAATAGAATTTCTAAACATATAAATATTTTACCAAAAATTATACATTTTATTATAAATATATTTCATTTATGTGATGTGTCTTAAAATTAGTTATTACTAATCAAATTATTATTCTCAATTTCTAGGTTATTACTATCTCATTATTTATAATAGTAATTTTTTGTTTCGAAGAAACTCATTGTTGTGTACAACAAATGCCAATTTGGGGTTGCGTGTAGTGAAATAATTATTTGGTGTTGAGTATAATGTAAACCAAACATAGTGAGTTTATATAATAATAAATATATTTAGAATTATTTTAAGTAAAAAATATCAAAAATAAATAAATTATTTCGAAAGATAATAATTCACAAAATCATGGGGTGTTATATTCTACCCCTATAAAATAAATCTCTTCCTCAAAATTTAACTTCATTATAATAGGTTTTATAATTGTATTTTTCTCTCATATAAAACAAAATTGTAAGAATTAATTTTTAAACTTCCTTTAAAAAATTGAATGTTAGAAAATAACAGTTACCCAATGTAAATCATAATTAGGTCTCTACATTGGAGAATATATGTGAATATATGGTCATGGGAAAAAAATATAGCACTCATATAGATTGATAATGATCAATGATCTGAAGAAATTGGTTGATCTAGAGAATGTTAACAATCAAAAAACCTTTAAAATTGAGATGTGTGAAATATTTCAATGATACCATCAAAAATGATGATTATATGTCAACTCTTTACATCTGGATCCATTTTCCTAATTTTGAAGAATTTTCCTGAGAAGATAATATTACCTGGTTTCAGCACAATCTAACCATTTTTTGTGCCTTAATTAATTTTCATTTCATCTCTTATTCCAAGAAATGATGATGAATTTATGACTCTAAAAGTGTTTTCAGATCATTAGATACATAAATATAATTATAGTTCATTCAATTTTTCTATATCACTAATAAAATGTTAGCATATGTTATCAAATATGCACAATTCCACCAATAGAGAGATAACATGTAAGAACCCGACCCTAGTTGCCCGAAGTTGGTGCCATAATTTATTACATTGGAATATAAAAAACAAATACGAATCCCAAAGGACTGAGTAGTTTAGTATTATTTTAAACAAGTTACATATATATGTTTGATATTACAACATGAAGGGAAATACAACAGTAATTCATTCCACTAGTAACATCACGTCTCCTAGATTATTCTTGCAAGTCATTCATAAATTACATCTTCATGTCATGAGAAAATGAATCCTATGAAAGGGGTGAGCCCAAATGCTCAGTAAGAGTAAGAAATACAGTAGAAAATAATCTAAACATTATACATGGTGAATAATTTAAAACACATGCCTTTTACAAAAAACATGAACACATTATGGTAGGAATATGAGTTGAGAGTAAATAATGCCATAATAAAACATAATAATGGGTATTCTACTAGCCGAATAACCACATTAACATTCAATTACTAGCTTAATAATGAGGGAAGTGCATATGCCGGACATTCTAGAACATTTTTTCATAGCCTCAGCCAAGACGTCCAATGATTAAAACCTCGGCCAAAATCCATATCACATTGGGAAATGCCTATGCCAATTCCACATCTAGATGTCTCATGGGACCTACCAATTCATCGAGGGTCTATATAGGGACCCAACCATCACATAATAAGTCCAATTCATTATTAATATAAGCAGGGAAAAACATAAACCACATATACATTCATAATGAAACTATCATATGTAATGTAACTAACCTTCCCTAATTAGTAACCATAAAACTCCAACCATTCCATTTAATAAGGTGAATGGTTTTAAGATATATCATTCACAATAGGTTTGGTAATAAAACATTAAATATAATATGGTAGAAGGCTTCATAAATGATTAAACCTAATAATACCATGGAAACAACAAGTGTGATGAATTAGACGAAAACACTCATATAAAATCATTAAACAATTCTTCAGATAAATACTCATTTATTTTTTAAAAAGGTGTTCTTCTAGAAAAATATTTTTATGAAACCAAAATTGAAGTAAGATATTATTTTCATAAGAAAATGATTCATTTTATAAAGATAAAGCCTTCCCAAAACATATTATAGAGTTCCACTGAAAATAGGTAAGAATTTGAGATATTCTCTTGAATCGGGATTGTATTTTGGAAACAATTTTGAATGTTCCTTTTATAATTTGTAACTATCCATAAAATAAGTAAGGGTTGTGGTTTTTAAACATATATATATAATAATCACACAGAATATATGAGGAGTACATATCAATACATAATAATTTCATTGAGGTAATTATAAAATGAAAGTAACCCGAATGAAAATGGGAGTTCGGGTGAGAAAACCCTTACCTTAACTCCAAGTGTGTTCCACTCTTGTAATTATGCTCCTAGAATATGAAATTATACATTTAAATAACTTATTTCAGAACATTATAGGCATGTATTTATTTAACCATAATTCTTGTTAGTTCATTTATGTCTTTATTGATAAGTTATTGTATTAAATTTCGTCGTTCTGGAGTGTTCGTTTCCTTTATTTCCATATTCGGTTCACTTGCTTTTAAGTAATTAAGTGGAGTGAATGTAAATCTCCAGAAATGAAATTAAATATTTTTTATGGACATACAGAATTTTAAATTTCCATTTCTATCATTTGGTTACGGGGAATGAGGTTGAATCATTAGATGATAATCACTTCGATTATTTGGCAGTATTTGGATTATTATGAACTAGTTTTGTCATATAAATTAATAATAGGAACATATATTGGTTATCGAATATTAATTAGGTTTTAATAGATATATTATAGATTGGATCATCCATAAATATGGATTTATGACCAGTAATGAAGGAAATATTGATGAATGAAACTTCGTCATCCACAAAGGTTATAAATTGGATCCTCATGGACACCGATTTCATTTATAAAAATAATAGGTAGGGAGTAAGAATATTTATTATGGTTCTTACATACACATGATATAATTCTTGTATATAGATTATACTGGATTTATCATGTTCATTTGGACAGAGGAGGTGATGAGAGGATAGAAAAAGAAGATAAATTGAAATATAACCAATTCAAATACAGGGTGCTTTACCTCTTGAAACAACCTCCTTGTGAAACTCTTTAAGCGAAGGGGTTTTGGTCTTTTAGAAAGACTATAAGATTCTAGAACGTGGGGAGAGACTAGTAAGGTAAATTGGGTAGAATAATGAAGAGCTTCAAGGCTTAGAGGAGTGAAGAGAAGAGGGAGTGGTGAGGGGTTTTATAGTAGAGGAGAGGAGTAAATTTTGAATATTTAATTCATTATTTTATTATTTCCCTCAAGACAACCAATATAGTTGTTTCATGTGATCCATAATTGTAATAAGTGCATTTTTGTTCAAAAAAGTGGCCTTAAATCACTTATGATGTCATAATTAGTTTATTTAACTGATAATTTCAATATACAACATTTTATCGTATTTCACTGTTAATCAAAAATTCAGGAATTTTAGAAAAATCCCAAAAATTCACCCCTACCAGTTTTTCGATGCGTAGAATTCAAAAGTGAAATCCATTTTTCAAAAATAATTTTATAATTTTTATTAATATAGTTTTTATTTAAATTCATTATTAATTCAAAAAATAGCAATCATAGAGGTATAATTAGTTTAATGTGACATTGAAAAATTAATTAAAATCCCATTATATTATTACCTTAAGAAAATAAAATAATATCATTATTTACAATTCATAACGGTCATATTACTATTCATATTACTATTCATATAGTTATGTTACTATTCACCAAAAATCATGTGTGTTCTATCAGACTCCAAAATGACTTACTGAACACAACTCTAGATGACAATTATTCGAAATTAAAAACATAGAAGTAGAAAATTTATATTTAGTGGCAAGGTTTTTAATATATCCTAAATATACTATTGTCATTTCAATGTAACATAGTGATGTTTAGAATGTATTTAAGAGAAACATACCATAAAATTTTTGTGGTGCTACATAATACATTATTCTAACAAAATCCACCTTAATTTTAACTTATACTTTCCATAAATGGATAAACATAAAATCCATACAAAAGATAAAAATTAAAAAAATCATTAGAAAGAGTTTAACTAAATAATTTTAACATTTATCTCCCATATATCATAAGGATGTTCTATGTTCTACCATTCTGAACATGTGAATACCTTCATCCTTGATAGCATATACAACTTTTCATCAAATACTTAATCAGTTCCGAGGAAATTAGTATTTCCCAATTTACTTATTCATATCAAACATATCATTATCCAAATATCATTATATCAATTCATTCCCATATTAAGAATTATGCATTCTTTAATCACGTACATTCCAAGAATATCAACCTTTTACCTCAATTACTTTTCATGGTTATTAGTACCATTCAGTATATGTTCTTAAATCTATATGGAAAAACTATAGTGGACTAATACATAGATATTTCATTATTCTATAATATCATAATTTATTTCCTCAAGACTATTCTAAATTCCAATACATAAATACCCAATCACTCCCCCAATATGTAGTAAAAATTTACATTACTAATAGTGATTTTATGAGATTTCCTTTTGAAATTGTATTTAAGAGGTTGTTGATGTCGATCATCATCAACCCTTAGATTTGGGAACATATTAGCATAATGCCAATTTTCCTTACACATGAAGCACTGAAGTGGGGGCATGCATTCTTTGTAGCCTTCTCTCTATTCACATCTTTATATATATTTTTCCAATCACATCTATTGTCAATTGCCCAATGACATTCTTTCCCAAACACAGAACATATATCAGTCCCCTTAAGACAATTCACTCGATGTTTCTTTCCACACATTGTGAATAAATAAATTCTCATCTTTTATTATACATTTTTTATATTTTTCATTGATATCCATCATCGGTTTCTTTTCAACACCATGATATTGATTTGTAACTCCGTCCTCCATTTCCACCCTAATATAACCGTGCACAAACACTATGTATCTACTGCTGTCTCTAATGGACAATACCATTATGAGAAACAGTTCTGAGCTAAAAAATTACCTTTCAACATTACTTTGAAGTTGAATAATAATATTAGAAGCATACCTCACAGGTCCTGTGAAATTATCCTTATAGGTACCGCCGGATTCAATATCCATTTAATTAAACTCAATGAACTCGTATTCCATCTTTGTATGAAGAACATGAGCAAGGTACTTATTAAATAATATGTTATTTAACTAGTCTCAATTCATGGATTCAATTTCATCATGCATCCGAGTATTCCTGATGAGAGTCAAAAAATAGTCTACTTCACCTCCTAACCAATAAACAACCAGACTGACTTTCTCATGTCTCTAACACTATAGAATGGGGAAATATTTTTCATTTTTAGTGATCCGGTGTTCAAAAACCAGTAGATCAAAATACTAGCTAAAAGAAGTCAGACCATACCTCGTGAAGGACTCAACATAATTTTTTTACGTTATATAAAAATATGTAATCTAATCCTAATTCATAGCCTATGTATGTATAGTGATAAGATTTAGAATTCCATCTCCCATAACATTTGTCTATTATGGAGAACAATAATTTCATTTCCCATTGTATTCATTGTTAACACAGCTCTTTTGGGTTATATCCATTGACGAAAACCAACAAGAATAATTTTTGAAACACTTATCATGGTGAGAACCAACAAAATCATGAAAACCAACATATGGTATGTCTAAATCAGGACACTTTCATTAATCTATGACACAATAGGTTTATCATTGGTTATACATACAAAAAAATAATTTAAATAATTCATGATAGTTCATAATGATTATTTGAATTTCCAAAGCATATCCCTCAGGAGTGTCAAACTAGGTGTTCAGAAAGACCTTTCATCATATACCAAGTTATGCTCGAGTCGAGCAAGATGAATTTTCTTAGTGTTTTTACCCCCACCTACATTTTCACTAGATCCAAATCCCCTTGTAGTATCCAGAAATGGATGTAATTCCAGGAATCCACTCTCTCTATACATTACTAAAATTCATGAACTTTTTCATATACTTTTCATCATCTTTAATCTTATCCATAAATATTTCCCTAGACATATTGTTATAAATATTCATAAGGATTTCACAAAAGTGTTATCATCCTAGTTTCCAATGGATGACTAAAAATTTTCTCTAATACCAACTATAATAACCCAAGCATTTCATACCTAAAAATTTCCTCACTTTTGTTAAAAATATTATACATTAAACAAGCCCACGCCCATACACATTATTTGATTAGTGTCGTTGGAGTCATGGATCAAAAATTCTAGTCAGTTGTAAGATCATCAATGATTCAAAAAAATATTTTTCCATTTACTACTCCTATGTAAACTATCCCTTATAAACATGGGAATGAAACATAAAAATGGGTGATATTAGATTCTATGTAAGGGTAAACAATGGATATATGTAAAGATAATCATTTGAATAATCATATGAGTACATGAACATGAAAATAATGAAAGATAGCCTTCATATCGAATATTATAAACATGAATCTTGGTTTAAATATGGAAAATTCATAAGACAATAATTGTATGGAGAAAAGATCATAAGACATGAAATCATAACAAATTAGTAAGTAATCAAAATTGTGTCACAGACTTAAACATATAATATCATTAGCTATAGGTCAAGATGTGTTTGTAAAACTAATCATGGAACTGCATTGGGAATACACCTATTGGGAGGTACCAACCACCATCTCCATTCATACCCCATTCCATGTAAGGAATTAATTTTCCCATATTTCAAAACAGGATTGGGATTTCCCGTCTTCTCATAGTGTATCATGGTTCCCAATCTTCCCATATTGGATCAATCTCATCAACATTATTCCCATAATTATCTCATGAGACATAAATATTTTCCCAATGAATTGGAGGGAGATATAGGTCCCACCCATCTCATAATGAAATAACACATTTATGTTCCACACGAAAACAAATCATGTATAATATTATAATCCCATAGAGTGAATTGGGTTTCATACACATCATCTAATAAAAACATAACCCACGAAAAAGAAATTGGTATCTTAAATATCATTTCACCATAAACGTTAACCATTAATAAAAATAATAAGAATTGAAACATTGAATCATATCCCTTTTAAAATATAAGGGACATATAATAATGTTATCATGGATGGAAAATAATTTTTAGAGATCACTTGAAAACAATTCTTCGGTAAAATATCCTTTTAAACATAAAATTCAATTATTTTCATAAAATGCTATGAAATATTACAAGATAAAATTGTCATTGAAAATAAAATTTTAATATTATATGTAATATTTAAAAATATTAATGTTTCATGACTGTGGGAAATCCTATATATGTTCAATAAGATAAAATTTTCATTTTTCTCCTACTTTTGCTTGAAAAGTCAAAACTTACATCATTAAGAAAAAAAACAAGATTACTTTCAAAAAATTTAATAAATATTAATACATTGGTAAATAAAACATTTAAAATCTTAGAAAAATAGTAAAAATATTTTATAATACTTTTTTATTAAACATAGAAATGGAAGGAAAATATATATCAGTAAATACTTACGTATAAACAATCTTAAATAAAAAAGACATTGTGGAATTCACCCTTAAAAAACTATAACTAGTATAAACGTTTTCCCCATGAATAAAATATATTAATATGGATATTAAAATAAAATAATATTATGTTTACGACTCCACATATAAACCCATTAGTAGTGTATACACCACGTAGAAGAATCAAGTAGTGTATAATGCATGAATCTCATATAAGTAAAGTTGAGCCAAAAATTCATTAACTTCGGTGTGATTCCCTCTATTGTTTTAAGAAACTCCTCTATAGTGGTTTTAAAAATATTATTAACTTATACCCAAATAATAATAATTTTTTAATATCATATATGTTTCATTTATGACATTATATTACCCATTTATTAACAATTCCATGTTAGATCAACGTTTCATGTAATAACCATTTTGTTTATCATATGTTTTTTGACTTGTTATTCATGACCCTATTACTTAGATCATAATTTAAATAAGAAATATTGTACAAAATTATTTATCTATGATACATATTTATTACATATATATATATATAATATATATAAGAAATGAAATAAACCATTTATAGAGACGGTATGTTGTATGTATGCATGAACGTTGTTTCTGTTTTCCTATCATATGGAATAAAATTAGGTAAATGAAATATATAAATATATAATTACTTATGCATTATAATGTAATATATGTCATATTTTTAAATTTTTCACATTTTTTATAGTCATTCATGAAATGGTTAACGTGGTAGATAAATTTCATCCCGTTATGGAGATTGTAGATCGTACATATGCACGAGCAACGATATCATTCTCTTAAGGGAAATGAGTGAGAACTTAGATGGTATATTTATTAATAATAATCATAAAATTTCATATTTATTATTTATATCCATTATATCCATCATTATACCCATCCAAATAAATTAGTGATGAAAAACATATTACACAACGGTGTAGAGACGATATGTCGTACGTACGCATGCGTGGTACTTTCATTCTTCATGTGATGAATAAAATATGGAATATGGTAGTTCTATAATAATAATAACATCATATAATATAGGTGATACTTTAATTATTACATTATAATTGAATCATAACCAGAATATGTGGTAGAAGAAGAATCTATTTTGAATGATTTTGTAAGGAGATTACCTCTTCTTTGTTGATCTCCCTCTATATCTCCTCTTAGGGACACTAGAGTTGTTATAGTGAGAACTATATAACCTATATAATGTTACTAGGTATTTTTAGAAGTGACTTGGGATGGGTATGTTTGAGATTTAAGGCTCAACGTGAGGTGATGAAGTGAGGGAGGAGGTTCCCTTTTATTAATAAGGTGAGGGTTACTTTAGGAAACAGTTTAAATATTAAATAAATATCAAATACTTTTCAGTACCAAATATATCTAAAGTGATTTATTTCTCAGATAAGGTGGTTATGGGTCTAAATCCTCTCAACGATGATTTTTAGACATGTTTAGGAATCAATATTAACCTTATCTTTTGGATTTAATCCTTAGTTAAACCCTTCAACTTTTACAATAACAACATGGATTTTTAATCTTTAGGGTTAATATAGAATATATTTAATTACAAAAGAAACCCAAATGGATCATTGATGACATGTTTAACTATATTATAGAAATTTGGGAGAAATTTATCTTTTTATGAATTTTATATCATTTACTAAAATGTTATTTATTTTAATGAATCATTTATGTCAATTTTGATACTATTCATTGTCCCTTTTTAAACATATTCTAACATTATAACTTTAATTAAATACTTCAAATATTTCACTAATATATAATATTTGGATTTGACCTTTGTGGACTTCATTAATTATGTGAAATTTTATATATATATATATAATTATTATTATTTGGTATTTTAATTAATTAAAAAATTAGTACATTATCATTAGGTATGCCTCTTATTAAATTATTTATTATTTAAAAAATAAAAATAATTTATCTTGAGTAATATAAATTTAATATATTTCAAATTTATATTTATATCTAAATTTATCTTTTTATAACACAATATTAAATATGATTTACATATTAAATATATGAGTATGAAATTTTTAACATATCTTTAAATAAAATATAATAAATGTCATATTCTTACCCAAGTAGATTGTAAGGGTTATAATTTCAACATTAGTTTTATTTTGGTCTAAAAACACACATCCAAAAAAATTAGGACAAGTTTCAGGATAATTTTATTATATAATAATATTATTTTTACCTTTAATTACTAGATTTACCCTTAACTGCGATAAAAAATACTGATGTCACTATTCACCAAAAATTATTTTGATCTTATTAGACACTAAATATAATAATGATTACAACCAAATATTTCTTTTTTTTCTTAATTAAATTCCCAGAAGTGAAAACATTATATTTATCACTAATCCTGTAGACATAACGAGAAGGCGGTAAAAGAATGTTCAAAATTTAATAAGTTTTTATATATAATATTAATATAAAAATGATTAAAATTAAATAAAATGTAATACTATATGTATAATTTATAAATTTTATCTTTAAAATAAATTAAAAATATAATAGTTATTTTAGTGAAAAATGCAATTTTTAACTACAACGCATTATTTTTCACTATTCATTAAAAAAATTAAACTTCTCATAAAAATAAAAAAATTCACCCTAATTTATTTTGGACTCAATAAGTTTAAAAATGATGTTTATTTTAAAAAATAAAATTTCTAAGAGTGACTAAAATTATTTTTATTATTGTTCACAATATGACAATAAAAGTTGTTCATTGAAGAAAATAATATATCTAAACCTATAATGGTTTTACAAAAAATAAATCATTTATTTATAAATATCTATAATTAATTTGAATACTTTTAAAAATTAGTAGTTACTATTCATATTACTTTGTTTAATGGAGGGTTCGTAGTTATCTCATTAAAATAATTATAATAGTAATTTTTTATTTCACAAAAACTGTGTGTTGCATATAACACAAGCCATGTTAGTGTTGCGTGTAGTTCAAGATATACTTGGTGTTTCATATAACATAACACAGACATTGTAATTTTATATAATAATAAAAATAAATATTTAGCATGATGTAAAAAATATCAAAAATATTAAATTAATTAAAATAATAATAATTCACAAAATCTCATGGAGTTAAATGATCTTTGTTTGGGAATATATTTTATAAATTATTTTGTATATAAGAAGTGAATTTGGTTCCCTATATGTCCCAAAATATCCATCACAAAAAAATTATATTTGGAAAGGTCGGGCCATGGGCGATGGCCCATTAGGTACCCTTATAACATCCACCTCAATGTAGATATGAGAAACAGATGGGCTAGAACCAACAATCTTGAAATAACTTACATTAATAGAACAACTTATTGATTTTACAATACCCATTATTACATTATCAACCATGACATAAACTGAAAAGGTTATAAAGATAATCCTATACAATAATTCCAAAAAAGGTAAAAAAAAACCAAGGGTTGATTAAGATAGTTTCATCCCTCTGAATACGATGAAAACTATAAAATGTAAGGATTAATTAACATGGTTGTAACTATTGTTATGTGATCCCTAGTGGCCTATAATAATGAAAATATTAATGACCCCCCCCCCCCCATAGACACAGACACTGACCATGGCTATAGAATATTTCACATAATCCACTAAGGAAATTGACTCGGAAGAAAATAGTAGTGATGCTATTATGGACCCCACAATGAGGGATTATTTTCAAATTGAGTTTAAAATAGAAATTTTAGAGGATCATAACTCTTGGATGGAAGACCACGATACATATTCTTTCAATAAATATAAAAATGTTGAAATGTATGTCAATATCTAAAATCAAATGGGAAAGTGAATTTTAATTATATTGATGCAGTAATATAATAAAAATCTGAACATCAACATCATATAAATTCCATGGAAATGAATCAACATTATTTTATTTATTTTTAAGAGGTTTTATATCTAGTTTGAGCTTCTATTATGAATATTTTTCCACCCAATTCAGTTGATATTACCCAATATTTTATGAATTATTATAGAAGAAGGATAATTATGTAGATGAGGAGATCTTTTTAGAGACAATGGAACAAATTTTCTACCTTTGGGTTGTTTCCTTTGTACAAGTTAATCTATGAGTAGTTAGGGTTCTTTTGGTGTGATTTTCCTCACTGAGTGTAATTTTTTATTAGAAACTTTCATGAATCCCATAATAGATTACTTATCACTATTTTAGTCACCAGATATGTATCTATATTTATTTCGAAACATTTTTCAAATGGAAGTCAGTGATATATGATTTCTAATTGTTTCATGAATCATTTTTTGAAATTGGGTGATGCTTTTTTTCTACAAGATAGTAAATGATTCAGGCTATATTTATGAATTGTTATCTCTATTCATTTTGATCATGGATATCTTTATATCAATTGTCTTGTAGAATAATATGTTTGGATGAGATGATAGTTATATTTAATCATTAGGGATAAATTATACATCGTATTTATTTTTGGTGTATTCTAGATCTACATCAGGCTATACAAAAAATCATCAAAGGTCATTATTTTATTCTATTCTTCAAAACAATTCTTGAATGTACTATAGTTGCAAGTTTGTATGTTTTTTATATAGTGTGGTCATTAAAATAATAATTTTTGGATGCCTAATATTTCATTTACAACTATCATCATGGGATAGAACTATGCTTCTCATTGAATGGTGATTGATTGCATCCAAAGGCTTATCTATTAGAATCCAGGGAAAGATCCAGATAGTATGATGAAGGTGGGTGAGGCCATTTCATAGTTAAAACAAATTGATATGGCTCTATATTATTTAGTCACTTGTAGAAAAATGTTGAAGATGAGTTTTCACTTCTCAAAGAGTGTTAGTAAGAACCTAAATGGGTTTAAATACTCAAATTTTCTTGGATAACTCTGCATTGGATTTGTAATCAATGATTTTATGTCACATTTAGGAAATTTTCTTATGGTGAAAGTGCATTTTACCTCATGTGAAATTTTTACTCCTTTATGTTTTAACAAATTAAGGAGATGTGTAGGTTGGGTCTCATCCTAACACTTCGGTCTGTTTCAAAAAAATGTTCATTATATAAATAAAAATAAAAATAAAAATATTATATAAAAAATACATTGTTTAAATATACATAATTTTTTATATTAATTAATATGTTATATAAATATATGATTGAATATATATATATAATTTTATAAATGAATATATAAATACATTAAATGAATAAATTTATATAAATATATAAATTCATTATATGTGTATGTGTCTGTGTGTATTTAAATACATTATATATATGTAATAATATTGGTCATTAAATATATACATATATGTATTTTTTAATAGTTTATGTCAATATACACATACAATAAATAGGATCATTATATATTTATATATATATATGTTTATATGCATATATTTATATATATAGGTAAGTATACATTAATATTAATTACATCTTAGAAATTCCAAAGGATATAGACCGCTGTAATGTTTTTGTGGTTGTGGGACCATTAATATCGATTTTTACTTTTCTCAGTGAGGTAACAATTTTTTACGAAACATCCCAAGTGGTCTTCTTGAGGTGGATGGTTGCCCCAGATTTTTCGGTTTTGGGAAGCACATTCCACATCCAGAATTATTTTTCTAATCATTGTATTACTACTTTATAATCATTAGAAATGATTACTGAATATTTTATATTAACATTATCAAGGCGGTCAAAGTCAAGTAAAAATTTGTAAAAAAATTAAAAAAAATCGTTTATAATTATATTTTTGATATATTTTACTTGTTTTTAGAAAGGGGTTTAAACAGATTTAAAAAAGATTATTATACAAAAAATTAATGAATGTTGATGCTAACAAATGGGAAATTTTTTCATTAAATTTGAAATAATTAAAACACATGATAATATGATATTTGATATGATATTTAACAATTTAAGTGGAATTTAGAGGATGGTGGGAATTATCTTAGGTAGTGTGTTCTTTGGGTAGATTTAAAAGAAACATATTTTATTTAAAAATTAAATATTATTTCCATATATATATATAGTAAATATTAAAACAACATTTGAACTATTTTTTATTTGAATGTGATGGAAATGTAGTATTTTGAAAATAATATAGCTATTAAATCCTCACCCATCCCTCCAATTATATTGGGGGGGGGCTCCAAACTATCCCTTTTAGTTTTCCATCTGGGAGTCACATTACCACTTCATAATAAATTAATATTATAATATAATATAATTGATAATGAATTAATAATTGTACCATATAATTTAATTAAAAAATTATTAACAATTATTAATAAATAATATAAAAAATATATAATTAATTATAATTAATTATAATATTGTAATTAATAGTTTATTAATAATGTAATAATTAATTTTAATGTATTAATTTATTTATTAAATTATATTGGAAAAAAAGTAAAATAATATATTAATTACTAATTTAATAATGTACATAATTATTAATAATTAAAAAAATAATTTAAAATAGATCTGTGATCATTATTATTGTTATAGATTTTAATGATCGGTTAAGTTCCACTGATAGGGGGTGAATCATAGGAACCCTTATTTTAAAAATTATTTTTTTTAATTTAACCTCATGAACATTGTTTGATTTTTTAATAGAATCAATATAAACTCAAAATCATACATTAAGTGTCGTTGTAATGAAAGAAATAGTATCACACTATATTTATATGGTTCTTCTGAAAGTCATACTCCCTGCCAGGTTAGCTAAACCCCCCATAATAGATTCGTCACTATCTCCATATGTGAATATAACGAGACAAAATCCATTATTCCCACTCAGGAACACAGAATCCATTGTTCCCTCTCTTACTACAAATTACACTAGAGACATATTCTATTGAATGATCCATAATAAAAAAGGGGTTCTTCTTCATATAGTCTTTCTCCTCAATAAAGTTATATTGCCATTCCATTTGCATTTCCTCAAGAACATAATCATACCTGGTCATGCGTCTCCTTCTTGTTTTTTTTCAATCTAGATTCTCTCCAATCCTTGAATACTTCGGAACACAAGTTCCTTCTTCTTAAAACAAACTCTGAGAATCAAAGTATTTCTTTTTTCGACACTTTGATGTATTAGTTTCCAATAAATAATCCTGTAAATATACTCCTCAACATATTATCCACAAAAAAAAAATAATTTTCTATTTTATAATAACTATTTATACTATAATTTAAAATCCATTATTTAAATCACAATATAAATTCATTTATGAATAAAAAATTTATTTTAATTCCCTCACAATATTATTATCCAATGGTTTTTGTTTAATATATTTCTTTATCTTAAATACACCATTAAACTGTGAATATTTTTTCATCTTTATGTGACTTGAAATGCTCGATGGATTATGGTTAATCATTAAATTCTTCTTATGTGGTTTACTCATTTGGAATATGAGTATGTCATATCTCCATCATTTATACTACTAAAAAGGTTTGAGAAAACATTTTTATTCATGTGAAATTTAAATTAACGAATGCTCTTTGGATAAATCATTATAGTGGGGCCTCTTCACTGAAGTGATACCCTCAATGGTATAGAATTATATCCATGGATTAACACTACAATAACGTCATCTGATGCCTTTCATTTTCAATTTTTCTATATACATTTAAGATTAGAATTACGCATATAAATTCATCTCAAACATAACACATTTATATATCATGGATTTTTTTTAAGGAATCACTTTTTTCATTAGTTCATAAGGTTCAAGTTCATATGTTCATGCATGATAGGTACATAAATATTATATGCAATAAGTGCTTTGGAATCATTTCAATCCTAGGAGTTCAGCATGATATTCATAAATTGGTACATAAATTTTGTTTGATCGTGTTTTACACAGGTATTAATGGAAGCCTCTCCGTCAAGATTAGATTATGATGATGATCATGGAAAATTATTATTCAACATAGAACTGTCAATTCTTGAGGCCAATGGAATGTATTTATTTTATTATAGGAATTGTGTAGGGAGTATCTTCATAAAGCATCATATCTATAAGATATTAGGGAGCACATAATAATTGATGTCATGCTAATAATTATTTCATCCAGCAATGGGGATTGTAACCTGCAACACATGTACCCACATGCTACATAGTCCACACCTCACATGTGTGGGAACACCTGCCCACACCCTTGTGCTCTCAACCATGCATGATCCTCTAGGCCAATGCGACTATCCCACCATAAACAATGCTAATTTCCTAATTCTCACTATGAAATATACTCTAATCATGGTTCATTTGTAGCTAGTGGCCAATTTTTTCACCATAGTAGTGGTTGTTGATCGCTTTAGCTAGTTAGTTGGTTGTTAATATGTTTTATTAGTTTCCCATAAAAAAATTAGAAAATAATTAATCCATTCCACATAATACACAACCAAATTCCAATCATTATTATTCTAAAAAAATATAAATAGTACATTCACATTTGTTTCATTGACATATTTAATTTCTCCATGAACTTAATTTATTTTTTCATAGAAATATTCATATCCTCATGAAAAAATATATTTTCATGGTCTTATTAAACTTGATGTAAATATTTTTTATTTCATAAAATTCATATTTTATATTTAATTATTTATTAAAAAATGGTCAATCAATCATCCAAATAAAATATGGTGTATTTATCAATCACAATATCCAATTCCCTCAGGTGAATCCATAAAATTTCTCTAAGCTTCATCACTTTAAATAATGTATTATTGACCAAAAATAAAACACTTGGTCTCAACAATTAACTCTTTTATTTTATTATCAATATCCTCCCACATCATAAAATAAGATATGTGATGCTTCAATTATTCTCCCCATTATTGACTATTTGATGCAAATGAAAACCGCGGTTTTCTATTATCATTTATTTAAATCAACATCTTATTCCATTTTTTAAATAAAGGGACAATATCACATGATACATTTTAAAGACTATTTTTAATCAAACCTATGTCTACGAGGGATAATACGGTGTTGAAAAAAATATAGATATAACCATTTTTTATAAGTTTTCTATAAATATAATTACATGTCACAGTAATCCTATAAATTCTCAGATCTAAATAAATGGTATGTTAAGATAAGAAATACATGACAATGCACACACATTAACAGACACATCATGATGTTTGTGTTAAAAAAAATTAATTACCCCTTTTCCTCATTTCTCATCCAAAAATAACTCCTCATTAATGAATAAAATTAATAATTAGGTATGAGAGTGTGATTAACATGCCTAAAGATTCATAAAATATCCCCCTCATGTGATTCATTCAATTATCATCATAGAAATTGATGAAATCCCAGATAAACTACAATTATTCTTGAATTTCTTATATGATGGATTATAAAACATAAAATAATAGGTAATGTAGAGGATTCACATATTTTCTATGAAACATTAAATTTGAGAGTTTTCCATCATCCTTTATGTCTTCATCATTCCACACTTAGCATGGGGTGTTATTTCATTCTTGTTGACATCGATTATAGATTTAAAGCATATTTTTTCTTATGAACATCCTATTTTAGAGAAATACTTTCTTCTACACCCTTCACAACTGGAAAATAGTGAATAATTTACTTCAAGAGTCAACCACATTTTTTATCCCCTTGATTGAGATTTTTTTGTTGATGGAGTTCTTCAGATATCATTGGGATTTTCATCTTCGAATAATCTACTCATGATCTGCTCAAATATTTAACTATAAAATAATATTGGTTATTCTATCCTTATTGGAATCACAATTCCATAATTTTCATGGGGAAACAATTTTCATCCTAATTTTATATCTGGGATCCTATTTATTTCTACACATTTTGAGATGGATTTTGGATAATTTTTTAACTTATCCACGAGATATCTTAATTTAAAATATTTCCCTTTCAACTGAGCATCCATTACATTCATATTTGAAGCAACGTCCATACCTAATTGTATTATTCTTCCAGTTGGGTTTTAATACATATGTTTCTACCCTTAAAGTACATATCCATTTATATTTTACATAAAATATATTGATAAATGTCCTAAACAAGATCACATTTAAACTTCTTCATGGTTCACATTTTCATAGCGTTGAGATTCATGGAAAATGTTTTTACTCTCAATGGATTATTTTTAGGATACAATTACTACAGTTATGGGGATGGGGGGAAATAAAATAAATATACTACACTAACCCGAAAGGGAGGAACTCAGCGATACTCGATCCTGAGACCTTTCCAAGACCCCACAAAGACAATTCATTCCGTACTAAATATTAAAATTCCTGAATGATTACCCATTGATCTTATTTGTAATTTAATGAAAATTACTTTGAATAGAAGCTTGACGTTGGCTCCTCATCATCCCCAAATTTATTTTTCCTTTTCCTATCTAAGAGAGAGGTTTAAATTTCACTTTATTTTTCTACATAAGTGTTAGAATCATATTTAACTTTAGTTTCATATTTTTTGGTCTGTAGGAGACCACATCTATTGGGGTGGCTTATTCTTCTTCTTATCAAATAAAAATGTTTTTATTTCATACCTATATGGGGATGAAAATGATGAATTAATTTTATTTTGTTATATTTAATTCCTTATTAAATTTACCCACTTTAATCATTCATGTAACTAGGGGTTTGATCTCATTGAGACACTTATCGTATAACATCTTTATAATTTCGTGGATATTTAGAGGCAAACTTCATATGATAATAATTATGAAATCCAAGGACTAGTTGGATGTTACTACGATGTGTTTAATTAGTGGCACCCTCATTTTATAAAATCATATTTAATTCATTATCTTGGACTTTTTACTAGTTATCAATCCACTCAATATAAAATCTCAATCTTACCTTTAATGTTATCATAATAAACGAGATATAATAACCTATTATCTAAAAGGTTTTACTAAAAGTAATACTTCATTTCTTGTTGGATATAACCCCCAATATGGATTCTTCACTATCTAAAAATTCAATAGAATGATATGGAATCAACTCTTCCCGCCCTAAAATAACAAGGAATATAATATTCCCTCTCTTGATCAAGTGTACATTGGTGAATTCTCTTCTACAATGATCCAAAATCAGAAATATCTTCTTCTATAAAGAGTCTTTCTCCCTAAGAATGTTTGATGAAACTTCCCTGGGTACTTCCCAAGAAAATCCTCAATTCTAGTCCCATGTCACCATCCATATTTTATACAATATATATTATCCCCAACCTTTGAATCATAGTGAACATAAGTTGATTCTTCTTAAAAAAGAATCTTGATTTAAAAAACATTCTACATTTTTTACTTTGTAGTATCTGGTTCTCTAAAATAATATGACAAATATTATTCTTAAAAACAATCATCACCTTTATTAATTTTTTTCCAAAAAATAAATAAATGTTCAAACTAGAATAGCTCATTATTCAATGATTTAAAATCAACCATTTAAATCACAGTTTATATATTTTTTCTTATAACTCTTTTATTTTCCTTCATTCAAAATATAAATACATAATGTTGGTTGGGTATTATATTTTCTCAACATAAATACCTCTTTAAAATACGGTGATTTTTTCATATTAATGAAACTTGAAATACCTGATGGATTTGAGTTATTATTTTAATTATTCTCAGGTGGATTATTTATATTGAATACCCATGGATCATATATCCTATATTTTTAATACATTAATATTTTGATCGAACCAATTTTTTCACATGGAATCGACATTCTGGAATACCCATGGCTTAAATCTTCATCATGGAGTTTCTATAGGGAAGTGATAATCTCTTCAAGATAGAATTATCTAAATGGAGCATGAATTTCCATCTTATTATGCACTGTCTTCAGTTTTCAATTCAATCTAGATGCATGAATGTGTAACATCATGCATGTTCATTTATCTCAGGTGTAACTCATGTTTTTATCACACATTAAATTCATCTGATGAATTATCTTCATTAGGTGGAGATAGGGATCATGATAATTTGTTCATGCATGAAAAGGGAATGAATATTGTATGTAATAAGTTATTTATAATCATCTTTATCTCAGGAGTTTAACATGTTATTCTTAAATGTTAATAGGTATTTGGTTTTATCATGCTGGATGTGTTCTATAACAATCCTACATGCCAAAGTCACTTTTTCATGTAAAGAGGTTTAAAATGATCACAACACATGATCAAATGGAAATGAATGATCAAATTATATGACCATTGAACTATGTATATTTTTTTTAATAAGGGTGATATGTGTTGTCTGCAGCTTTTTCAAGCATCCAATATTTTTTTAGTTCAGGAGTTCTTAAAAATTCATGTCATAATACAAATTGTTTGAGCCGATAGTGGGGTTTAGAACAAGTAACACTTTCTCCAAAAGGATTCATGGTTTTAACCTCACCTATGTTGGGCCATCATGAATGCTTATTCTTTCCCTATGAGTTTTATTCCCATTCCTCTACTACCAATACCTTGGTTGTTGGAGGTCATTCATCCCACCCATGTAATGTAGTGGATTCCTTCAATTACCAATGTGGTTTGAATTTTTTTTAGTGCACCCCCACAAAAATTATTTTGTCAAAAACTATGTTCATATTAATAAGACACCACCAAATACCAATCCATATTCTTTATGAAATATAAAAATAGTAAATTAATACTTTTTTCACTTCCATTTTTAATTTCATCATGTGATTAATTTATATTTTACATGGAAATACTCAAATTATTATTCAAATAAACATTTTCGTTGTCCTTTTTAACTTTTTCTAATCGTTGTGAACTTCATTAAATTTTCTATTAACTATATTTTCGAAGCAATGATCGGTTCAATAAATCACCAAAATTAAACATGGATACTTTTTCAAGCATGAAATCTAATGTATTAAAGTAAATCCATAAAAATAATCCCAGCATAATCACTTGACATGTTAACCAGTTAAAAACATATAAAATAGTTGGTCTCATAAATTACTATTATTATAAGTATTAATTAATAATATAATTATTAATAGGGATGAGGCCTGACCAACTATGGTGTTTGGGTACAAGATTATTTATAGTTTGTAATCCCCTC
Source organism: Viscum album (assembly GCA_963277665.1). NCBI lineage: Eukaryota > Viridiplantae > Streptophyta > Magnoliopsida > Santalales > Viscaceae > Viscum > Viscum album. The sequence goes on along the minus strand of OY728122.1, from coordinate 99,488,589 downwards.
AACCAAATATAGATAAATTATATATCAGTCATATCACAGTGAGAGTTAATTATCATGGGACTATCGAAGGACAGTAACACTATAAAAATGTGGGTGTCAAAGATGTGGTTTATGTTGGGTTTCCCATTTCAACATTTTATCCCCAATAATAATAAAATATAGATCTCACATATATTATATCACATGTAGGTTACAAATTATGTTTCAAAATATAAAATTGGTTTTATATTTTTTATTATGAAATAATAACTAAATTGGTAATAATTTTGAGTTGTGAAGAATAAAATAAAAGAAACTAAAATAAGAAAATGAAGAAAATAAATTTTTTAATGAAAGGGAAATTTATATTATAGTGGAGTGTGAAACAATATTTCATAATATTAGTAGTTGAATGGTGATGAACCTTTTTAATTTACCATCTTCCTTTTTTGAAATATTTATGAAATGTTTTTTCTTCATGAGCATCCAAATAACTATAGGTGAATACCCAATTATTCATAAATAAAACGTCAACTCTTTGATATTAGGGTTTACCTTCTTATTAAATATATTCAAAAGATCAAATAACTCTATGAAATTTATGTTTACTAAACCAAAAATGCTCAATAAAAAGTCCATTCCAAATAAGTATAAATAATTATAGTAACCACATTACATTTATAAACTGAAAAAATATAGAATAAATCAAAAGAAAAAACAATCAAGAACGAAATTAAACTTCTTCATTAAAAACATTACATGAAAATAAAAATATGATACAATGAGAAACATAGAGACTCCTATGGGGATTTTATTGGATCTCCACTCTCCCTAATAGCTGGTGTTTTAAGCCCACATCATCCCTGTAGCTTCTATATTCTCTATTCTTACATGACTACTTCACTTGATTTATTTTATCCTCTTGTGTGATGTCTTGGATCCAACATATTTAAATATGATTCACCAAATGACCCATTATCTCATATTTTTATATCTTATATACTATAAATTAGAGGGAAATTAATTTGAAATTGAATCGGGTTTCCACTTACACCATAGGAATTATCATTCATGCAGTGACTCACAATGATCATACTATTGGTGGAATCATATTATTAAACTATTAGGAAGCCTCTTTCATGTTCAAAATAAAATTAATGTTCTTATTTATCAACTTAATCATTTTTTCAAAATATTTAACCACCCCACATGGTTATATTCCACTATAAATTAATTATCAAGAATGCATAAGAGTTTCAGAAATTTGGGAGAAATTGATGTAGTTATCATATAACCATCTGATTCAAAAGTTCATACAATGAAATTTTACATTGAAGTGGTTTTATTGGGATATAATCTTTAAATAAATTGTGTAAAATTCATTATTATGTGTTTTAAAATCTACCTAGCTCTTCCAAATAGGATCAACTCCTCAGAATGTCTATCAATATCAAACATAACCATTTCACGAGCATTTTTCTTATAGACATATTGTTCATGATAGATCCTAATCCATGAAAATCATGTATAAATAGAATTTCTCTCCATTTTAATCATAATTTCTACTCATGAGCCACGACATCTACCTTTATGTCTATTAGTCTCACATTGGAGATTTTGAATTCTGATGACCCTTATATAGCCAATATTGGCTACCCGTGTGCAAATATACAATGTGAGGATTCCCATTACATAGATGATATTGGATACATTTTTGTAAACATGAAATGGGGAGTTGACCCTTAAAAAACACAATATTACATTTTTTCTACCTATAAGTCACCCATACATAAATTATCATATACTTTGACATATCATCATGCCCTGTTGGCTGACCATTACATTATATGGTCTATCTGAGCCAACACACTTATCATGGTGACCTCATAATTTCCCATACATTCCCATTAAATTAGGAATTAACAGTTATGCACTCCCTTGTAATATCAAATTAGATTGTAGGTCTTCAACATGGTGTAATGGGAACCGTTTTGATGTTGTTCCTCATCTTCATTGGACCCCACAACATATGCCACACCGTTTTAGTTGGAAATTCATCCGGATATCCATGACCAGTCTCAATATCATTTTATCAAAAAATCAACATGGAAAAGAGTGATTTTTATTCCTCAAAACATTCCAAAAATATTTTACAAAAAATAATTTGGCCATTTTCTCCATAAAATAAAAAAGTGGCTATCAAAAAATTGAATAAATTTTTATAAAAAATTCCAGAGTATTTGGGATTAATTCATTGAATTTTTTGATAAAATTGATAAAATAAGAGGTCTATCAATTACCCCAAACTTTTAAAATAGTATCCCAGATAATTGATATTTTCAATGAAATTGTGAAAGTAAAATTCTAAACGCATACCAATGAATTTTACCATTCTTAATTCAAGGTAATTAATCCATAATATGACTCGTTAATATAATCAATTAAAATTACTTTATCATTTTCATGAATTCCATTAGATTTTTATCCATATTATAATAAACATTGATACCTTCAATAATATGTTTTCCTCTAGTCACAAAATTTTTAATTAAATAACTATTTTTCCAGATCCAAATAAATCAAAGGGTTAATAAATGCTTGAAAAATTCATATATTTCTGCCCAAATGAGTTAATGAATTTTGTTGATCATGAGGTATTTTAATGATTCTATTGAGAAATAATGTATTGTGGGTTAAAAATATCAATAATTCAATGTTTGAAAAATATTTTTTGGATCTTGTTGAATCAAAATTTCATGTTTTTTGTTTCCACACAATAATAGTCGTATTCTCTATTTTGGGAAAAATCTGCTCCAAAATAACTTTAGAATCATTAATAGGTAGTCAAACCTTAATTATATCTAAAAATTTTAATTTTCATCCAACATCCCCAATTTTATAACAGTTTTATCTAGTTTTTTCAGATATAAAATTTACCAAAACATATATATTTTCATGGGGGAAATATAAAATTTTGATCTCCAAAATGTTTTGTGGTCTTCTAATCCATTCATTGAATTGATGACTCTTTTTTTATCTCTTTAAACATTAGTTGAATTTTATTTTAAAATAGATTCATCACAAAACCATCAATACAAAACTATTAACCATTGTATTTTTGCAGTGTCTCAACCTAAGAGTCACTAAAAGGGTTCCAAGATCCAGTTATATATTATGCCTCAAGTAAACCTCCATTTATGCAATAGTATTATAACTATAAGTGATGGTATAATGGTCTTATTTTGGGGAGACTAAGACCTAATTGTTATAGTATCACATTGGTATATAAACTAAAGAAATAGTTTAAGAAAATGAATAATAGTGAATCAAAATATAATAATATCTAAAAGTAAATTATTAATGAATAAATAACCATGCATGAATATGCCAAAAAAATCAAGCAGCAAACATATAGCTGGTAATACGGAAACAAGTATATATAGAAAAAAGTGAATAAATAAATGAAAGAATATGAATCTAGAAGGTAACTCATGAACATTTTATGTCTCTACTCTGATGTTCTCATGTACATTCCATATCCATAATGAAAAACAGTAGAGAGCACAGATCAGATTCAAACCTGTAATCAAGAGGCCCATCAGAGTACTAAAGGATGTCCTGAACATGGTGTGATATGAAATAAGTAGTCCACCACCAATATGGTATTATTTAGTCAGGTTAATTAATATATAATACTATTGTTTAAAGGTATAATAGATAGGGATGTAAAAAATAACCATAATCAAGTCGATATTGGGTTCCTCAAAGGACACCAAGCTGACAATAACTTTTTCGACCTAATATTGAATATCTATGAATATGTATCGCCATATATATAGGTGCATATATATATATCTATGTGTCTGTTTGGGTGTGTGTACTATATTGGTGATGAAATATATAAACATATACATAGATACATGTTACTAGATAGAAACTGAGGCATAACTCCGGAATCCAGGAATACTAATAAAAGTATCATATTTTGATAAGGGTAATCATTCCCATTTGTCTCATATAATACAAAGGGACGTCATGCCGAAAGATCATATTTAAAAAGGGACATCATGAATGTGTATCATCCAAAATAATGGACATTATTCCTGAGTTTCATGTATAATATGGTACTTCATTCCTGATATCTGTATAATAAGGGACACCATGCTCTGGAATCATAATACAAGGGATGCCATTATTGTGAATCATAAATGATTAATAATCAATTATTTCATAAAATTTCATAACATAAACCAGTAAATGGTATTCCCACCATTGAGAATTTATTTTGAAAATAATTTCGATTATTAAGGTCGATGTCAAAAAAATATTATTCATCGTGATTGTTTCATTTTCAATCCATTTATAGATAATAATTAATGAAATGTTCTAGTGAAATCCTTAATACAATTCAATTAAATCATTAATATATTAAACCAATAAGTAAAAATAAAAGGTTCAAGTATTTCGTATATTCCATCATACAAATCCTTTCCAATTTATTATGATTGTTTAGTGACTTCTAAAATTAATAGAAATACAATCAAGCCTTAGTTGTTTTTTTCATAAGGACCATTGGTCGTCAATGAATATGATCAAACCCAACCCTAGGTTATCCAAATTGATTTATTTAACCTCCAAACATGTCTTTCTATTTTAATTTATATCTAAACAAGTCCTAGAGGTTCAATTTAAGTAGTTTAATATTTTATAATCAATTCATAGAACAAATGGCATATGGAACATTGGAATTTTTTTATAAATGATTGATTATTAATGGGAATGAATATATACCACCTACCCCATTCTTAGTATTCTAATCTAGTATATTAATAGGATTTTATCTGAGCAGGATTGAGATAAATTAGAAGAATCCTTAAATTCCATGAAAATAGGGCATATGACCTCACGTAGATATTTCTTCAAAACTAAGAAGGGAAACTGTTAAATGATGAAAGAGGTGATGTAGACTCACTTTTATACTTCCAACTCATCCAATGTAACTCAAATATGATAAAGAATAGTGAATAACCCAAAATTAGGGGGGTTGGAGAGAACATGGGGGGATACTAGTGAAATTGGGGTGAAATTTGGGAAAACCCCATTAATGATTGAAGGGGGGAATGTTCATTTCATCCCTTTTAATGAAAAAATAACCCATCCCATACATCAAACTCTTCAATTGGGTATATAAAATATACGTGGATGTGTATCCAACAATGATTATTTTACCAAACTATTCACCTTCGTTTATTGGTTGAATAGATGAGCCCCACAGTTACTCTAAATTATGTTCCAACCATGTGCATGAGCATACTCCTTTCATAAAATAATTTTCATGACTCAACACTTTTGAAAAACAACTGAACACCATATACAATAGTAGAGTATTATATACCATCCAAAAAACATAATATTTATGTTTTCTAAAATTCATATTTAGATTTTTGTGCACATTTTAATATTACACGCATCCACTAATTGAAAATTTCAAATTCTCATTAAACATTCAACCAGTTTCAAAACATTGGATCTTACAATATTATAACCCTAGATATTATAAACCTACATAATCCTTGGGTAAAAATGAAAATATCAACCGACCTACTTTGTTTGTGAATTTCTTTCTCAAAGAACAATTTTTGATTTTCCACACCAAATGCACCCGCATGTGCAACTTTCAACTCGTGGTACGTAAGATGCTAAAACTTGATCCAACACACATACTCAAAATTGAAACATTAATATGGACCATACATGATACAATATAGTTAAAAAATCATGTTTTCAAATATTTCATCAATCATCCTATGTCACTCTCACCATATGTTCTGACATTGGATAGAAAATTTCTTGTCATTATAATCCCCATTATCTAGAATTCATGAAAATAAATTCAATTTCGTGCAAAAGAAACTCTTGAATTATTTATAACTCATAACATAAATTCCAACAAGAGGAATATATTCCATTTCCATAATTATAAGAAATTTTTAAAATCCAATCAACTCATCTTAAAAAGGTTGTGTTGGTTTTTTCATTGAAAAGCCCCATTCATTTTTCTCACTACTCTTGTATCATCCCATAACATGCTCAATGTAGTTTCTGCCCTAAAATTATTCATCCAAACATGAGAACATAGGTTGATCCACTAAAACATTACTATCTTAGAAATGATTATCTTTACAATATATTACAATATCAAATCCATATTTCAATTACTTTAACCATGGAACCCTGTGATCGTTTTCAGAATGCTCAATGAATCTCATATACAAACTAACTGCTAGTGAATTATTTTAGATGAAGCATCCCTAGTTATATTATTAAACAAAATCAATGTACCAAAACAACCATCCATGGACTAGTACCAAGATTCCATGACTCTTCTTAATTGAGATTCCACTCATCAAATTTGAATATATCACCAATTATCTTAGAGTAAAGCCAATGTTTGCTCAACATGATTTGGGAGATGTCAAGATAGGGGGAACATTCATCAATGAACTAGTATTACACCATGATTTTAACTTGAATTACCATATATAATAGTGTATATCTCTCCTGATCCACAAACTATCAACATAGGTTATACATTAAATAAGTTCAGCACTAAAACCATGTTTCCCAACAATGTCTGACCTGGTCTGGCTGTGGATAAACCACCTCCAGACATGAAAAAAATATGATCATACCTCTGCCAGTACCTTTGTATGATTCATTACCTTAATGAATTTATCATTAATAACATTAAATATATTTTACAACATCATAATTCCATTTATAATTAATTATCTAGGAATTAGTTAATCCACTCTAGTCTGACCAATAAATGAAACCTATATCTTAATAGTTTATGTAATATTTAAAGTTGTCATCATGTCACCTTAGATAAAAAGGTGTCCATTATTGTTCATGATCAATCATTCATGTCAAAACCATACTATTAGCACTCATCAATTTTTGGGTACTCAACCAACCACCTCATCATCATTCTACATTGAAAACACATACGTGTTTCAGAATAATTAATTTTTCTCGATCATTCACACTCCCCAATCCTAAATATTAAATTTAATGTATATCCAAATCCATAACGAGGTTTTTACATCAAACATCATATAATAGTCTAAAAAACTCAAACATACTAGTCTCACAGCTTCAAAAATTCATTCTAGCCATTCCCAAATGTTTTTTATGGTCACACCCCCTAGACTAAAAATGAAACACCATTTTCAACTAATGTGATGTTCCCCATATTAGGAGTGGAATAGTCATAATTTTACTATGAATGGGAACTAATTCCAGGGAACACACACCCCTCACAACTAAACATGGCTCATATACATGACCAACACAATTATGTTAATCGTCAACATCAGAAGATAGGTACAATCCCGTTGTAAGTGCACCCGAACTGGTTCTCTCTTATACACATTAAAGAAATTCCTTAAAAGTCATATTCAAAAACATCATCAAAATTCTAAAATAAAATCCAATACTAATACAGATCAGTAGTTTTATTTCAACCAATCATTTTTATTAAATCATCTTGAATCACTGGGGAAACTCAAATTCTCATTATTATCTCGATGTTATAAATTTTTCAATGAGATATCAATTCCTAGGCCACAATACATTGAAAAGGAACCACGAATGTAGTCATCTTGTACTAATGACTCCTTCCATGAAATCATGAATCCAAATACATTAGAGCTTTAATCATCCTTATTTCTCAAACTACATCTTCTTCTACACCTCACTCCATTACATTATGGGAACCACATGTAACAATGTGTGCTACTATGATATGAAAACATTGTAACATACACTATGCATTCCTGTAATGTGATAACATAAACACAGATAAACTAATATTCATGTCACCTATATAAAAATAAATATTATAAATACTCTTGAGTTATTCTCGATTAGAATATATGAATAGTCACATGATTTTTAATTTCCATGACCAAGCCTGAGTCATGTCTAACCCATTGAGATTGATCATTATATGATGTTTATATCCTTTAAAATTATTTTATTATAGAATAAAAACCCATATATTTATGGGGTGTCATCTTATTTCAAGTATTCCTACTCGGGACAATCTACATCAGAATGATACCTTATGTCTAAAACAATTCATTAAGAGTTAACATGGATTTTATATATTTGGAGAGCCTCGAAAATGGGATAAACCCTATTTCTATACATGATATAAAATTTTAAACTACCATCATGCATAAAAAGGTTATTATGCCTTACCACCAATCAATTATATTCAATGAAACTTAAGAATAATACATTGAAGACTTATGGAAATGTTTACTCCCTCATTTTAAGGAAAATTTAGGGAAACATTTTAACTACCCTTACATGAGGGCCAACGATATAAACACCAATAAAAGGTTCCATTTTTAGGTATTTAATTTATTCTCATTTATCATTAATTTTAAATAATCTCATGTATAAATAATAATAAGTACCATTTATAAAAAAAAAATATGTACTTTGTTTAGTAGGAGCCAAAGAATGCAATAGGAAATTATCTCCTAATTTTATTTTAAATCATTTTATCATAATTTTTTTAACTATGAAGTTATTATAGTTGGCATAGATAAATAAATTACAATCCCAATAGATAAAGTAAAACACACTTTAGGTTTTAATGTTTATTTTAATATACTAAAGCCTCATATTAACATGGTTTTAAAAAATACCAAAAGACTTTTTAATTTAAAAATCGATCAACTCAATACAACTACACCATATATTTAAATATAACCCATGTAGGTGGTTACTAGAACGTTAAATAATTATCCCATGGTTATCATAAGAATACCCTTATGGTGTTATCTTCCAAGGTATATAAAGATAAATTTGACCTATCAGAGTCCCTTCAATCTATCCTATATACATATAAATGCATCCAAATATCAGTTATATTATTTGAATATTTAATTACACCCTTAGAGATTTACCATAATAAGAATATCATACCAAAGCTGAACTAATTGGGTCTATTAAAGGATATACCATAAGTAATCTCATCATTTATGAATCATAATTTAACAACATTTATATTTATGCAACACTATTGTTTGAAAATTTTTAATTACCATGTGATTAAGATACATGAATTTATATGTTACAATTAGTATTCATTTAACACCAACCTAGTTTTGAACTTGGATTTTAGAATATAACCATTCTATATATGATAGTACAATCAGATGGGAAACACTTACAATTTATAATAGCACATAGACATTATAGATTATCACTAGAATCCATTTAATCACAACCTTAAAAATATTCTACCCATGTAACCAATGGTCCATGGATAAAACATTGTATAATTATTTATTTATTTAAGGTTCCACAATCAAGAGATGTAGGAAAAAAAAATTATATCGACCAATACAGATTAATAACCAATTATATATCCTAATTATAATAAATAATTCTAAATAATCACACAATAATTATGTAAAACTATGAAATATGAACAACCATGTAACTCACATCCATAAAATATAATGCAATCAAGATATTTAGTCAATATTGCATGACATAAGCATGGAATATGAATCTCTATGTTACTAAAATGAAGAATGTAGTAATACTTACTTTCCATACCAGGATAAGGGTAGAAAACCATAAATCGCTGTGAAGAGGAATAATCCCATCAATCATGTTGAAATATAAATAAAATGTAATAAAAACATTACAAAAAAATCACGTCCGTAGAAACATTATATTTACCCCTTGTGTGGGTCATCTGGACAATGAAACCAACTATCTATCATGTTCTGACACATTCCAAATTTCTTGTATACCATCTCAAATTAGTAAGACAAAGGAAAAAAATCCTCTGATACTACTTATATTTTCAGGGATAGGGATACACTAAAACAGTTCTTCGACCTAGTTATCCATTGGGCCAAAACCATGTTTCCCCATGTTTTTTAGGCTATTGACTAGTACACATGGTCTAATAGTGGTACGATGTGGAGAAAATACCATCGTGGTCATAGTAGTATATTGGTATATGAAATAAAGAAATAGAATAAGAAAATGAATAATGGATCAATATAAGAGAATATTAACTAAAAATAATTTTAAATTGAATAATTAAACATGAATGAACCTGAAATAAAATTCCAAATAACACACATACATCAAGTAATACATAAACTCGGATAGATTGAAAAAATGTAATAAATAAATAAAAGACTCTAAATCCCGAATATATCTTTAGTACCTACTCATCCGCAACTCCAAAGTTGTTATTTTCAATCCTAGTCCATAATAAAGAATTCCATAGGGAATATTGAAGATCATAACCTATAATCCAAAGGTTTTCTCATGTAACCTATAACGTCATGAAAAGGTTGTGAATTAAACTCTATAGGCCACCACAAATATCGTCTAATGAAATCTAGTCCACGAATATAATGTATATTAGTGTGAAGGTTTTTCAAATAAGAAGGTAAAAAAATAAACATAATCAATTAGACCTTGGTTTTCTCAATGTCAAATAACTAACAATACCTGGTTTAGCTTAAGATCGAATATCTCTGAATATGTATCACCACATATGTAGATGTGTGTATATTTTTATTTACATATGTGTGTGTGTATGTGTTTGTTTGTGTGTACTATATATATGATGATGATATATATATATATATTGTACTATAAAGGACCGGAGGCATAACATAGAAATCCATTCCTAATAATAGTAGTTCCAAATTTTAATAAGGGTAATCCTACCCATAAATCCCATAGAATTCTATGGGATTCCATTCATGACGATAATTTGTAATAATGGACATCATGCCTGAGTATCGTGTCTAATTGGGGACATCATGCATGAGTGTCATTAATTGATAATGAATACATGTTAGAGTACCATGTAAAAGAGGATGTCATGTTATAGTATCACAATATAAGTGATCGCATGCTTAAGAATCATTAGTGAATAATAATCAATTCTTTCAAGAAATTCAATAACAAAAACCAGAAAATGGTTTTCAAAACAATAAACATTTAAGATGAAAATAAGGGCCATTATGACGTACCTTTCCAAAAAAATATGATTCATTGTGATATATTCATTTTCATTAAAATTAAAGGTAATAAAGAGATCCAAGTTCTAATACATTTCATAAAACAATTCAATTCATTAGTTATTTTCATAATCTAATAAGTAAAAATTGAAAGGAAAACTATTTCATAAATTTTATCATATAATTAATTTACACATTATTATGATATTTTAGTCACTTCAACAATCATGGACAATCCAAATCCAACTTAGTGATGTTTTGGTCATAAGGACCAATGTTCATCCAAGAATGTGATCAATCTTTCCCATAGGTTGTTAATAATGAGGTTTTTAACCTCCAAACAAGTGTAATGGTGTCAATGTATATCTAATAATTGTTTTACTGATCAATTTAAGGTGTTTTATATTTTAGGACCATCACACTAAAATTATGACATGAGTTATAATAGAAACAATTTTTAAATGATGAATGATTAATGTGAATGAATATAGACCACACAATTCATTATTAATATGCTTCACTTTTCCATTAACATGATTTGATTTAAAATAGAATGAGAGAAATTAGAAGAATCATTAAATGAATTGAAAATAGTTCATATGATATTTCACAACGATGGCATCAAATTCAAGAAGAGAAACTGATAAATGAAGAAGGAGGATTCATAGAATCGTCTTTATTCTTCCCACACACCTAAAATTGATTGAATCGATCTATGAATTTTGAAGAACCCACCATTGATGGAGGAGGAATAGGAGAGGGCGCATGGGGGACCTCTTGGATAAATTAGGGAAAATTTCAGGTAAAACCCCTATAAGAACTAGATAGGAAAATTTCATTTTACTTTTAATGAGATTCCTGGTTTGGATAATCATATGAAAATAGCGTGATATGGTAATACAAAGGGACACCCTTAACATGGCTACGAAAATGCTTTGGCAAAACATGTGCCGTCCTTGAAACCACCTCTATAATTTTCACCAAAAAAATACACAACCATGAACATCACCTTACATAGTATATGAAACCATGAAACTAAATTTGGAGGTCACATGGTTGTGCCACATGGTTACTTATAACTTTTTGTCAGTGATGTTCCTCACCCTGATCCTTCCTTGGTATGTGTTTTAAATCCTATCACTTCTGCAACATAATCTAACACCTGAGACACCTCTTGGGTATTAAAACCAATCCAAAAATATCATATTTAAATGTTACTATTCTCAGGTTTGTATTTTGAGGCTCGTATTTTGATATATCCCATCTAATAACTGAAAAGTTCAACTTCACTAATAATTTTTAACTAGTTAAAAAACATGGGTTCTTAAATTCTTCCCCTAATGAAACCCCAAATGATGAAGTTTTTCCCAAGATATCTCCCCTGAACTAAACGTCACTAAGATCATGAAATGAACTTCAAGGGTAGTTTTTATACGGAAACTGTATTTTGATTTGGTAAATAAAAACAATTCATGGATAATAAGTTATCACAATCATAAAATTTATATGGTATCAATAAATAAATATTTAAAGTTAAAAATGTTGTTTTCAATAAAAAATTAATTCCCAAAATTATTTTAAGAACTAATTCCATAAATCTGACTGTTTTTTATATAAAAATAGAAATAGGGATAAATTAATCCTTATTTGGTTCTCTCAAGAAAAGAGGTTATTATGATGGAGATGTAAAAATGGTTTAAATTCCACATATAAATGTGATGTTCATATTTGTATAGCATTCATGGAATGAAATTCAAATGTTTATTGTGTTTTTTTAATTTTGTAACTTATGAATATGGTACAAATCACATTTAATCATTCATTCGTTTTTTTCATGAATCAAATTGGTTCTCCCCATTAAAAAAAATTATTTTTCCAATTTTAATTACACTGAAGATCACTAGTTTCAATAACATGAAAAAATGTTAACAAAACATATTAAATTTCAAATATAAATATAAATGAATAAATTAGAAAAAGGAAATATCGCTAGCAAAATAAATATAATATTTCTAACACTAGATGTTCCTCCCCCCATAGTGTTTTTGTAATGTCCCCCATATGTACAAACTCTTAAAAGAAATTAAATTTAAAGATCATGTGCATAATAAAAAAGAAATTGCAATGGAAACAAACTATATGGTGTTCAAGTGTACTCATCCTCTTGAATGTGGATATCCTCTCCATATTGATCCTGGAAATTAACTATAAATTTCACGAATAGATTTTCATTAACTATAAATGGTGTTTATTTATCATATTTTATATTATAGATGGAACAAAAGTAAAAACATGATTAATAGTAAAAGGTAATAACTATTTGGAAAAAAAATTACCAAAAAATATCTACATTCTAGAGTCAAAAAAATACATTATCTCTCTATATAAATGCTTTTTTGAGTATCATTTTATAATAAAAAACATTTTTTATACTTGTATGATGTGAATGCTTCATAATAATTGTTTCAAATTTCCTCCATCTCCAAAAATTAAAATATTCTTTCTTTTTAGATGAAAATCAATTCATATAACATGTTTTTACAGAAAAAAACTATGTGTTACAGTTAAACAAGTATATGACATGATTTGACTAGATTAAATTATTGTTGAATGATTGGGATTTAAAATTAGTTTTATAAGATCAATGTTCTTCATCCAAACATTAGGTCCTATATTTTATATTTGGGGGAACTTTTTGATTAAAATTTCTTGAATTATCTATTTGATATATAATTTTTTCCATTTTTAAATGATTTGTTGTATAAACCCTATAATTAAATATATGTTTCATCTGAATGGTTTCTAAATCCCTATAACATAACTGGATACCATGATAAGTGAAAAAAACATGGTAAAACAACATTTGGAAAATATATTTCTCGTTACAAATTTTGCCACAACATTTCTTCTTTATCTCTTATGGAAATAACATTTACCCTAATTGATAAACAATAAAAACCCTGAGAGATATAATGTTACCCAAATGATTGGGAAAATAGGCCTCTGATATACGTATCTCATATATCAAATATATTAAATAATCTATGGGGTTTCTGTTTCATTGCATATTTTAGAAATATTTCTTTGAAATTGGTAGGTTTTTCAATTTTCCTAGATTTCAAAAGCATCATAGAATATGTAAGACCAATAAAATCTAGAATCCAGTAACATAAAAATTGTTATTTGGGATCACAAATAACCTATATGTTTCAAATGATGACTAAAATATAGAAATAAATGAAATTTAGAATTTGTATTCCATTTATAAATCATTTTATAACTACCAACATGTCATAAGTATGTATCATCTCAGGTGTATTATTTTAATTAATCACAACAACATTAGTTTTGGTTTACAAAATAATTGGGTAATATTCATTTGAAGACAAATATCTCTTAAGGATATTAAACCATGGACTCTTATACTTCTTAGTAAAAAAATTTTGCTTAGGAATGGTTTCATTGATAAGTGAAAAAATTTGATGTCTTTCAAAAAAAATAGTGGGTATTATGTTTAAATGGTCATATAAAAAAAATTTACTTCCTTTCAGGTCCTTTATTCCAATAATTAATTCTTTTAATAATAAAATCAATCTCAATGTCCAATGTTTGGTGTCATATTTTTCAATAAAAATTTTCATAGTTGAATTATTAGTAAAATAAACCACATTTGAGCCTACTATATAACATCTGAATTTTCCTAAGGATAAGAAAACTAATAGAAGTCTAATTTTTATTGATGGTATAATAATATTGGGAAAGATATTCAATCATTAAATAAGAACACAAGAAACAATATTTATTATATAAATGTTTCCCTAAAATTGACAGGAGTGTAAAATAAAAGGCATCAGTCATTATTTCAATGGGAAACACCCAAATTGGTGACTTTAAAATAGGTGTTGTTGTTTTTTTTCAACCCCTTTAAATCAGGTTTTTATCTATCATAAAATAAAAAAAATTATTATTTTGGATGATGCTGAGAATAAAAAATTATAATTATTTATGAATATACTATAAAAACCATCATTAACAAGGAATGTTCTTACATCTAATTGATTTTTTTCAGTGTGTTAGTGACAAAATGAACACAATGTTAGATTGTATAACACGAATTCAATCATTAGACACAACATTACCATGAATTATTCCCATATATTCCTTGAAATTTAATTTCCCATAATTTAGAACATCATTTTTATTAATTAATGTTTCAAAAAATGATTCAAAATTTTAAGACAAATTTTAAAAGAATAAGTATAAATAGTAATATAATCTATTTAACATTAATTAAAATTTCCCATGTTTATGGAAAATTCTCATCATACATCTTTTAATAGTCAATGTGGCATTTTACAAACCAAAGGGTATTCTGTTATAAGAAAATGATCCAAAAGTACATCTGAAGGTTGTTTTTTCTTAATTATCTAGTGAAATGAAAATTTTTAAGAAACTAGAAAATATATTAAATAAATAATATCGAGTTCTTCTAACAATACAATCAAGAACAATATATAAATATGGGAGAAGAAAAATATCCTTCATAGTGATACAATTGTGTTTTTTATAATAGTATGTTTTTATAACTAACCAATCAAGAACAAGATATAAAAATTGGAGTGGAAAAAATATCCTTCCTAGTGACCAAATTGTGTTTTCTATAATCAAAAAACATTCAATATTCGTTTTGAAGACTAATAGTAACATGTTCACTAAATTCATTCTTCAATATTATCAATAAACTACTCTAAGAGATAAGCTGGATTAAAATTACCCATTAAATGTTATATATGGGTTATATAATCTCAATAACTAAAAAGGTGGTAACTTATTTATTGACCACCTATAATAGAGTTGGGTTAAATATTCTTTGATATCTTCTAATTGGATATAAACTCTCATCAATAAAAATTCTATGCATGAAAGTGGATGGGATGATTATATTAAATCAAATAAATTATATAAAAAGATTTATTTTCTATTTTACAGAATCCAAAAATATGGTTCTCTTAGACCATTAATATCTATTTATAAATAACGGTAGGTAATTTTTCAATCTCACCTATGAATAAATATTTTATATTTTTAGTTAATGTTTTCACCCCAAATATAGGTGGAAAATTTTCATTAATCAATAAAGGTTTACATAACTCTAAAACATTAGTTTAATATCTTTATTAATTCTAAAAAGTTTTAGGATATAGATAAATATTGGTTGTATTAATCCATCAAACAATATATTTACATGTGTCATTTTCCTGAAATTTCTAAATATAAAAGGATTTAGACGATCTAAATTTCTATCTTAGAGTATATCATCTTTCCATATTTCTTCAGAATTTTTAAATTTATAATTTTTAGTTTTTTAGGTGAATATAAATCTTTTTCTATTAATATCTAGTAATTAATACATTCATCAAAAAATGATTCATTATTTTCTAATTTTTCAAAAATTTATCTGAAAAAATACTTAATATTTTCAAAATCAAAAGATTTATTAGACGCAATTTGAGAATTTGATCTATCCTCAGAAGAATCATTTTTTTAAATACATAAATTAGTTATATCACATTGAAAATGTATATATATATATATATATATATTTAAAAAAATTTGGTTATTTCCACGAAAAAATAGTAGAAAACCAATCAATCAAATTAACCAAAGAAGTGGAATGATTTACCTTTGGGTGATTCTTTGATTAAAAAAAATGTAGTGGACTACTTATATTGTAAATTCTAATGATATATTTTATTTTTGGAAAGATATGATTGATTTAATAACTTTTATAATGTTTCTCTCATGAATGATAAACACATGTGTGTTATATTGGTCATCTTCCATAACTAAGACATAAATAATAGTTGTAAAATCCATGTTTTTTACCTGAACCAGTATATCCTTAATAACTCCAGTATGATTTTTGGTACTTTTATTGACATGTTAAATGAAAATTACATGGGGGTTTTTATCTTAAATAAAAAATAAAAAATAAAATGTGTCATAAAATACATAAAATTTCAAAGTCATGAAAGACATCCTGAAATTCAAACTCTCAAATGGTGTAAGTATTGGTGAAAGTATCAATATTTTTAAATTTGATAACAAAATAAATTTACATTATTTAGAATACATTTATTCCAAAATTTAGTTTCTATCCCCCTAGAATTTCCATTATGGAAAAAGTTTCGTTAAAAAACATTAAAAACATTGGTATATTTTTTACAGTATCCAATAAAGGATGTTGACCTGGACTTTTCTAAAAGAACCTAAAATTTCTTTATCCATTTCCATTTTTGTACTTGTTTTATCTAGTGGGTCACTCCAAAGATAAGGAATTGATCATTTGGAAGCCTCTTGATCATTTTTATAACTATAAATTTAGGAACCAAGCATATATTTCTACTCTATCTGAGATACCATGAGAAAATATTATTCTTATAATAAATATTTTTTTAAAAACAGGTTCTGAAATTTCAGTAGGTTATTATTTTTTGTAAGATCGTCATTAATATTTTTTTATTAAATAAGTTATAAAAAATAGAAAATAGTTTTTTTATTATTTTTCAGAAGTTTGTGTTCAGAATCATAATTAAAAAAGTCATTTTGGGTGTTATTCGTCTTGGTTTCACACCTATGTTCTGTAGCATTCCCATTTTTATTTCATTTATCTTGAAGGTTCATTTGGGGTTTTGAAGATAAAACTCCACAGATTTTATTTATCATTATAACCAAATCTACATAAAATTATCCCATTTAATCCATCAAGGTATTTATAATGTCCTATTATATCCTCATTACTTTTACTCTTTCATCATGGATTATTGATGGTGATTTTATGGTTTTTAATTGGGTTAATTAGACTAATAATTTCTTATCAGTATATCATTGGATTACGTATTGAATTATCAAGATTTATAATTACATGAATAAGATTGAAAAAATATATTAGTTTGTTTAAACTTTATAATACTTTTCATTTGTTTTATTATTCCATTGTAAAACCATGAGACCTTACATTATATTTATTTTTAAATAAATTTATCCTCTTCTATACCTAGTGATACAAGAATCCCTGAGTCTAAATAAACCATAATTTGGTATACCATTATTACCAAACCATTAAATTTATGGGTGTTAATAGTAATTAATAAATTATGGAAATTATATGGTTTACAATTGAATAAAATAGATTATTTTGTTATCAATAAATTAGAAATAAAATAAAAATCACTTGAAAGAAAATTAATTTTTTTTCAAAAAAACCAGATTAATGAACATAGTGTGTTTTCATTATTAATAAATTATATTAATCACTATAGTGTAATTATTATAATAAAATTTATATATCATATATTCAATCAATTTTTTTTATCATTAATATAATATTTTTTCAAATCATTGAATAAAATAAATCTTATTTAATGACTATAAATAGTATTTCTCAAAAAAGTTGTTCCATCATGTTTTGTGCACTATTAAAAGTCCCCTTTTAACGATGCATTTTTAGATCCGATAAAGCCCCCCCCCCCATTTTATCAGCGCATTTTTAGCGCTATTAAAGGGGAACCCTTTATCATCACATTTTAAAGTAGCGCTCATAAATGGTTGGTTTTATTAGCCCATTTTCCTATCAGTGATAAAGTTTATATTTCAATAAAATATTCATGAAGAATAATATATTCTTATATAAGAATATTTATATTGGTATAAATATAATAAATATTTTTAATATTGTTTAGATAAGTATAAATAGACTATTACATTTAATATATGAGAAATTTAGCAAAAATGGAGATAAAATATTTTAAAAAAATATTATTATTTAATAAATTTGTAATTATCATATATTAATAAATATTAGAAACACAATGAAATGAAAAAAAATAATAAAATATCCAAAATATGTTGAAAATATAACTCTAGCTTCAAACAACTATAACATTTGATCCGAGTGTCCATTTGAGCTCTAAAATATTTCAACTCTATTCTTGTGACGACCTTTATGCGCTTGTTTTTTAAATAAGCCTTTTGTCACCTTTTTCAAGGCCTCTAAAATTGAGTTTTCAGTTGGGATACCCTGATTTTTCAACATTAAAATAGGTATAATATCTAATACAGATTTCCGCTAGGCCAGTATCATATATCAAATCAAATAATGTTTCATTTTTTCGATTTGACATGATCTGGAGTTGAAATAGACTTTTGGATTAGAATTTATGGTCATTTTAACATTTATGGCTTTCCAAATACACATATATATGTATTTATTCGTAAATGTGTGTGTGTGTGTGTGTCTGTGTCTCTGTGTGTGTGTGTGTTGTATATATGTATGCTTGTATTTATTTATTTATAAACACACATAAAAAAAATATTTTATAAATGTATTTAAAACTAATATTATAAACATATATTAATATTCAAATAAATATACGGATAAAAAATTATATCAAAAAATATATATATAAGGAAATTTAAACATAAATTAACATATGAATAAATATGTATATAATAATATATGTATAAATATATATGATTTAATATAAATAAATATATTTATATTAATATAAATCAAAATTAATATACCAAAAAAATACTATATATATTAATATTTATTAATATATATTAATATATGAATATATATTTATATATATTCATATATGAATAAAAAATCATGTATTAATATTACTAAATATATTTATATTAGTATGAATCTATATTAATATATGAATAAATATAACTATATATATAAATAGATATATAACTAAATAGAGAAAATATCTAAATAGGATAGTGGTAAAGGTGCATGCGCGCAAGGGGGAGGTCACGTGTTTGAGTTCGGGTCGATGTAGGGAGGGGTGAGTGGGCTTCTGCGGGATGTGCCAGCATGAGCATCCCAAGGGAGAGTTGGAAGGGGTCCACCTAGCACTGATAAATGGGGGGGTCAAGTGCTGCTAAAAGATTCCTGAACATTTTAATTTTTCATTGCTGTTTTTTGACTATTATCAGTGCTAAAAAACATTGATAAATTAGTAATTTTATCAAAGCTAATAAAGCATTGACAAAGGACCTTTTTATCAATGATTTTTTTATTGCTAATAAAAGGGGCCTTTATCAGCGCATTTCTGGGTGGTGATAAAATGGACCCCAATATTCACCTTGATTAACAGTGCTTTTCTAGCACTGTTAATGCCCTTTTCTTGTGCTAATAAAGTCCATATTGTATGTAGTTCATATTTGTAGGATAATATTGTTGATTCAGAATCATGCTATTTTTGGAAGATGGAGTTGGGATTTATTATACCGATTTAACAGAAATAAGTAATATTTTATAAACATAATGATAATTTTTTCCATGTTTATGGTTAAAGTCTTCATATAAGGTAGTTTTTATTGGATTTGTTGGACTAAAACCCACAACATAATACATTATGATAAAATAGTATTTATGGATTTTAATATTAATAAATATTTTATCACATCTTGATTGTTCTTCTATGTGTCAATTCATGTGATAATGTCATAAGTATAGGTGTTTCACTAAAGGGTCATAGAAATTCCCTACTATAATGGAAAACCATAACTACCATGATACTATTCTTGAATACATGTTCTATGGCTAGATGATATTATATAAGGTACAAAAATAATACAATAATAGGTGGTGAGGACTCATAAAAATTTTAGGCACCTTCTCATGGTGTGATCCCTAGGTAATATCTAGGAGGATATTATGAGAACAAGACTTGCCAATAGGAAATCAACATTTCTCATGTCATTGGATGTTCCTACCTAATGACGTGTGTATTGGTCCTTAAACATTAAGACTATTATTAATATGTATTAAAACTCATACACTTATATGTATTGTCGATATTTGTTTGGACCCACTTTTAATCATGATGTATGATATTTTGGGTGCGTCGTGATTAATAATGCATTAATAGATAATTAGATAAAGGATTTTTCCCTTCTATTCCATAGTAGAAGTTGATATGTCTGGCCCTATGATGGAATTGATATACCCTAAATAAATTCATGCCCATGACGATGAATAGGTGAGTTCAATACTAGGATGTCAAAGAAAGAATAATCGAGCACATGTGCTGATGTAACTAACATGAAACCTTCATCGTTCTAGATATCGACACAAAGGGATTACATTACATGGTTAGCATTCGTAGGAGGTGACACGTCATTGCAGAATTAAATTCTTTTTCTATGGGTTCCTTGACATGTTTTTAGATGCTAACCATAGTATTTGGGTAGGTTCCACCTAATTCCACTGAGAAAGAGTCATATAGGTCACACACTATGTGTGTCCACGAATCTCACATAAATATAAAATTAACTTGTTGAATAAATATTATTCCAAATTGTGGATTAATAATTATTCAAGGATTCTTGGTCGAATTTATTTTGAGACTAGTTATTCGAGAGAATATATTGTGGGTAAATTAATATATTTGTTAGCAGGTAATGAAGTGTTATTTATATAAGAAACAAATAGTAATTACTCAAGATCTAATAAATGTGGTGGAGGAAATAATGAAATTGGAAAAACAAAAGTACACACCTTGTACATTAATATATACATGTCTTGTAGTTTTTATGGGGATTTGTGAGTAATAAAAATATTCATTTCATTAAATTATAATAGGTGTATTGTTTGGGATCATGTCATGTAATATTAATAGTCACATTTTATTATTAGTCATGGGTCCTTACTAAGAAATAATTAAAATGAATAAATGACATTGGGTTATTAATTCATTTTATTCTTATAAGTAATAAAATCCTAATTACATTATTCTCATTTGACCTAGCCATACCCTTTGGTTGTGCAAAATGTATCTAGATAATACTCTCTAGCCAATAGATAATTACTTTCCTCTAAGAACATCCTCAAGATACAAGAGTGATCCTCCTACACCATATCAAGGAAAGCACTTTTGAAGTGTCTCTCGTGGCGATCAGAGGTGGAAAAAATACGTGAAGGAGCTTCCATGATAGCACCAAGATATCCCTTTGGCAATGTCCATAGAAATGTGGAGCACATGTGGATCAATAATAGAGGAAACTGACACATGGCTTCTATGACACAACGATTGATCACATTGGATCATGATCGGAAGCATCAACAAAGAGAGAATTCCATCAATGTAATTATTGAATTTTAATTAAATTAATTATAACCAACATACGAGGATCCTCTATTTGGTTCTGAGACATTACTATTTACTTTCAATGTTCTCTATATTCCAAAGATATTGTGTTTTATCATCATGGCAGATCTCATATTGATAGTTGTTCATGGAGAAATTAAAGTAGGGCGCTCCCATCCACAATCATCCATTGTGACTTGAACCTAGAGTTTTTGGAAAACCAAATCTCCTCTAGAAAACAATATTAATAAAACTTCAATCAGTTATACATAATCACTCATAAATACTTCTAATGAAAAATTGTTCAATAATTTGATTGTGGGGTAAAATAAAACTCAAACTATTGAATCATTACCAATATTCATGAAATGTTTTATCTTGATTTTTTTTAATTCCATAAAATTACTTTGAAATTATGACAATTCTAAAAATAGAAAATATTTATTCAAGGAAAATTATTTTTTAATTAATTTTTATCTCTAAAAAAATATAATCAAGTAAGTTAACTATTATTTGGATCATCATTATAATAAAATTGGATAAATTCTAAGCTTATTTTGATCTGAATTGACTCTTTGGGGTTTCATTTCCATATAATGATAACTAAACTCTTGAAGATGTTTGTGTGGATCCTCACATGAAAATATGTTGAGTTGTTAATGTTGGTAAATGAAACCAAATTTAATTACAAAGTGAGTTGGTTCATCTCAGTATTCAGTAGGGTTTTATTATTATCATCATAATATGATACAAATTATTTTATTTTTATATTTTCAACCACGATGATTTCATGGTCATTAAACTTATTCATGGGGTGTTAGTGGTAAACTCAAAACTATTCAGTGGGTAATTTATAACATCAATGGACCTTTAGTAATGGGTTTAATCATTTTTTATATCTAAAGAAAAAAAGTAAATGTAATAATTTATTTAAAAAATATAATTTAAAACATCTCAACAAACATCCCCAATAATGATGTTATTTGAACGTTGAGGTTTTATTATCATTTAACTTTAAAATTTTTATCACATATAATAATGCAATATAACAATCCCATATATTGTCACGTTGGTATGTTAAAAAAAATTTACAAGCTATTACTTTGTTTTTATGATTTTTTAATTAATAATGAATTTGTAAAATGGGGATTTATTTAATTTTTTTATAAAACTATTAAAACAATAAAAAGGTAAATTATGAGACTGATTTTTTGGAAACAAATAGATATTTATCTTAAAATTTTTTATGAAACTATAATTTAAAACAAAAGAATCAGACTAGTAATGATCCGTTATATCTCATTTATTTCTAATCTAAAATAATTAAATTAAGGAATTTATCAATGCATAGTCATAGAACATCAGGTGAACCATAAAATCATCCAATATGTAGTATCAATATATTGAAATCTGTGTTAATCATCTTGTTTATGTTATTCAAAATCTCAATGATCCTTATGCAGTTGAAGCAGCTAGAAATCACTGTGATCATTGAAAATACCTTTCCATATAATTTTAAGAAATGAATAATATAACTTTACTTTTATAAATTTAACTTCAAAAAATAATATTTCAGAATAAAATTCATTTAAGAAAGAAATGTAAATTTTTCATTATAAAACATAGTTTCTACAAAAAATATTGAGAAAATATAAAGAAAAAATAGAGACTCGCAAGGGATTGTCCTTAGATTTATACTTTTATAACCTTAATTACTTTTGCAACCCATCACCAAATTAATTCCCATATTTTTCATTTTTCCTTGTCCACTACATGTTCCCAATTCAAGAATATAATGTGAATCCATCCATCTAACATGATCTAATCTCTGGCACTAACCATCCGATTTAAATCCCCCTATTTTGTATATTATATTCATTAAATTAGAGGGATATTAATTTACAATTTTATTATTATTCCATTTTCACTTGAGGAGTTACTATACTCTAGATGGTATCAATTTCATTGAATTCATTGGGAAAATATTTCATCCACACTGTAAGGTGAATGTGCCTCTTTATCAAATTTATACTATTTTCAAAAATATCTACCATCTCACATTCTTTTTTCCATCATGAAATTATTTATAAAAATCAGGTGACACAAAAATTTACCTTATTTGTAGAAGATATTATTGTAGTATAGGTAGGGATAAAATCTATAGGGACATATGAAGTCACATTTATATAGTCAATGATGTTGGATGTTTTGGTTATAGAGTGTTGAAATTTTGGGTTTATAGAAAATAGGATACAAGAATCATAAGGTTTTTAATATAATGGTTTTAATTTATGAATGAAACACAAAATTAATTTATTGGAAATAATTAAATAATATGGGTTTATCCTCATTTTTTGTTAGGGATGAAATGGATGTAATTGTTTTTCTAGGAATTATTTGATCACCAGTTCAAGAGGTATCCTATCAATAATATAAGTACCCAATACATTTTTATAATTTTATACAAACACAAATACCATTTCTTATCACAAAATCACAAACATAATAACATTAATGATCACTCCATGTAATTGGAACATACTATCACATAAAATGTGTAGTCATTTAAGTCAGAGAAGACAAAGAAGAAAACAAATCAATGAAAAAAACACTCAAACCATATAAAAAATTTAATAATTTATTAACATCAAATAACAAATAATAAACACCCAATAAATTCCCCAATATCTAATAAAAAATTACTTTTGCTTCCATTTATGCAAGGCTCTTAATGGATGGTACATGTTTACATATAAAGGTATATGTGATGAAATAAAAAAACAAAGAAAAAACAAAATCATCCCGTCTATGTGAGGAATTTCATTGTTGTTGGTGTGAATAAAATTACACCATGATTCAAAAGTACCAAATTTATAACAAAAAAATAATAAATGGGAAATAAGAAGAAGAATAATTTTTCAAAGAAATTAATGTGAATGAAAAACGTACATGAGAAAATTTTAAGATGTTATTACAAAATGAGAGTGTTAAATTAAAATTGAATGACTAAAACATCCAAACCTAATTCGACAACAGAAGACACCTTAAATATCCATATTAGTATCTTAGGTTCCATCCCCAATTAAAAATACATTCCAATATATTTAATATAGTCATTTGTTGGTGGGAAATTAAAGTAAATTTTAATTTTCAATGATGACTAGAAAATTCTGACCGGATTTGTACCCCTTTTGGACATGCAAAAATGACATTGAGTATAGAAAAATATTTTGGGGTAGTATATTATAATTATTTTCATACTGGTTTACACTATTGTATTTCAAAATTTCATTATAAATGGTTCATCCATGGAGATGTTATGATGAAATTGGTGATATGATTTTATGGGCCTCGAAATATAGCCCACAAATTAAATGGAAAATTAGGCTCCCTAGATATCCTTAAAACGTCATAATTATATCTGGACATAGTTGGGTGAAATGGTACCAATAATTTTCTCTATCAATATTTAATATTTTACTTTCATTAGGGTTGATTATTGGGGTCCACTTTTACATGATGGGCCAAGGACCCATTATGGTTTGTCCAAAAATTTATGCATCCATAGAGAAAAAAATTTCTCAATCCCTTAATATTCATCAATTGATCATAAAATATAAAATGTTCCAAACAAAGTGACAAATAATATCTCAAACTATAAAATTCATATGATAATAAAAATTCATAAGAAAATGAATAATAAATCAGAAATTGACACACTTTATAAATGAATTGCACAATGATGTGAAATGATTTTCAATTTGTGAAATGCACTAAAAGTGGTGTTTATGGAAATTGAATCACATGGATATTCAAATATAAAAAACGAATTTTATGCACTTTAACTAGATAATCACTTCCCCAACTTGAGTTTTTCTAATCTCAAGAAAACATTATCTCAAAAATATTTAATTATCTTTTCAAAAACATTTTCGAATAAAGTGTTAACAAAATGAAATCATTCCAAACAATAATGAATCCTATCAAAAATATTTCACACAATCTATGTTAAAATTGTATATCCCAATCTTAATACCATCCATTTTTTCAAATTTATCATCACATTTCATCCAATTTCAAGTTGGCATGATGATGTTTTATGCATCACAACATAAATGGGTCCCATTTTATTTTTCAAGTGGGAAATAAATGGAAGTATTGGGTGGGAATCACATTAAACAGTAAGATGGGTATCCAATTTTTTAAGATTCATTTTTAAGTCATTTTCATAATTATTTAACCATAAAATATATGAAAAGTACAATTCAGAGTAAGAAAACTATGAAGTCCTTATCATCATGTGCCAAACAACACTATTTTTTAAATTCCATGATCTATAATAGAGATGAAAATTCTAACTCAGAACAATAAAACTATAGTTTCATAATCCCCATATGTAAAATATCACATATTTGGACAAAAACTTTCTCTATGTGGTCTTTTATTGAATTTTTTCTTCGATACTCAAATTAAATTTAATGTGACGTCGAACCCTATGATAAGATTAATGGGGCCCAAGAACCCAAACATACCACAAAAATATAATGGACGTGCATTTCGGAATTATGATTAAGATGTTGAAAATGTAAACATTCAAAAATAACATCGGTCAACCCCACATTCCTTAAAACTCTAATAATAAACATAAACATGCATGAAAATCATAATAAAGGTCTTAAAAACTATTTCATATTCAGTTTTCATGTTCCACAATGTACATTAATGCATGAAAGTGTAATGAATTTAATTTTTTTAATTAAATTGAATTTTTATCATAAAGCCTAATTTTTTCTTAAAATATCATATTTTTACTCTACACAAAATAAAATGAGACCGTCCTTAGTGTTTAAGGAGTGGAGAAGAGGGAGATCAGAATTTTGAAAAATTGGGGTGATGTGGTTTGGAATTAAATCATAGATCAATAACTCATAGATTTATGTTTAATTCCCATCAAAAATAAATTGATCCCTTTCACCTCACATCACATATACACTCTTTGGGGGTGATTGAATGATTGATTTGAACTCTATAGGCATGTGTTTATTTTTAAAAAATTGAACTTATATAGATATTAAATCTTATATACAACTAAAATTAGATCACACTGGAAACCCCATGGGGTTTCCCTTGAAAACAAACAACCCAAAAATACAAAAAATAAAATACCAAAGAGGCTCCGTCATGGATTGGGATACATGACGCCAAAATTTATTAAATAAAAAGTAAAGGTACAAGGAAGAAATGTTCCAAAGGTGACAACATCACAACCAAGTTAGTACAAAATGATCATCATATAAAGTAATTCACACCTCTTCCTAGACCAGCACCGACCCCTATTTCCACCCTGAGTCACTGAGTTATTCCCTCTTTGCCATTGAGATGGCTACAAATATGATACCTCCTCTGCTGCCTCTTCCTCTTGAGAATCCATAACAGTTGATGCCTGCCTTTGATTAGCATGAATAACCTATTCACCTTGAACCGCCACTTCCTCCTGACACCAGACAACTTCCCTATCAACAGACTGTTGTGATATCATCTGTTGGTGCTCTATATCATAAATTTCATCATGTAGAGCCTCTTGTAAGGAAGGTACATCGTCAGTGGAAGAATTATCAACACCTTTCATAGGGGTCAGCATCTTCATTGGGACTTTTCCAACAATGGAATGTAGCAAATGGCCATGTTTTCAGTTACTTCAACCTGCACTCTCAAGACCCTCAAGGTTGAGAAGGTCAAATTCAGGTTTGTTAATAGAGTCTAACATAGAAAAAAATTAATACCAGCTTTATCCAGTCCTAATGGAATTTTTTTTTAGGTTTCCAGTGAGACCTTGGAGTCCCCATCACATTTATACAGTTGGGATCCTGAACCAGAAACTACATAAGCTTGCAAGTCAGGTTGTGCATTAACCTAGATGGCATTCATCACCTCATCGTGGATAGGTAACAAGCCATCCTTAGTAGCAGGTTCAGAGGATACATTCTGGAAGCACGATTTTGAAAATTCTAGAACAGTAGGCACAGAACATCCTGTATTGGCCCCAATGCTCACATGTGAAGACCCAACATCCTTGGCCACTGGCACCCCTTCAGACCGATCAACAGAGGGAGCTCATGATTTTTTGGACATCACCAACTCAAATCCATCAGCATCAACCTGTTTCAACATGACTTCACTGCTAGCAAAAGCCACTACAATTTGACCCATCTCTAGATCAACCTTTTCTTGAACAAATTCCTCTCGGTCAGAATCATATTCATCCAATTCAGCCTAGGATTTTCTTGTACAAGTTGGCCCCTTATCATAATCATCAGTAGCACGCAAAGGAGTATCAGCACAACAAACCTGTTGTGGTGGGCACACAGAATCCCCCCGGTAGGGGCCTCCTTTAATCCTTTCTTGAGTACATCAACAAAGGAGGAAGTATCCTTCTTCTTGAATGAATTATCCCCAGCCTTCCAGGTACCTGTTTGAGACCTCTTACACTTATCGGCCGAATTGCCAAGAGATTTACACAAAACACAGCTAATATTTCTTCTACATTGCTCACGATAGTGACCAATGCAAATAAAAGATTCACAAAAATCAGGTGTCCATTCATATTGTATTGAGAGTTAAAGATTAAAATCACCAGCCACAAGGAAAACTGTATCAATCAGATTATGAGCTAGATCAACCTCTACAAGAACTCAGGAAATGTGACCAAACCTGGAAAGTTCAGTTTCCTTGTCAACCTTAATAGGAGACCCTACAGTAGAAGAGACTTCCCTTAGAATTTATGGATGCTTGAAGAACTAGCTAAGGCCCCTAATTCTAACCCATGTTTGAGTTGAAGAACTCTTAATTGAAAATGGGTCTGATAAAGGGTCCCATTACTGAAGAACAATAAAACCAGGCTTTAAGGAAATTGGACTGAAGCCCCATGAAAAACATAGAAGTTCTTTGGAGGGAAAAACAATATGGTACATACCTTTCCCAAGAGAAATAAATCTCCAATCACTGATGCCCCAACTCTTAAGCAACTGATCCTTAATATAAGCAAGCATCAATGGAGGATCCCTTCGCAAGCCCGAAATCCGATCAAGAAGGTAAAATCGACACTCCTTGAGACAGTCTTCAAGAATTTTGGTATTTGCTTCCACAAAAGCTATATATCCATTTCTAGTGATTCGCTTATGAATGGAATCTGAGGTCTGATGAAGGTTTGAGAAAAACATAGAATGAGAAGCAAAGGACTTTCCATGGTCAACCTTTGCCTTAGGGTTTTGCGCTTCCCCTTGTTCTTACTTTATGCTCTTTTATTTAGACTTTCACCCCCAAACCTACCCAATACCAACATTCAATATTTTATGTACCACATTTTCACCACTTCAATTTGATTAATATTGAGACTCCATTGCGTTTTTTTGGGAAGTATTGGAAATTAATTCAAGGTAAATTATATATTTCTTAGTAAATAGGTTAATCCCATGAATATCTCAAAGTGTCCATCCAATATCATTTTTAGTATTTCCAGGGAAATCAAGGATGATTTTCAATTTATAATCTTCAATAGAATAAGAAATTATGAAAAAATGTTATTTATTATCCCCTATTATGGAATCATTTAGAGACTTTTTATGGACCCTGAATTTGATCTCGAGTTTTCTAACACTTTAGGACATAAGTAGGGACATTTAATCGAACTTTATTTCATTTATAAAATTTATTAATATAATTGGATCCCTTTGAATAGAATTTTCCACCACCAATATTTCAATATGAGTGTTATGAATGGGTATTGACATGATTTTATTGATTTCCCCCAAGGTAAAATTTAATGGTGACCCTAGAAAATCAATATTAAATCCATATAAAAGTGATTTAGTCCATGGATACATGTATCCCTCATGTGAATACAGAAATTAAATTTCTTCATGATTTATAAACCCTTTAAAAATCATTCTGTTTCCTTAGTTTGACTATCAAAATCACTTCAATTTGATGCTATGATTTAATAGATTATAATTTTGGATATTTATTATTTTATTTTTATTTTGAAGCCAATGATAGCTTATGAATCATTGGTTAAATTTTTTCATTTTATTTACCATTATTGGAAATTGTCACATCATATATTTGCTCATGATTAGTTTGTCTGTAACAAGATTTTTCTATCAATGTTGAGGAAGGGACAACCTGATTTGGCATGGGTTCTATAATTTTTTCAATGGTTAGTAGTTATAGTATCCATGATGAATGATTTGAATTAATTTTATCTATTTTTTCACACAATTTTTCAAGATGATTTCTGGAGATTATGCTGGATAGGATTTTGGACATTAGATACTTCCCAAATATTGATCTTTTGAACCATACTTGAGAGGGATGGTAATTTATCCTTTAAGAATTGATCATCTAAATTATTTTATATGTTACCAGATGTGTGGTATTCATTCAAGGGATGATAAAATAAATTCCCAATGTTAGGGTATTCCTAATATTTATTTTTAATTCGATTCAATACTGAGTTTTTGTTGGGGTAAGGTTGATAAAACCCCATTAGAGTAGTTAAAAATTTGGATTTGAGATTTTCAAGAAACACATAAATATAAATGGGAAACTATAAGAGATATTTGGGTGATAATAGATAATTTTGGGTGAGAAAATGAAGTGACTGTCAATGATAACTTACTTGGATCCCCATAAATGGTTCGAAAATTTGTTTGTTCCCAAATCTACCCTACTAAAAGAAGCATTCGTTGTAGTATAGGTAGGGATCAACTCTACACGGTCTGAAGAAGTAAAATTTACAATCTCAAATATTTTGGAGGTTTTGGTTATGTAGTTTACAATATTTGAGTTTAATTCAATTGGGATACCTAAATAATATGTTTATAGAGACCCAAGATTAACATACAAGGATTTGACACAATTTTAAATGAATATTCATAATAATACAATTATACATGCCTGATGAACATAATAGTTTAGTGTCTTTTGATACATGGAAACAAAATCTTCTATACTAGTGAATGATATTCATCATGTCCCATAAATATCTTCAGATTTAGAACATCTACCTAAAACCATATTTATAACCTGGGGAAAGGAATTGTAAGAATGGGTGATCTCAAATGCTATATAAGTATAAATAACAGAAATATATAAGCATAACATGAACAAATGTTGTGGAACATTAGAATAACATTTGAAGATCATACATTACAAATTCGAGATCATAATAATTATTGTAAATTCTTAAGACATGGATCATAATAGAATTAAAAGACTATGTCATAAAATAACAACCTAGGAATAAAACATGGAATTATGGAAGACACATGACCATATAATATGATTTCTATATTACCCAAGGCATCTCTTCCCAGACCATTTTGGTAGTATGGGTTCACTCCTAATACCATCGCGATTGTCATGTTTCAATCCCATGGAGATTTTAGTAGCATGTGTTTACTCCTCATACCATCTTTTTAGTCCTGGTTCACTCTCATGACCATCTTTGTATTCAAGGATCAGTCCCAAACCATCTTTTGTCAATCTCATTAGATATAAATCATTACCCAATACATTATAGGATGATATAGGTCCCACCCCTCTCACAATTAAATCATTCATATATGTTCTAAAAGAACATAACTAATAATACCATAACCCTTGAAATGAAATGGTCATTATAAACATGTAATTATACCATAACCCATGGAAAAAATATGGGTTTCATGATCATTTAATCAAAAAACATAACCCGTGAAAAATACAATAATTTCTTAAACATATATCACATGAAATAGAAATGTTTTTTATAAATAACATAACTTTAATCATAACCCATTCATAGAAATAATGTTAATATAATCTTTAGATCATTTTCTATAAGGTCAAGAGTAACATCAAATGATTCCACCAAATATGGAAAATAATTTTTAAATATCATTAAAAACATTTCATGAGGAAAATATAATTTCTTCACTGAAAAACATTTTTAAACCATAAAACCATTTTAATATAATTTCATTAAAATACTATAAAGACTTATATAGTATATATGAATTCATTTTAAAAACCACTTTACTTGAAAATTTATAAAATAATATGCAAAATATTTTAAAAAATTTTTTCTTTGAAAAAAAATTCAAAACATATAATTAAATCCTTAAAAGGTTTTGAAACAAATATTACTGGAAAACATATTTATGAATATTGATATTTTTTAAGTCAATTTCTGAAAAAAATACTTTGAAAACTTATTAATAATACTTCAAAATATTTTGAAAACAATTTTCTTTAAAAACATATAAAATAATGTAGAAATATTTTTGAAAATAATTTTCTTGAAAATAACAATCAAATCATTTTATTAATAATCAACCTTTTAAAATTGAAACAGAATATTCAAATAAATGGTGGTGAGTAAATCCGTATATGCCATATATGGTTAAAAAATTTCATATTGAATGGAAAAAATATTATAAAAATCACATCTTCGAATAGTTATAGAAAAATTACTTTGATGAAATATGTAAAAGAAATAAATTGTAATTTTTTTAATGATTAAAATATAATGAAAAAATATTCTCTGAACCCCTTTTTATAAAACATGGGTTTAAAGGAAAATATTTTTTTTCCGATGAAAGAGTAAATTCATGCTTTTTTGCAGACACATTCTTAACTATTTTTTATTACAAAGAGTGGAATAAATCATACAAATATATGAATAAATCATTAATAACCATTGAATAATAAAATTCATCAATTTTCTTGATATATGTATAAGAATATTTCATCAAAAAATTCAAAAACATAAACATGTCTTGAAAATCCATGAGATTGTCTCAATAAACTCTTAAAACATAGTAACTTGGGATCATAATCTCCATGTAAGAAAAGGAAATTAAATGAAACTTAAAATGTCATGAAAAAAAATAAATTCATGATATAACATCTAAAATTTCTGTATATACACCTCATAATATAATTTAGGTTCATAACAAAACATGAGTCTCAAAAAAGGAAAGTGGAGTCAAAACTATTTCACTGATTTGGTAACAATTGAAACATAAAACCCGTGAAATAAAGAAAATAAAATGGGAATTTGAATACAAATAAATTTATCTCTAAGATACATATAATACAATATTCGATAATATAGATACCACACAAAGGGAAATAGTTCCAAACATAGCACGTATCTCACAGAAATAAAAAGTGAGATGAAGTCCCATTTCCAAGTGTCTTGACTCTCGTCGTACTCATTAAAACCACATTTTTAATAAATATAAAATTAATATACATATTTTAGCGATCCATATTATTATATATACTATGATATATGGTTTTATTATATTCTTATATTCCCCTCTTTTTATCCATCCATTGTTGAGGTTTCACATCCGATAATATTCGTGTTGTTCTCTACAAGTGTCTTTAATTTTTATATCAATTGTACATATACTTATATAATAATTTCATAATGTAAACCATGATATAAATATCATTTATATATAGTATATTTTTATTATATGAATCTATATAAAATATAAGTATGAATTGGAATACACAGTTCATGGAGAAGGTAAGTCGTATATACGTATGAATGTGGTTTCTGTTTTTATTGTTGTAATGAAAAAAAGAAATTAAATTACATATATGTGTATATATATATATATAATATCATTAAAATTGAATTATTATTTTATATATATCATATTGTTTCACTAAACCCACCCATAATACATTCTATGTAGCGTGTGAATGAATCACGTCATTGTGAGGGGGTTGTAGTCAACAGTTCCTCAAACGAAAATATCATATTTACACCAATTGTAAATTAAAAATGTTATCTATTATAAAGTGAATATATAATCTTAAATACATATTAAATATAATAAATAATATATATATATATATATATATATTGTTTAAAAAATAATTTCTACCATGATAGGTGGTAATAAAAATTGAACAATCTTCGTTTTGTGAGTGGAAGTTCACCATACACATCAAATGTATGTTTGTTACCCATTAGATGAAGGTGTGTGTATGTGTAGTTATAAAAATTTAACTATAAAAATAACATATATTGATGATATTTTTTTAATAAAATCATTTAATGATTAGAGTGGAGGCGCTGATAAGTAAAATAAAAGAAAGGATCTTGAGAAAAGGTGCTACCTCTTAATTGGGAAACTCCTTGGCGTTTGTTCCAAAAGAATTACATCGAAGGAATTTTTTACAATTGATAGATTAGTGGAGTATGGAAGGTATATTGAAAGGTTTATTGGGAAAATATTGGCTGATCATAATTGTTCTGAGTGGTTTTATTATAGGGAAGGAAAATGACACACTTGGAATTTTTGAAAACATGTTAGGTTTACAAACAATTTTATCTAAAAAAGTCATAAAAAACTTACTAAACTCAAAAATGATAGATAATTGAAATATAATTTATATTAAATATTTTTTGAAAATTTCTATAGGACGTTTTTGGACTTAAATATATGTTTTACTCTTTAGTTAAGATTAATTTTACATCAAATGATGTAATTAATTTTAATTATATTCTCTAATAATTTTGTTAAAAACTTATTGGACTAATTATAAATTATAAATTACTCTTATTAAAAAAATGGGATACATTTTTACTAATTCCAATCATAGTATTCGTAGTAATTAATAT
The DNA here is from genome assembly GCA_963277665.1 of Viscum album. NCBI lineage: Eukaryota > Viridiplantae > Streptophyta > Magnoliopsida > Santalales > Viscaceae > Viscum > Viscum album. The sequence continues at coordinate 99,453,691 of OY728122.1, read as the reverse complement.
AAAATTAATCCTTCTTATGGGACAACACTGCAGGTTTTAAGGTAAAAAAGTATCAAAAGTTTGATATGTTTTTTATGCAATTTCCATGTGAAATTGGTTCCAATGACCTAGATTGGTATAATTGAAAAAAAGATTATCTAATTTAATATTTAGACAAATTTTGAAAATAATTTCACCTTGTATATATATTATAGGATAAAAAAAGTTTTCAATTAAAATCCAGTATTTTAAATTATTCATTAAAAAATGAAACCTTACAAAAAAATACAAAAAAATGTAATAAACTAATTTTTAGCTTTATATTCCAAACAAAAAAGCTTATTTTTACACATTAAATATATAAAAGTTCAAAAAAATTGATATAAAATGGTTTCTCCATTAAAAGGCATTAAAACTACATTCATTAAAAATAATGGTTTTCGTGCATAGAATTCAGTTTTTTCTTATCTTATGTCTATCCAATATATTGGATGAATACAAAAAATATTTAATTTAATATATATAATGTAGCATCCCAAGTAAATAAAGAATAATAAATTTTAATGATTATTAATATTTGTGAATTAAATATTAATTGTACAATAAAGGGGATTCTATGTTCGATAGAGTACCCATTACGCAAGAGTGGGTTTCTTTGAAATCTTACGTTGCACACAAATAATATAATATTATTATTTTAAATGGTAGTTAATTCCTAGACATTGTATCAACAGGAGTGAATTGGCTAACTACAATATGATTATAAATGTTTGTAAAATGTTTTTACATTTATATAATAGATGTTTGATGCTTAAAATGTGAATGAATCTAAGCATAAATACTATAATATTATTTAAAATTCCGTTTTACCAACTTTTAATGGAGAACCCTATTTAAAAATATTTTTTTTAATTTTTATATATTATATAAGACAAAATTAAATTCTTCTTCAGATTTCGGACATCAAAATTTACTTCAAGTAAATTTTTGGTATTTTTCTGATAATGCTCATTTTTAATGAATAGTGAAAAATATTGTATTTAAATTCAAAAGTGCCTTTTAATCTAATTTATTTATTTTAATAGATTAAATTTTTAATTATTTATAAAGTGTAATTAGAATATATTTTTACTATTTAATCCAATGTTGGACATTGGATTAATTTCACTTTGAAATTGGACAAAAACAAGTGTCAATCTTTTGATAGTTGTTATTTCTTAAAAACATGCTTTTTGTTTTGACAACGAGAATTAATTTTAAATTAATTTCTGCCACTTACGTATTTTTAATTAATAAAAATGGATTCAATATTAGGAATCAGTAGGTCCAAATTTTGTAAATAGGTAACTTTTATTTTTAGGCATTTTCAATATTTACTTCAGTAAATATTTTATTTATCATGATTAAAAGGTAATTATAGTAAATACGGGTAAAATATAATATTATAATATTACTAAATTATCCTAATATGTATCCTAATCCTATTTTCTGATAAATATCCGACCATGGGAATCTGTGGGACAAATTTGGGACCCCATGGAGCCACATGAGAGTAATAATGACACTTTATATTAATTAATTTAATGTAATGACAAAAATGGCATAGAAAAATATCCTTTAGTAAATAAATTTTTACATGGGGTTATTTATGTTTTAATTTTGAATATAAATATTATTTGGAAATTTAAAAATATTTCCTACATCATGGTATTTTTTTAATATTATTTGGACATCTAATAAATTAAATTTTTTATGACAAAATAATGATGCAATATTTATCTCATTAATAAATGATTTAAATAAATAAGATTATAAATATTAAAACAGTATCCAAAACATGTCCAATTCTTATTGGTTGATTTTATTAGTAGCATCAGTCATCATAAATTTGACTTTAATGATTATTTGACCTTTTGAAACCGAATATGAGGTTATAATAAAATAAATTTTTCAAACATTCCTAACGAGCCACTCCTATCCCTTATAAAAATCCCTCATTTCTAACATATTTCTATTACTTCTCAAGCATTTTTCTCATAAATACTCTACTCCAATAAGCTCCCAAGATCCATCTCTTCATCCTAGAATCCTTACCTTAGGCACAAAACACTTCATGAAACCCTTTTGGTTCAATCCAAATGGGAGTTACCCGATTTAAAGGTTTCATCTACTCTTAAGTTCTTTTGTTTTATTTAACTTCTCCATCCCGCTAAACTATTTTAATTTATTTATTTTATAAAAAAACCATTATCCTCAATATACTAGGATTTATTAATGATAATAATTCAAACTTAACTTACACATACCTCCATCTAATTGGTGAATAACATACTGTTTCTGTGGATGGCAAACTAATGCCTCATGAAACGATGATTATTCGATTATCTCCTACTACCTCTCAAGGTGGCCATAATTATGGAACTTTATTTATATATGATATATATATTATGTTTATTTTTTCATTATTATTCTGTATTTTCCATTTATAGCATACATTTATGGTTTCCATTATAGGTAAACGCGATAATAAATACCATATACTCTTTTATGTATTTTGGTATTGAATATGGTTTTCATAATGGATTTGTTATGTCAATATATTTATGTGATATATTATGATTAGAATGAGGAAATTTTATCTTTCCTTTATGTTTATTTTATGTGTTATGAATATGTTATAGTTCTTGGGAATTGTTTGTGTATTTGGGTGGTTCCGTGGTAAACCATGGGTGGGTTAGCCCGAGATAGCTCTATAATGCATTGGGTAAATTGACAGAGGTAAATGTGAATGTTTCCCCAAAGATACGTAGAGAATATATTGTGATGGGTATTCCTAATGTAACTCCTTACGTTGCTGTGATAACAACAATTTATGTATGATATGGATGCCTCAAGTTTCCTTTATGATTTATGTTATCTATGTGTTATTCATAAATATTATGATTCCATGAGGTATTTTAAAGATCTTATGTTATGTATGTAATGATGAACTAATGTTTTCATTATTTTTTTTTATAACCCTTACTGAGCTTTTTAGGCTCATCCCATGGTTTGAAATGTTTTTCACAGGACATAAAGATGAATAGGGTCAACGATGGGATCAATGAAATCTCATGCTTTCTAAATCATGGAACATGACATGGATCCTTTCTTCAGGAGCTTTTATTTTGTGAAAACATGGAAACTAAGTAGAAGTGTCTAATTTTTAATCATTTTGGATTTAATATTTATATACTAATTCTTTAAAAATCGAAAAATAAAAAGATTCTAAATTTGAATTATTCATTTAATTCAATATTATGTAATTTTTTAAGGTTGGGTTCTTATTGTTGGTATCATAGGTCGGTTTAGATTAGATTAGAAGATAGAGTATTATTAAATTAATATCCATAAATTAATTTATGTTAAAATTGAAATGATATAGCATTTATAGATTACCATGTTTCTTTTCCTTAGATATTTCTATTCAGAATGGTTCACTATAGAGGAAATCGGGAAGCTATATTAGGACGACATCAGGAAGAAGACAACCTACCAAATTGAAAAACTGAGAAGGTCTGAATCGGAACTGAACAGTTTGTTGCAGTGATAGTATAGTTGAATCAGGCTATAAATGGGTGTGGTATCCATGCATGAGATTATCCAAATAAACCATAGAGGAACATGTCAGTTGTAGAACATTTCATGAGGCAATATCCCCTATCATTCAGAGAATCATCTGACCTTGTGTGAGCCGAAGGGTGGATTAAAGCACTGGATAAAATTTTTGATGTCATGGGGTGCTTAGAATTCCAAAAGGTTAGTCTTTTTGTTTACCATTTTGAAGGTAAAGCTGATCAGGGGTGGTAGATGGTGAAAAATATCAGGGATAGTGAGGAGACTGATGCTCATGATTGGGTTTAATTCAAATGTATGTTCCTTGGAAAATATTTTCCTAAGGTGGTTTGACTTAGGATGGAAAAACAATTCCTATAATTGAGGCAAGAGGATGAATCAATGGCTTCTTATGAAGAGAAATTCACTTGACTCGCAAGGTATGCTCTGAATTTCAGACGAGATCTTGATAATAAAATCAATCATTTTTACTCAGAATTAAAGCCAAATTATTGATGGGATTTAGCTTCTCGTGAGTTCAAAGGTTATAAAAAACTATTACATTGTGCAGAGATGGTGGAAATGGAGTTTTCCAATAATATGGTGTTCTTTGAAAAATAACAGAATAAGAGGTCAAGGTGGCAGACTAAAGAGAAGAACTCTTCATAAAATTTTGATGGTAAGAAACATAAGTTTACAATTTGAAAAAATTATGGTAAAAAGAATGCTAGGGAATGCCTTTTGAATTCTAGAAAGTTCTAGCGATGTGGAAAAATGGGACATAACGCTTGTAATTGCACTAAAAAAGATCAAGGTAATGGTAAGAAATAATCTGATTTATAGTCAGTAAAATTTTTCAAGTGAAACTAAATGGGTCATTATGAAAATGAGTATCCAATGAAGAAATCAAATGAGGGAAAGCAGATCGACTACAAGCATAAAGGGGTGGTGAAATCCTTTGCAACTACTTCAGTAGATGTTGGGCCATAGAATGAAGTAATATCAGGTACACTGTTTGTTATTTCAGATTATACCAATGTATTGTTTGATTCAGGGTCTACAAATTCATTCTTTTTTGAGAAATTTTTTAGTAAATCGGGAATTACATCTCATGATATGAATATAGAACTTATGGTAAAAACACCTTGAGGAAATGTTTCGACAAAAAGAAATTATAAGAACCTTCATGTCCTTGTGTATGTGATGAATCTTCCTAAAAATACTATTTTTCCTCCAGTAGAGTTTAATGTTATTTTTGCTTATGGATTGGATTTCTATTTTTCATTCTAAGATTGAATACTAAGCTAAAGAGGTTTCTTTTTAGAATGTTTTTTAGTCGGTGTACAATATTAAACCATTATTTTTATAACATATCTGGTAGCTGAGAAACTAGTAAAAGATGGAAATTAACGTTACCTTTCACATATTGTTGAAAATAATGGAAGTGTTGATATTAATGATGTGCTCGTGGTAAATGAGTACCTTGATGCTTTTCATGATGAGTTTCATGGTATTATACCTGATCGAGAAGTTGAATTTAATGTTTACATACTGCCTAATGCTAAACAAATTTCAAAACCCTCTTATCGAATGGATCAAATAGAACTTTTAGAGTTAAAGAAGCAACTACAAGTTTTATTAGATAAAGGTTTCATTCGACCTAGAACATCACCACGGGGAACTCTAGTCTTATTTGATAAAAAAATATGGTTTAATGAGGCTTTTAATTGATTATAAAGCATTGAAGAACATCAATGTTAAGAACAATTTTCAATGGCCTCATATCGATGATTTGTTTGATCAGCACCAGAGAGCTTAGTATTTTTCGAAGATTGATCTGAGGTCGGGGTACCATAAATTGAATGTAAAGGAAGAAGACATTCTGAAGTCTATTTTTCGTACTAGATATGTCCATTGTGAATTTTTAGTTATGCCTTTTGGGTTAACCAATGCACCTGTTGTATTCCTGGATCTTCTGAATATAATTTTCAGTGAGTTCATGAAGATGTTTCTGGTTGAGTTCATTGAGGATATTATGATTTTTTATAATAGTAAATAAGATCGTGAAAGTAATTTAATGGTTGTCTTGAATACCTCAAAATAAAAGAAACTGTATTGTAAATTCAGTGAGTGTTATTTTTGGTTAACAAAAATGTCATTCATGGGTCACATTATTTCAAAAAATAGCATAATTATTTATCCTTATAAAACAAAATTTATTGAAGAATGGCCAAGACCCAGAAATATAACCCATATTCGTAGTTTTCTTTGATTGTTAGGTTATTACCGATGGTTTGTCTAAAAATTATAAATGTTATCTAGTCCAATGACTCTGTTAATGTGAAAAGGTGTTATGTTCATCTGGACAAAAGAATTTGATTATTATGTTCTTGAATTGAAATGAAGATTGGTGAATACTCTAGTTTTGGCACTAATATCCAGAAATGGTGAGTTTGATATCTAAAGTTATGCTTTGTTGAAAGGACTTGGTTGTTTCCTTATGAAGAATGATCTAGTAATCTCTTAAGCATCACGTTAGTTGAACCCCCTTGAGTTAAATTACCCTACACATGATTTGGAATTAGTTTCTGTTGTTTTTTTCTTTAAAAATTTAGAGGCATCATTTTTATTGTGTGAAATGTGAAATATATACTAACCAAAATAGTTTGAATTATATATTCACTCAACAAGTATTGAACATGAGATAGAGGAGACGGTTGGAATTAATCAAGGAATACGATTGAACGATCCATTACCATCCAAGAAAGGAAAATAATGTGGCTGATTCTATGAGTAGAAAAGGTAATTCTTCAGTAACCATGCTATGTTTGGAACTAGATACTTGAGTTTGTTATTTTATGAACTTTGGAATATATGTTTTTTGTGTAGGAAATTCTTCTCTTTTATTTCAGGTGTTAGTGGAATCATTTCTGTAAGACACAATTAAGCGAGCATAGAAAGAAGACCGTGAGTTACAGAAAATGTAGTGTTGGTTCAGAATGGTAAGTTTCCTAAATTTAACATGAATAATTATTGTGTTTTGTGGTTTGGTAAAATATTATGCATCCTTTTGATTCACATTTGAAGAATGAGTTGTTATATGAAGCTCATAGTTTCTGTTTTCAGTTCATCCTGGTATTACTAAGATGTCTAGAGATCATTGGGAGTATTACTGGTGGGATGGAATGAAAAAAGATATTGCTAATTTCAATGTAAATTGTTTGACTTGCCATTAGGTTAAAGTAGAGTGGCAGTTACCGAAAGGTATGCTTCATTCTTTATAGGTGCTGGAGTGGAAATGGGAAAATATATCCATGGAATTTTTAGTGGGAATACCAAAGACATCTAGAGGTAACAGTGATATCTGTATTAATGTTGATCAATTGACTAAATCTACTCATTTCCTTCATATTCATGATATGTTTCCTCTAGATCAACTTTCTCTGTTGTATGTTAAAGAGATGGTCAGGTTGCATGGTGTTCCCCTCTCTATTGTATCTGATTGTGATCCCATGTTTACTTATAACTTTTGGAATATCCTTTAGAAGTCATCTGGTTCTGAAATAAATTTTAGTATGGCTTTCCCTCAACAATATGATGGGCATTTAGAATGAAAAATTTAGGCCTTGGAATATATACTATGATCTTGTTCTCTATATTACCAGGGAAGTTGGGACCATCATATTTTTTGGTTTAATTTTCATATTATAATAGTTTTTATTCTAGTATATAGATGGCTCCATTTGAGGAATTACAAGGATTGCGTTATAGAACTCCAACCATTTTTTATGAAGTAGGTGAAAGAAATATAATGGGACCAAAATTGGTAGAATAGAAGGTTGAAAAATTTCAGTTGATTTAGAAGAGCATGAGAATAGCTCAGAGCAGGAGGAAAATAATTACGGATAAAGAGAGTAAGGATCTATCTTTTGAGGTACGTGATCATGTCTTTCTCATAGTTTCTCCATATAAAAGTGTGATGAATTTTTGTAAGAAGGGAAAGTTGAGTCTAAGATTCATTGATCCTTATGAAATCCTGGATATAGTTGGAGAAATTGGATACATAGTGGATTTACTTACAATTTTATCTCAGGTACAAAATGTTTTTCATGTTTCAATATTGAGAAATTATATTCTAGATCCATCTCATGTTTTAAGCCCATAGGTAGATTAGTTGGAAAAGAATCTATCATATGAGGAACAACCCATCCATATTCTAGACCGTAGAGATCAAGTGTTGCGGAATAAGGTAATTTTTCTGGTAAAGGTTTTGTGGAAAAACCATATGGTTGAAGAGGAAATGTGGGAATATGAAAATGTTATGAGGGATAAATACCCTCACTAAATTTATAAGTGAATAAAAATTGTGAGGATCCAATTCCCAAAAGGGAGAAAGGATGTAACATCCCAAGTAAATAAATAATAATACATTTGAATTTTTATTAATATTTTTGAATTAAATATTAATTTTACTTTAATTGGGATGCTATGTTCGATAGCTTACCCAATATGCAACAGTGGGTTTCTATGAAATCATACGTTGCACATTAATAATATAATATTATTATTATAAATGGTAGTTAATGTCAAGCCATTGTATCAGCAAGAATGAATAGAACTAACTATGATATGATTATACATGTTTGTAAAATGTTCTTACATTTATTTAATAAAAGTTAGATTCTTAAAATTTGAATGAATCTAAGCACAAATATTCTAGTATTCTTTAAAAGTCCGATTTACCTCCTTTTGATGGTGAAACCTATTTAAATTTATTTTTGGACATTTTTATATGTTTTATATAACAAAATAATATTCTTATTTATATTCAAGACTTCAAAATTTACATTAGGTAAATGTTTTGTATTTTTCTGATAAAGTTCCATTTTTAATGAATTGTGAAAAATATAGTATTATAATTCAAAAGTGCCATTTTATGTAATTTATTTATATAGTTAGATTATCTTTTTAATTAGTTATAAATTGTAATTAGAATATATTATTACTAGTCAATAGAATGCTGGACATTGTAATTAATCTAACTTTGAAATTGGACATAAAAAAGTGTCAATCTTTTGATAGTTATTATTTCTTAAAAACATGCTTTTTTGTTTTGATAGGGGGAATTAATTTTAAATTCATTTCTCCCACTTATGTGTTTTGAATTTATAAAAACGGATTCCATATTTGGAATTAGTATGCCACAATTGGGTAAATAGGTAACTTCTATTTTTAGACATTATAATATTTACTTCAGTAAATATTTTATTTACCTTGATTAAAAGGTAATTTTAGTAAATAAGGGTAAAATATAATATTATAATAATAGTAAATTACCCTAACATGTGTCCTAAAACTATTTACTAATACATATCCGACCATGGGAATCCTTGGGTCTAATTTGGGACCCCATGGAGCCACATGGGAGTAATAACAACACTTTATATTAATTAATTTAAAGTAAAGACAAAAAAGACATAAAAAAATGTCTTTTAGTAAAGTAATTTTTACATGGTGTTATATAAGATATCATTTCTACTATAAATATTATTTGGGAAGATAAAACTATTTTCTACATCAATGTATTTTTCTTATAATTTTTGGATATCAAATAAAGTAAATTATATCTGACACAATAATGATGCATAATTTTTCTCATTAATAAATGATTTAAATAAATAAGATTATAAATATTAAAACAAAATCCAAAAACTGTAAAATTCTTATTGGATGAGTTTATTTCATTCAATAGTCATCTTAACTTCGTCTTTAATGATTATTGGTCCTTTTGAGACCGAATATGAGGTTATAATAAAATATTTGTTTCAATCTTTCCTAACGAGCCCCTTCTCTCCCTTATAAAAATCCATCACTTCTAACCCATTTTTCTCAATTATCAAGCATTTTTATCGTGAAAAAACTACTCCAATAAGCTCCCAAAATACCTCTCCTCATCCTAGATGCCTTACCGTAGGTAAAAAACACTTCAAGAAACCCTTTTGGTTCTAACTAAAGGGAGTTACCCGATTTTAAGGTAACATATTCTCTTAAGTTCTTTTATTTTATTTTAATTCTCCTACCCATAAATCTTTTTATTACTTTATTTTATAACAACACCATTATCCTGAATATACTAGTATATTTTTATGAGAATTATTCTAACTACACTTACACACACCTCCATCTAATGGGTGAAGAACATACTGTTTCTGGGGATGGGTAACTAACGCCTCATTAAACGATGATTGTTCGATTATCTCCTACCGCCTCTCATGGTGGCCATTATGATGGAACTATATTTATATATGATATATATTTTGTCAATATTTTATTTAATCTTCTATATTTTCCCTTTATAGCATACCTTTCTAGTTTCCATTATGGGTAAACATGATAATTTCATTTGAGGAAGTGCAGACTACCGCCCCCCCCCCCCCCTCAAAGTGATATGACTCATTAATGCCATACGTGGGATGAATAAAAGAAGATGTTAATGATATTATATAAAATATTTTACTGTATTTATAATATACCTATGTATCATTATTTTTTAATTCCATTAAAATATGAAATAGAAATAAAAGAAGTGTCTATGCGTACGTACTACTTACCGTCTCCATGAACTGTGCATTTCATTTCTTATCTCCAAATGTTATGTACTGTTACAAATAAATGTAGATAATAGATATATTTGATATATATTATATCTAAATAATGATTATCATTTAGGAGATAGTGGACTATTGACCACATGGACAACTTGTAAATATATGGTTTTCATTTTTGACACAAGTACCAAATATCGACAAAACAACCATTACTAACTTGAATGATTACATAATGTTAATAACATAGTAATAAGTGATATAAAAGGAATAATAAAATTGAAAAATTATCTTAAGAAAGTATAAATTAAATGTAGTTTATTATTCTAGATATTAAAGGACAAAAGGGTCAGGTCGGACACGAGGTAAGGGACTTCACCTCAATCTCCTTTCATTGAGGCATATTTTTTTAATTTAAACATTCCTTTATACAGTGTATAGAGAACGTTGACTTTTAATTTCATTCAAAGTATTTCATTTCTAATGAGGCGTTTTAATAAAGGGCAAAAAGAGAATGTTTCTTTTTAAAATAGGTAGTGACAACGACCTTTTCCACTGCCACAAGTTTTATTTGATCTTTGGATTCCTTAACAAGCCAAAATGTTTTAAAAAGGAAAATAAATTCCATATACTATTTTATATATTTTGGTATTGAATATGGTTTTGATAATGGATTTGTTATTTCAATATATTTAAATGATATATAGTGATAAAATGTGTAAATTTTATCTTTCATTTATGTTTATTTTATGTGTTAGGGATATGTTATGGTTCTTGGGCATTGTTTCTATATACGGGTGGTTCCGTGATAAACCAAGGGAGGGTGAGACTGAGATAGATCTACAATGAATTGGGTATGGTGATGGAGGTAAATGTGAATTTTTCTCCTAAAAGATTTAGGGAATATATTTTGATGGGTATTCCCAATGTAACTCTCTATGTAGCAGTAATAACTATAATGTAAGTATGATATGGATGCCACAAGTTATCTTTATGATTTATGTTATCTATGTGATATTCATAAATCCTATGATTTCATGAGGTATGTTAAAGAGATTATGTTATGTATGTAGTGATGAACTAGTGTTTTCAATCTTTGTTTTATAACCCTTACTGAGCTTTTTATGCTCATCCCATGTTTTGAAATTTTTTTCATCAGTCTAAAAGATGAATGGGGTCAAGGATGGGATCAAGGAAATGTCATGTTGTCCAAAACATGTAACTTGACATGACTCTTTTTTTAAAGTGTTATTATTTTGTGAAAAAAATGGAAACTGAGTAGAATTCTCTACATTATAATCTTTTGAGATGTAATAGTTATGTCTTAATTCTCTAAAACTCTAAACCTTAAAAGATTCTCAATGTGAATTATTCATTTAATTAAATATTATGTAATTTTTTTATGACTGTGTCATTATATAAAATATAGGTTACATAAATATTAACAAGTAATTATATTTAATTAAATTTATTAATGCAAAACAACATTTTTTTCCATAAAAACACTAATATTTTCCATTATATTTAATCATTTTTTATATTCATTCTTAATTAATTGATAACATATACATTCATCTTATATTTTTGTAAACCATATATTTTAATCAATTAGTTAATAAATTTTTTTACTGAAAAATCATTTTTATTTGATTTTCTAAAGACCCGCTTCCTGGCAGAGTGGTAACCATCACACCAGGACAGATGGAGCATCATCTGGCAGGATACATAGACAAAAGACCTATTAGAAATTAAAATTTTGGAAAGAAACTTTGTGAAATCAGAAACCATGAAAATCATGATATGAGATTCAATCACGTCAATCGGTGATGCATCGCCTTCCAATCATCCTTACGAACCACCACATTCATATACAATGTCCCATCGCACTGTCGTTGTCAATGTCCAAACATCACACAATGATACCGGTAATTGACGGAGACTATCAAGTTGTCCTCTCGTGTAGAGTTGCCGCCTGGAATCCAATGTTGTTGTTGATGAAACTCCCAATAGAACACCATAAATCAAACAAGACAAGATCTTCCCAACTATAACAAAAGATTTTAAAAAATAAAATACACAGAAAACCTCAACCTCATTGTTTCCAAAAACTGCATCTGGTTGAACGATACCCACCACCAGAATCATTGGCATCGACCCTCTCACCGCACAGTACACCATCATTTTTACATCATAGAAACACAAAAATCCATCATTGAATCGATAAGAACACCACCATATAGAGACACCATCTGAATCACCCAAATAATCCATCATCTTTGCTGGTGTGGAATTGAGGGTCATCTTCCTCCACTTTTTCCATGCCATCAAAAACTCCCAGGGAAACGACAAGATCAAAACACCGAGAAAACAACATCGACAGCTTACATGAGTACAAAAAAAAGAAATAATGGATGAAGAAAGAGTTATAATGCCACGAATAATGATATGGAATTGAAACCCAAGGGAGAAACCCAGAATAGAAGAAACAAAGAAGGATATCCCTAACCAGCGAGAACCAGAACATGAAGAAAGAGAGTGGGGAAAAATACGAAAATGAAATGGGATTAAAACCCTAGGAATAACGAACAACTCGGGTAATTACAGGAGATCAATCTTCTACCAAATTGTTATACCAAGACCTCTGTGTATCATGTTCTCCAAATATGATCTCGAGAGGAGCTAAGGAATGCAAGATCAGAGTGAAAAGGGGTGAAAGAAAAAAAATAGAGCTCCATCGTTGAGAAGGAAGAGTCAACCGAGAGAGATATAAAAACTGAGAGAGAGTAGTGTAGAGGAAGAATCAATGCTAGAGAAATACAAATGGAGAAGCGATGAGGAAACATCATCTCTAGAGAATTCCGAATCAATATGAGACAATCCGAGGGCTCGGGAGCGGCTAGGCAAGTGTAGTACCATCCACTATAATGAGGTCTAATACTCTTCAAATCCTATAATTTAACAGCAAGGTTATATTTTATTATGTTAACTAATAATAATTTATTAATATATTATATTTTAGTAAAACATGTTCCTTCGTGTTACATACGCCATTGAGGAAAGTCATTGTTTCCTATAATTCACTCTACCCTCGTTGTTCTATATAGATAAATCTAAGAGTTATTTTTTGTATAGTTCATGATTTTTTTTCATATAACAGAATCCTAGCATAGTGATTTAAAATATAATTTTCTACATTCAATGTTATGTGAAATAAACATTATCGAAAAGTTTAAAATAATTATATAATAATAATTCCAAAAAACTCAGGGTGCTAAATTCAACCCCCCACCCTCGTTAAAATTAATTTCACACTGTAAATTCCTCTAGATTATTAAAGGATTAATACAAGAAAGATTCATTCATAGAAACCCACATTATAAAAATAGACACTCATACTTCCATTAAAAAGGGAAAGTCAGAACCGTAATGGTAACCCAAAGTAACATATATTTCGGTTCCCATATAGGAGAACATAGGTTAGGAGTGAATATTAGACCTAGAGGGTAAATGTAAATATTTATAAGAATTGATTTAGGTCATTGATCACAAACAAGTGAATCATAAAAGAAAATTTGGGGTCTCAATGTCATAAATATTTGATGGTTTATAAGGCCATTGGTTCAAGAAAAATTAATGAGTGAGGACAACACATTTTATTTTGATCATTCTCCTAACACTGAGTAATTATTTTATTGACCAATAATATAAGTAAATATTCATACAAGTTATATTTCTACAAAAATTATTATCTTAGTGTGCTTTAATAAATTTTAGATTCATCCATTAATTCATCTTATAGACATCCATAAATTAACAATGATGCCCAATGTGCAGAAATACTGATTTTATAGACCATAAGGCCCATAAAAAAATCAAAAGTATAACAATGTATCTATTAATATTATTAAAAAATCAATATGGTTGATACATAAATCTATAAACTTATATTCAACACTACTATTTCATTATAAATAGTTATTGATCAAAAATAATTATACATTAACTAGGACATTGCGAGGGCTAGTGGTATACATGAAACCCTTAACCTCCATTAAACATATGTTCAAGAGATGTGGCCCTACCGGAATTGATTGGTTGTAACCCAAAATACATAATTTATTTTTCTAAAACCATTTTAATATAATTTCCAAAATATTATGTACATCATAGAAATAAGGTTATTCATTAAATATCCTTTTAACCAAGGATTTCAATAAAATATAAATGTATAAATACTTCCTATGAAGATTAAATTAACATTTTCATGAATGGTTAATGTTGTAAAAATAAAATTCTTTTAAAAAGAGATTCATAAAATAATCTTAACATTTATTCCCCCATATAACAAAAACTAGCTCTGGGTTTTCACATTCAAAACATGTGAATACCCTCAAGGTAAATTCTCGTAGAACATGGTGACAACAAGAATTACCAAAAATAATTATATAAAGCATTTATGGTTCCTTATTCCATATATTACCAGATATATTCCATAAATACAATATGTTTTAAACTTAAAGCATGATTTCATGAACTACATTTCAACAAGTCCTTAATTAGTTCCCAGGTAATAAGTTCATTCCAATTTACTTATTTATATCCAACATATGTTTTTTCAAACAAATCTTTATAACATGAGGTACATATTAAGTTTTATAATTCCATTAATAATTTTTTTTCCATGGATATCACATTTCTATTATTTCACTTTCATATTCCATCAGAACCATTCAATGAGTTCCTGTAAATCCATAGTGAAAAACATAATCAGAACTATAGTTATATATTTCACCGTTCAAATAATATAATTATTAAATAAAAATAAATAAAATATTTTATTGTTACACTTCATATTTAGGAAATTTTCAAGCCTACCTCATTATATTACACAATACCACTTTTCATTCACATTTAATCTGTAGTCTCTTCATCATCAGCAAAGTTACAATTACTCATACCGCCTTATTATTCCTCGTAAGGAGATTTCATTTTGGGAAATTGAGCTGCATAATTATCATTTATTCCACACATAAAACACTTAACCTTCCATAATTATTTATGGAGGAAAATATTTTCATCCATTTCATTAACTAAACTCTTTATTTTTTCTCAGTAGTCACTTGTTTTGTGTCCTTCTTTTCCACAATCTAAACAACTTATTCTTCCTCTAATACACTATCATAGGTGATTCATTCCACATTATTGGAAAAAAGGAAACTGAATATTCTTTCTTCTAGGGTATCCATTTCCTTAAATCTCATAATACTCATTTCAATTCCTTGCTATGTCTGATAGTCGGTTAAGGTATACATTGTTAATCATGTTTAGTGAAAATTTATTAGGAATAATAACAACATCTCCACCTCTAGTGATCATCCAACTTGACTGTTCATCAGAAAATCATCCATCACTTTCAATGTTAATCCAGTTCCTTCTGGTTCCCACAATTGACTAAAACCAAAAGCATTGTCTGAGCATTAATTGTGATAGTTTAGAACCACATAGTCATGAAAATAATTACATACATGATGTGTAAATAATGACACCATTTTATATTTATGAAACCCTAGGTTCATCCTTTTTTATTCATAAGAAAAATATATTTATATCCTTCATCATAATTGTAATGAATTTGCGAATCCTCAAATAATACCCCCAGGAGTGTCAAACCTGGTGTGCTGCATGACCCATTGTTGGAAACAAGATTACCCCAAGTCAGGCCCAAAACATCTTTTCGGATTTGTTAATCCTATGTATATCTTTTCTGGATCCAAATCCACTAGTAGAATCCAAAAATGTATTTATTACTAGGAATCCACTCACTCTATCCTTTACCAAAATTCCAAGACATTTTCTATAACATTTACTCATCAATATACTTATCCTTAGATATATCCCTAGACATATCCTTAGAAATATACCTAGGGATCTCACTAACATTTTTAAATTGAAGTTTCCTATGGTTGAATAAACATTTACCTTGATACAAATATAGAGACCCAAGATTATCATATATAGATATTATAACATTTTAATGAATATTCTGTATATTACAATAATACATGTCCGAGGACCATAATATTTTAGGGTCTTTGGAATAATGGAAACAAAATCATCTATCCTGGGGAGAGATATTTAACATCTTCCATAAATATATCATCCTTTGGTACTTCTACCTAAAACATATCTTCATAACCTGTTGAAAGGAAACATAAGAATCAGTGGGATTAGATGCTCAGTAAGGGTAAATAAAGGAAATGTGTAAGCATAACATGAATAAAGGGTATAGAACATGATCATAACATTTTATGAACATAACCTACATTTTATTGATCATAAAAGAGAATCTAAATTCATAATACATGGATCATAATTTAATTAATATCATAATTCATGAAATCATGACATAAGAATAAAACATGGAATTTTGGCAGATGTATAGGCATATAATATGATTTCCCTAGCATCCAAGGTATCACTACTAAGACCATAATGGAAGTATGGGTTCACTCCCCATAAAATATTGGTTATATTAGTTCACTCCCATGTACATCATTATAGAAAGAGTTCACTCCTCATATCGTCATGGTAGTCATGGTTAACTCCCATAGCCATATTAGTAGTCAAGGTCAATTCCTAGGACAAAATTTGTATATATCATGATATATAAATCTTTACCCAATTCACAAGAGGGAGATATAGGTCTCTCCCATCTCATAATTAAATCACAAATACGTGTTCCACAGGATTGTAAATAATCATATAATAACACCTGAAATGAAATGGGTATTATAAACATGTAATCATATCATAACCAGTGGAAAAATATAAGTTTCATAATAATTTCATCAAAAGAATAACCCATGAAAGAGAAATAGATTCCATAAATATATTACTCATGAGTGATAAGGGAATGAGTAACATCAACAGATGGCATTATAGAGAGAAAATATTTTTGAAATACCATTCAAAAATAATTTTATGTGCAAAATTTTTTTTCTTCTTTGAAATAGTATTTTTAATAAATTAAAGCATTAAAAATAATTTTCCAAGAAATTAACATGAAAACTTGTAAATAAGGCTTGAAATAATTTTGGATCCCATTTTCTATTAAAACATATAAAATAAGCTTCAAAAAATTTTAAAAAAAATTCATTAAACAAATGTTAAAAAATATAAATAAATCATGGAAAAGTTTTGAAAAACGTTTTACTTGAAAACATATGAAAGGAGCTTGAATTATTTTTGAAAACCATTTCCTTGAAAATATATTCAAAACTTATAAATAATGCTTGAAATAAATTTAAAAAAAATTTCCATGAAAGCATATAAAAGATGGTTGGAAATTTTTGAGAACAATTTTCCTTGAATATCAAATTTTAAAATAAATTCATAAATATTAACCATATAAAAATTAAAATTAAGCTGCAATGAAATTATGGTGGGTAAATCGGTGCATGTCGTATAAGGAAAAAATAACATTCCTATGGCATAGTAAAAAGGATAGAAAATTGCCTTGTTTGGAAAGAGATAAAAATATTACATTGAATATATTAGTAAATGATAAGAAATGTAAAAATTTCTTTTAAAAAATTAAATAATAATGGTACAATATTCTTGGAAACCCTCTTTAGAAAACATGGTTTTAAAGAAGATATATTTATGAACAAATAGAGGGTGAAGTCGGGATTTATTGAAAGCACTTTCTTAATTATATTATGTAACAAATAGTGGATGAAATGGTACCAATATATGAGTAAATAATAAATAACAAAAGGAGAATAAAATTCATGAATTATATTGAGATATGGATCATAATATTTCATTAAACTATGCCTAAAAATAAACAATCATGAATAGCGAGTAGATTGTCTCAATGAAATCTTATAACATTATAACGTGGGATCATACTCTCTATTTAAAAATTGAAATTTAATGAAACATATAATACTATGAAAATAAATAAATTCATTATATAAAATTTAAAATTTAATTATGTACACCTCGAAATATAATTTAGGTTCATAACAAAACATGAGTCCTGAAGAATGAAAATCGAGACAAAACTATTTCACTGATTTGGTAACTTTTGAAATGTCAACCCCATTAAATAAATATCATAAAATGGATATTTAAATAACCTAAAATTTTTCTGTCTGATACATATAATACAATCATGTTCAACACATACACCACCCAAAAGCAATGAGTGGTGAACATAACAATTATCTCACAGAAAGAGACAGTGAGATGTAATCCCCTTACCTTGTGTCTTGACTCTGTCATACTCATTAAAAATATCTGTATAATACATATAAATATATTTTAAATATTTTACATAAATGTATTATTATATTTAATACCATATATGTTTCGATTAAGATCTTATATTACATGCCTGTTAACCATCGTTTGTTAAGGATTTCCATTGGATAATATTCGTTGTGTTCTCAACATGTGTCTTTATTTGTAATATCATTGATTCTTATAATTATATCATTATTTAAGAATATAAACCAATATATAAATATATTTTATATCCATTGTATTTTTATTATAATAAAAAATTGAATATATATGTACTAACTGGAATACACCATTCATGGTGACTGTATGCCTTACGTACACCTGAACAATGCTTCCATTTTTCTTTTCGTATCGAAAGAAATAAATAAAATTACATATATGTATATATGTATATAATATCATTATTTTAGTATTATAATGTTATATATATCATATAATTTAACTAAACCCATACGTAATACATTTATTGTATTGTGTGAGTGAATCGCATTTCGTTGAGGGGCGGTAATCCACACTTCCTCAAAAACAATATAATATTTACTTCAACTAAAAATTAATAATATATGTTTTTTAAAATAGATTAGAAAATATTAAATAATTAAAATATATAATATATAATATATATAAATATATTTTCCATCATAATTTCCACCATCATTGGCATTAAAGAAAATTGTACAATCATCATTTTGGAAGGCAGAAGTTCATTATTCACAAAACAATGTTTGTTCATTACCCATTAGATGGATGTGTGCGTTAGTTTAGATATAACCGATAGAATAGAAAATAATTTATTTCTGTTTATTTTTTATAAAATCATGAAATAATGGGATTTTAGGGGGTGGGGATGGAAAAATAAAATAAAGGATCTTGAGAGATGGAGTTACCTCTTAATCGGGTAACACCTTTTGGTTTGTGCCAAAAGGATTCCTTGGAAGACTTTTTGACCAAATTAAGGCTTAAAGAAGGATTTAAGGGATTTTTTAAAGTGTATTTGGAATACCATATCTGATCCAACTTGGTTTTAGAGTTGTGATGAAGAGGGAGTGGTGGTGGCCTTTTATAGGGAAGGGAAAGGATACACATGGCATTTTTTAAAACGAGTTATGTATATACATGTTTTTACTTAAAAAGGGTCATATAAAACCAAAAAACAGAAAAAATAAAGGTTAATGGATTAATAACTTCCATAAAAGGGTTTTTTTATGTGTTTCTATGTATTTTTGGTTCATAAATTTAATGTATAGTCCTTAGTTAAGCGTAATTTTACCTTAACTAGTGTGATTGATTTTAATTAATTTCACTAATAATATTATTAAAAAAATTTGGGGATCATATTATAAATTATAATTTATTATTATTACAAATATTCAATCCATTTTTCTAAATTAGAATCAAACAAGTTCTAGAAATTAATTTAAAATTAATCTCACTGACAGGATGATAAAGAGGGTTTTTAAGGTAAAGAAATGTTCAAAAGTTTCCTCTGTTTTTATGTAAAATTTCAATTTGAAATTGGTTATAATTAACTAAATTGGATTAATATATAAAAACATTAACTAATTAAACTTTTAAACCTATTTTTAAAATAATTTAGTCTTATAAATAAATTATATTAGAATGTATTTTTGAATTAAAATCTTGTAATTTTAACAATCCAATTATAAAAAAACCATAAAGAAAAATACTGAAAAAATATAAAATAAATATTATTATGTTTATATTAAAAATATTATGTTTATTTTTAAATATTATATCTATAAAAGAACCAAAAAATGGATTTAAAATGGGGGCTTTATTAACAGGCCTTAAAACTACATTTATTAAATATATAAGTTTTTTATGCTTAAAATTATGTTTGTTCTTATATTATGTATATAAAATCTACTAGATAGATTCCAAGAATATTTTTATTAATATATATTACACTAATATTACATTATAATTGTAGTTAATTTAATTTGTTTGTGTAAAACAGTTTTGTGACCATAAAAAATTAATATTTTCCTTTATATTCTAAACAGTTTTATATTAATATCTAATTAATATATAACCTATGAATTAACCAAATATTTATGTAAAAATATATTTTAATAATATATCTTACAGTGTTTAGAAACACTAGTTCCAATATTATGTTATATCTTATTCTATTAAATAATAATATTTTAATAATATAGTATTGTTTGGTAAAACTCAATCACATGTGTCACGCAAGCCATTGAGGAAACTCATTGTTACATATAAAAAAATTTAACCTTAGTGATCTATGTAGACCAATATATAATTCATCATGTTTTTAGTGTATTATTATATTTTTGTTTCGTATTACACAATCCAAACATTGTGATTTAATATAAATTTAACTATTTTTACTATTATATGAAATGAAAAATATCACAAAGGTAAAATTAATTTGAAAATAAAACTATATAAAAAAATCCAGTTGGGGTAACAAAAGTTATTAAGATACTGGTTTTAATTTATGATTTAAAAAAATAATTATTTGAATGGAAATAATTAAATAATATTGGTTAATCCAAATTTTTTGTTAGGTCTAGAATGGATATAATTGTTTTTCTATGAATTATTTTTTCACTAGTTCAAGTGGTGTACAATTAATGAGATAAGTCCCCAATATCATTATCTAATTAATTCAATCGAAATTTCATGTCTAATAAAAAATGCACAAGGAGGATCACATTCTTGATCGATCTAATGAATTAGATTGTACTGGTACTAAAAATGTGTAGTTGTTATGTACTTGAAGATAATGAAGTAAATAAGTCAAAAAAAGAACTCTAAACCCATAGAACTAACACAATAATTTAATAACATAAAATAGATTCCAATACACACCCAAGAAACTCCCCATAATCAAACCAAATTTTTTTACCCTTTCATTGATGCAAGTCACTAAATGGAATGTGGAATTCAACTTATAACGTCATCATTGATGAAATGAAAAACCATGAAAAACTAAAAACTCCAACATTGTGTGAGGAATTTCACAAATTTTAGTCTGAATAAACTAAAAACACTATTAAAAGTATCAACGTGATAATAAAAATAAAATAAAAAATAAAAATTAATAACTATAATTTTATTAATAAATTAATGTGAATGAAAGAACTGCAATATAAAAATTGAAGATTTGATTACAAAATGAAATCATAAAAATAAAAATGGAAAAATTAAACAAAGACGCCTAATTACATTACCACCACCGCATTAAATAATAATATGAGTATCCTAGGGTCAATCCCCCATAAATGAAATCCTTCCCCATTAATTTCTATAGTCAAATGTGGAGATAAATAACAGTAAATATTACGTTTCAAAGTAGACTATAAAATTCCGACCAGATTCATTCCCCTTTTTGATGTGTGAATTTTAATTTAAAGATAACCAAATCTGGTGGGGTCATAAAAAAGTAATATCTTCATCATGGAGTTTTCTAATATATTTCAACATTTAATTCCCATTGGATCATCTATGAACAAATTATTAAGAAATTTTTAGGATGACTTCATGGACATTTAAATATATCCCACAAATTAAATGTCATATTGGGCTCCCTGGATTTCCTTGAAAAAATCATAATTAGCTCTAGATGAAGTTGAATGAAATTATCCCCATAATTATATATATATATATATAGTTACAATTTTACCATCATTGGGATTAATTTGTGTTCTATACTTTTATTTGATTGGACTATGACTCATTATTAATTTTCCAAAAAATTATGCATCCATTTATAATATTGTCCATATTTCTCTTTTGAATCATCCATTGATCATAAAATATAAAATGATCCAAAAATAGTTATAATAATATCCATGAATATAAAATTAAAATAATAAATATAATTAATTCCAAATGAATAATTATTAACTAGGCCCAAATTGAGACACTTAAGACATCAATAGTAAAGTGATGTCAAATTATGTTAAATTTATAAAATTGCCTAAAATGGTGTTTATGAAAACTAAATAACATAAATATTAAAATATTAATGATGAATATTATCCTATTTATGTGTATAATAAATACTACATTAGTGTTTCATGTGTATCAGGAAAATTAAAGATGCCATTATATTACAACAGGAGTTGATAATCCTAACCACAGATCGTCATTATAGTGTGCTGTTCTCATGTTTGTTACATTGAAATCACCTGAGTAAAGTCACCCTTATATGTTTTTTTGAATCACCTAATATCCTTCATAATGACTTAACTTTTCAAAATGGGTTATAATATCAACCACTACCATTTTCCAAGTCGTTTTCCTATAACCTTATTTTTTTGATAGATCACGATCGACTATTCTCATGTCCACATTAATGTTCACCCCATTTTGATTATTAATTCCACCTATGAGACATGGAATATATCTCCCTAATGTATTAGTGTCTCTCTGTCTATTTTTAATTTTGAAGACCCTAAAGTCTTATTTTTTCTTCCCATGAGAAATTTATTTGTGCATGGATGTCCTTTACATCCATGATACCATCTAAATTTATTTAAGAATAAAATTTGGTTTTAATCCTTTTGTAGAACATTATTACCCTTATGAAGACTATGACTCACCCATACAAAGTTCATTATCTTCTTTGAGGCAACCTCAAACACTATGGGATGATCATTATGTTGTATGTGTTATCTGATCCAACACACATACATTGGTGACTTCATTATTATCCATTCATGGTTTTTGCATTTGTAAATTTCCCATTAATGTTTGATTTTCATCTCAAAATGGATTCTAGGTCTCCACCATGACATAGTGGTTACCGTTTGGATCTTTTTCTTCATTATCATAAGCCATTATGTCTTAGATCATGTTGTTTTGTTCTAAAATTAATCTCTTTCACCACATAAAACCTCTATCTCATTTCCTCTAAAAAAATAAAAAAGGTTAAATAATGAATATAATTCTTCTATAATTTCTAAAAATAATTCAATCATATTAATTTTAACATTTTCTAATTAAAATCTAAAATTTTGACTGAAAAAAAGATTAAATATTTATTAAAATTAAAAAAGTGGTGGAAGTAAATTAATATAATTTCAATATAAATGTGATGAAATGTGTGATAAATGAGGTAATTATAGAGGGGTACTATAGTAGAATTTCTATACACCTGGTTTTTGTTTCAGGTTAATATATTTGGACTTCGGTCCATTGGTCCTTCCAGCCACAAAGGTTGAGCCGTCAAGAATATTTATTATATCTAATTTAGATCAATATATTGCAATATGTGGTAATGGAAGTCACTATAAAAGTTATAGTGGATGCATGGAGTACCATCTATTGAGTCGAAGGCATGCATCAAATTGTAGGCCTTTCACACCTCTTTGTGGGGATGTAATGGTGGGTCCCAAATGAAACATTGGAGTGACATGCTATAGTGGATAGACAATAGGAATGTGGTAGGTTCTTTAAGGGTAGGGCCTCTAGTCTACTTATCCATGTCATGTTCACCATTATCCCATTAGGCTATGTACTATAGGACTTTGGTCCATGTGAGGGTTCCCTTTTAACCTAGTTAAAAAGTGGGTTTATCTATAAAATAAAATTTAAAAATAAATTAGAGATAATTAATAATTTAATAATTAATCAAGATTAATTAAATTAGTAATTAAATTATATTATAAATAATAATTTGAAAAAAAATAATTTATCAGTAATATTAAAAAACATATAACTAAAAATTATTATTAATATAATTAAAAATTGATTAAGGATAATTTTTATTTTTAGTAATTTAACTAATAAGTTATAATATAATCATTAATTAACTTAATAATAATTTGTTATTATTAATAATGTAATATAATTAATAATTATTATGAATTTCCTTAAATTTGAACTATTAATATTTTTAAACAAAATTAAAAGTTTTTCAATAATAACAATACATATAATTATTACTTATAGAAGAATGACTCCCTAAATTATTATAATGATATAGGGAACTCAGAACCAATTCTTAAAAGATTAATGACTTCTATTTTTGACATGAATTATTCCTCTAGGTGGTCATTTCTAGGCCATCGGCACATATATTACAATTCTAGGGACATGACAAGAACTAGGTCTTTAGGTTTTGATTTAGAAAATGATGAATTTTTTCAAGGAATGTCTATGTGAATGTATTTATTCCATAATTATTTTTATAAATTATTCCTTTGATAATAAACCATTTTGTTTTTATGATTTTATATATTGATTGTATGAGTGATGAGGTTTTTATGATTAGTAGTTTTTAACATTAGTTAAACTATTTTTTCATGTGGTTTCCTTCATTGAAGATCAATTTTAGGGACTTATGATTTCATAGTGTCTATGTCAAACCAAGATTCATGTTATTCTTTGAATAAAACCCATTTTTATACCCCATTATTGATAAGAACCCAATTTATAATGTATTGGTTTGTGCTTGTGGAATTAGTTGGTTCTTTTTGCATCCTCAAATCCCATGGGAAAATCATTCAAAGTTGGTATCCTGATCAAATTTGATCAAGAAATATAATTGGTTAGGTATGTTTATTATAGTATAGTACTTAATGAAATCGATATCTTTTCTACCTTTATTAAGACTAAAGTGTTATCTTCTATGGAAAATAGATTGAAATTTATATCTTAATAAGACAGGGTATCTATTTTTTGTAAAAATTATGATTGTATTTGAAATAATTTGGGTAATTTTTATAGAAGTTTTGTTTTCATCTATTTCATGATTACGACTTATTTTATTAATATTTTTAGAATTAAAAAAATAATTTTGTTAAGGATAGTGATAACTTGTATTATATCCTGATACTAGTAGAAATGGAGGTTCTTTCTCAAAATGAATGGAGGAAAATATTTGTAGTGGTGGATGGATCCATTAACTTAAATATGGATACTCATATTTACAGGTATGATCTAGCTGTTTGGATGTTGGTATAAAAACATATTATTTCTACAGTCAGTGATGTAACTGCTAATGGTTCTTCTCATTCACTTTCTAATAAGGTTTAGTATAACCTAATATTGAAAACCAATTATATGAATCTTAGTCAAAACTATACGGATATTACAATTCTTCATATATTGTTGGTTTTGGAAATTAAAAAGGAATTTGAATTTATGATTTCAAAAGTATTTATGTTTTTGAGAATTGAAATTTAAATTATAATTCTAGAAAATTGAACATCTTAAATATAATTTTTTGGATTTGGATTGGGATTTTGGAGGTGAATAAGTTTCAATAGTTAATTTTTCGTAGCTTTAGGAGGAAGGTAGGGTATTTTAATTTTTTACCAAGGTACATGTTTTGGGGTCTGTGGTTTAGGGAAAATCAGGTTTTTACCCTTATATATAGATATTTTTAGATCGGTATATTCATTCGTGCATAATGTGAATGGATAACACATGGTTATGGGTTAACTATAATGATTTTAG
Source organism: Viscum album (assembly GCA_963277665.1). Lineage (NCBI taxonomy): Eukaryota > Viridiplantae > Streptophyta > Magnoliopsida > Santalales > Viscaceae > Viscum > Viscum album. The sequence continues at coordinate 99,427,751 of OY728122.1, read as the reverse complement.
ATTAAATTGTGCTAGGTTATTAGACATAGAGGCATGGAACACTATTGGTGTATTCTTAAAAAAATAATGAATCATCCACAAATCAGGTTCAATGATGTTTTTCATAGTTAGTGCACTATTTGGTCAACCATGTGACCAAATATTCTGATAGGGGTAGATTGAGACTATTTCAACTGTATAGTTGGAATACATATTAGTTAACCATATGGAAACCATTTGGCCAATTAAAAATGTCAAATTATAATTAAACCCTTAATATTAATGAACCACTCTCCCTATTTTTTCCTCCCTCATACACACCCCAAATATGGCATCCCTCTCTCTCCTTCATCATTGATTCCCCCTTATTTTGAGGTTCTTTTTGTGGATATTTTTTCAACAATCCAAACTTAGGTCTCTAATTCCTCCCCAATTGTTCCTTCTCATTATTATCCATTGATTTAATGAACATCCCAGTTAGGATTTTAGTTTCAATTAAATCAAAGATAGTTGAATCAACTAAAAATGTTTGGGTTTTTTCTTATCATAGCACAATGACTTATTTAGATTATTTTTTAATTTCACTTCTCCCCATTTTTATGGAAGTATGTCTACTACTACATTTTCCTACGGTTTTTGAATAATTAAGATATATTGAAAAATAAATTGGATCTATTTGATTGGAATTTTTTTGAGATTGCATCAGGGGTACATAATGGACCATTCATAAGTTATTTGACAATTTTTGGGATTAATGAGGTTGTCTAATGAGTTTTACGAAAATATATCAAATTCAATATATTTTAAAATTAATTTTAACTTATTTTGATTAAATTGAATGATTAATTATATGTTGTTTTTAATTAATTCTCTTGTGTTATTGATTAAGATAAGTGGTCAGAATGTTTATGTGATTGTGGATAAGTCTTGGATAAGATTTAGTGATATTTTTTAGACTAAGCAAAAAAAATGGAATGATATCACATTAATGTTGGTGGTCCCTATGAATTTACAATTGGTTTATGATTTTAATATTTATCCTGTGATATGTGGTCTCTCAACTATGATTGATAAACCTTTTGGTTTATAAAATTATTTTAATAAAATGTAATATTGTACTGAAGAATGTTTTATATGGAATGATGGCCCCTTTTGAACTGCCTTTATTTCATCAACAATTTATTGTTGAAGAATTGATTATAAATGCATTCCCTAGAACATATAGACCCTAAGGTATGTCAAATAAATGAAATGAAACGAATGGTACATAGTATAACTAGTTGTAGGAAAATAATGCTATTTTGTTATTATGATAAGCCTAATGAAATTTAAACACTTTGAGTGATGGGTGTTGACCAGATAGATGATACTAGGGCTGAAGATCCCATGTGAGGTGTTTGTGCTATGATATAAACTATGAAACTTTTAGGTTGCCCAGATGATATGTAACCCTTTATGGTGACTGTGGGAATGGGTTTTTAGGACTTGGGTGTGACCTTAGAACCCGAATTGATTTATGTAAACCAGATAGGATTACAGTGGAAATGGAATTTCATGCTCCCAAGAGAAAGACCCATGTTATGTGTGGTGGGTTCAAGTGGGAAACCAACTCTTGTGATATTTTATGGGATGTTTCAGGAGAATATTGTAACATGAGTATGTTTACTATAAATTTATATAGATAATTTAACTAAGGCTCCAGGATGTGATTCACTGGGTTCATATTGTATAAAGAATCAGGGAGGATGACCATTGGAATATGGATTTTATATTAATGAAATGTGTATCTATGTGTGATTCATGTAAAATGAATATCAAGTGTTTAGGTGGATTATGACCATGGGGTAATGGAGGCCTAATCCCTAGTTTAGATTAGTGTATGTGACCCCAAACGTGTATAATATTTGAGGATTCTTCATGAGCTATGGCTTGCGGTAGATATGGTTCATGGGTGGGATAGCCAACTCTATGGTATATAGTTCCTAGTGAGCTATCTACCAAAGTATATATGTTTTATGAATGAATATATTCCACTAGAATGATTTCGTTTGTTTTTATGATAGGTATTTTTACCATAGATGGTTTCTTCTCTTTTGAGATACTCCAAAACTAGACAAATTGAGTATTAGACTCAACTAATGTTTATGGGTGGGATGTGGCCCCCCCTAGGAAGTTTATATGCTCATAGAAACACTCGCATTAGCTCAAGTGGGTATAGTAAATCTTAGGTGTAAACTTTGAACATCAGGATCGATGATGGTTCTTTATTTATGCTTCTATGGTTGTTTTTTATTTAGATAAGAATATAAAATGTGTTCACACATTATTTACTAGTTATGTAAGATACCTCATTTGTGGATCCCTACTGAGTTTCACTCACACAGTTTATGGGTGGACAAGGAACTTGGGTTCCCATGAAAAATTCACTGATCACATATTTATATTGGGATAAGGAATGGAGATGAATGATTAAGAAGGATATCTAAAATAGATTAGAAACTAGAATGTGATGGGGATTAGAGGTAGTAAATACTCTATATATTTTTATTTATTATTTATTCTACACATGTGACCGGATCAGTGGGTGATCAATTGTTGAATACTGGCATGTCCATGAGTCTGTATTATTGAATGCTTCCAAATTTCATTTTTTATAGAATGTTATGTTTTTTAATTATTCTTACATAAACTTATTATTATTTGTTGAAATTATTTTTTTTATCATTATAAACTCTAATAAAGGGGGATAAACTCCATGTAACATCCCAATTCTGAATGCCACTCAATGTTTCTCTGTATCCCGTTGGGCACATGGTCTCAAGTGAATCTCCCAAAATGTAAGAGGCTTATAACATGAAATGAGGGCCTAGGTGTGATAGTTGTAAGAATACACCTTCATTTGCAGAGTTTATCACAACAAAAATACAATTACAGTTCAATAGAGGATGGAGTAAACCATACAAAGAAAACAAATAGTAGAATACTGATAGTATAAAAAATCCAAAAGTCATACCATATAAAATATGATGATACATGTAACATGTTTCTAATAAAAAATCAAAACATTTAAACATTATTTTTATATAATACATGTCCCAGAGTACCAAAAGTACAAAATTATCATAGCAGCATCGCAATCCTATGCTTGCTCCCATGCCCCCCTGCTCCAAAAAAGCATTTCAAGTACCTAATTCAGGGAAATTGTTCTTATCAACACCTAAAATAATATAATCTATTTGGATCTAAAAAGGTGAACCAGACAGGGTTTGAGATATAATCCCATAAAGAAATCACCCATGGTCTATTCTTATGAGTTAGTTAATATATATAATAATTGTGAAGGAATTATAATAATTTATATAAAATACTTAAAATTAAACATTGATATCACTTAATCAGTTTCATTTAAAAAATATAAAATCATCAAATTAATCAATATTTAGATCCATATCATGTCTTATATCCCCCATAATTTCAATAGCACAAATACATGACGAAATAAGAAACCAATAAATATTTGATTCAAGCCTAAATCCAATCTTGTTCTTTGTCTTGGTAGATAGATCATATAGTATTCTATTATTAATTCAATTTTGTAACATGAACCTGTCCCTAAAATTCATATGTTGTAATTTTGGTATATCTCCATGCATGATATCAAAATATGCCCATCCTTGACATTACAAAGTTGGAATTAAATTATCACCCAGGTATGATATCCACAAAAACCATAAAATCACATTTTGGTGAACCTCTTAGGAAACCTATATTAGTCAAGGTGATGTAACATCATTCCATACGAGTCTATCCATAGAAGTCCTTTAGGGAAACCCCAAATATCACTCATGTTATATAAGGTCAAATTCCCTTTTTCATCCATGGCATCCTTCATTCGGATCCATGATTCAATTTATATAAAAATTGTTCCTCAATAAGTCCATCCATGACATCCTTAATTTAGATCAATGATTTTCCCATGGAAAGTCAAGATTCATGGCATTTATTTTTTCAACGGAATCCTTCATTTGGATCCATGTTTCTCCCAAGGTAAACAATTCAATATTCAAATGAATTATTCTATTGAATAATTCAATTGGATCATTGATTCTCCCATAGCTATTAAGAATTTCATAAAATCAAATTCCATGTAAATCCTTCATTTAACATTCCAAGGTCAACACCAAAAGCATCCATTTCAATATCACAATAGAAGGTGAATCTATCATTTATCCAATGTCAATAGTCATTTCTTTTTAATTAGTCACATATAAATTTTCAATTTTACAAGCTTAGTTTGCATAAAAATTAATTAAATAGATTAGATATCATTTAACCCACCTGGAAAATACCCTATAGAAAGCTTCTCAAGCATTAAATACTTATTTCATAGCATAGTCTCAAAATATCACAAAAAAAGAAATATTGAAATGATAAATTAAGCTAAAATGACTGATACATAGTGTAGGCATAACTTAACTCACTTGGTAAATTCTAGTTATGCTCATTCAAGTATAGACATAATAAGGGCCATTGGGTCAATTCCTATATCCATTCCCTTTGATCCCTTTCATTGTCAATTCCTAATAGAAATAAATTCATTATTTGATTCATTAGTTAAATCATCCATTTAAAACCAATTCCATTGAAAAATTCACACATCAAATGCATTAAAGGGTTAATATCTTCAAATTGTCCATTTACTAACCAACACCCAAACGGGTTATCAAACTCAAGGTATTAAACCTAAATCAACATTAATAGGCCACTTTAATCACCTATAACATACCTAGAATATCTAGGAATTTACATTCACTTCATCTGAAAAATAGAAATTTAGTGTGTGGAACGATGACATATATAAACGGGCCAACATTTATTGAAAGTCATGAGACCAACTGTCATTTGTTCATGCTACCAAATACTAGATCCTAATTCGGCCTATATTAGTAGTATTGTGAATAATGGACGATGAAGGAATAATTAGGGTATATAATACTAAATCCAAATAGTGCATTTAATATCCACAAGAATTTATAATGGCTAAAAATTAATTCAGATCTCACTGTTACGGATACAAGGAGATGAACCACACTTCAATCAGAGTTCGGATAGTCATGAGATCTCAATTACTAAGATATCCCAAGGTGGATATCATCTTAATATCCCTTTATTTTCCTAATTAATAAAGATCTAATTTTATGTTTATGAAAATTTATTTATATTTAATTAAAAAATATAAATTTCAAACAAAGTAGGGGCTGCATGATTTAAGAAGGCAATTTAATAAACCATGTAACGATTGTGCATGGATTCTTGTAGGCCATGGGGCACCCACTTGTTTTACCCACACATTTTAAACACTAGTCACAAACCATTTGAAGAGCCTCTACCAATATCTGAAAAAACTACAGACCGGTCTTCATGTATGTGCAACTGAACATTCATTGTTCTCAATAACCATATAAACTCCTCTTTTCACCCAAAACATGGGTTTTGGGCTCTTGACAAAACCTAGACACCCCTGAGGTCTCTATGACCTCAATGTTCATCCATATTATGAAATATTAAATCAATTAAACTAATAATTAATAAATAAATGAGTCCATACATTAAAAATGTACAGGGTTCTTATAAAATTCCCCATTGTAGAAATTCATCCTCAAATTTCACTATTGATGGCGGTGATCATGATTTGTGAATAAATAAAAACACTATGAATGTAAAAAATCCTTCCTCTCCATGGTCTCATCATGTACCTAACCATGCTTCCACAGCACACATACTAAAGTAACGGACCAGCCTCATAGAACCTTCGTTCTACGATCCACAATATGAATAGGATGATCCTCAAAGGACGTATCTTTATGTAACTCTACCTCCTTAGGATTAAAGGAATGAGATGATTCTGAATATTAAATTCACATCTATGAAACATGGAAGACGTTGTGTATGGCTAGATACCTCTGAGGTAACTGAAATCGATAGGCTACTGACCTGAATCTCTCTAGAATCTCGAAAGGCCCAACATACCTCAGTGAAAGCTTACCCTCTCTACTAATCCTTTTGTGTCCAAACCTCAATCAAACATGTAGGAAGACCTGATCCTCAACCTCAATCTCTATAGAATTATTTTTTGAACGGCATAAGAATACTTACAACACTAGGCATTAACAATAAATATTTGAATCAACTGCACCTACTCTGTGGTCTCCTGTATGAGATGAGGTCCTAACATAGCTACTGCTCCTACCTCCTTCCAACAACGGGGTGATCGGCATGGCCTACTGTACAAATCCTAATATGTCACCATCTGGATAATATCCTACATAATAGTTTTTAGTAAAATTCAACCAGCGGTATATACCTCTCCCAAGAACCCCTAAAATCTAGCACACATGCTCGTAGAATTTCTTTAAGAACCTAAATCATGTCCCTATCTATCCATCTATCTGTGGGTGGTATGTCCTGATCTGGAGAACCTATATACCCAACCACCTATGTATCCATTTCAATAATAAATAAGTAAATTGGGATTCCATATCTGAAATGATAGTATTCGGGATCCCATGATGTCATACTATCTCACTGATAAACAACCATTCATGATCATTAACTGAAAAGGTCTTATGGATAGGTAGTAAGTGATCAACCTTCTTGAGACTACCAATAACAATCCATAAAACAAAACTACCTCAAGGTGGCCTTTGTTAACTCTTCATGAAATAAATCATGATATTAATATTATACCACTCATGACTGTGTATCTATTGTAAAAGTTTGGTTGGCCTTTCCTATTCTACCTTCACCTGTTGACAGGTGGAACACCACATGAAAAAACCAGATACATCTCTATTCATACCCTGCCACCAATACAGATGATGTAAATCGCAATACATCTTGTTGGAACCTGGGCGCATTTCCCAAGATGAATCATTACAATATCTCATTATCACCTCAAACATTCCTCCTAAAACACATACATGACAATGTACACATTGGATTTCATCATGATCTATGGTCCATCTAAGAGGGGGGTCCTCAACTTCCATAATCTACTATAATACAATGACTTTTAAGTCTATTAGCTACCTCGTTCTCACTCTATATAGCATGCTAGAGATATCATCTAAAGATGAAATAAAAGTCTTCCCCAAACATTCATGCACAACAATGTGCATCCAAGAGAACAAATCTATAATCTACAACTCGATACTAGCCCAATGAATTTCTTATATGTAATTATTCAGGATTAGTGCATCATCCATATAATTTCCATTACCATGGATGAAGGAAATGTTGATGTCGAAATAATGAAGATATTTGACCCATTATCACTACCTCAGAATCAGATCATGTTGTGTAAATATATAATTGATGATTTTGTGGTCTGTGTGCACCAAAAAATTCACTCCCAATAAGGGATGTCTCCAATAGCGCAACACATGAACAACCACAACTAACTTGTGATCGTGTGTCAGGTAATTTCTCTTGTGTGGTCTCAACTACTGATACCGACATGCAATGACCCGATCCACCTGCTTAAGAACTTCTCCTATCCCGATACCTGATGCATGATTGTATAGATTGTCACCCGTTCTTGGATCTAGATAAATCAATATTACTAATGAAGTCAAAATCCCTTTTAGCTCCTAAAAGACCATCTCATATGAATATATCCATACATACTTCACACCCTTCTTATTAAATCCCTTCAGTAGCACCATTATGTGTGAGAAGTATTTCATGAAACCCATGTAGTAACCATCTATCCCAAGAGACTATATTACTCAACGATGTTCTTGGGATGATCCCAGGAAACTACAATGCTCACCATCTTTTCATCTACGGATACTCTTGTATTTGATGAGATATGAACCATGAAATGAATCTGATCCATAGAGAAGTGACAATTTTTTAGCATAGCATATAACTGATTCTCTCTCAGTGTATCTAAAAGGATATCAAGATGGTTGGAATGGTCTTGTCGAGTATGTGAATAGACTAAGATATCATCCATGAAAACCTTTACAAACGAATCAATGTATGGATGGAACAATCGGTTCATTAGTTCCATGAAGGTTGCTAGTGTATTCATGAGATTGAATGGCATAAAAAATACTCTTACAATCCATACCTCCCCTTTAAGGATGGGTGAGGTTTCTATAATGGTCTATCATGAACTTGATTGTAAGCATATCTCAGATCAATCTTTTAGAAGACTTGAGCTCCTTGGAGCTGGTTGAAGAGATCATCTATATGTGGAAGGGGATACCAGTTATTAACCATTAATTGGTTCAACATCAAGTAATCCACACATTTCATGGGGGTACCATCTTAATTCATCACAAAAAGTACTATATAACCCATGGAGAAGTACTAGGTCAGATTAAACCATTTATCTTTAAATACTCTAGCTTCCTTTTGTTCCCTTGAAACTCTGTCAAACAAATCCTGTAGGGATAAATGTATTCTGGTTCACCTCCATGCACTATCTGTTTAGAGAAATCCACCATTATCATTGGAGGTAACCCTAAAATGTCATCTCTGAAAACATCCCTAAAATGATAAACTACTAGAGTAAAATCAATCTAATGTGTACCCTAATCATCTAGCTATTAACTCAGAATCAAGGATATCATCTTATTATTCCCATGATACTTAAGTCCATATCAAACCTCATGGACATCCCATTGACCTTTTTGAATACATTTTCCACCCTATTTTAATGTAAATATTACCCTATGATGATAGAAATATAGAAATTATTGAAAGGTAACCAACAAGTCCTTTCTATGAATGACATCAAAATCTATCATTTGTGGACATAGAGGTACCATATGAAGTGAAATCAACCAACCTCAAGGGGGAACTCTATGCACTAACTCACAATTCTCGCATTGATCCCCAATAGAGTGTCTAGTGTCATAACTCCATCATAAGTGTAAACACAAAACCCAAGTATATCATCAACCATAAGAGATATGAAACTATGAAAATCCCCTATATCAAAAAGTGGAGATACTAATCCAATGGCTACTAGAATAGTACCAATGATAATATAACGTATGGGATCCTTCTACATATAGGTCTATTGTACTGCATATGCATGGAATGTTCCACAACTTTATGACAATTTCTGGTTACCCTGAGTTGATACAGCTTGTTGTCACTGAGAACCTAGGGTCTAGCTACCACACCCAAGACCACCACCTCAGGCTGATATGCCAACTATATTCTAGATCCTTAGCTATTGAGAATCTACTAAATGATCTCATAGACATGGAGTTTGTGATGATCCTCTCTCAGTGGCTGGTGGTGGAAATATTTAGTAGAAGAATTGTATATGGACCATCTTACAGTAATATCGGCACTCTATTGGGTCCCTCAGGCAATGTGGCCTCACATATCCCAACCTTTCACACTGGTAACACCTCACCTGGATTCCTAAATGTTTGTTCTGACTGATAAAATCACCACATGGAAGATCTATATGATACATCATACTACCAATCAATGTATTACCAAATTGAGGTGTCTAACAACCTTGGCTCGCACCCCCAACCTCTCTCAAGTTATACTCTTTGATCAGCACCAAATTCACTATTCCAGAAATGGTAGTTAGCTGAAATACATTAACCTATGATTGAATGTCATTCCTAAGTCCATCCTTAAATCACCTATGTCTCAATAACTCTTCACGTATTATATTATGTACGAGGTGTTGGAGATCTATAAAACAAGATGAATAATCCGCAACTGATAGCGCACCCTAGTCCATATTTAAGAACACCCATTCTATATTATCCCTCAATGTCTCTAGAAATAAATAATCCTAGAATTCCATATGATATTCCCTCTAGGAAATCTCTTAGGGACTATCACTCTATGTGACAGCACCCCACCATCTCTTAGAGGAGTCACACAACATGTACGTGTAGATATTTAACCTCCTCTCATGAGGCATATCTATGTTATAGAAGTTAGATATCATGGCCTCTAGTCATGGATCTGCATCCTGTGTTCTTCCATCCCTCAAAAATGTGGTTGGATACTAGTGATCACACTCACACATCAACTCTTCCATTAATGAGGCAGGTCACGATGCCCCCTGAATGGTTTTCGTGAACAACATTAAGCCTTCATAGACCTGTAACTCAACACCTGAATCTAGTAAAATAGCTAGTGTTTTAGTTGGAACAATTGTAGGATCAATTGGAATTCCATGTCCCACCACCTCCAAAGTGTGATTATCTCCACCCACCTGTAGTATAAATTACGGTTTTCATGGTGGAAGGGCTCTACATCACCAAACACACACCTCAGTTCGAGATGTAAACATGGATCACAGCTCAAAAGATTATTAATATTAATAGGATAGTTACAACACGTCATGTACAAGAACACACCCCTATTTCTACCCAGTGGGTCAGTTCTAGGTGTCATATTGATATGGTACAAATTTATGGTACTAAAAAATCCCACTACTATGGTCGGGTTTGGTCAAGTTCTCTAATATAATAAATCTCAGTATTCACTTTTTTTCATATTAATTTCATTTCAGACAATGTTCAAATTCAAATACATTAAATTGATACTAATTAAATGTTTATCAAATTCTCTTTAGTGGGGTAGATCATTTGTGCACCAAATTATGATCCATAAGGACCCATACTCCCATGTATCAAAGCATGGAATCCCCTTATGGCACATTATAACACGTTTCGAATTAATGTTGAACCATGATCCACTAAATTCTAAACCATGATGGCCCATACACAACAGGTAAAAAAGCATTTAATCCAAGAAATCCAGACCACATCATATAACAATATACCTATCATAATAGTAAGCATATCTATAATGGCATCTATCAAAACAACTTACAATAAGTAATGTATCCTAAATTTCCAAACATAATGCATGGAATATGAAATAAATCAGGTTCCTATATGATGGAAGAGATGGAATAACTTCATCATTGTGTATTCCAATAGAATAGAACCACAATACATATCGACAATTACATCATAAATTAAGTGTATCACCCAATAGTGTAATCAAATCAATTATAATAGTCAAAATCATTAAAACTGTAATTCAGTTGTGGACATTTATATTTTTCTTTTATGCAGGATAGCTATGACCATTAACATATCATTACCAAATTAAATTTCCTTCTCATCCAATTCTATTGTCTCCAAATAGAAATGAAAATAAGAAAATAACCCCTTTGATGGCACTTTGTAATTTTTTGGTTCTAGATGCCACTTAAAGTTTCTATGTACCCAGTTGGCTACATGGCCGCAATCACATATCCCTAAACAACAATGTTTTCAACTACTATAATGGACCTAGGTGTGTTAGTGGATATATTATTCCCTCATTAGAATTGCGTAAAATAGTGTAAATACAATAAAATTTTATTAGACATTGTAGTAAACCATACAATAGAAATAAACAACTGAAGACGGGTAGTATAAACTATGCCAGAATCCAAATCATATACAAGATGATGATATATGTCACACATTTCTATTAAAATAATAGTAATAGATACACTACATCCATATATAATACATGTACCAAAATTTTAAAAAAAAGGCCAAAACAATCCCAATAACATCGCAAGCCTCACCTTTTTCCCATGCTCTCCTTCACCGAAGCAGCATATCAAGTACCTATATTAGTGTGTTTTCCATTATTGTCACCTGTAATCATATTATCTGTTTGTGTCCAAAAGGGTGACCCAAATAGGTTGTGAGGTATAATTCTTATATGAAACCACCAATGTTTTGTACCAATCAGTCTGTGAATAAATATAAAAAGTTTGTAATATGTATAACAATAAAAAATTAATTACTCAAAAGTTAACATTAATATCATTTTATCATTTTAATTTAAAAATTAATGTTAAATGAATTTATAAATATCGAGATCCATCTCAATCCCAACATCCCCCATAAAGACAATAACACAAACATATGCTTAATTAATCCGTATTTAAATATATGATTCAACAAGATATCCATGATTTTTATTCATCTTGAAACATAGTTCGTATAGTATTTTATTATTAATTCAATTTTGGAGACTAATCTCATCCCTAAAATTAATAATATGGAATTTAAGTATCTCTATAGGTATGATATCAAATTTTTCCAATCATTAACATTACTAAATTGGAATTCAGGTATCTCCCATGTGGGATATCGACCCACACCATATTATCTTATCCCAATGAATCTCTCTGGAACCTAATATCATTCTATGATAGGTAACATCCATTAAATATGAGTCCTTCATTAGTGTTACATTATAGTAGAACCAAGTATAAATCATGGAATATAATGTAAATTTCCATTTCTGATTCTGTCCATGGAATCCACTATTTGGATCCATGATTCACCGAGAATATAAATTAAGCCTCAATTAGTCTGTCCACGGGATCCTTAATTTGGATCCATGATTCACCCATGGTATAATCAAGGCTTTCTTCTTTAATTTAGTCTATGGAATCCTTCATTTGGATATATTATTCACCCAAGTCATTCAATTAACTAGTTCAATGAGTCCATCCATCTAAGCCTTTAATTGGATCCATGATTCACCCATGGATATTAGGAATTTCATCAATTCAATTCTATTTAAACACATCACATAACATGAATATGTAAAAACCAATGTAATTAATTTCAATGTCACCTCTAAAAGTGACTCTAATATTTAGCCTAACTCCAATGGCTTTCCCTTTCAATTACTCACATTAGAATTTTTAATTTAAAAATCATCGAATGCATAAAAATATACTACATAGATTAGATATCATTTAACTCACATGGTAAAATTCTTATCTCAAGCTTCACACACATAAATTATCTATTTCATAGCATAGTCTCTAAATATCACTGATGGTAAAAACATTACATTACGAATTAAGAAAAAATTACAAATACATGGCATATACATCATTTAACTCACTTGGTAAATTTACTTTAAGTTCATTAAAGAAATGGATCAATAAGGTCAAGGTTTCAAGTCATCAATCCATTCACCTGGTCCATTTCATAATAAATTCATAATATAATCCAATTCATCATTTGATTCATTACTCAAATATTTCATTTAACACCCATGGGATAAGCAAAGTCACACCTCAAAGTAATTAAATGGCCAAAACCATCAAATGGTCCATTTAATAACCAACACCCAAAGGGGTTCCCAAAATGAATTTATTAAACCTAATTCAACATTAATATTCCTCCTTATTAACCTAGGATATGCCTAGAAAATCTAGAGAACTATTTCATTGCAATTGACACCTGGAAATTGGTCGTGTGGAACAATGACATATAAAAAGGGTCCGACATTGAGGGAAAGACATGAGACCAACTCCCATAATACATTTCTATATATCTCTTCCATTATCAGAGTCTGATTCAGCCTAGATTTGGAGAAATATGAATAATATGAGAAAAATGAGAAAATAGGGCATATAAGCCTAAATCAAAATATCACATCTCAAATCCAGAATAATCTAGAATAGATAAAATGGAATTTATATCTTACCATTATAGATCCATGGAGACGAACTACACTTGAATATATGTATGGAAGGAGAAGATACCTCAATTCCTAAGATATAAAAAGGTGGACATATTATCAAGTTCCCTTGGGTTATATTTAGAATCTAAAATATATAGTGATTGTAAATTAAAATTTCGTATCTCTTTAGGAAAGGATAATTTGACGAAGTGGGGGATCCAAGAGTTCCAACTTTTTGGGGGAATTTTGACTCAACTTTGTAGAAGAAGAATCACCATATTTAATGAATCTTTATTTCATCATTTTCTAAAGAAGATGTTTTCATCATATTTATATGTGAGTTCCTAGTGTTGGAGAGTTTTGAACATTCCAAAAATTTTGGGTAGTGAACTAGGGGGTTCATTAAGACTTCTCCAAACATATAAAACATTGAAGAAGTGAGATTTTGATGTGCTTGTTTCATAAGTACATTATTGTACATGCTCTGTTGACATCAAATAGTTTGGGTGAACCAAGTAAAATTTACTTTTACATGTACTTATTTAATCATATTTTTGATAAATACATGGATATTTTGAAGATATTTTCAAGTTGAGATAATAATGTAATAAGTAACATACTACAATACCTAGGTTCCCAAAGCTAAATGTATATTCCTTGATTAAGGACCAATAATTAGTATCAAATGGTTGGTTTTATGGTATCTTTACCAGTATCATATTGTCATGGAATCAAGTTTCACCAACAAAGGAATTTCGATTTTTTAAGGTAATAATTATCAACTTTGTGAAATTAATGTGTAATAGTATTTGAAACCTTTTAGAATATATGTTTATATCACTACGATGTATGGAATTTATATGAGAATGGATAGTGAGGATTTATCAGATAATAATAATAGAAAATAATATGAAAATTAAAATAAACTAATGCCTTAGGAAAACTTTTTACAATACCATTTACAAAAATCTAGCGTCTTATAAAATCTGTCATGTCATGCTGGAAAAACATTTAAAAATATATAAACAAATTTCAATGGATTATGTGGCCAAATGATAGGTTTTATTGAATAAATATTAATTAATTTGAATTATTCCTAGTGAGATTGTTTATCTCTTTTTTGATTGAATAAATTCCCTTCTTTAATACATTTATGGACATAATTAGGATCTGAAAGATGATAATATTTTTAAAAAAATCATGAGAATACTTCCCCAATGATTCAATGAAAAGGTGTGGGTTCTAAAATATAGAGACCAAATGGATATTTATGTAGATAGATTTCATATCACTTTCATTTAATATAAGATTATTAATAATGATGTTGATTCTAGGGTAAAGGTATAAACATGAGAAGGGTATTCTAAAGAAATAAAGAAACTCATAGTGATGGATGTTTCGAAAGAAGAATAAATTAAAGAGATGGTGAACTTTATCTATCCAAGCCTTATATGAGGAAAAGGGAGGTTTATTTATAAGATTCAGCATTCTTGTTTTATGTGTGGAAAAGATAAACATATTTCTACTAAATGTCACATGAAATCCCAAAATAATGATAATGATTATTTGAAGGTAATGAAAAGTATTTTAGGAAATAAAAATATATATCACAAGTAGATGAGTTGTTATAATTAAAAACTAAAATCAAAAAGTATAAATCTAGAAATTTAGGATGATCAAATAATGAAGTGCAATTAAAACTCAAATATGTGGGATATGCACTAATCATTGAAGATTTATCTAAATCAGTGAAATTAAAATCTGAAATAATTGGAGATATATATGGAGAAGTCATGAAATATAAATGTAGGTTTTGTAAGTAATAAAGGATTGTAACACAAAGTATGTTATCAATTAGGTCAGATAATTTTACTCTTTTCATGGTTGTAAATTATTTTAGGGAATTCACTGAGAAACATATTCCCATTCCACAATTACACTACGTCAAATTAAAATGGAAATCTATTATGGACTGCGATAGAATAAAGAATACAACAACGTTTAGTGCTAAACCTCAAGCATAAAAACCATATAAGAAATTAGATATTCATAACCCCATAGATGGTAATTTTAGAATAGTTAATGCTGAGAAGAAGATTAGAAGAATATTATTTTCTTATTTTATAAATATGGGACACACCGAACATATTTGTTCAATTTCAAAGAGATATCATCATGAATGAGAGTCCCAAAAACTAGAAAGAGGGAATCATACCTTTTCTTATATGTTTAATGGATATTGTTTCTATCATTAATTTTATCACCACAAATCTATCTATTGTGAATCAAGTGTAATGTAGATGTTTTTAAGTGAATATAGGATGGGAGGAAAACAATAGTTTGAATCTTCATCTAACAAACTAAATGTTTTAAATAGATTATTAGTCTTTCAAGATGAAGAATACATAATAAATGAAGAAAAAAAACAAATTTATTCAACATTATCAAAAATTGAATATAAATATTGATTATGTAAATTAAAATATTATATTTCTAATGTTGCTAGATTTTTTTTGAGAGAAATAGAAAAATATGTTTGGAGGATTTTGGATATCACATATAAATCTAACATTACCACAAATGAATACCTAGTAAAAAAATAATATTGTAAATATTTTGTTGTTCCTTTTAGAAATGATTAGGGTCGCAGTATTATTGGATTTGGGAAATCAAATTATATAGGTAAGGATATCCAAAAAATAGATGTTCTCATTTGGGAAAAACATGGTCGTAAAATTAATAGTTTTAGTCAATAATGTGACTCAAGTAATGTTTTAGAGTTTAAAAAGGAATGAATTATATTTGAAGGATATTGTTTGGTCACACTGCAAGGAATACAAACAAAAGGTAATCATGACCGTGTCAGCAAATAGAATTAGTATATGATATTTATGGAAGATAAAAAAATAAAATGGAATAAACAAATTGTCCACTATAGACAAAAATACTTGTAAAATCAAGTGAATTCCAATAAATAATCACACTCACTAATGATATTATTGGCAAAGGAGATTATTATCCAAAAAACCTATAAGCTAGATAGGTAGAATTCATGAAAAATTATTGATCTCATGAATGTGGATGTTTATGGACCAATTGAACCAAAATCCAATGATGGAAAAAGGTATATTTTCACATTTGATGATGATATTGTTAGAATGTAATTTCTTATGGTTTTAACTCAAAGATATGAATTTCTTTTGTAAATCCTAAACCATAGAAACCTAGGTTCGGTGCATTATTTTAATTCATTTTCATGATACAAGGTTTCATGTCCCAATGGACCAATCAGTTTAGAATTATTGGAAAATAGATTGCATACCAGAACATTACATTAAAAATTCAACCATAAAACAAATAAAAGATAATCCTTTGATAAATTTCAATATTACCATATCTTATCCTTGCATTTCAAATCATATTACAGTTCATGGAATCCTATGAAAAAATGTAGTAAAGTCTTGTTCTCAGATGCTCAGTAAAGGTAAATAATATAGTGGAAGCTATAAACTTTTAAGGAAGGATGTATAATAAAAACATAAACATTTTAAACAAAAAAATTAACAAAAAATGAAGAAAAAATTCATTTCAATATAAACATGCACACAGTTATTTTACTAGTAAAATAATCACATGTAATAACAAATTTCATAACGATGGAATGCATAATGTAGGACATAATAACTACTACATCAAGACCTTGTGGAAAGACGATTCAAAAATATTCTATCAAGGCCTTGTTCCAAGACTCAAGTTTATCTTTTGAGACCTATCAATGCATTGATGGGATATAGTGGGCTATGCCCATCACTTACTATGTCCAATGCATTCCTCATATGAAAGGGTTGAAGCATAACATAAATATTAGTATTAAAACAATCACATGAAATGGAAATACATTAACTACAAACTGTGAATTGAATAAGAATAGAACATCCATAACCAAACATATCATAACTCATTTAATAAAATACAGAACGTTTTATTATAATAAATCAATCTCAATCAATAATAATATCTAGTATAAGATGTTGATGTATTTGTGAATGATTAGTAAAACTCTTTGAGAGAAATATCCCTTTTCTTGAAATCATTTATAAGTCACAAAATTTATAAAGGAATTCATTTAAGAGATATTTTTAAATAGAAGTGTCCTTTACAACTTTGAATATTTTTAAAGAAATTAACATTTTAAAACAAATATGACTATATCAATAAATCCTTCAAATATTTTTTAAAACATGGACATTAATTAAAAAGTTTCAAAAACATATATAATTAAAACATTTAAAATGGTGATCTTTTGAATGATTTCCTTTCATAAAACATTAAAATATTCCTTTGTAAAACATTTTTATGATACCTGGTCATGGATGAGAAATATTTCCCAGTAAACACTTACACATACACAATCTTGGATAACAATGAGATTGAGGAATTAACTCTTACCTTCTACTTTCCTTCTGTCGATGGTAAATTTAACCTCTTGTAAAATAAACATAGTATGTTATGAAATTTTAAAATAACCATATTTATATTTATGATATCATACATGATTCATTTATGACTTTATACTTTCCATTTAATAATAATTTCCATGTTAAAGTAACATTTCGGGTAATAATCACTTTCTTTATCTTACGTGTTTTGACTTGTTATTATAGATAATATTAATTAGATCATGATATACATACCTCTAGAATTTATAATATTATTTATATATCGTAATTATAAATATATATAATAAATTGATACATGAAATGGAATACACTGTTCATGGAGACGGTAGGTCGTACATACGCATGAACGTTGTTTCCATTTTCGTATCGTATGGAAGTAAGTGAATGACATATATGTATGTATATATAATCCCAGTGTCATTATTATGTCATATATTAAATTATTATTAATAAAATTTATTCTTATAATTATTCTTGGATGGTGGAAATGGAATATGAGTCTCACCGGGTCGTGGAGAGGGTAAGCCTTACGTACACACAAGCAATGATATCATTTACTTGAGGGTAAAATCGTATGGAATTCAATGGAATATAAATTATAATGAAAATATATCATGTTAAATTTATTATTTAAATCTATTATATTAATCGTTATACCCATATAAATAATGTGTACAAGAAAACAATTTAATCAATGGTGTGGAGATGGTTAGTCGTATGTACGCACGCATGGTGGTATTTTTTTCATAGGATGGGTAAAAAATTAATATGGTTGTCCCATACTATTAAAAATATCTCATAAAATATTATATTTTGGATTTATTACTTTATAATGGTAAAAAATTATTAAGAGGAATTAGAAGAAGAAATGAACACTGAATGAAGGGTTGAAATGGTTACATCTTCTTTTAGTGTCTCCTTTTGATATGCAAAAAAGGACTCATTAAGGTGGCCTTATTCAAAATATTTTGACTCTAATTAAAATTAATGGATGTTGGGAGTATATTTGGGAAGGTTTTTTCCAAGAAAAAGGGATTTTTAGTTGTGAATTAAAGAGAAAGGGAGTTTCCCTTTAATAAGGGAGGTGAGGGGAACTTTAAGAAAATCTTGAAATATTAATTAATTATAAAATGAAATTCAGATTATAATAGTTAAAAATTGATTTATTTAAAGGAAAATATGTGTATGGGTCTAAATACTCTAAAACAATTGCTTTTATACATGTTAGGACATAAAATTGAACTTATGTTTTATACTTAACCCTTTTTAAAATAAGTTAACTCTTATCATGTCCTATTTTATTTTTATACTACATGGTTAATATCATTACTATAAAAATACAAGTGAACCTAAAGTGGGTTATTTATGACATTTGTATCATTATACATGTTATTTTTCTGAAATAAATATTTTTAGTATTTTTATATCATTTGATATATTAGTATTTTTTTAAAAACTCATTTATGTCAATTTTGACACTATTTTGTAATTAATTTTTGTAAAAGTCATAACAACTTTATTCCTTCAACCCAAAGTCATAAAATCATATATCATATGTCAATTACATCAATAAAATTCGTGTATGGTATAAAAATATTCATATTTTATTAGTTTAATATTTATATTATAATTTATTTGACTCTTTCATATATAAGGAAAATACTACATCATTATTGTGTCATAAATAAATTTAATTATATAATATATAAAAATTTCAAATAAAATAACATGATGTATGAAATATTTATTAATTTTAACCAATATTTATAATCTAATTTATCCAACGTATAACAATATATTAAAAATGTTCTAGTTATTAAAATTTGAATTTGACACTTTTAAACCTACATTAAATAAAATATTATAATTTTCCTAATCTAACAAAATTGGATTGAAAAGGATCATGTTTTTTTCCTAAGGTTGACCGTTGTCGAAATACACTTATCCAGTAGAATCATGACATTTGTTAGGATAATTTTTTATTATTATAATTTTATTTTTACCTTTCATTACATTATTTACCTTTAATCATGTTAAATAAAATTCCAAAGTAACTATTCACCAAAAATTATTTTGATCCTATTGAACCATGTTTCACTTAATAATGATAACCATGTATTTCATATTTTTGATATTTATTTCAAAGAAGTGGTAAAATTACATTTAATACTAATTTTCAAATATGCCTAGAATGTGGATACATGTGCAATGAAGGTGGGTAAAATGATGTTAAAAAACATCAATAAATTTTTATATCTAATTATTTTATAAAATGACTCAAATGAATTACATTTGGATAATATATGTATAATATATCTATTTTTAATTAATTATACATTTTAATTAAAAATAACTATTCAAATGACAAATGTCGGTTTTTATAAACATTGTAGTATTTTTTTTACTATTCATCAAAAATTGAATGTTTTCAGAAAAATACTTTAAATTCACCATAAACTAATTTTTTATTCTAAATATAGTTATAAAATTTCAGTTTTTAAATGAGTTTAAAATTAATTTTATTATTGTTCACAAAAGGACATAAAAATTAATTCTTTTATGAATATGTTTTCTGAATATATAATTGTTTTAATAAAACGTATAAATTTCATTATAAATTTGTTTTATTTATGTGAAAACATTATAAATAACATTTAAAATTTATATTTAACTATTCATATTACAATATCTAATTTATAAATAAATATAACATTTAAATAATTATAATACTAATGTGTTGTTTCGTGGAAACTCAATCTTGCGTATAACGAAAGCCAAGTCAGTGTTGCATGAAATATAAGATATTAAATTATATTACATAGATAATTTACTATGAAATATTTGGGTGTTACATTCTCCCATATTTCAATAAATTCTATCCTCAAAATTTGAAATTGTTCTTCAAAAATAAATTATTGAAAATATAAAAACCATTGTGGAAAACCCACATCAGAAATAGGGTTACAAATATAAACTCTTATTATGAGGCAAAGGGAAATGAAAAGGTCACCCCCAAATTTGTACTTTAAATAAGAGAACATTTGTGGAAATTAAAGACATATAATTTGAGGGAAAAAGTAAATATTTATAGGGAGTGATTGAGGTTATCAATCACAAACAAGTGAACAAGAAATAGAAAATTGAGGACCTCGAAGCCATAAATCTATGATGATTTAAAATATCATTGATTCAACAAAACATATGGTATTAGGAAAAAAAATTAGATAAATTATTTTTTAGAGGGATTAATTTACTATCAATATATTACTCAAGAAAACTTACTTGATTTCATTACCTGTCATAATCATAACCTCATCATTTGGATGTGCATCGATCTATTTTCACTTCATCCCTTACACTAGTAAATGCTTGTTCAAAATGTATTTTTTTTAATTCCTAAAATATATTTTATAAATAATATGGCCCAAAAGTTTTTCCTTAATCCTCTATATGTTTACTAAAATCCAAAAGGATAGGTCAAAGTATCCAATAAATTGTACTTCAACCTCAATCAAAATATCAAATCCTCAACTTAATCCATTCTAACCTTTAGATTTATCCAAATTATTTGTGTCCAATATAATAGTCCAAAAATTTATATGGGATGTAAACATAATGAAGATCTCTTTTTTCCACATAATAAAATGTGAAAAATTTCATCATGTATTCTCTTAAAACATTGTAATACCCTAAATTACCAAAAAACCGTATTTAATACATTCATGCCCCTTTATTCCTTATAAAATACTAGATATACTTCTTAAATCTAAAAATGTTGTAATCTCCCAAAATGATGGAATAGAAAAAAAATTGATTAGTTCAAAGGTATTCAATAATATCCAATATAATTTATCCAAATCAATAATCTCTTTTTCCAAAATCACTACTTCCGTATCAGGACCATCAATGTATTTTCCAAAATACATAACTTAATATTCAGTCACATTTCATAGTGCCATACAATCTCAAATCCTCAATGAAATATTACTATAGTATAATCCTTTTGTATATCTATAATTCATATAATTGGTAAATCATTGATACAACACTCAAATTCCATAATTCCTCAATCCAAAAACACAAATACAATAATTATTCCATATTGGCTATAATAACTGCTTGTGATTGAACTTGATCCCTTTTATTCTTATGGGTTATATTTCCTTAATTCTTATGACATTTATTAACATAATTTTCCATTTCAATACAGTTGAAACACTGAATATTAGTCTTTCCTTTCTTCAATTATCATTATTTTTCCTTATGATCCTTTTCTCCACTCATATAATAGACACCCAGTCCTTTCAAGCACTTCCTTGGGTGATTATTTACCCAGTTATAACACATGGTAAAATCCACCATTCCCTTCTTCCTTTTATCTATCTTTACCTCTATCATCCTCTTCTTCTCTGGTTTCCCTTCAAAACAATATGACTCAAGGAATTTTTTAACTTATCTTATTAACACATGATATTATTTTCTAATAAGATGAGAATGCATGGGATATTGTTTCCCTTCAAAATATAGGATTAAGACCATGAAATACATGTTACTTATTACTCATTGGATCATGTGAATTGGTTGGGTTCTCATTCCTTCTACTAGGTTCCATTTCTAAACAATTTCATAAACTAGATTAGGTTATTAATAAAAATTCATAATTATAAAATAGTGAAATACTTAACATTAATTTGAAATTTATGCATATATAATCTCATAATCATAAATATGTCTCATTTGGGCACATATTTCATCATAAATCATTCATAATGTTTTATAATGATTATGTGATTTATCATAAGCATATCCCCTGTGAGTTTCAAACCAGCTGCGCAGTAAGGTCTATTTCTGTGTACTAGGTTACCATGAGTCTGGTTCGGAACACCTTGTTGGAGTTGATACAACTAGGTACATCTATTCCAGAACCATGTCAACTTATAGTATCTTGATAGCATTGTATTTTTTGGAAAATATACAAAATCTCCACATTAGCAAAATTATAAGAAGTTCATCTATACTAATCCTCATATTCTATCTTAGAGTAATGTTCTCTAATCAGTGTTTTTCTAAATATAGTTCGCAAGGTTATTTCTAAACATCCTCTTATACCAACTATAATGACTCGATCATAGAATCCTATAGTCGGTGCATTATTTTAATAAATTGGAATGATACACGAAATAATGTCCTTAAGGACCAATTATTTTAGCAGTCTTATAAAATAGATTACATACATGATCATTACATTACAATTTCTATCATAAAATAAAGCATAGATAATCCAACAAGAAACATAATTATCCCCTAGCATAACCATGTATATCAAATCAAAATACAGTTCTTTTAATCCTAGAAAAATCAAAAAAATTACAAACGGATGAAATCAGATGCTCAGTAAGGGTAAAAAATTAGTAGAAGCTATAAACTTTTATGGAATGATATATAAAAAAATGTATTCTTTTAAACATAAACATGAAAATTATATATAAAAATAATTCAAAAATTACAATATAAACATGCACATGGATATTCAACTAGTAAAATAATCACATGTATTAACAAATTTCATAATGAGTGAATGTATAATGTCGGACATAATAAATACTACGGCAAGGCCTTGTGCTAATACATTTCAAAAATATTCTATCATGGCCTTGTTCCAATACACTAGATTGTCTCATGAGATCTACCGATGCATTAAGGGGTTATTGCAGGACCATCCCTTCACTTAGTATGTCCAATGCATTCATCATTTGAAAAGGTCAAAACATAACATAAACATTATTATTGAAACTAGCATATGAAATGTCAACACTTTAACCATAAACTATATATGGTATAAGAAAATAACAACCACATTAAAACATATCAAAACTCATTAAAAAAATTTGGAATATTGTTTTTATAATAAATCAACCACAATAAAAATTATATCCAGTAAAGGATGTTTACATAGTTGAAAATGATCAATAAAACTCTTTGAGAGAAATATAACTTTTTTCATGAAATCAATTAAACATCATAAAATTTATAAAGTATGTCATTTTTAATATATTTTTTCATAAATGTGTCCCAAACCACATTGAAACATTTGATAGGAATTAACATTTTAAAATAATCATGTCAATGTAAATAAATCCGCAATATCATTTTGAAAAAATAGACATTAATTAAATATATTTTTAAAAATAAATCATTAAAACATTTAAAATGATAATCTTGAGAAAATATATCCTTACATAGACCCTTAAAATATTAATTTTAGAAACAATTTTATGAATCATGGACATGGATTAGAAATATGTCCCCGTAAATACATACATATAAACAATCTAAGATAATAATGAGATTGTGGAATTAACCCTTACCTTGAAATTTCCTTTAGTCGAGGGAACGTTTATCCTCCTATTTAATGACCATATTATGTTGTTTAATTATACCATAATCATATTCATATTTATGATTACAGGACCCCGGGACACCCTGAGATGGGAGGGGTGAATCAGGGTGACAATTTTTTTTAATGTGGTGGATCTTGTTCCTACATTGGTAGGGACTTGTTGAACTTGTATGATGAATATGATCAAAAAGAAAACATTCACATGCAAAGAGAATACAAATCACTTTTTACTTGGTTCACCACTAAGGGCTACGTCCAAGGAGCAAAGGCCGACAGGTTGTAGGTCGTACCAAATTCCACTAAACTTTATTAGATGTGGATTACAAAGGTTCAGAAACAGTCACTTTGTCCCGAGCTCACTGCCTTTACAATTGTTCATGGATAGCTCACTGCGTCCCTCAGGTCACTCCCGTTGGCTCCCCCTGGCTAACAGCCCTTGGTAAAGTCACACTTAGTTTATAGACATGAAGGTCTCTTCATCATTGCAATAGAATGCATCCTCTTTTGTGTGTAGATGATCTGTTGAAGTCCAACTTTCACTCTTATACTAAACCCACTTTGCACCGACGGTATCGGGAAATCTTCTTGTTTTCATATAGCTCCAAAAGGTCCGGCATACAACAACCTCACCTGGTGCGCTTCTCCATGAATGACACATATGTTTCATGAATGGAGCGCATTTCACTTGCACGGTACAAAATTGGCGCACAGGTAACACAAACCGACTTGCGCAACACTGAATACTTCAACTCCAAACTTGCACGACTCTGCACCTTAACTCCCAAACAGCCTTGGTCGCGTAGCCAACAACCGGCGTGCAACCTCTACTTGTGCGACCCAACAACCACTTGCACGACTCAACCACATGCATGATGAGATCTTGAAAAATCTCTAATCCTTGAACTTTGTTGCAAATGAGGAGGGGTGGTCCTCTATTTATAGGCAAACTGGACCCCCTGTGCAGTGGCACACAATTGTCCTCACAACGCGCAAGTCACGGTGTGCAGATCCAACTCCCATGGCCTCTGTCGTGTAACTCACTTGAACGACCAAACCAGTACTTGTAGGACCCTATTTCCTTTTCCATATTTTGATGTTCTGGTCATAAAGAATAATAATCGCGCAACTTTCCAACCTCCTAGGCATCGGCGCTCATGTCTTTTCTCAGCGCGCAAGTCCCTTGCACGACTAACCCAAAACTTGCGCTGCCCTTATCCCTTTGCAATTTATCCATGTTATGATCTTGAAAAAAGTATGGCGCGCCAGTTTCCTCTCCTTCAATAACACAGTGCTCAAGTCTCTTTGCCAAAAAAAATACTTTTATACAATATTGTTGTCTGCTTGAACTGTATGATTACATTGCTGGTTCACATTATAAACATCCACTAAGGATTGAAAACAAACAGAAACCATAATCCAATTAATGAAATGAAGACCATGTTTCCAACAATGATATCATACATGGTTCATTTATGACTTTATACTACCAACTTAATAACAATTTCCATGTTAATGTTATATTTTGGGTAATAATATCTTTCTTTATCATACGTATTTTGAATTTTCATTACAGATAATATTACATAGATCATGATTTAATTACATTTATAATGTATAATATGATTTATATATCATAAATTTAAATATATTTAATTAATATATATATGAAATTGATTACTCTGTTCATGGGTAGGGTAGGACGTATGTACACATGAACGTAGTTTCCATTTTCATATCGTATGGAAGTAAGTGAATGATATATATATATATATATATATCATCCCAATAGAATTATTATATCATTTATTTCAAAATTATTAAGAATATTTTTTCTTACAGTAATTCATTGATGGTGATCATGTAAGATGAGTCTCATAACGTTGTGGAGAGGGTATGTCGTACACACGCATAAGCGACAGTATCATTTCCTTAATGGTTAAATGGTACCGAATTGGATGGAATAAAAATTTTAAAGAAACAAGATAATGTGTTATTTATTATTTAAATCTATTATATTCATCTTTATATCCATTTAAATAAAGTGTACAAGAAAAACAATTTACACCATGGAGTGGAGACGGTAGGTCGTACATACGTACGCATGGTGGTATTTGTTTTTCATAGGATTGGTAAAAATAGGAATATGGTTTTCCCATAGTGTTGAAAGAATATCATCATATACTATATTCTAGAGTTATTAATTTATAATAGTAACAACATAGTAAGAAGAAGTATAAGATGAAATGAACTTCGAATAAAGGGATAAAAAAATTTCCTCTTCTTCGGGTGTCTCTTTTTGATTTTCACAAAATGACACCAAAAGATGAATCTATTCCAAAATTATTTCCTTTATGGGGATGTGAGGTAAATTTTCAGGAGATTTGGGCATGCTTTTTCCGAGACAAATAGCTTTGGAGATGTGAATTAAAGAGAAATGGAGGTGCACTTTTATAAGGGAGGTGAGAGGAACTTTTGAAAAAGCTTGAAATATTAATTTATAATATACTTATTTTCATATTATAATTTCTCCAAATTAATTAATTTAGAATATAATATGATTATGGGTCGAAATACTCTCAAACAATTGGCTTTTGACATATTTAGGTCATAAAATTATCCTTATCATTAATATTTCTCCCTTTGTAAATTAAGTTAACTCTTACCATGTCCCCTTGTATTTTCATACCACATGGTTAATATCATTACTATAAAAAGACAATAGAACCTAAAGTGGATAATTTATGACATATGTATCACTATCAAAGTTATTTTTAGGTACAATATATTTTTAATATTTTTATATCATTTAAGAAAATAGTATTTCTTTTAAAAACTCATTTACGTCAATTTTCACACTATTTAGTTATTAATATTTTTAAAAGTCATAACAAATTTATTCTTCTAAAAAAGGCATTAAAACATTCCCAATAGGTCAATTTCATCCAGAAAATTCGTGGATGGCATAAAAAACTATCAGATTTTATTTATTTTAATATTTATAATATCATTTATCTGATTCTTTCATTAATAAGGAAAATATGGCTTCGTTATTGTGTCATAAATAAATTTATTTATTTAATTTCTATAATTTACATGTAAAATTCCATGATGTAGAAAATTTTATAAAATTACGAATTAATTTTTATAGAAAAATATAACTTATGTATGATAATTTATTAAAAAAAATTAGTCATCAATATTTGAATTTGACCCTTTTAACTCTTCTTTAAATAAACTATAATAAAAGTCCTAACATAACACAAGTCTATTAAAAAGATTAAAGTTTTTTCATAAGGTTGATTTTGGTTGAAATAAACATATCCTATATAATTAGTACATGTGTTAGGACAATTTTAAATTATTATAATATTATTTTTACCTTTAATTACCCTATTTAACTTTAACCTTCGTAAATAAAATTCCAAAGTTACTATTATAATAAATTTATTTTGATCCAATTGAACCACATTTTACTAACTGATGAAAACCATGTATGTCAAATTTTCAAAATTTATTTTACATATGTGGTAAAATTATGTTTTCTTCTAATTTGGAATTGTGTCTAGAATGTTGGTAAAGGTTCCTAAAAGGTGGGTAAAAAGATGTTAAGAAAATTTAATGTGTTATTATATATAATTATATTATAAAATGTCTAAAATGAATTAAATTGGTATTATATGTGTATTATGTATCTATTTTTATTTTAAGACAAATTTTAATAAAAAATCATTATTTAAATGAAAAATTTGGTTTTATAAACTATGCAGTATTTTTCACTATTCATCACAAAATTGAATGTTTTAGAAAAATACCAAAAAATAACTGTAAGCTAAATTTAATCTTCTTCATTCAAAACTGAAGTCTATTTTACCAAATCCAATTTTTAGGAGTGTCTAAAACTAATTTTATTATGGATCACAAAATTATAAAAAAAATAGTTCTTTTAAGAAAATTGTTTTTCTAAATATGTAACTATTTTAACAAAACATATACATTTCATTATAAATATTTTTTATTTATGTGAAAACATTATAATAAATATTTAAAATTTAGTTGTTACTACTCATATTAAAATATTTAATTGATAAATAAGTATATCATTTAAATAATGTTAATACTAATGTGTTGTTTCGCAGAAACACTATCTTGCGTATAATTCATACCAGGTCGGTGTTGTGGTAATATAAGCTATTAAATTAATTTAAATAGATAACGTACTATGAAATCTAAGGGTGTTATAGTTTAAGTGTATCCCATGATATCTTTGTCTGGATAGAAATATGGTTGATGTAAAATTTAAAATTTTCACAACAATAATAGAGCAGATATTAAAAAAACATACATAAGAATACCTTGATAAGCATGGAATTATGTACTAGGTCTTAGTGGTAAGAACTCCCCAGTAGAATAGAGTATTTAAAATAATGAATATCGTCATCGGGAATATGGATTAGAATATTTTCACTGAAAAATATTTACTAGAGGAATTTTAGAAATAAAAAGTAAAATAAGTGTTTTAAATCTTCAATAGAGACTTATTACATCGAAACAAAGAAATAACTACTTATGAAATATGGTATTGAAATAATCCTATACTTAAATACTTATGGGTGTTTGGAAGAAACTTTTTCATTCTCAACAATGAGAAAAAAATATTGAATCTTATTATGATGAAGAGATATTTATTACATATTTATCAAAGAATAGATAATATGGGTGCTTTAGTAAAAGGTTTGAAAAAGTTATTGAATGTAATGATATTGTTTTTGTGGAAGATGAGATAGGAATAATGAAATTTAATTAATTTTTTAATTCTAATTGAGATGGTTTCACATGAAAAATTTCTAGTTTTTTATGATGAAAGAGATTTATAAGTGTACTGGCCATTAGGAGAACTGTGGGTTCGAGATATATCTTATAAAATATATAATAATAAAAAAATCAAAACTAGAATAATAGATTATAGTTGGTGTATCTCTCTTATTTCATAGAAAAAAATATTTTTACAATGATACTACTGATGAAAAACGGGAAAAAGATATGACTGAATAAATTGAAAAAATTGAAATTAATAATATGTAAGAATTTATTTGTATTCCACACAACAAGAATTCCATTGGAAAAACATGTATTTTGAAATAAATTAAATAAATATGTAAAATTTATTAGGGAAATATTATTAGTTTTTTGAAAAGTTTATTCTCAAATTAAAGGGATTTATGTGGATGGTGCATTTACACTGGTGGAATGAATTTCTACAATAAATAAATTCTTATCCCCATAGGTGGATAAGACATTAAATATATACCAAATTCAAGTAAAATCATCTTTTCTAAATATAATCATTGAATTGGAAGTCTATATCAAGAAAATTAATGTATTTATCAATGATAATTATGAAAATAATGTTTATCAGTTGAATAAGTATGTTTTTGGAAAAAATAATGCGTCAAGATATTTGTACTCAATGATGACCAATATATAATGGATTGTGGATTTAAAAGAAAAAACGTTTATAACAAATCTCTCTAAGATGAAAGAAAACGAGTAGAGGATGATGGTCTTGTATATGTGGATAACATTATATTTTTAGGATTCATGACATCCCATTACCAAAAAAATTCATATCTCATGAGGTTTTAATTTGAAATGTATCATAGGGGTGATTTATTATTTTTACATAACTTATTAATGATTCTGAGAAATTATGGGACCTTCATATCTTTAAAAAAGTATTCCAAGGATTTTTTAAATAAATTTTAGATAATTGGTTCAAGATCGATGCCTAATCACTCTGATACCTATACAAAATTATCAAATATTGAAAATGGAAAATATTTCTACATAAAAAATTATAGAAAAGTGATAAGAAATTTATTATACTTGACTTCCACTTGAGCATAAATTTTATATGTAAGATTTCAAGCCATGCGATATCATTTTATTCGAAAATAAAATCACATTACAGTTGTCAAAATGATACATTCTTATTGAAAAAATATAGTAGAATATGGCTTGGTTTAAAATAATAAATAACAAAAGTGGTGGTTTGGATATTATAATTTATATTGGGATTTTTTAGTTGATATCTGAAAAATAGTCTCTAATGATGTATTATACCTCAGTTATTATTACATCTCATGGTTTAGAATGAAACAATATTGTATATCTTTAATAATCATAGAGGGTGAGTATATTGTGGAAACTCAATAATGGAACCAATTTCATAGAATTAAAAAATATATAGAAGGTGATTAAATTGACGTGGGTTCTCTTATTCTTATTATGTGTGACAACTCAAGTGTTATAATTTTCATTGACCACCCATTGACTAAATAAAAATAATCTTTGTAACTTTAAGGAATATTTCATAAAATTGAACAATTAAATAGAGTGTTTTATGACCCTTTCAATCATAGGTCTAGTAGGGGAGGTATTAGATCATTTTCGAATCCAAAATGATTTAAAACATAAATTTTTTGTATAGTTAAAAAATGTTCAAAATAAATTTTTTTGTATGTCAGAATTATATTTTTCAATTTTATAGAAAATTCATTGGCATAATTTCCTTGCATTCTATAATTAAAACATGTCAAATGATAACTTATTACTTTTCATATTTCAATAAAAGTAGTCTTTTTCAGCCTTTAGGATAAAGTGTTATAACCAGAAGCTTTCTTTTTATAGTTTGGTTTAATTATATAATCCATTTTATCATATTATTCTCTACCGTGAAAAAATGTATATCTATATTCTTTAATATTAACAACTTCCTTTTTCAAATCATTATTTTCTTTCTAAATATCCTCTAAATATATATATGCTTTCTCATTAGAACCATAATATTTATTTCTCAGTTTCTCATTTTTATTCTTATGTTTTTTACAACCATCCTCAATAACATTATTGTCTTGAAAAATATAATTAAACTTTATTTCAGGATCATTGTTATTCACTGATAGAAAAAATTTAAGTCAATCATTTTCTTCTTCTAGATTTAATGTGTTAGAATCACAATTTCATTTAGATTCCTCATTCTATGATGTATAAACAATCAAATTATCAAATTCCATTTTTTGTTTCTCATTTTCCAGAACTAAATTATCATTTATTATTTTTATGTTGGGGTAATTTTTGTAATTATGACACAATAATTCCTCATTTTATTATTTTCTATAAGTAATTTTTGAATACCAAGTTAAGAAAATATGAATTTAAATAAGAATCAAAATTGGTTTCTTTATCATCTTCAGAAATAATATTATGACCGATATTATCATGAGTAGTTAATTTAGTAAAAATTAGCCAGTTACCTCACAGTGTGTATTCATCAAATCAAGGGTCCCTATATATTAATCACATACTAATTCATTGATTGATTCTGAACTATCCGAGTAGTCCCATCCTCTAATCAAAGCTTCCTTTTATTTTCCATTTTTCTATCTATATTTCTTCGGATGTTTGAATTTGAGTCAATATTTTCTTATGTTACCTCTCTTTTGTTACTCATAATATGTTAATCTTGATTCATCATTATTATTACTAGAATTTACATCCTTATACTCCCTTAAGAAAATCCTTTTGAAATACCTATTTCCCCCATTTTTCATAAACTTCAAAAAACATATTATTTAAATGTGTCATATCTTTATATCTTTCCTAGAACAAAGAATTAGAATAGATAGATGACTCTTTAAAATTTTACATAACATCTATACCTTTCCACTTTATAGTCGCTTTATCATAATTTTTTTTCAAATAAAGACCATACTAAATTAAATAACTAAGTGGTTCATCTATGTTATACTCTTTAAAAATTTTACTTTCATTCATCACCACTTTTTTCACTTATATTTATTATGTAGTTCTTGCACTACACATTGAACTAGCATTGTGTTATGTAATACTTCTATATGTCCAATCATATCATTTTTTATTCTTGTAAAACAGAGAAACATCTATTTTACAGGACCTTTTTCTCTGATCATGAAATATAGGTATTGTTCTTGGATAATTCAAAGCATGGTTAATTTAAGCATTTTAATACAATATTGAGTGACCTAAATAATTCTCTAAATGTTGTGGTATGTCTTCCTTGATGGAATATATCTATATAAACTTCCACTTATAGAATAATAATAAAATTACATTATAATTAAAAAAATAATTTACCAATTAATTACCAACAAGTATCTCTGGACTAGATTTGTGGAGCTCATATGGGTTCTCCATGATAGATCAATGAACAACACTTAACAATTTTATGTAAGATTCTATTTTGTTTTTCCAGAATCCAGAGTCACTTATATCATAAAATGGGGGATATCTTGGAATCCATCCATAATTCAAATTTATACAATCAATATTTAGGATCTAATATTTACTCCTACAATTGATAAGTCTATGATATTCAGTTTAGAACAATAGTTAAAAATAAACATTTAAACTATTGTCTCTTTAATATGTTTTGATACTCTGATTCCATTTTTTAGTGATATATTAAAAAAGTATATATTCAAATAAAAATTTAATGAATAATATCTTTGATACAAATTCTTGGATCAATATTTAATGAAATAATAAAAATACGGTGACAGAATAATATTTTTAAAATTTTGGAAACAAATAAAAAATCAGCATTTTTTTATTTCTTAATCAAAAGTGTAGAGAAGTATCCCAAATTATGGGTAGAAGACAACAAATTATGCACACACTATTTTTATAGTGGTTTGTATTACTAATATCCTATTCCACTTTTCAATATTCTTAACTATGTGAGATTCGTGTTACCCATTAATAAGAAATCACTTTTAATGGTTTAATAACCTATTTACAGACTACTCCTTTTACACACTCGGATGAAACATCTAAAACTTTTATAGGAGCCAAATCCTTACATTAAATTGAATTTGCTTCATGTTCCACAACCCTATAACATATTTTTAAGTTGTATAATGACCAATAATTTCCTACTTTTGATTGGGGAAATCATAAACTTACTATAACGATTACAAACAGAAGATTTAAAAATAAAAAAAATAATACCATGAAATAATGAAGAATAATTAATGATCAAAATATATTGAATATGATATATTTCTAATGATCATTGATCACTTCATCACTAATGAATATAATGTATGAACTTGTTTCAAAATCGCAATAATGTAACAATAGTTTTGAAAATTCTCAATCTCATGTCTAAAACAATTGTGTGTCACCAAAGTGATGAATGAACTGTATGATGTTTACCTTATCAAACTCTATATTAATCACATTTCAATATAATAATCACACATTATTGCATCTAATATGTTCTAGGAGCGTCTAATTAACCAATCATAGTATTCCATGAGTTAGTGAATAATAAGACAACGAATAATGTTGTTACCCGTAAATTGAAATAATGTGCTCTATATCAAAGTGTTTTGGTGTTCCAATATTCCAACATAATATTACTTAATAACACTTCCAATAAGAATTTAATTAAAAATACAGAAATTGCAAATTAGTAAAACATCTAGATAAATTGAATAACTTGAATTTTATTAAAATATTAAAAGAACACTATAACAGAGCATCATTATTGCATGTGTATTTATAAAAAATATGCTTTGATCATTAAAAAACAAGTAATAATATTATTAAAAAAAATATAATCAATAAAACAATATTTAATAATTTTATTAATGATATTGTAAAAAAATAATAATGAATTTTTAAAATAGATACTATTATAAATTTTTTAATTGGCAGTACTAAAATTTTTAAATAAAATTATCTAAATATTTATTTATCAGTAGAAATAAAAAAAAGTATTTTATTAAAATTACCTAGATGACTAAATAATTCTTTACCGCTAATCTTTCCCTAAATAAAATTTTATTGATATCGTTCCACTTACTTTACTACCATTGGAATAGGGGATGCGCTACGACCATCTCATGTTTCTTCTGTCGGAGGAAACAGGGAGTGCTACCATTTACAAGGTGTAAGTGTTTCCACCATGGAAGGAAGGAATAGTGATACCATCGATGGATTATGCCATCAAAATACACTCATACTTATATTTTGTGATGAACAAGATGTTTTCATTCCATTGATTTGTATCTTCTACTACCATTTAAAAAAGACGGCAGTTACTATAGTTGAAAATGAGAAGGTTTTTAGTGTCATCATTGTTGATAGAATAGAGGTGGTACTACTACCACTGGAATCACATTGCTACCATCAGATCATGGTGATTCTACCATCATAGAGAAAATATAAAGAAGTGTTGTGTCACACAATGGATGATTCCCAATAGAAGGTTAATATTTCATCCCTGGAGATGGGGAGCTGCTACAGGTAGTTAAAGGTGCAGGAAGGAAGTACCCGATTAGAAGAAGGTACTATAGTTTTAGCACATATATTTACATTATTATTTTATATAAGATGTTACATATATATATTGATTATAAACTATGTGTCTTAAAATTATAAATTTAATTATATATATAATATATTTTTTCAAACTATAACCATAAAAGATAAAAAAATACTAAAAAATATAAAGATAAAATCTATAAAAAATATAATATCTATTTACAAAAATATATTAGATGATTATCAAAATTTTACGGTTAAAATTTTATGAAATTATTTTTAAAACATTTCCAAATTAACACATGCAATAAAAAATGATTACAATTCATATAAAATTTTAAAATAATTAAAATTTAAAACGAATAACTTTAATCAATTAATCATTATGACAAAATACAGGATTGACATTTTTGAATTAAATTAAATGTTAATACATTGTAATTTATCAAGGTACAAAAAATAAAAAATTATTATACAAGTTAAAACCCTAAAATGATGTGCATTAATTATAGTGGATGATTAAAGAGAAATTATAGATCTACAATGGAAAGGAGAAGTTGTAGAAGATGGTGATCCAGGAGTACATCACTTGAATTTGACTCAACTATGCTGGAGAATAAACACCAACTTGGGTGAAAGTTTCTATCATCATTGATTGAAGATGCAGGTTGAATATTGAAGATAAGTGATTTTCCAGGAGTGGGAGAGAAATGATATTTCTAAACATTCATGGTATAGAACTAGGAGGTTCAGTGATATTAATACCGAATTAAAAAATGTGTAATAAGTGATATTTTACTATGATTGGTTCACAAGCACATTTCAATTAATCCTCTTTAGAGATATCCCTGGGTGGTGAGCCAAGTAAAATATTTTTTTCATTATTGATTTATTCACTCATGAGGGAAAGAAATATATATATATATATATATTTATGTTTCCCTCATATTGAGTGAATGATGTCAAAAGCAATCATACTACTAAAATTCCTTAATTCACCCCACCACACACACACAATCTAGGTATATTCCTTGATTAAGTACCAATAGTCTCTTGAGTTTCATTAGATATGAGATGAATGGGTAGTTTTTTTAGGATATGGTATTAGTAAATTATAGGTGAAAACATTTATATAGTATGATAATAGAGGTGATTTATGATTTCTTGATGAAACACACTAATGAGATTTTATTATCATAGTTATGTTTTGAGGGTAAGATTGAGTGGATTATGGACCATGTTGATTATGTATTAATTTATGGTGGTTCAATGAGAGTGTGAGTAGATGATTTATGGTTCTGGGATAATGTCGGGTTGTTATATAATCATGAAATTTTATTTTTAATTAGTGGGATACCTAAGAATTATTATAAATGGAACAGAGGTGCCTATGGATGGATGAGAATGAAAATATGTGATACATGGTTAGTGGTTTTGGTGAATGGTACTAGGTCTAATGTCATTAGACTCATAGGATCATGAGATGGGTTTAACGATTGGGAGTATCCATAGCGTTCACCAATTACATTTATATGAGATAGGGGTACCAGGCATTGGGTATGTGTAGTGTCATTGAATTGTGAATCCATGATTAGTCAGGAGAAGATCAAGGAATGATGTAATTAATGGAATTCTTATAGGATTATTTTCACATATATTTTTTGGGAAATTTTCTCAAGTGATGATGATAGAACTGTAAATTGATGGTGGAATCTATTTATGGGATGATGAGTGTGTCTAAAGAAGAGAGACACACATGAAATGATGAAACATGTTTAGATTCTACTTGATGATTGGTATGAGAGAATATTTATAGAAGGGAGTCCACCATTTCCCATAGGAGGGTGTTTCCCTGAGTATGAATGGAGATTTTAGTGGATAATAAAAATTATTTTCATGTGATCTTAGAATAGGTGGTGATTGATGATCCATGATGGTACTCGGGTATGAGAAGAAAAATCATATACATTTAATATAATAGGTAATGTATGGATCATGAGATTAATGAATTATTTGTTGGTTTAGTATAGTTATTTTAAGGACACTCTTAATGTGGGTAAGTTAGTTTTGTACATGGGTGTATGACCCTCATGTTAAAATGGTTGTTGATGTAGAAAGACTATTAAGTGGGAGACCATGAAAGTATTATACTGATGTTTTGTGAATTTTACGTGATCTATATTCATTTATGAATTCTAGATAATTTATTGTTATGAGATTTTATATGGGTTCATTTAATTATTATCAGGATCGAGTTGAAATTTACATTACATGAGAATGAGTTGGATCGGATATGCACCAGTGGTTGGGTAAGAGAATTCATATGATGAAATTTATGGGTGATCTAACCATATAATTATACAATTTGTTTTGAGTGTAATTGTGTTTTAGGTTAAGAAGATCTCAAAAATCCTTTGGGGATTAATGCAACAAGATTTGGTGATTGGAGAGTGTGTTCACTGGTCCAACTCATTGTTATTGCGAAAAGTGATCCATAGGAGGTCTCTCTTGGGTTTTAAGATGTAAATGGATGTGGTGGGGGTAAAATCCACATCATTAATGTTATATAATGTATGGATTTAATGTTTTATTGATCACATGAGGATTTTTTTTATAAAAGTCAGTGGGTTTGGGCCTTACACATTGTTGGTGTAGACTCATCCAATAGAATTTAAAAATTTAGGATGGGGAGAGATATCAGATCCTAATGAGTATTTTTCTATGTCAATAGGGGTAGTGATGTGGAAACTACACTGAGTGGGTCATTATACCATTAGAATTGGGTTTTAGTTGGATACTCTAGTGGTGGGGAGTGGCATTGCTTGGAATCATCAAATGTGAGTTGAGACTTATAATGGGGAACACAATGTGTTAGATGATGAATCAAGTGATAAAACCATGGATTACTGATATATATAAGTGTGATGTTTAGAACTATCTTAGTGATTTGGAACTGATTACGGTAATTTGGATCATTCTTTGAATGATGATTGTGGCTAGTGTTGGAGTTTCATAGTGGTTTCTATCTCGATGTCATGAGGAAGAATTCAGTGAGAGGACAGTAAATTGATAACCAA
The DNA here is from genome assembly GCA_963277665.1 of Viscum album. Taxonomy (NCBI): domain Eukaryota; kingdom Viridiplantae; phylum Streptophyta; class Magnoliopsida; order Santalales; family Viscaceae; genus Viscum; species Viscum album. Next base: position 99,389,928 of record OY728122.1, on the reverse strand, counting down.
TAGATTTAGGTGTTGATCATTGAATGTTCAATGAGAGATCTCATGTATGGGATGTTTTATGGAAGGGAAATAGTAATACACCTTTTCTAGAAGGGTTGTGGAATTCAGAAGGAAATTCAATTTTTTTATTATTGGATTTGTGATCATTTTGATAATTGTGTTTTCGATTGGAATTATCTGGATTTGAACATCAAAAAGAGATGTATTTAATATGTATTATGTCTTAGTAGGTTCCTAGAGTTGTTGAGTGATGTTCAGAAAATTTGGGTGGATGATGGTGTTTTCTGAAAAAATTACCCTAGTGCACAGTGTGACTTTAACATTTTAAGGAAAACCATGTATGTTCCCTTACACGTGCATATTTTCAATTTATTTTGTTCATTCACAGTTAAAACATATTTTCAACAGATTTTTAATGTATAATTGTGTAAATTTTCAGAGAAAACTAGGCGAGGAGTGTTAATCATAGAGTCATGTTGAACAATTTTCCCATGGTTGTTGGGAAACCATGGAAAACTGGAAAATCAGTTTTAGTAACAATTTACAAAGTTATAACATGGTTTGTTAAATCATGTTTCCAATACACGTGAGATTGGTTCTTCAATAATTTTCTAACTAAATGATTGGAATAAGGGTTGGATAGTCATATATCCTTTCAAAAATGGTCAAAATACCATTCAGTTCATGATGGGTGTAAACATCTCTCCCCCTTTTCAATCATCCCTAATGTTCATGCCTGAGTTGGAATAACTTCCTCTCCATCCTCTTATATTACCCCTTTTGGGGGTGATTTATGTTGTGATTTATTTATAGATAAAATGTAATATCCATTCATTGTATTGTGTTCATGATTCTCTTTGTTAGCTACTAATTTGATGAAGATCTCAACTAGGGTTTCCAGGACGATTCAACTACAGCAAAGTGGAATCCAAAGATAATGACTCGAATTATTCTAAACATGGCAATTGTAAATCCCAATATGATTATTTAATGTTATTTCTTGTTGTTTTTTAAGTACATCAACAAAAATATTGTAATAAAAAAATAAATTAAATTAAATTAACAATTGAATTCGGGATAATAAATAGAACTTTATCATGGGATGACATCAAAGGTATGACTTAGAATTTTCATGTTTGGTGGGTCATGGTTTATGTGTGATTCGATTGATCAATTAGTTTTAAGAATTTATTCGTAATTTATTTAATTTTTAAATTAATCTTAAATTTTTATGATAAAACTGAATAATTAATTATAATTTTTTTATAATTATTTATTCATTGTTGGGTCTTGAGATAAGTGATCAAAATTTTCATGTAAGTGTGGACGGGACATACATAATATTGGGATAGAGTTGTTGGGATTCTATTTAAAAATGGAAATAAATACATATTTAGATATATGGTCCCTATGAATTTCCATTTATTTTATACATATGATATGAAACATCTAATATGTGGTCTCATCACTATGGTTTAACGACCATTCGATTAAATAAATTCACTTAGTTAAATGAAATTCCAAGAATAATGAATGTTTCAAAGATGGCGATGTACCCATATGCACGGGCTTGATTTCATCAGTCAGTAATGGTTATGAATTGATTATAAATATATTTCTGTAAAAACTTAGACCTTTATGGATATAAATTAATCGAAATTAAATGAATTTGATAAATAAAATTCGGTGATATATGTCTTTAGTGTCCTCTGAGTAGAGGGAGGATTTAAAATGGAGTGTTCTAAATTGTCCATGAGAGAACCCCTTGATGGCTTATAAATTATTGGCTATTCTAGATGCTTTTACTATGAGATTTATTATCTCCTATTTAGTTCTGATTTCCTTGGTTAGTAGAACCATTGGATATTGATGGAATGTTTGGGTGAAGGACTAACATAGATTGACTTGGGAAGGCCATGGTATTGATATTATCTCCCTTATGTGATATTAATATGGGATTAACTGTTTGGACAATCTGTCCGTTTTATTATTATAATGATCCTAGGGGATGTTATTCAATTTCATTGAAGGGGTATTACCAAAGTGAAGAGACTGATATTATGTATCCAATGTGAGGAATATGTGGTATGATCTAAAATATTAAACAATAAGGTTGTATCAGTGATATATAACCCTCAATATGGTATGTGTGGGAAAGGGTATTGATTACTTATGGTGTCACCCTAGAACATGAACTAATAAATGTGATCTGAGTAGGACTATTCTAGAAATGAAAGGTTTAGTAATTGAGAGGTTATGATTTGTAACATGTTTCATGAATGAATTAGATTCCAATCCTTGTGGTATGTGGTGAGAGGATCCAAGTGGATATTATTATTCGGGTATGTTTGTTATACACACACACACATATATATATATGAAACAACTAATCATTCTGGTTGGGACACTTTGGTTTCATGTTCTATGAGTAATTGGGGAGGACGTTCACCAAGTATATATGTTTGATAGGAATGATGTGTGTGTGTTATGGATGTGAAATGAGGTATAGTAATCAGGGGTGGGTTATGACCCTTATTTAATAAATACCTAATGCCTAATTATAAGAAACGGATAAAACCCATGGTTTTATGATATATGATGATTCCCAGTGAGCAATGAACCAGGGTAGATCTGGTTCTAGGTTGATTTATCCCTTTGGTATGATAGGGTTCCTAGTGAGCTATGAGATATGGTAGATATATTTCACGGATGAGTATATTTTCCTTAGTTTGTTTCTTATTTTTTGATACACTATGGAACTGGAAAAAAAATTAGGATACTGGGGTATAGTTTTGGTGAAGTATGTGGATCCCCCTTGGTGTTTGATAAGCTTAGATACACTTTGTCACATACAGAAGAATGTATAGTAAATCTCAAGTGTCATTTTAGATCATAAGGATCGTAGATGGTAATTTGTTTATGATTTATGAGGTATTATTTGTTCATCATACAGTATCACAAGTGTACAACCATTAATCCCTGGTTATATAAGGGAATACATTGGCGGTTCCCTATTGAGTTGTACTCACACCCTAATTGGGTGACCATGATACATGGGTAAATGAGCAATCTAAACTAATCATAGGTTCATGTTGGGGAAAGTACTGAAGTTTCATGATTGATAGGGATAACTCAGATATAGTTTAGATTATTATTTGATGGGTCTCAGATATAGTAAATCCTCATTTTATTTTTATTTTTATTTATTCTGCACATGTGATAAGCTTAATGGGTGACCGGTTTATTATTCTATTATGGTCATGAGTCTGTATAACTGTATACTTCAAAATTTCATTTTTCTAGCAAGTTATTTTTTATGTTTTCTTATGTAATTTTATTATTGTTTATAGATTGATTTTGGTATTTTTCTATGTACTTTGATATGGTGGTATTGTCCCATCATGATAACACCCTATACCCACACTACTAGTCAATATCCTTTGACCAATGGGGAGGTAGACATGTGGCCTCATAAAAACCTGGTCAAATTATATTCTAATGTTAACATGGACACATACATTACATATTTCGATAATGACTTAGGTAAGTATTATAATCTCTTATAGTTGTGTAGTGAAATTGAAATGGACTTTGTGGTGCTAAATAAAAAAGAATGTTTGAAGTCCTATAATAGTAAATGAAAATGTCTTATGGGTACAATTTCCACAATGAAAACCAGTGGATGTTGTGGTAATTATGCTTCCAAGAGAACTCACAGTAAAGGAGGCATAACCATATTAATAATTCTTTACTTATGAATATGGATTCTATTATTTATAGAAATGCTGCTAGGAATGGATTACATTCTACTATGGACATTATGATACTAATAGAATTTGATTCATTTTACGAGGGATTAAAATCAAATCCAATGTTGCCCTTGGACATTGGGGATCACAATAACGATGATATAGTCATGAAAGAAGAAAATGTTGATTATTTTTTTCAACATGTATGAGTAAAAGCTCTGATTTCAATTTAGATATCATAATCATATTTCACTTATGTAATTGAGTTGTGAACTCCAACTTTTAGTAGGGTGGAACTAGAAAACAATATATATAAGTGTAAATGTGATACAACATCGACATAATTAATGTAACACATAGTCTCAATGGAATTTCTAGAAAATATTGAATCACATATGGTCTTGAGGATTTATTTAGACATACCAAATAGAGGAACTCTTGGCTTTAGCAAGTTGTCCCCTCTTACATTACAAAACAGTTTAAAAAATGATATTTTTTATTCATCCCAATATCATCATGCCTCGATGTGGATTGTGGAAAAGAATAGAGCATCCAAGGATTATGTGATGTTTTTCTACTTATTGAATCTGACATAGAGGTGGATAATAATGTAGGTTCTTTTGTCTCTATTTCCAGAGGTAGGACATCTAATACCTTTATCAATATAAAATGAAAAAAAATATGACCAGATTTGATCCCTCCAAAATAAATTATTCAACATCAATGTGCAGTAAGGTAGTATTTATTTCTCATTTATGATTCGTGATTGTGAATCTAATATTCATGGATATGTTTCTAGAAAGTATTATTCTTCAAATGAACCTATGATATCCCATGAAGAAAATAATGGTGAGGAGTCATTGGATAATTCTTTTTCCCTCAATGAGTTATAGTCTAAGGTTAATTAAATTATTTGGAAAAAGTAAAAATGTGGAGATGAGGATGATGCTCATGTGGTAGGGATGGTCATGTTAACCATTATAATTGTGGCACTAGATGAGATTAGTTAGAATGATATTCATATAGCTTTGGTTTGTGGTATGTTTTCATGAGAAGGATTTGTTTTGGTTGTCCTTTTATTATCATTTTTATCCCTTTTATAGAATTTCTATATCATTTTATCAATGTTGTGTTTTTATGGGTTGTTTTGTATCGTTACATGCCACTCCATATAGTCTCACGTATCATTTTTATCGTTTACATTTATTTAATAATGTGTCCATGGGTTTCCTATGATTCATCCTATATTGAATAATAATTAATATATAATGAATAATAATTACCAATAATATAATTAATAATTTTTAATAACATAACTAATTAGAGAAAATTTCTTTTTGTGTTATTTAAATTATTTTATTTATTTTATTTTAAAAAATTATATTAATTCTAAATTATTTTTTATATGTCCGATATTTAATTAATTTAGGTTGTATCAATATTTTATATTTTATATGCTTTCAAAGTCGCCTACATGACGTTTTTCAGTGTATAAATGTTATATTGTGAAACAGAACAGATTTTTATAAATTAAATTTTTTGAATTTATTATTTTTGAATTTTATTTTGATTTCTAATTTTCTGTTTTGTTCTTATTCTATATTTCAAATTTTATTTTTAATTTATTTATATTTTATAATTTTGAAGCTTTTGAATTCACCTACTTGAGACTTAATAAGGTTTTATGTATATGAATTTGACAAAATTTAAAATATAAAATATAGATACAATATTTATAATATTTCAAAAATTAACCATTCACATAAAAAGTAATTGATAATAAGAATAATTTAGTAAAAAAATAAAATAAATTAAATTGAGCAGTTTTGTTTTTTAAATAAAAAACAACATTAAAAAAGTAATGTAGAGACATTAAAAGCATATAAAAAATATATATATTCTAAATTAAATTTAAAACAATGACTAAACACATAAAAATAATGAAATATAAAATGATTTCTTTAAAATAATAAAATATAAATAATTTATATTATCCCCAAACAATTTTGATACAAAAGAAGAGAATCTATACATTAAAAAAACTTTACACATAACATGCTTTGTGCTTGATTGAATATTTATTATTAATTAAATTATTACTTATTTTATAATAAATTTGAAATAAATCTATACAAAATTAGATTAATTATTTAATTTTTATTTATTATTAATTATTTTAAGTTACATTGTCAATTTTATTATTATTGTTAATTATTAATGAAACATAATTATACGAGAATATTTCATTAATTTAACTAAATTTCAATTAATTGTATTTTTAGTTAACATTAATTATAATGTAATTATTAATTTTATTATTATTAATTAAAAATATTTAATTAAAATGTGCCTCAAGCTATGTCTGTTTAATATATATATATATATGTGTTAATTAGTCATTATTTATATTTTGGAACAACTATATTTTTCTATAAAATATTGATTATATTATTCATCATTATTTATTGTAAAATAATATATATTAATTAGTTTATTAATCATTTTAAATTATAGTATTATCAATTATATTGTAAATTAACAATTAATTACAACATTTAATGAATAATTACATCATTATTGGTCATGTTTTGGAGCTTCTTGGTAGTGTAATCATCTTGTGATGACTTCTGGGTTTCTTCATGGCCTTTCTTAGGGATAAAATATCAGATCTCAAGCTACTACTTGGTGGGTCAATGTGGAATCTTTGGGAGGTTAATGATCACTTGAATGATTAAGAGGCGGGTGACGCCGACATATATAATATCCCCATGGCTGGATGTTTTAATTTTTCCTCTCTCAATGATACTGTGACATAATTTATTTTCAAGTAATGAAGCACCGATCATGTCTCGACCAATTTAGAAGTTATACCAGAAAGTCTTGAACTCTTCATGAACTCAATAATAGCATATTTTCTCCTAGTTAATGGAGTGAAGCTATGGAAACTCAATAACCCAGTGATATTTCAATCATTGATTTGGGGGTTTAGGGAGTGGAAATGAAACTATCTTCATTAGTTTTTATCCAATTTTAAACCTTTTGGGGAATTAAAGGGAATGATTTCAGGATTTGTATCTATTAATACTAAAATGTACTGTCTCATAAATTCTATGGAAAATTGATGAAAATTATAAGGGATTAATTCGAGACTAGGTGATGAGACAACATGGGATTTAGAGGCTGGAGGTGCTCAAAATAAATGTTTGAACTATTTTTTATGTTTATAAAAAATAGTGCATGTGTGTGGTTTTAGTAACATCTAAATGAGTGTCCATATCAAAAATCTGAGAGAACCTTTGAGTTCAGTACATCGATTTTACCTTAGGCGGTGCCTAACTTCAACTAGTGCTGGTAAACTGCGGAAAATGTTTTTGGGCGTTTTTAAAGAAGAATAAGAAATATACATAAAAAATTATTTTGAGTTGTTTTAATGTTCGTAGTTATACTGTGACATAGCGACGAGGCCACCCATTTCATTTCGTAATGGAAGAGAATGGCGATGCAGCAACAAAATAATATTGAAATGTGTTTTCCATTATCCTTAATTAAACAAGGGTTCTAGGTTAATGATTAAGCCTTGGATTCCCTATAGCCTCTGAAAAAAATATGGTATAAGATGAAAAATGAAGGATCACCAATGACAGAAATCCCTCCATATCAAAGGATCTTTCCAACTATGATGAAAAAATGATTGATATTCATCAGTGAGTGATCCAATCCTAGTTAGGGTTGTATTTTGAATTTGTTACCTGATTATGTTTTCAATGATGAATTCAGTTCAACCCAAGAACATGTTGATCCACAGTTCGATCATTCCCGTGAAATAGTTAGACTATAGGATTTAAAGGTATTATACCATATTGATTATCCTTATTGTTTCCCTCCTTTTTTAAAAGCATGAATTAAGGACTAGACAAACAAGCCCAACAATTTTTATCTGTTTGTTCTTGGTGTTTTCTCGTACCATGTTCTTGTGTTATTTGTCGACGGACCCACATGGTCGTGTCAGGAATTGTTCAGAGGTTATGAATGTGACCAGACCCCCAGAGTGATGGTAAGATATTTTAATGTAGAAATTAGTGATGATGGAGACTCGAGGATCGCATGGTTGTCCCCATTTCAAAAAATGGGGCAACGAAGGAGACGAGGTAGTCTGCGGAGTAGATCCCTTAGGTGGCCGACATCGTTTGTAGTGTGACTCTCTAGCAGAGCGTCAGTGATGGGAGTAGTCTAGTGGGACTGCGCTGGCAGAAAGAACTATAATTCAAGGGTATATGCAGCTACTAGGGATGCTTGCAAGTCAGTAGGTGGTGGTCATGACCACGATGCGAGGAGAGTCCATGTCACACGGCCAGAAGCTGTAGTCTAGAATAACCCCTCAGAAACCCTCACGGGGCGAGTCATGCGTTGTCCGAAAGTGTTAACTACACTGGGATGCGACAGTGGCAGTGTCTGCGTGAACAGAACCGACCCTCTCTATCGGTCCGAGTCGGGTGGGATGAACTGCCTAGGCCCGATTGGGGTAGGCTGGATGACCAGGTGGGTCAGGTTGGCACACCTTGAGTCGAGTCGAGTCTGGCCAGCCCGGTCGGGTCGGCCTAGACCCAGACCCAATTGGCCCCTTTATACTAAAGGTCTAAAAACATTCAATATGTATATCCATTTGTTGATCTTTTTATTGCATTGGTACCCTCGAGACGAGGCATTAATTTTGATATAGTTTATGTGATTTTTTATGGTGGTTGGAATATATCCCTTTTTTGATCGAGGAGTTGGTGCTCCCGGAACTAGCACACTAAGAGAGTATTCTAGTGGCTAGTTCAAACTTGTAAAGTGTGTCTCTTTCAGAGACATTATCCTATGATCTTCGGAGTGTGTCTCCTATAGAGTGTGTCTCATGTGACCCACAAGGAGTGTCTCTCCTATAGAGTGTATCTCTTATGTGTCCTATACAGAGTGTATCTCCTACAGAGTGTATCTCCTACGCCAATGTGGAGTGTGTCTCCTACAATGACCCACAGTGTGTCTCCATGAATTTGAATATGCCTATTCTTTTTTCATATATGTATTTCATATTCATATACGGGTGTGATCTAACTCTAGGGACTCTCTGGAATGTACATATTAGAGGCTACACTTCATTTACCTATTGGTACTCTAATTTTTGTATTTCTTTGTGGTATACCTTTTTCGTTTGCGGTACCTACTCAGTATTTTTTTACCCACCACTGCATGGGCTTTGCCCACACATGTCATGTATTTTTTAGACAACCGATTATTTGATAGGAGCCATTGTGGGACAGAAATAGTTGGTACTTAGAGGGAGTCTTGATAGTCATGGTGAACTTTAGTGACTTCCGACAACTTTTATAGTTACACTTTAGTTAGGGTTTTCAAAAGATAAATTGAAAGATTTTGTAATTTTTTTTTATGTGGATTTTATACTGGCCCCCATTACATTTATTTTTCATAGTTTACTCTTTGTGTATTTTCTTTTTATTATACATGCATTTATGCTCATTGTTTTAGGTTTTATTTATTTTTATGGGAGGTAGGTGATTGTTTAAAGACACTTGGGAAAATGCCTCCCACATGTGGGATATTCCTACTCATCACTAGTCATCATCCCTTATCCTATTGGAGGTAGGCTTGGGGTAGTCACAACATAGACCCCAAGGGATGGGTCATGACACGAAGTTATCACATTAAAGATTCATGTATGGATTATAAACAATGGCCCCAATAACTATTAAGAAACTTATAAACAAATATAAGATAAATTTCCTAGTTTGAATTTGGTGTTATAGAATCCTGCTATCTTGTATGATATTTATTCTTCTCTAAGTATTCTAATCAAAATGGAAAATGTTACCAATTTGGTTTTCTTTGGTCATTTTGTGAGGGTTTTAGTGGAGGTTAACCCCAAATTCTCCTTAACTAAAATGTTGTTCATCTCTAATCATTAAAATGATGTTAGCCATAAGACTGAGCAATGAACAGTTACCCCATTATTTTCATCTTGTTGTATTATTAGGTGCCAGAAACCCAATTATAGGATCAGTTTGGTTTTTTCAATATTTCAATCAAAAGGGTCTAATATGAATCACTATTAAAGGAGAAATGAAGATCCCAGACAAGATGGGGACAATAATCATACAACTGATGATAAGGAGGAAGAAAATGTAGTTTATGTGAAGGTTCCTATAAATGGGAGGTTGGACACGCATTTGGATAAGTAGGAGAATCACCATGTATCTAAGCTTTTGTTATAGTTTGGTCAATATAATTCCCTCATTCAGGATCAATTGATTCTTGTAGTGGATGTCATTTTGGATGATCAAGATTTGTTCCAAATAGTGAATTGGGTTGTTAAAATTTACGGTGATTATGATTATCAGAAGTAGGGGAAGTTGAATTGAATTGATTTTATACATTTGGAAACTCTAGTTTTTCTAGCCAATAATATTATATTTTTGTTGGGTCACAGTCTTCATCTAAGGAGCATATTGATTCCCAGAAAAAATATAATAGTCCCTAGGACAACATAGAGGATAAGGGAAGCTTCTCTGAAGTATTTCCTTTATATATTCTCTAAATAATTATTTGGGGTGTGAGGTCGATAAAAAATATTATTACGACCAATGTGATGGGGAAATATCTATTCAGGAATATATAGATCTTGTACTTTGGAAGGAGCATGTGATAATTTCTACAAATGGTCCTTACATTAAAATGAAATTGGTTTTTTAGTCTCATATTTTTGTTAATAAAATGAAGGTATATCCCTCAAATAATATGAGATCCCATTATTTGTATTATATTAAGAAGGCTCTGGTAGAGGTTGGAGCTCTTTCTATGCCTGATCATGATCTTGTTCTACTCATTGTTCTCCTTCTGTAAGTGTTGGATAAAAACACACTGCATAAAGATGAAATAGTACATTAAACCATTGAAAATATTTTTTCCCATACTAAAATATATTCCATCTCTTTATGTATGGGAATGCTACTATAATGGATGTCTCTTCTGGTAAAGAAGAGGTTGTGTAGGAACAACTTGCCTTAGCAATTATTCCCTGACATTATTTCTCTCATGAAAAATGTGATAATGTTTTGAATCATCCTTCAAAATATATAATGACAATTCATGTTTACACTTACAACTCTTCTAAAATGTTTCATTCACTGCATTTAAATTTTAATATGTTAAAAATTGAAGACTCTATGATATATTTCTTTTAAAATAATTCAATCTCTTCAATAACATGTGATACACCGAACTACATGTCTAAATGAATCGTGATATTTTATACTATTATAACATAGACATTAATTTTTTGGGTATGAAGTGTGCAATCTAAATTTTGAAAAATATATTGGTTACACTTGTATAAAATTAAATTATTGGTTATCAATAAATTATAAATAAAAATAATTGAAAGAAATATTTTTTTTAAAAAAATGTATTTTTCCAAAAATAAGTTTCATCTCCTTTTATTTTATGATATTTAAAATTAATTTTCAAAACATTTAGAAAATATATTTTAAAAAGTTAAATTAAATTTTTAACTCAAAATTTCATATTTATCTTAGATTAAATTATATTATAATGTGTTAAAAATATAACTTTTTTTAATAGTGAAAAATACTAACTTTTTATCGAAAACTAATTTTTTGTGAAGAATTTACAAAGATAAGTTTTATTCCTCAAAATTATAAAAAGTAAAAATAGTTAAATTATATTATTATTAACAGAATTTAGTTAATTTTAAACATTTTTTTATTTATTTTTTATTTCAAAAATTTTTATTAAGAAAAAATATTCCTTGGAAAACCATTTTTTTGAAAGGATTATGTGTTGAATTTTATATTAAATTCTGTCAATTATAGGTATTAAAGTTTAAATAATGGTTTTCAAATTTTTAATTATCATAATTATTACCATTTAATAAATTCACATTAGTTTGTTTTCACAATCAAATGTAATAAAATGTTAAAATTGATTAATGTGGATATGGTTAAAATGGGTTTACCATGGGTTAAAATAAAAATATAAAGGTTAAAATGTCCTAAAAACATTTCCAATTCCTATTTTATGGCCATATATCTACCTTATATCATCCAAGATTTGATATTTTTCCATTTAGAAGCCTCTGGGAATGTATATAATGTGGGTATATTTTATTCCTTAAAAAAATTCCATATTTGTCTTCCCCTACACTTATCAGAGGACAAACCCTAACCTCTCTTATTCACACATTCAAATACATTTGGTTTGTATAATAACTACCAAAATACCTTACTCAAATCCCTCTCAGATTCTTAGGTATAAGACCCCATGATTTCATATTAATTTATTTTCTTTAAAGTAATTCCATAGTTTTCACTACATGCAACACTGAGTTCGAGGGAACCACGAATTACCAAACAAGCCATTCAAAAAGCGGTTATTAATAGTATTAACTGCATTGTGAATTTTATATACTCCGTATAATTTTAACATCCATATTATTTTCTTCATAGACATAAAATAAGAATAAAATCGAATTTTTAGATAAAAGAAGTATTCTTAAAAAAATGCAATTTTTCTGCCCTTTTATGGAGAACCCTTTTTAAATCCAATATTTGATAATTTTATATATTAATTTGGACAAAATAAACATATTATTTAGAATAGAGACATAAAAATTTACTTTGTATAAATTTTCAGTCATTTTCTTATAACTTTGATATTTTGATGAATAGCGAAGATTACCAACTTTTAATTGAAAACAACTTTTTTAATCAAAATATTTAATAATGTTAATATATTTGAATGGTTTTGAAGTATAATTAGATTATATTTTCATCATTTAATCAAATTTTGGTTATTTTAAGAAATTTAAAAATTAAATTGGACATAAACGCATATCAATCTTATAATAGTTTTTGATTCTCAAAAACCCGCTTTCTGGTTTTGACAACGAGAATATTGTTTTAAATTAATTAACAAAAATTCTATGTTTAGAATTTTATAAAATATACATCCATTTTGAATATGAAATAACAAAATTTTCTTCGGGTTAATTTTTTTTATTTTTCTAAAAACATTAAATTTTTGATGAATAGTGAAAAACATTGCTTTATTGTTTCAAGAATAAATTTTATTTAAATAAATATTTTTAATTTAAATTATTTTTATTGAAAAAATTGATTCCTAGTACCTATATTAGTCCAATGTAATTTATTTAAGTAATTTTATAACATGATTAGTTATATTTAATTTTATTAAACTTCTAACCATCTTTTACCCACATTCTAGGCACATTATCATATTTGAATAAAACATAATTTTACCACTTCGGGGAATTGAATATCCAAATTCCGAGAGACATGGCTGATATAAGTAAGTAAAATGTTGTTCAATAGGATGGAAACAATTTTGGGTGAATGTCAACTTTTGAATTTTATTTACCATGGTTGAAAGTAAATATGGGTATTAAAGGAAAAAATGATATTATAATTATCCTAACGCATGTATTAATTATATTGGATAAGTGTATTTCGACCAAAATCAACCATATGAAAAAAATAACATCCTTTTTGATCCACTTAGATTATATTAAGATAATTATTATATTTTATTTAATGAAGAATTAAAAGTGTTAAATTAAAATTTTAATAAATGAAACATTATTTATATAGGGTTATACATAACATAAATTCGATTATAAAAATTCTATCAGAAAGATAATTTTTTTTATAAATCATGGTATTTTATTTATAATTTTTGGACATTTTATAATTAAATTTATTTAGGAAAAAATGGTGATGTAGTAACTACCTTATTAATGAAAGACTAAAATAGATGACGTTATAAACATTAACATAAATATAAATTGAAACTTATGATGTCATAGACGAATTTTCTAGGTTAATATGACATGTTAGTGTTTATTAAATGTATCTTATTCTACAAAATCAGATTGTTATGCTAAATAGTGTCTAAATTGACATAAATGAGTTTCTAAAAGAAATAATTTATAAAATATTATAATTGTCCAAAAAATATATGTTTCGTCCTCAAGACATATATAAGGATATATATGTCATTAATGAACAAATTTAGGTACATGTGAAATTTTATAGTATGTTTACTAACCTTGTGATATAATAATACAAGAAGACATGGTAAAAGTTAAAATATTTAACTAAGAGTTAAATCTAAAAAGATAAGGTAAATACAGTGATCTAAACATGTCTAAAACCTATTGGTTGATTGGTTTTTACCCATACCCAAATTATCCTAGAAGTAAATCCCTTATGATCTATTTGAAACAAAAAAATTATTTTATAATAAAATAATATTTTAAACTTTTCCTAAATTTCCCCTCGCCTCTCTTATAAAAGGGTACTTTTCCTTCTCTAAAATTATACCTCCAAAGACATTTGGCTCAACCAAACCCATCTAAAATTTTCTCCCAACTACCCTCACATAATCCTAGTTTTTTTATAGTGATAAAAAATCAACCTATAGAGCCCTTTTGTTCAAATAAAAAGGAAGAACCCGAATAAGAGGTAATTACTTCATTGCCTCTTTCATTTTCCTTTCCTTCTTCCACTTCTTCTTTGATTGATGTTTCAATAAAATAATAATAACTCGAGTACCATAAACATACTAATATTTTATTATAAATATGGTACAACCATATTCATTAATCAATCCATCCTATAAATGAAAAATTCACCATAGGTGGGTACGTATGTCTTACCATCTCCACATCATGGTGTGGTTTTTTATTCAAAACATCATTATTTGGATGGGTATAATAATGAGTATAAATGGTGTATATAGTAAATATAACATGTTAATGATTCTTTATATATAATATACCATCCAATTAAATAATATTTCACCACTAATAGAATGATATTGTCTCTCGTGCGTACGTACGACTTACCATCTCCGCGATGCGATGAGATTTCACTCCCCATCTTAACCATTCAGGAATAATTTTCATTTTATAATGACAAATAATTTTTAAGAACATAATATCTTTTAGGATATGAATAAAATACAGACTATCAATTACTAACATGGCTTATGTAACCAAACATATAATGGAAAACGAATCAGTTAACACCTAAAATAATGATACTATTGAAATATCATTAACAAAGCAATATTAGAAAGTCATGTATGATATCATATTTATGTATGTGGTTCTTGTATAATTTAGTTACAATTAATTCACCATTATATAGGAGGTTAACCTACCCTCGACTAAGTAAAATTCCAAGGTAGGGGTTGTAATGACCCAAAAATCATTAATAGAAATACCTCCTGATCTAATTAAATGTCTCTTTTTGTAAAATGTATATATAAAATGTCAACTTCTTTGGTTTAATGTTAATAATTGTGACTGTTACTTTTATAGCCGTTGAATAGTTATCACATGATTAGTATAAATATAGTTCTTTAACATATCCAATTTACTCAGACAAAAGAAGCGATGACCTCATCCAGTAGAATTTCTCCATATGAAGCCCATTTGTCGGAGCTCGAAAAAGAGGTGGCATCCTTGGGTTTCACTCTTGACCAATCCCAAGATGAGCTTCATCATGTCAAGCTCGAACGGGACCGTCTATGGGAAAAGTGTAAGTTGATAGAGATTACCTCTCGAGCGATGTTATCTGAGCCCCCTCAAGAGTCTGTCACCATCGCACACCTTACCCTTAGATCATATGCGGCTGTTTTAAGGGGTTATGTAACAAATCTCTAGTACTATGTTCATGTACATTATTTATGTATATAATAATGAATATAATTTCTTTTCATTATTGATACATTGTAAGTATTTTTTAAAGTACAAATAGTGTTTTTAGTTATTACTTAATAAAGAAATATATATTATTAAATTAATGGATTATTGAAATAAATAATATTTTAATATAATATTATTATTATTAAATTAATTTTATTATATTTAAATGATAATATAATTTTATGAATGAAATTATAATTTTTATTAAGGTTTGAATGCCATTTTTGTCAAAACCCGTGAATTTTCGATAAATGTCGGTTTTTATATTAAAAGTGGAAATTAACATATTTAAAAAATTATTTAGATAAAATTAATGTTATTTATGGAATCAGGATGTCGAAAATATCCAACAGTGAATTTTTCTTAATTTTCTGAGACAGTCAAATTTTTGGGTAAAAATTAAATACTTTTTAAATATATAATGTGTTTTACGACATCATAATGACCCAATAGTGAGGTAATAAAATACTATAATCTTTATATGCGGCCAATATATGTTTTACCATTAAAATAATGTGATTTTAGGTTTGTTTGAATTACATTTCAACGCATTAATAGACCCTTCAAGACTTATTAAACTCCTTGTCTTTTTAAATTGTTTTCAATGGGAGTGTGACTCACCTCCACATAAGCAACCCCATTATTTTAAGAAGATGGGGCTATGGACTTATAAAATATTGTTTTTCTATTCCCTTTTCCAAAAACCATGGGAAAAAACCATGCGCTGGTTTGTGGTTTGGATTAGTTTAATGTAAGGGGTCCCAAACCAAAATAATAAAGAATTCTTTCACCTTTCCTATATAAACCCACCCAAGCTCCCACTTCCTCCTCACTAAAAGCATTTGGAGTTCGTCCAACCTCTGCCATACTATCTATAGAATCCTCCCAAGGTGCCCCAAGCTCCCAATAATCCTCTCTCAAGCCTCTCTCTAGCCTTTGGAAGCATACTTCCAAGTAAGGGTTTTTTCTTCCTTCCTCATTTTTTGTCCAATTTTCTTTAAGTTTTTTTCCCATTTTAATTTGAATTATGAATGTTGGGGTATGGGTTCTCATCTACCTCATACTGACCTCTTTATGTTTTAATTATGGGATACCCCTTTCTCTCTCATTAAATGTCTCCCATGTACACCCGTTACTATGCCGAAATTCCGAAAGGAACTTCTCCGTCCACATTTCCATGCAAGCAATACTTTTGTATCATGAACCTAAATTCCATTGAAATTGTAGGGACATGTATCTATATGACCTCCTCACTGTCCATTACAAGTAAATATTATGTAGAACCCCTTTCTCTCCCATCAACCTTTTTTTTTGAATTGTTATGTCACGTCGTTACGTTGCCGATATCGCACCGATTTTCTAGGCCAATGCCATTGTGTAGTGAATATCTGGCCCATTTCTCCATCAAGGGTATTCACCTTTATGAAAATTTACTTATTGATTATAAATTTTCTGGTATGAATTCCAAGTTCCTTTATTGTGGAATAAATGATTATGTTTTATGAATCCATGTTTTATGATCCATGTGCCACACTTATGCATGAAATGAAATGTTTAAGAATGGTGCGCCCTTATAGCGCTCCAATGCATTGGATAAAGTATAGTATCATGATACGTCATGTTCAATGAGTGTTGACACTTGCTAATTCAAGTGCAATGTGGGTTTACTCATGCTTCTTGTACAATGAGAATTTACTCGTGATCCATGTACAATGAGCCTTGGCTCATTCTAATTCCATGTTAAGTGTTGTTGCCACATTTCCATGTTTTGATTATCATGCTTTATCAAGCCTTTATTTTCATGTTTCTATTGTGATCTATTGATATGCCTATTGTATAACATGTGTTGTACTCCTCATGTATTCCATGTTTATTCCCTTACTGGGCTTTATAGCTCACCCCTTTTCTTATGCATGTCCTCAGGTTATCCCATGCAATGCTAAGTACGAGGGAATGTAGTGGTCATGTAAAGGAAGTTTTCAATAAAGATGTTGTATTTCATGTTTCATGTTTTTATGTAATGATTCTAAGACCCAATGACACTAAACCTCTCGATCTTATTTATTTTATCAAGTGATATTTTAGGTAATAAATCATGTTTAAGTTTGTATTAAAAAGCAGGGTTGTCATAGTTGGTATCAGAGGATAGGTTAAGTTATTTTTGGGATTAGGATTAGAAAACCATAGTAAAGCCTTAGAGAGAATAATAAGTATAATAAAAAAATACCTATGTTTTGGTAAGTACGGAGTAAGTGGTTTATCAAATAAATACGTCCCTCTCTGGATAGGAGCAGGTAGAGGCGGCTCTGGAACAAATTTATCTTTGGGGTAAAACCCAAAAACACCACATTGACCTAGAATCAAACGAGAAGTGGTGCATGAAAGTGGGCCTTGTTGTACTTTTGATTATGACACTCCTAGGGGATATGTTTTGATAAATTCACAAGATTAGTATGAACCCTTATTAAGGAAATATTAAAATGGCCCCTAAGAACATATGTTAGAAAGTAGATCATGAAAAGCCTAGATTGAATCCTATAGACTCATGAGTTAAGGAAATAAAAGTTTGTATATAAGTTGAAATATTTTGTCTTTGGATTACCCTTTATGTGTTACCCCCTTAAATTTCCTTTTCTTCCAGCCAATGGCCAGTAATAGTGGGAATCGGGCTAACAACCGATGTGAATATCGGTGTGATGAATGTACTAATGTGATGCCCAATCCAATGGTAGCGGGAATCACAAACTTTTTCAAGATTCTCTCTTAGCTAACTCAAGATTTGAATAGAAACATGGGTCAAGAGGAACGTCCAAACCCCCCTAAGAAGGAACAAGTCTCTATCGAGAGCTTCATGATACAAAGGCCTCCTACTTTTAGTGGATCATCCGATCCCAAAATCGCTGAACAATGGATCAACTCCATTGAAAAGATCTTATCCATCCTTCTATGTTCTAAAAAGAGAAGGTTCTCAT
The DNA here is from genome assembly GCA_963277665.1 of Viscum album. Classification (NCBI taxonomy): domain Eukaryota; kingdom Viridiplantae; phylum Streptophyta; class Magnoliopsida; order Santalales; family Viscaceae; genus Viscum; species Viscum album. The sequence goes on along the minus strand of OY728122.1, from coordinate 99,371,404 downwards.
AACAGCTTATCGTATTGAGGGTGAAGCTGATAAATGGTGGACGTTGATAAAAAATATGAAGCCTGAGGAGGAGATCGAGGCGTTGGAATGGAAGGATTTCCGGAAGATGTTTTTCGATGAATATTTTTCACCCACCCTCCGGATTAAGATGGAAAGGGACTTCCATTACCTCATGAAAAAAGAAGAAGAATCTATTGAAGCGTACAAGGCAAACTTCACAAGGCTTGCATGATACTCTTACGTCTTTGTCGTTACCCCCGAATGGAAGGTTGACCACTTATTCGGTGGGATGAAGCCTAGCATGCGGAAAGCAGTAGCGATCCGTGACTTAGACAGCTATGAGGAAATTGTCCGATGTGCCCTCAAGGTCGAAATGTAGATCGGGGAATCACAGGGGTATCATGGAGACAAGAAGTATAAGGTAGACTTCAATGCTGATGGTCTGATGGATAAATCCAACGGTGCTAAGAAGATCCAGCACCCCACTTGCCAAAAGTGCAGAAAGAAGCACCCTAGAAATTGTGTCAAGGGGACGAGGAAATGATTTAGGTGTGGAAGATAATGGAACCTAGCTCTTAACTATAAGAAAGAAAGACCCACGGCTACGACAGAGGAGAGGAATGCTCCGTTCGATCCTCAACGTGTTGTTCATTTCTACAAATGCAAAGAACCGGGGCATCTTTCAAATCAGTTCCCTAATCCAGAGGTTTTTTGAGGCAACCAAAAACCTCCTAGGTAGCAAGGAAGATCATTTTCCATCACTTCTATCGAAGTGAACCCCGACAACGAATTGGTGATAGGTACGCTAGTTATTCATTCAAGAATAGCGAACATACTTTTTGATTCAGGTTCTATGCATTATTTTATATCTATAAAGTTTAGTAGAACAATCCCAACACCACCACAAACCATGGAAGTGAAGATTTCGGTGAGTACGGAAAATGGGGAAATAATTGCATCCCATCAATATAATTCCTCCCCTTTTATAATATGTGGATTGAATTTCTCAGAGAACCTCATCATACTCCCTCTTGTGGAATTTGATGCAATTCTTGGCATGGATTGGCTTTCCTTATATAGATCCAACATAAATTTTCGGGAGAGTGAAATCACACTCCATATGGAGAATCAACCCTTGATTCATTAAAAGTGTAACGAGGAAGATGAATCTCATTTACCTCCATCATCTCAAGCATGGATATTACTACACTATGAGCACGTGTATCTGGCTTAAATGGTTGAGTCCAATGAAGAAACCATCCTTGAAAAATGCCTATTGTGAGGGAATTTATTGAATGGTTTTCCGAGGAACTTCCTGGTCTTCCTCCAAGAAGAGATGTTGAGTTCTCAATTGAACATATGCCAAGGGTGATACCAATATCGAAGACTCCATATTGAATGGCTGTCATGGAACTTGATGAGTTGAAGAAACAACTACAGGAGAATCTGGATAAAGGGTTTATACGCCCAAGTGCTTCACCATGGGGTGGACCAGTCCTCTTCATCAAGAAGAATTATGGGTCAATGCGGCTTTGCATTTATTATCATGAACTTTACAAAATCATGATAAAGAACAAGTATCCTCTTCCATGGATCGATGACTTGTTCGATCAGCTGCGTGGAGCACAATACATCTCCAAGGTAGATTTTCGGTCAGGATATTATCAAGTAATAGTGAAGAAGGAAGATGTCCCCAAGACTACTTTTAGTACAAGATACGGGAACTATGAATTCATAGTAATGACTTTTGGACTCACCAATGCTCCAAAACTCTTCATGGACTTGATGAATAGAGTCTTTAGAGATTACCTAGAAAAATTTATGCTAGTCTTTATAGATAATATTTTAATATACTTCAAAACCATGGAGGATCATGAGGAGCATTTAAGAACTGTACTAGAGACTTTGCGCAAGGAGAATCTCTATGAAATGTACATCAAGTGTGAGTTCTAGTTGAAGGAAGTATCATTCTTGGGCCATATCATCACAAGCAATGAGATATCTATGGATCCCTCTAAAACAAATGCAATTGAGGGATGGTCGAGGCCAACATCGGTAACGGATATCCGTAGCATTTTGGGGTTAGCTGGATATTATTGATGATTTTTGAGAAATTTCTCATGATTTTCCTACCCTCTTACCAAGCTAACTCGAAAGGGAGTAAGGTTTTCTTGGAGTGATGAATGTGAATAAACCTTCAAGTAGTTTAATAGGAGGCTTATCACTGAGCCCGTGCTCACTATACCAACAAGTGGGGGAAAATTTTGTGGTATTCGGTGATGATTTCTAGAAGGGCTTAGGCGTTGTGCTGATGCAGAATGATAAAGTGTTGTCCTATGCCTCAAGGCAGATGAAAATCCATGAGAGAAACTATACAATGCATGATCTGGAGTTGGTAGTGGTGATCTTTACCATGATAATCTGGAGGCATTATCTCTATGGGGAGAAATTTGAGATATATACTGACCACAAGAGTCTTAAATATTTATTCACACATAAAAAGAATAATATGAAACAGAGAATATGGATAGAGATTATTAAGGAATAAGACTATTCAATACATTACCACCCTTAGAAAGAGAACATGGTGGCAGATGCCCTAAGTAGAAAGGACCCAACGATTCTATCAATGATGAGAATTGAGAAGGATCAAATCTTCTAAGACTAGATGAAGATGGACATGGGAATCATAAAGAATGGAACATCATCAATCCTTTCACAAATGATTGCTCAACCGTCTCTTTGGGAAAGGATAAATGATGCTCAAAAGGATGATGTGGGAATTCAGGAAATAGTGGAAGCTATCAAAAAAGGGAAATCCTCAGAGTTTAATGTTAATGAAGAAGGAATTGTGTGATATGGGAAAATGATATGTGTTCCATCATGTCCGGAGCTGAAGAAGGATCTTTTTTATGATGCAAATAGTTCAAATTTCTCTATTCACCAAGGGAGCACAAAGATGTATCGAGATCTCTGAGAAAACTTTTGGTGGGATAATATGAAAATGGAAATCATAAAATATACATCAAAGTGCCTGGTGTGCCAGCAAGTGAAGGAAGAGAGGTAGAAGTCTGAAGGGATGATGCAACCATTTCCCATACCAGAAAGGAAATGGCAGAACATCACCATTGACTTTGTCACCAGACTTCCGATGACATCCAAAGGCAATAATGAAATCTGGGTTGTTGTGGATCATCTTAAAAAGACTGCACACTTCATTTATATTAGTGAGGATTTCTCATTAGATCAACTTGCATGGAAATATATCAGGGAAGTGGTAAGGATTCATGGAGTACCACTATCTAATGTGTCTGACCGAGATCCAAGATTCACCTCTAAGTTTTGGAAGAGTCTTCAACATGCTTGAAAAACTGAACTGAACTTCAGTATGGCCTATCATCCTCAAACTGATTTCCAATCCGAGCAGACTATCAAAACACTTGGGGATATTTTGAGAGCATACTCAATGGACTTTAAAGGAGGATGTGATCAACATCTTCCTCAGGTTGAGTTCTCTTATAATAATGGATTCCACTCAAGCATCAATATGGAACCATATGAAGCCCTGTATGGGAAAAGGTGTAGAACACCGTCATGTTGGGATGACGTCAGTGAACATAAGCTTCTTGGAGCAGAAATGGTTGAGGAAATGGTGGAGAAGGTTAAAACCATTCAGCAGCATATCAAGGCATCCTAGAGTCGACAGAAGAGTTATGCAGATAATCATCAATGAGACCTTGAGTTTAAAGTTGGAGACATGTTTTTTCTACTCATATCTCCATGGAATAAGGTCATGAGGTTTGGAAATAAAGGGAAGTTAAGTCCAAGTTACATCAGCCCCTTCGATATTCTTGATCGTGTCGGGGCTGTTGCATATCTACTAGAACTTCCACCAACCATGGCTAAAGTACATGATGTATTTCATGTATCCCTCTTAAGGAAGTACATACTGGTCCCTTCACATGTGTTATCTTCTAAGGTGGTATAGTTGGAGGATGATCTTTCTTATGAGGAGAAACCAGTGAATATCTTAGATCGTAGAGGAAAATTTCTATGAAATAAGACAATGCCCCGCATCAAGGTGTTGTGGTGAAACCACAAGTTTGATGAATCGACTTGGGAATCGGAGGAAATGATGAAGCTGAGTTACCCACATCTGTTTTAGTGTGGGAAATGGAAACTTCGATGGAGAAATTTCTTAAGGGGGGAATATTGTAAGACCCAAAGTTTTATTAATGGAAATCCATCTTGATCTAATTAAATATATCTTTATGTAAAGTTTTTATATAAAATGTCCACTTCATTGGTTTTCTGTTAATAATTGTGACCATTACTTTTATAGTCGTTTAACAGTGACCACATGATTAGTATAAATATAGGTGTTTAACAAATCCAATTTACTCAGAAAAAAGAAGTGATGGACTCATCCAGTAGAATTTCTCCATACGAAGCCCATTTTTCGGAGCTCGGAAAAGAGGTGGCATCCTTGGGATCAAATCTTGACCAAGCCGGAGCAGATCTTCATTATTTCAAGCTAGAATGGGATCATCTACGGGAAAAGTGGAAGTTGATAGAGATTCCCACTCGAGCGATGTTACTTGAGCCCCCTCAAGAGTCTGTCACCATCATACACCTTACCCTTAGGTCTTATACGGTTGTTTTACGGGGTTATGTAACAAATCACTAGTACTATGTTCATGTACATTATTTTTGTATATAATAATGAATATAATTTCTTGTCATTATTGATACATTGTAAATAGTTTTTAAAGTACAAATAGTGTTTTTAGTTATTATTTTATTAAGAAATCTATATTATTAAATTATTGGATTTTTGAATTAAATAATATTTTAATAAATTATTATTATTAATAAATTATTTTCATTATATGTTAATGATCATATAATTTTATGAATTAAATTATAATTTTTATTAAGGTTTGAAAGCCATTTTTGTCAAAACCTGTGAATTTTAGATAAATATCGGTTTTTATTTTAAAAGTAAAAATTAAAATTATTAGAAAATTATTTTGATAAAATGATTGTTATTTCTCGAATACGGACGTTGAAATTATCCAACGGTGAATTTTTCATATTTTTCTGCGACTGTAAAATTTTTGGGTAAAAATTAAATACCGTTTAAATATATAATGTGTTTTATGACATCATAATGACCCAATAGTGATGTAATAAAATACTATAAGCTTTGTGTTCGGCCAATATATGTTTTAACATTAAAATAATGTTATTTTGGGTTTGTTTGACTTAATATTCAAAGAATTAATGGACCCTTCACGACTTATTAAACACTTTGTATTTTTAAATTTTTTTCCATGGGAGTGTGACTCACCTCCACATAGGCATCCCCATTATTTTAAGAAATTTGGACTATGGACTTATAAAATATTTTTTTTATCTTCCCTTTTCAAAAAAAATGGGCAAAAACCATGGGCTTGATTGTGGTTAGGATTAGTTTAATGTAAGGGGTCCCAAACCTAAATAATAACGAATTCCTTCACCTTTCCTATATAGACCCACCCAAGATCCCACTTCCTCCACACTAAAAGCATTTTTATTTCGTTAAACCACATCCCTACTCTCTCTAGAATCCACCCAAGGTGCCCCAAGATCCCAATAATCATCTCTAAAGTCTCTCTCTAGCCTTTGGAAGCACACTTCCAAGTAAGGGTTTTTTCTTCCTTTCTCAATTTTTGTCCAATATTCTTTATGTTGTTTTCCCTTTTAATTTCAATTATGAATGTTGGGGTATGGTTTCACACCTCCCTCATAATTCCCTCTTTATGTTTTAATGATTTGAGACCCCTTTCACTCACATTAAATGCCTCCCATGTACACCCGTTACTATGCCGAAATTCCGAAAGGAACTTCTCCCTCCTCATTTACATTAAAGCAATAATTTTCTATCATAAACCTAAATTCCATTTCAATTGTTGGTAAATATACTTATATGAACTCCTTACTGTCCATTATATTTAAATATTATGAGTAAATCCTTTATCTCTCATCAACCATTTTTATGAATTTTTTTATCACGCTGTTATGCTGCCGAAAACGCACCGATTTTCTAAGGAAATTCCATTGTGTAGTGAATACAATGCCCATTTATCCATCAAGGGTATTCACCTTTTTGTACATTTACATATTGATTATAAATTTTCATGTATAAATTCCACATTCCTTTATCATGTAATAAATGATTATATTTTATGAATCCATGTTTTATGATCCATGTGGCACACTTATGCATGAAATGAAATGTTTAAGAAGGGTGTGCCCTTATAGCGCTCCAATGCATTGGGTGAAGTATAGTATCATGATACGTCATGTGAAATGAGTTTTTACTCATGATAATTCAAGTGAAATGAGGGTTTACTCGTGCTTCATGTGCAATGTGGATTTACTCATGCTCCATGCGCCATGAGCCTTGGCTCATGCTAATTCCATTTTAAGTGTTGTTGCCACATTTCCATGCTATGATTATCATGCTTTATCATGCCTTTATGTTCTTGTTTCTCTTGTTATATATTGATATGCCTATTGTCTAACATGTATTTTACTCCTCATGTATTCCATGTTTATTCCCTTACTGGGCTTTATAGCTCACCCCTTTCTTAGGCATGTCCTCAGGTTATCCCATGCAATGCTAAGTATGAGGGAATGTAGTGGTCATGTAAAGGATGTTTTCAATAAAGATGTTTTATTTCATGTTTCATGTTTTTATGTAATGATCCTAATACCCAAAGACACTAAACCCTTCGATCTTATTTGTTGTATCAAGTGATGTTTTATGTAATAAATCATGTTTAAGTTTGTATTAAAAAGAAGGGTTGTCATAGGGTTTTCTTCTCACATCTAATTCCCGAGAGATTTATGGTATATTGCCACTATTTCCTTTTGTGGGTTGTATGTACTTCTAGTTTTTGTATGCTTTGGTTCATAAAATTTAATTTATGTGTATTTATATATTCATTATATGATACTTATTTCATGGGTTAAATGTTTTTTAATTAACCCATCAATAAGGGAATTTCTAATTTCGATTTCTAGTCATTGGTTTTTACACAAACTTCATTGATTTTTTTATTCCATGATTATGTGTGAAATCACTATTTATTTATTTATGTAGAGATTTTCACTCCACAATTTTTGGATATAAATTAGATTCATATAATCACTATATTGAAAAATTCTCAAGGCATCGATATGAACTTGATAAAAGTAATCTAAACTCAATTTCCATTCATTGAGTTAAACATCCAAGTCATTGGTGTAGTTTTTACAAGAATCTATGTGAATTTCCTCTGATTCATTTACACTTAATATCCATTAATATTGACTGTATTTATAATTTTCAAACATAATTATGTCATATATTTATCCTTAACCTATAGATACAATGTTTACAAGGTATTTCATCTCAGTTTACATTTCAATGAGGCTTCTTTGTTTTTAGGAGCCAATTCACTTTTATATGTTGTATATACTATACTCTCACATAGTATATCATGAATCCATTTATTATATTGATTTTTATAAAATTGTTATTACCTAATTTATTTATATTCAAGCGTCTCTCATTTGGTTAGTATCTCTAAATAAAATATCATTTCAAATGTTTTATTAGTTTATTCTTCTAAATATTTCTCATTAATGTCCATGTTTTAAAAATGGTTTTATAGATTTAATTATATGGACATGTCTTTTTAAAAATAAAATTTCATTTAAATGTTTCAAATTGGTATGGGGCACTTTGATTCAAAAATATATATTTAACCACCTCTTGATAAATAATGAGACATTTAAATGTATTTACGATAAAGGGGATATTTATCTCAAATAATTTTACAGATTATTTTCTTCTATGTCAATATGCTTCATTATTCTTGATTAATATTGATTTATTATAATACAATCTTCCATATTGTATTTAATTAGTTATGTTTGACTATGGATGTCCTATTTTTTTACCATTCAGGTTTTGTTGTTAAAATATTAATATTTCATATTCTAGTTTTAATACAAATGTTTATGTTATCTTTCAACCATTTCATATGAAGAATGCATTAGACTGATTATGTAATGGGTAGAGCCCTCTAGATCTCCTAGAATCATCAATAAGTATCATGATACAAACTGGTGTCTTCGTATAAGGCCTTGAAAAAATATTAATTGTAATCTTGGCACGAGGCATTGACTATGTGGTTATGTGGTCCGAAATTATGCATTCCATCATTATGTAATTTTCTATTGATATTACATGTTATAATTTGACTAGTACAATATCTATGTGAATAAGTAAATGAAATTATTTGATTTATATTTTCCACATTATGTTGATGTTTAAGTTTTAAAGGTTTTTCTTCTAGTCATATACATTACTTTAAAGGTTTATGCTTATTTATGATAGTTTCTGGTATATTTTTATCCTCAATGAGCATTTGATATCACCCATTTATTATGTTTTATTTTTACTAGGATGTGAAGAAGTATTTTTTGGTTGACCTATAGGAATAGGCTAAGGGAAATGAGTGTGTTAAAATGAGACACAATGTTGTGGTTTTTCCATTTTATAATGTAATGCCAAACATATCTGTGTATATGGTACTTACAAGGCTACTAAAATTATCGGTCATTTGGGACTTGATCCCTTGTGATCATGCTAATGTTATGTAATAATTCATCGACTCTGGGTAACGAGGATCGGGGAATTACAGTTGGTATCAGAGGAATTTAGTACAATATTTGAAAACTAGATTTAGAGTAACTCTGATTAGATAACATGACCCTAAGAAAGTTTTTGAGTATTATTATTGAAGAACTTACTAGAATTTTTGTAATGTTGGTATTTTGGGAATTTTCCCACAAATACATCCCTATTTTGATAAAAGCAGGTAGAGGCAGCTCTAGAATAGATTTATCTAGAGGTAAAACCCGAAAACACCACTTTGAGATAGAATCGAATGAGAACTGGTGCAGTACAATGGGCATTGTTGCACTCTTTGTTACAACACTACAGGGGAATATAATAAGGATAATTCACATTTTCATTAAAAACTAATTTTAATGTTTTTAATATAATATGAGAATAAATAAACATGGTAAATCCTAAGGTGTTTTATATTTAAAATAATGTGTCTTGATAATTTCTAAACGATTTTATGAATATTGTTACTCACACTGTTCTTTAGTTTTTTATTCAATGGTTGGATTCCAAGGAGTTAATAGTAACATTTATCATGATGTACAAGGTGGGAAAAATGGTGGAAATGAGCAAATAATTGGAATGTTTATTGGTGTTAAAGATATTGTGTTCAGGCCGAATCAGGTTTCCAAAAATATGATAAAAAACATATAAGTTAACCAAATCCCAAATGCAACAAATATAAGAAAAGAGGATATTGATAAGAGCTCCATCATTAGAGACCATGGAGAAATGAAAGCTCAAATTCCATCATGCAGGAAGTGTGGAAGAGGATGCCCATGAAAGTGTCCCAATTGAACAATGAAATGTTTTATGTGTTTTAAAGAAGGACATAAAGTAAAGAATTGCAGAGGAAAAATGAAGAGTACAATGGAAGAAAAAAATGATCCTAAGAATCCATTTATAGTCATTTTTCATAAATATAGGGCACTTGGTCATTACCTAAGTCAATTCCCTGTTCTATAGGATAACCCCAGGGTCATGGAAGAACTTAGGTGGAAATAAATAGATGGTAAAATGATTAAAAGTATTAATGCTCATTGTTGATGGGATTAATTTGGAATGTTTTTCTCTTGTTTGTGTAACACTGCAATTTGTTATGTGAAAATTATATTTGAGGAAGAATTATCTTTTCCATGTGGATATAGTTATAAAGAAAAATTTGGGTTTATCTGATCTTTTAATTTGAGGCAATTATAGGTTATTAATTTTTAGAATGAAAATGTACGGTATGAGATAACACTCTATGGTTAAATTATGTTATGGTTATTTTGAGGAATGTATCCAATAATGGGAATTTTATAAAATATAGTTTTTGAAATAGAACAACACGCATACTATGTGATAACCGATTGCGTCACACAAAGCTACGAGAATCGAACACACAACCAATGTATGAATGGGATTTATCACTTACCACTGGACTACGTGAAGTCCCTATTTAGTGTGACTAATTATTTTTAGTAAAATGATTTTATTGATCAATAATAAGTTTTTTTGGGATCTTATGTTTTAACATATGGATATCCTAAGTATAGGAAAATGATTTGGTGATTAGGTGATAAATGTTATTTTGGAAGACAATCTCTATGTTGGGAAGACAATATGCATAAGAAAAAAATAATACTATGTGATTTCATTTTAGAAGTAATGGTGGATTTTTTTGGAAGAATCTATGTTTTTTATTGAGACATAGGTTATTAATGGAAATGGTGAACCTAACATAGATAATTTGTAATTTTGTTAATTATACTTCAATATGAGACTTTAAGAGTAGTTGATGTTATTTGGAGATAAATACTAAGATTTATTATGGATGACTATGTTATTAAATTCTTTTATGTTTTGGGTTTCAATCATATATTGGATTATATTGAAGGATTTTATAGATAATTGTTTATTTAATGGTATTTATTGATCTTTGGTTATTGTTTGTTTAATTTTGGAAGTTAAGATTATTATTTATTTATATAATGGATTATCTATTTTTGGGATTTTCTAATCTTGTACTATCAATTTTGTTTTTGGTTAATCTATAAATTCAAGGGAAATACATAGTTCATCCTTTGTGGATTATGTGATTCTCTATATATCTATTCTAGTGCATCAAGTGTGACCAAGTCATCTTGAATACTCATTATTTTGGTAAAAGACGAGTTAGTAGTAGAAATTTAATAAAGGATAAAACACTACTTGAAAATTATAGATATATCTTTATATTCTTTGTCAATCTCCTAAATAAATTTCTCAACATTACTAAATGGAATGTAAAATTAAAAAAAATTATTCGTTAAATATTCCTAATGGGAAAATAATGATTGATTAACCAATTACATGTTTGTGGTTTTCTAATTGTTAACTTTCCCCTAATCACGTTTTCTATCACTATCCATCAGTAATTGACACTTATTTTATCTTCTATATCCATTTTTTCTTATATAGAATCCTGGTTTGGGTTATCTCGGATGACCTTTATTATTTATCATTCTTTCTATTAATGTGATAGTTTTATTGAGTCTTTTTCCGAGGTGGGACATTCAATGAAGTTTCCATTCCCATTTTTAAAAATCTGAGGACACAATTTCCAAAAAGGGGGATGAATGTAACACCTCAATATTTCAAAGTAAGTTATTTTCTTTAATGTAATTCAATAGATTGCAATACGCGCAACAATGAGTTTGAGCGCACCACGAGTTATCAAACTAGCCATTCAAAAAGTATTTATGAATAGTATTAATTGAAATTTGAATTTTATATAGTCTATATAATTTTATCATCCATATTATGTGTGTCTTTGGAATAATATAAAAAAATACATCTTTTGATAAAAGAAATATTTTTGAAAAAATGAAATTTTACCATTTTTTAATGACGAGCCCTTTTGAAATCTGATATTTTACACTTTTATATATTAATTTTGACAAAATAATCTTCTTATCTTGAACTGAGACATAAAAATTTAGTTTGGTTAAATTTTCAGTGCTTTTAATACAACTTTCATATTTTGATGAATATTGAATAATATTAATTTTTAACTAAAAAATGTTTTTAATCAAAATAACTAACACTGTTAAATTAATGATTTTAATGTTTTTGAAGTATAATTAGATTATATTTTTATCATTTAATCCAACGTTGGTCATTTTATGTAATTTTACATTTTAATTGGACATTAAAATATATCCATCTTTTGATAGTTAATACTTCTAAAAAACCTGCTTTCTTGTTTTGACAACGAAAATGTTTTTTAAAATTATTTAATTCGACTTCAATGGTTTGAATTTGGTAAAATAGTCATCATTTTTGAATTTGGAATATAAAAATTAGGTTTGGGTGGATTTTTGGTATTTTTCTAAAAACATTCAATTTTTGGTGAATGGTGAAAAACACTTCGTAATTATTTAAAGCTGACTCTTTTATTTAAATAATTATTTTTTATTTAAATTAATTTTAAGGTCAAAATAGATACATTATACCTATATTAGTCCAATGTAATTATTTGATTTCATTTTATAATATATTAGATATATATAATTATATTGATCTCTTTACCATCTTTTACCCATATTCAAGGCACATTTTCATATTTTCAAAAAATATAATTTTATCATTTATGTGAATTGAATTCAAAAATTTGAGAGACACGGTTAACATCAGTATGTAAAATATGGTTCAATATGATGAAATTTTTTTGGTTAAAAGTATCTTTTGAATTTTATTAACCACAGTTAAATGTAAATAGGGTTATTAAGAGTAAAAATGATATTATAATTACCTTAATTAATGTACCAATTCTATTTTAATAAGTGTATTTCATCCAAAATAATCCTTAGGACAAAAATATGATCTTTTTTGATCCACTTGGATTAGATTATGAAATTTATTATATTTTATTTAAAGAAGAGTTAATCATTTTAAATTTAAATTAAAATAAGAAAAACATTTTCAATATAGTGTTATACATAAGATACATTTGACTATAAACATTAATCAGAAATATAAAAATATTTCATATATCATGTTATTGTATTTATTATTTTTTGAAAATAAATAATTAAATTTATTTATGACACAATGATGACGATGTAACTACCTTATTAATGAATGACAAAAATAATAGATGTTTTAAATATAAAAATAAATATAAATTGAATATTTTGATTCCATCCACGAATTTTATAGGATAATATGACATGTTATAGTTGATTAAATGTATTTTGATTGATTAAATCAGATTGTTATACTAAATAGTGTCAATTATGACATAAATGAGTTTTTAAAACAAATACTATGTTACTAAATTTTATAATAGTCTTAAAAATATAAGGTTTGTCCAAAGGACTTATATAAGGAATTATATGTAATTAATGAACCAATTTAGGTGTTTTTTTTAATTTTATAGTGAGTTTATAAACCAAGATTTATAATAATACAAGAATACATGTTAAAAAGTTAAAATACTTAACAAAGAGTTAAATCTACAAGATAAGGTTAATATGGTGACCTAAACTTGTCTAAAACCTATTAGTTTGTATCTTTTGGACCCATACCCACCTTATCCTCGAAATATATCCATTTGGAGGTATTATAAATAGAAAATGATTTTATAATGAAATATTATCACAAGATTTTGCTAAAGTTCCCCTCACCTCTCTTATAAAAGCTACTTCTCCTTTTATCAAATTCACACCTCCAAAGAAACTTTTCTCAGCCAAAACCTGCTCAAATCTCCTCCCAACCACCCTCACAAAATCCTAGTGGTTATACATTGATCATAAAGACATCCTATGGAGCCCTTTTGTTCAAATATAAATTAATAACCTGAAGCGGAAGTAATTACTTCATCACATCTTTCAAAGTCCATATCCTTTTCCACATCATATTTTTTATTATTGATATACAAAATAATAAATCCATTACCTTATACATAATGACATTTTATAAACATATTCATTATTCTATCCATCCTATAAATTACAAAGCCACCCTACGTGCATTCATACGGCTTTTTGTCTACACAATGTGGTGTAGTTAGTAATTCAATACATCATTTATGTTGATGGTTATAATTTTGAGTATAAATGATATAAATAATAAATATAATTTTTTAATGATACTTTATATATAATATACCATCCAATTACATGTGTTTTAACTACAAATAGAATGATATTTTCACTCATGCGTATGTACGGCTTACCGTCTCAACAACACGATGAGATTTAGTTCCCCATTATAACCATTAAACAATAATTTTCATTTGATAACTAAAAATAATGTTAAATAATTATATATCATTATGTATATGAATCAAATACATAATTTCCATAAAAAACATGACATATGTAACAAAACATACAAAGTAAAATGAATCAGTTAACACCCAAATCAATGATTGTACAGAAATCTCATTAACAAAGCCATTTTAGAAGATCATATAAGTTATCATATTTATGTATGTGGTTCTTGTATAATTTAATAACAATTATTTTACCATTATTCATGAGGTTATCCTACCCTCCACTAAGTAAAAGTACGAGGTAGGGGGTTTTCATCTCACCGGTTATTCCCATGAGATACATGATATATTGCCACTATTTTCTTTTTTGTGGTGTATGTACATACCATTACTGTATTATTTGTATAATATAGTTTAATTTATGGGTATTTACATGTTCATTTTATGATCACTCTTTCATGGGGTGTATTTTTCTTATGTTACCAAATAGGTAAGTAAATTTCTAATTTCAATTTCCACTCGTCGGGTTTTACGCAAACTTCACTGATTATTTTTCTCCAAGATAATGTGTGAAATCATTACATATTTATTTATGTAGTAATTTCCACTCCCCTTTCTGTGGATATAATTCTGATACACATAATCACTGCATTTTCAAATTCTTAATTCATCGATATGAAATTGATAAGATTAATCATAACATAATTTCCATTCATTGAGTTAAATAATTAAGTCATTGGTGTTGTTTTTATAAGAATCTATGTGAATACACTCTGATTTATTTACACTGAATATCCAATCATATTGATTGTATTTATATTTCTCACACATAATTATGTCATTGATTTATACTTAACCTAAGGATACAGTGTTGATAAGGGATTTCAACTCATTTTACATTTCATTGAGACTTCTTTGTTGTTATGAACAAATTCACTTTTATATAGTGTACATGATGTACATTGACATAATATATCATGAATCACATTATTCTAATGGTACTATAATGATTTTATTACCTCAATTATTTGTATTCAAGAATCTTTCAATTTGTTAGGAACACAAACTAAAATATCTTTTTGAACGTTTTAATGATTAATTATTCTAAATATTTCTCATTTATGTCCACGTTTTAAAAATGGTGTTATGTAATTATTCATATGAACATGAATGCTTTAAAATTAAAATTCATTTTAAATGTTTCAAAGTGGTACGGGATAGTTTGATTAAAAAATCTATTTTTAATAGCTTCATGATAAATAGTGAGTCTTTCAAATGTTTTTGATGAAAAAGGGGAAAATTCTATCAAATAACTTTACTAATTACATTCATCTATGTTATTATCTATCATTATTTTTTATGGAAGATGATTTATTATAATTAAATCATCCATATTGCATTAAATGAGTTATTTTTTACTATGGATATTCTATTTTTATACTATTCATGTTTTTTGGTTAAAATATTAACAATTTGTAGGCTAGTTTTAATATAATTGTATATGTTATGTTTCATCCTTTTCATATGAAGAATTAATTAGACATAGTAAGTTGTGGGAGGTGCCTTCTATAGCTCCTCGATGCAGTGATAGGCCTCATGAGACAAACTAGTGTCTTGGCATAAGGTCGAGACAAAATCTTATTTGTAGTCTTGGCATGAGGCCTTGACTATGTGGTTTTGAGGTACAATATTATGCATTCCATCATTATGAAATTAGTTATTGATATTACATATGATTATTCGGCTAGTAGAATATCCATGTGAATAAGTAAATAGAATTATTTGATTTTTATTTTCCATGTTATGTTAAATTTTATGTTTAATGGATTGGGTTTTATTCTTAGACATTACATTAAATGTTTATAATTATTTATAATAGTTTCTGGTATATTGGTATCCTTATTGAGCATTTAACCTCACCCTTTCTTATGTTTCATTTTTTCTAAGATGAGAAGAAGTATATTATGATTGACCTATAGGAATAAGATATGGGAAATCTGTGTGTTAAAATGAGACACAATGTTGTAGTTTTTCCATTTTATAATGTAATGTAAAACTTATGTGTGTATCTGGTACATCCAAGACTATTAAACTGATCAGTCTTCGAGACATGAACCCTTGTGATCATGCCAATGTAATTTATAATGCACCGACTCTAGGTAACTAGGGTTGGGGTGTTATAGTTTGTATCAGAGGAAGATTAGTATACACTTTGGAAACTAAATTTAGAAAAATTCTAATTCATGAACAATACCCTACGATAGACTTTGAGGATTAGTATAGAAGAACATCCTATAATTTTGGTAATGTTGATATTTTTTTAATTTTCTAATCAATAAATCCTTGTCTGGATATGATGAGGTAGAGGTGGCTCTGGCACAGATGTATCTAGGTGTAAAACCTGAAAACACCACATTTAGATAGACTCGAACGAGAACTGGTGCATGAAAACGGGCCTTGCTGCACTCTTGGTTACGATAGTCCTAGGGGAATGCTTAGGATAATTCAAATTTTTATTATAACCTGATTTGAAGGATTAAAATATAAGATGATAATAAAAAACCTTTGGAAATATGAAGGTGTTTTATATTTAAAATAAGGTTTCATGATATTCTATATATGATTTTATGAATATTGTTACTCACACTATAATTTTTGGTTTTAGTCATTGGATGGATTATAAGGAAGTCATAGGAACATTGTACAATATTTACAAGGTGGTCATGATGGTGGAAGTGAGAAAAAAAATGGAATGTTGATATGTGTAAGAGATATTGTGATTAGGCCAAATCAGGTGTCCTAAAATATGATAAAAACATATATATTAACCAGTTTCCAAACTCATCAAACCAGAGAATGGTGGAGAATGATAACAGCTCCAGCACTGGAGACCATGGAGAAAAGGAATCTCCAATTCTATCATGCTGTATCTGTGGAAGGAGACACCCAGGAAAGTGTCTCAGTGGAATAATGAAATGCTTTATTCTTGTGAAAGAAGGGCATAAAGTAAAAAATTGCTTAAGAAAAATGAATAGTATTATGTAAGAAAATAAAAATAACCCTAAGAATACATTTATAGTCATTTTTTGTAAATGTAGGGGACCTGGTCATTACCCAAGTCAATTCCCTATTCTATAGGACAACCCCTTGGTCAAAGAAGAACTTATGTCAAAATAAATGGATTGAAAATGTTTAAAACTATTAATGATATTTGCTGATGCGATTACATTAGAAGATATTTCTCTTGTATGTGTAACCATGCAGTTTTTTTGTGAAAATTTCATTTTTAGAAGGAATTTTCCTTTCATTGTGGATATAGTTATAAAGCACCATTTGTGTTTATATGACCCTGGAATTTAAGGAAATTAAAAGTTATTGGTTTTTGAGATGAAAATGTGATGTATGAGATAATATTTGTGGATAAATTATGTTATTGTTATTTTGAGGAATTTTTCTCATTTTAAAAATGTTATAAAATATTTTTTATGAAAAAAGAACAACACATAGACCACGTGACAACCCATCATGTCAGACAAAGATGCGGGAATCAAACCCAAAACCAATGTATGATTGGTATTCATCACCTACCACTGGACTAAGTAACGTCCCTAGTTAGTGTCACTAATTATTTTTAGTTAAATGATTTTATTGATAAATAATATGTTGATTTGGGATCTTATGTTTTATCAAATGGATATCCTTAGTATTGGAAAATGATTTGGTGATTAAGTGATAAATGTTTTTTTGGAATACTTTTTCTACGTTGGGAACACTATATACATAAGGAAAATAAAATAAATTGGTATTTCATTTGAGGGGTAATGGAGGATTTTTATTTTTGAAAAATCTATGTTTTTATAGAGATTTGGGTTATTAATGAAAATGATTAACCAATCATAGAGAATATTTGATTTGGTTAATTTCACTTCAGTATGAGACTTTAATCGTAGTTGATGATATTTTCATATAAATTCTACGATTCACTATGAATGATTGTGTGATTAAATTCTTCTGATTTTTGGGTTTAAATCTTATTTTGGATTATATTGAAGGATTTTAAAGAAAATTTTTTATTAGATGGTCTTTATTAATATTTGTGTATTTTTTCTCTAATTTAAAAAATTATGATTAGTATTTCTTTCTATAAAATATCATAAATTTTGGGGATTATCTGATCTTCTAATAACCATTTTGTTTTTTGTTGATCTCTAAAGACAAGGAAATTACAAAGTTCATCCTTTTTGGATTATGTGATTCTCCATATGTTGATTCTAGCACTTAAGGTGTGACCTTGTCATCTTAAATAATCATTGTTTGGAGAAAATATTTGTTAGTCGTAGAATTATATTGAAAGATGAAACTCTACTTGAAAATTAAGTATATCTCCTTATGTTCTTAGTAAATCTCATAAATAAATTCTTCAGCTTTATGAAATAGAACTTAAAGCAAAAAATGTTATTCATTTACTTTTCATACTGGGAAACTAATGATCATTTAACCCATCACATGTGTGTCATTTTATTGTTATTAACTTTCTACTGATCATATTTTCAATCACTCTCCATTAGAACATGAAACTTATTTTATCTTCCATATCCATGTTTTGATATATGGAATCTTATTATGGGTTATCTCGGGTGACCTTTGTACATCTCTATCTTTCGTTTAAAGTGATATTTTTATTGACTCGTTTTCCGATGTGGGATATTCAATGAAGTTCTCAAGCCCAATTTTAAAATTTTCAGGACACAATTTCCAAATAGGAGGAAGAATATAACACCCCATGATTTCATTATAAGGTATTTTCTTTAAAGTAATTCAACAGTTTTCACTACATGGAACACCAAGTTTGAGCACACCAAGACATACCAAACGAGACATTAAAAAAGTGGTTATGAATAGTATTAACTGAATTTTGAATTTTATATACTCTTTATTATTTTAAAATTCATATTATGTCTTTCATATACATAATATAATATAAAATTCAATTGTTCAGATAAAAGAAGTATTTCCCACAAAATGAAATTTTACCCCCTTTTTAGGAAGAATCCCTTTTAAATAAAATATTTGACAGTTTTATATATTAATTTTGAAAAAATAAACTTCTTATTTATAAGAGGGACATAAATATTTTTTTGGATAAATTTTTATTGCTTTTCTGATAACTTTCATATTTTGACGAATAGTAAAAAATTCTAAATTCTAATTGAAAACAACATTTTTAATCAAAATAAATTATAGTGTTAAATTATACATTTGAACGGTTGAAAAGTATAGTTAGATAATATGTTTATCATTTTATCCAATGTTGGCCATTTTAAGTAATTTTACATTTAAATTGGACATTAAAATATATCAATTTTTTGATAGTTTTTAGTTCTCAAAAATCAGCTTTCTGGTTTTAAAAGCAATAATATTTTTTAAAATTAATTAATAAGTCTTCATTGTTTTTAATTTGGTAAAATATACATCACTTTTAAATTTGGAATATCAGATTTACCATTTGGGGAATTTTTTCTATTTTTCTAAATACTTTACATTTTTTGTTGAATAGTGAAAACACCGTGTTACTGTTTAAAGTTGACTTTTTTATTTACATTATTATTGTTAATTTAAATTAATTTTAAAGTCAAAATATATATATATATATATAATAATTATATCAGTCCAATTTAATTCATTGAAGTCATTTCATAATATGACTAGATTTATAAAATTTTATTGAAGTTTTTACAGTCTTTTACCCATCTTTATAGAAGATTTTCGAATTTTCATAAAACAAAATTTTACTACATATATCAATTGAATTTCAAAAATCTGAGAGACAAAGTTGAAATTAGTAACTATAATGTGATTCAATAGGATGAAAATAATTTTTGGTGAATAGAAACTTTTGAATTTTAATTACCACTGTTAAAAGTGAATAGGGAAATTAAAGGTAAAAATGATATTATAATTACCCTAACACGTGTAAAAATTTATTGGATAAGTGAATTTAGACCAAAATAAACCATATGACAAAAATATGATCCTTTTTAATCCATTTTGATTTAATTAGGAAAATTATTATAATTTATTTAAAGAATAGGTAAAAGTTTTAGATTCAAATGTTAATATCTAAAACATTTTTAATATAGGCTTACACATAATATAAATCCAAATATAAATATTCATCATAAATCTAAAAAAAATTCAGGCATCATGTTATTTTATTTATTATTTTTATACATTAAAGAATTAAATTAATTTATGACACAATGATAATGCAGTTACTACCTTATTAATGAAAGTCTAAAATAATTGATGTTATAAATATTAAAATAAATTTAAATTGAAACTTTTGATACCATACATTATTTTTATAGATTTATATTACACATTAAATTTGATTCAATGTATTTTTTTCGAAGAAATCTGAATGTTATACTAAATAGTATCAAAATTTTCATAAATGTGTTTTTGAAACAAACACAATTTTATTAAATTATATAACAGTCCTAAAAATATAAGGATTGTCTGATGGATATATATAATGATAGATATGTAATTAATGAACAAATTTATGTTCTCTTGGGATTTCATAGTATGTTTTCTAACCATGTATTATAATAATAAAAGAAGACATGTTAAAAGTTAAACTATTTAACTAATTGTTAAATCTAAAAGATAAGGTTAATATGGTGACCTAAACAAGTCTAAAACCTATTGGTTGAGAGGTTTTCAAGCCATCCCCACATTATCTACAAAATAAATCCCATATGAGCTATTAGAAACTGAAAAGGATTTTATAATAAAATAATATTTCAAACTTTTCTGAAAGTTCCCCTCACATCTCTTATAAAAAGTTACAATCCCTTATCTAAAATTCACACCTCCAAATCCATTTGTATCAACTAAAACCTGCTCAAATATTCTCTCAACTACCCTCACTTAAACCTAGAGGACTTACTTAGGTCATAAATCCATCCTATGGAGCCCTTTTGTTTCAATCAAAATGTAGATCCCGAAGAAGATGTAATTACTTCATCACCTCTTTAGAAGTCCTTTTCTTCTTCCATGTATTCATTATTTCTTGGTTTTATTATAAATAATAAACCCAGAAACATCTACATAATGATATTTTATTATAAATATTGTACATTTATATTCATTATTATATCCATCCTATGAATGACATTGTCACCACACATGCATACATATGGCTTACCCTCTCCACGTAATGGTGTAGTTTGTTATTAAAAACTTCATTATTTGGATGGGTATAATAATGAGTATAAATGATTTAAATAAATAATATAAAATGTTAATGATTCTATATATATAATATACCATCCAATTATATACAATTTCCCCACTAATAGAATGATAATGGCACTCGTGCGTACGTCCGGCTTACCATCTCCACAACGCGATGAAATTTCGTTCCCCATCATAACCATTCAAGAGTAATTTTAATTTGATAATTATAAAAGAATTTTTATGAACATAATATCATTCTGGATATGAATCAAATACATCCTATCCAAAACAAACATTACTTACATAACAAAACATTTAACGAAAAACGAATTAGTTAACACCGAAAACAATGATACGAATGGAATATCATTAACAAAACAATATAAGAAAATTATATGTGACATCATATTAATGTATATGGTTTTGAATAGTTTAACAACAATTATTTCACCACTATACATGATCTTATCCTACCCTCCTCTATGGAAAAGTACGAGGTAGGTTGTTTTCATCTCAATTATTATTCCCGGGAGATTCATGCAATATTGCCAAAAAAAATTTTGTGTGGTGTATATACTAAACATGATTGTATTATTTGGGTAATATAATTTAATATATGATACATAAATCATCATTGTATGATCCTTCTATCATGTGGTGTATGTTTCATAAGTTACCAAATCAATAAGTGAGTTTCTAATTTTGATTTCCACTCATTGTGTTTTACATAATATTCATTGATTATTTTACTCCAAGAATATGTGTGAAATCATTATTTATTTATTTATTTAGAAATTTCCACTACCCTTGGTGTGGATATGAATTTGATACACATAATCACTCCATTGAGAAACTCTCAAGTCATCGATAGGAACTTGATAAAAGTAATCTTAACATAATTTTCATTAATTGAGTTAAACATCCAAGTCATTGGTGTTGTTTTTACAGGAATCTATGTGATTGACCTCTGATTGATTTACACTGAATATCCAACCATATTGAGAGTATTTATATTTTCACACAAAATTATTTCATTGATTTATCCTTAACATAATGATATAGTGTTTATAAGGGATTTCATCTCAATTTACATTCCATTGAGACTTCTTTGTTGTTATGCACCAATTCAATTTTATATGGTGTACAAACTATACATTGACATAGTATATCATGAATAAATTTATTCTAATGATATTATAGTGTTTTTACCTGAATTATTTGTATTCAAGTGTCTCTCATTTGGTTAGAAACTCCAACTAAAATATCATTTTAATTGATTTAAAGATTTATTCTTCTAAATATTTCCCATTAATGTAAATATTTTAAAAATAGCTTTAAGGGTATTTTTAAATGAACATGAATATTTTAAAATTAAAATTCCTTTTAAATGATAATAAGTGGTATTGGAAACTTTGATTACAAATTCTATTTTTGACATCTTCTTGATAAATTGTGAGAATTTTAAATGTTTTCAAGAAAAATTGGATATTTATCACAAATAATTTTACTGATTATTTTAATCATTGTCAATATAATTTATTATTCTTGATAGATTTTTATTTATTATAATATTGTATTCCATATTTTATTTAATGAGTTATGATTTACTTTGGATGTGCTATTTTTATACCATTCATAGTTTGTGGTTAAATTATTAACATTTCGTATGGTGGTTTTAATAAGACTGTTTTTGTTATATTTCAACCTTCCCAAATGAGGAATGATTTATACTTAGTAAGTGGCAGGTGGGGGACGCTATATCTCCTCGATGCAACGGTGGGTCTAATGATAAAAACTAATTTTTTGGCACAAGGCCTTAAAAAAATCTTATTAGTAGTCTTGGAACGATGCCTTGACTATGTGGTTATGAGGTCTGACATTATGCATTCCATCATTATGATTTTAGCTATTTGTATTACATGTGATTATTTGACTAATAGAATATCAATGTGAATAAGTAAATGAAATTACTTAATTTATATTTTCCTTGTTATGCTAAACTCTAAGTTGAAAAGTCTTTTGTTTTAATCTTATTCACTGCCTTAAATGTTTATGATTATTTATGATAGTTTCTGCGATATTTTTATCTTTACTGAGCATCTGAGCTCACCCCTTTATTATGATTAATTTTTAATAAGAAGTGAAGAAGTATATTATGATTGACCAGTATAAATTGGATAAGGGATATGTGTGTGTTAAAATGAGACCCAATGTCGTAGTTTTTCTATTTTAAAATGTAATGTAAAATTTATGTGTGTGTATAGTACTTTGAAGGATACTAAATTGATCAGTCTTTTAGGTCATTATCCCTTGGGATCATGCTAATGTTATGTAATAATGCACAGACTTTAGGTAACTAGGTTTTGGCCATTGTAGTTGGTATAATAGGATGTTTAATAAAAACGTAGGAAACTATATTTAGAAAAACATTGATTAGGTAACATTAACATAAGATAAAATTTGAGTATTAGAATAGAATAACTTCCTATAATTTTCATAATGTAGAGATTTTGTTAAATTTCCAAGAAATACATCCTTGTATGGATATGACCAGGTAGAGGCAACATTAGAACAAATTTATTTTTCGGTAAAACCCAAAAACACCTCTTTGAGATAGACTCGAACAGGAAAGGGTGCATGACAATGGGTCTTGCTGTATTATTGGTTATGACTGTCCTTGGAGATATGCTTAGGATAATTCAAATTTCCATTACAAACGAATTCGAAGGATTTTAATTTAATTTGAGTATATATAACCTTTGTTAATCATACAATGTTCTAGATTTAAATGAAGGTGTCATTATATTCACTAAAATATTTTATGAATACTATTACCCAAACTATTATTTCTAGTTTTAGTTAATGGATGGATTAAAAGGAAGTCATAGTAACATTGAACATGATGTACAAGGAGGTCAAGATTGTGGAAATGAGAAACTAAATGGAATTTTGATAGGTGGAAAAGATATATGTTTCATGTCGAAGCAGGATTCCAAGAAATATGATCAACAACATATACATTAACCAACTCCCAAAATAAAAAAACTATTGAAATTCAGATAATGATAAGATCTCTAGTAGTGGAGAACGTGGAAAAGAGAAAGCTTAATTTCCACCATGCAAGAAGTGTGGAAGGAGACACCTAGGAACGTGTATCAATGGAACAAATAAATTCTTTATGTGTGGGAAAGAAGGACATAAAGTAAAGAGTTTCATATGAAAATGAAGATTACTAAGGAAGAAAATAAAATTGATTTTAAGAATCCATTTATAGTCATTTATCATAAATATAGGGGACATGGGCATTACCCGAGTCAATTCCCTATTTTATAGGATAACCGCTTGGTCAACGAAGAACTTATGTGAAAATAAATGGATGTGGAAATTTTAATAGTTTTAAATCTCTTTATTGATGGGATCACCTTGGAAGTCTTTTCTCATGTATGTGTAACTTGGTGGTTTGTTATGTGAAAATGATTTTTGAGGAAGAATTATCATTTTATTGTGTATATAGTTATAAAGAACCATTTGGGTTTATATGATAATTAAATTCGAGGCCATTACATGTTATTTATTTCTTGGGATGAAAATGAGAAATATGAGATAATATTTGTGGTTAAATTATGTTATGGGTTTTTAGGAATTTATCACATTTTAGGAATGTTAAAAAAAATATTTTTTAAAAAAGGAAAACACATAGACTATGTGACAACCCGTCGTGTCAGACAATGTAGCGTGAATCGAACCCCCAACCATAGTATCGTTGGGATTTATCGCCTACCAAAAAACTACCTAAAGTCCCTAGATAGTGTGACTAATTATTTTTAGTTAAATGATTTTACTGATCAATAATAAGTTGATTTGGGATCTTATGTTTTATCAAATGGATATCCTTAGTATAGGAAAACGATATTGTAATTAAGTGATGAATTTTATATTGGAAGACGTACCCTATGTTTGGAACACTATAGGCCTAATGAAAATTGAATATTATGGGATTTCATTTGAACATTAATGGTGGATTCTTATTTTGGATTAATCTATTTTTTTTATAGTGATTCAGGTTATTAATGGAAATTATTATACTATCATAAAGAATACATGATTTGATTAATTAAACCTCAGTATTATACATTAAGAGTAGTTGATGTTATTTGGAGATAAATGACAAGATTTACAATAAATGACTATGTGATTAAATTCTTCTTAGGTTTTTTTCGATCTTAGTTTAGATTGTATTGAGTGATTTTATGGTCTATTGTTTAATCAATGGTCTTTATTAGTCTTTGGTTATTTTTTGTTTAATTATGGAAATTATGATTAGTATTTCTTTCCATAAAGGATTATCCATTATGGGGATTATCTAATCTCGTACAAACCATTTTGGATTTTGAAAATCACTAAAGATAAGTGAAATTTATAGTTTATCCTTTCTGGATTATGTGATTCTCAAAAAGACAATTCTAGAACATCAGGTGTGACCAAGCCATATTGAATATTCATCATTTAGGGAATAGATGATTTAATGGTAGTAATTTATTAAAGGATGAAAATATACTTGAAAAGAAATTATATCTGTTTATGTTTTTAGTCAATATCATAAATAAATTACTCAAATTTATGAAATGGAACATAAAACAAAAAATTTATCTATTTGCTTTTCCTACTGGGAATCTAATGATTTCTTAACCCATTACATGTTTGTGGTTTTTTTGTTGTTAACTTTATCCTCATCATGTTTTATATCACCCTCCATCAGAACATGACACTTATTTTAAGTTTAATATCCATGTTTTCCGATATTGAATCCTATTATGGGTTATCTCGTGTGACCTTTGTACTTCACTTTCTTTCTTTTAATGTGACAGTTTTATTGACTCTTTTTCATATGTGGGGCATTAAATGAAGATCCTATTCCCAAATTTAAAATTTCAAGGACGCAGTTTCCAAAATGGTGGAAGAATGTAACACCCCAAAATTTCATAGTAAGTTATTTTTTCTTTATTTTAATTCAATAGCTTGCACTACAAGAAACACCGAGTTTGAGCGCACCATGATTTACCAAACTAGCCTTTCAAAAAATCAGTCGTCAGTAGTATTAACTACATTTGGAATTTAATATACTCCATATAATTTTAACATCTATATTATGTGTTTCTTAGACATAATATAAGAAATAAATATTTTTTCATAAAGAAGAAGTATTTTGCATTAAATGCAATTTTACCACCTTTTAATGACAAACCATTATTAAATCCAATATTTGACACTTTTATATATTAATTTTGGAAAAATACACATTATCTTTAGAAGAATTACATATAAATTTAGTTTGGATAAATTTTCATTGCTTTTTAGATAACTTTCTTATTTTGATAAATAGTAAAAAAAACTAAAATTAAATTGGAAACAAATTTTTTAATCACAATAATTTACAGAGTTAAATTATAATTTTGAATTGATTTGAATTATAATTAGATTATATTTTAATCATTTAATCCAATTTTAGTCATTGTAAGTAATTTTACATTTATATTGGACATAAATACCTATCAATTTTTTGATGGTTTTTAGTTCTCAAAAACCTGCTTTCTGGTTTTGACAATAGGAATATTTTTTTAAATTAATTATTCAAACTTCATTGTTTTTAATATTTTAAAATATACATCATTTTTTAATTTGGAATATAAAAATTATCTTTTGGAAAATTTTTGGTTTTTCCCTAAAAACATTCAATTTTGATGAATAATGAAAAATACATCATTATTGTTTAAAGATAACTTTTTATTTAAATAAATATTTTTAATTTAAATTAATTTTAAAGTCAAAATAGATACATAATAACTATACTAGTACAATTTAATTCATTTTAATCATTTTAAAATAAGATTAGATATATAAATTTTGTTTATTATGTTATCATCATTTACCCTCCTTCTAGGAACATTTGAAAATTTGCATAAAACGTAATTTACATTGTCTATAAATTGAATGTCAAAAATCTAGGGGTCACAGTTGACATCAGTAAGTAAAATTTGGTTCAATTTGATAAAAATGATTTTTCGTGAACAGTAACTTTTGAATTTTATTTTCTTTGGTAAAAAGTAAATAGGGAAATTAAAGGTAAAAATGATATTATAATTATCCTAACACGTGTCCTAATTCTATCAGATTAGTTTATTATGACCAAAATCAACCATTGGAAATAAATATGATCCTTTTGACCCACTTGGATTAAATTATGACATTTATTATATTTTATTTAAAGAAGAGATAGAAGTGTAAAATTCAAATTCTAATAACTAAAACATTTTTAATACAGGGATATACATAAGATAAATTAAAGTAAAAATATTCATCAAAAATATTAAAAAAAATCTACATCAGGGTATCTTATTTATAATTTTTAGACATTAAATAATTAAATTAATTTATGACACAATGATGATGCAGTGACTACCATTTTAATGAAATGTTAAAGTAATTGATGTTATAAATATTAAAATAAATACAAATTGAATCTTTTGATTCCATCCACGAATTTTCTAGGTTAATATGACATGTTAGAGTGGATTAATTTAATTTTGTTCAAGGAAATCAGATTGTATTATTAAATAGTGTCAAAGATGACATAAATTAGTTTTTAAGACAAATATTATTTTATTAAATTATATAATATTCGTAAAAATATAAGGTTCAGCCAAATGACTTATATAATGATTGATTTTTCATTAATGAACCAATTTATGTTTTCTTGGAATTTTTTAGTATGTTTATTAACCATGTATTATAATAATACAAGAAGACATGGTAGAAGTTAAATTATTTATCTATGAATTAAATCTAAAAGATAAGGTTAATATGGTGACCGAAACTTTTCTAAAACCTATTGGTTTAGTGGTTTTCGACCCATAATTACAGTAACCTAAAAATAAATCAATTTTGAGCTATTAGAAATTGAAAATGATTTTATAATAAAATAATATTTCAATCTTTTCCTAAAATGCTCATCACTTCCCTTATGAAAGGGTACTTCCACTTCTCTTAAATTCACACCTCCAATGCCATTTGTATCGGCCAAAACCTTCTCAAATCTCCTCCCAACTACAGTCACTAAATTCTAGAGGCCTCACATTGACCAAAAAGCCATCCTATGGAGCCTTATTGTTCAAATCAAAATGAAGAACTCGAAGAAGAGGTAATTACTTCATCACCTCTTTCAAAGTCCTTTACTTTTCCACTTCCTTGTTCATTGTTGTTACAATAATAAAAAAAAATTCTAGTAAATTATACATAATGAGATGTTATTATAAATATGGAACAACCATATTCACTATTCTATCTATCCTATGAATAAAAAAATCACCATACGTTCGTAGGTGCGGCTTACAGTATCTACATTGTGGTGTAGTTTTTTATTCAACAATTAATTATTAGGATGCGTATAATAAGTATAATAAATTATTTAAATAATAAATATTACATGTTAATGATTCTGTATATATAATATACCATCCAATTTTGTATTATTTCACCACTAATAGAATGATGTTGTCCCTCATGCGTATATATAGCATATCATCTCCACGACGCTATGAGATTTCATTCCTGATGTTATTCATTTATTCATTACATTTTACTAACTCCCTTTACTGATTTTATATTAAAAGGGCATAATTTGTGTGTAATATTCATATTTTAATATTAAATATAATTTTGATCACTATTTTAATAAATCCATATTTGAGTCAATTTAATGTATTATCTATACCTATTACTATACTGATCTAAATTTCATGGTTTTTCTTTTTTAGTATTCCTATTTAAATTTAGAACATTTCATTAGAAGGGATAATGTGCCAATTCTACCATTTGAAGGTTCATATGTACCACACAATAAGGCTCAATGAATCTGTGAACAAACTGGACCAGCCTTGAAGATTGATTTACTGGGCTCAATCAAGATGTCAAAAATGGTGGATTCTCCACCATAATTCTGAGGACAATATTTTTCATCTTTGATAAAAATTTCAAGTCCCAAAGCCTTCAACAAGTGGCCCAAATGATTCTATGAAGTCCAGCCCACCATTCTGGCTGGGAAATAAAATCAGAACAAAAATGTGGACTTTTCTCCTTATCTAGAAATCCTTTTGAGCTTAGCCTTTGTAGTGTGAAATATGGGATATATTAGGCCAACTTTGTTGAAGAAACCATCTGGATTTGACGGCATCTTTCTATTCAAAAAACCATTAACATTTCATCCATTGAAAATTCATGGATAGAAATGGACAGTTTAGCTTTGTTTAATGAAATAGCCATAACATTGGCTAACAAAGTCCAATGACCGCAAGATTTTTAGGGTAGACAGAAGACATCCATATCTACATTTATGAAGAAGACACCAGCTCGTGATTCAGCTTTCTCGATTGGTAAATATTCGGGTCAAATGGAGGGACTTATTTAGAATGCAAACAGTCCACTCCTTGGGCTATAAATACATACCTCTCCTCTCCTTCCAAGAGGATGGCATTTCAGGACATAAGGATGAGGTTTTGCATTTCTAGAGCCTTTAAAAGGGCCTGGGAGGATATGATTTGATCTTGTTTCAACAAGAGAGACCTCTCCTCCTCTCTTTGTTTCCTTTTACTTTTGTGTTCATCTTTGTTGTAATTTTCTATGTCCTTTCTTTTGTAATTCATTTTTAATGCATGTTTATTCTTGAATATATCTTATTCTCATCAAAATTCTGTAGTATAATATTAATATCCTTAAAATAGTTTGAATAAATTTAAATTATAGTCCCTCATTTTTCTTCCTCTTTCAATTGAAATTCCATTTTGATTCTCAAAATCATTCGTGTGTCTGTTCGACACACCGCTCTTTTCTTATACCTTTCTTTTTCTTATCTTCTTAATTTATAATCATAATAATTATAATCATATTAATAATCATTTCAATGGCTGAGTAAATATTCCATTGGGGTGAGTCATTATTTAGTTCTGTTAAGCGATTGAGAGCTTTTTCTCGATGAGTATTCATTGAATTAACATTGTGTATGTTGGATTTAGCATGTCATGGATTAATGACTTGTTTTGTTTAACGTGTGGTTTCCATGGATTATTGGAACCAAAAATACACTATCATAAAAAATTAATGGTAATGATTAGAAACTTTATTTAAGTTATGGCTTGGATTAAATCATTAACACTTTGGAATTCCGATCAAAATCATCTTGTGACATGGGTGTTAATTTAATGCAATATAAAGCAAAGCTCAAGGATATCACAAGCTTAACTACCTAATGATGAACTCATCCCAATATTTATCAATTTTTTAAATCAAACATCATCCATAAATTATTTCATAAGCTATGCAAACAACCCCCCAATCAGAATACAATCAATTAAAAACAATCAACTATTTAGAAGTATCATTGCTGAGGATTCAACCCGAGTGATGCTATACACATTAGTAGAGCACCGGAACTTTGACCGGTCGATTGGCGACAATCGGCCGCGTGTTTCAAATGGCACTGTTTCCAGGGATGGTGCTTTAAGTAGTCAGTAGTTTTTAGTTTTTGTAAAAAAACAACAACAAAATTCAAAATTAAAAACAATCTGAAAAAAAACAACACCGAAAAAAACTCGCCTTCCTCATCCTTTCTAAATCTCTCTGAATGCCCCGTAGACTCCCAAACAATCCCTTGGATTTGTTTGACCCTGAAATTGATAGAACTCTTCGTCTACTGAGGAGGACCATTATGGATAACCAAATCACCCAAGTACCAATCATTTCCCTACCAATTGAATTCGATATGGCCAATCCTAGGGAACAAACCTTGAAAGAACTTTCTACCCCTGATATGAATTACCAACCCCTTGGTATTCAATATCCAAATATAGAGGCTGACTTCGAACTCAAATCGGGTTTGATTCATCTTCTACCTCATTTCCATGGGCTAGCCGGTGAGGATCCGCATCTACATCTCAATGACTTCCAGGTGGTGTGCTCTACCATGAAGCCTCAAGGGGTTTCTGAAGAACAAATCAAACTCTGAGCATTCCCTTTCTCCCTAGCTGACTCTACCAAGTCATGGCTCTACTACCTCCCTCCTGGTTCCATAACTACATTGAATAACATGAAGCGTCTCTTTCTAGAAAAATTCTTTCCTACTTCTCATACCGCTTCCATCCGAAAGGAAATAAGTGGTATCCGTCAATTCCCAAATGAATCAGTCCATGAGTACTGTTAGAGGTTCAAAAATCTTGTGGCAACCTGCCCACACCACCAAATCCCTGACAAACTCTTGATCCAATACTTCTATGAGGGATTATTGGCAATTGAGAGAACCCTCATTGATGTCGCAAGTGGCGGTGCTCTTATTGACAAAACTCCAGTAGCTGCAAGAGATCTCATAAGTAACATGGCTGCAAACACACAACAATTCCATACTCGAGAACATTCTCAAGTCAAACAAGTCCAAGATAATCAATCCATAGAGGCTAACAAGATGACTGAGTGGATGAGTGAACTTACAGGTCTTGTACATCAACTAGCGGTGGCTACCAAATCCCCAACCTCATCTTCTCCGCAGTCACTATTCCCTGGACCTATCATGAATTGTGGAATCTGTAGCTCCCCATCTCATCCAACAGAGACATGTCCACAACTTCAAGAGGATCGATCCGATTCATCCGGACCAATGGAGCTCAATGCAGCATATGCTCAGCAGAACCCCAACCCTCAACAATCAGGTCAGTTTGTTAGAAACTTCAACCAACCTCACTCTGAGCCTTTCTCTTTTACCTTTAACCCAGGCTTGAGGTATGGTAATAACATCTCTCATCCCCCTCAATTCCCTCCTCAAAATCCAAACCAATTCCAATATGGTCAAGTTGTTGGTAAATTCCATCAACCTTATCCTTTTGTTCCTCAACATCAATGGAATAATAATCCTCCAGGATTCCACTATCCGAATGAGCCTTCCTAATTCCCAACCCAATACAATCGCTTTCCCAAGAACCAAAATCAAGGTAATCCCAATCCGGGACAAGCCGCTTCTTCCAAGAAACCATGGTAAAGTGCAGGGGAAGATCTTTCCTCCTTCACCTGTTCTAGCCTTAAAAACATTGAAACTCAAATAGGTTAACTTGCATCCCATCTGAGCCAGCAACAACAATCAAATTCTTCCCAACTCCCAGCTCAACCATTACCCAACCCCAAGGGTAATGTAAGTACAATTGCACTTAGATCAGGAAAGAAAATTGTTGTGCCTCAAGATAAATCCTCAAACCCTCCTTTGAATGTTGACCTAGAAAACGAAATGAAAAAGAAACTTGATAAAGAACCTGAATTCATTCCCTCACCTCCTTTCATTCCACTTAGGAATCCAATTCCTTTTCCACAAGCTATTTCTAAACCAAGGAAGTCCTTTGAACCTGATCCTGAAATGCTCGACATGTTTAGACGTGTTGAATTCAACATTCCCCTCTTAGATTCCATAAAACAAATTCCTATGTATTCCAAGTTTCTTAAGGAGTTGTGTACCCAAAAGAGGAAAATTAGGACCTTCGAAAATGTTTCCACCCAGCA
This sequence comes from Viscum album, assembly GCA_963277665.1. NCBI lineage: Eukaryota > Viridiplantae > Streptophyta > Magnoliopsida > Santalales > Viscaceae > Viscum > Viscum album. The sequence continues at coordinate 99,338,609 of OY728122.1, read as the reverse complement.
GTCTATTCCCATAAAGTGTAAAGATCCAGGGACCTTTACGGTTCCATTCCAAATTGGAAGTTCCAACTTTGATGATGCACTCATAGACCTAGGAGCCTCAATTAATGTCATGCCCAAATCCATATTATCCAACCTTGGTCTAGGTCCCTTGCACCCAATGGGTGTTGTCATTCAGTTAGCCAATCAAAGCACAACCAGTCCAGAGGAAATAATTGAGGATGTCCTTGTCCGAGTCAATGATCTATCTTCCCTACTGATTTTTAGGTCCTTGACATGGAAGGTGAGATGAAATCTTCTCGATCTCCCCTAATTCTTGGAAGACCATTCCTCATGACTGTGAGAACCAAGATTGATGTCCATTCAGGCATCTTATCCAGGGAATTCGGTGACCAACTGGTCAAACTCAACATTTTCCAAGCCATGCGATACCCATATGAGGATCACTCTACATTCTCAATCCATGCTTCTGAGGACACTTCTAAGAGTCAATTGAACACCATTACATCATGTTCATCCTTTTCTGAAGAGATAGGATGTTGTGAAATCTGCACTAGGATTAACCAAGTCATAAATGGTGAAGTTGATGTGGACCTTTCATTCATAGACTCCATCAATCTAGAGGAACTTGAAATCTCTTGAATTCCACATCAATTCTGATATCTACTGCTCCACCTTGGACAGTATTAAGGAAAATGAATCTGAAGCAACTGAAGTCCCTTCTTCTATTCCTGAGTTGTCTATCCCAAAAGTGAAGGATGAGACTGATTTGAAACCTCTTCCTGCACACCAGAAATATGAATTCCTCTTCCATGATCACTCATATCCTGTCAATATCTCTTCCACAATTACTGAAACTGAGGAGTCCAAACTTGATCAAATGTTAGAGGAAAACAAAAAAGCCTTAGGTTGGACCCTAGATGACATATCGGGAATCATCCCAGCCCTTTGCATGCATCACATCCATCTGTAGGAGACATCCAAACCAGTTAGACAACCCCAAATCAGAATCAATCCACTCATACATGAGGTAGTTAGGGAAGAGAACACCAAGCTTCTTCAAGCTGGTATTATCTACCCAATTTCTGATGGTGAATGGGTTATTCCATTTCAAGTTGTAGCTAGGAAGGGTGGGATAAATGTTGTCACAAATGAACATGGAGAGGTAGTCACAACTAGAGTGAAGAACAATTGGCATGTGTGTGTTGACTATAGGAAATTGAATGTTGAAACCCAAAAAGATCACTACCCTCTTCCATTCCTTGATCGAATGATCGAATGATTGGCCGGAAAGTCACACTATTGCTTTCTTGATGGATACACCAGCTACTTCCAAATCACAATCGCACCACAGGACCAAGAAAAGACTAGTTTCACATGCCCCTTTGGAACATATGCATATAGAAGATTTCCTTTTGGCCTTTGTAATGATCTTGAAACATTCCAGAGGTGTATGATGAGTATCTTTTCAGAATTCATAGAACACTGCATGGAAGTCATCGTGGATGACTTTACCATTTATGGCGAGTCATTTGAGTCATGCTTGCATTTACTCTCTCTAGTCCTTTAAAACTGTGTCAAGTGTAACCTTGTGTTAAATTTTGAAAAATTTCACTTCATGGTTACTAATGGGATTGTTCTAGGACACATAGTTTCAAAATATGGTATTGAAGTTGATCCTTCAAAAATTGAAGTGATCCAATCACTTCCTCAACCTACTTCTGTTCGAGACATCCAATCATTCCTCGGTAATACTGGTTTCTATCGGTGATTCATCCATAAATTTAGTAAAATTTATCTCCCACTCACTCGTTTCCTCCAAAATGATGTATCTTTTAATTTTGATGAGGTTTGCAAGAGAGCCTTCATTGAACTCAAAACTGCTCTTACATCTGCCCCGATAATCCAACCCCCAGATTGGTCCTTACCGTTTGAATTGATGTGTGATGCTCTTGATAGAGTTTTTGGGGATGTTCTTGGTCAAAGAAGAGAAAAAATTCCTCATGTCATCTATTATGACTCAAAAACATTGGATGAAACTCAATCTCACTACACTGTGACTGAAAAGGAACTTTTAGCTATGGTTTATGCCTTAGACAAATTTTGGCCCTATCTCTTAGGTGACAAAATCATCATCTTCACAGACCATTATGCTATTAAGTTTTTACTTAAGAAAAGTGATTCCAAACCAAGGCTAATAATATGGATTCTAATGCTCCAAGAGTTTGACCCTGAAATCAAATATAGACCTGAAAAAGAAAACCTTGTGGCTGATCACTTGAGTAGAATTCCGAATTCTCCACATTCTGATATCATTGATCTGAATTTCCAATTGAGCACCTTTCATCTCTCACTCCAAAAATACCATGGTATGCCCCAATTGTAAATTACTTGGTTTCTGGTGTTTTTCCTGAAAATTTATCAAAAGAACAGAAAATAAAGTTGAAATGTGATTCAAAATACTATTTTTGTGAAGAAAATAAACTTTGGAAAACTGGGGAAGACATGGTAATTAGGAGATGTGTTGATGAAGATGAATATTCTTCCATCTTAGAATTCTGTCACTCAATGCCTGGTGGTGGCCACTTTGGACCATAAAGTACCTCCCGAAAGGTCCTAGACTCTGGATTCTTCTGGCCTTCCCTCTTCAAGGACTCACATGAGTTCTGTCAATCATGTCCCACATGCCAAAAGTTTGGCATAATCTTCAAAAGAAATGAAATGACCCAAAACCCCTTAATCTTTTGTGAAATCTTCGATGTTTGGGGTATTGATTTCATGGGACCATTTCCCCCATCCAATGGATTCTCATACATTCTTCTTGCGGTCGATTATGTTTCATGGTGGGTTGAGGAAAAACCCACTAGGAAGGTTGATGCTCATACTGTTACTGAGTTCCTAAAGACCCACATCTTCCAAAGATTTGGCACACCACGTTCCTTTATCAGTGACTTAGGAACCCATTTTTGTAATAGAACCATAGAATCTATTCTGAAAAAGAATGGGGTTGTACATAAAACTTCAACTGCATATCACCCCCAAACAAATGGAATGGCTGAACTTTCTAATAGAGAATTGAAAAGAGTGCTTGAGAGAATTGTAAAACCCACCAGAAAAGACTGGCCTAAAAGACTTGGTGAAGCACTGTAGGCTTATCGAACTGCCTATAAAACACCCATTGGGATGTCTCCTTTTAGGATAGTTTTTGGTAAACCGTGTCACTAACCATTTGAAATCCAACATAAGTATTTTTGGGCTGTGAAAACCAATAATTTTGATTGTGAAAAATCTGGTGAACAAAGATTGTTGCAATTGGGTGAACTGGAGGAGCATCGACTTGAATCCTATGAGAATTCCAATCTGTACAAAGAGAAGGCTAAGGTACTCCATGACAGACACATCCTGAGAAAGGTATTTTATGAAGGTGAAAAGGTAATTCTCTTCAATTCTCGATTCTGACTTCACCCAGGTAAGCTTAATTCTCGTTGGGAAGGTCCTTTTGTTATTACTAATGTTTACCCATTTGGTGCAGTGCAAGTCCCAGACCCCTCTTCTAAAAGGACATTCATGGTTAACAGACATCGGTTAAAGCATCACCATGAGAGGTCTCACAATCCGGGAACCACATTGACTTCCATCGAATCCCCATCCACTTCAATAGAACCACCACTATATGGAGACCCAGCAAATCCAAACCAGGGGGCACCTCTTTCTCTTTAACTCTCTCTCTATCTTCCTCTCTCTCTATTTCTTCTTCTTCCTCTATCTTTCATTTTTTTTACCACTTTCTTCATGGAACCCTTTTTTTATCGTTCTCTTTTGTGTGACTGTGTATTTAAAAAAATTAAAAAAATAGAAAAAAAAGGAAAAAGAAGAGAGTCATAATTTCTCACCATTAAATTTTCAAATTTTGTCGAACCTTTTTGGGGAATCGAAAGACATGTTTTCATCTCAAAAATTTTTCATTTTCATCATGACTTTGGATAAATAATTTTTTGTCAAGAACAATAAATGTTGAATGCCCAATTTTTGATTAGGAAAATGATTTACCCCTACCGTGAGGAACATCATTAGCTTTCATGCCAAGGTCACCTATGACCATCTTTTCAAAATGTGTGTTTTTCACCCCCATTTGTGTGTCTTGAGTTTGTGGAACTTCGAGCTGAATTTTCTACTTTGGTGTGCATTAATATGATAGAGGCATTTTTTAACCTCATAAGAATCACAATGGCCAAATAGCCTCCCATTACCCTACCTTAATCCTCTTTTTGAAAGCCCCTTCAAGCCTATGTAAACCTTTTCTTTGATAACCACATTAAAAAACCAATACCTTGTCCCACCAAACATCTACATTGATTTACATTGCATAATTTCCGGAAATTTAAGTGTGGGGAGGAATGGATTTCATTTTTGGGTATCATTCTCTTACTTTCTGGTGTGTTCTCATATGCTTGAGGGAAATCATCAATTTTAGTTTGGGGGAGAGGTCATAATTTAGTTAGTTTTGTTTAAATGGACTCATCTTGACATCCTTTTCTACAAATATTATTGAAAAGTGTTCAAAAAAAATTCAAAAAAAAAATCAAAAACAAAAACAAAAATGCAAAGAATGGGTTTTGTCTTGGTTAGGTCAAAAATCACTCTTCCCCAACCTTTGATCTTGTTATAACTATTAAAATTAGTGTCATGAGGAGATCAAACATGGGTTGGGTGATTAGTGTGAGATCTATTTCAAGTTCAACTTTCGAAAAAATACAAAAAAAAATAAATGAAAAGAAAAAAGGAACACTTATGTTATTGGGAGAAGCTTTGTGTTTTGTAAATATTCCATCTTATCATCCCCTTCAAATTTTTTTCCACTTTTGTGTCATGATTCATTTTTCCCTTTGTAAAAATTTATTTCCATTTTCTTTCATGTTTCAGTTTCAAAAAAAATTTGCATTTTTTTATCCATGTTAGTGTTTTAGCCCCTCTTTCAACCCTTTTGGACATTATAATCCTACCGTCCCATAGCCACAGAAAAACCCCTAAAAATTCCTATTGATTCTTGTGCACTTTAGAATGGAGAATGGAAGCTGAGAGCTCTTTCAAACTCTAAGATGTTCACTTTTGGTTGGTGAATGAGTGAAGCTCCATAAATTAATTTTATCATCTTGAGTGGAGTAAGTTTTGAGTGCCCACATTTTCTATTTCTAATTTTGAACATGAAAAATGAATTTTTTTCGGAACATTCTTTCTGTAACAATTTGTGGTGGAATTCAATATGGATGAGTGGAATGGTCTGAACCTCCCTTGATTGGTAAAAAAATAAAATTTTAATATTTGTTGGTGAGTGAAAATGATTTTGTCATGTTTTTTATATTTGTTGCACATGAGGACATTCAAAATCCTAAGTGTGAGGGATTTGATGTTATTCATTTATTCATTACATTTTAATAACTCCCTTTACTGATTTTATATGAAAAGTTCATAATTTGTGTGTAATATTCATATTTTAATATTAAATATAATTTTGAGCACTATTTGAATAAATCCAGATTTGAGTCAGTTTAATGTATTATCTATAACTATTACTATAATGATCCAAATTTCATGGTTTTTGTTTTTTAGGATTCCTATTTCAATTTACAACATTTCATTAGAAGGGATCATGTTCCCATTATTCAATTTGAAGGTTCATATATACAGCACAATAAGGCCGAATGAATCTGTGAACAAACTGGACCAGCCTTGATGATTGATTTACTGGGCTCAATCCAGAAGTCCAAAATGGTGTATTCATGACCATAATTCCGGGGAAAATATTTTTCATCTTGGATAAAAATTTCAAGGCCCAAAGTCTTCAATAAGTGGCCCAAATTATTCTATAAAGTCCAGCCCACCATTCTGGCCGGGAATTAAAATCAGAACACAAATATGGACTTTTCTCTTTATCTAGAAATACATTTTATATGAGAATTTTCAGTGTGAAATAGGAGATATTGGTGGCCAACTTTTTTTAAGAAACTATCCGGATTTTATGGCATATTACTATTCAAAAATCCATTCACATTTCATCCATTGAAAAGTCATGGATAGAAATGGACAGTTTATCTTTGTTTAATGAAATAGACATAACATTGGATAAAATAGTCCAATGACCGCAAGATTTTGAGGATAGAAAGAAGATATCCATATATACATTTATGAAGAAGACACAAGCTCGTGATTCAGATGTCTATATTGTTAAATATGTGGGTCAAGTGGAGGGACAGATTTGGAATGCAAACAGTCCACTCCTTTGGCTATAAATACATCCCTCTCCTCTCCTTCCAAGAGGTTGGCATTTCAGGACTTAAGGAGGAGGTTTGGCATTACTAGAGCCTTTCCAAGGGCCTGGGAGGATATGATTTGATCTTGTTTTCTCAAGAGATACCTCTCCTCCTCTCTTTGTTTCCTTTTACTTTTTTGTTCTTCTTTGTTGTAATTTTGTATGTCCTTTCTTTTGTAATTCCTTTTTAATGCAAGTTTCTTCTTGAATATATCTTATTCTCATACACCTTCTATAGTATAATATTAATAGCCTTAAAATAGTTTGAATCAATTTAAATTATATTCCCTCGTTTTTCTTCCTCATTCAATTGAAATTCCATTTTGATTCTCAAAATCTTTCAGCTGTGTGTTTGACGCACCGCTCTTTTCTTATCCCTCCCTTTTTCTTATCTTCTTAATTCATCATCATAATCATTATAATAAGATTAATAATAATTCAAATGACTGAGTAAATATTCCATTAGGTTGAGTCATTATTTAGTTATGTTAAGTGATTGAGAGCTTTTTCTCGATGAGTATTCTTTGAATTAACATTGTGTATGATGGACTTATCATGTCATGGATTAATGACTTGTTTTGTTTAATGTGTGGTTTCTGTGGATTATTGGAACAAAAAATACACTACGATAAAAAATTAATGGTAATGATTAGAAACATAAGTTAATTTATGGCTTGGATTAAAACATTAACACTTGGGAATTCCGATCAAAATCATCATGTGACATGGGTGTTAATTTAATGCAATATAAAGCAAAGCTCAAGGATGTCACAAGCTTAACTACCTAATGATGAACTCTTTCCAATATTTATCAATTTGTTAAATCAAACATAATCCATAAATTATTTCATAAGCTCTGAAAACAAACCCCCAATCAGAATACAATCAATTAAAAAAAATCAACTATTTAGAAGTATCATCGCCAAGGATTCAACCCGAGTGATGTCATAAACATTAGCAGAGCACCGGAACTTTGACCGGTCGATAGGCGACAGTCGACCGCGTGTTTCAATTCCCCATCTTAACCATTCAAGTATACTTTTCATTTGATAATTAAAAATAATTTTTAAGAATATTATCTCAATCTATATATGAATCAAATACATCTTATCCATAACGATCATGGCTTATGTGAGAAAACATACAAAGGAAAACGAATCAGTTAGCACCCAAAACAATGGTACTATAGAAATATCATTAACAAAGAAATATTAGACGATCATATAGGATGTCATAATTATGTATCTGGTTTTTTTAAAATTTACTAATAGTGATTTCACCATTATACATGAGGTTAACCTACCATCTACTAAGGAAAAGTACACAGTATGGGGTTTTCATCTCACTTCTTATTCCCCTAAGATTCATGCAATATTTCCACTATTTCCTTTTGTGTGGTGTATATACTTCCCATGATTGTAATATTTGTGTAGTATAATTTAATTTATCAGTATTTACATCTTTATGATATGAATCTTCTTTCATGGGGTGTATGTTTTGTATGTTACGAAATCAGTAAGTGAATTTCTAATTTCGATTTTCACTCATTAGGTTTTATGCAAACTTCATTGATTATTTTACACCAATATTTTGTTGAAAATAAATATTTATATATTTATATAGAAACTTCTTCTCCCCATTATGTGGATATACTTTTTATGCACATAATAACTCCATATAAGAAATTTAAACTCATTGATATGAACATTATAAGAGCAATCTTAACTCAATTTTCATTCCTTGTGTTAAACATCCAAGTCCTTGGTGTAGTTTTTACAAGAATCTGTGTGAATGTCCTCTGATTACTTTACACTGAATAAACAATAATATTAAGTGTATTTATATTTTTCACACATAAATATATCTTTGATTTATTCTTATGCTAAAAATAAAGTGTTTATAAGGAATTTCATCTCAATTTACATTCCATTGAGACTTCTTTGTTATTATGAACCAAGTCACTTTTATATGGTGTACATACTGCACATTAACATAGTATGTCAGAAATATCTTTATTCTCATGACATTATAATGATTTTATTACCTCAATTATTTTTATTCTAGCATCTCTCAGTTGGTTAGGAGCATTAACTAAAATAATATTTTAAATGTTTTAAAGATTTATTCTTTTAAATCATTCTCCTTAATGTCCATGTTTTAAAAATCATGTTAAAGAGTTATTTATATGTACATAAATGTTTTAAAATCAGTATTCCTTTTAAAATTTTAAAAGAGGTATGGGACACTTTGATTCAAAAATCTATTTTTAACAGCATCTGGACAAATTGTGTGGATTTTAAATGTTTTCAAGAAAAAGGGGATATTTCTGTCAAATACATTCACTAATTATATTAATATATGGAAATACCCTTCATTATTCTTGATTGTGGTAGATTTATTATAATACAATATTCCATATTGCACTGAAGGATTTATTTTTTACATTGTATGTACTATATTTATACCATTAATGGTTTGTGGTAAAAATATTAGCATTCCTTATGAAATTTTTAATATCAATGTTTTTGTTATGTTTCAACCTTGTCATATCAAGAATGCATTGGATATAGTAAGTGACAGGTGGAGCCCTCTATATCATCTTGATGCATTGGTAGGTCTCATGAGAAAAACTAGTGTCTTGGCACAAGGACTTGAAAAATTATTATTTGAAGTCTTGGCATGAGGCCTTCACATTGTGGTTATGATGTTCGACATTATGCATTCCATCATTATGAATATAGATAATGAAATAACATGTTATTGTAAGGCTAGTAGAATGTAAATATGAATAAGTAAATGGAAATATTTGATTTATATTTTCTATATTATTAGGATGTTTATGTTCAGTTGTATTTTTTTACTCTTATACATTGCGTAAAATTTTAATGATTATTTATGATAGTTTCTGATATATTGTTATCCTTACAGAGCATTTATGATCTCCCCTTTCATATGATTTATTTTTCCTTGGATGTGAAGAATTATTTTATGAAAGACCTACAGAAATATTCTAAGAGATAAGAGTGTGTTAAAAGGAGAAATAATTTAGTATTTTTTATATTTTAAAATGTAATCTAAAACATATGTATGTATCTAGTACATCCAAGGCTACTAAACTGATCGGCCTTTCGGGACATAATTTTTTGTGATCATACCAATGTTATGTAATAATGCACCAGCTCTAGGTAACATGGGTTAGGGAATTATAGTTGGTATTAGAGAAGATTAGTACAAACATTGGAACCAAGATTCAGAAAAAAAAACCTTATCAGAGAACAATACCCTAAGATTGAATTTTAGGATTAGTATAGAAGAACATTCTAGAATATTGGTAATGTAGATATTTTTGTAATGTTCCATGTAATAAATCCCTATGTTGATATGATCATGTAGAGGCAGCTCTGGTATAGATGTATCTAAGGGTAAAACACGAAAACATTGTTATGAGAGAGACTCAAACGGGAGCGGGTGCCCAACAACGGGCCTTGTGGCATTCTTTGTTATGAAAATCCTAAGGAATATGCTTAGGGTAATTCACATTTTCTTTACAAAACTGATTTGATGGATTTTAATATAAGATGAGAATAAATAACCTTGGATAATACTAAGGTGTTTTAGATTGAATATAATGTGTCATGATATTCTCTAAATGATTTTAGGAATATTGTTACTCATATTATACTTTCTTTTTTTAGTCAATTGATGGATTCAATAGAAGTCATAGAAGCATAGAAATTGATGAACAAGAAGGATTTTAGGGTGGAAATGAGAAATTTAATGGAATGTTGATAGGTTTAAATGATATTGTGTTCATGTCGAAGCAGGTTTTTAAAAATATGATTGAAAATAATTACATTAACCAACTCCCAAACTCAACCAACAAGAGAAATACGGAGAATGCTAAGAGATCCAGCAGTGGAGACCATAGAGAAAAGAAAGATCAATTTCCATCATGCCGGAATTGTTGAAGAATACACCCAGGAACATGTCTCAATGGAACAAATAAATGTTTTTGTGTGGGAAATAAGGATTTAAAGTAAATAATTACTAAGGAAAAATGAAGAGTAAGAAGGAAGAAAATAAAACTAATCCTAAAAATCATTTTAAATTAATTTTTAGTAAATTTAGGGGACTGAGGCATTACCCGAGTCAATGACCTATTCTATAGGACAACCCACGGGTCATGGAAGAACATATGTGGAAATAAATGGATGGAGATATGTTTATAATAATTAATTCTCTTTAATTATGGGATTACATTGGAGAGCCTTTCCCTTGTATGTGTAACCCTGCAGTTTTTTATGTGAAAATGCTATTTGAGGAGGAATTATCATTTCTTTGTGGATATAGTTATAAAGAACCATTAGGGTTTATATTATCCTTGAATTTAAAGAAATTATAGGTTATTAATTTTTGGGATGAAAATGTGAAGAATGAGATAACATTAATGGTTAAATTATGTTATGGTTATTTTTAGGAATTTATCTCATTTTGGGAATGTTAGAAAATATAGTTTACAAAGAAGGACAATACACAGGCCGTGTAACAACCCATTGTGTCGAACAAAGCTGTGAGAATTGAACCCATAACCAAAGTACGACTGAGATTTATCACCTACCACGGGACTACGTGAAGTCACTGGTTATTGTGACTAATTCTTTTTAGTTAATTTATATTATTGATCAAATAATAAATTGATTTGGGATATTATGTTTTATCAAATGTATATCCTTAGTATAAGAAAATGATTTTGTGATTATGTTATAAATGTAATTTTTGAAGATGTTCTCTATGTTGGGAACACTATATACCTAAGGGAAATATAATACTATGGGATTTAATTTTCGGAGTTATGGTGGATTTTTAAATTTAACGAATCTATATTTATAATAGAGATTCATGTTATTAATGGAAATGATTATCCAATAATAGAGAATATGTGATTTAGTTAGTTACACATCAGAATGATACTTTTAGTGTAGTTGATGTTATTTGAAGATAAATGCTAAGATTTACTATGAACAACTATGTGATTAAATTCTTCTGTGTTCTGGGATTCAATCCTTGTTTGGATTATATTGAAGATATTAAAGGAAAATTGTTTATTGAATGGCCTTTATTCAAGTTTGTGTATTGCGTGATTAATTTAATGAATTAAGATTAGTAATTCATTCTATAATTCTTAATCCATTTTTTGGATTATCTGATCTTTTACGATCCATTTTGGTTGGGTAAATCTCTAATGACAATGGAAATACATAACTCTTTCTTTGTGGATTATGTGATTCTCTAGAAGTTGATTCTAGTGCATCATGTGTGACCAAGTCATCTTGAATACTCATCATTGGGTGAAAAGATGAGTTAGTGGTAGAAATTTATTAAAGGATGGAACTTTACATGAAAATTAATTATATCACTTAATGTTATTAGTCAATCTAAAAAATAAATTCTCAGCATTATGAAATGGATGTTAAAACAAAAAATGTTATCTGTTAACTTTTCCTACTGAGAAACAAATGATTATTTAACCCATCACAGTTTGGTCGTTTTCATGTTGTTAACATTCTCCTGATCAAGTTTTCTATCACTCACCATCATAACATGAAACTTATTTTATCTTCTATATCCTTTTTTCCTATATGGAATCCTAGAATGGGTTATCTTGGGTGACCTTTATACTTATCATTATTTCTATTAAAGTTACAGTTTTATTGAATCTTTTTTCATTGTGGGATATTCAATTAGGTTTCCAAGCCTTGTTTTAATATTGTGAAGACACAATGACCAAATGGTTGGACAAATGTAACACCATAATATTTCATAGTATGTTATTTTCATTAAAGTAATTCAATAGCTTGTGGTACATGCAATACTGAGTTCGAGCGTAACCCCGACATTCCAAACTAGCCGTTCAAAAAGTGGTTATGAATAGTATTAACTGCATTTTGAATTTTACATACATTATATAATTCTAACATCGAAATTATGTGTTTTATAGACCTAAAATAATAAAAAGGTTCAATTTTTCCGATAAATGTTGTATTTTAAAAAAATGCATTTTTACCGCCTTTTCTTGATGAACCATTTATAAATCCAATATTTGACACTTTTATAATTTCATTTTGACAAAATAAACTTCTTCTATGGAAGTGGGACATAAAATATTTGTTTCGATAAATTTTTAGTGGTTTTCGGATAACTTTTATATTTAGATGAATTGTGAAAAATATTAAATTTTAATGGAAAACAAAAATTTTAATCAAATTAATTTAAAATGTTAAATTATACATTTGAATGTTTTTGAAGTATAACTAGATTATATTTTTGATATTTAATCCAATTTAGGTCATTATAATTAATTTTCATTTTAATTATACATAATCATATATCAATATTTTAATAGTTTTTACTTCTCCAAAACCATCTTTTTAGTTTTGACAACGAGAATATTTCTTAAAATTAATTAATAAAAATTCTATTTTTTTAATTTAGTAAAATATACATAATTTTTTAATTTGTAATATAAAAATTTTCATTGGGTGAATTTATGGTATTTTTCTAAAAACATTCAATTTTTGATGAATAGTGAAAAACACTACATTATTTTTTAGAACTGACTTTGTTTAAAATAAATATTTTTAATTTAAATTAATTTTAATGTCAAAATAGATACATAATACCTTTTTTACTCCAATGGTATTCATTGAAGTCATTTTATATTAAGACTAGATTTATAAAATTTTATTGAAATTTTTACCATTTTTAACCACCTTATAGGTACATTTGCAAATTTGCATAAAACGTAATTTTACCGCTTTTGTGAATTGAATATAAAAAGTACGAGAGAAATTGTTGGAACCAGTAAGTAAAATGTGGTTCAATTGGAAGAAAATAATTTTTTTCGGTGTAGTATCTTTTGAATATTTTTTCCATGGTTAAAAGTAAATAGCATAATTAAAGGTAAAAATGATATTATAATTACACTAACACATGTCCTAACTCTTTTGGATAAGTTTATTTCCACCATAATAAACCTTAAGTCAAAAATATAATCCTTTTTTATCCACTTGGATTAGATTTGGACATTTTTATTTTTTATTTAATGAAGAGTTAAAAGTTATAAATTCAAATGTTAATAACTAAAACATTTTTAATATTGGGTTATACATATGATAAATTAGACTATAAATTTTCATCTAAAATCTAAAAATATTTCCTTCGTCATGGAATTTTATTGATAAACTTTAGACCTTAAATAATTAAATTTATTTATGACACAAAGATGATTAAGTAACTTCCTTATTAATGAAGGAATAAAATAAATAATGTTGTAAATATTAAATTAAATTTAAATTGATAATTCTGATTCCATCCATCAATTTCATAGGTTAATTTGACATGTTAGAGTTGATTCTATGTAATTGTTTCAAATAAATCAGATGGTTATACGAAAAAGTGTTAAAATTGACATAAATGAGTTTTTAAAACAACTTTTATTTTATTAAATTATTTAACAGTCCTAAAAATATAAGTTTCAGATAAAGGAATTATATAATTATATATATTTAATTGATGAACCAATTTAGGTTTTATTTTCATTTTATAGTATGTTTATTTACCATGTAATATGATAATTCAAGAAGACATGGTATAAGTAAAAGTATTTTACAAAGAGTTAAATCTAAACGATAAGATTAATATGGTGACATAAACATGTATAAAACATATTGGTTGATATGTTTTTGACCAATCCACACCTTACCCTAAAAATATCTCTATTAAGAGCTATTTGAAACCGAAAATGTTATCATAATAAAATTATATTTCAATATTTTCCTAAAGCGCCTCTCACCTCTCTTATAAAATGGTACTTCCACTTCTCTCAAATTCGCACCTCCAATGACATTTACCTTGGAAAAACCATGCTCAAAGCTCTTCCCAACTACACACAATTAATCCTAGAGGCCTTGCATTGATTTGAATTCAATCCTATGGAGCCCTTTTTTCAAATCAAAAGGAAGGAACGAAGGAAGAGGTAATTAAAAAATTGCCTCTTTCAAAGGATTGTTCTTCTTTCACTTCCACATTTATTGTTGTTTCCATACTAAATGGTATCCCCTTTACCTTATACATGTTTAGATGTTATTATAAATATGGTAGAACCATATTCATTATTCTATCCATCCTATTAATGAAAAAGTCACCATATATGTGTATGTACAGCTTACCGACTCCAAATCGTGGTGTAGTTTGTTATTCCACACTTCATTATTTGGATGGGAATAATTATGAGTATAAACGATTTAAATAATAAATATAAATTTTAATTATTCTATATATTTCATATAACATCCAATTACATATGATTTCACCACTAATATAATGATATTGTCGCTCATGTGTACATACTGCAAACTGTCTCCAAGATGCGATGAGATTTCATTCCCCATCACAACCATTCAAGAATAATTTTCAATTGATAATTAAAAATAATGTTTAAGAACTCAATATTATTTTGGATATAAATAAAATACATCTGATCCATAAAAAACATGTCTTGCATAACAAAATATATAAATGAAAATGAATCAATGAACACCCAAAACAATAAAACTACTAAAATATCATTAGCAATGCAATATTAGAAGTTCGTATATTTTATCATATATTTGTTATTGGTTGTTGAATAATTTAATTACAGTTATTACAACATTATACAGGGGGTTAATCTACCATCGACAAAGGAAATGTACATGGTTGGGGGTTTTCATCTCACTTACTATTCCCGTGAGATTCATCCAATATTGCCACTATTTCCATTTTGTGGTGTATGTACTTCCCATGATTGTATTATTTGTGTAATATAAATTAAATTATGGGTATTTACATATATATTGTATGATACTTATTTCATGGGGTGTATGTATCATAATTTAACAAATAACTAAGTGAATTTCAAATTTCGACTTCCACTCATGTGGTTTTATGAAAACTTCATTGATTATTTAACTCCAAGATTATGTGTTATATCATAATTTATTTATTTATGTTGTAATTTACACTCCCATTTGTGTATATATACTTTTTATAATCATAATCACTCTATTGAAAAATTCTCAAGTCATCGATTTGAGCTTTATAAGAGTAATATTAACTCAATTTCCATTCATTGAATTAAACATCCAACTCATTGGTGTTGTTTTTACTAGAATCAATGGGAATCTATTCTGATTGATTTAAACTGAATAAACAATCATATTGAGTGTATTTATATTTTTAACACAGAATTATGTCATTGATTTAACCTTAACCTAAGGATACAATGTTTATAATGGATTTCATCTCAATTTATATTCCTTTGAGACATCTTTGTTGTTATGCAGAAATTCACATTTTTATAGTGTACATACTATATTTTTACATATTATATCATGAATCCATTTACTCTCATGATTTTATAATTTATTTATCACATAAATTATTCGCATTCAAGTTTCTCTCATTTGGTTTGGAAATCAATCTAAAATATTATTTTAAATGTTTTAAAGATTTATTCTTCTAAATCTATCCCATTAATGTCCATGTTTTAAAAATGGTGTTAAGGATCTTTTTATATGCACATGAATGTTTTAAAATTATAATTACTTTTAGATGATTCAAATTGGTATGGGTCAGTTGGATTCAAAACTCTATTTTTAACAGATTCTTGATAAACAGTGAGGCATTTTAATATTTTCAAGAAAAATCGGATATTTCTCTGAATTAATTTTAATGATTATTATAATCTATGTCAATATAATTAATTATTCTTGATTGAGGTTGATTTATTATGATAGAAATTCCATATTGTTTTAATGAGTTATGTTTGACCATGAATGTGCTATTTTAATACCATTTATTTTTTGTTGTTAAAATGATAACATTTCGTATCCTTTCCTAAATATGAATGTTTATGTTATGTTTTAACTTTTTCATATAAGGAATTAATTGGACATAGAAAGTGACAGGTGGATCCTACTATAGCTCTTTGATGCATCTATTGGTCGCATGACACAAACAAGTGTCTTGTCACAAGGAATTAAAAAAATCTTATTTATAGTCTTGGCACGAAGCTGTGCCTATCTAGTTATGAGGTCCGACATTATGAATTCTATCTTTAAAAAATTAGCTATTGATATTACATGTGATTATTTGACTAGTAGAATATACTTTTGAATAATTAAATGGAATTATTTGATTTAGATTTTCCATATTATGCTGAGAATTAATTTTAAAAGGCTTCTGTTTTAGTCTTACACACTGCCTTAAATGTTTGTGCTGATTTATTATAGTTTCTCCTATATAGTTATACTTACTAAGCATTTGAGCTTACCCCTTGATTATGTTTTATTTTTACTAGTCTGCGAATAAGTGTATTATAATTGACATGAAGGAACAGGATAAGGGATATGGGTGTGTTAAAATCAGACACAATGTTGATGTTTTTCCATTTTATTATTTAATATAAAACTTGTGTGTGTATCTAGTATATCCAAGGCTACAAAACTGATCAGTCTTTTGAGACATGGTCCCTTGTGATCATGACAATTCTATGTAACAATTCACCAACACTGGGTAACTAGGGTTAGGTTGTTACACTAGATTACCTTTTTATCATAAAACCATTATAGGAATGATTTTTGTTTAAATCAATATAGTTTCTGTAAAGAAGAGGTATAATTCTTAACCACACATCTTCATTTTATTACTTCCTCTAACTCCTCAAAATATTCTAAAAACATTATAAAATAATAACAACCATATCTTATAAATATTTAAATTATATTATGTTAAATGAAAAACCTGTATTCGTCTCTTCTTACACAAATGGGAAATGAAACAATCGATTGTGTGTATAGTAGCGGATTACTGCCTCACAAACCGGTGTAACTCCTTTTCTATAATTATATCTCACATATTGATAAGATGGTAGATTTATTAGACATATATATATATATGATATTTATGAAATAATTATACTTAATTAATTATTTTATCATATATACCTTCTTACCTTATGATCCATTTCTAAAAATAATGTTGCTCGGGCATTTATGTGGACTACCGCCTCCCCAATGCGATGTAATTCATTTTAAATTTTATTTCTAAATAGATGTTAATGTGGATTTTTTTTAATGAATATATATTATTTAAATGATATATTAATTATTATTTAATTCTTAATAATTATTTATCCTTTTTCATTTCATTCATCAAAAAAATTAAAACATTGTTTATGTGTACGTACGGCCTACGGTATCCTAGAATGTTGTAATTCATTTTCTATCTAACATTTATGTATTATTATAAAAACATATATAATGAATATGTATTATATTTAGATATATTTAAACATTATTTATATGATTTATCCATGATCATAATACAATTATAGAAACAATAGAATAAAAACATATCTAAAAATTTAAGCAGTTCTTACAATAAATATTGTTTTTAACAAAAAAATGTTAATAAACAGGTGATAAAACACTATAATTAAATTATATAAGGTTTAATATATATTATTATGGTTATTTAATAGGTTTATAATAAATATATATTCATTATACAAGAGGTTTGAACACTTATGATAGAAATAGGAACTATGGTAAAGCATTTTCATTTCACTTTTATTTATTTGGGACACATGTCTTATACACCACATGTTTCTTTTGTGTGGGGGTATATACTCCCCAAGAATATATTTAATGAACATTAAAAATAATATTATGTTATTTACATATCTATATAAGTTTCCTTCATTCATAGGTCTTATGATTCAAAATTTATAGAAGTGGTAAGGGTTTTACAATTTCAATCGCATCGTTTATTTGTATTGTTTATGATTAATTTTTTAATGATTAAATATTATGATTTAACTCTCAATAAATTCATGAAATTTATTCTAAATTTTTTATTCATGAACTTTTCAGGTAATAGAATTGCTATCCTCTTTCTATTACTAAAAATTATTGGGAAACTTTGTTTTAGGAAAAGGTTAATTAATTTATCTCTTCGGTCATAAATAAATTTTCATCCATATATATTTTTTCTATAAATATTTTGAATAATTTTTTAAACATCATAAAAATTATTTACTAATGAAATTTTCAAAATGTTTGACTTTTTAAAAATTGGTTTAAATTTAATATTTGTATATTTTCCCAATGAAGAAATTTCCAACTTTTTACTAAAAATGTGAAATAAATATGTGTTTTAATATTCTCATCATGAATGAAATTTACCATTTTCATGATCACTAATTGGTTTTATAATTAATTAATTGGTTTACATGGTTATTTTAAAATGAAATTCCTTTACTAATATTCTATAAATTGTTCATTTTTTAAACATTTTTTTAATTTCAAAATGTTATTTTCCTCAAGAATGTTTTTAATGAGGTTTTTATGGTATTTATATTCCTAAATAACAACAACCATTATTTTACTTATTCTACATTTATAATATGTTGTAATGAGTCTATCATTATTATTTCAATGGATTTTTTATGATAAATTTGTTTGGGGATGTAATATTTTGATACGATTTTCTATGTTCCCCTACATAGTTTATGAGTATTTTAAATGATTTGGTAAATTATAAAAATTACATATACATTTTTTCAATATGAATTTATGTTTTTATTAGGATTATTGATTGAATAAATTATTAACATTTTATGTGATTGTTTTTAAATAATATTTTTTTTACTTTATTATGATTCCCCCATTCATATAATGAATTCTTTAAACATAGTAAGTGATGGGTTGGGCCCTCTATAGCCCCTCTATGCATCAGTTGGTCTCATGAGAAAAATTGGATTCGGTATTTGGCTGAAGTATTACCCATTTTTTAATGATCTCTTAGAAATATTCATTGATGGTATGGCTATGATGTCGATCATTATTAATTCCCTAATTATGAGATTATTGTTTGATGTCCACATGATTATTTGATTTGTTATTATATCAATGGATATGTTTCAAGATCATGGGATGATCATATTTTAATAATTCCGTATTATTATTCACTCTCAAGTTATTGATTAAATATCATGTTCTTCTTGTTATTTTCTATTCCATATTTATTAATGATTATATATTCATTATAGATTTTGTTGTACGCATAACCTTAAAAAGCATTTGAGATTACCCATTTATTATGTTTCCTCTCTCTAGGATACCAAGAAGTGTATTATGATTTATAATTATGGATATGACAAAGAAAATAATAGTGTTCTCAAAGGAATTATTATGTTGTATTTAATTTTTCTATTGTAATTTTAAATTCATGTATGCATCTAAATATCAAATACTACTAAAATCATTGGTATTTTTGGATACAATAACTTCTATCTAGAACCAATTTAATTAAGAAACTTCCACCTCTAGGTAACTAGGGTTGGGGTCATTATAGATAGTATTAGTGTATGTTTATTAGAAACCTTGGGAACTAGTTTTATGAAAACATAGATTATATAACAAAACCGTATGACAATCATTTAGAATAATTCTATGTATAGGATAACATAATAATGTTTTTGGTTAGGTTGTGAAACTTTATATTTCCTCAAATTATATGTATGTATGGATACTTCAAGTGGATGTCGCTCTAGTACAGATGTACCTATGGGTAATAACACTAAAAAACATGCATTGGTCTTTGACTTGGTTTTCTGATGGTGCATGACAGTGGGCCTTATTGAACACCATGTTTTACACTCCAATGTAATATTATTAAGATAATTTCCATTTTCCTTACAAACCATTATGAAGGATTTGAATTTATTTATGGAATGATAATATTCCCAAAGATACCAAGTTTATGATGTTGAGGTTGATTATATATATAAATATTTAATATATTTTATGTGTTTCGCTAGTCTTGATATTATAAATTATGATGAATAGTCATTATGATATAATATAATATGTTCCATTATTTATAAATGGTTACTAGTAGAAAGAAGGGGAATTGAATCAATATGCATAATTTATATAGGGATTTCCCTCCAGAGAAAAATAGTTCAGTTGGAGCTAGATCTAGACATAGATATGATAAATTATAACTATATTTGTTTGGATAAGTCATGGTTTTCCAAATAAACATGTCTATAGAGATCATAAAATTGATTTAAAATGTTGTTTAATAATGTTATATCACTTCATGTGTTAGAAACATATATCAATTAATGGGGATAAAAATGTATTTGTAGTTTAGAAATGCATTTGTTCCTAAGAGAATATATTTTTCTCTTTGGGAAGTAATGAAGGGGAGAAGGTTTTCATTATAGTTTATCATATCTATGGGGGTTTCATAAAAATTTTGATCATTAATTATAAATAATAAGGATAAATAAGAAATATAAAATATGGAGTAGATATATATTAACATAATCTTATTGGAAAAATATTTTCCATGTGAGCATTGAGATGATATGGAGGTACAATAATTGAGTTTAATACAAAAGGAAATGAAAAATTATTTTATGTATGAAGATAAATTTAAATTTCCAGTAAGGAATACAATAAACAATATATGTAATCAAGAGATAAGTATTTACCTTTTATTTTTTGGGGTAAACCAACACTTCGAAGGGAACTTCTCTCCCAAACATTACCAGCGTATGAGGACAAAATACCATGAGCTATCAAGACAAAGAAATAGTTCTCCCAGTGATATATATTTAAAGGAGATAAATATATTAAAAGGGAATCTAATACCTCTATAATGGAAAATATGGAAAAGGGGAATTAGGGAAGAATGAAATTTATTGATTATGATAAATTTTGAAAGAAACATTATGGAACATTTTTATTGTGAATTGGTGTTTACTTAAAGTTTAGAGGGAAATTAAACCATTCTTGTGATTAATAGGGAAATAAATAAGGATCCAATGTGAAATTATTCAACAATATAGAGATAGAAAACTATAAAATTTTATTCCCCACACATCAATGGAATTTTCCCTAGAAAATGAATAGGTAGGAAAGAAAATATTATTAGATTAGAATGGGTAAATGTAATGTCCCTAATGATGTGGTGGAAGGTATGTTATTCATATACTATAATATATATATAATTATTATTTTTTTGATTCTTGATCATAATACACCTTCTTCTCTTCCATGTTTTCCAAGAAAACTCTATATTTTCTTGTCACCTTATGAAGGGGGTAATCGAAAAAGAATCCTTGTGCAAGTCTCACCATAACAAGGATGTGTCAGTTAGTTCCAATAGTGACACATAAACATGACCTATTTTCAAACTTAATTATTATACATATTGTTAATATTTATATAATCCTTCATAATGAATGGTTTTCAAAATATTAAGGAACAAATTATTGTATAAAAAGGAAATTATGATTCATGAGGAAGATGTTAAATTTTTTATCTTTAAAGGGATACTTCATCATAAGATTCATTTATAGATCCACCCCCAATAAATCTTTTAAATGATATTCTTGGGTAATACAAATAAAAAAAATCTATAAAAGAAAAAATTTAATCTTTAAAATGTAATATGTAGATATTGTACATGAATACATTGATGTATTTCCTAGGTAATTACCTAGATATCCACTAGTGCATATAGTTGGGTTTTGCATTTAATTAATCCCTAATGCAAGACCAATATCAAATAATCCCTATAGAATGGACACTATGGAATCAGTGGAGTTGAATACAAAATAGAAGGAGTTCTTTGATAAGGTATTTATACAACCAAATGTCTCACCTTAGAAAGACCATGCAATTTGTATTAAAAATAATGATGGAATTATGATGATGTGAATTAATTATAGGGAAATAAACATCATTCTAATAAATATAGAGTATCCTCTACCACGCATTGATGACTTATTTTATCAAACTCATGGAGCATGATATTTTTCAACGACTTAACATCATTATAGGTATCATTATTTGAGATTAATGAAAAATAGAATCTATAGAGACCATTTTAATTAAGATATGGATATTATATTTAAATTCCCCAACCCTAGTATCTCAGATTTGGTGGTTACTTTATAACATTGGAATAAAAAACAATGAATTGAATCCCAAACGGTTGAATTGTTTAATAGTATTAGAAAAATAGATAAATACATGAAATAGTTTTTCATTTGAAAACATAAAATAATGCAATGTTTGTTCTATGATTACATCATTATTTCCACTAGAAAACCCCTACATATAAATCATAATATACATTTTGGAATCCTAATGATAGAAACATCAGAAATGGGTGTGATAAAATATTTGGTAAGGGTATGAATATAGTAGATGATATAACTAATAATCAAGCATAATCAATATAGAATGGTAAATAACTAACACATTTGTCCTCTAATCAATTACTTATGCATAATAAGTCATGAATAAACTATGATAATATAATTCCATATAAATAATCAAATGAGCTTGTAACATTTCCTTGGATATTTTAACTAGTCAAATATTCATATAAAATATAAATAACTAATATTTTTATAAGAAAATTAAAAAGGAAAAACATCCTAACAATATGATCAAGGTGTCGTTACAATATATATTACATAAATGGTGAATGGATCAGCCAAAAACCCAAGCTAGTTTTTATCATGATACCTACCAATTCATCAAGGGGATATAGAAAGCCCCAACCATCACATATGAAGTCCAATGAATTATTTATATGAAATGGATGAAACATCATCTAAAAATACATTCATGTTGAAGAACTAAAATATGAAATGTGAATACGTTCTATAACCAATAACCATAATCATAAACCATTCAATGTAAGATGGTGAATGATATCAAACTGGTATATCCCAATAAAACTGGTCATAAACTATCCAAATAAATAATAAGGATTATATCAATAAAGCATACCCACAAATGGATCATAATTATAATAAATGGTTTATGTTTTTGATGAATATAAATTCCATAAAAATTCCCTTACAAACTATATTGAAAAAATATTCCCTTTTAACTTTGAAAATAATTTTTAAAACAAAAAGTTCAAAAAATATAACTAATTTTCTCTAAAAATAATCATTGAAATTTATAATGTAAGATTTAAAATATTTTTTGATCATGATGGTGGTAAATTCCAAACACACCATTCACACTAAAACAAATAATTATTTTTCATTTTCGGTAAAAGCCAAATGGGAATTGTTTGGAAAATGAAAAAAAGATTCATTTTAAAGAAAATTTAATAAGTTAAATATGGGAAAAAATTTCATTAATAAATCATTTTCATTATTTTAAAAACAATTTTTAAAAATTTTTACAAAAACATGGTTTCGGAAGAAAAAGGATTTTCGACTGAAGATGGAAATGAACTATGATTCTATTGAATACATTTTCATTGAAATTTTAAGTACCAAGGAGATCAATATTGTAATATTATATTAAATAAACGTGAATAATAACTGGATAATAAAACAAACGGGTATTATTAGTTAATTATCAAATAATTTCTTTTTATGTAAATTTAAGAATAAACAATCTCGATTAAAAATTTATTGAAACACAAATCACCTTCCACTTTGGTTAGGTTTGAATCGTAAACCACATTAACGGGATAAGATAAAACTTATACATTTAATACTAGGAATATAAATACATTAATGATATAAAATACCAAAATGGGTAGTATATATTCCACACCAATGGAAGAAGTGGTTAATAGGACATATGTCTCATGGAGGAAAATGTGATGAGAGAAACCCTTCCCTTATGTCCAATTTCAATTGTAAGTGTTCAAAAAGTCTGTATTTAAAAATATATTTATTAAAAATCTATTAAATATCCATAAATATACATATAATATCATATATGATTTACATATTACCTTTTATGGCATGTTTATTATCAATTCCATGTTAAAATGACGTTTCGTGTAATAACATCATTGTTTTTCATGTATGTTTTGGCTTGGAAATTTCAATAATTTTACATTCATCCTAGTTCCATAATATACATAATGGGAAACATGATATAAATATCATATATTTTCATTATATAAGAATTTATGTTAAGTAAAAAAATCTATAGATCATAAATTGATTACACCATTTATTAATATGATATGTCGTACGTACACAAGAACGTTGTCTCCATTTCTATCGATGGGTGGAATGAAAGTAAAATAAATATTAATTCATCTTAAAAAATAATTAATATTTTATAAATATCATTTATATTAATTAAATCCATCCTTATTAACATTCATTTAAAAAATAAATAATTAAAATTCCACATCTCTAAGTGGATGCGCTTTTTTTTCACAACAGATTAAAATATTAGAATATGAAAGTGATATTTTATATTAATAAGTATAATAGGTCATAAATATCACATATATTAAAGAATTTTAATCTTACCAACTTCCATGTAAATCATAAGAAAAAAACGAATCACATCGCTTCTTGAGGCGGTAGTCCACTGTACACACGAGCGACATTATCATATCCCCCAAAGAATGGAAATTAAGAAGGTATATGTGTATAATAATTAGAATTATATAATAATATCATAAATATCATATTATAATGTTAAATGTTTCATTATATCATGCATTTAGAGGTTGATAGGAAAAGTGAATTTAATCTGTTTGTGAAGCAGTAGTCCATCGTCCACACGATCGACGGTTTCATTTCCCATTTGATGGAAGTTAATATGGACATATATTATTTCATTAAAGTAAGAAAATCTATTTATATATAACATCTTCATGTTATTATATTATCAGATTTGAATATTATTTTATAGAGGTGGAAATAGAAAAAAACAAATACACACATTTAAGAATGTTACCTCTTCTTTGAAGGCTCTTTATGTATATAACTAAAGCCTTATTTTGAGGGATTCATAATAAAAATAAAGAATGTTATATGTATTTAGGTTTTTCAGGAAGGTATTTGATTTCGTATTGGTTGAAAAAAACTGTTTTGGAATTGTGAATAGGGGAGGATAGGGTGGGCTTTTATAAGTGGTGGAGAAGGCAAAAATGCAATTTTTAAAAAAACAATGTGATTTCCAAGATTTTATCAATAAAAAAGCCACGAAAAATGTGTAATTATTTACCCTTAAAGGATGAACGGTACAAATATGGTCATTAAATGGGTTTTTTATAAATTTTATGTCTTTTTAAACAATATTTTCTAATTTTAACCCCTCAGTAAACTCATTTAAACCAAAATTATAGTAATTAATTTCTACTATTTTAACGATTTGTAAGGGTAAACAATTAAGTTCAGTTTATTAAATAAAAATTAATTAATTTTATTTTGAATACTGAGTCATTTATTTCAATTTAAATTCAAATTATTTCAAAAATTCAATTCAAAATTAAACCCATGGTTCTGTTGAAAAAATAGGTTTTCCAACGAAAAAAT
The DNA here is from genome assembly GCA_963277665.1 of Viscum album. Lineage (NCBI taxonomy): Eukaryota > Viridiplantae > Streptophyta > Magnoliopsida > Santalales > Viscaceae > Viscum > Viscum album. The sequence goes on along the minus strand of OY728122.1, from coordinate 99,312,870 downwards.
TTCCAAAGTGTAAAAAGTTTTTATATCATAATTCAATATTAAATTTATTAAAATTACTTAATTTTTTAAAATTTTAATATAATTGAAATAATTTTACATTAAAAATAATTTAAAAGGTAATTTATCCTTATAATAAATTTAAACAAAAAAAATTCAATTCTCAATAACTATTAGTATTTATAAACATTCATCAAAAATTTTATCTTTTCAGATAATTATAAAAAATTCAACCAAATTTAATTTAGATAGGTAGATTTCGATATTAACGTTTATTTTTAAAAATAATTTATATAAAATTTATTAAAATTAATTTTAATTTTTTTGCACAAACCCTGACTAAACTGCCTTTAAATATAAATATAGTTTCTTAGAAAAAAATTATTTTTCTTTCATATAGTTCTTATTTTATTACTAATAAATAGATAACCAATGAATTTATTTTAAACATGTGTAAAATATATATTTTTCAAAATTTATATAGTCTTATTTTTTCCATATGACATAATAGATAGGTTATAAGGGCCAGGCTTAAAAATAATATTTTTATAGAGTATCGGGTTTTATTATAACTCAGTGTTATGTGAATTGTAATCTATAAAATATATTTTCTTTATATAAAAATAAATATATCATAAATTATTTGGGTGTTATATTCTATTTTAAGATTTTTTATCATACATGATATACACCATGATATTCATCATTTAAATAATTAGGGACTTACATTCTACTCCCCTTAAAAAATCATGTCCTCATAATTTAATATTGATCAAAAAATTAGGGGTTTAAAATTTGAAAATAAATTTATTGGAAACCCACATTTTAGAAATGGTTAATAAAACATACTCTTGATATGAGAGAAAATAAATAAAACATAAAACAAAACTTGGTTTCTATGTAGGATAATATTGGTGGGAATTCATGATAAGGACATTAAAGTAAAGAGTAGATAAATTTAGATACTGTTAGAGACCATTGATTTTAAGAAAGTTAATTATCAATGGAATGTTAAGTAAATAAACACCATAAATATATGATGATTTAAAAGACCATTTGATTGATCAGATATGAAGGTAATATGATAACATTTTTTCATGATCATTTTCCTAAGGTTTGATAATTCATTTAATATCTAAGAATAAAAGGAATTATACTCACTTGATATCTTTCTATTTCATAATAAAAATTATATCCTTTGCTTCATCATCAAAAATATTCCACTTCACCACTTACTCTAAGAAATGAATATCAAAAACTAATTCTTTTTATTCCTAAAGCAGTAAAATTCACTTTTAATGAATTAGATGATCCATAAAATAGTGACACATATTTTTTCCTCTATCTAAATGTTTTCCAAAACCAATTTGTTTAGAAAAAGTTAAAAAATATAATACATTAATATCTAAACATCAATAGTAACCCTACTAAATCAAATTTAATATTTATTAAACAAATTTTCTAAGTAAAAATAATAACATATTAACAAAAACATCACATAGGCTAGAGATAGTCCGACACCATTGTCACCATTCTATTGTGGTTTCAAGTCCACACAATCATTTTGGATGTGATGGGTGTCCACTCATAAGGAAGGTTATCCTTTATCCAAAACATTTTTATGATAATTCCTATAATTTTCTAAAATTATAATAACCCACAATAACCTCAACATCAAATTTAAGATAATCCTTAAAGTATACAAAGACATTAATAAAAGCCACTTCATAATTATTATCAAAACATTGGGATCATATTAAGGGTTACCATCCCTCAATAATGTGTTTTTTGAGAATTATAAGTTTCCACTAAATCACTTTTCGTATTCATCGATTACTATTCAAAATATGATCTCAAATATTTAAAAAGTATTATGGTGCAATACTAATACATTTCAGAATTATTAAAACTAGAATGTCATTGATGAAATAATATTACAATATAATTCTTCAATCCAAACACAATCACATTAATCATTCCATTAAGTCATTAGTAATATCATAATATTAACCTTGAACCCTTAGCTTATTTTGAGGGGTATTCCCATGACACGTAGGGAATTAAAATTTTTAGTGCCCCAGCTATTTAATTTTTAATCACTACAAATTGTAAGATTATTTCATTGTCTTTTAATAATTTTCATAGCAACCTTTCTATCTATACTTTATAAAACTTGTTTTCCCTTCAACCAATTTCCATAGTGTTTCATTCTACAATTATCATCTGTTAGAAAACCCTTCTTTACCTTCTTCCCAATATCCGTCTATTTTTCTATCATCATTTTCGTCTCTTGAATCCATTTAAAGCCATAATTCTTGAATAATTATTTCTATGCCTTTATATTAAATGATATTATGTCCTCTTATGATGGGATGGTTTGGGTACCTAATTTCCTTCATAATATTTGCTTAATAACATCAAAGTAATAGTCAATATTGCTATTTGGATTACATTTGTATACAATATCATTCCTTGATAAACTTTTAAAGGTGAATTTATATTTATAAATATATTGTTCATCCTTTGGTCTCATACTCAAGATTAATCTCAACATATCCACTCATTACACAAATGGGATATTGTCTTTTCAGAAAATCACCGTAAAATACTTCCATTTCATATTGGTTATTTATTCATCATCCATAGTGTTTTGAATCAATGACAACCACTTATCTGCATTTATTTATATATGATAAACTACCATGAAACCCTACTCCCTTTCATCACATACAAAATTGAGAAGTATATTCTATACTGTACTTATCCATTTCTCTGGTAGAAATGGATTTTTTCCCTTTAAATGATGGAAATGTTTTATGAGTAAAGAGGTATAAGATTTTTACAACATGTGGAGGAATATATGGTTTCTCCATATGGGTATGGTTATATCTCATAAACAGACTTAGCTACTAAAATATTGTTATAATTTGAGAAATTACACTTATAGCTCTAGCATTGGATTCATTTTCATTCCTTGAAGGGAACCCCTATATAGGGTATGGGAATTTATACAGTTTCTAATCCTACCTGTGGTTTCCATTTCTAAACATTGTAATACTCTTAGTTAAATAATATCATTATGAAACATAATTCATAATCCCATATATAGGAAAAAACTTATAATATATGCAAAAAAAATTGCATGAATAATCTCATAGTTAAAAAATGGTTCCATTGGTTATGTTTTCAAATCATAAAACTTTTTTCAAATCCTTTATAATTGTTTGTAAAAAAATGTGAATTGTAAACAAAATAACCCCTGGGAGTGTAAAACTATGTGCCTATTAAAGAATATTGTCTTATTCCGGGTAATTCTTATGTCATGATTGGTATGCTTTTTTGGATTTTTAACCCCTAGGCACATATGTTCCAAAATGACATCAAATTTTATTATACAGACATGGATGTATTATTAAGAAAACCCACATAAATTCTACCTTATCAAAACATTAGGATATTCCTATATACTTATCCCGAATTTATGTCATATGGTTATATTCAATAATTATTTTTCCCTAAATAATATTCATAATGTTTATATTAAACATCCATTGATATAAAATTTAATGACCCAAACAATATTATCCCAAAGTCGGTGGTTACTTTATAACATTAGAATAAAATTCAAGGTACCACATTGTGAAGGACCAAATTGATTAGTAGTCTTAGTATACTAGATATATACTTTAATCTAATTATACAATACAAAAAATAAAATATAACATAGTATTTTTTGAGTGCATCACTATTTACTCTAGCATAACCCTTTATATCAATAATAATACACATATTTACATCATATAGAATAATGCATAAGAAATGAGTGATATCTACTAATTATTAAGGGTATTTGTATGGTGGAATGTATCATTAATTAATAACCATAGTCAATATGGAATGGTAAATAATTGAAAAACATTCCATTCCACCAATTACTTGAGAATAATACGATAATAACAAAAGATGAATAAATAGTGTCATATAAATAATCACATTAGATTAAAATATTTCCAAGGATATTATAACTAATAGAATAATAACATTGAATATAAATAACTAATATCATAAGGAGGTAATGCATAATGATGGAAATTATAATCATAGCATCAAGGCCTTCTTCTGAGACATCTTATATAAATGGGTAAGGTCTTAGCTAAAAACCCTAGTTAGTTTATTTTATGATTCTTACTGATGCATAGAGAGGATATAGAGGGCCCCAATTATAACATACTACGTCCAATTAAATCCTCATATGAATGTAGTGAAACATAATCAACAAAAACATTCATATTGAAAAACATTCCCATGAAATGTTAATATTTTCCCCAATCAATAAACTAATCATAAATCATTCAATGTAATATGGTGAATTGTATCAAAATAGTTAATATCAATGAAACTAATCATAAACCATATAGAAAAATAAGAATTATTATATCAATATAATATATCCCTAATGGATCATAAATATAATAACGGGTTTATGTCATTGATGAATAGATACTACAAAAAATCGATTAAAAATAATCTTGAGGAAAATATCATCTTCAATTTCAATATATTATTTAAAACTAATTGTAATAAAAATATATTGAAAATAATTTTCATTGAAATTATCCTTTTAAAAATAAAATGTATTCTTTAAAAAAATTGTTTTTCCTGAGAGTGAAATTTCATACATGACAAAACAAAGACTCCTTTCACATTTTCAGTAAAATCGAAACTGGACTTGTTTGGAAAATAACATGATGATTCCATACAAAAAAAATTGTAAAAATTAAAAAATGGGTATATATATATTTAATAAATCATTTGGATAATTTTAAAAAAAATTGAAAACTTTTTTGAAAACTTTTTTAGAAAACATGGTTTTGGAAAAAAACGATTTTTGACTAAAGAGAAAAATGAAGTTGGATTCTGTTAAAAACATCTTCTCAATAATTTTATTTAAAAAATAGAGGAATATTTTACTATTAATTGAAAACATCATGAATAAATATATAAAAATAAAAAGAAATGGGTTTATTATAAAATGAAAAAATAATTTCCTTCAATGGAGATTCAAGTATAAACTATTCCGATTGAAAATGATATTGAAACATAAATCACTTTACACATTGGAATCTTTTGAATCGAAATCCCCATAAAAATGATTAAATTCAAATGTAAAATTATATACCATGAATATAAATATATTCATGATATAAAATGTCATAATGTAATGTATATACACATCACCAAAGGAATAATTGGTGAATATGACATATGTTTCATAGAAGTAAAAGATAGATATGAAACCACAAATTTTGGTCTGATTTACATCATATTTGTTCGAACCACTGGTATAATAATTATAGGTTTATTATAAATATATTAAAAAATAAAATTATGTTTATCATTCAATATATCATATACTTATCAGCTTTTATGACATGTTTATTAAAAATACATTGTTAAACCCACATTTCGGGTAATAACAACTTTTTCTTTCAAGTATATATTGGTTTGATAAATTTGATGATTTTAATTTTAACACAGTTATATCGTATCCATAATATGTTCCATTATATTAATATAATATATATTCATTATGTTAGATCTTTCATCTGAATGGGTCAATAATGTTAGAATGATTTTGAATTTTCATTTACAAAATATGTCAAATTTTGGATCCAGACTCTGAATGAGATGATGAGAGTTTTAATGCCTCAATGTAATGTTTTTTTAGGAGAATTTATTCCCAGAAGTTAGATCAGGTGTTCAAATAAACTTTTGAGGCTTCATGTTATGTTTTGGGTTGTTTCAGTGTATTTTTTACAGGTGAAAAGTTTGGTGTAGATGGTTTAAGAGAAATTGTGTGACATGTTAATGCACAAGAGGGTTTTAGTACATTTTGAACTCGGAATGACTAATTTGAATGTTTTGAGAATGGTTTTTTGAAAACCATGGGATAAAAATTAGAATCCAATCATGGATGAGAAGGGTTTGAGGCATGGTGCATGGGCTATACCATGTTTTTGAAAAATTTTGATCCTTAATGTGGAGGGGAGTCAGTGATGACTACATGGTTAGTTCATGATTTTCCTAAACATTTACTATAATTATAAAGGCTATGGTTATTGGATAGTCAAATTTTATTAAACTTTGAAATTACCAAAATTCCCCCTAGAGTTTTTTATCTATTCCACCAAATTTCTCCCCTATTTGAGGCACATGAAGTACGGGTCCCCCAAACCCGTTTTTCTAATTCTCCACCTCGATTTTGGGATGTTTTTGTGCGGATTTATAGGAATTTTAGGTGAATTCACCTCTTTTAGGGGCCTCCTTTCCCCTTCCTCTTACTCTTATATAATTTTATAGCCCTCTAATTTTGGTTTTGTAGTATATTACACCATAAGATAGTGGATTAATCCATATCTATTAGGGATTTTGGTTGAATTGAAAAGAGGATATTTCAATATGAATTGTTCATGTCGTTGCATTGATTTTCATCATGGTATGTGGTTTCCATAAATTTTATTTGTTTTTCCATCATTTTTTTTATTATCCTTAGATAGTGTATAAACTCTTAGAGATTTTTCAGGATTAGTTTCATGAGTAAATTTTGGACCTCCGGTGGTTATATCTTGTAGTTCTGGGCAAGAGGTGATCCCCTAGTCTATTTTCTAGCATTATTCGGCATTGGGGTCTAACTACATAATTAATTATGGTGGTTATAATTAATTAATTTTGGTTTCCCAGCATTAGGTTAGTGGTTGGGTGTTTGAGACAAGAATAGTCAGGTTCTGGGGGGTTTTTATTGTTCTTGGATGCCTTGTCAAGGTCTCCATGCTTTGGAAATATTTTTGAGTGATTAAAAAATGAGGTATGTGGTCTAAGAGATTTACCCATAGTCTTGTAAATTATTCTGTATGTGTATGTTTTTTGTTCCTTAAATACCTTGTTTTGTATTTTGATTTCCATAGATTAAGTACTTTGTTGATCAAATTTGTAATTACACCTTATACCTCTCATAGATCACATTGGATCTCTTGTTGATTTTATGAACAAACCTATGGCCATCCGTTGGTGGTTATTTTTCTAGAAAATATTAAAATGAAATTTTAAAGGGTAAAGTAAGTTGGTTGCGAGCTTAATTGGGTTAAAATTGTTGGTTAGTTTGAATGAGCACTTAAGGGATATATGGTGGATATTGAAAACAAATTTCATTATAACATGATGGAAGGATGAATTGGAATTTTTTATGTACTGTATTTTTTGAAATTTATATGAGGACATGGAAATGTTTTAAAACACGTTCATGTTGTTTTGACCCTGTTTTTAGTGAAACTTGGGGAATGCTATGTTTTGATATTATTATTGTTTTTATATGAGGTTTTTCACTACAATTTGTTTATAAAAATGCTTTTATAATGGATTTGAAAATATTATTTGAAAAAAAAATTATTAATATTCTATGATATCTCTTGTGGTTCTTTAAATGGAATGAAGGTCATGGAACATTTTTTTTCTTAAAAGATAAAGACCCATGTTATGAATAGATTTTTCATAATATTTAATGGCATTTTGTGGTTTTAGTATTTTATGACGGGTGAAAGGGGTTGGGCCTTTCTAAATAATGATTTTAGTTTTAAAATCCCATTGCGACCTTAATTTGTATGAAATTATAGATGAGAATGAATTATTATAATGAACCCATGTTCATATATTATTAAAAAATCCATCTGTTTTTCAAATATTAATCTTTTTAAATTAATCCATTTTATTTCTGTAAATATGATTTCAAAACCACCCCCACTTTTTGTAATAGATTTTAAAAATACACACTTTAAGCATCCAATGATCCTTGTGATATAACCCGGGGTCCATCCTATACTATAAATAATATTTAAAAACACAATAAATTTTACATTTCATGACAACAAGTTCATTTTACAATTCATGGAGTGTGGGCCTATGAAATTGATGTTTCATTATTGATTTGGTTATGATGAAACTATTATGGTTGGGAGTGATATATTTATTATGGAGGCTATCCCCTTGTTATGGAATGGTCGTAGGATGTTATAATAGTCATGGATGTGTCATGGTGGAATTATTATTTCATTGAGACACTTTGAGTTGGTTGCAAAAATTATATTAGGAATTTTAGAAAAAAATAAAATGTTGGGGATAGATGGTTTGAGCATTGGCTTTGGTCTCAATGTTGTTATGAAGAATAGTTCATGGTTCTTGTGTTGATGGTATGTTGATAATACAGTATGGAAGGAAGATATTTTTTGGTTTGTGGTGAATCTATCTTTGGAACCAGAGAGGATATTTGGATGGGACTCTAGTGGGTGTGTTGCGATGGTCGTGGAATACCTCAGGGAGTGAAGGCATCATAATTATATGAGGTAACTATGTGCCAATTTTTAAGGAATATAATTTTTGAGGTGGGTTGGATGAGGATGTTCTAATGCTGATTAGTGTATAAAGTGGGTGTGATAAGATAAAGATCATACCCTTAGACATATAATACTGGTATAGCATGAAAATAATTGTTTTTATAATATTTTGGAAGTATTAATTGAATTGTTTAATGTAGAAGAATTTTTAAAAATTCCTATAAGGCCATAAAATTTGTTTTGAATTTATTTTTTGGTTTTGACCTAATTTTGGGGGAAAATGGTGGGAATCATTGTTTCAAAATGATTCTTTTTTTTTTGTAATGACGTGTTTACCACCAAAAAGTGTATAAAAAGATTTAAAATGGGTTATAATGATGATTTGAAATGAGAGTGTGCTTCCCTTTTTAGTGAAAATAATATTATGCTCTTGTGATGTTTAAAAGGAAAATGATTGGTTTGGGCCTTTTTGGTTTTTAAAATAAAACATCCTATATTATGAGCGGTGGTTTTCAAAATGTTTAACTAGGATGTTTGGTATTAGTATTTTATGAAATTTGAATGGGGTTTTGGAATTTTTAGGGATATATTTTGGGTTTGGAGGCCCATTATGACCTTGATTTTGATGAAATGATATACAGCATTAAACATTGATAAATGAATGGTGGTTCACCAATTATCGTAATATGTTTAAACGGATAAGCATGTTGAACATGAAGAAATATAATTGACTGACAATGTAATTGTTTTGGATGTTTGACATGGAATTACTCTTCCATGGTATAGGTGAAATACTTATTTTTGTGGTACCAATTGTATTATTTACACTTTAGAATATTGGACATGGAAATCCCCATCCACGGTTTAGGGAGGGAAAGAGGGATGCTCTAGGAACCCTGGTGCATCATAGTTTTCAGAGAATGGAATAATTCACTAGAATCCAAGGTTATGGACATGGAATTACATATAAGGTATTAGGATTATGGACATGGCACTGGTCATCTATAGTATTGTTTCTCGACTGATGCTTGAGGCACAACTAGTGTTATATATGATTGGGTCAATGGGATAAGGTGTTCTGAATAACTGTTTTGAGTGCCCGAATATATAATATATGGAACACTAAATTTATGTAATTGAGAAATTAATTCCCCATTGTGACTTAATTTTGTGACATCTTTGATATATGACATCGATTCTTGGCATGGTTTTAGTAGGTTTGGTTGATTGGGTGACCCAATGGAACCCGACACATAAAAATTCAATTGAAAAATTTTTAATGGTGAAACATGATTATTTGACTATATTATAAATTTAGTGCACATATAATTATCTACATACTCTGTTGTATAGACTGGAATTTATTTATACACTATTGGTGGTGTCTCACTGGGTTTTACACTCACCCAACGTGGGCCACCATTGCATATGGGTACATGGGTAGCTCTCACATATTTATTATAATAACATGTTGGGGTTATGGAATGTGATGTTTTTTTCATGGATGTGATGGATGTATTAGATGGTATCATGTTATTTTTAGATTCATGGATTAGTTGTTCTATAGGGATTTATGTACTTATTAGCAATTGTTCATTTAATGTATGGGTTTTTCCCATTGGGTTATCAGTGTTGTATGTATGACATGGTCGTTCCTGAATTTAATGTATTTAATTTTATTACAGCATGATCTTATTTAGGTGTATTTATTATTTCTTTTTTCTATTATGTGTGTGATATTTGGTTATTTACTTCTGGTTATCCACTATGATATGGTGGTAGAGTCACCTCAAATTACCACGTTCGACCCTTGTTTATTGTGTGTAACCTTTTCATAAGAGGATGCATGCTTGAGGTCCTATGGAGAACTAGATTGTGGAACCATTTTAGTGGCACCCAGACCATGATGTAACACATTATTTATATAATCAGAGTAATCCATAAAATCCAATGATATGAAACGGATTACACTATTCATTAAGATGGTAGTTCATACATTTGCATAAATGATGTTTTCATTTTTAGAGACTAATAGAATGAAAGTAAAATGAGAATTACTACAAATTTATAGAATAATTATTATGTAATATGTTTAATTTATATTAGTTAAATTAATCCTTATTATAATCCATGTAATAATTAAATTAAATACATCTCACAGCATTATGTTGATACAATTGTCCACACATGCTCATGAGAAGCATTATTTTTTTCTAATTTATTTGATGGTATGAAGTTATATGTGATATTATATATTAAGATGTATGTTTTGGTTATGAATATCACATATATTCTATAATTTTATCCTCACTTCCTTCCATGAAAATATTTAAGATAAAAAATCATATCGCCTCGCAAGGTGGTAGTCTGAGGTACATACGAGTGACATTATCGTACCCCAAATGAATGGAATGTAACAAGGTACATATGGTATAATAATTGTAACACCCCAGGTAAATAAAGAATATGAAATTTTTATATTTATCCCTATTTTTGAATAAAATGTCAATATTAATTTAAATGGAACGCTATGCTCGATGGCTTACCCAATACACAACAATGAGTTCCTATGAAATCTTACGTTGAACTCTAATAATAAAATAATATTAGTTTAAATGGTAGTTAACGCCTAACCGTTGTAATGGTGGTAATGAACATAACTAACTACAAAATGATTATATATGTTTGTCAAATATTTTTTACTATTTACAATAAATGTTAGAGGATTAAAAATGCGAATGAATCCATTTTTAAGCGTAAACATTCTAATATTCTTTAAAAGGTCGATTAATCGCCTTTTGATGGCGAACCACTTTTAAATACACTTTTTGAAAATTTTATGTGTTATATTTGAAAAAATAAAATTCTTCTTTAGAATCATTACATCAAAATTTACTTTGTGTAAATGTTTGGTATCTTTCAGAAAAAGTTCATTTTTTATTGAATAGTGAAAAATGTTGTATTTTAATTCAAAACCTCTTTTTAATCTAATTTATTTATATGATTAGATTATATTTTGAATTTTTTTTAAATTAAAATTAGAATATATTTTTACAAATTAATCCAATAGTGGTCGTTGGAATTAATTTTATCTTGAAATTGGACTTAAACTAGTGTCAATCTTTTGATACTAATGTTTCATAAAAACACGATATTTACTCAGACATCAAAAATTAATTATTAAATTAATTAATGTAACATATATGATTTTAATTTTTTAAAATATACATCATTTTTGAATTTGGAATATCAAATATATCTTAGGGTGAATTTTTGGTAATTTTCTGAAAAACATCAATTTTTTATGAATAGTGAAACCACTAAGTGGTAGTTAAAGAAACTGATTTTTTGTTTAAATGAAACTTTACCACTTCTGTGATTTGAATTTCAAAAATCCGACATACATGGTCGTCATTAAGAAGTAAAATTTGGTTCAATGGGATTAAAATAATTTTTTGGTGAATAGTAACTTTTAATTTTATTAGTCGCGATTAGAGGTAATTAGTGTAATTTAAGGTAAAAATAATGTTTTAATAATATGAAATGACCTAGACACATGTCCTACCCTCATTGTATGTGTCATGGCCGACCAAGACAATACATGGGTCAACATGGGGACCCCATGGAGCCACTTTGGTTGGAAAATTATATTAATACCTTTTTATTTAATGTTAAAATTAAAATGTCACAAACATGTGTTGTTTTACTAAAACAATTTTTATATAGGGTTATACAAGTCATATGTTTTACTAAAAAAATTCATTAGAAAGATAAAAAGATTTCCTACATCATGATATTTTTTTTATAATTTTTAGACACTAAATAAATTAAATTATTTATGACACCATGATGATGCAGTGACTACCTCATTATTTAACGATTTAAATAAAATGAAAAGATAATGTAAAATATAAGACCTAAACTTGTCAAAAACCTATTGGATGGGTGTATTTAGAAACCGTATCACCTTATCCTCTAAATACATCAATGTGGGACCTTTAAAATCCAAAAAACATTTGAAAATAAAGTAACATTTTGTAACTTTCCATGAGTTCCCCTCCTCTCCTCTTATAAAAGTCCCCCACATCTACCACCTTACACACACCTCTAAAGCCTTTTTCTCGGTCAAACCCAGCCCATTTCATCTCTCAATATCCCTATCTTCATCATTGAAGCCTCACTTTGGGCAGAATTCTTTCCAAGGAAGCCTTTGAGCTCAAATCAAAGGAAGTTATCCAATTTAAAGGTAATGTCTTCCCTTGTGTTCTTTTGTTTTATTTTGCTTGTCCAACCCCCTAAACTCTTTTTATTCTTTTATTTTATAACAACACAAGTATCCTTAAAATACTAGTATGTTTTTATGTGATGTATTAGAGCTAAAATTACACACACCTTCGTCTAATGGTTAAAGAACCTATTGTTTCTGTGGATGGCGACTTACTGCCTCACGAAACGATGATTGTTCAATATTCTTTTAACACCTTCAAAGGTGGCCATTAAGATGTCACTATATTTATATATGATATATAATATGTTTATGTTTTCCTTATGCTTCTGTATTTTTCATTTATGGCATACCTTTATGGCTTCCATTATGGGTATATGTGATATCTTCATTTTAGGAAGTGCGGACTACCGCCCCCTCAAAGTGATTTGATTCGTTAATACCATATGTGGTACGTATAAAGGATATATTTAATGATATTATATATGATACCATACTGGAATTAAAATACTATTATGTATCATTATGTTTTAATTACATTAAATATGAAATAGAAATGGAAGTAGCGTTCATGCGTACGTACGGCTTACCGTCTCCATGAAGGGTGCATTTCATTTCATACCTCTAAATGTTTTGTAAGATTATAAATTCATGAATCTACTGGATATATATGATATATATGATATCCAAATCATGAATACAATTCTTTATATAATGGATATTGTACCACATGAACAACCTGTAATTATAAAAAGTTTATTTTTGACTCAAGTACCAATGATCGTTGAAACGACCGTTATTAACTTAAATAATAACATAGTGTTCATGACATGGTAATAAGTGATATAAAAGGAATAATGAACTTGAAAAAAGTTCTTAAGGAATTATAAATTAACTCAAGTTTGTTATTCAGGAGATTAAAGAATGATCGATTCAAGTCGGACCCGAAGTAAGGGATCCTACCCCTCTCTTTCTTTTTAAGTACACTCTTTTATGTCATTCCTTTTAAGCTCATATTTATTATGATTGGGATGTTCTTTTATATTAATCCTACTGTAAATTTTATGTTCATATGATGAGAGACCCTATTGTTTCTCATCAGACCATTTTTTGGACGGTTTTAGTGGCGTTGTTAGGCTGCCGACTTTTCGTAAGGGATTTTTCATCTCACTTTTATTCCCGTGAAATTTATGCTAAGTTTGCCACTATTTCCTTTGAGTGGTGTATGTACTACCCATTATTATACACATTGTGTAGTATAATTTAATTTATTGGTATTTACATCTTCATTGTATGACCCTTCATCCATGTGGTGTACTTTTCGAAAGTTACCCAACTCGGTAAGGGGACCTTTCACCCTCCTCTTTTTAAAAGACTTCTTTTGTTATGTCTTTTAATTCACATTATATTATGTTGGGATATGTTCTTATATATCCTTATTTATGTAAATTTTATGTCCAAGTGATGAGTTACCCTTTATCTCTCTCATCAACCCTTTTTGTAAAATTTTATGTGACATCGTTAGGCTGTCGAATTTTACAAAGGGAACTTCTTAACCCAATTTCAATTTCTTTGGGTTCAACATGTAGTTATTGAATATGTCATCCTTTGAATTTGTGTGAATGACCTTTGATTGTTTTAAACTTAATATACACTTATATTGGGTGTATTTATATTTGTCACACATAATTATGAGATTGATTTATCCTTAATTTAAGGATACCTTCTTTATAATGGATTTCATCCCATTTTACATTTCTGTTGAGACTTCATTGTTGTTATGCACCAATTAACTCTTATATGGTGTGAATACTGTCCTTTGACATATTATATCATGAATCCATTTATTCTCATGATATTATAAAGTTCGGATTAAATGTTATTCCGCAATTATTTGTATTCAAGAGTCTCTCATTTTGTTAAAAACTCATTAACAAAAATATCATTTTAAATGTTTTAAAGATTCATTATTCTAAATATTTATCTTTAATGTCCATGTTTTCAAAATGTTTTTCATTATTTATTTATATGTACATTTATGTTATAATTCCATTAAAATCTTCAAAGTGGTATGGGACACTTTGATTCAAAAATCTATTTTAAATGATTTTTGGAAATGGATTGATTAATTCAATATATTAGAATTACTTATTGTGATTGAAAATGAAATTTTGTTATTGAAATGTTTATATTTTCAATATTTTATGTGTAATGATGGTACTTGGACATTTTACAGGTGGTTATGTGATAAACCATATGACGGGTGGTGTCGTGAATACCAGGACGGGTGGTTACGTTATAACCTCCAATGCATTGGGTATGGAAGTCGGTCGTATGGATATTCCATTAAGTATGTGTGGAAGTCAACCATATGGTTATTCCATTTAAGTATGTTTATGTCCCAAGTTACCTTTTTATGTTATGTGTTCTTTATATGGGTTTTATGGTTATCTTTGGGTTACAAAAGGGTAAGTAATGATCTTTTATTCATTGAAGAGTTTTTTTTACTACTTCGAAAAGGTGAAAGGTATTACTTTGATAAAGTATACATGGTTTACTTGTTTTGAAAAACTAACAATTTTCATTATTTGTGTATCCCTTAATGAGCTTTTTATGCTCATCCCAAGTTTTTGAAATGTTTTTCACAGGACTTAACGTGGAATATGGTCAAGGATGGGATCAAGGGAAAGTCATGCTACCTAAAACATGGAACTAGACATGTTTCATTTTAAGAGTTTTCTTTATGGAAACTTAGTAGAAGTTTCTACTTTGTAATCTTTTGATATGTAATAGTCATGTCCTAATTATCTAAAACTCTAAACCTGAAAATATCCTCAATGTAAATTATTCATTTAATTCAATATTAAGTAAGGTTTAAGGATGGGGCCTTATAGTTGGTATCAAAGGTCGGTTTAGATAACTTTAGAGGTTAGGGTATTCTTTAAGCATAAGTGACATTACCATAATGGTTAGGATTTCAGAAAGAGTCATAGTTTTTAGATAAAGTGAATGAGTAAGTATATCTTCCTCATTAGTATATGATGGTTTTGTTGATATACTCACACTGACATTTCTGTTTTTAGTGAATGGATGGATCTAGCAGGCACCAAAGTGACAATAGGTTTGAAGGAAACTATGGTGGTTCTCTGATTAAGAGACTGGATGAAATGGGGGATTCAATGAGGAAACTCGTGGTTGTTCTAAACCAACTATCAAGGAGTCGTGATCAACCACTTTAACCATGGTATGTTCTATAATGCATCATGTTCGAGATGACGAATCTATGTGGAAGTTCTGGTAATAATTATAAAGGTAACCATTAGGGTTTATATGATCCTTACTTTTGAGGTAATTATAGGTAATTATATGTTATGATGGAAAATGAAAGGCATGATATAAACTTGAGGTTAAAATATGTTATGATTATTTTTGAAGATTTTATCTCGTTTTGGGGAATGTTTTAAGAATTATATTGTTTTGGAAAAAGGACAACAAGCAGACCGTTTGACAACCCGTCGCGTTGGACAAAGCTGTGGGAATCGAACCCACAACCAAAGTGCGACTGGTATTTATCGCATACCACTGGACTACGTGAAGTCCCTGGTTAGTTTGACTAATTCTTTTTACTTATATGATTTTAGGAATCAAGAGTATGTTTATTTGGGGTTATCTATGGAAATGATTAACCTATCATGGATGATATGTGATTAGGTTAATTAATTTTCAATATGAGAATTTAAGAGAAACTGATGTTGTTTGGAGATAAATGTTATGATTTAACTTGGAAGACTATGTGACTAAATCCTTCAAATATTTGGGTTTTAATCTTAGTTTGTTTTACTTTAAAGAATTTTATGGACAAATTGTTTATCGAATGGTACTTGTTGAACTCTAGGTTTTGTTGGACAAATTTTGGAGATTCAGAATAGATTTCATTTTTATAAAGGATTATACTTTTGTGGATTATATGACCTCATACTAACAATTTTGGTTTTGGATTTTGTCTAAAGACATCGGAAGTATAAAGTTCTATTTTGTGGATTAGGTGATTCTCTAGAAGTTGATTATAGTGAACAAGTCTTCCAAAATACACGTCTTTTGGAGAAAATATGAGTTTGTGTAAAAAATATAATAAATGATGAAAGTCAACATGATAAGTAATTATGTTTCCTTATGAATAAATTCCTCAATAAAAATTAACGTAAAACAAAAATGTTGTCTATTAACTTTTCCTACTGGAGAATCGAATACCATTTAACCCATCACAAGTTTGTGATTTTTTTATGGTTAACTTTCTCCAAGACATGTTTACTATCACTCTCCCTCAGAACATGACCCTTTGTTTTTTCCTCCATGTCCATATTTTCATACATGGAATCCTAGTATGGGTTAACTTGGGTGACCTTTTTACTTCCCTTTATTTCTTTTAATGTGATATTTTAATTTACTCCTTTTCCGATGTGGGACTTTCAATGGAGTTTTCAAGCCCAATTTTGAAATTGCGAGGACGCAATTCCCAAAAGGGGGGAAGGATGTAACACCCTAGGTAAATAAAGAATATGAAATTTTTATATTTATCCCTATTTGTGAATAAAATTTCAATATTAATTTAAAGGGAATGCTATGCTCGATGTCTTACCAAATACACAACAACGAGTTCCTTTGAAATCTTACGTTGCACTCTAATAATAAAATAATATTATTTTAAGTGGTAGTTAACGCCTAACCGTTGTAATGGTGGGAATGGACAGACCTAACTACAAAATGATTATATATGTTTGTCAAATATTTTTTACTATTTACAATAAATGTTAGAGGATTAAAAATGCGAATGAATCCATTTTTAAGCGTAAACATTCTAATATTCTTTAAAATGTCGATTAACCGCATTTTGATGGAGAACCTATTTTAAATCCACTTTTTTACAATTTTATGTGTTATATTTGACAAAATAAAATTCTTCTTTAGAATCGGGACATCAAAATTTTCTTTGTGTAAATTTTTGTTATCTTTCCGATAAAGTTCATTTTTTAATGAATAGTGAAAAATGTTGTATTTTAATTCAAAACCTCTTTTTAATCTAATTTATTAATATTATTAGATTATATTTTTAATTGCTTTTAAAGTAAACTTATAATATATTTTCACCAATTAATCCAATAGTGGTCGTTGGAATTAATTTCATCTTGAAATTGGACTTAAACTAGTGTCAATCTTTTGATACTAATTGTTTCATAAAAACATGCTATTTGCTCTGACAGCGGGAATTAATTATTAAATTAATTAATGTAACTTATATGTTTTGATTTTTTTTAAAATAGACATCATTTTTGAATTCAGAATATCAAATATAGCCTAGGGTGAATTTTTGGTAATTTTCTGAAAAACATCAATTTTTGATGAATAGTGAAACCACTAAGTGGTAGTTAAAGAAACTGATTTTTCGTTTAAATGAAACTTTACCACTTCTGTGATTTGAATTTCAAAAATCCGACATACATGATTTTCATTAATAAGTAAAATGTGGTTCAATGGGATTAAAATAATATTTTGGTGAATAGTAACTTTTAAGTTTATTAATCGCGATTAGAGGTAATTTGTGTAATTTAAGGTAAAAATAATGTTTTAATAATATGAAATTACCTAGACACATGTCCTACCCTCATTGGATGTGTCATGACCGACCACGACAATACATGGGTCAACTTGGGGACCCCATGGAGCCACTTTGGTTGGAAAATGATATTAATACCTTTTTATTTAATGTTAAAATTAAAATGTCACAAACATGTGTTGTTTTAATAAAAAAAATTATATGAGGTTATACAAGTCATATTTTTGACTATAAACATTCATTATAAAGATAAAAATATTTCCTACATCATGATAGTTTTTTATAATTTTTAGACACTAAATAAATTAAATTATTTATGACACCATGATGATGCAGTGATTACCTCATTATTTAACGATTTCAATAAAATGAAAAGATAATGTAAATTATAAGACCTAAACTTGTCAAAAACCTATTGGATGGGTGTATTTCTAAACCTTATCACCTTATCCTTCAAATACATCAATTTTGGACCTTTAAAATCCGAAAAGCATTTGAAAATAAAGTAACATTTTGTATCTTTCCAAGAGTGACCCTCCTCTCCTCTTATAAAAGGCCCCCACATCTACCACCTTACACACACCTCTCAAGCCTTTGGCTTGGCCAACCCCGGCCCATTTCATCTCTCAATATCCCTATCTTCATCATTGAAGCCTCACTTTGGGGAGAATCCTTTCCAAGGAAGCCTTTGAGCGCAAATCAAAGGAAGTTATCCAATTTAAAGGTAATGTCTTCCCTTGTGATCTTTTGTTTTATTTTGCTTGTACAACCCCATAAACTCTTTTTATTCTTTTCTTTTGAAACGAAACAAGTATCCTCAATATACTAGTATGTTGTTATGTGAAGTATTCGATCTACACTTACACACACCTTCGTCTAATGGTTAAAGAACCTACTGTTTCTGTGGATGGCGAATTACTGCCTCACAAAATGATGATTGTTCAATATTCTTTTAACACCTTCAAAGGTAGCCATTAAGATGTCACTATATTTATATATGATATATAATATGTTTATATTTTCCTTATTCTTATGTATTTTTCATTTATGGCATACCTTTATGGCTTCCATTATGGGTATACGCGATATCTTCATTTTAGGAAGTGCAGACTACCGCCCACTCAAAGTGATTTGATTCGTTAATACCATATGTTTTACGGATAAAGGATATATTTAATGATATTATATATGATACCATACTGGAATTAAAATACTATTATGTATCATTATGTTTTAATTACATTAAATATGAAATAGAAATGGAAGTAGCGTTCATGCGTACGTACGGCTTACCGTCTCCATGAACGGTGCATTTCATTTCTTACCTCTAAATGTTATGTAATATTATAAATGCATGAATCTACTGGATATATATTATATATATGATATCCACATAATGAATAAAATTCTGGATATAATGGATATTTTACCACATGAACAACCGGTAATTATAAAAAGTTTATTTTTTACTCAAGTACCAATGATCCTTAAAACGACCATTATTAACTTAAATAATAACATAGTGTTCATGACATGGCAATAAGTGATACAAATGGAATAATGAACTTGAAAAAGGTTCTTAAGTAAGTATAAATTAACTCAAGTTTATTATTAATGATATTAAAGAACGATCAAGTCAAGTCGGACCCGAGGTAAGGGATCCTACCCCTCTCTTTCTTTTTAAGTACACTCTTTTATGTCATTCCTTTTAAGCTCATATTTCTTATGATTGGGATGTTATTTTATATTACTCATACTGTAATTTTTATTTTCATATGATGAGAGACCCTATTTTTTCGCTTCAAACCATTTTTTGGAAATTTTAAGTGGCGCTGTTAGGCTGCCGACTTTCGTAAGGGATTTTTCATCGCACTTTTATTCCCGTGAAATTTATGATAAGTTTGCCACTATTTCCTTTGAGTGGTGTATGTACTACCCATTATTATACACTTTGTTTAGTATAATTTCATTTATGGGTATTTACATATTCATTGTATGACCCTTCTTCCATGGGGTGTACTTTTCGAAAGTTACCCAACTCGGTAAGTGGACCTTTCACCCTCCTCTTTTTAAAAGACTTCTTTTGTTATGTCTTTAAATTCACATACTATTATGTTGTGATATGTTATTATATATCCTTATTTATGTAAATTTTATTTACAAGTGATGAGATACCCTTTATCTTTCTCCTCAACCCTTTTTTTAAAATTTTATGTGACGCCGTTAGGCTGTCGAATTTTACCAAGGGAACTTCTTAACCCAATTTCAATTTTTTTGGGTTCAACATGTAGTTATTGAATATGTCATCCTTTGAATATGTGTGAATGACATTTGATTGTTTTAAACTTAATATCCACTTATATTGGGTGTATTTATACTTTTCACACATAATTATGAGATTGATTTAACCTTAATTTAAGGATACCTTCTTTATAATGGATTTCATCCCATTTTACATTTCTGTTAAGACTTCATTGTTGTTATGCACCAATTCACTCTTATATGGTGTGTATACTGTCCTTTGACATATTATATCATGAATCCCTTTATTCTCACGAAGTTATAAAGTTCGGATTAAATGTTATTCCGCAATTATTTGTATTCAAGAGTCTCTCATTTTGTTAAAAACTCATTAACAAAAATATCATTTTAAATGTTTTAAAGATTCATTATTCTAAATCATTAACTTTAATGTCCATGTTTTCAAAATGGTTTTCAGTATTTATTTATATGGACATTAATGTTATAATTCCATTAAAAGCTTCAAAGTGGTATGGGACACTTTTATTCAAAAATCTCTTTTAAATGATTTTTGGAAATGGATTGATTAATTCAATATATTGGAATTACTTATTGTGATTGTAAATGAAATGTTGTTATTGAAATGTTTATATTTTCAATATTTTATGTGTAATGATGGTACTTGGACTTTTTACGGGTGGTTACGTGATAAACCATATGACGGGTGGTGTCGTGAATACCAGGACGGGTGGTTACGTTATAACCTCCAATGCATTGGGTATGGAAGTCGGCCGTATGGTTATTCCATTAATTATGTGTGGAAGTAGACCGTATGGTTATTCCATTTAAGTATGTTTATGTACCAAGTTACCTTTTTATGTTATGTTTTCTTTATATGGGTTTTATGGTAATCTTTTGGTTACAAAAGGGTAAGTAATGATCTTTTATTCATTGAAGAGTTTTTTTACTACTTTGAAAAGGTGAAAGGTATTACTTTGATAAAGTATACATGGTTTACTTGTTGTTTTAAAAAACTAATAGTTTTCATTATTTTTGTATCCCTTACTGAGCTTTTTATGCTCATCCCAAGTTTTTTAAATGTTTTTCACAGGACTTAATGCGGGATAGGGTCAACGATGGGATCAAGGGAAAGTCATGCTACCTAAAACATGGAACTAGACATGTTTCATTTGAAGAGTTTTTTTTATGGAAACTTAGTAGAAGTTTCTACTTTGTAATCTTTTGAGATGTAATAGTCATGTCCTAATTCTCTAAAACTCTAAACCTGAAAAGATCCTCAATGTGAATTATTCATTTAATTCAATATTAAGTAAGGTTTAAGGCTGGGGCCTTATAATAATTGCATAATTTAATATTTTCATAAATATAATATAATAAAATTAAATCCATAATTATATCCAGCCTTTAAAAGTTTTTATGGATAGTGAATTACATCGTTTCTTGAGGTCATAGTCTTTCGTACACACGATAAATGGTTTTTTTCCCATTTGATAGAAGTGGAGATGGATATAAGTTAATCCATTAAAATAATAACATATTATTAAATATTAGATACTATATTTTTTATATTATCAATTTTTATGATGTTTTTTAGTACCTAGAAGAATAAATTAAATAAATACGCACATTTAAGAATTTTACCTCTTCTTCGGAAAGCCTCATTAGGTTTATAAGTAAAGCCTTCATAGTAGGGATTTATAATAAAAATAAGGCATATAAGATGTGGTTTGGAAATAATGAATTTATCTTTTAAGTTATTGGATGAAATAAATGGTTTTGGATGTGTGAAGAGTGCAGGAGAGTGGGTGGCCTCTAATAATTGGGGGAGAGGACCCAGATGGAATTTTTGAAAAGATAAAGTGATACCCTTGTTTTTTTCATTATCCAACCCTCAAAAACATATACTTATTGACCATTAGAGGTTATAATGTCAATATTTATCTATTAATTGGGTTTTCAAACAAATTTAAGTCATTTTAACACTTATATATTTCGAAAAAACACTACTAAACACATTTTTAACTTAACTACAGTTATTAATTTGTACTATCGTTAGTATTAATTATGGAAAAAATTAATATTACCATATCAGGTATGATTAATTATGAATATCAAAAATATTTAAACCATTTTTCAAAATTTAGTTCATATAATTAGTATATTTCAATTTAAAATTGAACCCTAAGACTGGTCGAAAAAATGGGTTTCCAAACAAAACCATTCAAATGTATAAAAACTTAATATCATAATTCCATATGAAATTTATTAATGTGATCAAAATTAGTAAAATAGTAATATAAATTATCTAATATTACTTTAAAACAAATTTAGAATATAATTTATCCTTGTAAATCATCTAAATGTAAATTTCGCTTTCAATAAAAATCAGTATTTTTCATTATTCATCAATCATTACATTATTCTAGAAAGTTCTCAGCAAATAACACAATGATAAATTTTAAATTTAGATTTAAAAATATATGTTTATTCTTTAAAAAAAATTATAAATGTGGTGAAAAATAATTTTAAATTATGTGCTCAAAGTGTGACTAAACCGCCATTATAAAAATATAGTTTTTTTTAAATATCTCTTTTTTATTCAAATAGTTATTATTTTATTTCTAATAAATATATTACAATTGAATTTATTTTATAAAAGTGTAAACCATATTATTTTCAGAATTTATGTTTTCTTATTCATACCATCGAACTTAATAGATAAGTTATAAAGATCATGTTTAAATAATAATATTTTAATAGAGTATAATGTTTTATTCAAACCTGGTGTTTCAGGTAATGCATGATATCAAAACGATTGAATTTATTTTAAAAAATATATCATAAATTTTTTATGTGTTATATTCTCTTGTAATTTTGCTGTTGTGTGTCATACATTCTATTAAACATGATGTTCCACTTTAAAAAACATGTGGCGTTACATTTTGAATTTTGAGTAATTCCATTGGGATTGACTGATTCACCATCAATATTCATGGATCTAATGAATTGATTATTTGAGGAATATCATGATAATATTATTATGGTATTTAATTATTTTATTTTTTTGTAATCTAATATTTTTTAGGACCATGAAAATCACTTTTGGTTCATTAATGATTATCTAGAATGAAAAGTGTTGTATTGGGCCAATAATGCATCCACTGAGGTAGATCATGGCTCATCCCGACCTGTGATGAAAGATAAGGTGAATCAGAACAACCCAAATGTTTCTCAAGTATTTAGTAGAATGATGAAAGACTGGGCCAAACCATCATCATGCATTGAGTTGATCGATAATGGAAATGGGAGTGGGAGGGAAGACAGAGTGGTTCTACAAGATGCGAACAGAGTGTAAATTCAGGAGGATGTGACTAAAGCTGTGGGAGTGAAAATGGAAGATCAAGGGATTTAATGTCTTTGAGAGTTTGTTATGGGGTTCGGGGGTACCAGTGCAATAGATAATCTGAGGATTCCTTCTTATGAAAAAGTTTCTAGGGAATACAAGGGTCTGGAGGTAATAGAAAAAATAGAGATTAACATGTAGATGTCGGGAGCATCAGGTGCACCAGGAGCACGGAGTGATCTGGGGAAGTGGATGAGGGGTGGGGGAAGAGCTAATCAAAATCTGAACCTACACTTGATTAACATCAGAAATAGGTTTGATATCCTGGGATCAGACGCTATTTATCAGGTCTCCAATGGGGAGGACTTCCCCTCAAGGATGGAGTCTATGAAGTGGAAATAGATGGCCTTCCCTCAGAGGAATGTGCACAATGAGGATCCAGAAGAGGGCTCCACAACCCATGGTGGAAGAAAGGATAGACTAAAAATAGGGATCCAGGTAGCTGCATTATGCATAAGAGGAGAAATTCTAAATTCCAGATGGATTACTCATATCTCCCAAATCCTATAGAGACTAGATCATCTAAAAAGGGGGGAATAGAGTAGTTAAGGGAGAGACTTTTAGAAAAGAAAAGGAGAAGGAGTTTTACATAGTTTTTGGATCTAGATCGGCTAAAGATCCTAGGCTAGAGAAGAAATGACAAGATATAAAGGATGATGCAATGGTAGAGAAGCCTTGGAACTAGGATGTCTTGGTGTTTTGTGATTCCCCTCTTGTGCCTCAAGAGGGTAAGCATGCTGATGAAGGAGAATCAGTTGTTATTGCGGCTGGAACGGTGTAGAATACTATAGCATAGGCCATGGAGAAGCCATGTGACCTTTTTAGGAACTCTAAGGGAGAGATTCTTGAGAAGGTCTTTTATTTTAATTGTTCTAAAGAGGATGTAGAAAGTATGAATGGTGAACCAATTTAAGTGGACTCTAAGAGGGAGGAGGAAGACTTGATCATCAAGTAATGCCTAATCATGACCAGGGGATTCAATGCCAAAAATATAATGGTGGAAGAGTTCATGAAGAAACGGGGAAAATTAATCTACCATTTTGATGTTAAAATTAGATATGACTTCAATAAAAAGTTAATTGAACTTTCCATGAATTTATACAGAGTGGATGCTTCCAATATATTGAAGTTTGTCATTATGGATGCAGTAGGTCCTGATGCTCTTATTTGTACCTGATGGTTTCTCACTTTTTTTAAAAAATTGAGCATTTAAACTAAAATGTTAATATTGAGGGATACATCAATCCTTTTTCAAATTATTAAAAAACCATTTTTCAGTAAATATTCCAAATTTCTCAACTTGATGATGGAAATTTTTTAATGAAAATTATATTTGTGAATGGATTGTTGGATGAATTTGGTTGTGAATATGGTGTCCTAAAATTTGAAAAGAGACTATGTGTCCCATCTATACCTAAGATAATATGGAATTATTGGATGAAACTCAAAGGTATAATTTCTATATACACCCTAGTAACACCAAAATGTATAGATATTTGAAGGAATATTTATGGAGAATAATATAAATTAATAAATTATTGATTATGTGTCAAGATGTATGGTATTTCAGTAAGTGAAGGAAAATAAAAAACATTATAGATGATTAGTGAAACATATATATATTCATATATGCAAATGGGATGACATTACTTTGGACTTTATCACCATATTTCCAAGGAATCTTAGAAATAATGATAAAAAATTTGTTATTATTGATCGCCTCACTAAAACATCACATTTATTTAGTATATGAGATTATTTAAATCTTGATCACCTTTTACGTGTCTTTATTAATAAATTTACAATAATTTATAGGGAACCTAATCCAATTATGACTGATTATGACCCTATATTTACATCAATATTCTGGAAAATTCATTAGATAGATCATTATACTGAGCTTCGTTTGAGAACCTTTTATCACCCTCAAACTAATGGATAGGCATAAAGGACAATTATAACATTATAATACATGTTTAGGTCAATATATTATTACTTTAAAGGTATTTTGGATTAGTATTTATATTTTTTAGTGTTCTCCTATAACAATAGCTTATAATCGAGTATTCAAATGGTGTCATATGAAGCCTTATATGGCAAGAGATTTTTCACTCCAACTTGTTGGGATTAATTTGGTTAAAGAAATATTGTATGACTATAACTTTTAGAAGAGAAAATGGAATGGATAAAGAAAATATAATCCCCTATCAAATCAACTAAAATCTAGTATAAGATCTATGCTGATACTGGAGGAACAATTTGGAATTTTCAATGGGAGATCATGTATTAATGAAAGTATATCTATGAAAGGGATTTATAAGGTTTAGATTGAAATGGAAACTGAGACCTAAGTACAATGTACATTTTAAAATATTGAAAATAATTGGTTTTGTATCTTATCATTTAGAAATGTCACCAAGTATCTTTGAATTATAAGATTTGTTCCAAATATCATTATTAAAGAAGTAATTATTAGACCAAATTATGTATTCACCATTCAATAAATAGAATTGAAACCTAATATCTGTTACTATAAATAGAATATCTATGCATTGGACACTACATAAAAAGTGTCTATTAATTGGAAAAACTGGCTAGTAATGGTACTTTAGAGAAATCATAAGATAGAAGAGGCAATGTAGGAACTTTAATAAATTATGAACAAGGAAAACCCAAATCAATTAATGAGGTGACATTATTCAAATATTTAGGATGAATGATTTTGAGGGAATAATTTAAGAACACTATAAAATACCATTTATTTATTTTTAAATAAATTTAATCTCTTTGATAGCTTACAATACGTGAAACACTCACTCTAAATGAACCATAATAAGGTATATGGTTATAACATATACATTAAATTAGTGTTATTAATGGTAAAAATTAAATTATGAAATTTATATAATTTAAAAAAATTTAAATTTAATTCATTGGTTATCAATAAATTAAAATTTAATATAAAAATCATTTGAATGAAAATGAAATATTTTTCTAAAAAAACGTATTTTTTTAATAATTTGTTTCATCACATTTCCACTCTTATTTTAAATTTAATTTATAACAATTTAGAAAAATTTATTTATAAATATTAACTTCATTTTTTAAATCTATATTTCAATATTATCATCGAGATAACACTTGATAATTTCTGAAAAGATTAATTGTTTTTGAATAGTAAAAATTTCCAATTTTTATTAAAAACGACCTTTTGATTTATAGTTTTTAAAAAGTTATATTTTCTTAAAATATTACTTTAAAAATTAAATTAGTTCAATTATATTAAAAATATACCAATTTATTTCATTATAAATTATTTTATGTTTAGTTTTGATATAAAATCTTTTTTTACATAAGAAATGTTTTCCATTGGAAAACCATTTTTTCAATATTCTTGGGGGTTTCATTTTAAATTAAAATTTAAAAAGTATCTATTTTGTATTTTTTTAATTGTATTAAATGATTTAAATAAACAAAATTAATATTTGGTAACAATTTCACCTTAATTATTTGTCATAATAGATATTAGAACCAACCGAAAATTAATTACCATGATTATGGTTGAAACGGGTTTACTAGGGGTTAAACTAAAACTATAAGAGGTAAATTGCCCCAAAAACTTTTAAAATTATTTTTTATGGACACATTTATACCTTATATAATATAATCTTCTATAATTAACCATTATTTGAGCCTTTTTTATGATCAAATCATCATTACATTTTATTTATTACAAAAATTCCACGTCTCTCACCTCCCCCCACTTATAAAAGGACAACCCTTCTAATCTACTATCCACACTTAAAAATACATATTTATCAGAATATAAAGGGAATAATTCCTTCCATACATACATACCCATGACCTAGATTATTTTTCTTCAAAAATCCATTCTAGGAAGGCTTTAGGTGTAACTATAATTATGTTTTTTGAATACGATGTATAGTTCTCAACATGTGTCTTCATTTTATTTATTCCTCTAACATCTTCAAATACTCATCAAATATGATGAAATAATAAAATAAATAAATAAATATAATTTTATTTTATCATGTTAGTTTCATAACCTACATCCAACTCATCTTCCATCAAATGGGAAAAAATGTGGATCATGTGTACGGAGGACTACAACCTCACAAACTAATGTAATTCATTTTCCATAAAAACCAATGACAATTAGATATAATGATGTATTTATTGTATATATATATATATATATATATATTATATTTATGAAATATTTATACTTCTATAATTATAATATCAAATCTAAAATCTTACCTTCCAATCCATTGAAAAACTATAATGTCACTTAAATGTACATATAGACTACTGCATCCGCAAAGTGATGTGATTCATTTTTCATTTTATTATGAAATGGATTGAAGTAAGGATGAATTTTAAGAATATATAATATTAAATGATCAAATAATGAATCTATAAATTTTTGTTCTTATTTTTCTTGTATTCATTCCATCTTCTAGAAAAAAATGAAAACAACATTCCTTCTTATGTACGACATACTTTCTTCATAAACAATGTAATTTATTTCTATATGAATTTCATGGATTTTTATAATTAATTATATAATTAATATAAGTTATATTTATAACCTGATTAAAATTTGGGATATTATGGAACAATTATTAAAGTATGAGGATTGAATCTAACAAACCAATACATACATGAAAAATGTAGTAGTTATTACCTAAAACAATGATCTTAACAAGGAATTGAAAAAAAAGGTGATAAAATACTATAAATAAATAATATATGGAGAAATATATATTATTATGGTGATTTAATACATTTATAATAAATTTATACTTATTATATAGTAGGTTTGAACAAGTACAAGGAATATTTTACACGAGGTAAGGGATTTTCGTCTCACTTTTATTTCTAGGGGAAACATTCTTTTTACAACACTTTTTTTGTGTGGTGTATATACAGAACAAGATTGTATTTTATGATTATTAACATGAAAATTAATTTATATACCTTTCCATTTAGGTATAATTATTTCATGGGTATTATGATTAAAAGGTTACCAATGTGATAAGGATTTTACGATTACAACCTTATTGATTGTTAGAATTGTATATTATTCTGTTTTAGATGGTGAAATATTATGACTCATCTCCCATTAAACTCATTAATTTAATTTTCTTATGGTTATTTGTGAAATTTTCAATATATAATACCATTTTAACCATCTTTATGTAAAATATTTTACAAAATGATTTTATTGAATGATGATTTGATTCCACTCTTCAGTCAAAAATTATTTTTCTTCCATATCCATGATTTTTAATTATATTTTAATGAATGTTTTCAACATTATATAAATGATTAATTAAATAAACTTTTACCAATGATTTCATTTTTACAAAGCAGTTTAAAAATAATCTTCCTGTCGTATTCTAAATAATTTACTTTTTACCCTTTTACAGAAAATGTTAATGGAATATTGGATTTAATATACTCAGCATGAACTTAATTTCCCAAAGTTCGGACTATCATTACTTTAATGATTACCTTTCACTTTTTCTTGATTCGTTTCAAATAAAAATAATTTCCTAATATTCTGAATATTTTTTTTAATTAATTTTTTGAGTTAAATGTTTATTTTCATGAAGAAATTTTTTCATGATATTTTTAAGGTATTTATTTTCATAAATGAAAAAAAGATTCTTTTACTAATTCACCATTAGAGATATGATTTTATGATACCATCCTAATTATTTACATTGAAGATTAATAATCAGTTTGAATGGGGTTGTACTATTGTGTTACTATTCTCCATATTACTCTCTATGGTCTGTGATTATGTTTATTAAATAGGAATATTATTAACATTATTATACTATTTTTTAATAAATTTTTTTAAATTATTATATTTATAGATTGGGGATAATTATAATTTCTTGTTATAGTTTTTAAATATTAATTTCTATGTGATTATGCTTCTCCCATTTCATATGAGGAATGTATTGTGCTTAATAAGTGATGTGTGGGGCCCCTCATAGCCCCTCAATGCATTAGTATGTATCATTAGATAAATAAACAAGGGTATTTGGATGAGGCATTACCAATTTGTGTGGACTCCCAAAACCTACAATGCATAAATTGGATTCCGTCATCCTTTTCCTCTCAGTTACATCAAGACATTATTTGGAAATCAACCCTTGATTTGACCTTATTTAATTTAACCCAATCCATCATTTTATAATTCCCTGATAATTGAAAGCATCCCAACTATGGTTGGCCATGTACACTGAACTATGGTTCAACATTAACTGAAGTAGTGGAAGTCTATACCAACTTAATATATCTAAGTGATTGATTTAATATTGTATGCATAAATTTAAAATTATTATATTTATTACATACTTTTTAATATTAAGTGTATTTAATTAAATGAGTAATAATGTATTAAATAATATTTACACATAAGAAATTTTATTTTAGTTCTATCTTGCATTCTAGTTAATTCATTAATTCTTGTGATCCAAAAAAACATCCATAATGAAATAAGCATGAATATTTACATAAATAAAATATTATAGTGGTATGATAATGAGATTTTACTAATTTTTAGTTTATCTAGTGACTGATAAACTAGTCATCAACCTAGAGGAAATCCCCTTTAACCATTTATGGTTCATGTTATATCTTTCCACATGTCCACCAATGTATCTCTCTTAGATTGGTTTCGCCTCAACTCCAAATGTGAGCCACATTTACTATATTTGGAGATCAATTCATTACATATAATTTTAATCACATTTAGTTGAGGTAACCAAAGTATTGATAAAGGGGTTTACATAAAAGAAACCATCGGCACGTAGGCCCTTAAATAATAAGTGGAGAGACGACTCACAGAATAACTATTTAATTTAATAATAATTTTAATAAATCCAATCTCAAACAATGGTATATTCTAGGCTCATGATCAACCAAATTCATGAAATTAATTAATAATTTAATAAAATTAACATTGAAAAATTATCATTCTTATTTATGAAAAATCACACATGGTCAATTAATTATATTATTTAATTATTTATGTATTTTTCCTTATTTCCCATCAGAATTTCATTGAGATTCTAATATATCATAATTTTAAACAAATTAAATAAAATTATTTAAAATTAACTATGTAAAAAACTTTTCCTTGGATACAACATTTTGATTACCCATATAAACTACCCCACATGTGTTATACTCATATACACTTTTCCATTACGAAATGTGGCATACATGACTTATCATGTAATTTAACAATGTATATTATCAACATAATGACCACAAAAATCCCATGTTATTTATATAGTGTGTAATTATTCAATATGTGTTGATTAATTACTATAATATGACTAATACATGATATGTTTATCCTACAATTATGTAGAAATTAATTATAATTATATATATATATATAATGTGACACATGTCATATAATGTAAACTTAATGACTTCAAGGAACACATGTTGATATGTTTTATACAATATATTAGATTTATTTTTAATTCTAAATAATTTGGTAAAATTAAACCACTTGTATATTCACATTTTCAGGGTGTGTGTATTCACATTTCCACAGTGTGTATTATTCTTATTTTCTATCCATGACACAGGTGTATGGACTCTAGATGTAACTATGACTTGAGAAAATGTAGGAGTACATAGCATGTACATTGGATAAATGGGGTGTGATCTTCA
The DNA here is from genome assembly GCA_963277665.1 of Viscum album. Classification (NCBI taxonomy): domain Eukaryota; kingdom Viridiplantae; phylum Streptophyta; class Magnoliopsida; order Santalales; family Viscaceae; genus Viscum; species Viscum album. The sequence continues at coordinate 99,281,257 of OY728122.1, read as the reverse complement.
TGTTACATGGTCACCAGTACTGTAGGTGAAGTTACAAGATGCATGATCCATCTATGAATAAATAACAACAAGTCATGTAAAGGGATATTTACACATCGTGTACTCTAGCTTACCATGGGCCATGATGGACCGGTAAACATGTAGTGTATAATTAAATCCACCATGTGAAATAAATTCATGACATTAATTGCATCTAATTTAATTATTGGTGCATTAAAAACTAGTATACGATTTGTACCTCCAAGTTACCCATTGTGTACTCATGTTTTATCCAACCTGAATCCTTGGAACTTCTGTATGAGATCTTTAAATTTACAACATTCTTAAAATTATTCAATTTTATTATATTTATTTGATAAAATAGGAAGAAGATATATCTTAGAGTTTGGATTAAATAAAAATAAAAATGGGAATGAAAACCAATATTTAATACATTAATTAAACAATGATATTTAAATAATTATAAATAATTATAAATCCCTCTCAAGCCACATTTAGATTCTAGACGCAATTGAAGTATCACAAGGGTCATGTCTAACTTTTGATTTTTTTCATAATAAATGATTAATGTGATATTTACACAATAATAAATTATATAACCAATGGAATTAAATCAAAGAATATCTATAAGGGATAAATGTTGGAACTCATGCGCAGGACTATCACATAGTATTTTTAATTAATGTTAGCCCTTAAAAATTACCTAACATGAAATTACTTCTTCCTTGAAGGATCTTCCAAAGGATCTAAATTATACTATCATTATTTTTTTAGGAATCTATATTATATTACAAATATTTGTTGTCCCCGCATAGTCCATGAATCTCGGCACATAACCATTGGAATATCTATGTGCCACTACTGTAGATCCTATCGCTTGCGGCATTTGCCTTTTACAACTCAGATAATCACTTCTAAAGGATTCCCCTTGATCTCTCTATACTTGAGAGTGAAACATTGAGAAAGGTATTTCTCCATTCTTAGGAGCGTTCTTGGGGCGGTAGAACTCTATGGTTTGAGAGGATTATCTCAAGATGTCATTTTGCATAGTAAAATGATTCAGCTCTGTTGAAGAATAATATAATCGAGTTTATATACCGCAAGGGATAATAAAAATTAGAAAACATCATTTTGTTATTAATTTAACCCCCATGGAACCTCATGTCTATAATAAAAATATTTTTATTATTTCATGACATGTGAAAAACTTGTGTATTAAATTAAATATTTTTTAATAAAATAATATTCAATATGTATTATATCTCACCAAACCATTAAACTCATTCACCCGTTCCTCTATAATATTTATTAGACCATGAATAATGGATATTTATTTAATAAATAAATATCACTACATTATTTTATGACAAATAAATTTTATATTCACTAAATAGAAAATAAATACTAATTAAATAGTCTTCTCACATAATATTAAATCAAACAACTAGATATTGAATATATGCAATCAAGATAACATGAATAATTATTAATCCCTATAAGGTAATAATATTTATTCAACTTATTAAATAATAAATAATAATATATTATATAATTATATTCTAGATACACTTATTTTGTGATCCTCTAGGCCTCTTTCTCAGTGGCATTAAATGAAGCAGCCTAAATTCCATAGTTAGCATCCTAAAATAAACCAAGAACCCATAGAGAAATAAGTTAATACTACAACAACATAATACCACATACAAATTCATATAGAGTAATATAATCCCATTATTGCGATATCTCTAATCATGATGGTTTTATACTGGTGCCATCAACATATATGCTTAAAGTCTCTTTCTACGAATTTTTGAAAATCGAACTTTCCAATAAACACCATTTCCTTGGATTTATTTAGGCTATATCATTTCCATCAAATGGTATAAGATATGAACTTCCATTAAAGAACAAAAGGGGAAAATCCTTTCTCACATTATTCATTAATGAAATATTACTTGTGATAGACCCAATGTATCCTACATCACCATGAATATATGTCATCATGGTTTTCATCAATACATCAAATTATGAAACTAATAAGACTCATTAATAATAAACATAATATATAAGGATCAATACACATTTCCATAGAATGTAACATCCAATGACCCATATAAATGTATATTTCATTCTTTTGTGTCTAATTCAAATAATATCCTACACTATATATTTTAAATGGAATGAAGGATGAAAAGGTTCCTCAATGTCATATGAGTTTCCAACCCTGATAACATGAATCGTTTGTGTCCTTCAAATTATTTCATATAGCTATTGAAATTATATTTAAGAATATTTTTTTGGAACTTCTAGGTTCTCCTCTTAACGTGGAATTGCTATGACCATTTAGTGTGATATTTTCTCTTTGGACATTATAACATACAATGTTATATAGAAGAATAGTCATGATGTGATAATTAGTTTATTAATATTCAAAACAATAAATACAAGTAATCATAAATGACCCAGATCTTGATTCTAGGGCACCGACTCTAATAAAAAAGGAATCATGACAATGTAAATTAGCATATAGACCACCTATCATAGGATCATTGAAAATTTCTCTTCCAACTGTATCCCATAGTTTAATGTAACACATCTAAAATCATAACCATTGGGGGAAAAATAACGTCACTAAGATCCTAAAAATTTGGACTTGTATCTCTTTTAGTTCATATGTTCCAACCATAAAAATTCACAATTCCCCTATAGGAACATGGATATATACAAATAAGATTTTATATATGGTTTTGAGAAAGACATTAAGAAGATATATTGGAATAATTGAAAAGAAGTGATAATTTCTTGAAAATATGGATCTCTATGAGGCTTTGAATCACCAAAAATGTTCCCTTTTGTCGATGGGAACCACCTCTCAAGTCAAGGGAGAAAACAGAGTTTGGAAATCTAAGAGATTAAGGTAAAAATGAGGCCTTTAGACATTAATTTGGATTAGATCAATCAATATCAGGTTATAAATTGAATTTCACATGGTTACATTACTTAGTTGGGAAAATCATGTACCACCATGTAGATATTATTATAACAAACCAACCCTAGCATGATTGGTTCACATTTTAAAAAAAAATAATGCGCCAACTATGTGTTTCCTCACTTTTTTACATTTCATGGTTTATCCTAATCAACCAGATGGTTTGGCCAGACCACAAACCAATCATGAATCTTCCTAGTGCCCACTATCTTCCCTTATACCATTTCCTAGAGGAGGCCACATGCTTTGGGAAAACTATGTTCCATTCGTACACTGTCCAAAAAATTCCAAAACTCACTTGAACGCACCCGGGTCAAGCCCTAACAAAAAATAATATAAAAAATGGGTAAAATAATTCTTAAATACAAGTATGAAAAATCTCAAGAATGATCAGGATCTTAAAATCACCCCACCTTATAACAGATCATCCTGAAGCTCCACTCCTTGGAATTGCTAAACATCTTAGGTGAAAAGGTAAGGCTACTTGGCACATATGTATTCTTTTATATCCCATATTTACCTCTAAACATGACCCTAGTTCCATGAATTTTCTACTATAGGTTTTGTGTTTCCCCAAAAAAAACCTTATTACTATGATCTACAACACGAATGATATTCTACTCAAAGGGTACATCAGCCTCAATCACAACATCATCAATATTGATCACATGAGAAGTTTTTGGGTATACTTTTGAAGATTTGATACAAGGAAAAACATTCATAACAACAAAACACTATTGAATATCTAATGGAAAAATTACCAGTTTGATCCTCTCTACGATCTCAAATGGTCCAAAAAACTTGGGTTCCAACATTCCATACTTTTGAATCTGAGGGTGACCCAAAATTGATAACATAACAAAAATTACATGGAAACTCACCACAAACTCAGGAGATTTATGAGATCAATAAGAATAATATTTATGTTTACTTTGAACTATAACTATACATTTCTTAATCAACTAGGCCTGTTTTGATATCTCATCCACAAGACCCATTCCAAAAACTCCAACTCACATGCCTCCATAAAAAATATGTGTGATATTCATACCCTACCATAGGGTGCCTCATATGGATCCATATAAATGATCTCATGATAAATTTTTATATTGGTTAACTCAACCAATTATAATAGCATCTGCAAAGTTCAACCTAAATCATGGACATATTCTCTCTGTATGTATTCTAACTCATAAATAGTATGTTCTAATTTTTTTATGTTTGTGGGTGAAAAATTATACTTAGTAACACATGGGTACTAATTTCATTTTGAAAGACCTTCTAGAAGAATGAAGTGAAATATGGATCATCATTTGAAACTATACATCACATCACCACGTATAAGTGCACTATCTCCAAATCATAGATGCATGCAAACGATCAACCATAAACGAATCCTTAATTAAAAAGAATTTACATTTTATAACGAATAAAAAATCACCCATATTATGTCATTATTATGAAATTTACTCAGAAGAACTACAAAAAAATACTTGTTAACATTGTCCCACATCTATTCCAAGATGGTTTGTGACAGACCAGTAGAATTATGATGCTTATATTTCACTTACTGATAGATGTATTGTCCTGTCACAATACATGAAATATCCTTTATAATTCTCTTCCTCCAATACTATCTCTAAATATCATGATAAATCTTGGTCAAACTGAGGTTTACATCCCACTATGATGCCTAAAACTCTAGAATAAGACTTTCCCACATTTAAGTGTGCATAATAACACATCCATAAACATAGATAAATTCATCATTATTGATAACCTTAACAGAAGGTGAATACACACCTTCTAGTATTTCCCACAAGTCCAAACACACTAGATCATCATACTCCCTTTCCTTAATCTAGGTATGATGTGTGGACTCCATCAATAATGATACGAGGTTCACATTCCCCTAGTCCTCCTGAATCTCTATATTTATCTAGGAACACAATTCCATCATCTTCCAATGAATGTTAGATTCATGGACTACCAGTGTATGTATATTCCAAATCAAGGCATCATTAATATTTTTTCGCTTTCATAGTGTATATGATATCACAAATTCAAATTTATTTGTGTACACAACCCATCTTCGCAACCGTATATTTGAATATCGTTGATAAAAGATATAACATTGATGTTTCTAGTGAATATATAACCCTGATAGGTAATGCTTCCAACAAATTGAGGCATGAACCAATAGATCCTACTCACGATTTTGTGTAGTGTAATTCTATAAATGTGACCTCAACTATACTGACCCATATTCCATGACCTGATATCCTCACATCAACGCTTCTCCTAGTCTGATTCTGTATGTTTCACAAAACATGGTATACTCCTCACCTGATTTGGGTAGGATCAAAATTAGTGTAGTACTAAAACGATTATTTAGCTCCTGGAAGGCATTCTCCCAAATTCCAGTCCTTTCATACATGATATTGTTCTTTTTCAGGCATAAAATCAATACTTCAAAATGGGAAAATTACTTGATGAAAATCCAATAATAACACACCAGACCACAAAAAAATTTAATATCAAAAAAAATTTCTAGGATCCTTCTAATAAAAAACTATTTGAACATTATCTGGATCAACTAATACAACTTCCTCCGAGATAATGTGGCCAAATAAGTGTATCTTTTCAATCCAAATTTTAAAATTAGGTATCTTGGTGCCCAATATATGATCTCTATATGTACAAAATATGATTTCAATAATTTTTTAATGATATTAATGTGTTTGAGAGTACACCAAGATTTCATTAAGGAAAAAACCAAAAACTAGTCTAAAAATCAGTGGAATATTCAGATCATGAAATCTATAAACACAGAAGGCACATTCATCAACCCAGATGGCATTATGATGAACTCATATAGGCCATAACTGCTTCTAAATGAAATCTGTGTTATATAAGAAGGTATCACTCTTTACAAATGATACCATGACCTCAAATAAATATTGTAGAACACAGAAGCACCACTCATCTAGTCAATGGTATCATTGATACATATAATAAGATATTGGTTTTTAATTATTATCAACATCAACTTCCTGTAATCGACACATAATTGAAATGTACTATTATACTTCTTTTCTATAAAAATCATAGAGTATCATGGAGACATACTCGGATGGATGAATCCCTTATCCATCACTTCTTCCAATTTATTCCAAATATCTAGATTCTCTACTAGTGTCATTTATTAAGGTGGAATGAAGACAAGTTCAGCTCCATAAATTATCTGAATCATAAGCTCAACATCTCTATTTTTGGAATTGTAGTTAAATCATTAGGAAATAGGTCTAGGAACCAATCCACTAAAAGTGGAAAGACACTATGTTTCACACCCCCATCATCCAACAAAAGTCTATCAACCAAGGTGGTGTGATCCTCTAGTTGTTGATAAAATGTAATTGCATGTCTCGTCTAAATATTCAATTCTCCATGATGAATATATTTTTCACCCTCAAGAGATGTAAAGGTTTGTAACACCCGAGACGTTTATGAGAAATATTTTGTTTTTATGTTATATAAATCATCAATGGAATGTTTCACTACACACAACACTATCTTGGCTTGCTTTACACACAACTACGGCCTTCCTCGATAGCTTGCGTCGTACGAAATACCGAGTTTCACTAAACAATGATATGCTATTAAAATATTATTAAAACTAGCTGTTAGGAATAGTACTAACTGAATTTTAAATTTCATAACATTTTAATTCAACTTGTACATTTTCTAGAATGATGTATAAAATCAAAATCAGTTTTTTTGGATAAAAGAAGTATTCTTTCAGAAAATACAGTTTTTCCGCCTTTTGATGGAGCACCCACATTAAATCTAGATTTTTACATGTTTATAAGTTCAATTTGACAAAATAAAATTCTTCTTTTGAATCAGGGTATAAAAATTTACTTTGGATAAATTTTTGATATTTTTTGATAACATTAATATTTTGATGAGTAGTAAAAATACGCTAATTTTTAATTAAAAACAACTTTTTCATTGAGATAATTTATATGGATAAATTATAATATAGAATGGTTTTAAAGTATAAATAGAATATCTTTTTACCATTTAATATAATTTATGTCATTAGCATTAATTTCACATTGAATTCATAGGTAAAAACATATCAATCTTTGGAAATGTTTTAACTTCTAAAACTCGTTTTCTTAACAATGGGATTTATTTTAAATTAATTACTGCAACTTATATGTTTTGAATTTTGAAAAATGGATTCCATATTCAGAATCAGTGGGTCCAAATTATGTTAATAGGCTACTTTTTATTTTTGGGCATTATGAATAGTAACTACGGTAAATTTTATTTACCATAGGTAAAGGTAAATCGGGTAATTAAGGGTAAATATGAGATTATAAAATTACCCTAACACCTGACAAAATCCAATTGGATGACTAAAAGTCGACCCATATCACCTCTGGGTCAGATTAGATTCATTTAATTGACTTTTTTCCATGAAAATAATTTAATTATTATTAAAACCAAAAAATGTGACAACATGTCACTTTCTTAAATCTTATAAGTATAATAATTTTAATTTAGTGATAAACATCATGAAACTTCGAACATGAATAATATAAAAAAATATAATACAAGTATCTACATCATAGGAATTTATTTAGAATTTTTAGGGATTAAATAATTGTCATTAATTATGACACAATAGTGATGTTGAAATTATTTTATTAAATAAAATATCAAATATATGGTTTTAAAAATAATAAAATAAATATTATATGAACTATTTAATGTGCTCCACTGATTTTATAGATACATATGACATTTTATGGATCTATTAAAGCTTTTATTTCGAACATATCTTCTGTATATAGTTTATTTAAATTCAAATAAATGAATAGTGTCAAAATTGACACTATTGTTAATTTATAAAAATAACATATTATAAAATTGTTTATAAATAACAAAAATATTTAAAATTTATAAATTAAAATTTATATGGTATAAACTGTCATAAAGTTTCAAATTATGGAAAATTCACAACACATATGTAATTATTTATAATAATTTAAAATTTAGAATATTATTACCACAAATAAAATTAAATTGACAAATAAGGATAAATCAAGTTGATAATGCTTAAAATAAATTACTAACATGTCTAAATTTTATTGGTTGATGCGATTACAACCCTATCTCATCTATTATTTGGATATGAGTCATTTTGGAAGTTTTTAAGTGGGGTTGGGATTTAATATAAACTAATATTTCTTATATTTCCAAAGGTGCCCCTCTCCTCCCTTATAAAAGGGCACCTCCTCCCTCTCCTCCTCACACCAATTTGAGCCTTCAAGCTCGGACAACCCCTAGGAAGTTTTCCTCTCCACTTCCCTAGAGACATCCTAGAGGTCCTGGTCTTCATCAAAGACCAATTTTAGTTCCCTAAAAGGGGGTCTTAAAGAAGCGCTTCAAAGAAGAGGTAATGCCCGTTACCGATTCTTTCATATTTCTTTCTTCTCCCACTTATTATTATTTAGTTGTTTCATTATGAAGTAATAAAATCAGCATCACTCATATAATGATATGTTATTATAAGTATGAAACAACCATATTTCACCATCTATCCATCCTACGGAAAACAAAATCACCGCGCGTGCGTACGTACGGAATACCGTCTCCACGCCGTGGTGCAATCTATTTTCCCCCACCACCTTACTTGGATGGGTATAATGGTATAAATAATAACTATATATGATTATTTTAAAGTGATATTGATTCTGAAATAGTATACATACACTCCAATACAATTCCACGATCATGGGAACGATATCATCGCTCGTGCGTACGTACGGAATACCATGTCCATGATGTGATGCGACTCATTCTGCATGATCTTCATTTAATAATTATTATATAAATGAATTGAATGAATTAATATGATATATATTATACTAATAACATTCTGGAAATTAGGTATCTATAACCTAAAAATAAAATTAAGAATTTATTCGACAAAACACGCATAAGAACAAAAAGTAATAAACACCTGAATAACAAGTAGTAATGAAATATTACTAATAAGAAGCTAAGAATATGACCATATATGATATCATAAAAATAATTATGATTCTTGAATAAGTCAATAACATTATTTAAATCATTATACAGTAGGTTCAGACACTTACTAAGCAAATCGGACCTAAGGTAAGGGAAATATCACAATCTAATTTTTATCCGAGATTGTTTATACTTTGGAATTTACTGGGGTGCATTTTATCATACACATCCATGTTTCCTCAATATGTAATATTTACATCATTATACAATAGTTTATATCCAATTTTACCCTTTGTTGAGTTTTTAGTAAAAGATATGAAAGGAATCTTTTGTCGTTTTTCGTACGAGGTACTTTTTGACTTTTCCGACAAAAGTACGAGAAGAATGTTTTCTTTTAACTTATACGGCATGAATGGATTTTTAAAACATTTTTTCCAAGAATCTTCCCTTACAAGTTTTCATGTTTATTTTTAATCAACTTCTTTTAGTTTAAAATTGTATAACATGTTAAGAAAGGGAAAAATGTTTTTGAAGTAGAAAGGATATTTTCCTCAAGAATGGAGTTCAAGTGTTTTATAAAAATTATTTTCCATCTCAGAAAATATAGGGTTATGTTTATATCCCTATTATTACATTGATTTGATTATGTTGTGATGGAGATATTTTTATGAATTCCTTTATCTTATATGAATTGTTGTGTGATGTCATGATGTTTAAGATTCCCATTTTTATTACATGGGTTATGCTATGATGTATGGTTTATGATTTTGTGGCACACATAAGAATGGTATCATTATGAGATGGGTGGGACCTATATCTCCCTCCAATGCATTGGGTAAAGATTTTATATCTCATGAGATAGACATGGCTGGAACGGCAGGTTAAACCGGTTTAGTGAAATAGGACTGAAACGAGGAGTGAACTCGATTCAGAAATGGACTTTGTCCACTAAGATAGTCTTGGAAATGAGGATTTACTAATAAGAATTGATTCTCTATTATTATGTGTGTATGACACAAAGTATCATGTTTTATTTTATGATTATTGGGATTTCATTTCACTACTATGATTTATCACATGTTATGAAATTATGCTCTCTTTTGCAGGTTAAGATTTCCAAAATGTTATGTTCTTATCAATATGATGGGATTGATATTTCTTTTGTTTACCCTTACTGAGCATTTGAGGTCACCCTTTTGTATGTTTTCTTTCCCCAGGTTCGGAAGAAGCTTGTTAAGTAAGATGTGCCAAAGGTACTATAGATATGATGATATAAATGGGAGATAGTGTAGACGCTTTATGAACCAGTTGTTTATGTTTCCCAGTTTCTAAAGACACTATACCTATACGGACCTTTCCTGGTTTTGTTATATGTTGTAATAAGTATGCTTCAATTTTTATGTAATAACAATGTATGTAAAGTATGGGTCGTTATAGTTGGTATCAGAGGAAAGGTATAGTCAACCTTTGGAAACTAGGATGTGAAAGCCTTAGTAAGAACCCTAAAGATAAGTCTAAGCATATAACACAATCTTAGTGTTTTAGAAATGACCATGAATAACCTAGGATAAGACCTTAAGTGTGAAATTTTATTCTAGATTATGTGGTTTTACGATTATAATTAGTGTTTCTCACACTATTCTTCTTGGTTTTAGTCAATGGATGAAACCCGAAGGAACTGTGTTAATGCGGAATGCGACGAGCAATGCAATGATTGCCCCCCTGGGCAACCAAACGTTATGGGAGCTGGAATAAAAAATCATGTAGCCATGCTCACACAACTTTCTCAATCTATGAATCAAGCAGGACTTCCAAACGAGAAAAGGAAGGAGTAACATTCTATTGAATCCTTCATGAGGCAGCGTCCACCTACTTTCAGCAGGTCTACTGATCCATTAGTTGCTGAACAATGGATTAGTTCTACTGAAAAGATATTTTCATTTCTTCAATTTTCTGAACATGATAAATTCATCCTAGTAGTGTATCGTTTAGAAGTATATGATGATCAAAGGTGGAATCTTATTATGAATACGAGGCAAAGGGATGAAATTGAGTCCATGGAATGGGACGAGTTCAAGAACTTAGTTTTCAATAAGTACTTCCCTCGTATTCTTCGAACAAAGATGGAGAAAGAGTTTGTTGAACTGAAGAAAAAGGATGAAGAATCTGTTGGTACCTATGAAGCAAATTTTACAAGACTTGTAAGGTATGCTTCTGGTATTATTATCCAACCTGAGAGTAAGATCGATCGATTCTTTTGTGGCTTAAAACCAAGTCTTCGAAGGGCGTTAGCCATAAGGGACTTCAATCGCTATGAGTAAATCGTTTGATGTGCTCTCAAAGTAGAGATGGAGATTGGAGTAACCCATCAGTCATATGGGTTTGATAAGAAGAGGAAAATGGAATTCAAAGGAAAATCTAAAGAGCACACTGAAAAGAAGATGAGATTTCCCTTATGCTCAAAGTGTGGAAAGAAACATGGAGGGAGTTGTCTTAAAAGGAAAAGTAAATGTTTCAAATATGGAAAGGAAGGTCATCGGGCATTTGAATGACGCAATGATGGGAATATGATGTATAATGATGCATACAAAGGAAGGGACACACAGGATGAACCTACTACACTTCAATGTTTCAAGTGCAAGGAGATGGGGCATTATGCCAATAAATGACCTAATCCAAGGGTTGTTGATGATGATCGACATCAACAAAATCTTAAGGCTAAATACAAAGGAATGTCACATGCAATTTCTATCAGTGATGTGGAGTACGATAACGATGTGGTGAAAGGTACACTTACCATCCACTCTAAAGTAGAAAATGTTTTATTTGATTCTGGATCCACCTAATCTTTTATTTCTGGATATTTTTCTAAGGGTATCACCGTATTACCTCAACAATTAGATGTTGAGTTAGCTGTGACAACACCTAATGGCACAACAGTCACATCAAATGTTTATAATTCTTCCCCGATTGAAGTTTGTGGGAAATTGCTTCCTGCAAATCTTGTGATCCTTCCTATAGTGGAATTTGATGTGATTCTTGGAATTGATTGGCTTTATTTATATGGAGCTCATATCAATTGCCGAAGAAGGGAAGTCACATTTCATATTCCAGATCAATCTATGATCTTCTATCAATGTAAGGTTGAACATAACCTTCCAGTGGAAATTTCTTCCATCTTATGGGTCTTGATTCCACTTAATGAAGGTTATTTTTCTCAAATGGTTGGTGAGAAACTCACAATTAAGAATATACCCATTGTACGGGAGTTTGATGATGTCTTTCCAGAGGAATTTCCGGGTCTTCCACCAAATCGTGAAGATGAGTTTTCAATAGAACTCATACCTGGTGCTTTGCCTATTTCAAAGACACCTTATAGAATGGCCCCAATTGAGTTGCAGGAATTGAAGAAGAAACTCCAAGAGAATCTTGATAAGGGATTCATATTCCCTAGTGCGTCACCTTGGGGAGCAACTGTTCTGTTTGTTACGAAGAAAGATGGATCAATGAGACTCTGCATTGATTATCGAGAACTTAACAAGATCACTATCAAGAACAAATATCCTCTCCCATGCATTGATGACCTATTTTACCAACTATGAGGAGCTCAATACTTTTCCAAGATTGATCTCCGTTCAGGGTATCATCAATTAAGGGTCAAAAGGTAGGATATACCAAATACGGCTTTCCGCACAAGGTATGGACACTATGAATTTATAGTGATGCCATTTGGTCTTACTAATGCCCCTGCTATCTTCATTGATCTGATGAATAGAGTCTTTAGATACTATCTTGATCAATTTTTGGTAGTCTTTATAGATGATATTATTTTCTATTCAAAGAGCAAGGAAGAACATGAAGATCACTTGAGAATTATATTGAAGACCCTGAGAAAGGAGAAGCTTTATGCCAAATTTACCAAGTGTGAATTTTGGCTTCAAAAAGTTGCATTTTTGGGTAACATAATCTCAAAAGAGGGGATATCTGTGGATCCAGCAAAAATAAAGGTTATCGAAAGATGGTCGAGACCAACAACAGTAACTGAGATCCAAATTTTTCTTGGTTTGACTGGATATTATCGACATTTTGTGAAATATTTTTCATGATTATCTAATCCACTCACCAGGTTGACTCGGAAAGGAGTTAAGTTTGTTTGGATGGAAGAATGTGCAGAGAATTTCAAGGGGTTGAAAAGAAGTTTATCCAGTGAACCTGTGCTCACACTTCCTTGTAGTGGAGAAAGGTTTGTGTTCTACAGTGATGCATCCAAGAAGGGGTTGGGGTGTGTTCTTATGCAAAATGATATGCTGATAGCTTATGCCTCACGGTAGTTGAAAATCCATGAGAAAAATTACCCAACTCATGATTTGGAGTTAGCTGCGGTAATCTTTGCATTAAAGATTTGGAGGCATTACCTTTATAGTGATAGGTGTGGTATTTATACTGATCATAAAAGTTTAAAGTATATTTTCACACAAAAGGAGCTGAATATGCGTCAAAGAAGATGGTTGGAGCTGATTAAGGATTACGAATGCTCAATTAATTACCATCTTAGGAAAGCAAACAAGGTGGAAGATGCATTAAGTCGACAAGACCATGCTAGCTTATCCATGATGAGGATCACAAAATATCCAATATTTATGGATTTACAAAGGATGGATCTTGTAATTATATTGGAAGGGGAAAAATCTTATCTTTCTCAAATGAATGTTCAACCATATATACATGTGAAGATTAAAGAGGCATAGAAAGAAGATATAGAGTTACAAAAGAATGTGAGAAATGTTCCTGAATTCCACCATGATTGTGATGGGATAATAAAGTTCAGGAATCGGGTTTGTGTTCCTCCCATCCCCGAATTAAAGAAGGAGACGATGGATGAGGCTCATAGTTCTTCATTCTCTATTCATCCTGGAAGCACGAAGATGTATAGGGACCTGAAAGAGTACTTCTGGTGGGATGGCATGAAAAGAGATGTTGCTGAATATGTCTCTCGATGCTTGGTTTGTCAGCAAGTTAAAGCTGAGAGACAGAAGTCTGAGGGGATGTTACAACCATTACCCATACCTGAATGGAAATGGTAAAACATCACTATGGATATTGTCACAGGACTTCATAAAACATCCAAAGGAAATAATGTTATCTGGGTCATAGTTGATTGTCTTACAAAGTCTGCACACTTCATTGCTATTAGAGAGGATTTCTCTCTAGATCAGCTTGCCAGGATATATGTAAAGTAAGTGGTAAGATTGCATGGAGTACCACTTTCTATTATATCTGATTGGGATCCAAGATTTACCTCGAAGTTCTGGCGAAGTCTTTAGCATACTCTGGATACAGAGTTGAGTTTCAGCACTGCTTATCATCCTCAGACAGACGGTCAGTCTGGGAGAACAATTCAAACTCTAGATGATATGTTGAGAGCTTTCTCTATGGATTTCAAAGGTTGTTGGGATCAACACCTAACTTTGGTGAAATTTTATTATAATAATAGCTTTCACTCAATTATTTAGATGGATCCTTTTGAAGCTCTCTATGGAAAGAAATGCAGGACTCCAACTTGCTGGGATGAAGATGGGGAAATAAAGCTATTAGGACCTGATCTCGTTGATGAAATGGAAGAAAAGGTCAGATCTATTCAACAACACATAAGAGCAGCTCAGAGTCGACAGAAAAGTTATTCCGACAACCAAAGAAAAGACCTAGAGTTTGAAGTGGGTGATAAAGTGTTCTTACGAATATCTCCCTGGAAGAGGGTCATGAGATTTGGAAAGAAGGGGAAGTTGAGCCCTAGATATATCGGTCCTTTCGAAATACTGGATCATGTTGGGAAGGTAGCTTACCGATTGGCTCTTCCACCGAATCTCTCTCAAGTTCACGATGTTTTCAATGTATCTCTCCTGAGAAAGTACATACCAGATCCTTCACATGTACTCAGCTCAGAAGTTGTACCGCTGGAGCAAGATCTTTCTTATGAAGAACAGCCGATAGAGATTCTAGATCGTAGAAAAAAAGTTCTACGAAACAAGACCACTCGCTTGGTGTAAGTTTTATGGAGGAACCACCAATTAGAAGAAGCTACATGGGAGCTTGAGGATATGATGAGGGAGAGGTATCCTCATCTGTTTGTTACAAAGTGACAAATTTTGAGGGCGAAATTAATTTTATGGGGGGTAGAATGTAACACACAAGAATTTTATGAGGAATATTTTGTTTTTATGTTATATAAATCATCAAAGGAATCTTTCACTACACACAACACTAGCTTGGCTTGCTTTACACGCAACCGTGGCCTTCCTCGATAGCTTGCGTCGTACGCAATACCGAGTTTCACTAAACAACGATATGTGATTAAAATATTATTAAAAATAGCCGTTATGAATAGTACTAACGGAATTTTTAATTTCATAATATTTTACTTCAAATTATACATTTTCTAGAATGAGGTATAAAAGCAAAATCAGTTTTTTTGGATAAAGGAAGTATTTTTTCAAAAAATACAGTTTTGTCGCCTTTTGATGGAGAACCCACATTAAATCTAGTTTTTGACATGTTTATAAGTTCAATTTGACAAAATAAAATTATTCTTTTGAATCAGGGTATAAATATTTACTTTGGATAAATTTTTTATATTTTTCTGATAACTTTCATATTTTGATGAATAATAAAAATACGCTAAATTTAAATTAAAAACAACTTTTTTCATTGAGATAATTTATATGGATAAATTATAATATTTAATGGTTTTAAAGTATAAATAGAATATATTTTTACTATTTAATATAATGTATTTCATTAGCATTAATTTCACATTGAATTCATAGGTAAAAACATTTCAATCTTTGGCAATGTTTTAACTTCTAAAACCCGTTTTCTTAACAATGGGATTTATTTTATATTAATTACTGCAACTTATATGTTTTGAATTTTGAGAAATGGATTCCATATTCAGAATCATTGGGTCCAAATTATGTTAATAGGCTACTTTTTATTTTTGGGCATTATGAATAGTAACTATGGTAGATTTTATTTACTATAGTTAAAGGTAAATCGGGTAATTAAGGGTAAATATAAGATTATAAAATTACCCTAACACCTTCCAAAATCCTATTGGATGACTAAAAGTCGACCCATATCACATAAGGGTCGGATTAGATTCATTTAATGGACTTTTGTCCATAAAAATAATTTAATTATTATTAAAACCAATGAATGTGACAACATGTCACTTTCTTAAATCTTATAAGTTTAATAATTTTAATTTAGTGATAAACTTCATGAAACATCGAACATGAACAGTATCCCAAAAGATAATACAATTATCTACATCATATGAATTTATTTAGAATTTTTAGGGATTAATTAATTATCATTAATTATGACACAATAGTGATGTTGAAATTATTTTATTAACTAAAATATCAAATAAATGGTTTTACAAATAATAAAATAAATATTATATGAACTATTTAATGTTCTCAACTAATTTTCTAGACACATATGACATTTTATGGTTCTATTAAAGCTTTTAGTTTGAACATATCTTCTGTATATATTTTATTTAAATTCAAATAAATGAATAGTTTTAAAATTGACACTATTATTATTTTATAAAAATAACATATTATAAAATTGTTTAAAAATAAAAAAATATTTAAAATTTCTAAATTAAAATTTATATGGTCTACAATGTCATAAAGTGTCAAATTATGGAAAATTAACAACACAGATGTAATTATTTATAATAATTCAAAATTTAGAATATTATTACCACAAATAAAATTAAATTGATAAATAAGGATAAATCAAGTTGATAATGTTTAAAATAAATTACTAACATGTCTAAATTTTATTGTTTTATTAGATTAAAACCCTATCTCATCTATTCTTCAGATCTGAGTCATTTTGGAAGTTTTAAGTGGGGTTGGGATTTAATATAAACTAATATTTCTTATATTTCCAAAGGTGCCCCTCTCCTCCTTATAAAAGGGAACCTCCTCCATCTCCTCCTCACACAAATTTGAGCTTTCAAGCTCGGGCAACCCCTGCCACTTTCTCCTCTCCACTTTCATAGAGACATCCTAGAGGTCCTGGTCTTCTTCAAAGACCAATTTTTGTGCCCTAAAATGGGGTCTCAAAGAATCGCTTCAAAGAAGAGGTAATGCCCGTTACCGATTCTTTCATCTTTATTTCTTCTTACACTTCTTCTTCTTTATTTTATTCATTATTAAGTAATAACATCAGTATCACTCATATACTGATATGTTATTATATTTATGAAACAACCATATTTCACCATCTATCCATCCTACGGAAAACAAAATCACTGCGCGTGCGTACGTACGGAATACCGTCTCCACACCGTGGTGTAATCTATTTTCCCCTGCCACCTTACTTGTATGGGTATAATGGTTTAAATAATAACTATATATGATTAATGTAAGGTGATATTGATTCTGAAATAGTATACATACACTCCAATACAATTCCACGATCATGGGAACGATATCATCGCTCGTGCATACGTACGGAATACCGTCTCCACGATGTGATGCGACTCGTTCTACATGATCTTCATTTAATAATGATTATATAAATGAATTGAATGAATTAATATGATATATATTACACTAATAACATTCTGGAAATGCGGTATCTATAACATAAAAAGAAAAATAAGAATTTATTCGACAAAACGCGCATAAGAACAAAAAGTAATAAACACCAGAATAACAAGTAGTAATGAAATATTACTAATAAGAAGCTAAGAATATGACCATATATGATATCATAAAAAATAAGTATTTTTCTGGAATAAGTCAATGACATTATTTAAATCATTATATAGGTGGTTCGGACACTTATGAAGCAAATCGGACCTAAGGTAAGGGAAATATCACAATCTCATTTTTATCCGAGATTGTTTATACGTTGGAATTTACTGGGGTGCATTTTATCATCCACATCCATGTTTCCTCAATATGTAATATTTACATAATTCTACAACAGTTTATATCCAATTTTACCCTTCGGTGAGTTTTTATTAAAAGATATGAAAGGAATCTTTTGTCGTTTTTCGTACAAGGTACTTTTTGACTTTTCCGACAAAAGTACGAGAAGAATGTTTTATTTTAACTTATACGGCATGAATGGATTTTTAAATCATTATTTCCAAGAATCTTCCCTTACAAGTTTTCAAGTTTATTTTTAATCAACTTCTTTTAGTTTAAAATTGTATGACATGTTAAGAAAGGGAATAATGTTTTTGAAGTAGAAAGGATATTTTCCTCAAGAATGGAGTTCAAGTGTTTTATCAAAATTATTTTCCATCTAAGATAATATAGGGTTATGTTTCTATCCCTATTATTAAATTGATTTGATTATGTTGTGATGGAGATATTTTTATGAATTCCTTTATCTTATATGAATTGTTTTAGGTTTTCATGATGTTTAAGATTCCCATTTTTATTACATGGGTTATGATATGATGTATGGTTTATGATTTTGTGGCACACATAAGAATGGTATCATTTTGAGATGGGTGGGACCTATATCTCCCTCCAATGCATTGGGTAAAGATTTTATATCTCATGAGATAGACATGGCTGGAACGGTAGGTTAAACCGGTTCAGTGAAACAGGACTGAAACGATGAGTGAACTCGATTCAGAAATGGACATTTTCCACTAAGATAGTCTTGGCAATGAGTCTTGACTAATAAGAAATGATTCTCTATGATTATGTGTGTATGCCACAAAGTTTCATGTTTTAAGTTATGATTATTGGGATTTCATTTCACTACTATGATTTATCCCATTTTATGAAATTATACTCTCTTTTGCAGGTTAAGATTTCCAAAATGTTATGTTCTTATGAATATGATTTGATTGATATTTCTGTTCTTTACCCTTACTGATCATTTGAGCTCACCCTTTTGTATGTTTTATTTCCCCGGATCAGGAAGAATATTATTAAGTAATATATGCCAAAATGGACTATTTATATGATAAAATAAATGGGAGACAGTGTAGACGCTTTATGAACTTGTTGTTTATGTTTCCCGGTTTCTAAAGACACTATACCTATATGGTCCATTCATGGTTTTGTTATATGTTGTAATAAGTATGCTTCAATTTTGAAGTAATAAAAATGTATGTAAAGTATGGGTCGTTATAAGGTTAATATCTTATAGTAACAATAAATGTGGAATTGATATCATACCAACCCATCCATACATAAAATAAATGAAAAACCTAACACCACAGGTATGTAAAGATCTCAAAGGAAGTGATACTCGCCAATCTGGAGTGTACACCCCTTACATAGACAGATGTACTTCGATTGTACAATCTAAAGGTTATAGATTGTAATATCCCCACACTAAAACTCTACTATCATAGCCAAACCATTCACAAAATGAGATGATAAGAAACAATGTGAGGCTCAGGTATCAAATAATGTTCTATAAATAATAAAATCTATATGAATTATACAACTAACTATCAATAGATCATCCTCGCAATCAAAAAATAAAGGATTAAATGCATGTAACTGTACTATCCCTATTACCAATGCTATGATCAAAGTCTACAGTGTTGCACTACTCTGTTGATACAGGTTCTCCTTCCCTGAAGTACCACATATGTTTCCCCTACCATCTTGGACAGTAGAACTCCAATTTCCTGAATGGTGCGTGGTAGAATATCCCCTCTGAGTATAATGGTTCAGGATAGAGCCTCCATCTGTACCCACTTTTGGAGGGATCTTTAATTAAATATGTAAGTGTCCCATCCTTCCGAAAGCACATAACTCCACCCATGGTCATGGGGCATTGGCTATAAATGTCACCAGGACTAAAAATTGATGAAAAACTTTTAGTTATTTCCCGGAGTAACAAATTCTTCCCCTTGGATAAGTTTTTTCCACTTATCTGGTGAATTTTATCATAATGATGCTTCATACCCTATGAATATATCCTCTTACTCATTTATTTTAAATGACTTGTACTCCACTAGATAACACTTTTATGTTACCCTCATAAATGAAAATTTGACTCAATACCTCAGTAATCTTCTTCAATCAAAATAAATTAACCTGGGATATAACCCAAATTTAATTTCATCCTAAAAAAAACTCACTATATCTACCTCATCTCCACCAACACTGGTACAAAATGCTTCAAGTTAGTGAAGCGGCTAGCACATTCCATCATTAACATTCATCCCTAGGTAAAGCACATAAACTCTTATACCCTATCTTTTCTTCATGTATCACGATAAAAGTATTCTAGAATCATATCATAGATGTCCTTCTATATCATTCCCACTAACTTCCCATCTCAACCCTGAATGTCTAAATCGTTCTCCATTGGTCCCCAAAACATATCGGCTGCTAATTTGACTCCTTTCCCTATATGGGTCACTAAATGATCCATGAATTTATGTATTTAAAAAATCAATAACTCTTCTACCTCTGGTTCACTTTATCTAATGAGAATAAGAGGGTGATAAAAATAAAAAACCTTGGTCATATCAAATATATTTCACACATTCCCCTCTAGGTCTCTTTCCATGAACTACATAAAGTCAGCAATATTCTCCCGGAACTGCTCTTCCTCTCACATACCCAGAAATATCAGGGCATCATGTCCCACTACTGGAAGTAAATTGCAAACAACTTTCTCTTATCATCCGACCAACAAACATCATCGTGGAGGCATGTATCTATAATTAAAAGAACAAGTCTTAAAACACATAACACATCATTTACACATTTACATAAGAGAGATTCGTATAAAGACCCAAATATTTATCCCATATACAATATCCAATGGTTAAAACCACATTCTTATAACTACCCTCACCAATATATATCATTGTGGAGGAATTCCTTTACTATAACCACATTATAAAATAAATAAAACAATTGAAATCAATATAAAATTAGGCAAATAATAAAAATAAAAAAACCAATAATTATAAATCATAACGTAATGAATCCCAAAATAGGGGAAATGACCATAAACTAAAGAAGAAAAATTGTTATGCCATAATTTTTCATGTGTTAATTTGATACCCAAAATAAAGGTTCACTAAAAACTCACAAGAGGGTCCTGACATCACATCTACTTCCTTTATCCATGCTCAATCCTAAATATCAACTCAGTCATCCAACGTAGATTTCATCCCTTATCATGTCCTGCAAACATGAAGTCTACCTGGCTAATAATTAATGATCTAAGTAGGGTGTCAGTACAACTCTGTAAGCCATCACTAATGAAATATAAAAAATATCCAGTTTATAATAGGTTTAGTATTTGTATAAATAATAAAAGGAAAAAAATAAAATTAAACATGTTTCACATTTATAATTCATTAGTTAAACACACTGTCCCTTGGGTTCATGGTTACACATAGACCAATTATACCTTCTTAAGAATGTGATGGAGCCTTAACCATACAACATAGGGTAATTATAATTTATTCTATAATGGTATTCATTATTAGTTGAATCCAGTTTCATTTTGGTACCCTGGAGTGTGAGTCCGAGTACCATTAACCTAGATTCATGGAGTATTAGTCCAACATCATTATCTTAAGTGCATGGGTCATAAATCAAGTAAAAATATCATTTGTACATAGAAAATTGGTTTGTCGCTAAAATTTACAGAACTTTGAGAATCAATATACTCTAATTAACATGCATTCTTCAGGGGATTAGAGCATCAGTCTAGCACATCACGATGGAGGAGCATCATTCCAACACTAATACCTCATTATTCACATATACTTATCAATTAATAAAATTAATAAGCCTTTTATCAACCATTATCAATATGGTTCACCATTTATTTTATCAATCATAACCATGGTTTGTTTTTTTTAACATAAGAAACAACATGATAAATCTCCCATTAATCAATTTATAATTAATGATCATAAAAATAATTATCAATTCAATGTTAATTCAAGAAAACATTAAACCATGATATCAAACCCTACATTAAGGACTTCTTTCAATTAAATATTCATAAAATTTAACATTTAACATTCCATAATTATCATTTTAAAGAAATTAACACACTCCATGGGTTTCCGTCATTTTTGGTCTCGTAATATCCCACGGATCCAATGGGGTCTCAAAATGGTATATCAATTTCATGGGAATTTAATTCACTTTTATAATATAAAATAAATTGCACACAATGAAAGTGAAATTATTTAATTACCTACATAGAAGAGGCCTATGGTCTAGGGTAATTATCATATAGAACACCTAAATTATGATAATTAATGAATTCTCCCCCAACCATAACCCATAGTTCAAAATAAAATTGCAAAGTCACAACATTTGGTGGAAATTGTAGAATGACAATATGATCTTAAATGTCTCGGCATCGATAGCCTTTCCTTCAATAGATCCAAAAATAAGACATCAAAGTTATATTAAAGGAACTTGAATCTATCCATAGAGTATTAGTACTAAGGATATATGAAGGACTTGAATAAGATATATAGGAAAAACATCCAAGAATTTAGATTACTGATGAATCTTGATCTCCAACAGGATTTGAATTGCCGAAAACATTCTTCTGAAATAAAGGTAACCACCTCTTAATCCTTAAGAGAAAAATGAGTTCATAAATATAAGATATTAAAGGAAAATGAGGCCTTTATAATTTAATTTGGATTAGATCCATGAATTTCGAGTTTCTAACTATAAGTTGCACGGTTAGGTCACAAGGTTTGGATAATCATGTTCATACTGCATTGTACTTATGATGTCAAGACAACCCCACATAGTTTGTTCTCATGGATAGAAAAAATGTGTGAAAGCATTTTGTTTCCCATCTATTCATCATTACATAATTCCTCCTATGGGCCCCTATAGTTTTTCTAAACTATGAACCATCTTTGTGCCAAGATAGTTCCTATTGTCTTATATTGGACAACATGCTAGTGGAGGCTGCATGGTTTGGGAAAATAATGTGTCAACTACGAATTACCCAAAAATCACACCAAAACATTCAAAACAGAAAAAAAAAATAACTCTTGACAGGCTCAAACCATAAGTATATTAAAATAATGGTAAAATAATATATTAAAACGAGTATGAGATGTCTCAATAAAGGTTAGGATCTTATGAAAATGATTTGACATGATTAAGTTCTAGGAATTAATATCATGTTTCATGATAAGTAATGAAATTTTATATTAGTAATGAATAAATCATAATATGTTAATATAAAATAGATCCAACATAATTTCATATAATTACAGTTATTATTAACTGAATGTAATTTCAAAAGAGAAACTGGATGTGTTCACTGTGTCGGGAGATGTGAGAATACTAATAATAAAGGGAATTTAACACTTGTATTAACATGGTTAAATTTTATATAGAATTAAATAAAATTATAAATTAATATTTAAGAATAACATATTATAACCAGTGGTTTCAATATTAATTATATCTAGGTATGTTGTGTCTTCCACTTGATCACACTCAAATTTACAATTTTATTATACCCTTACACCACAGTATTAAACTGATTTTGATTGTAAATTACAAATATTATAAAGAAAATTACTTCATGATTGATTCAATAATTAAATTTTTTTCACTCTTATAAATGTATATTTCTATTTTTTATTTTTTTTTATTGTTGGATGAGATTTGGCGGGCTTAGGATAAGGTTGAAGAAAATACGAAAAGTCGCACCGGAATTCAAGAACATATGTGGACTCAACTGCACACTTATACCAATATGTGCATCCAATTATGATAATACTTTTTATTATGATCCAATATTTATTAGGATAAAAACTTAATGAGGACACCGAATTTCAGTCTAGCCATCTGGTGGTGAAAACATACTGATCTATCCAAGAAACCAAATTTGCACGATATCAAAGGTTGTGTTATGTATTTCGTCAATATCTCAAGATATATTTTTAAAAATTATTTCAAAGTTTATTTAAATATATTAAATATATTTTATGAAACCATTTATTTTATTAAAATCTTATATAATACTTCTTATACACCAAAAACTATGGGACATCTGGTATCTTAACATATCTGTGCCGAAAACTACCTTCCACTATGCCTATAAATTGTAACCTTGGGAACCCCATTTACAAGATATACCAAGGAGGTAATTGATACAATTTTTTAATTAAATATGATTCGTATCTACATCCAATATGTTTTGGATGCCTCTATCCTCATAGGTAGATCATGTATTAAGAAGTAGATCCACCCAAGCTTCCTCCTCCTCTCGATGTCGGGATAAACGTTGGGTGATTTTTGTGAGGGAGACAAACACATGTAAAGAGTGTTATGAATCATGTATTAGGTTATATTTGGGAATAATTTGGGTGTTAAAACCTTTCAACCCATTTGTAATACATTATTTCAAATTTTAATGTATGTTTTGATGCATGTGATTGATATGATCTTTATTTCTAACCGATCTGTGTGAGGTTTTGGGTTCAAGTTTTATGTTGTTCTAATTAGAACACACAAGAATACTTTTCTTACCCACTTTATTGATATTTAAATATATTTTATAATCTATTATTCCATGAAAAAATTTATAGACCATGTAATTTTTATTATTATTTCAGGGTTTTTTCTTTATGCATTGAATTAAAATATTAGTAATTAATTGGGATTCCAATTAATTTGAACCAAATAATTACTCCAAACCTAAATTAATCTCAAATAAAAATGAAATTAAATGTGTATAGTGAAATAAAAATAACCCATTTACCTTATATTTTTCAAAATCCACATGGGTTTTCAACTATTTAACTTTTTAAATTAAGTTATTTTCTAAATAATGTTTTCAAAACCACCCCTCTTTTTGTTACTTTTTTTTAAAATACACACTCGAAAAATATCAATTCTATATGAAGGATGACCTAGGATATTACCTAGAATATAAATAAAATTTAATGTAATATTATATTTTAATTTAATTGAAAACATGGTCAAATTTTGGAAAAGTTTCCAGGTATCACTTCGATTTTTAATGTGTGTTTTTTATAAGATATTTGTAAACTATGGAAATATTTATTTTTTATATATTAAACCTTTACCTTTATTTTATTGTTATGATTTATGTCTTGTGAAGGTTCTATTAATGATTTGTTATACTCTGGGATAGTTACCTCCTTTTGAACGTGAACTAGAGAGAATCCAATATCAACAACAATAAGACAGAGGAAACCCCTTTAGAGTAGGACACACCACACTATGCTACTTTTCAAACCCCCTCTTCATCTAGAACAAAATGTGAAACTGAACAGAACTTGTAAAAAATGGATGAAAATAATAGACAACTAAAACAACTTATCTAACCTGATGTTTATATCCAACCCACTTATATAAAAAATCATGGTGAAGAACCAAACATTGAACTAAAATCTGGTCTAATTCACTTATTTCCAAGATTTCATGGACATGATGGATAAGACAAAAACAATAATTTAAAAAAATTAAATACTTTGTGTTCTACATTAAAACCTACTATTTTGAATGGAGAAAATTTAAAGCTTTGGAAATTACCTTTTTCATTAGAAGATACTGCAAGGGAATTGCTATATTCTGCTAATTCTACAATTAGAGGATGGGTGGACATGAAACAACTTTTCTAGAAAAATATTTATTAGACTCTACAAATTAAACAATAAGGAAATAAATTTTTGGGATAAGACAATCATAAGGGGAAACACTTCATGAATGCTGGGACTGATTTAAAAGGTTTTGTTCAAGTTTCCCACACCACTAAATAAGTGATCAACTATTAATATGGTATTTCTAGGAAGGTATAATTCCTATTGAAAAAACACAACTACTTTCACTATTTTTTTATTCAAGTTTATAAAAATCCTATCATTGTAAGGAACCTTATTAAGAACGTGGTGGAGAACACTAAATAATATAGTTCAAGGTCTATTGTACCCATTCGAGATGTCCATGGGTTGAAAAATTATGAATTTGTGAAGAAGGTGGACAAAAATATTGAATAAGTAAGTACCCTTCTCCAAAAAAATTATTGTTCCTATGGGAAATAATAATCTCCTCAACCCATCAATTTCAGTATCTATATTTCTATCACCCACTATTCTGACCAATTCCCTCAACTGAGAAAATATTCTTATATATGTGAGGTAATCTTCCCAGGATGCTCATACAGCCAACCCATAAAGAATGGACCATACTATCTATCCAACCATGTGTAGAAAGACAACCAAGCCTATAGTCAAGGGGTTATTAAAACCAACAACCATGGAACCAACCAGAGAAAAGTAGTCATCTGTCACCACCCATAAATCCAAAAAGGCCTTTCTAACGACCCCCTCCAAAACCGAAGCATATTCTTGAATACATGATGAATCTAATGGCTGAAAATAATCACCAAACCCAAAAAATCACCAAATAATACATAAAATACATAAAAAATAAATTAGTCCAATTATCCAACTCAGTGGGGGAAATATGAAGTCATGGGTTAGGTAAACAACCATCCCAAACAATATTTAGAATGAGGGATAAGGGAAATGTATGTTTCATCACCCTTTAGAGTTGAACACGACATAAAATTAAAATTACACCTCAATTAGATTCATTAACTCTGGAGGAAACCACCATACCAACCATTTTATATGGTCCAAGAAAATAAAAACATTGTCCTGGGAAAAATAACACCAATGGAAGGAGTGTGTCTTTTAACAAGTCACATAGACCAACAATTCCATTTCCATTTCAAAAAAGTTCAACAGCAACCATGTAAATAAAAATAAACTGAACTTGATAATGAAATTTTGCAAATTTTCAAAAAATTATAGGTTATCATCCCCTTTATTGATTTTGTGAAGAAATTTCGAAAATAATACAAATTTCTAACAGATATTTTTACACCCTAAAGGTGACTT
The DNA here is from genome assembly GCA_963277665.1 of Viscum album. Classification (NCBI taxonomy): domain Eukaryota; kingdom Viridiplantae; phylum Streptophyta; class Magnoliopsida; order Santalales; family Viscaceae; genus Viscum; species Viscum album. Next base: position 99,254,282 of record OY728122.1, on the reverse strand, counting down.
CGAGGTGATGAAAAATTGATCTTGGGGAGGAACATCATAGTATTGATTGATCCATCACATTTCACCAACGTCCATGATATTGGAAAATTTTTTATTCCATTCATCATTGGGGAGTATTACTTTTACAATTATATGATTAATTTGGGTGCTTCTATAAATGTGATTTCTCACTACATTTTCTCTTCATTGCGGGTTGGGGAACTAAATCCCACTTGAAATTTTTTTCAACTAGAAAAATGGAGTATAGCACAACCCATTGGTGTGTTCTAGGATTTTCTTGTAAGGGATTAAAATTTAAATTTTCTTGATGATTTATATGTTCTAAAATTTGAATATGATATGATGAATGGATATACCCCTATTATATTAGAGATTATTTTCTTTAAAACTTCAAAAATCATAATTAATGTCCTTAATGATATATTATCTATGGATTTTGGTGGTGAAAAATTCTACTTAATCATCCTTGATACCATGAGGCACCCCTCATAAGGATATTCCTCACTTTTAGTTAATTTTATTAATGTACTCCTATCCCCTAAAAAAACTTCATTTCTTTCCCTTGATACCCATTTTGAGTTTACATCCTTTGTCTAAATTAGGGGTAAAAAATAAAGAATTGAATGTTGTATTGGTCTAGAAAAATGTTAGGTATTTTTTGAAATTGATGATTTCTAGATCACTGAGGATTTCATGACCATCAATGATACCACTATGCTTGTAAAACATCATTCCTCATCTAAGGATGATAATATTGAGTTTTTAGATGATATCCTTGACATGTCACATTAACACTCAATCTCATCAATCAAAAAGTAATATATTTTGGAATTTAAAAAACTTCCTCATAGTTTAAAATATTCTTATCTTGAAAATGGAAACAAGATTATTATCATCATTTCTAGTTCAATCCCTCTAGAAAATTAATTGTGACTACATAACATTTTGCAGGAGTATAAAAAGCAATGGGAAAGACACATCCATACATTCCTAGTTTTAGTACATCAATTTTCACACATCATGTATTATTAAATGTTGAGGCTAAACTAGAGTGGAAAGAAAATTGTCAAATGAACACAACCCTTCAATATTTTTAAAAAAAGGAGGAAACAAAATTATTGGATGTTTGAATCATTTACCCTATCTCTGACAACCAGTGGTTTAGTACAGTAATGGTAGTTCCCATGAGAAATAGTATTGCATTAATTAAAAATGAAAATAATAAATTGGTTCCAATGTAAGTCCAAAATAGTTATCTTTTCTGTATAGACTATCCCTGAGTAAACCAACACACGATAAATGACTATTTACTAATTTTGTCCATTGACCAGATGATTGAGGAGAAAGTGGTAATGTTCTGTAACAATTTCCTTAATGGGTATTCGGGAAACATTTAGATCTATAATATCCTCTAGGATTAGGAAAATACTACCTTTAAATTCACCTTTGGAAAATTTTATCATAGGAGGATGTTATTTTCTATGTACATTTCTCCAAGTACTTTCTAATGATGCATGGTTAGTGTTTTTTAGGATTAACTAGAGAATTTCATGGAAGATGTCAAGGATTATTTCACAATATATCGATCCTCTTTAGATTATTGTTTGAGTATTATTGGTTCTATACAACATCATTGTAATGAAAATAATATTGTATTAAATTATTAAAAATTCCATTTTTTGGTGTGGAAAATTATAGTACATGGACATGTCAATTTTGGGGACGGTATTCCAATAGGTAAATCTAATGTGAATTTCAGATATTGAATAACATTCCTCGTGAATATGGGGGATGCACAGTCATTCATAGTTCATGTTGAATTTTATGGTCATTTCATTTGTTTCTTTAGTAAGATATACCACCACATATCCCGATTACTCTAAAAATATAATGAATTTATTTTTTATAATGAATTTTATGATACTTTTAATAAATATAATTGGAGTATGAAATCCCCCTAGATAATCCATCCAGCTCCGTGAGATTAACCATTTGAGCACATATGTGATGCATCTAAATATGCATTTGGGGCAGTCTTACATAAAAGGGTTGATCGACCTCCACATGTCATAGACTATACCTCACGCACATTGAACACTGCCAAGGAAAACTACACCATAACTAAAAAATAATTCTCTTATATTATGTTTACCTTGGATAGAATTAGGTCATATACTTTAGGGTCTAATTTAAATTTTTTCTCAGACCATGTATCCCTATAGTATCTCTTTATGAAACTAGAATCCAAACCACGTCTCATTTGATGTATGCTCTTCCTTAAAGAATTTTACCTATAAATTAGAGATAAAAAGGAGTAGAAGATGTGTTGGCAGACAATATTAGTTGGATCTCCCCATCCTTATACATTGACTCATCCCTTTTTATTCCATAAATTTCTTGTTTCCATTTCAACAATTTCCCCACGTGCAATATGTTACTCTTAGGTATGCCAAAATTGCAAATTATTAGGTAGCATCTTTAATTCCTACGAATTTTAACAAAAATGAAGATGAACAACTAAAAAATGAGTCTCATGGGTAAATTAGTGATAACCACTACATTTGGTGCACATGTAGTGAACAAGCCCTCAGGATTTGTGTTCCCAGTAGTTAGTTTTAATTTTTTCTTAGGTTCTGAAACACTCCTTCATGTGGGGTCTAGTATGGTCGTCAATGGACTGCTCATAAGGTCCTTGATTTTGGTCTCCTTTGGCTAACATTATTTTGGTATGACCATTGTTTATCCAAAGATTTTCATCATTTTCAAATAATGGGGAATTTATCTAAAATAAATTAAATTTCATAATAACCCTTTCTCTTCCATTACAATTTTGAAATTGGGGCCATTGAATTTATAGGGCCATTTCCAAATTCTTTTGGCAACATGAACATTTTTATTTTTGATGATTATGTGTAAAAATTGGTAGAGGAGGAAGCTATAAGGAAAAATGATTCCATGATAGTTATGGAATTTTTCAGAACCAAAATTTTCTATAGGTATGGATATATGATGTTTATCATCAGTGGCCAGGGTTGTCATTTTTTTAACTGAGAAATGAAATAAAATTTTCACTAGTATGTGGTCGGGCATCAAGTGTCTGCTACATGTCACCCATAAACCAGTAGTCAAGATGAGGTGTTGAATAGAGAGGAAATAAATTCTTAAAAAATGGTTCAAGTCAATATAAAAGATTGGAGTCTTAGACTCGATGATTTATTATGGGCATATCGTATTTCCTATAAAACACTCATTGTAATTTCACCTAATCTACTTATTTTTGGAATGATCTTTTCTCTCATTATTGAGATAGATCACTGGGCCTACTGGACCATTAAATAAGGTACTTATAATATTTCTAGTGTTTGTTCTCAAAGGTAGTTATATATTTAAAAAGAAGAGGAAATGATAATAGACTCATATGATAACTCCAAAATTTATAAGGAGTGAACCAAGGCTTACAAAGACTACCTCATCCTTCATCGTTAATTCTACATTGCGAAGAGGTCTATTTTTTCAATGCTAGGTTGAAGTTAAATATATATAAGCTTCATTTCCACTGGTTTGGCCCCTAAAATGTTACTAAGGTTTTTCAATTTTATGTTTTTTAGATTCCAAATTAAGAAACAAAACAAACCTTCACTATCAACGAGATGCAGTTAAAGAACATTCATGAAGCCATTACAGATTCCCAGATGGTGTATCTTCAAGTTCAAGAAGAAACCTATGAATGAAATGCACCAGTTTCTATCCTTCTTCCCCACATTATAAGTTAATACATTCAGAACACTATATACTCTAGGTGTGGGGGTGGGTATATTCGGGGTTTCATTAGCGATTGGCATCGTATTTCTTCTTTCTTCTCTTTTTAGCTTTCTGGATAGTATTTTTACTTTTCCCCACCTTTCGGAGTTTATTATGATTTTTGTTGTATTTTTTTCTTTTTATGCAATTTTTGGATTTCTAAATTCTATTTTAAACTTTCCCCTTTTTCCCTTTTACTTTTGTGCCATAATGACCATTTTTCTATTGAGTCCCACTTAGCCATGGAAATTATTGAAAATTCAAGATGAATTTCCCTCTTTTAATTTGATTTAACATATTAAAAAAACATAACAATGTCATTGATGAAATGTATGTTTTATAATTAATTTAACATTATGGTGTGAATTTATTTATAATTGGTTATTTTAAGATGAAATAAATGGTTGTATCATTTTGAAATCATTGAGAAGAATTATACCCATTGTGTGATATTTTATAGGAAAATTGTGCCACTTAATATCTCCACACAGATTTTCACCCAACAATGGTAGGTTAATATTTATTACTTAATATAATATAAATATTTGTTTGGTTAATGTCTCTCTATATTCCATAATTATTTTCCCATACATTTATTTTGTCTCCAATATTTTTTCATTACGGTACAGGATTAACGCATCAATGCATACCTATTATCAGACTATTGTACGCCCAAAGATATCATAAAATAAATAAATAAACATTAAAATATGATTTCTTTCTTGGGTCAGTCAGAAACCACTCTTCCTCTAGAATTAATCTTGTTATAACTATTACAATTAGTGTCATGAGAAGATTATAAAAACAGATTAGTGATTAGTGTGAGATTTGTTCCAAGTTCAACATTAAAAAAATAATAAAAAATTATGGGATTTATTAAATGTACAACATATGGGGATATCAATAATGGGATATTAAGGTTTGACTTCTAGGAATTCTTCCTTGTGTGGGTCTTGAAAGTCGATTCCATAGGATGCATGGAAATTTTAGTGGAAAGAATCATTTAAGAAGAAATATATTAAAATAACCAATACATACTGGATAAAAAGTGGATAGATTAGTATAATATGGTTTTCGCACATACACATGGAGAGTTAGTGACATTTTTTAATTTTGAATTATTTTCTCCAATTAGAATCATTCATCTCCTACAATTTTGTTCTGATACAATTTATGGGATATCTTTTTCAATGAACACATAGATAATAACAACCTAGTGTTGTATTTTCAATGATAACATTGATAATAATAATTAAATTTTCAATCTATGTCAAATATTAAATAGTTAGGAATATAACCATTCTTCATTGAAATGTGACTTTTCCCAGTAGTGTAAATTTTTTGTTCTGTGACTGTGATCGCACCGTGATTACTATTTTATTTCACCCTTACACCATTGTATTAAATTGATTTTGTTTGTAAATTCCAAATATTATAAAAAAATAAAATTAATGTTTCATTCAGTCATCTAATGATCATCACTATTATAAAGGTATATTTTTCTTATTTTATGTTTTCATTGTAGTTGGAGATGATTTGGAAGGCCCATGACAAACTGGGGGAAAATGGTCCAAATTGTGAAGGAATACAAGAACATATGTGGACTAAACCACATAATGAAACTAATTTTCACTTCAAATTGGTATGATATCTTTGGTTCGTATCTAAATTTCTTTGGGATATGACTTTTATGAAGAAACTCAATCCCAATTCTATCCTCGGGTGGCCCAAACAAACTCATCTATCCAAGGAACTGAATGTGCACGAAGTCCAAAGTTGTGTCTTATATTTTGTCTATATCTCAGGTTGTAGTTTTCCAAATGATGAAAAAAATTGGTATAGTTATTAATTTTTTTTGGAAAAACATTTTATTTTTTTCAAAAGATATATATGATTTTTGGGCCACCAAAAACATTGATCCAAGTGTTTTTTCTAAATTAGGGATCCGAACCCACATTCCACTTTGCCTATAAATTGGAACCCTGGGAACCCCATTTCCATGTTCAAAAAAGGATTTGAGTGTTTCCATTTTAGTGTTCTATAAGAGTTCTATACTAATCCTAGATGTTTTTGAGGACCCCATCCTCTTAGGGGGTGAAGTATGAAGAAGGAGATCCACCCGATATTCATCCTCCACTCGATGTCAGGCTAAATGGCGTGTGTTCATTTTTTGAGGGAGATACACACATGATGTTAACTTTTTGAAGCATATATTAGAGATTGGTTTGGATTAATTTTGGTGTTAAATATTTTAATTCCATTTATCTTACATTATTTCATATTTGAATACATGTTTTGATGCTTGTGATTGACATGACCTCAATTTCTAACAAATCTGTGTGAGGTTTTGATTGCGTGACTTTTGTTGTTCTGATTGGATAAGACAATAATAATTTTATTACACACATTCATTAGATTTAAATCTTATTTGGATTATCATATTCCAATAAAAAAAATTTGAACCTTGTTAATTTTATTTTTATGTCATGTTTTCATTCTTAAAGTATTGAAATAAAAGCTTTGGAATAAATTAGGATTCCAATTAATTTAAACCAAATAATTAATCAAAACCTAAATGAATATCTAAGAAGAATGCACATGAAATTTGTGTAGTTAAATAAAAATGTCACCTTTATCTAACAGTTTTTAAAATCCTCTTTGTTTTCTAAATATTAAACTCTTTAAATTGTGTTATTTTCTTAAAAAAATTCCAAACCACCCCTTATTTTAGTACGTTTTTATTAAAAATACACACTCTAAACCAATAAATGCTCCATGAGAGATATCCTAGTCACATTCAAATACTATAAATGAACATAAAAAACATAATAAATTTGACATGTCGTGACAATGTGGTAACTGCTACTACAGATCAAGCGAAATCTAGTGATAACCATTATAAGTCATTTTTACTTTAATTTTGATAAATTGCCCCTATAAACGATCTTTTAGGAAATAATAAATGATACCTTTGTCATCTCTTATTTCAATAAATGAGAAATGGGGATTTTATTACTTCTAGAAAATATATATGATAAAAGGGGTCCTTTATCGATGCTTTTGTTTAATCACTGATAAACACCGCCATTTATCAGTTCTTTTTTATAGCACTAATAAAAGGAATATTTCATAAAAAAATAATGAATCATTAAAAATATTAAATCAATATATATATATATATTGATATAAATATTATATATTTTATTAATATGATTTACTTAATAATAGATATGCATTTACACATAATATATAAGATATTTAGTGAAAATGGATTATTATATGATTTAAAAATATTATTTTTTAATAATTTATTAATTATAATTTAGTAATAGTAATTTCATAACAATTATAGGACATAAAAATTAAATAAATAAAAAAAAATCTAAGATAAGTTTAAAACATGACATGAATTTCAAATGAATATAGCTTTTGATCTGGGTATCCATTTATGCTCTACCATATATAAAATCGAATCTTGTGAATAGATCTATTCCTTATTGACCTAGGGAAGACCTAATGAATTTTTGAGTGGAAAAAAGGACTATACGTCCTCTAAAACCATGTTATTAGTTTTGGTTCCCTATTTTATTCAAATTAGATAGAAATTCAACTTTTTTTAAGAGATTCTTTTCTCCTTTTTTAGTGGAGACTAAATTAATTCCCAGGACTTACATTCATATATATATATTATGGTTTTAAAATTTTATCATTTTTCATATTATATTTATATTTAGAATTAAATAAATGCCTATTTTATTATATTTACATTTATTAAATTAGTTGTATAATTACACATTTAAATAAATATACCAAAAATTTATTTATTTTTTAAATAAAACATATAGAAATAAGTTTTTATTGTTCATTATATTTAAAATAAAAAATTATACATTTTATGTATAATAAAAAAATCATTAATATATATACCTAAGTAATGTTGGTATATAAACATGTGTGTGTTAATAGATAAATATATATTTAGGTTTATATTCTAATATATATATATATATATATAAATACATAAATGTATATATCTGTGCATGTATGTGAGAAATTTAAATGGGCATGTGTATGTGTAAATTTTTTTGTTTGAATTGTGTATATACATCATATGTAAATGTATTTTTTTAATATCATTATCATTAAATATAGTGAATAAATATATTTATAGTAAATATTTATAAATAATTTATAAAAATTTTATATCTAAATTCAAAATTAATGTAAATATGTATAAATATATATGTGTAAATATATAGATATATAGATATATAAAAATAAATGTCATGTATAAAATTTATATTTAAATATAAAATATACAAAAGTATTTTAAATATTTATTTGAAAATAATTATATAAATCAAATAGAATTATTTATTATCCATTTTATTTAAAACAATATCAGAAAATTTTTTACATTATAAAAAAATATGAATATTTATATATATGCTTATAGGAATGTATATATAATTTTTATATGTACATATGTGTGAATATTAATAAAAAGATTTATATTTATATTTATATTCTAATATATGAAAATTAATATTAATATATACCATATTTAAATAAATTTAAGTATATATTTAAATATATTTCACACATACGTGCACATGCATCCACACACAAAAAAATACTTTATAAATGTATTCAAAAATAATTATACAAATGTACGAATAAATAATTTTTTTAAAATATATATATATATATATATATCATAACATGTAGAATAAACAGGCATGGGATGTTGTAAACAGGTTCTCATCGTAGAAAGTTGGTCATGTGTTTGAATTCCGGCATTTGCGGGTTGGTGAGAAGATTTCTCGCTCTACGAAAGGGGGTCGTGAGTTCATTTAAATGGTTGTTGATGAATTAGAGTGGGTGAGGGTAATTCATGGGAATGGGTAGTGTTGAAAATGGGTTGTGCGAGAACTGAGAAAGAGTGTTTGTGAAAAATATTTTTTTTCAAATTTTAGTCGTGCTTGAAAAATGTGTTGATAAAGATTGCCTTTATCAACACTTTTGTATCCCTAAAAATGGCCCCCTATGTCAATTGTATTTTCTAGCATTGATAAAGGTCATATTTAACATCCCTATAGTTATTAGTGATTTTTTCATGTTGATAAATCCTGTTTTTAGAAATTTCAAAAGTTAAATATATGGTAGTGTTCCATTGCATATTAAGAAGCAGTTTTAGAAACATAATGTTTCAATTTTTAATTATAATAAAGAATTATTTTTATTATTTTATTATATTGATTAACTATGGATTTAATCATATTTTCAGGATTCTAACATGGGAACTAGAGATTTATACTTGTTTATATTGCCTCTTTAGGTGTTTTCTCAAGTTAGTAATAACGCATTAAATATATTTTCCTCACAAACATATTGATTTACCAACCCTAGAAATGGAAACATGGTAGGCCTAGAAGCTATATCCATACTCATTATAAGCATGTTTTTCATGTGAGTACTAACTTGTTGTTAGTAGTTGGATCTAGTAAAAATGGAAGTTTGTTGGAGTTGGTTTCCTAGAACCAACAACTTTGTACTTTGGATTACATGTATATTCAATGAAGTGAGTATTAATATAAATACCTTATCACATATTGTTTATTATTATACATAAAATTTATGTGATAATTTCATAAACTATCTGTCACATTTATAAGGTCATAGTAGTTCCCTACTACTATATAAATCATTAAATTGCATGAATATTTTTCAAAATATATTTTTTTGATTATATAACATACTATGAAAGGGAGCACTATATATAGGTCATTAGGTATGAGTACAGGTGAGTGAATTAGGCTTCATCTCTTTAATTCTCTCTTTGTAATCTTTAAGATGAGAGATTATGAGAATAAATCCCCAGGTAAAAGTTTATCATGTTTTGTCATCATTGTATATTCTAATCCACGAGCATGTATAATGGTCCTCAAATGTTAATATAATCATTAATGCATGTCAGGACTCACACACAAAGATTTACTAAAAGAAATTATCTTATCTTATGTTGGTGGGATGTACAGTATGTTGGGTTGCTCATGAATGACATGTTATTAATTTGGGATAAGGCTCGATGCTGCAGTGGAATCAGTTACAAAATGTAAAAAATTTACGTGAAGGAATTTTACACACCACCTAATGGAATTTTACAATGCAAACAAAGTATTTTTCTCTTCACACCTGAAAGAACATTTCTCTCACCATAAGGAATTTTCCACAAACATATGGACATTCCATTTTGTTTTACAACATATCATCACAACCAATACATATCAATTTATCTCCACAACCAAGAGTAATTTTGATACATGTCTCTCCATCTTCGATATATTCACAATACGTCATTGAAAATTCTATCATTATCATCGCATGCCATTATCATCACCTTACTTTTTACACCTTTTTCATCAGTTGGGAAACCGTAATGGTGGGACACCTTTTGTTACCTCTCAAAGCGGAAACATCTTTCCAGATATCTTATACATTTTCTCTTCCCCACATCCCCATATATATATATATATAGTCTATAATCACCCCTCTCTCATGGATAATAAAAATATCCTTTTTTTCATATATAATTTCATGTATATCTCATTTTTTCAAACTCATTTCTCCGCATTTTTCTCTTTCATAATCAAATTTTGAAAATAAAAATATCCCAATAATCACCACATTGATTAAAAATTTGAACACTCTAATGTCATATCCACCATCTGTGACAACCTGATTGTCGGCTCCACCATCAACAACTCCTCCATGATCTGATCTGTCACATCAACTCCACCTTAATCGGAACCTTATTTTCATCAGATCATCCATGTCAACACTATCTTGATTCGTTGCACCCATTGTAGGAGTCATCATTGTAGTTATCTACTGAACGATTTGATGTGATTCTTTTTTACCATATAAATATTTTCAGGTCGAAATCCTGAACCTCCTTTGATACCAATTGTTTGTTCAGGTCCCAATGCCAATGTGGAAGAAGTTGTAAAACATATAAAATTAACCCAAAGAAATTTTACACATCACCCAATGATAGTTTACAAAATGCCTGATGTTTTTTTCTCTCAACAATGAGAGGAATTTATTTCTCACCCGAATACATTTTTCACACAGCCATGGACATAATATTTTTTGTACCACTAGTCATCATAAATGTGACATGTCACTTGTTCTCCACAACCAAGATTAATTTTAGTATATGGAACATCATCATGAATCTCTTCACATATTCATTTATAATTAAATCACCATTAACATATTCCATCTTCTTCACCTATCTTTGTATGCCATTGTTAGCAGTTGGGAAACCACAAAGGTGGAACCACCATCATTACCTCTCATATGGGATACATCATTCTATCTATATTATACTATTTCTCATTATAATGAACCCATATATAGAGAGGAGAAAACTACCGCTCTCATAAGGATATAAAAAATATCTCTTTTTTCAAATCTTATCTCACTTATCATTCATTTTTTCTAACTCTTTTATCAGATTTTTTCTATCTCATATTCAAATTTTTAAAATCAGAATATCATAAAAAACATTGGATATGTTGAGAGAATATTTTTTCCTTCCCTAATTATTGAAGAATATTTCTCATCCCTTTGATTAATAAATAATTATCACATATATTTCATAACAATGGTGTAATGACATTTATTACATATAGTCAAAGAAAGACATATCAATATTATAGGTTGATGACGTATATGTGAAACAGGATTGAAGAGATATTGTTACAAAAAAAGATTATATTATACAGTGAGCATTCATATGTGTTTGTCAACATTTTAACAATAAATTCTTTCTCTTGGATATCTTGGCCCATTTCTAGATAGTAATCATGGACTTTAGGCAATCTCTCCAAATTCCGATGATACAAAATCATAAAGGGTCACACCCTAAGGGTTTCCATTGATCATGATTAAATTTTATTTTATTTTAAATAGGTTCGAGTTGGTATCCCAGGAACAATTGATTGTACTTAGATTACATGTTTATTTGTATTATTTAATATTAATTTAGCATATTATTATATATTTTACATTGTTTCTACATGGATTCAATGTAATATTGTCCACGATTATTTTTTTCATTGATAAGGTCATAGAAGTTCCCCTGTTTGATGATATCCTCGAATTTCATAGATAATATGATTAATATAGTAATCCATTTGAATATCATACTATGATGGGAAAAGTAGTATTTGGACCATCTGGTGGGAGTGCTCACAATAGTATTAGGATTATTATCCTAAAGTTCATACTTGATAATCGTAGAGACAATAGATTATGAGAACAGACCCACCAATAGTAATTCTTCATGTTCTAGTGTCATCATATATTTTTATTTGAGATCATCTTGAATGATCCTTAGACTTTTAGATTACCATTAATGTATTTTATGAATTTCACACTTAGATTAACTAAGAAAAACCATCACAACATATGTTTTTGAGAAGTAGGGTTTCTAGGTTACATCATGATTAATGATTCATTAATGAATAATTTAAGGATAGATTTTTCCCTTTTAACATTATAGAAGATTATATCTCGACCCTTTGATTATAATAGATCCATCACATTAAATTCCATGGTCATGGTGTAACGACGTGTTTAATTTAAATAGGTAAAGAAATATGTATTGAGTAAATATGTTGATTACACATTTGTGCAACCTCCTTGATAAGATATTGTGACAAAGGGATAATATTACATAATGATCATTCATATGTGGTAATTGATGTTGTGGTATTATGTTCGTTCTCTTGGATGAATTGACCTATTGTTATAAAATAATCCTGGAATTTAGGCAATCCCTCCTATTTCCAATAAGAAATAATCATAAAGGGTCACACACTAAGTGTTTCCATTGATCTCGATTAAATTCTATTTGAGTTTAATTAATGGAATACACTTTATTCTCAACTCTGAGGAATAATTTTATTCAATTAATTTTTATCATGAAAATTAAATAAATATTTATTCATCAACATGTGAATAAAAATATTTTTATTTATTTTATTAAATATCTAATAAATATTTATTCACTAGTATGGGAAGGAAATATTTATTTATGAATAAATTTTCTTATTAAGGTGTTAAATAAATGCATGATGAGTTCAAATAGACCAATAACATTTCTGGTGATAAATATTAATTAACATGCTGTTTAAATATACTTTAACATTGTTAAAGTTGGCGCACACCACAAAATAATATTATTATTATTATTTGGAATGGATTTATTAAAGATAATAAATTTTATTTAATATAAATTATGAAATTAAATAATATTTTAACCAAAATCCTAACTCTAAAAATAGATGGATATGTATATTGTTTATAGAATCAAAAAAATTTGAATAGGTAATTGTTGTGAATAATGAATTCTTTCTCGACTCCTCCTCCTCTATCTTTCTCTCAAGAAAGATAAGTGTAAGAGGGATTTCTTCCAGACGGAAGAATGATTGATCAAGAATGAAAAACACAAGACATTTGAATCACTACACTGTCACCCATAGATCATGTGGTGTCACTTAGAGAACATAGGAGAACGTTTGGATCACTGCCGGAGGGATTCTATCCTTTTATCCTCACTGTAGAGAGAAGGTAATCTAAAAGGGTATTTTTTTTATCAAGACTCACCAACAAATAATTTTCCTAAGACCAAGTATTTATTTCATCAAATATTAATTAAATTAGTTATAAATTTGATTTTTAGAATCCTCACTCTTGGTTTTAGATAACTATTATTGAAATAAATTATATTATATCTCCCACCATCACACACTTCATATATACCTGAGAAAATAAAGTGGTATCAGAGGGGTCACATTTAAATTTATAATTATTTATTTGATTATTGAACAATAAGAAATTGTGGTCATATTTTCATTCCATGTTATTCATTATTTAATATTATTTTAATTAACATGTTATCGATATATTAATCATGATCATTAAATGTTTCATTTTATTAATGGTTTTATAACCAATTAAAAATTACTGGATATGCCATCGAGAAGTGCCAAAATCATTGGATGGTAAAACTAGGTATCATGGAATTTAGCTGGAGCACGCGTAGTATACCCATGTACATTGTACATGGATGTTCCAAGTAGTTAATTACATATAGTACATATATATCACACCATTTGTTGATAGGTCCAATCTATAACATGGAATGTGGATACATGGAATTTATCAAGAATGTACATGTCATGCAATCTGGCAGAGTTAACAAACTAAAGCTTCATGTGTGTGACATGGTTACAAGAAAACCGAGGTACACTTTGTGTTATTGTACTGTAAATTCCATGTAGTCTCTCATTAAATGACATAATTAAAAGTTACATTAAATTGAAAATAATAGCATTAAAATTGTAATTTATTGATTAACACATAAATGTTTCTTTGAAATTTTATTAATGGTATTAAACCATGTTAAATGCTCAATTAATTTATTGTAATTAATATTTCATTGTTTTTATATCATTTATTTGTCATTAATACCATTAATTATGTGTATCTTCAATTAATATTTGATAATCATTAATATGTAATAGAATTTATTTATTAATTTATTCAATTGAATTCATCTTAAATAATAAATAACAAATTAATAGATGAATGCTAGCTAGTTGATTTTTCATATTCATTGCATGTATAACAATTTATGATCTTGAACAAGACCATTTCATGTGTTGGTTTTTAAAATTTAATTTATTGAGTGAGTTTTAAACTATTTATTATTTAATTAAATATGATGGACTCTGTGTAATCCCTCATTCCATTATTCTATAAGACTTGTGTGTCTAAGGATATTTATGTAATCAAATTTTAACCAATCCTTTGGTACCCATCACCTCCATGTGAGTCATAAATACATGAAATTAATTTAGTGTCCCAAGACACTTAGAGGTGGTTCATAATGGAACCATAATGATACCCACTAAGGTGATGTACAATTGTAGAGATGGAATTTTATAACTCATGGAAAGACCAGAAAATGGATTTATTTCCCCTAGGTCATTGTTTGATTTAATTTTCTCTTATTAAATTAACCATTAGATAAATATTGTGAATAAATTATTTAATTATTTACTTATTTATATCCATTCAATTATTTATTTTATGGGTGCAAGACTACGATCACATAAATTAATGAATTAATATGAAAATATGGAATTTAATTAATTGTATTATGCCTAGAATTTTTGAACCACATGGTTAATTAATTAAGTAACATACACATAATATTAATAATACTTGTAAAGGAAAATACAAGATAAACTTTATGAATAATAAATTAAAAAATTAAATTATTTGTAAATGATTTATTCAACATAGTTAATTAACCAAGTAACATCCACTAATTATTAACTAGACATATAAAGGATAAATTAAGATTTAATTTACATATAATTAATTAAAATCCCTCAACCTAATATTAATTCATAATAACCCTTACATTACTTGATTAGGAACAAAACTCTATAAAACTATGTGTTTGACCAACCCTTATTGGGAAACATAGTTTAATAAGTGGAGTTATTATGATATTTTTAGGTTTACTTAACCATTTTACACCAATATGAGTATAAATTTCTAGAATTGGTGTAATTTGGAAGAAAGTTTTGAGGATATCCAATTTGGGATTTTAAGATTTGGGAATCCACTCAACATATCAAGGAGTCAGAAGCCCACTGTTGGAAAATATTTCTGACCTAAATACCTTCATGTGGCTTTATCAATCCTTATTTTTGTTATGTTAAGGGGTATATAGATCCGTTCCATTAGAATGTTAAACCAACTAATCATTTTGATTTCAAGGTTTTGGGTTATTGGGACATGATAAAACAGTGGTAGATTTAATAAAATCAATTAATTTATTAGTTCTCACAAAATTTAAAATAATGAAAAATTACAAATAATTTGAACTTTTAATTATATAATAAAATGGAAATATCATCATCCACATTATCCTTATTATCTATAATGGATAAATACAACCTCGAAACTGGAAGTATCTTCTAGGCATGGTACATAGGCCTTTGGGTTATTATAACCATGAACAGAAATATTACATGCTAGAATCCTCAATACCCAATCTTCTTGTTAAGGTGGTGAGTGATGAAGAGTTCCTTATCAATGATAAATATTTTAGAGATGTAGTCTCTGTTCAATTTTTTTGTCTTTCATCAATTTCTAGTAAACTCGTGAAGATTCATGAAAACCTGGATGCATATAGAATACTTTTGAACCACTATAATCTTTATCAGGAGAGAGATAGATATGAGTGGTTTGATATTTCCATGTCACTTTTTCATATCAATATTTGAGAGGGTTCCCTAGCTGGGCCTCATTTATTCAAGCTCATTATCTATATTGAGAACCAATAGGTTTTCGTTTTTACACTCATTAATGCACTGGGCACCAATATCATTATGGCATCCCTCCCTCTGATATTCTCTATATTTGTTGTGAATTTTAATATGAAGAAAATTGATAGGTCTATAAGATCTTCTCACTCTTCTTCACCATGATGATAAGGATATGAAGTTTGAAAATCCTATCATTCTTATTGTAAACAAATAGAAAGGAAAAATAAATAGCATTAATCCCAATGAATCTTCACGCCCTTCTAAGAAGAGGAAGATCAATTGGAATTCTAGGGAATATGATGTTTTCTATTATACATGTTGTAAGAAGGGTCACTAGAAGAAAAACGACACCCATCAAAAGAAGCAAGGGGAACCTATTGGTATGTTTGTTATTGAGAACAATTTATCTGTATATAAAAATTATGTTTTAGATACAAATTTTTTTTGATCACATATGTATTAAATAAACCAAGTATATTCCTAATGATTCAATTAGGGGAGGTATATCTATGAGCATCCAACAGAGATAAACATTATGATGTAGATATCGTGGATTATCATCTCATGTTGCCGATTGTAATGATCTTTTTTTAAAAGGTTTTTATTATGTTCCATTTGTTACCAGAAACATTATTTTTGTATCTTGACTTGATATAGATGAATTTATTTTCATATTTTGTAATAAATGTTTCTTATTTTATAAATAAATCATTTTTATGATAAGGAAAAATTAAATAATATACTTTTTGTGTTGTATTACATGAAACAAGTAATGGATATCAATAATTATGTTGATTCACATTACTCATACCACACCCAACTTTAGCATCACTGGATAGGTCATGTAAATTAAAAGTGGTTGACTAAATTACTTCGAGATGAATATTTATTTTCCTTTGAACTAAAATCACTTATTTTATGTCACACATGTTTACAAGGAAAATGACCAAATCCCCATTTAGTTGGAAATATGAAAGGGCTAAAGAGATTGTTGAATTAGTTCATACCAATGTGTGTGGACCATTTCCTATTGAAGCCAGGGATGGGTACTCATATATCATAACATTTACAAATTATTTTAGTAGATATGGATATGTCTATTGGAAGTGGTATAATTTACATTCTTTTGAAAGATTCAATGAATACAAGAATGGATTTGACAACTATCTCGGTAATAAGATTAAGAAACTCCACTTAGGCCATGGTAGATAATATATTAATAAAGGCATTATTGATTACTTATGAGTTTTTAGGATCTTATTTGAAATCACTATTACATATATGAATTAGTATAAAAGTGTATGAGAATGGTGGAACCACACATTGTTGGACATTATGAGATTAGTGATGAGTCTTTCGAGTCTTCCATTATCTTTTTGGGGATACACATTACAAACCACTATACAGAAAATAAATCATGTACCAACTAAAGCAATAAATGGTATTACATATGAATTATGGAGTGGAAGAAAAACCACGTTATTGAATTTACATATTTGGGGACGTAATGCGATTGATAAGGACTCTATAGTTTACAATATTTCACACCAAGGAAAAAAGTTTTCCTTTAAAGGATACCCCAAGGAAACCGGGGGTTATTACCTATACGACACCTTAGAAAAAGTGGTTATTGTGGAATGACTTTCCATATTCTTGGGGAGGGGGAATATCTATAAAACCGATATTGAGCGTGAGATAGGCTTCTATGAAGTAGAGGGTCATGGTATACAAAAGTTGGTACAAGAACATATTCCACATTGTTGTGTAGAATATGATACATTTTCTAAGACACAAGTACTATGTAGGAGTAAAAGAAAAGTTAGAGAACAAGAATATTTTGGTTTTTAGTCATTAAGGATGGTGACTCATTATTATTTGATAATAATGATCCTCTAACATGCAAGGATTAATTAAGTGGACCAAAAGATTCAAAGTGGAAAGAATCCATGAATTTTGAAATGGATGCCATGTATCAAAACTAAGCATAGATCTTGTTTAATCCTCCAGCATAATTAAAGACCATTAGTCGCCAATGGGTATTCAAGAAGAAACTATGCATGGAAGGATAAGTCAGTACTTTTGAGGAAATAAAGGTTTCAAAAGGATTTAAATATCATCAAGGCATTGATTACAATGATACCTTTTCAAATGTTTCAATGTTGAAATAAATCAAAATTCTACTTTCCATTTTAGCTTACCATGACTATAAGATTATGAAAATGGATCTCTAAACAGCCTTCATTAACGAGAACCTTCAGAAAGATGTCTATATGAAACAACCCAAAGTTTTTGTTACTCTGATTTATGATAATAAGTTAGGAAAATTGTAAACATTCATTTATGGATTAATGAAAACATCTCAGTCAAGGAACATTCATTTTGATGAATCCATAATTTAATTTAGTTTTATAAAGAATAAACGTGATCTTTCTTTCAAAAAATGGCTGAATGGGAGTGCAGTCATTTCTATAATAGTATTTATTGATGAAATATTACTCATATGAAACCAAATACCAGTCTTAATATCTATTAAGACATGGTTGAATAAATTCTTCTCCATAAAGGTCTTAGTAGAATTAGCATATATTATTGGGATGAAGATCCATCATGATATATCTAAGAGACTGTTCTGACTAAGACAATGTACAAACTTTGAAAAGATACTGAAGATATTCAGAATGGATCAATCCAAGAGGGGATTGTTTCTAGTGTCACATAGAATTCATATTTTTTAGAAAATATTTCCTCTAAAGCATGATGAAAAAACATAAAGGAAAAGATTCCATAAACATCAATGATTTAGCTAGAAATTTATGTTATGCTATGAACTAGGATAGATGATTCCTATCCATTGAGGGTGGCAGGAAGATATCAATATATTCCATTTGACCTCCATTGGATGGAATTCAATACTATCCATAAGTACCTAAGGTGCACAGAGGATATTTTTCGTATCTATGGAGGATATTAGGAACCAGACATCATAGGATATGCTGATTCTAGATTTTCTTCTTATCAATTATACATAATGTCAGAAATGAGACATATCCACACTATGAATACATGTTATGTGAGCTGGAAGAGCTCAAAGAAGGTTGTCGTCACAGTATCTACCATAGAGTCCGATTATATTGCGGCATCAGATACAACTATGGTATAAGTATGGATGCGAAATTATATCTATGATCTTGACGTGGTACCTCATAGTAAAGATCTTATCACACTATATTGTGATAATACTATAGTAGTGGATCTCACAAAATATCCAACGACACATCAATGGAATAAGAACATATATTGGATGTATTATTTCTTAGTGGAATTTTCACAGAGAGGTGAGTTTGCAGTGAGCATTATTTCCATGAAAAACAACATAGAGGACCCCATGACTAAATCCTTGACTCATCAAAAACATAATTATCATTTGAGGTATAGATGAGTGAATTTCATATGTAATTGGATCTAGTCCAAGTGGGAGTTTGTTATAGTTGGTGTCCTTTGACCAACTAATTTAATGTTGATTACAAGTATATTCGATCTGTTGAATATTAATTTAACATCTTATTATATATTTTTCATTTATTCTTCATTGATTTTTTTAATAATGTCCTAGAGTATTTTCTACATTGATATGGTAATATATGTTCCCCATTATTATGATAACCTTGAAGTGTTATTAAAATATTATTAATATAGTTTTGTGATTTGATAACATATTATTATGGGACCCATAGTATTTAGACCATCTACAGTGAGTGATCGAAAGTAGATGTGGATTCTACTTATCAGATTCATATTTGATAATAACATATATATGAGATTATGACAATAGACCCGCCATTAAGAATTCCACATGTTTTTTTATCGTCATATATTCCTATATTCGAGCATATTTAATGGTCCTTAGACTTTAATATTATAATTAATATATGTCATTACATATGCACTTAGATTTAATATCCATAACCATCATGTCATATGTTGGTGGGAAGTAGGGTATGTAGGGCTTGTCACAATTGTTATATCATTACTGGGTATGTCAAGGAAGGATTTTACACTTCCATCTTTATAGAAGTTGATATCTCATGCCTTTAATTGGAAAAGAACCATTGCATTAAACTTAATGGTCCTGCTGTAACGACATGTTTATATCAGATGGTCAAAGAAATACAAATTGAATAAATAGGTTTATGACAATGTTGTGAAACCTAATAGATGAGATATTGTAAAAATTGATTATATATTAAAGTAATCATTCATATGTGGTTGTCGACATTTTGACATTAAGTTATTTTTTTAGTGTCTTGTCCCATTTCTAGATAGTAATCTAGTACATTTGTCAAGAACACCTAATGCCATTGAGAAAGAATCCTATAGGGTCACACGCTAAGAATTTTCATTGATCATGATTAAATTCTATATGAGTTTAACTAATGGACTAAATATTAATCTCAAATATGGGGAATAACATTATTCAAGTTATATTGATCACATAATTTTCATAAATATTTATTCACTAGTATATGAGTAAAAATATATTTATATATTTTAATAAATATTTAATAAATAATTATTCACTGGTATGTGAATGGAATATTTATTTATAAATAAAATATTTTATCGGTGTGTTCAATAAATGCAAGAGATGTTTTTACTAATATTGTTTCTAGTGGAAAATATTAATTAATAAGATAGTTAAATAATATTTTTTATTGCGCAAGTGGATGTGCGCCACCAAAATAAGAATAAAATTAATATTATTATGTGTAATGAGGTTTATAAAAGGTAATAAATGTTATAAAATGGACGACATGAAATTAAATAAAATTTTAACCTAAATCCAAAATATATAAATAGACAGTTATTTTTATATTGTAGTGAATCCAAAAATTGAGAATAGAGAAGAGTTTTGCACAACTAATTCTCTCTCTACTCCTCCTCTCTTATCTCTCAAGAATGAGAAGTGAAAGAGATATTTCATCAAGACCATAGAATGAGCGATCAAGAACGAACAACGTAAGATATTCATCTCACCATGCTAGTGCCAAAAAATCGAGTGATGTTTCTTTAAGATCATTGGAGAATGTATGGAGCACCATGAGAAGGATTTTATCCTTCTATATTCATAGCACAATGAAGGTAATCTAAAAATGGATTTTCAGGTGATCAAAAAACACCAAGGAAGAAAGATCCAAATCCCAAATAATTATTTCTTCAAATATTAAATTAATTAATTATAAATTTGATGGGAGAAAACATCACTCTTAGGTTCAAAAAACAATTTTTTAAAAAATATTTAATGTATCACCCAAACCACATGAATTGTCGTTCTCGAAATCATTAAAATATTCGAATGAATATTACTCTCAAGACTGAGGAATAATTTTATTAATTTTATATTGATCACCAGTATTCGCATGTTAATAAATAATAAATAATTTTTTTCATGAGTATTTGGTAAATATTTATTCACTATGATGTTAATAAAATAGTTATTATATTTATTGATGAGTAAGATATTTATTTGAGTATTAAATAAAAGTCGATGAATAGGAGTAGACCAAGATCATGGATAGTGATGAATATTATTCTCCACATGATAAATAATATTTATCATCTCGCATGTTAACACACACTGTAAAGTATTATTATTATTATTATAATTTGGCATGGGGTTTAATAATTATTACTATATTAATTAAGGCATGATACGAAAATTAAATAATATTTTAACCAAAACTATAGCTTTGTAAATAGATGGTTATGTCAATTGTGTTGGGTTAATAGTGAATTCATCATTGTTTCACATAATAGAATTCTCTCTCCATTCTTCATCATATCTCCCTCTCAATAATGAGAAGTACTAGAGGTATTCCTTCGAGCTCGATAGAACTTCTAGAAATCAATAGGAACAACACGAGATAATTGATTCACCACACTAGCAATCAGAAATCAATTGGTATTGTTTGGATATCAAAAGAGCATGTGTGGGTCACCACTTGAGGGATTCTGTACTTTGATCCTCCATGTGAAACAAAGATAATCATAATAGTGTTTAAAGGATAATTAATATCTATAGTATAGAATGATGTTAAGATGAGGTAATATTTATTTTGATCACAAATTAATTAATTATAAATTTAACTTGAAAGATCATATCTTCAAGTTTCATGCATATCTATGTAAAAATAAATTTTTATTTTATACCCACAAAAGTAACTTTTGATAAACCCTCAACCGATAAAAAATTAGAGATGTGGATATCATCCCCATCATCGTGGAGGTCTGGAGGCCCAACACAACATGAGACTTCGTTCACTGGATGAGTTTTTGAGGAGCGTTGTACTTCATTGAACCTTGGATTGGTTGTTTCATTGAGGGATCAGAATATTTTTTTTAAGAAGACACATAATTCATCTCTTTTATCTTTTTCAAACTTTTAATAATAAGGAACAATGGGTTGGGCCACTAAACTCATGGCTCTAGACTTTCTTTCTTGATTAATTCAATTATTATATATTATTAATTAAATTAGTATACTATTGAACAAATTAATAATGAATCTGAATGCCAACGAGCATGTACCTAAGAGTTACATACTCGTACTTGTTATCCACAAGGTCAAGGGTTCAACCCATGATGGGCTTAGTTACTGTAGAAGCATTGTAGTAGTGCGCTATATTAGTATTATAAAATTTTTCCCAATATAGAATAATAGACATTCAAACAATTTATTTAGCCTTTGGACCACATAAGCCTCTAGGACATACATGAAGGGCTGCTTTGCCATCAATATTAGGCTAAGTAGGCACATGGTGGAACCAAGATACAGCTCGACGCATTAGGCAGGTAGCACAAGAATGGTGACACAAAGGCACTGTCGGGTGGGTGGCCTCAAATGAGATATGGGTGTGATAACACATATCAACTGATCATTCATCCTCTAATGTAGAGTGGATTTGTTCCCTTCTTGATGAATATTAGAATGATGGGGCTAGTCTGATGGTCCAGAGCAACATGTTTGTAGGGCCGTGGAGTGCCACCCAAGAATTGTCGGGTGGGCGGTTTGAAATAGAGATGTGTGTGTTTGAACCTATCATCTGGTCTTCCACCAAAACCCCATTGTGGGTTTGATGCTTCCTCTATCACGGTGCACTGAACTAGCACAATGAATTTTCATAGTAAAGGGAAATGCAACACTCAAAGGCGGTACCGCATGTCCAATGACTCTCACAAGGGGTCGATGTGGCTAATGATTGTTGGAATGATGTTCTTCAGGTTTCTCATGTAAGGGAAAATAATATATTCCACATTTGGGCCATTAATACTTCTGGAAACTAATGTTCTATGGCCATGGGGACTTTGAGAAATGTATTGTGATAAAATACGTCCAGAGGATGCTTGTTATTCCATTTGAGTAGGGATGAGCCTTGACCCACTAGAGTGTATTGGTTTATGTGTGTGTGTGTCTGGTTTCTTATATTCCCCACCACTTATAATAATTGAATATGAATTATATTATTAAAATTAATTAAATTTTTTAAATTATATTACTGTTAAGATAATTATTTAGTATAAATTATTTAATAAGTTAATGATAATTACTGACTACATTAATTTTTTTAAAAATAATTAATAATTACTTATGTCATTATGAATTATGATTTTTTTTAAATTATTTTTAATTAAATGAATAAGTATTAATAATCATTAATTTTATTAATAATTATTAATTATATTAATAATTGAATAATAATCATGTTACTAATAATTTTTTATTATGTAATTATCTTTATGGTATTATATGTATTATTGATAAATATTTAATAATTTTTCAAAACATATTAAATATAGTTTTTAAATTTTATATAATAGCTAAATTTATATTTATTTTATAAATAATTGTTAATTATCCATTATTTTTTATTGTAACAATTAATTGAATTATTAATCGACTCTTTTCCACATGGATTTCAATATGAGTTAGAGTGGTGCTTATCCTTCTTGGAAGGGGAGATGCATCCCTCAGAATTGTGATACAATGAGATTATTGTTGACAGTGTGGCAGTGTGGTGAGAGATTGGTTATATAGCATGATGTAGGATTCTCTTTTATGCCTTTTGGATATATATTGAATAGGGTGTTTGGGCCTCAATCAACTATGTCTTCGGGTCATTTAGAACATGGTCCTCTAGACCATTCTACGTACAAAAATTGTCCAAGTTGGTGATTTCCATACCTTGTGCGGATGAATGAGGTTTGAATCACTGGGGTGTTAGTGTTTATATGTAGTTTTTGGTTTGTAATCTCCTTTAACTAGTGAAGATTAATATTTTTTAAATTACACTATTAGGTATTATTATTAATGCATTGCTAATAATATTATATTGCGATTTAAATAATTAAGAAAGATGGAATATGAATTCCACATGAAAGGGTGGGTGAGAATTTATTGATCATATATTTAAAAGAGGACCAAATATGAATGAAGGATAGAACTACGGCAGGTGGAAACATGGAACAAAAACATTGGATAAATTCTCAGATCCACATTCTGCTTCTCAGATTTAATGAAATAAAAAGTTACATGGATGAATTAATTGAGAGCTGGGGCATAATATCCTCTTTATATGATGAGATGGTCCATAAAGAGCCTAAAAGGAATAATTTCTCTATATTTTAGAGCATGTATCAGAGTGTGGAAACTAATTCCCTAAAATTTTATTTTCAAGGAAAAAATATCCATGTAACAGTTTAATACTACTTCTTTTAGGGTTCTGCACTTTTTCTCAAAGCTGTTTGTTGACAAAATGAATAAAAAATTAATTTTGATGATGAATTCAACATGAAAAACCTTAAAGGGATGGCAAGGATGACACCTTTATAAAATGGAGGTCTAGGTTGGGTGTTCAAGTAGTTTAATTTGTTAAGAATACTTTATTCAAAGTAATTAAAATTAAAAAATGGTTAAATATAGTTTTGATTGTATATATATATAATAAAAAATTCTGATTTAAAAAAATAAAAGACGTTGGGTTGAACACTATCTTGTTTAAAAAATTCTCCAAGAATATTTTTTCCAAGAATCACTTACATTTAAATATTTTCATAGATGGTGTTGTTTTAAAATTCTTTTTCTTTGAAAAATATCTGTGAAAGTGTTGTCAGAGAGAGCGTCCACCCTCCTTCCTCAAAAATCCACTACGTTGA
The DNA here is from genome assembly GCA_963277665.1 of Viscum album. NCBI lineage: Eukaryota > Viridiplantae > Streptophyta > Magnoliopsida > Santalales > Viscaceae > Viscum > Viscum album. Next base: position 99,228,858 of record OY728122.1, on the reverse strand, counting down.
GAAATAGTTTAATAAATATCGTATTTCCATTTTATATTACATCTGATACAATGAAAATATTTCCTATTAAATGTAGGTGCCAATGTTAGTTGGGGTTTATGTTATCACTAAATTATAATTCAGAAAAGGTTATAATTATCATTACTCAATGTAATAAGTCGCCCTATTGCGGTGGTCTTGCATTTTCGCTATAATGTACAAGGAGATGAGGATTAGTTAGGCTCTTACAAGGTGAAATACAGTTATTTTATTAAGGTTTTCTGATTATTATTCTAGATTATATAGACGATTAAACTCAAATTTGGTGATTTTGGGTATGTATACCTAGTTTGGGTTCAGGATGATGTTGTTTGTTGTTGTTTGAAGGTGATCAGAACCATTTTTGTTTTTGTTCTTTAATTCCTGAGGTATTATCATTTTTGTACCTTTCGTTGGAGTTTATTAGGATGGTTATAGTGGGTAAAATATCATTGGAATCATAGTATTACATGAAATCCCCACCAAAACATAAATGAATTATGCTAATGGGATGTCATTGTATATGATTTTTTTTAAAAAGGAAACAAATCACATCATAGATCAGTTATCAAATTCATGTATGCTCATGGATCATGCTCCACACCCCAAATAAATCAATAAATTACCTTCATCCCCCCCCCCAACTCCCCCATACTCACTTCAAATAAAAGGCATTACATGACTCAACCCGCTCCATTTCTATAAAACCCCCACCACCATAGAAACCCATGCCACCACAAGAACCATGCCCATCCTTTCATTCCCAGTTTTCTCATTCCCAACTCAAAACATGAATGCCTCGCTATCATCATTCATATTTTCCCTCCTATGCTTCCTCTCCACTATTCTAGCTCAACCCCTACCTCCCTCCTGATCACCATTTCCCCCCCCCCCCAATGCCTCATTCAACATCACCATTATCTCCCTCGTCATCACCTTCCTGGACAGCTCTCGTGCCCATATCCACAGTCGTGTTGTCTAAAGCGCCACCGACCCCAACCAACATCCTATTGATCATCACCAAGGTCAGCCCCTTCTCCTCCCTCATCCGCCTCCTCACGACAACCCAGGTCATTGACTGCATCACATCCCTCCTGTCCGACTCCAAGGTCGGACTAAACTATATCCTAGATTTGCAGTTTTCATGTATTAAGTCGCCATGATTATTTCATGGAACCCCTTATGGGTCTATATGTAGATTTTGGGGAATAAAATGGGGTTTCGGACAGATCGGTGGGATTTCATGATCGGAATTCCTGATCACACGTCATGGGGTTTAGAAACACATGTCATATGTTCTTCATGATTGGGGAAGAGATGTTTTTTGAAGTGCACACCATGTATGGGGTATACAAATTGTGCACTTGGACTCGGTTGTGTAGTCGATTACTCAGCTAGATAGCCCGTGTGGGTGCACATGGTAATTTAATGTACATGGAAAGACCCCATGTCAGTTTCATGTCGTGTAATACATTACCAGATGAAGTGCATGGAAAACCCTTGTGAGGTACATAGATAGGTACCCCATGTAGGGTACACATCATATACATGATGAACATGCCGTGTAAATGGAATTTGATACACCATGTTTGGTTGAAGTGCACACCAAAGTTGGGTCGTGAGGGTACACACCATGTGCTAGGGCTAACATGCCGTGTACTCCACCTTTGCTACCCTTTGAGGGTCCTTTTTTTATTTATTCCATATAATTGGAATTGGAAATAAGAGGAGTCCATGCTGAGTAGTTTTTCTCATAAATCGAGATGGTGAAACTCATGGAGTGATTTGAGGACTCCTAACGGGTGTTTGGGGCATCTATCTAAATGGAGAGGTTCATCCTCTAGTAATCGAATAATTTTGTTTCCTTTAATATATGACTTATTTAATGTAAAACATAAATATTTTGTATTATATAAATCACAGTTTAGGAAATATTATATACATTTACAAATATATATAAACATACACAAAATATTTATATAATTTAAACAAATTTTGGTATTCGTTTTAAAATTTCATTATAACAAGATACATTTAATATATTATGCCTCTAATCAGTAAATTTTAATTATTTTTAATATTGTCATAGTTATGTATTAATTCATTTTCAATAATTTTTTACTTAATATTTTATATTTTTTTTAGAATTTAATCATTTTCTATGTTTTATTTAGATATATTTATTTAATATGTTTTAATATTTTAAATATGTAAACATTTTTATTTATATATATATCCTTATTTTTTTAATAATTTATATTTAGTCAATAAAACAAATACATTATTTCAATATTTTTAATGTGTACTCATTTTTAATGTTTTAATTTGACTCACTTTTATCATGCATGCATTTAAGATTATATATTCATTAATAATTTTAAAAATATATTTATAAGTTGTTGTAAATAAGTATATTTATAGATGCATATTTACCATATTTATAAATTTATATATTAATAATTATAAATAAATAAAAATTATTTAAAAAAAGTATTTATATAATTATAAATAAATAATTATATATATATAATTATAAAATTATAATAAATTTATTTAAATACTGAATATATTTACTATATTTATATTTATATATATTTATTAAATATAAATATATATATATATAAATATATAAATTTATATAATGATTTAAATATATTTATAATTATAAAATAATAATAATTATATGTAAATAATGAATATATATACTATATTTATATTAATATATTCTTAATGAATATATATAATAATATAAATATATTTTTAATTAAAAATAAATAAAAATAAATATATTTAATTATATAGTTATATATTTATATTTACAATATTTATTAAATTAAATATTTTTACTTATAAATAAAAAAATATATAAATTTTTAAAAAGTATTTATATAGTTAAAAATAAATAATTATATATTTGAATAATTATAAATTTTAAATAAATATATACATAATTATATAATTTTTTTTAAAATTTTTTTATTTATATTATAATAATGAATCTTTTCACACCTTGATTTTTCTTTACACCCACTCTTATAGTTCTTTTTTGGATCTCTCCTTTTTTTGATTTTCAAGTTTGGCGGGATTCAAATTTTGAGGTGAACCTTGGTATATCTTTGAGCCCTTGTTTATTATTTATATATCTAATTAGTTTTTGTAGAAAAGTTGAGTTTTTGAGATTAGTAGTAGCATGCGCAGGGTTGGAGAATGATTTGGTAAACTGTACAGCACATCCCAGGTAATTGTGCATCTTAAGTGGGAGGGAGAGGCATGGCCCATGGCTTGCGCAAGGTTTCTCAAACCGTGCAGAAAGCATGTTAGGGGGTTCTGTCTCGGGGTAGTGGATTTTGGCACGGTTGACAAACGGTATGGAAAATGTGTGGTTAGACTGTGTCGACACCCTACTGTGTCCAGCTAGGGGAGCACAGTTGGCGCACGGTTAGGTAAACCGTGCGGCACAACCCTGCGAGCTGCCCAGATCATAAAAATTATGAAATTCAATTTCTACCCGTTCGGGATACAAACCCAAAACCCACCCATTTCTCCCCCACCTAGTTCTAATGGCCCTAGGAGTTCTTGTCTTTGGTTATTCAAGCCCCTTTCTTCCACCCTTTGTGTGGATATAGGCTTTGTTCAAGGATTGGTGCCGAAATCTTCAAGGTAATCCTCTATTCTCTTCTCACTCTTCCTCTTTCATTCATTTTTTCTTAAGATCTCTTTCTCCCATGGTCATGTGAATCTAGGGTTTTTGATTCCACTTATTTATGTTGTGGGTATTGTTTATTTAAGGTGCCTCATGGTAGATCTTGGCTCTTGGAACCTTTGTTGTGTGGTTTGAGGTGTGTGTTGTTGATGCGCCATGAGATTGTGGTAGGTTTCACTTTCCACTTGCCTTTTTAATTTAAGAATCATTGGTTTCAGTATTTTTTTACATTACTTATATTATAAACATTAATTTTTTATCCTTGTAATATTTTTTTTGGGCGAAAAGTTGTAATTATTATTTGGTTTTTTGATAAATTGAATTTTTTTTGTTAAATGTTTCTCATCAGGTGTTCGATAAAATGATCAGTTGAATTTTTTGAGTAATTTTTTATTCATAAATTTTTTTTGGACCTGTAAATATATTTTTAATATGTGAAAGTTTGATTTTTATTTCTTGTAATAGTTTCAGTATGTTTGGGATTTAAAAGAAGTGTGTGTTTTCCTTTTGAAAATGATTCAGCATGTGTTAGTGATGCATGGCCCGTTTGGAATTTTTTTTTTGAAAATTGTTCTATCTTGAAAATGTTATGCGAATATTTAAATTTGTTTTTCTAAATTAGATTGAAATGGAAAATTGTGTTTTTAATCTTTTTGGAAATTTTGTTTTGGTTCCTTTTAAATGGTAGTTTTGTGAAACGATTTTTAAGGCTCGTTTAACACTTTTGTGAAAATAAGGAAAATGTTAATCATGTATACTCCCCTTGGACATACATCTTACCTTGTGAATATATTAAATGTGTAGGATTTTATTATTTTGGAATCCAAGTGACCCACTTACTTTGATCAGGATAGGATATCCTCAATGTGGACTCCATTGTGATCTATTTGTTTTAAGGTGGTAGATTAACCCTTGGGGTGACTTTGGTGATGTCTGTTGTGTTAATTATTATTATGTTTTCATGTAATTGGATTCTAAATTGAAATTGGTTGACTATCCCTCTTTATACATCCTTACATGGGAACCTATAATAGTAAGAGAATGATTGATGCACTAGCATAGATTACACACCAGCTAGTGGCCCATAGCATGAAAATATTTTTAGTTTTATAGCTGTGGGATTGTTCCCCTAGATCAATACTGGGTAGGGTCTCGATGAGCATTTTTAAAGGAATTATTGATTTTATCGAGTGAGGTATTCTTTTTGGGATGATTCAACATGTATATTATGTTCTCGATTATTCACGATCTTCTAGGTTTACCCATGTCTATTGGCACTTAGCTATTTACAATAGATGACTGAGATGCATTGTCAGTTGGTTATCCGTGTGTGCTTATTTCCATTACAGTAATTATGTTATTATTTCTATATCATACTTTCATTGTGTGTCTCTTGGGAAATGTTATTTGAATTCATTCAAAGGCTTAGGGAAAATGTTTTGGAAAACGTTTTTCACACTAATTATTCCTTTAAAAAAATTAAATATTACTCCTTTATCTTTGAAATGATAATGGTTCAAACATGGGAAATATTGTGGTTTTAAAATGGAAAAAGGGAAATTGACTGTGTTTTGAGTTCAAAGTGTAAATGTGTGGTAAAGATTTTTTATATACAATATATCTGAAACAGGAACTTGTTATGCCTTTTATTTTAAAGGATGTTCATTGGGAATAGTTTTGTTCAGGCACGCCTATTGAGCTTTAATACTCACACCTATAGCTACTTCTAGTATCTAGATTTTGGTGTAGTTTTAGTTTCCATTAATCATTGTTTGTGATGGTTAGTCTTGGTATCAGCGACTGACCCTCAAGGTCACATTGAGATACTATTTTGGTCTAGTTCAATTAGGTTTTTTATTTTAGTTTGTTATATCCTTCAGATTTCTAAAATATGTTCATTTGGTATGGTGATATATTTTTATTAGGATACTTCATTTATCATTCCACAGTTTAGTTCATTTTTTATTATTAGGTGAAATAATTCCCCCAATTACTTCGATGATTCCCAACACTAGTTTCATGCCCATGGGAATCGGGAATTCTCTTTGGGTCGTGCCCTAGAATGGTTCAGGTGACCGGTTGGCATCAAACTGGGCTGATTCATGAAAAAATGGTATCAGATGATCTTCCCTTATATGAACTATCTCATAGAGTGCCTTTTTTTATTTTGGGATGTTAAGGTAGACAAAGTGGGACTGTCAGAACCATGGGGTGTAGGTATGAGGGAGTGTATGAACAAAATTTTATATACCAATCCATGGATTTCCATGAAATGTCTAGTTTCACTGGTTCCATTGGATCTTGTGGATTGTTTGATGTTTCAGTTAAAAATTGGAGTTGGGACAGTGTTCCTCATGAGCTCGTAGGGCCTCAAAATCCATACGGTGCCAATGATATTGTCCTAAAAGACCCTCTATAATGATTTTGTGATCGAAATTTGGCCTATAATTATATGGAAAAGTCACCCATCAATAGTATTTTCCCCTTGTCGGTTACTTTGAGTTCCTCCTGAATTTGAAATTTTTTTGGAAACTCTTAATTTATAATTTTGTAAAATAAATTTTGAACTGGAAATGGTTTGACTTTAAGAAAATGGAAAGTGTGTTTTCAATTTCATTTTGATGAAAGTCTTGGATAATATGATTTTGTAAATTAAATTCTGGGGCTTATAAGAATTGGTTGTTTGGAAAGAAGAAATTTGTTTTGAAAATGTTGTATTTGGAATTCATCATTAATTTTATTTGATTTGCTAAAAATATTTTGAATGAAATGAAACGAAATAAATTTTTGGATGGGATCCATCAGTTTTATTTTAAGTGAGATAAAAATGATTGATTCATGAAGTTAGAGAATGTATTTTTCCTAGTTGTTGGTCGGATTTTAAAAGTTTTGATAATTATTAAATTTGATTGTTTTGTTATGGAATTTGATATTTCCATGGGTCCCAACATGCATGGAAATGTATGGAAAGTGGTTGGATGATGATGTGGGTAGATGAGTTCCCAGTATGGAATGAGTTGGGGGGCCTGGGGTGGCTTTAGAATATTCAAGTGAGTGAGAATCTTAGGAAATCAATTGGTTAGTGTGTAACCCACCGTGTTCTCTTAATGTCATTTGAAGAGGAAAATATTATTGTTTTGAAAACCAATGTTTTATGGGTTGTTTTTTCCATGAGCTGGGGAGTTTCTTTATATAATGTTTTAATTTTGAAATCTCTTATTTATGGGATCATTTTGATAAAGCTCTTGGTTTTTTCGTTTCTCAGTGTTCTCCCCCATTGAGGTTTGATGGATATTCAAGGTGCAGCTATGGGTGATTCCCCTTTATCAGGAATTACAGTAGATCAAGATAAGGATTTCATTATTGATATTTGGATGATAAATATACCTATCCATTATGGTCATGTGAATACCCTTGAAGCGGATGACTGGAAAGGGAAAATCAAAAATAACTTTAGCCTTAATGAGTTTCTTGAGTAGTTGAAGGTGAAGTACAAAACCTTTATGATTGAATGGATGACATGGAAGTGGTGGAAGTAGGTCTCTTAGAACAAGATTCATGAATATCTTACTTGGGTGCTCATAAAGGCTTTTATATCCACTAGTATTTTTCCAAGGTAGTAAATATAGGGAATATAATGAAGATGTGTTATTTTCATAATGGCAGAGGTTCTGTGTTGGAGTTCTTTCTCCTTTTTCAGGATCTAGTTCTGTTCCTTTAGGAGTATGATGTGGACGATTCCTCCTCCGCCTCTAGCTAGAGCACAATGACCACCATTCGTCCTGTTCTCCAACCCTATGTTCTTGCCTTCTTTCCCTTTGATTCCCCTTTACCCTATGGTTCTTTAATTTTTTAAAGGCAGCCCGCAAGATTCGATTTCAACATCCTAATTCAAAAATGCAACCTCACTGCTGAATCTAACCTTAATTGTGCGATTCCAAAATCAACATCCAGTGGTGGATTCCTTTTATCAGTGGATATTCAATGATTGTGGTCTGTAGTAGAGGGAAATAGTTAGGCTCCTTAATTCCAAGAACATCATGATTTAATTTTCATTCGAGGAGGATCAGATTATCTCCAGGTCGAGTGCTCCTCGAATTTGTGGAGGAACTCATTTTCTCTTATTCTACTGGTCCAATAATTTCCAAATGAAGTGGGATTCTTAAAAAATGGGAGTATGGGTAGGATTTCTGGAGCACCCTCTACCTTTTCAAATCCTGTCGATTCTTCGAATGCTTGGTAATTTAGTTGGATGATACCTATGTTCAAATTGTAGGACGAAGGCGGTATGACATCCGATTTATACATGTATTTTTGTTGAAGTTGATGTTTCCAAACTACCCATTGAGACATTTTTTATTTAAGTGGGAGAGGAGTTATGGTATAAGAAAATAGTTTTGTTCGAGTCCTGGTTTCAGTTCTTATTGTCATGACTAAGATTGGGTTATAGTGTAGAGGATTGCAAGCTTATGGGTGCAAAGTCTTCGGTGTTAGTGACTCGGTGACTCGATCCTCGGAAAAACCTTGTGTTGGTAAGACAATTAATGTGGATGGAAGTATATTATCAGATATTTACGGAGTATCAATCTACAAGGATGGAAGGGATGTGATTACGAGTAACTTGAATACTGCAATGAAAAACTTACGGGAGGGGTGCGAGCTCCTAATCCAAAGGCATCTGATATTTTTAATAGACTGAGGAAAGACATGGATGTGACTTCATAGTGTAATACACTAAATAGGGATGATACTTGTAACAACGTGAGATTTTATGAGAAATTTTTTTATGTCTTATGTTATACGCAACACCAAAGGAATCTTTCACAACACAAAATACGGACTTGGCTTGCATTACATGCAATCGTGACCTTCCTCGATAGCGTGTGTAGTATGGAATATTGGGTTTCACTAAACAATGATATATTATTATGAACTAGTTGTTATGAATATTATTAACTACATTTAGAATTTTATTATTCATCTTACACATTTTCTAGAACATGGTAAGAGAACAAAATAATTTTTTTCGGGTAAAATAAGTTTTTTTCAAAAAATTCAGTTTTGCCGCCTTTTGATGGCGCACCCACATTAAATATAGTTTTTGACATGTTTATAAGTTCAATTTGACAAAAATAAAATTTTTCTTTTGAATCATGGAATAAAAATTTACTTTGGATAAATTTTTGTTATTTTTCTGATAACTTTCATATTTTGATGAATATTAAAAATATGCTAATTTTTAATTAAAAACAACTTTTTTCATTGAGATAATTTATATGGTTAAATTATAATATTTAATGGTTTTAAAGTATATAAATAGAATATATTTTTACCATTTAATATAATTTGTGTCATTATCATTAATTTCACACTGAATTCATAGGTAAAAACATTTCACTCTTTAGAAATGTTTTATGTTCTAAAACTCGTTTTCTTAACAACGGGATTTATTTTAAATTAATTACTACAACTTATATGTTTTGAATTTTGAAAAATGGATTCCATATTCAGAATCAATGGATCCAAATTATGTTAATAGGCTACGTTTTATTTTTAGGCATTATGAATAGTAACTACGGTAAATTTTATTTACCATAGTTAAAGGTAAATCGGGTAATTAAGGGTAAATATAAGATTATAAAATTACCATAACAGCTACCAAAATCCTATTGAATAACTAAAAGTTGACCCATATCACCTAAGGTTCAGATTAGATTCATTTAATGGACTTTTGGTCAATGAAAATAATTTAATTGTTATTAAAACCAAAGAATGTGACAACATGTCACTTTCTTAAATCTTATAAGTATAATAATATTAATTTAGTGATAAACATAATGAAACATCAAACATGAATAGTATCCAGAAATCTAATACAATTATCTACATCATAGGAATTTATTTATAATTTTTAGGGATTAAATAATTTTTATTAATTATGACACAATAGTGATGTTGAAATTATTTTATTAATTCAAATATCAAATAAATGGTTTTAAAAATATTAAAATAAATATTATATGAACTATTTATTGTGCTCCACTAATTTTCTAGATACATATGACATTTTATGAATCTATTAAAGCTTTTAGTTCGAACATATCTTCTGTATATATTTTATTTAAATTCAAATAAATGAATAGTGTCAAAATTGACACTATTGTTATTTTATAAAAATAACATATTATAAAATTGTTTAAAAATCAAAAAAATATTTAAAATTATAAATTTAAATTTATATGGTCTAAAATGTCATAAAGTGTCAAATTATGGAAAATTCACAACACATATGTAATTATTTATAATAATTTAAAATTTAGAATATTATTACCACAAATAAAATTAAATTGATAAATAAGGATAAATCAAGATGATAATGTTCAAAATAAAATCCTAACATGTCTAAATTTTATTGGATGATGATATTACAATCCTATGTCATATAAGCTTCAGATATGAGTCATTTTGGATGTTTTTATGTTGGTTTGGGATTTAATATAAACTAATATTTCTTATATTTCCAAAGGTACCCCACTCCTCCCTTATAAAAGGGAACCTCCTACCTCTCCTCCTCACACCAATTTGAGCCTTCAAGCTCAGCCAATCCCTGCCCATTTAACTTCCCCACTTCCCTAGAAACATCCTAGAGGTCCTGGTTATCTTCAATGACCAATTGTAGTGCCCTAAGAGGAGGTCTCAAAGAGGCGCTTCAAATAAAAGGTAATGTCCGTTACCGATTCTTTCAACATTGTTTCTTCTTCCACTTCTTCATCTTTAGTTGTTTAATTATGAATTAATAACATCAGTATCACTCATATACTGATATTTTATTATAAGTATGAAACAACCCTATTTCACTATCAATCCATCCTACGGAAAACGAAATCACCGCCCGTGCGTACGTACGGAATACTGTCTCCACATCATGGTGTTATCTATTTTCCATCACCACCTTACTTGGAGGGGTATAATGGGGAACATAAATAACTATATATGATTATTGTAAAGTGTTATTGGTTCTGAAATAATATACATAAACTCCAATACAATTCCACAATCATGGGAATGATATCATTGCTCGTGCGTACGTACGGAATACTGTCTCCACAATGTGATACGATTCGTTCTACATGATCTTCATTGAATAAGGATTATATAAATGAATTGAATGAATAAATATGATATATAGTACACTAATACCATTCTGGAAATGAGGTATCTATAACCTGAAGAGAAGAATAAGAATTTATTCGACAAAACACGCATAAGAACAAAAAGTAATAAACACCCGAATAACAAGTAATAATAAAATATTACTAATAAGAAGCTAAGAATATGACCATATATGATATCGTAACAATATGTATGATTCTGTAATAAGTCAATAACATTATTTAAATCATTATACCAGAGGTTCGGACACTTACGAAGCAAATCGGACCTAAGGTAAGGGAAAATATCACAATCTCATTTTTATCCGAGATTGTTTATAATTTGGTATTTACTGGGGTGTATTTTATCATCCACATTCATTTTCGCTCAATATGTAATATTGATTCCATCCACATACAATTTTTTAAATCCAATTTTACCCTTTGGTGAGTTTTTAGTAAAGGATATGAAAGGAATCTTTTGTCGTTTTTCGTACGAAGTACTTTTTGACTTTCCAACAAAAGTACGAGAAGAATGTTTTTTTAACTTATACGGCATGAATGGGGTTTTAAAACATTATTTCCAAGAAGATTCCTTTACAAGTTTTCATTTTTATTTTTTAATCAACTTCTATTAGTTTAAAATTGTATGACATGTTAAGAAAGGAAAAATGTTTTGAAAGTAGAAAGGATATTCTCCTCAAGAATGGAGTTCAAGTTTTTTTTATCAAAATTATTTTCCATCAAAGATAATATAGGGTTCTGTTTCTATCCCTATTATTACATTGATTTGATCATGTTGTTATGGAATTATTGTTATGAATTCCATTATCTTATATGAATTCTTTTATGATGTCACGATGTTTAAGAATTCCATTTTTATTACATGGGTTATGCAATGATGTATGATTTATGATTTTGTGTAACACATAAGAATGGTATCATTATGAGATAGGTGGGACCTATATCTCCTTCCAATTCATTTGTTAAAGATTTTATATCTCATGAGATAGACATGGATGGAATGGCAGGTTAAATCAGTTCAGTGAAACAGGACTGAAACAAGGAGTGAACTCGGTTCAAAAATGGACTATGTCCACTAAGATAGTCTAGGCAATGAGTCTCGACTAATAAGAAATGATTCTCTATGATTATGTGTGTATGCCACAAAGTTTCATGTTTTATGTTATGATTATTGGGATTACATTTCACTACCATGATTTATCCCATGTTATGAAATTATGATCTCTTTTCCAGGGTAAGATTTTCAAAATGTTATGTTCTTATGAATTTGATGTAATTGATATTTCTTTTGTTTACACTTACTGAGAATTTGAGCTCACCCGTTTGTATGTTTTATTTCCCCAGGTCATGAAGAAGGGTATTAAGTAAGATATTCCAAAAAGGGACTATATATATGATGAAATAAATGGGAGACAGTGTAGATGTTTTATAAACCTGTTGTTTATGTTTCCCAGTTTCTAAAGACACTATACCTATACGGTCCTTTCATGGTTTTGTTATATTTTGTAATAAGTATGCTTAAATTTTTAATTATTAACCATAAATGTAAAGTATGGTTCTCTATAGTTGGTATCAGAGGAAAGGTATAGTCAACATTTGGAAACTAGGATGTGAAAGCCTTAGTAAGAAACCTAAGGATATGTCTAAGAATATAACACAATCTCAGTGTTTTAGAAATGGCCATGAACAACCTATGATAAGACCTTAAGTGTGAAATTTTATTCTTGATTATGTGTTTTTCTTATTATAATAAGTGTTGCTCACACTATTCTTCTTGGTTTTAGTCAATGGTTGGAACCCAATGAAACTGTGTTAATGCGGAATGCGACGGTAAATGCAATTATTGTCCCCCTGAGAAACCAAACGTTATGGGAGCAGGAATGAAAAATCATGTAACCATGCTCACACAACTTTCTCAAGCTATGAATCATGCAGGACTTACAAATGAGCAAAGGAAATAGCAACATTCTGTCCAATCCTTCATGAGGCAGCGTCAACCTTCATTCAGCGGGTCTTCTTATCCATTAGTGTCTGAACAATGGATCAGTACCACTGAAAAGATATTTTCAGTTCTTCAATGTTCTGAACATGATAAATTCATCTTAGCAGTGTATCGTTTGGAAGGTGATGTTGATCAATGTTGGAATCTTATTAAGAATACGAGGCAAAGGGATGAAATTGAGTCCGTGGAATGGGACGAGTTCAAGAACTTATTATTCAATATGTATTTCCCTTGTATTCTTCGAACAAACATGGAGAAGGAGTTTCTTGAACTGAAGCAAAAGGATGATGAATCCTTTGGTACCTACGAAGCAAATTTTACAAGACTTGTAAGGTACGCTTCCGAAATTATTATCCAACCTGAGAGTAGGATCGATCGATTCTTTAGTGGCTTAAAACCAAGTCTTTGAAGGGCGTTATCCATAAGGGACTTAAATAGATACGAGGAAATTTTTCAATGTGCTCTCAAGGTTGAGATGGAGATTGGTGTAACCCATCAGTCACATGGGTCTGATAAGAAGAGGAAAATGGAATTTAAAGGAAAATCTAAATACCACACTGAAAAGAAGATGAGTTTTCCCTTATGCTCAAAGTGTGGAAAGAAACATGGAGGAAATTGTCTTAAGAGGACAAGAAAATGTTATAATTGTGGAAAAGAAGGTCATCAGGAAATTGAATGTTGAAATAATGGGATGAAGATGTATAATGATGCAAACAAAGGAAGGGATACACAGAATGAACCTACTACACTTCAATGTTTCAAGTGCAAGGAGATGGGGCATTATGCCAATCAATGCCCAAATCCAAGGGTTGATGATGATGATCGACGTCAACAAACTCTTAAGGCCAAAGACAAAGGAATGTCACATGCAATTACTATCAGCAATGTGGAGTACAACAACGAAGTGGTGAGAGGTACACATACCATCCACTCTAAAGTAGCAAATGTTTTATTTGATTCTGGATCCACCCACAATTTTATTTCTGAAGAATTTTATAAGGGTATCACCGTATTACCTCAACAATTAGATGTTGAGTTGGCTATGACAACTCCTAATGGCACAACATTTTCATCAAAAGTTTACAATTCTTATCCAATTGATTTCTGCGGGAAAGTGTTTCCTGCAAATCTTGTGATCCTCCCTATAGTGGAATTTTATGTGATTCTTGGAATGGATTGGCTTTCTTTATATGGAGATCATATAAATTGCCAAATAAGGGATGTCACATTTCATATTACATATCAATCTATGATCATCTTTCGATGCAAGGATGAACATAACATTCCAGTGGAAATTTCATCCATCTTATGGGTCCTGATTCCACTAAATGAAGGTTATTTATCTCAAATGGTTGGAGAGAAACTCACGATTAATAATATTCCCATTGTACTGGAATTTGATGATGTCTTTCCGGAGGAATTTTTAGGTCTTCCACCAAATCGTGAAGTTGAGTTTTCCATAGAACTTGTACCGGGTGCTTTGCCTATTTCAAAGACACCTTATAGAATGGCCCCAATTGAGTTGTAGGAATTGAAGAAGCAACTCCAATAGAATCTTGATAAAGGATTCATACTCCCTCGTGTGTCACCATAGGGAGCACCTGTTCTATTTGTTAAGAAGAAATATGGATCAATAAGACTCTACATTGATCATCGAGAACTTAACAAGATCACTATCAAGAACAAATATCCTCTCCCACACATTGATGACTTATTTGACCAACTACACAAAGCTCAATACATTTCCAAGATTGATCTTCATTCATGGTATCATCAATTAAGGGTAAAAAGGGAGGATATACCAAATATGGCTTTTCGTACTAGGTATGGACACTATGAATTTATAGTGATGCTATTTGGTCTTACTAATTCCCTTGCTATCTTCATGGATCTGATGAATATAGTCTTTAGAGAATATCTTGATCAGTTTGTGGTAGTATTTATAGATGATATTCTTGTCTATTCAAAGAGAAAGGAAGAACATGAAGATCACTAGAGAATTGTATTAAAGTCCCTAAGAAAGGAGAAGCTTTATTCCAAATTTACCAAGTGTGAATTTTGGCTTCAAAAAGTCTCATTTTTGGATCACATAATCTCAAAAGAGGGGATATCTATGGATCCATCAAAAACAGAGGTTATCGAAAGATGGTCGAGACCGACAACAGTAACTGAGATACGATGTTTTCTTGGTTTGGCTAGATATTACCAACGTTTTGTGAATGATTTTTCAAGGTTATCTAACCCACTCACCAAGTTTACTCAAAAAGGAGTTAAGTTTGTTTGGACGGTGGAATGTGAAGAAAATTTCAAAGAGCTAAAAAGAAGGTTAGATAGTGCACATGTTCTCACACTACCTTCTAGTGGAGAAAGGTATGTGATCTACAGTGATGCATCCAAGAAGGGACTGGGATGTGTTCTCATGCAAAATGATATGGTGATAGCTTATGCCTCACAACAGTTGAAAATCCATGAGCAAAATTACCCAACTCATGATTTGGAGTTAGCTGCGGTAATCTTTGCATTAAAGATTTAGAGGCATTACCTTTATGGTGAAAGGTGTGATATTTATAATGATCATAAAAGTTTAATGTATATTTTCACACAAAAGGAGCTGAATATGCGTCAAAGAGGATGGTTGGAGCTGATTAAGGATTACGACTGCTCAATCCATTACCACCCTGGGAAAGAAAACAAGGTAGCAGACGCATTAAGTCGACAAGACCATGATAGATTATCCATGATAGGATCACAAAAGATCCAATATTTATGGATTTATAAAGGATGGATCTTGGAATTTTAATAGAAGGGGAGAAATCTTATCTTTGTCAAATGAATGTTCAACCATCTATACATGTGAAGATTCAAGAGGCATAGAAAAAAGATGTTGAGTTACAAAAGAAGGTGAGAAATGTTCCTGCATTCAACCTTGATTGTGATGGGATAATAATGTTCAGGAATCGGGTTTGTGTTCCTCCCATCCCCGAATTAAAGAAGGAGATGCTTTATGAGGCTCATAGTTCTTCATTATCTATTCAACCTGGAAGCACGAAGATGTATAGGGACCTGAAAGAGTACTTCTGGTGGGATGGCATGAAAAGAGATGTTGTTGAATATGTCTCTTGATGCTTGGTTTGTCAGCAAGTTAAAGCTGAGATATAGAAGTCTAAGGGGATGTTAAAACCATTACCCATACCAGAATGGAAATGGGAAAACATCACTATGGACTTTGCCACTGGACTTCCTAACACATCCAAAGGCAATAATGCTATCTGGGTCATAGTTGATCGTCTAACAAAGTCTGCACACTTCATTTCTATTAGAGATGATTTCTCTCTTGATCAGCTTTCCAGGATGTATGTAAAGAAAGTGGTAAGATTGCATGGAGTACCACTTTCTATTATATCTGATCGAGATCCGAGGTTTACCTCAAAGTTCTGGAGAAGTCTTCAGCATACTCTGGATACAGAGTTGATTTTCAGCACTGCTTATCATCCTCAGATAGAAGGTCAGTCTGAGAGGAAAATTCAAACTCTAGAAGATATGTTGAGAGCTTGCTCTATATATTTTAAAGGTGGTTGGGATCAACACCTACCTTTTGTGGAATTTTCTTATAAAAATACCTTTCACTCCAGTATTCATATGGCTCCTTATGAAGCTCTCTAGGGAAAGAAAAGCAGGACTCCAAATTGTTGGGATGAAGTTGAGGAAAGAAATCTATTAGGACCTGATCTCATTGATTAAATGGAAAAAAAGGTCAGATCTATTCAGAAACACATAAGAGCAGCTCAGAGTCGACAGAAACTTTATGCCGACAACCGAAGAAAAGACCTAGAGTTTGAAGTGGGTGATAAAGTGTTCTTACGAATATCTCCCTGGAAGAGGGTCATGAGATTTGGAAAGAAGGGAAAGTTGAGCCCTATATATATTGGTCCTTTTGAAATTCTGGATCGTGTTGGGAAGGTAGCTTACCGATTGGCGCTTCCACCAAATCACTCTCAATTTCACTATGTGTTCCATGTATCTCTCCTGAGAAAGTACATACCTGATCCTTCACATGTACTTAGCTCAGAAGTTATACCGCTGGAGCAAGATCTTTCTTATGAAGAACAATTGATAGAGATTCTGGATCGTAGCGAAAAAGTACTACGGAACAAGACCACTCTCTTGGTGAAAGTTTTATGGAGTAACCACCAATTAGAAGAAGCTACATTTGGAACTTGAGGATATGATGAGGGAGATGTATCCTCATCTGTTTGTAATGAAGTGATGAATTTCGAGGGCTAAATTCATTATAAGGGGGGTAGAATGCAACACCCTATGATTTTATGAGAATTGTTTTATGTCTTATGATATACGCAACACCAAAGAAATCTTTCACAGCACACAATACAGACTTGGCTTGCATTACTCGCAATCTCGACCTTCCTCGATAGCGTTTGTAGTACGCAATATTGGGTTTCATTAAACAACTATATATTATTATAAACTAGCCGTTATGAATAGTATTAACTACATTTTGAATTTTATTATTCATATTACACGTTTTCTAGAACATGGTAAGAAAACAAAATAATTTTTTCGGGTAAAATAAGTATTTTTTAAAAATGCAGCTTTGCCACCTTTTGATGGTGCACCCACATTAAAACTAGTTTTTGAAATTTTTATAAGTTCAATTTGACAAAATAAAATTCTTCATTTTAATCAGGGTATAAGAATTTACTTTGGATAAATTTTTGGTATTTTTCTGATAACTTTCATATTTGGATGAATAGTAAAAATACGCTAATTTTTAATTAAAAACAACTTTTTTCATTGAGATAATTTATATGGTTAAATTATAATATTGAATATTTTTAAAGTATAAATAGAATATATTTTTACCATTTAATATAATTTATTTCATTAGCATTAATTTCACATTGAATTCATAGGTAAAAACATTTCAATCTTTAGCAATGTTTTAACTTCTAAAACTTGTTTTCTTAACAACAAGATTTATTTTAAATTAATTACTGCAACTTATATGTTTTGAATTTTGAAAAATGGATTCCATATTCGTAATTAGTGGATCCAAATTATGTTAATAGGCTACTTTTTATTTTTGGGCATTATGAATAGTAATTACAGTAAATTTTATTTACCATAGTTAAAGGTAAATCGGGTAATTAAGGGTAAATGTAAGATTATAAAATAACCCTAACACCTGCTAAAATCCTATTGGACGACTAAAAGTAGACCCATATAACCTAAGGGTCGGATTAGATTCATTTAATAGACTTTTATCCATGAAAATAATTTAATTATTATTAAAACCAAAGAATGTGACAACATGTCACTTTCTTAAATATTATAAGAATAATAATATTTATTTAGTGATAAACATAATGAAACTTTAAACATTGATAGTCTCTATAAATCTAATACAATTATCTACATCATAGTAATTTATTTATAATTTTTAGGGATTAAATCATTATCATTAATTATGACACAATAGTGATGTTGAAATTATTTTATTAATTAAAATATCAAATAAATGGTTTTACAAATATTAAAATAAATATTATATGAACTATTTAATATGCTCCACTAATTTTATAGATACATATGACATTTTATGAATCTATTAATGCTTTTAGTTCGAACATATCTTCTGTATATAGTTTATTTAAATTCAAATAAATGAATAGTGTCAAAATTGACACTATTGTTATTTTATAAAACTAACATATTATAAAATTGTTTAGAAATCAAAAAAAATATTTAAAAATTATAAAATAAAATTTATATGGTCTGAAATGTCATAATGTTTCAAATTAAGTAAAATTCACAACACATATGTAATTATTTATAATAATTTAAATTTTAGAATATTATTACCACAAATAAAATTAAATTGATAAATAAGGATAAATCAAGTTGATAATGTTTAAAATAAAATCATAACATGTCTAAATTTTATTGTTTGATGATATTACAACCCTATCTCATCTAATATTTTTATATGTGTCATTTTGGAAGTTTTTATGTGGGGTTGGGATTTAATATAAACTAATATTTCTTATATTTCCAAAGGTGCCCCTCTCCTCCCTTATAAAAGGGCACCTCCTGCCACTCCTCCTCACACCAATTTGAGCCATCATTCTCAGCCAATACCTTCCCATTTCACTTCCCCACTTTTTTATAAAAATCCTAGAGATCCTGGTATTCTTCAAAGACCAATTGTAGTGCCCTAAGAGGAGGTCTCAAAGAGGCGCTTCAAAGAAGAGGTAATGTCCGTTACTGATTCTTTCAACTTTATTTCTTCTTCCACTTATTCTTATTTAGTTGTTTCATTATGAATTAATAACATCAGTATCACTCATATACTGACATGTTATTATAAGTATGAAACATCCCTATTTCACAATCTATCCATCCTACAGAAAACGAAATCACCGCGCGTGCGTACGTACGGAATACCGTCTCCACGCCGTGGTGTAATCTACTTTCCATCACCACCTTACATGGATGGGTATAATGGTGAAAATAAATAACTATATATGATTATTGTAAATTGGTATTTATTCTGAAATAATATACATACACTCCAATACAATTCCACAATCATGGGAACGATATCATCACTCGTGCGTACGTACGAAATACCATCTCCACAATGGGATGTGATTTGTTCTACATGATCTTCATTGAATAATGATTATATAAATGAATCGACTGAATAAATATGATATATAGTACACTAATACCATTCTGGAAGTGAGGTATCTATAACCTAAAGAGAAGAATAAGAATTTATTCGACAAAACACGCATAAGAACCAAAAGTAATAAACACCCGAATAACAAGTAATAATGAAATATTACTAATAAGAAGCTATGAATATGACCATATATGATATCATAACAATAACTATGATTCTGGAATAAGTCAATAAAATTATTTAAATCATTATACAGGAGTTTCAGACACTTACGAAGCAAATCAGACCTAAGGTAAGGGAAAATATTATAATCTCATTTTTATCCAAGATTGTTTATACTTTGGTATTTACTGGGGTGTATTTTATCATCCACATACATGTTCCCTCAATATTTAATATTGTTTCCATCCACCTAAAATTGTTTAAATCCAATTTTACCCTTCGGTTAGTTTTTAGTAAAGGATATGAAAGGAATCTTTTGTCGTTTTTCATATGAAGTACTTTTTGACTTTCCAACAAAAGTACGAGAAGAATGTTTTTTTTAACTTATACGGCATGAATGGATTTTCAAAAGATTATTTCCAAGAATATTCCTTTACAAGTTTTCATTTTTATTTTTAATCAACTTCTTTTAGATTAAAATTGTATGACATGTTAAGAAAGGAAAAATGTTTTTGGAGGAGAAAGGATATTTTCCTCAAGAATGGAGTTCATGTTTTTTTTATCAAAATTATTTTCCATCTAAGATAATATAGGGTTCTGTTTCTATCCCTATTATTACATTGATTTGATCATGTTTTGGTGGAATTATTTTTATTAATTCCTTTATCTTATATGAATTGTTTTATGTTGTCACGATGTTTAAGAATCCCATTTTTATTACATGGGTTATGCAATGAAGTATGATTTATGATTTTGTGGAACACATAAGAATGGTATAATTATGATATGGGTGGGACCTATATATCCCTCCAATTCATTGGGTAAAGATTTTATATCTCATGAGATAGACATGGATGGAACGGAAGGTTAAACCGGTTCAGTGAAACAGGACTAAAACGAGGAGTGAACTCGGTTCAGAAATGGACTATGTCCACTATGATAGTCTTGGAAATGAGTCTTGACTAATAAGAAATGATTCTCTATGATTATGTGTGTATGAAACAAAGTTTCATGTTTTAAGTTATGATTATTGGGATTACATTTCACTACCATGAGTTATCCCATGTTATGAAATTATGAACTCTTTTGCAGGGTAAGATTTTCAAAATGTTATGTTCTTATGAATTTGGTGTAATTGATATTTATTTTTTTACCCTTACTGAGCATTTGAGCTCACCCTTTTGTATATTTTCTTTCCCCATGTCAGGAAGAAGGGTATTAAGTAAGATATGCCAAAAAGGGACTATAGATATGATGAAATAAATGGGAGATAGTGTAGATGCTTTATGAACCAGTGGTTTATGTTTCCAAGTTTCTAAAGACACTATACCTATATGGTAATTTAATGGTTTTGTTATATGTTATAATAAGTATGATTCAATTTTGAAGTGTTAACCATGTATTTAAAGTATGGGTCGCTATAATACTGGCCACATTTGATGCAACACTTCTTTGAGAGAGGTTCATATGGATGTGAGTAACTTTGATGCGACTAGGGTGGTAGGTAATGATGAGAAGGCTACTAGAGAGATGGTGAAGAAATGTTTGAAAATTCTTTCCTAGCCAATGCATCTTTGTTTTATGTGGTTTTAAAGGTATATAGTGGTGCAGTGTCTATTGAGGGTTTGTAGGGGTTTTTTCAAGACATGGTTCACCAAACCAAAACAAAAATTACATGGGGTGCTAGCCAAGCGACTTGGACTCCAGTTCAACTATGAAACAGTTTTGAAGTGATGGATGTGGATGGATGGAATGACCATCCAGACATGCACTAGTCCAATGATGAGATTTGAAAAAAGGATCCAAGTGAAGATTACAACAATTTTTCTACAGGTGAGCCTCCATGTCTGAGGGGTAACATGAGTCAGAACCACAATGGAAATGATTACTCCTCATTACCACCTGCAATAAAGACACGATCATCCATGAAGTTAAAAGACAAGAAGATGGACAATGGGTCTATTGAACAACAGAAGTCAGGTGGTGTGGGTGAACAAGAATCAGATTTTATCTTGAGTTTGGAAGAAGAGGTGGTCGAACAGGTTCTTCTACTCAATGCCTCCGTTGAGGAAGCTACCAAAATGATGGGAGTTCATTGTAGCTATCTTTCATTGAGGAGAAATATACCTGGATATACAAGAAGGATCTGATCCTCATTGGGGGCCTCAAAAATGGCAATATCATCCATGACAAGTACATCCATTCATTGGAAAAACTGGCTTATGAATTTGAAGATCTAATAATGGATGAACCAAACAATCAGGTAACAAATTTATCCAGTAAATTATTTAGGGGTATTATCATTGATATAATTAAATAGTCCTTTAATGGATCTTTCATATCTTTTTGAGGTTTAATGTTTGGTTTCTCACATTTCCCTTAAAATTGTTTGAAATAAAAAAATTATATTTTCAATCAATGAAGGGAATTCTAGTAAGGAAGTGGGGAAGTGGACAGAATTTGTTGGAGATGGTCATGAAATTAAACGGTGTTTTGATCTTTCGTCAACTAATTTTGGGTTTGGAATTATGGTGTGTCATCAGTTTAGGAAGACAAATAATATGAAGTTGTCACGTTCGATGCCACCAAACACCTTTCAGGATTGTTGGTGCCTGGGAATCTTGAAATAGTTCTATTAGGGTGTTTCCATGAAGTGATGTGGAGATTGTTAATAGGAGTAGAGTGCTATTTGGTCTTAGCTTAAAGATCCTTTCATTTGTCTTGTCTCCTTCTACTATGGAGGTTGTCTATGGTGGTGTTTATCATGTTTGAGATGTAAGGGGATGTTGTGGATCTCCTAACAACTTCTATTTTAATGGACGTGTGGTTTTATTTTGTGAAATTATTAATATTTCTTTTCTATGTGGTGTGTTATGGTATTGGATCATGATTGTGACAAAATAGAGGCTTCAAACATCAGGTCTCTAACCATAGGTTCTTGATTTAGGCCTTTCACAGAGTCATGAAATCACAATAGGTGTGGGAAAATCTGGATCACCACTTCTATCCAAGTTTGGGGTGAGACTGTATAAATGATATTGTTGAAGTTATCCATGTTATTGTGAGTTCCCACTTGTTTTAAAAATTCTTGGTGGTCTTATCATATTGCAACCCCATAAGATTTTCCTTTTCAAATATCAATCTCTAATTGAATTCTATTGTGAGGATATCCATTTGGGGTGGTTCTATTTCATCACACTTCCTTCCCAACCATAGAGTGGAGAGTTTTTTTGTTCATATGGGAATGTATTTGTTTTGTTGTGTGTTCGGCTTTTGGGATGGTCCTGTGCGGTTCACTAAGCTAGTTGGTTCTTAATGATGGGGAGAACCACTGTGGTTCACATAGATATTTCCTTTGGAATTGTATAGTGCAGGTTTTTTTAATGGGGGGAGTATGTTCTTGCCTCCCTAGTTGAAAATGTGGTTTTATTTCGGATTTTGGTCTGGTATGAAGGGAATTATATTAATTTTATTGACATTGAATTATTTTCGGTTTGGGTGGATGTTAGGATTCATTAGAGTAGGCCCATTGACCCTATTCTATGAATGTTTTTAGAGGTTGTGGCTTTAGTTTTCCATCATTTCATGATAAATGGATTCACTTTTTGTTTTTTTTTTGGGAATTTGTGTATGTTCTATTAGGAAGTGGTTGAGATGTTTATATATTATTAGGGTAGAATGATTGGTTATGAAATCCTTAGGCTTTGAAAGATTAACTGGATGATGTTGTAGCTTTCAAGGGGTGAAATGCTTTAATGGTAGGATGTATTTTCACACTAGAATTATTCTATTCACCATCTATTATGATTCATTTTTTTGATCACTGTTTTTTTTTTTGATTTCTGGGGTTGATGGGTTTTAAATATTGAGGTGAACCTTGGCGTATATTTCAGTATATGTTTATTCTTTTGATCACTCATGAGTTTTTTGAGAAAAGTTGAGTTTTTGTGCTTTGAAGTATCCTACTAATGGTTGGCACAAGGTTTAGTAAACCATGAATCTCATCCCAAGTAATCGTGTGGCTTAAGTGGGTGGTAGAGGCATTGAGCATAACTTGCGAATTAATTTTCAAACCGTGCAGCATGATTGCTGGGAGGTTCTATCTCAGGGCAGTATCAATTGGCATGGTTGGAGAAAGGTTTGGAAATCATGTGACCATCCTATGTGGGCACCCAGTTGTATCCAGTGAGGGGTTCATGGTTGGAGCACAGTTAGGTAAACTGTGATGCCAAACTGTTCAAGCTTCCTAGATATTAAAATTTTAGAAATTTCATTTCTACCATTTCCAAATTTTAATGCTAAATCCACCAATTTCTCCCCACAACTAGTTTTTACGGCCCTAGGGGTTCCTCTCATTGGTTATTTAATCCTCCTTATTCATCCCTATGTGTGGATGATAGTTTTCTTCATGGTTTTGGGGTGAAATCTTCATGATAATCAACTTCCCTCTTTTCCCTCTTCCACTTTCACCCATTTTTACATGAGATCACTTTCTCCTATTGTCATGTGGATCTAGGGTTTTTGTTTCCCTTGATTTAAGTTTTCGGTTTTGTTTGTTTAGGGTTCCTATTGGTATATCATGTCTCTTAGAGCATTCGTGGTGTGGTTTCATGTGGGCGTTGTTAATGCACCATGTGATCGAGTTAGGTTTCCCTTTACATGTTACTTTTTAATTTTAGAATTGTGGATTTAATGATTTTTACACCTTAATTATATGATAAATATTTGTTTGTGATCCTTGTAATATTATTTTGGTCTGTGAACTGGAAATTCTATCCTTAGGACGTGATAAATGTAATTTTTTTTAACAATGATTCAAACCAAGTGTTCTATGAAATGTCTGGTTGGATTCTATGAGTAATTTGTGGTAACTAAAATTTTTTTTGTATTTATAAATATATTTTTAATATTTTAAATTAGGATTTAGGTTTCTTTAAATAGTTCCAAGTGGTTTTGTATTTAAAATAAGTGTGTGTTTTGAATTTGAAAATGATTTGGAATGTGTTGGTGATGCATGGCATGTTTCACAATTTTTAGGAAAATGGATTCACCTAGAAAATGTGATGTAAATTTTTAAATGGAATTTTACAAATTATTGTGAAATGATAAATAAGTTTTTTTTTACCATTTTGGAAATATGTTTTTGGTCCATCAAAATGGTGGTTTTTTGAAAGGATGTTTGAGCCCTATTTTCGCTTTTCTGAGAATAGTGAAATTTTTTATAGTGAAATATATCCTAGAACATACATCATCCCATATGCATATATTTAATGGTTGGGATTTACACACTATGGAATCCCCATGACCCATTTAATTTGAGTCGGAAAGGAGATCCTTGGCGTGGAATTCAATATGATCTATTGGGTTTATGGCAAGAGATTGATCCTTGGGTGACTTAGCTGATGCCTATTATGTGAATTATTATTATGTATGTGCATGTTATTAGATTATTGTTTGGAATATGTTTTATCACCCTCTTTATACAACATGACATTAGAACCTAGCATAATAAGTAAATTTTCTATAAATGAGTGTTGCGCTAGCTTAGATTATGCACTGACTAGTGACCCATAACACAAGAATATATTGACTTTTATTACTAAGGGATAGTGCCCCTTGGTCTGTAATAGGTAGGGTGTGGTTGGGTGTTTGAGGGTGTAATTGATGTCATCAAGTGAGTCCTGATTTTTGGGATGATTCAACATTTATAGTATGTTCTGGATTACTGGTCTCGTTTTTTCCAATGTTTTACTTTCGAAAATCCAAATTGAAATACCCAAACTTAATAGTATTATATTGAATGTATGTGAACAATCTATAGAGAGAGGGAGAAACTATATTTTGATTATCTATTTTAAAATTAATTATGTGAAGTTTAACAAAACTTAGACTCGATATTTTTTTTTGTTTCAAAGATAGAGTAATTAAACATTCAATTTCTTGATAAATAGCTTTTAATGATAAAGATAAACACAAAAATTTCATTCTGACGATAAATGGGAAGAATGTGTTGGGTGTGTGGATTTTTAAGGTAATTAATAAATCAATTTACTTATGATGTTTTTTTGTTCGTAATAAATCACATCTCTAGGTTTTGGATATAACGTAACCCCCTTAGTCTTGTGAATTTTTTTTGAATCAGTAGAAACCAATTCTTTAGTCTGGAATTTTATTCTAATTAATTTTCTTAATTGTAACCCCTTTTGAGTCGATTATTCCACCTAATGATCATGGAAGTTCTTAATCATAATTCATCGAAATATCCACAAAAATCCCATTATAGGTATGATAGGGGGTTCTAGTGATATTTAGATAGTGTTTTGCGGAATTATGAGATAAATATAAATAATAAGATTACTATATAGAAATTGATAAAAAAAACAACCCATAATCATCCACAACCCCAATATATAGGTAATTTAGCTACACGTGGTGTAGATAATGACTAAAAACATTTGATACCAGAATTAAACATCACATCGACATTGTATTGAAGATCTTTGGGAAGGTAGCAACAACATATCCTCTCTTATCTTCCCTCATATTTCTATCTCTTCTTCTCCAATTAGGCATCTTTAGAATTGTTCCCCTTTTGTGTCTAACTGTGTCCTCCTAAATTTGGAGATATTTCCATACTATTTATAACATTTGGTAAATACAAGGCATGTACCCAAAAGTACATGGTGTGTACCCATGTCATGTTGACTTGGCCCATCTTTCTCTTCTAGTGGGTGATCTATTACACCGCCCTTGACATTGAATGCAGTGCTGCATAGTTGGTGGGGTTAAATGAGATGTAACTCCACCCCACATTGAATTTAATGTCAATATTTAATCACCACCAACTTCTAGAAGGGGGATCACGACATGTACATTTTAATCACACGACGTTTAATCTCTGGCTGACAACATGGGTGTGTATTTAGTCCGGCTGATTATTTTTGGGGAAACAGTACCCGATGTGAGTAAGAAGTATACACTGTGAAAATATGAACTTTTGTTCTGAACCATCCCAATTTGTGTCTTAGGTAATAAAATACCTTAAAATCATTATGATCACTGAATTAAATCATTTCATCAAGAAAACAACACATATATCCTGTGAAAACATGTTTTGACACTCAATAGAATATATGAAAATGTGTGCACAAATCAGGCACATAAAATTCCACCACACATCATCATTTTCTTGTCCTCAAGAAAAATATCAACATCAAATCAATAGAATCCATACTCTAAAAATGGAATCATTCAAAAAATCATAATAGTAAATACTATATCCATTGCAGAGGATTTTGAAAGGCACTAAAAATATTTCAATTCAAAAAATATTCTAATCATGCCTCCTATTTATGTCAATTAAAGATTTTTATCCTCTTTCATATACATTGTTTAACTATTCTAAAATTAAAATTCCACATGATGATTTACCTCACAATAAATTACCACACTCATCACTCAAGATTATTTAATCATATTTATGCTCAATCTTATGTATATCCACTCTATACATAAGCTTGTAAGTGTTCTCATTATCAACTTTAGAAATCAACTAAAAAATCACGAGTTCTTTAGATAAGGTTATAATGATTTTGAGGCTAAGGGTTTGTAGATAATGATGAAAAATAACCTCAGAGTCTTGAAAAATGAGGTTTTATTCTTAAACAACAATGCATGATATTCTGAAAAAGGGCTTAATGAAAATGCATCCCTTGTCAAGATAATTAAAAGAGTGTCATCACCATGGTATTCCCTTACCAACATGGGTTCATAAACAATAAATAATATGAAATGAATGAATCTGGTCCCTCATATGAATTTTTTAAAATTTATTAATAAATATGGACCACCAAGAGTATAATGAATAGTTTTTTTGGAACCATTATACCCAAATTAACAAGTCGAACTCTCCCCCACACTTAAATGCACGGTTTTGTACAAAAATATACCTTGAATATCCAAAAATCCCTATACAAAGATCAAATTGATAATCATGCAGAATTATAAAATAATTAGGGTAGGATGGATAAATAGGATTTTAATGTGGCTTCTTATCACTATAGTTCATGATTTCTATGGTTTCTCAATGATTAGATGTAGTGTACGTCTCATGGTCAAAGGGGCTCAAAAACAATAAATTGCCTCATTCATTTTAATGTGATTTAAATATATTCATGTTTTTATGATAATGACTGGAATGTTTTGGTAGTTATCTATATCCAAAGAATATTTTAAGAATGTAGGTATAAGAAATAATTTCTCAAAAGGCTAACAATACCTTTTGGGAATGAGAAAAATAGGGGTCAATCAGGTCGTGACATGAGTACAAATGATTAGTCTAATAAATGTACATGTCCAATACTTTATAACCAAAATAAAACTATATCAACAATCATTTTAAAATAATATAAAATTTAAAAAAAACATTTCACTTTTATATTTCTATTTTATTTATTTATTATTTAAAAATATATTTAATAATTAACTTTCCACATTTTAAAATTTTTCAACTATTAATGATGTCTCCTTTATCAGTTCAAGGGAAAAGACTAGTGTAGTCAGAGACACTCCCCCACACATAATATAGCACATGGTCCCCCAAGTAAAATACCACAGAAGAGGATAAGAAATGGGTAAAAATGAGTGGGTCAGAAGAGTTAAAGTAATGATAGAAGTAATCCCAAAGGAAAAAATGAAAAAGAAACAAAAAAATTACTCCCCGAGTGGTAAGTCGAGAAATAGGGTAAGTAGTCAAAAAAATATGGCCAAGTTACTCCAGAGTACCTATGATGGATGAGAAAAAGGAAAAATAAATCTGCAGGGAGAAGAAAATTGGTAGGAGGGGTTTGGGTGACATAGGCTTAGGCTAGGTAGGGGCCCAACCATTATAGTTTAAGTACATGGTGTGTCATAGAGTATACACGACATGTATTATTACTTTTTTGTTTTGTTTTTGTTTAGTTATTTTTGAGATTACAATATAAGACATTTATTTTTATACAAAATAATTGTTTTAAAAAACAATTAATTAAAAATAAACCTATATATGTACTGTATGAAAGGATGACATGCCATGTGTTCTAAAATTTAAAAAATGAAACAACAAACTTTGGTTTGGTTCTTGGGAACAATTCAACCAGGCGATCGGCCATTCCCAATGTAGGCCCTAAAACACTGGAGAAAAGGTTGTAATGCTCCCTATTTTTAGTTATATTTAATAATTAATTTTTAAGTGCAGTTCTAGATGGGATAAAGAAAACACACGGTGTGTGGTTTTAATTTTAATGAAATAGATGATGTCGGGAGATTAGCCGAGTTCGATCCTGGGTCTTTTGATTCTAGGACCAAGACTCAACAAATCATCAAACTTCACCCGTATGTATTATCTTATTTTGAACACCATTTAAATTTTTAATAAAAACATGGATCACATGGAATATATCAAAATTCACACTATGAGGTTTTATTAATAGGACAAATGATGGAACTAGGTAAGTTTTTAGGATTCGAACCGTGGTCTTTTGGATCCGGTTTATGACCTTGGGCAGCCAGTCCAACCCTATCAGGGGTTTTCTTTTAAGATCAAAATTTTTTTTTAAAAAAATATCTCACACATCGTTTAATTAAACATGGGTTAAAAAGGATGAACCATGTACCTATGGTAGGTATGAACTGATTCGAACTGGCGATAGATCGGATATATTCTGATGAACTTACCATCAGCAAAATAATCATCCCAATTTTTTAACATAATTAATATATATTTATACGAATAGTTTTATTATAATATAAATTAAAAAGGAAACTACACGCTGTGTCAAAAGGTGACACATGGTGTGTAGTCTCTGGGTTTCCTCCGAGGAAGCGCCTTTATTTTAGGTTGTTGGATCGACCTTACCTGAGCAACTTGGAACCTAAATTGTATGGTGGATATTTTACTCACCATGTCCTCCATGTGAAAATGGGTATTTAAATGATTCCCATTCACCTTAAATGTTTGACTGTAAGCACTAGTAACTTCCACCATACCATGGTGGAAAACCTTGATCACTTGGAATGGTCCTGAACACCATGAAATTAATTTACTTGGGAAAAATCTCAAACGATAGTTAAATAATTGTACCTTATCACCAGGCTGGAATGAATTCTGAGAGATCATGCGGTAATGGAAAACCATTTTCTTCTCTTTATATAGCTAAGTATTCTTATATGCCTCTCACTGAATCTCATTAAGTTCCATAAATTGAAACTTTCACCTCAATTCTATAGATTTTATCTTGTATTTCAAGGCCTTCACAACCCAATAGGCTTTATGCTAAATTTCCACTGGTAAATGAAATGGATTTCTGTAAATAAAATGGAACTGGGACATACCCAGAGGTGTTTTGAAGGTGGTATTGTATGCCCACAGGTCATCATCATGTTTCCTAGACCAGTCCTTCCTTGTGGCAACCATTTTCTTCTCCAGGATCTACATTAATTCTTTGATTGAGAATTGCACTTGTCAAAATATTAGTGATGATAATATGTTCCTCTGTTATACCTCACGCCATACTTTAGAACCACATTCCACATCAATTCATTGTCTAATGTTTCCCTTTATAACTTATCAAATCCCAGGGGACACCGAATCTGCTGAATATATTTTTCTTCAAGAAGGCCACACTGAACGTTGCTGTGTTATGGGTCATGGCTATAGATTCCACCCATTTTGATACATAATCTACACAAACTAGTATGTAATAGTTTCTAAATGATGGGGGAAATGAGGCAAATAAATCAATACCAAATACGTCGAAGACCTCGACCTCAAAGATATGGTGTTGAGGAATTTCAGCTCAACACCCCATGTTACCGTATACTGGAACCTAATACATCATGTCACAAAATATCGGGCATCCTTGTGCATTGTAGGCCATAAATATCTAGATTATAGAATTTTCACTATCGTTTGGTTTAACCTAAGATGTCCCCAAGCTGGGGAAAAATTTAAAAACTCCATAATTCCTTGAATATCTGATTATGGGATGCAGCAGTGGATCACCCCATCTCCAAATGAGTAAATGAGCAGTGAGTCTTCCTAGAAATGTCGTTTCCCTTTAAAAATAAATCATTTCTTTTATTGGAATGAGTGATGAGGGGGATCTACTCTTATAGACATGTAATTGGATATGTCAGTGCACCATGGACGAGTGTAACTCCAACTGAGAAAAGGTTCTCATCTGGGAAGTCCTCCTTGATTTCTCTATCAACTTCTCTTTTAAAATGAGGCAATTCAAATCTGGAGAGATGATCAGAAACAACGTTCTCACATCCATTATAATCATGGATTTCCAAGTCAAATTCGTAGGGGAGTATCACCAAAAGGATGATTCATGATTTTCCATCCCTCTTGTTCATCTAATATTTTTGTTCAACGTGTTTAGTGTAGAAAATAACATTGCATGGCACAAAATAAGAGCAGAAACTATTGAATGAAAAAACCACTACTAGCATTTCTTTCTCTATAGCAGTGTAGTTAATTTGTGATTCATTTAGGGATATACTGACATATTATATTGGTCTAAAAATATGATTTAACTGCTTCCCAAGAAGTGATCCCACTACATAGTCACTTTCATCACACATAATCTCAAATTGTTCTGGCCAATTTGGGGTAATCATGATATGATATGTTTAAGAACCCAGATATTGATTTCCAGTATGGATCTTAATTTAGGGTTTTTTATTAGGAAAATTGGATGAATTTAATAGTTTTCTAAGTAATGGTTGTGTACTTTTGAGTACACGTCATTTAATTTTGAGTATACGCCATGAACCTGGTCGGTGGGTGTAGTCATGTATTGGTTGTGTAATGGTCGGGTACATGGCTGTCTAGGTGAATTGGAAGACCGCCTAAAGTGGGGGATGGGTGAGGCTAGTACACAAAGTGTTCATTAAATGAACATGCCGTGTAATTTTATTTTTATTTGATGAGTCGAAGTAGGGTCGCGTCACATTTCTAAAACGTTCTTCTTCTCGCCGTGTTTCGTATAGGAGATAGACGAACGACCACAGATCATCAAGCTCCTCCGGGTTCGCTGTTTGAGATCTGATTGGGATGCATTTGGGTGTGTTGGATTACCACCAGTGAGTTATCTCTTTCCCTAGAGCATCTATTCTTCATTTCTCATCTCTCATGAGTTATCGACGGTTGATATTTTTTACCCTTTTCATAAACCTATGTCGCACTAGGCTAATTCAATGTCCGACATTCCAGAGTATTCATCGTACATCATCATGGTATGTGGTTTATTCCTTTATTTTATTGTCTTTGTTTTATATATGCATAATGTTATAAATACCCATGTTTGATGTATTGTGTGTAATGGACTTCAACACTGTTTATTGCCTATTTTAATATTGATGATTGATAAAAGGTTAATTATTTATGCATAAGGTTTCATACATTGATAATGGGAGTGTTTCCCTTGTTTTCTATGATTATGGCCATTTGGTCTAGCATGCATGTTAGTCATTATTTTTTTCCATTCCTTCTATTGTTAGGATGGATTTACTGATTATATAAGATGCTTGTGTTTTCACACTGTGAATGTATGATTAGGGGGAATTGACTATGAGAGCTACCTATCGTTGGGTCAGTTATGTATAATGGTTGAGGTGTTAACCCAGAGGTACTGACTCAGAGAGAATATAATTGGTCATAGACCAGAGGGGTTAGACCATGAGATATAACAAGAGGGTTGTTATTAAATGAATGTTGGACCATAGGGAATTGATTGTGAGAGCTTTTAGGGGGTCATTATAATTTATAGTTGCTATATAGACAAAGGGGGTATTTACCGTGAGAGCTACCCAGGTGGTCGTTTGTAAATGATTAGGGCTATGTGGGACCAAAAAGAGGTTATACTATGTGAGATTTCCCATAGGGACATTATTTATTGAATTTATGATACATTTAACTAGAGGGGTTAGACTATGAGAACATTCCCAAAGGGTTTCTTATGATTAATTGAATTATTATGACGAGTACTCCAAACCAAAGACCAAGCTTGGACTCGGTATTACATGATTGTATTATGGTCTTCTGAGGCCTATGTTGTTACTATTACACAAGTTTATAGAGCTTCAGCTAAATCTCTTGGTTTAAATGATTCAAGTGATGAATGATAAATGTAAATTAATGTAATTGAAAAATATAGGATTGTCTAATTTTTGAGTTCTTCCTAGTTTATTTCATTATTTATGCATATTCACTGCAATATATATTCACTGAAAAATAGGAACAAGTATTTTGGTGGTTGCCTACTGGGATATGTCTCACACCCGGTTTGGGTTATGATTTTGGGCCCAAATAGATTATATGGTTGTAGGTATAGATATGGTAAAGCACCCTTATTCATTATGGTACTTGATTGCTATTGGAGTTGGAGAGCATGGGACCAAGATGAGGCTGGCGATGCTATTGGAGTTTACTTCTTTTCTTTAATTTTATTTCAATATTGTATTTCTAGAATTATGACATGTCTGGATTCTTTCCTAGAGACATGTCACATGAATCATTTATATATGCTCTAGTTGTTATATTTCTATTAGACTTCTGGTGTTTACTTTTGGTGTATGTTATTACTGCTTCTCCTTTTGATTGATATTAGTTATTATACTATGTATAATCTACCAATTAGTGAATAGATTACCCATTATTAGACACTAGCTATCACTTCTAGTCAGCAACATATGGTATTTAGGGAAATGTGCTTTATGTCATGTGACCAACCATGTACGAGGCACCTTTGTGGGCACCCAAAACCGGGATGTTACAAAGTTTTTTCAGAGGAGTTTTTTTATTTGTCGTAATATTTAGTGCCTATAGACATTGATAAGAAGGAATTGGTATTTTTTAATAATTTTTTCATAAGAGTATCTAACCCTTGTACAGGGAAAACCATGTTACCTCAAATATTGAAAATAATCTGGTTTTTCAATTGTTACAGTTGATTTGATTTCACCATTTGGTGATTCACTTGCTTTGTGCTATTATAGTTGATATATTTTTGTTTCTATTTCTGTTTCAACCCAATGATATGAGGGTATTCCATATCATTCATTATATAGTCACTTCATAGAGATCAAATTTCATTCCTTCTCATCGGGCCATTTTGGGTGCATTCCTGATTTCATGCTATTGTGATTGATGTTTTGAAGGATATGAATGTTGTTGTGATAGATGTCATGACCGAATACCTACTATTTTTGATTGGGTATTGATATATGTAATGTTTAAATTGGATGGGATCCAAACTTTGGTTCCTAAGGTGTTATGGGCCCTCGTGCATTAGAATATGGTGGATAATGATTGAACTTTAATTGAATTATGTTATGATATGATGTTAATTAGGATGCCCAAATTTGATTCGCAAGGATTATGGGATCTCATAGGTCATAATTTTTCATTACATGAAAAATTATAAGTTTCAGGGGTTTTAGAGAATTTTCAGAGTCTTACTGCTTGGAAACCTAGACAACACAACATGTGGGGTTATGAACACACGCCATGTGTTCTTCTATTCTGGGAGAAATGACATTTCTTAAGTACATGTAGGGTATTGTTTGTTCACACTGTGTATTATTTAATTATGTTACTAGTTATGTGAGTAAAGACATGATGTTGGGAAACATTTGTAGAACACAATGTGTAATGGGAGTATATGTCGTGCCATAAAGATCGTGTGACAAACGACACTGGTAGATGGTAGTTAAGTGGTACAAAAAATTTCATGGGTGAAAACATCGTGTAGTGTTACCCAGGATAGAATGATGTAGTTATAGCCATGTAAATGGACCTGGTATGGAGGAAAAATTCAAGTACACATCCTTTCCTTGGAGGAACACGCCATGTGTAGGGGTGTTACACGACCATGTTTGGCTGAGTTACATGCCCATGTAAGGATTAATGGGAACACACCATGTGTTCGTTATATAGGTCGTGTAACCCTATTTATTGAAACTTGAATGCTTTATTATTATGTTCCTTTATTTGACATTAATGTTTTAGTCCTTGATAATCTTAAACTAAGGTGTGCACATGACCCTACAGAGTTATTCCACCAAGACAACGTCCAGTTGTACGTTACTTACATGGCGATGGAAAAATACTTAAAATGGAAGATCCGAGACTACCAGAAGATCCCCCCATTGTTCATGTCATGGCACTAACTGTTATACCAGACGCAGGTGTTGATGCACAGTTCTATGAAGGATTTTTTTAGGATGTTAAATTCATTTTAGGGAGAACAACATCATTCCACAACTATGGTAGAGCTGAGACAGTTGTTCCGGCCGCAACATCCTTCTACCTTTTCTAGGGATAGAGGATCATAGGTTGTAGTGTCATGGTTGGTGTCCATGCTTTCTATCTCTGAGCATCTAGAGACGCCTCCGTAGAGGAGAGTTAATTTTCTACGTAAATTCTCTATGATTCCTCCAAGAGATAGTGGGATTTAATCTCATAGTCATAATGTCATCATGATATGGATTGGAAAGAGTTTTAGAGTACCTTTTATGATTATTGGTATCCCAATACATTCCGGGTTGATCGTGCTTGAGAGTTCAGGAAGATGGAGTAGGGATCTCGTCCAGTGATGGACTACTCTACTCATTTTACATAATGTCAATAGTTTTCACCTATTATTTGAGGTGATGAGTTATATTTGTCTTGGTGATTTGAGGATGGTCTCAGGTACGAAATCTGATTGTAGGATAATGTTTTCAGGATGCCTTCGGTGATGGCTATAGTAAACTAGGTGAAGATCATCGAGCACAATCTGAACGAGTTAGGAGGTGTGAGCCAGGATGGTTCAGCATACATGGCTAGTACTCCTTTGACTTGTAGATGGAAGCTCCACGGGGAGATTTTATACGATGTTTCTTCATGTATCTAGGTGGTATGCTACCAGTGTAGGAATAGTGGGAATACGAGACCACAGATCCCGAAGGACCCATTCGAGTACCGATCTAGCAGAATGATGGGCCATCTTCAACATTTTTCCCGGTGTTATCACATGTAGTCTGTTATATGGGTTTTGTTATGAATCCGCATTTAGGATCAAGACCACCAATTTCTCATCATTCGGGGAACTGGAGTTCCTCAGTCAGTTCAGGCAGAGGAGATAGTTGTGGTCGTGGTAGTTAGGCTACAGCTTCTCAGTGACAGTAGGGTTGTTTAGCTTAGGGTAGTCAGGAAGGGTTGTAGGGTTGTTGTAGACATCATTATTTTTTAGTTGAGTAGACCCAAGATTTGTAGGATCCCAAACCCTCTTCGATTAGAGGTATGATTATAGTTTCCTCAGTTTTATCTCCTTCTCTTTTTTATACAGGAAATTCCTATAGTTTTATAACTATTGTCTAGATGGAGAGCCTAGGTCTTGGAATCCTTACTCCTGAGAATGTTATGATGCTAGAAACTATGTTGGGGATTAGGATAGATAGTGTAAGTCAGTGCAAGTAGTGCCCCCTTGTGGTTTGTAGGTGTCACATAGTATGAGACCTCTATGAATTAGAGATGAAAGGATTCGATTTCATTCTTGGAATGTATTGGTTGGTATTTTTCTAAGTATTTTTTGACTACTATCACTATAGGGTGAGTTTCATGTCAATAGAGGGAGGGTCCTTTCTATACAAGGGAGAATGGGATGTCTAGGAAAACCAAGTCGGACCTGAGCATCATGGGATAGGAAGAATTATAGACCATATTTCTATTTTATATTAGGATGAATAGGAGGCATCACAGATATAATTTCCTCTAGTGGTGGATCATTTCAAAGATTTTTTTTAAGATGAATTTTCAGGTTTACCTCTTTAGCAAGAGGTAGATTTCTATATTGATCTTGTTCTAGGAGTGGCACTGGTGTCTATTAATCCTTATAGGATGGCTACAATTGAGTTATAGATCCCCAAGAAGTAGTTAGGGGAGTTGTAGGAAAATATTTTCATCCCGCCCAGTACATCTCCATGGGGTTATCCTACCCTTTTAGAAAAAATTGAAGACGATACCCCCATACATTTTGTGGATCATTGGAAGTTGAACCATTTGACATTCAAGAACTAATATCCCTTGCAGTGGATTGATGAACTCTTGGATCAACATCGAGTAGCCTTCGTGTTCTTGAATATTGACTTATGGTCCGATTATCATTAGTTCCATGTTAGACCATCCGATATACCTTTTATAGTCTTTCGGAGGAGGTATGGTCTATATGAATATTTGGTTATGCCGTTTAGTCTCACGAACACACTAGAAGTTATCATGATAGTAATGAACTGTGTGTTCCATCCATACTTCGAATTTTTTATGGTAGTCTTCATGGATGATATGATGGTGTGCTCTCACACTCTACATGACCATGAAACCCATCATGAGATCATTTTGAGTACACTAAGAGATCATCAGTTATATGATAAGCTCTAAAAATGCCACTTTTGGATGGATTATATTCAATTCTTGGGTCATGTTATCTCAGAGATAGGAGTATCAGTAGACCAATAGAATCTGAGTGCAGATGTTTATTGGGAGAAGCAGAAGAACGTCTTTGATGTGCAGTGTTTTTCAGGGCGGTAAAATTACTAAAAATTCTATATACAATACTTTTCAAGCATATAAGCACCACTAATAGGCATTACTATGATGGGTGAAAATTACTTGTGGACAGATTCCTATGATTCATCCTTTTAGGAGATAAAAGGGATATCGACTTAATCACATATACGGATTTTTTCATATCCAGACAAGAGTTACACCATTTACTATGTTGCATCATGTATTGGGATAGAATAAGTGCTTATGTTGGGGGAAGGAGTCATTGCATACAGCTCTTGGCAGTTAAGGCCACATGAGAGAAATTACGCAACACACGATCTCATGTTAGATGCAATTGTGCGTGCATTACACTTTTAGTGACATTGTGTTTTTGGAGAGAATTTTGTGGTGTACACTAACCAGAAATGTCTCAAGTATATATTTACTCAGCATGCTCTAAATTTGAGATAGAGAAGTTGGGTTGATTACATTTAGTCTTTCAACATTGATCTTGCCTACTTACTTTGGAATGGAAATGTTGTGGCTAATGTGTTGAGAAGAAGGACTCAGATATAGGATTTTCAAGAGGCCAGTAGTGAGTGGAAAATTATGGCTTTGTTACCTAAAATGAATTTGGAGGAGCACGATAGAGAGGTGCAGGAATTTATTTCTTTTATAGCGGTTACATATACTCTTATAGATCATGTAAGAATGAGACATCTATGAGACTCCTAAGACCTAGTCCTCATGGAGAGTGTGTTTAGAGAGGACCCTACTCCTAGATGGACCATTAGCGAGGATGTAGTTTGGTGTTTCCATGGGTGTGTATGGGTGTCAGCAGACATACATGAGGAGTTGAAAAAATATTTTTATTCATCAGTTTGGAATGTTCATCCTTGTGTCACCAAGATGTATAGACATATACATTGTTAGTATTGGTGGATAGGTATAAAGAGGTATGTTAATAGTTTTGTTGTGAGATGTTCCATCTGTCTTCAAGTGAAGGAAGAGCATCAGGGATTGGAAGGGTTTTTATAGCTGTTACCAATTCCTAAGTGGAAGTGTAATGATGTCTTGATGGATTTTGTGATAGGTTTACTGAGGTCACTTAAAGGGAATGATGCAGTTAGGGTTTTTATCGATAGGCTCACAAAATTAGTACACTTACCGTCGATTAAAGAAACCTTCAGTGTTGATGATATTGGATGTTTTTACATTCTATATATTATTTGATTTCATGGGGTTCCACACTCTATAATTTTTGAAATGGATATATGGTTTAATTCTCAGGTCTGGTAGGGACTGTAGAGGGCTTTGGGTATAGAGGTACTTTTGAGTACAGCTTTCCAGCCCCAGACTAATGGCTAGTCCGAGTGCATGATTCAAGTGTTGGAGGACATGCTTCGAGCTTGCATCCTAGATTTTGGGGGCTCTTGAGAGGGACACATAACCTTAGTGTAGTTTTCCTACACTAAAAATTTTCAGGCGATGATTCAGTTGACACCTCATGAGGCTTTGTATAGTAGGCCTTGCCAATTACCCCTATGTTGGATGCAGGTAGGAGAGGAAACTATGATGGTACCATGTCTTATCCAAGAGACCACTGAGAAGGTGGAGTTTATTTGAAAGAGGATGACTACTATAATGTGTCAGCATAAATATTATGCTAATCAATAGAGATTACCTCTGGAGTTTGCGGTCGTGGATCATGTTTCTTACGTGTCACACCGAGGATGGGACATAGGAGGATTAGGTGACCGGGGAAGCTTTCACATAGATATGTTGGGTCATTTGAGGTTTTGAAGAGATTCAGTCTGGTTGGCTATTGATTGAAGTTACCTCAGAGGTATCAGGATATTCATGAAATCATTCATGTTCCTCAGTTATGAAGTAACTTTTTTGACCCTTCTCATGTTTTTTAACACGAGGTGGTTGTGTTGGTGGTGGATGCATCCTTCGAGGAGAACCCTATATGGATTTTGGACTGTAGCATGAAGGTTTTCCATGGATGGTCTTTTACTCTGGTGTTGATGCTATTACATCATGAGTGAGTACATGACGAGACTTGGGAGAGGGAGGCTGACGTACAATCGTAGTGGCCAAAGATGTTTGATATTTCTTCTTCCCCACTATAGGAAGGGAAATTTAGGGATGAATTTTTTTAAGGGGGGATGTTTGCAAGAAACCTGATCTTGATTTGTGGAATGAATCTTTATTTTAGGTTATTTTTTAGAGAAAAAAAAGAAGAATTTGGAATTTTTCTATGTTCACGCCGTGTACTTTTGAGTACACGCTATGTTCCAGATTTTCAGGTGTAGACATGTACTGGCCATGTGGGTGACATGGAAGACCACATAAAGTGGGGGTGGTTGAGGCTATTACATTGAATGTACATTAAATAAAAATGCAGTGAGCTTTTATTTTTTATTTTATGAGTTAGATCGTTGTCCATTCTCATATCTAGAATAACCTTCTTCTCTCTGTGCATCATAGAGGAGAGTGGCGAACAACTGAAGAACTTAACTCTCATCCTCGTTCTCAATACATGCTCTGATTGAGACACCGCTAGTTGAGTTGGATTCCCACCAGTGAGTTATATCATTCGGTAGAGCCTCTCTTCCTTTTTTATCATCTCTCCAGAGTGATCAAGGGTTGACTGTTTTTATCCTTTTTTTATATCTACATCATTCTTGGATGATTCAGGGGCCGACGTTAAAGAGTGTTCATAGTACAACATCAAGGTAGGTGGTTTCTACCTTTCTTTAATTTCCTTTGGTATATATATGCATAATGTTCCAAATTTCCATATTTAGGGTTTGCATGTTTTGGGATTTGACCTTGTTTATTTCTTATTATGATTTGGTAGATTGATAAAAGAGTAATTGTTTATTTATAAGGTTTTATACCTTGATAATGTGTGAGTTTCCCTTGTCTATTTGATTATGATTGTTTGATCTAGAATGCTTGTTAGGCTTGATTTTTTTTCGAAGAGTCGTGTTGTTGGGATGGGGTTAATGATTATTTGAGATTCATTTGTTTTCAAATTGTGAATATATGAAAAATGGGAATTGACTTTTAGAGATTTTCAAGGTAGGGTCTGTTGTGTATAATTGTTGATGTGTTGCCCTAGAGGTATTGAATGTGATAGGTGTTGAGTGGTCATAGATTGGAGGGTTTAGACCATGTGGGCTACCCAAAGGGTCATTATTAAATTGATGTTGGTCCATAGGGAATTGAATATGGAAGATACCATGGGGTCATTATAATTTATTGTTTCTATACAGACCAAGTGGGCATTGACCATGAGAGCTACCCAGGTAGTCATTTGTAAATGATTAAGGATATGTGGGACCAAAAGGGGTTAGACAATGTGACCATTCCCAGAGGGTCATTATTTATTGAATTTATTATATGACTAACTAGAGGGGTTAGACTCTTAGAACTTTCTAAGAGGATAGCTTATGAATAATTTAATTATTTTGATGGGTTTTCCAAGATAAAACACAATCTTGGAATCAGTATTACTTTATCGTTAGATGGTCTTCTCAGATGTTTTTTGTTCATATTGCACAGGGGATACAGAGAATAGGCTATATTCAAAGGTTTCCATGATTAAAATGATGAATGATAAATGTAAATGAATTTTATTTAACCCTTTAGGATAGTTTAATTCTTGAGTGCTTTCTAGTTTATTGCTTCATTTATTAATATTGACTGCTATATATATTTGCTAATAGCTAGAAACATATCATTTGATGGTTTCCTACAGGTATTTGTATCACATCCTATTTGGGTCAAAATTTTGGGCCCAAATTGATTATATGGTTGTATTTATAGATAACGGTAAGCACCATTTTCATTAGGTACTGGATTTCTGTTGGAACTGGAGAGCATGGGACCATGGTGAGGCTTGTGATGCTATTCGAGTTTATTGCTTTTATATACATTGGTTACAGTATTGTATTTCAAGAATTTTGACCACATTGGATGATTTCCTAGACATGTGTGATATGTATCATTTATATATTATCCTCTTTTTATATTTATATTAGTATTCTGTTGTTTAATTTTGTTGTTTGGTATTACTACTTCCGCTTTTGTTTACTATTTTTTTATTCTATTGTGTATGCATTGGTAATATGGGCATAGTTTCCTCACTATCAGACATTGGGACTCGCTGTTCATCGGTAGCCTCTGGAATTTGGGTAAATTCACTATAGGTTATGTGACCAACTGGGTACAGGGAACCTTTGGTTAGCACTTAGAATTGGGATGTTACAAGCTTGGACCAATTTTTTCTTTTGAAGCTGGAAGTTTGTTGTGAATGATTAATCAAATTCAAAGATAACATCTTTTGAATATAGGTTTGTTATAGGATGATCAATATTTGAAATGTCAAAAAAGACACTTCTTTGAAAACCTACATGCCCAAGAATGCTCCAAATTTCCTAGACAGAAGACGGGATAGGCAGTTGTGAGATGACTTCAATTTTGTTCGGGACAAATTCAATTCCCTTCATACAAATCCAGTGGCCTAAGATGATTCCATTTTGTACCATAAAGTGGAACTTCTCCTAGTTTAAAACTAGATTAGTATTATCACACCATTCTAGGTAAAATTCCATATTTCATAAACATGTTTTAAATGATTTTCCATAGACTAAGAAATCATCCATAAAGACCTACATAATTTTCTCGACCATATCACAGAATATTTACAACATAAATCTCTAAAAGGTGGATGTAGAATTTCGCATTCCAAATACGTACTTAATTAGTCTAAAAATTTATATGGTAATGTGATGTTTTTTCTCTCTTGGTAGTCAGGAGCAACTAAAATTTGGTTATATACAGAATAACTATATAGAAAGCAATAAAATTTGGGCCTTGTTAATCAGTCAAGCATCTAATCCATAAAAGGGAGTGGGAGGTGATATTTTCATGTAGTTTCATTATTTTTTCTGTAATACACACTCACTCTCCATCCCATGACTTTTCTCTTTGGTATAAGCTCATTTTTATCATTAGTGATAAAGGTAATACCCACCCTTTCTGGGTACCACTTGCAAAGGACATACCCATGGACTATTGAAGATTGGGTAGATGATTCTGGCATCCAAAATCTTGGTCACCTCTTTCTTCACTACGTCGTTCATTGGAGGATTTATCCATTGCTATGGTTTCCAAAAGTTATTGGGTCTTTCTTCATATATAATCTTGTGGGTGAGAATGGTTGGGCTGATTGCTTTAAGATCATCTGTTATCCACCCAATAGCTTGTTTTCTTTGCTTAAGAACCTATAAAAGTGTATGATCTTGATCTTTTGAGATAGATGTGATGAGTATAATTGTTATCATGTTATTACCTCCCATATAACAATATTTCAAAAATTAATGGAGATGTTTGAGTTCAATTTTCAGGGATTTCAGAACTAAGGGAACAATTGGTTCTACCTAGGTCTGCTCGAAAATATATGGAATAATTACACGTTTCCAAAAATTACCGCCTAAGTCTATGATAACAACAAACACATCTAGTTTATAATCATTATGGATGTCATTTATGAATGGTTTATCAGTGATATAACAAAATTCCATGTCATCTCCTATGTAGCCAAAGTGATTGTTCATAGTGGTCAATGCATAACTATTTTCATTTTCCATCAGTGATACTTTCATAACTTCTTTGAGGACATTGTAAGATAACTTTTCATCTCCCACTATGATTTACAATTATCCATGGTGAACATAGATCAAAACATTCCCAGTATCCACAAAAGGTCTTCCCAAAATAAGAGGTGCCCTTTGATCTTCTTCCAAGTCAAGGATGATAAAATCAGCAAGAAAAATAAGCATTCCCACTTTCACTTGATCATCCTCAAGTATCCAATTAGGATATTTAGTAGATCAATTTGATAGATGTAGTGCCTCTCGGGTAAGTTTTGAATCGTTTATCCCCAACTTATTAAAGAATCTATAGGGCATACTATGGAAACTAGACCAAAATTCACCAAGGGCCTTCCCACACTCACAAGATCCAATTGTGAAAGGAATTGTAAAACTACATGGATATTAATGCATTGAAGGAAGAGAGTGTTGAAACACCATAGAACATTCCTTAGTTAGTTGAATGGTCCCTAAATCTTACATCTTACTATTGTTTGGGAGAATTTCCATCATGAACATCGCATATGTTGGAATTTGAGTTAATTCCTCAACAAAAGGAGTTTTAATATGTAGTTTCCAGAATAGCTACATGAATTTCTGGAACTTTTGAACCATATTCCTCTAAATAACTCATTAAGGATATGTTAAAGAGGTTTCATAATATTTTAACACTTTTTCCCTAACCATTTATGGACTCATTTTCTTCTGATTGTTCTTGTATTGAGGGGGACCCTTCGACTTCGACATCTTTATCCAAAGAGGATGTAAATTGAGTAGGATTTGTAACCTCACCATTATCTTGCAGTTATTTTCTGGGGTAGCTGTTTCCCACTTTGTGAAATGACATTTTCAACCTCCTCCTATTGGTTATTCTCAGTGCTACATGGTAGTGTACCAGGATTCCTTAAAGAGAGCTAACTAGAAAGTCTTCTAATCCGATTATTAGGGATCTGAATAAATGCCCCATGATTCTGAAATCTAGTTTCAACAGTTGTTATTAATTTTGATATCATTTCTTGTATCTTTTTTAGGTGGTCCTACTGAGTTTGTTGTGCAGAGAGCGTATGTTGTGACTACCTTGATGGTTTTACAGAAAAATGGTTTTTTACCCTTTCTGTTGGAAGGATCCATGTTATCTGGGATATAGATTTTGATATTTTTGTTGACCATAACTGTTTTTCCTTAGAGGGAGGGGTTGATAATTTTATTTTTTTCTATCCCTAGCATGTGTTTGAATTATCTTTCGAAGAGGGGTTTTGGTATTTAGGGTAAATATATTTCCCTCTATTCATAGAAACATAGCATACCTCACTTTTTGAGGCACCGACACTTGTCCCTAGTAATTCACCCATTACAAGATTATCACTATAATCATTGTATGCTGGGTGATTTACTATATCATCATGAGATGCATTTTTTAGATTTAAACACTAATTTTCTTCGACACAACATCGAGTTGAGCTACAAGAATCATAGTGGAATCAATATTATCTATGCCCTTCTTTTGAGTACCACACTCAGAGTTCCTTTTGATGTTATTTTCTGACATTTCTTCGATTATGTCGAAGAGTTCCACCAGGGATTTCCTCATAACCATTCCTCCAGAAGATGCGTCCACCACAGATTTTTTGTTTGTCATAAGACCA
Organism: Viscum album; assembly: GCA_963277665.1. Lineage (NCBI taxonomy): Eukaryota > Viridiplantae > Streptophyta > Magnoliopsida > Santalales > Viscaceae > Viscum > Viscum album. The sequence continues at coordinate 99,184,208 of OY728122.1, read as the reverse complement.
CCATATAAATTTTGGAATTACATCCACAATGGAATTCCATGATGAGGGAACATCCTCAAAATTTATTTAAAGTGATCCCATGATTCATACAACGATTTCAAATCACATTGATGCAAATTGTGAATTTCATTCCGCATTGTCACCATCTTGGAAGGTGGAAAATACTTTGACAGAAATGCTTGGGGAAACATCTCCAAGGTGAGGATAGAACATTGAGGTAGTCATTTAATCCATTAATTCCCCTTATCCCTTAATAATAAGTTTAATAAGTGATGTTGAATAACATTCGTGGACACCCCATGGTAGGGGAATGTGTCAAATATCTCCAAAAAATTGGAGAGATGAGTGTTGGGGTCTTCAGTTAATAATCCTCAAAAATCCACTGTGTTTTGAAAGAGCATCATGATGGACGGCTTGATCTCAAAATGTAGGGAATGCCTCAACTGTCTAACAAAGCATGTATCTACCCCTTGAATTGACAGAAGACTGTACTCCATAAGGTTACACCACATGGGAAGTTTTTCTTTATGATGTGAGGACACAAATGGCTACTCATGAGAAAAATAAGGACCTTGGTTAGGCTGCATATATGGCAACCACTATGGTGGGTACTGTTGGCGTTGTTGTGGGCCATACCTCGGAACAAATGGAGTTTTTTATCATTAATGGTTATGTGGAATGAGCACTATGATGTTTGCGGGTAGAATTTGGATCTACTCATCCTTAGTAGCTAGCTGTTGGTTCTGGTTTTCCTCAAGCATGAACTACTATCCAACATCTTGGACGACAGCCTAGTCTCCTTATTCGATGTTTTCCATGGGGTATTTTTGGTCGTGGTGACCCATATGTTCTCAATTCCACCTCTGGATCATTTCTTCGATCTCGAGATTAAGAACATACTTTTTTAGATTTTTTGTTTTTTAAATTTCATGTTAATTAATAAAAATGATTAATCAAAACACAATTAACATTAATATCCTAGAAAATGGTGTGATAATTTGTTGACATTTTAGCCATAGTGTTACATTCTACAATCCAATTTGAAATACCCAAACTTAATACTAGCATAGTGTAAGTATGAGATTGATCCACATGGATAGGGAGTTATTGTGGTTTGTTTATCTATTTTTTAATTAATTAGTTGAATTTTACTAAAATTTAAAGTCGATGTTATTATGTTATAATGAAATTGTAATTAATCATTCAATTTATTGATAATTTTTCTAAAGATAATGAAAAACACAAAAAAAATTGATTCTGATGATAAATGGGAATAATGCGTGAGGGATGTAGATTTTTAAGGAAATTAACAAATCAATTTTCTTATGAGGTTGTGTTGTTCATAATAACTCACATATCTAGGTTTTGGATATAATAAAACTCCTTGGTCTGTGGAATTTCATTTGAATCAGTAGAAACCAATTCCTTTGTCTGGAATTTGGTTTTTCATAATTTTATTAATTTTAACCCATGTTGTGATGATAAGTCCACCTAATGATCGTGGTTGATCTTAATTGTAATTCATCAAAAGAACCTTGAAAATCCCATTTTTGGTCTAATATGGGTTTTCCGGTAATATTGAGATAGTTTTTTTAATTAATTATGATAGAAATATAAATAACATGATTACAATATAGAAATTTAAAACAACAACCCATAAGCATCCATAACCCCAACACATTTGGAATTTATCTAAAAATAGAGTAGTTAAGGACTAACAGACTTGTGATACCTGAATTAAACATTGCAATAACTTTGGATTGAAGATCGTCATGAAGGTAGTGACATAACCTCCTCTCATCACTTCTCTCATTCTCTTTCTCTCTCTTCTTATCTCATTCGACGTCTTCAAAATTGTCCCTTTTTAGGTGTGAGGGGGTCCACCTAAATTTGGTGCACATTCCCTTCTATTTATAACATTTTTGAAATACACGACCATTAGACAAAAGTACATGGTGTGTAACAAAGTTAGGTTTACTTTTTCCAACTTTCTCTACCGATGGGTGATCCAGTGCACCTCCCTTGACATTGAATGTGGTGCCACCCAATTGGTGGGGATACATGGCATGTAATGCCACCTCACATGGGATGTACTGTAAATATTCACCCACCAACCACTTCTAGATGGGGGACATGGTGTGTAAATGGTAATCACATGTTTTGTAATCTATGGTTGACAGCATGGGCATGTATTTGGTCCTACCGATCCATGTAGAGGCAATATTACATGACGTGTGTAATAAGTACACACCGCGTATATATGATTTTTTCTCACCCATCCCGATTTGTGTCTAAGGCAATAAAATACATGAAAATCATCATGACCTCCGAATTAAAAATTATTATCTTGAAAACAACACATTTATGCTGTGAAAACATGTTTTGAACCAAAATAGAATATATAAAAATATATTAAAATTTGGGAACATAAATTATTCATGAAATCCTTGGATTACCCATGTCTACTGGCACTTAGTGGTTTATATTAAATGATTGGGATGTGATGTTGGTTGGTTATCCTTGTGTGACTATTTCCATTTCATTATTATGTGATCATTTTAATGGCTTACGTTCATGGTGTGATTCTTATGGAAAATTACGTTTTGGATTTTAATGATTTATGGAAAATGTTTTGGAAAAGGTTTTGGACACTTTGTCTTCCTTTTAAAAAATAGAAACATCTTCCATTATCTTTTTAATTATAATTTTTCCCTCTTGGTGTATAATTTTGTTTTCAAAATAAATATGGGAAATGGATCGTGCATTGATTTCAAGGATGAAATTTGCACTAAGGCTTGTTTTTATATATTTTATTTCTAACTTTATATTGATGTTTCTTTTATTTTAAAGGAAGTTCAGTGTGAATGGTTTTGATCAGGAATTCCTTCTATGTTTTAATACACATGACTATAATTATTTCTTATTTTTTTATTATGGTGTATGTTTCAATTTTTCTTGATTACTGTGGGATATGGTTGGTCTGGGTATTAGAGAGTGGCCCTCGGGGTCACATGGAGATGATTTTAATGTCAGGTTTAGTTTGAGTTTTTGTCTTTCCATTTTTCGAATCCTTCATCTATGTAAATTATGTTCATTTTTTATATTTATATATTTGTATTGGGATGATTTTTTATCTTTGCACTGTTCAATTAATATATTAATTATTGGGAGAAATAATTTGCAGGGTTACACCTATGATGCCCGATAATAGTTACTAGCCCAGGGGGGATAGGGAAAAGCTTTCAGGTCATGCCACTCACTAGCTGGGGTGTCCAATTCAGGGTCAAACCGGGTTGGTTCATTAAAAATACATTATCATCACTACAGTTTTAGTGATGATAAATGTTATCTTTATCCGTTCTTTTTTTGGAAGCAGTGATAAAAGTCTTCCAGATCTATTTAAAGAACCCAATATAGTCACAACATATCGTGATATATGATGCATTGCATGCAATCCATATGCTCTCATTGCTCATCCTCATTGAATCCATGATCAAATTAAGGCTCAAATACAAGGCTTTAATGAATGAAGGATTGAATGAATCCAAGGCTCAAATTTATCCTAACTTTGTAAATATCTCTTCTTTCTACCGTAAGAATACATGCTTGAATCAAAGGCATGCATATTTGTATCATCCTCCTCACATTTTGATTTCTTTTTTAGAGAAATCTATTTTATTTTTTTATTAATTATCTCTTTTAATCCATTATCCATCACCACTTTCATTTCCAAAATGAAATTCTAATTAAGGGTTTCTATGATTTTGGGATTTTATAAACCCTTTAAGGTATTTTATTTCTTATTTGAAGCGTATTAAGTCTTCCACGCACCAATTTCATCCATTCTTCTATGTGGATCCGTTCATTTTATTTTAAATGTGGAACTGTGAAGTCTTGTATCTTTTAAATGCTTTTTTTTATATGATGTAAAATTTGAATAATTATCCGTGGCAGGTTCGTGGATTTATAAGTGTTTTTATTAGGTTTTCATTAACATCAAATAATCTTTTCGTAAGTTTAAATGTTTAAAACTTCATTCCATGGAAACAAAACACAAAATGTGTTTTTTAAAATTCCATCCATGATATTTATTGAATAAATCGAAATGGATTTCCTGTAATGATAAAACCACCTCTAATTTCCCCAAAACAATCTTAGTTTAGAGGGGGTTTTAACCCTATCTAATTTAGTAATAAATTTAGAGGGGGTGGAAAATTGTCGTTAACTGAGTTGTAATCCCTATATTAGGGGAGGGTTTTCAAACTGTCCTTAACTGAGCCCAACATTAGATGGGTTTTAACCCACATTAATTTACCCCCAATTTAGAGGTTGTTTTTTTAAACCACCTCAATGAAATTTTATTTCAAAATATCTTCCCCTTTTCCACCGAATGACCCTCCCTCCCATTCCCCCAATCCCCACCATTACCCAACTGCCCATATCTGATGGTGCCCCTCCCTCCCATTCCTCTGCCACTAATCCCCCCCCCCCCCCGTTCCCCCACTGACCCTCTCATTCCCCCATCCCTCACATGGTGGACCTACCCCCTATTCCCCATACCCCCATACTAGCCCTTATGTGTAGTCTGATTTCTTATCCACCCAAAGAGTCTGATTTCTTATCCCCTATAAAAAATTTTCTTCCATGGCATTTGAATAATAACAGTCATACAACTTTCCCACCACGGAAAATTTATTATGATATTATACATACACATTTTGGTATTTATATATTTTATATAGGTTATTAAAATAAATATTATTTGAATAAATATTTAAATATATATAAATACATAAATTATATATATATTAATATAATGTAATATATACATATCTATATTATGTATTTATGTATTTATATTTTAATACATTTATAATCTATTAAATTTTTACATTTATAAAAAAATATATTTTATATGTGTATTTACACACATTACAGTTAATATATTTTATAATTGTATTTATTTTATTTATATAAACATATATTTATATAATTATAAATATATTTATTCAAATTATTTATATACATAAATACATATTTATATATTATATTCATGTTTGTTATAATATATTTATATGTATTTATTTAATTTATTTATATAATTTATTTAAAAATATAATTATATAAAGTATTTCAATACATATATTTATTATTATGTACATTAATATTTATTTATTTGTATAAATAATATAATATTATATATAATTAATATATAATTAATATTATTTGAAATACATATATATATATATATATAATACAATTTATACAAATATTTTATAAGAAATACCATTTATAAGAATACTTACATAATGTTTTCTGAAAAAAATTATATTATATAAAATTAATATGTATTTTATATAAAATTAATATTATATGAAATAAAATTTATAAAAATATATGATTAATATTATTTGAAATACAATTTATGAAGATATTTATATAATTTATTTCAATTAATATATTTATTATTATATTCATTACTCTATATATATCAATAAATATAGTTTTATAATATTAGGTACATTAATAAATTCTTATTTTTTAAATTTTATTTGGTATAAGATGGAGGCACAAACATATTATTTAAAAATATATTTATTATTATTATATAAATTATAAAAACCATAAGCATGGGTTTTTATTTGACATATATTTGAATATATATATATATATGTATATGTATGTATTTATTCATATATCATGTTTATGAATTTTTATTATATACTATTAATATTATATGAAATACAATTTAACAAAATAAAAATATATTATAATATTATACCATTATATTTATGTATACATATGAAAACAATTATATATAATCATATAAATATTTTATATAATATTTTCCTATAATGTATTTAAATACATTTTTATATTATTTTAATTATATATATATATTATTGATGTTGTTTTTTTAATAGTGTGGGTTAACAACCCACTATTATCAATAAAATTAGAGGGGGTTTTGAAACCCCTCTAATTTAAAGTCATTTGAGGGGTTTTGGAACCCCCAACAAATTTTAGGCATTATGGAGGGTTTTTGAACCCACGCTTATTTAAGATATTAGAGGGGGTTTTGAATCGTCACTAATCCCATTGATTAGTGGTGGTTGTGGACCCCCTGTAGTTTATTAAATTAGAGTTTGTCCAAAATTTCATTTAAAATCTAACCAAATATTAAAAACAAATTTAAAAAAATAGAGATGGTTCATAACCCCCTCTAAATTTTATGATCTGTGAGCGTGGCACATAACCCGCTCTAATTTATACAAAAAAAAATTTATAAGGGGTTAATAACAATTTCTAAATTTGATTATTAGAGGGGGTTATGCATAATCCTCTCTAAATATACAGAAAATGAATATAGATGGGGGTGTTCCTAACCCCCTCTAATTATACAAAAAATGAATTTAGAGGTGGTAGTGAATAATCCCTCTAAATAACCTCCTTTAATATGCTATTTTTCAGTAATGTGTATTGTGTCCTTTAATTATTTTAAGTGTTTTGGATGGGTTTTAAATTGAATTTTTTTTCCTTTTATCATATTTTCCAAGGTAATGATATATATTTCATATGTTTTCCCAATTATATTAGTATTTTGTGTCATATAAACCCTTAAAGTTAAGCCCCTTATTGATTCATAATGGAAAAGTTTTTTATTATTGTAATATGGATTGATCATGGGTCATTGATATCATTATATTTTTATGTTATTATGAAGGGGGTTTTCATGAAAGGGTTTTTGAAGGTTCAAGTGGTTTTATGTCAGTTGAACTATTTTAATAATTATTTTTATTGTATTGGGACTGTTATATTGTATTTTTTCCTTCACTTATATGTTATGAGAAACCTGAGTTATTTTGGTGAACGATCTAGGGAATATTATTGCACTAGAGTATGATCACACTTTTCACTAAATAGATTATTTTTTGGGGTTTATCCTAATTTATCTTTTTATTATGTTCAGTAATATAAATTGATATAAATATTCTGTAAATGTATCTACAAGGTTATTACATTATTTTACATAATTAATTATTATGGTTCCATTTTATAATAATTTTCGTACATATAAAGTCTAAAAGTAATATTTTTAGACTTTACATTATACATGAAACTATAATCTTTTGACATTGTTACTTCAGTGAAATAATTAATGGATGTAATAAAAATTGGAATATTACATAACCTAAATTCCATTAATATGTTTATGATTCATTTACTTCTATTATACATGTTGTTAAAGTATTAAATTCTGACTATAATTTGGAATGTGAAATGTCTATTTAATTTCCAACATAGAAATGATACAATCTATAAGAGTAAATATCCATCCAAATTTGGATTAATAATCTCCCATGATGATATTTCAACTTGAATTATTTTATACATAATGTATTCAACACATTCATAATATAATAAGACTAACTTAAATTATAACCCCTACAATGTATTCTTACAAAAAAGTAGTACAATATATAGTATTCTAATATTATTCATTTAAATCACATAGGGTAAAAATTTATTCATCTCATTAATAACATTCCTTTTGTTTTTAAAAATTAATATGTCATCATCATAGATACACATAATAACATATTATTATTTATAAATATTAAAAAGGTAAACTTATGATCCTTGTTATGTAAAAATCCATTAGATTAAATAACAGAATCATACTTCTCATGTTGTTATGGTGTTTCATTAAGACCATAAGTATATTTAACTAATTTAAATAATCTATTTTAAATATAATATATATAAAACATTTATATAAGTCCATGTGAATTTATTTATGTAAATTTCCATTTTGAAAATGCAGTTTAAACATCAATTAAATGAACACACAAATTTTGTATTGAATTTAATATAATATAAGTGAGTATAAGTTTAAAAATAATCAATCCATTAAATTTTTATAATGTTTGATTTATAATATAGCTTTGAAAACATTAATGTTATCATTATATTCTTACATGCTTCTACATACACTTTTATAACCACCATTACTTAAGATAATAAATGTTTGGTTTCATCCTCACCAGCTTCATCTCCTTAATAGTTATTATTACAATTAGTTTATTGAGACTCAACCGTCATCTCTTCTATGTTTCCTAAACTAATCTAAGATGAAGTAATAAAAAATAATCACTGGTACCCAGTATGGGATGGATACTACTCAAAGTAGTGTAACTCATAAAGGTACTGTCTAGAAGATATGGGGTATGAGTCTCAGGAAACAAAATACAATAATAATTTTTTGAGAGATAAAGATGATTACAATGAAATTTTTCATTATATTTCACCTTTGGATGAATTTAGAGGATAATAGATTCCATATTGGAGTAATTTTTTTCTTAAATTCAACAACCCATTTCATACTAAAATTATTTTAAACAATCAGATATTGGGTTCACCTTATTATAATTATTTTTAACTTTCACCTTTGATAATGAATGTCTTCTGTGTATTAGTTTATTTATATTATAAAATGAATATTTTATGAACCTAATAGGATTTATATGAATAAAAAAATTGAATGTTTAATTTATGACAAACATTTATGAAGATGTACGAAAAAGAGTTCATCATGTTTCAAATAGATAATTCATAAAACACTTCTCAAATCATTTATCCATGTTTATATTGTTGTTATTCAAGAAATATTAGTCTGTAATATTTGGAAGATCATTTTATTTTTTATAGAATAGATCATATCAATAAATTTTTTAAAATACATGGGAAAAACTAAATGTTCCCACCGATTGGGATGATAATATGTTTTATGGATCATTTGATATGAATACCAGTGTAGATGATGATAGAGATCACATGAAAGAAATAAAAATTGAAATTGAGGATGACCTTTGTGAATGTAAAAGGTTTTTTGTGAAGTTACATAGCTATGAAAAGAGACTATCGTATACCAATTATACTAAATAAACAAAAATTTCAACTGTATTGATGTTATATAATTTTAAATATGGAAGTGGATAGAGAGACAACAGCATTATAGAACTAATTGGTCTTCTGAATGATATTCCACAGAAGAAAATGAAATAATATGTTTAACATATAATGCTAAAAAAATTCTATATTAAATGGTTATGATCTCAAAATAATACATTCTTGTCCAAATGACCTCATATTAATTCGCATGGACCATGAATCACTCATAAAATTACCTAACTATGGTGTAAATCAATACAATAATAATTTTTTTCATATCCTTAGAAGTATTTTTGGTAATTTACATTCATTATGTGTTTTCTAAGACTATATCGATGTCAGGAAACTGCGATATAATTGACATGGTTTTAATATGAAAGAATTAAATTTAGGAACCTACATCATCCAACATATTCTCTTTAGTGCAATAAAATTTATTACGATTACCCTGAATTTATATATGATCCAAGAAAACATTGTTTTGCATTATACACTGTTGGAATAATTCCTTATGGTGTATAGAGTAGTACACATAGTACATGTCCCTTCATGTTAGTATATTATAAATGTCTCCTTGGTTATGGGTGAAGCCCATCTATGAAGAAGGAACACACTTTTTTCGGTTGAAACATTACTAAAGGAATGTTTTTTTTTGAACATCTGAAATTTTTAACTCGATAACATAAATACCAATCTTGGATGACTACATTAAATTAGAATATCGAACAAGGTACGCCATCATCTCCACTAACACATGATCAACTATTCCATAAATTTAAATATACTGACACTAGTTTCAGTAAACCATTTTTAAAAAACTATAAAAATAAGGTTGGAAGAAGGGATCAATTTTTATTGAATTATCATATTTTAATTTTTTGTATGTCACAAATTTTTGTGATGTAATCCATGTAGAAAAAAATGAATTTGATATTTATATTTACACATTAATAAATTTTCTTGTAAAAACAAAATATGGAAACAAGGTTAGGATGGACCTGATTGACATGGGGATACGGATAGTGTTGGTACATGTGATGGGTAAAGGGTGGTATTTTTATTCCTCCAATAGCTTACACTCAATCCAAATAGGAAAAATTGAAAAAAAAATTCCTTAACGGTGTAAATGTTATAGAGGGGTATTCATATAATAACAATAATTTTGTTTTAATGAATAATTTGAATTTATAAGAAATAAAATCACATGAATTTCATGTTTTTATGAAATATTTGATTCATGTTTCTTTATATTACATTCTTCCTAAGAATGTACAATAAACATTATCCAAAATCATATTTTTTTTCAAAACCATATGAGGTATTGTATGAAAATTAGAAAGATTTCAATTTTGAATAAGGAGGATCTAGTATTATTATTTGAATTAGATATGTTATTCCCAACAAATGTTTTTGATATAATGGTCCACTTGATGGTTAATGTGGTTAGAAAGGTTCAAAAATGTGGTCCAGTCCATTATAGATGGATGTAACCCATTGAGCAATATATGATTATCTTGAGAGGGTATGTACAAAAAAAAATTTGGATAGAAGGTTGTATGTCATAATGATAATTTTTTTGAGGAAGGTATTGAATTATATATTGACTAACTATTATATGTTGAAAAAATCAGTCTCCTAATGTCTCATCACAACAGATTCCTTATGGGTTAAGGGATTTTCATATGAGATTTTGATACAATTTCCATCATCGAGTGGAAGAAATCTAACATTTATATTTTACATAAAATTGCTGATTTTTATCCGTACATTGAAGCCCAAAAATCAATTATTATAGATTTTAATTCATCAAGGGCCGAAGGATGGATATTAAATAAAAATAATAAATAGTTTATATAATGGTTTCATGATCAAATTTATAAGTAGTTATCTAAAATTTTGAATTCAATTTCCAAATGATTTTTTTGGCTAGACAATGGAATGAATGAAAATGTTATATCTTATACTAGTTTTTTAATCAATTTCAATACATTATATACAAAATAACATGATGAATTCAGTATGATACAAAATAGTTGAGTTATTCTTTTGAAATAAGTGATACACATATATAGTTCTATGGATAGAAATCCAATTTATGAAAATAAATCATATTTTTTTGAATTATTTAATAGATATAAAAGTTGGATTATATAATATTTCAACTTAGTATCTTCCATTTCATATGGGTTCATAATAGGAGTGCAGTGAATGTTGGTGAAATAGGATTTATGAAGGTTAATTTCATTATGGAAGGGGGAAATTATGTCATGTTCATAATGACATCACAATCAATACAAGTATTTTTGGTCTTGGATCTAGAAAACAATAATTGGTCAATAATCCTGCAAGAGACTAAAAAAACTATAGGGTAAAACTGTAACTCAATAAAGGATGAACCTTTCCACGGAATATCACAATCAGTTCATATCGATACCAATGTAGAAAATGTCTTGTATGTTAGAGGGGAAAACAATGATGGTATGTGGATTCTCGATAGAGCATCCAAATAACTAAAACATTTAAAAAAATAAAGTGAGTTCAATGATAAGGTAAATGTTTTTTTAATATACAATGTTTTTTCTCAGAATTTTATATATTATCTTCTACATTTGTAACACCATATGCTTCCATGGTATACTTTTCTTTGAATAATACAATAGCTTGTGTTGTACGCAACTCCGAGTTCTAACACAGCACGACCAATCAAACAAGAAGTTATGAATTCTGATTCCCACATTTTAAAATTTTATAAATTTTATTTTTTTAAATGGACTTCATTTTTGGACTCAAAATATCAAAATTAGCTTAGGGTGAATTTTTGGTATTTTTGTAAAAACATTCAATTTTTTTTTAATAGTGAAAAACATTGTGTTATCGTTTAAAACCAACTTATTATTTAAATAATTAGTTATTTTATTTTAATTTATTTTATGTAAAAATTGATATATAATACCTATATATGTTCAATTTAATTTATTGCATTCATATTATAATAATATTAGATATATAAAATTTTATTGAAATTATTACCGTATTTTACCCATCATCTATCGCATTTCGAAATTTTCATAAAATGTAATTTTACCGCTTCTGTGAATTGAATTTCAAAAATATGAGAGACACTGTTTACATTAGTATGTAAAATGTGGTCCAATAAGTAATAAATAATTTTTTGGTGAATAATAAATTTGGACTTTTATTTACCACGGTTAAAAGTAAATAGGGTCATTAATGGAAAAAAATGAAATTATAATTACCCTAACACATGTCATAAATCTATTGGAAAGGTGTGTTTCGACCAAAAGAAACCATATGAATAAAATATGATCCTTTTTGTCCACTTGGATTAGATAAGGATATTTTTTATTATTTTATTTAAATAAGAGTTAAAATTGATAAATTCAATGTTTAATAACTACACAATTTTTAATATAGGGTTATACATAACTTAAATTAGACTATAAATATTCATTAGAAATCTAAAAATATTTCCTGTATAATGGGATTTTATAAATAATTATTATATGTTAAATAATTAAATTTATTTATGACACAATGATGATGTATTAACTACATTATTCATGAAAGATTAAAATAATTGATATTATAAATATCTAAATAGATTTAAATTGAAACTTATGATGAATTACAATAATTTTCTAGGTTAATATGATATGTTAGGGTTTATTAAATAAAATTCTATGTGATAAAGTTTTTATGACTTCCACAAAAACGTAATACCAAATAGTGTCAAAATTGACATAAATGTGTTTTTAAAAAAAAATACTAAATTATTAATTGATATAATATTCATAAAAATCAATGTGTTGTCCAAAGAACATATATAAGGTTATATATATCAATAATGAACAACTTTTGGTTCTCTTGGATTTTTATAGTATGTTTATTAACAATTTTTTTAATAATACATGGAAAAAGATAGACTATTTAACTAAGAGGTAAATCTAAAGATAATGTTAATATGGTGACCTAAATCAGTCTAAAACCTATTGGTTGAGATTTTTTTTGTCCTATCGCCACAATAGAATCTTAATAAATCATTTTTGAGTGATTATAACCTGAATATGATTGTATAATAAATTAATATTTCATGCTTTTCCTAAAGTGACCCTCACCTCTCTTATAAAAGGGTACATCCCCTTCTCTCAAAATCACACCTCCAAATCCAGTTGTCTTGGCCAAAACCTACACAAATATCCTCCCAAATACCATCAATTAGTCCTATAGTCCTTACTTTGATCAAAAATCCAACCTACGGAGCCCGTTTGATCAACTCAAAAGGAAACACCTAAAGAATAGGTATTATGCTCACCACCTATTTCAAAATTCTTTTCTTCTTCCACTTTCTTTTTATTTATTGTTTACATACCAAAATAATAACTCCAATAACATATAAATACAGTGATGTTTTTATAAATATGTTACAACCATATTCATTATTCTATCCATCATATGAATGAAAAGTCACCATACGTGCTTAAGTATGGCTTACCGTATCCACGTCGTGGTGTTGTTTGTTATTAAGACATTTAATTATTGGAATGGGTGTAATAAGGAGTATAACTGATGTAAATAATAAATATAACTTGTTAATGATTCTGTATATTTGTTATACCTTCCAATTACATACTATTTTTCCATCAATTGAATGATATTTTCACTTGTGAGTACGTATGAATTACCGTCTCCACGAACGCGATGAAATTCAATCCCCATCATAACCATTCAAGAAAAACTTTTAATATAGGATTAAAAATAATTTTTTAGAACTTAATAAAATTATAAATATGAATAAAATAAATCCTATACATAACAAACATGTCTTACATAACCAATCATATAAAGGAAAATGAATCAGTTAACACCCAAAACTATGATACTACTGAAATATTACTAACCAATAAATATTAGAAAATCATATATGATATCTTTTTTATGTATGTGGTTCTTGTATAACATTATAATAATGATTTTAATATTATACAGGAGTTTAACACACCCTTTATCAAGGAAAGGTTCAAGGTAATGGTTATTTCTACAATCCCATCATTATTTGAGGTTCTTTATACGTGAGTATCTACTGGGACCTCATTAACATTCACATATGTGTTTCTTAAAAATGTATTTCAACACAATTTTACTATTTCATAGACTATGGGATAAAGTAATTTATACCCTTGTTTCATTTTTTATAACATTTTTATAATGAAAGTTTTCCGTCATTTTCCAAACAAGGTCCTTTATGACCTCTTGGACAAAATTATGGAAAGAATGTTTTTAACCTATATAGAGAGTGTAGATATTTTCTGCCATTATAAAACCATATTTTATTCCCCTAAAAGATTATAATAATACATTTAAAATAAATGTTTTATTTAATAATTACATGACTTTCAAATGATTTCAAAATAGAATGATATGTTTTTCTCAAATAGTTTTGAATTCATCTTTGTCAACATCCATTGATGTATTTTACACTTGTTGGAAATTGATTTATTATAATAAAATATTCCATATTGTATTGAATGTTTTGTTATATGTTTTACTGTGGATGTGTGACTTTTATATCATTCATGGTTTATTGTTAAATAATTAACATTTCGTTTTCTAGTTGTTATATGAATGTTTATGTTCTGTTTCAACCTTTTCATATAATGAATGTGTTGTACTTTGTAAATGATGGTTGGATCCCACTATATCTCTTTGATGCATCGGTAGATATCATGAGACAATCAAGTGTATTGGCACAAGGTCTTGAAAAAATATTATTTATAGTCTTCGCATGAGGCCTTAACTATGTGGTTATGATGTCCAACATTATGAATTCCATAATTATGAAATTGGATATTGATTTTACATGTGATTATTCAACTAGTAGAATATCCATATGATTACGTAAATAGAATTATTTGATTTATATTTTCCATATTATTTACAATTTTATGTTTAAAATGATTTAGTTTTAGTCTTATACGTTTCTGTAAATGTTTATGCTTATTTATGAATGTTTACTCTATATTGTTATCCTTACTGAGCACCTGATCTCAACCCGTTATATGTTTTATTTTTTCCAGGATGCGAAGAAGTATATTATGACTTACCTGTAGGGATAGTCTAAAGGATATGAATGGGTTAAAAAGAGACACAATGTTTTTGTTTATCATTTTATAATATAATGCAATTATTATGTTTGTATCTAGTACTTCTAAGGCTTCTAAACTGATAGGTCTTTCAGGATATGATCCTTTGTGATCATGACAATGTTATTTAATAATTCCCTAACTCTAGGTATCTAGGGTTGGGGCATTATAATTGGTATCAGATGCTGTTTAGTACAAACCTTAGAAGCTAGATTTAGAAAAACTCGGATTAGAGAACATTACCATAATACAGACATTGAGGCTAGTATATAATAACTTCCTAGAATTTTGGTAATGTAGAGATTTTGTGAGTTTTCCAATAAATACATACCTATTTGGATACAATCATGTAGAGGTGGCTCTCGCACATATGTACATAGGAGTGAAAACTCTGACATAGAGTTTTGGGTTTGACCGAGCATATCCTGGTACATGACAATGAGCCTTGCTGCACTCTTGGTTACGAAAATCATGGGGGATATTCTTTGGATAATTTAAATTTTCTTTAGAAACCATAATTAAGGATTTATGGGAATATACCTTCTCAAAGAAAACATTTTTATGATAATGTATTATATCCATATACCGCTCAATTAATGTAAAGTGTTTTACAAGTTTGTAAATATGTATTGTGATTTATAAACTAACATACTGTATTTCGTTGTCTAGACATGGTTCCTAGTGGATGGAATGGAAAATGTAACAACACATACAATACATATAGGGATATTCCTCTTAATCAGGCTAATTATTGTGGAGATGGTGATGCAACTCACGCTGATTAGCTTATCATCATAATGGGACAACTCACTCAGGTTATGAATAATTAACACAGCCATAAGGATCAACATGATCCATAGTGTAGAGGATCAATGTTATACCACTTCACGAGGAAAAAACCACCAACATTCAATGGGAGTACCAATCCATTTTGTAACTGAGCAATGAAGAAGTTCCTTAGAGAAAATATTTTAGGCTTTCGGGTGTAGCGAAAGGGAAAAAGTTATCACAGCTGTTTATTGCCTCATGAGAGATGCAGATCAATTGTGGTCATTGATTCAAAACACAAAGAAATATAAAGAAGTATCAAATATTGAATAGAGGGTATTTAAAGGGTATTATTAGGAAAATAATTTCATCATGACCGTCGAGCGGATATAGAAAGACAGTTTCTAATTCTGATGAAAAAGGAGGATGAGAATGTCACAATGTATGTGGCTTACTATACAATATTAGCAATGCATGTCGCAGATTATATAAGTAACCCAAGGAGTAATATTTTTTGATTATTTTATGGGATGAAACCCTTTCTCCATTGAGAATTAGTCTCACAATACATCTCATCGTATGAAGATATTGTCTAATGTCTATCAATAAAGAAAATAAATTATTTAAGTCTTATATCTTTAATGAAAATAAAGAGAAGAATATATCTATTGATCAAAAGGGAAATTGAAATAAGGATAATAAGGGAAATGTTGAATTTCCATCATATAGTAAATGTGTAAAGAAATACCACTGTACATTCCTGAAGGGAATGAGAGTATGTTACCAGTGTAGTAAAAAGTCCAGCAACCTTGTGATTGAAAGGGAAATAAAGAGGCTATCAATGTTGAATGCTATAATTTTAGATAAATGTGGAATTATTCAAATGAATTTCCTAAGCACCAAGGAAATATACCTTAGAAAATTCTATGGGAGCAAGGCCAAGCTTATACGATCACTACAGGTGAGTTTGAAGCTTTGAAAGACATGGTGGCAGGTAATTTAATGGTTTTTTCAAGTTTATCCTATGCTTTATTTGATTTTTTATCATTACATTGTTTCATATCTTTCCTAATTTCTATGAAAATTAGATATTTCCAATTTGATTTAAAAATGATGTTGTTAGTAAAAAATCCTAAAGGAAGTATCCTTACAACAAATTTTTGTGAATCTGCCCCCATAAGGGCACATAAATATTCTTTATATGCTGATCTCATTGTCCTACAGAAGATTAAATATGATATAATCCTCAGTATGGAATGGAATTCAAACCACAATATGAAAATTTATTTTAAGAATATCTGGTTACAATTTTCTATGATGATAAGAATTTCCTTATCATTAGACCAGAAATGTCACCACCTGATTCTTATCTAGATACACCCCAAGTAGCTCTACAAAATTCAATTATTGGGGATGAAGAGAATGAAATAACTATGGGTGAGGAAAAAATTTTAAAAAATAAGATGTACATATTGTGAAAGAACATGTTGATGTGTTTAAAGAGGATTTACCAAGATATCCTCAAAAATGAGAAATTTAGTTTTCCATTGATTTAATTCATAGTTCAAGTCCCATATCGAAGAGCCCTTAAAGAATGGCCAATGGGGAATTAGTGGTACTAAAGAGACAACAAGAGAGATTGAGTAATAAGGGAATTATTTGCACTAATGTTCCCACATGGGGATCTCCTATTCTTTTTTTAAGAAAAAAGCTGGATCTATGAGGTTGTGCATTTACTACAGGGAGATCAATGCTATAAAAATAAATAACATGTATCTCTTACCTCACATTGATGATTTATTTGATCAACTTCATGGAGCTAAATATTTTTCAAAGATTGACCTTTGATCTAGATTTCATTAGATGTATGTGAAGAAGTAAGGAATTCCAAAGATAGCATTTCGTACTAGGTGTGGGAACTATGAGTTTATAGTAATGCCTTTTGGACTGACTAATTCTCCATATGATTTCTTGAATCTAGTGAATATAGTTTTCAAGGAATATCTTGATGACTTTGTATTAGTATTTATTGATGATATGTTTGTATACTCAAAAATCATCAGTGATCATGAAAATTACTTGTACACTATTCTTAAAACCCTTAGATGAAATGAATTATATGGGATGTTTAGCAAGTGTGAATTCAAGATTCAAGAAATTTCTTTTCTTGGTCATATTTTCTCTAAGGATGGAATCTCTATCGAACCTTCAAAGACCAAGGAAATCTAAGAATTCTCATCACCGATGAGTATAACTGAGGTACTCAGTTTTATTGGTTTATTATATTATTATCGATGTTTCATCTAAAATTATTCCCAATTAGAAGATCCATTAACCAAGCTCAGACATAAAGCGGTTAAATTTATATGGAAGAAAGAGTGTGAAAAATGTTTTGAAGAACCGAAGAGAATATTAGTTAATTCTACAATCTTGATTAAACCGTCGGGGAATGATGGGTTTGTTATTTATAGTGATTCATCAAAGAAAGGACATGGTTGTTTCCTTATATAGAATGATAGTGTTATTTCGTTCACATCATGACAGCTAAAATTTAATTAACAAAACCATCCCACTCATGATCTTGAGTTAGCAGATGTAATCTTTTCTTTTAAGATATACAGACACTATCTTTATGTTAAGAAATGTGAGATATATACTGATCACAAGAGTTTGAAGTATATTTTCTCACAAAAATAAATCAACATGAGTCCAAGATGATGGCTTGAACTACAAAAGGATTATGATTTCACTATACACAACCACTCAGGGAAGGAAAATAAGGAAGAATATTCTTTGAGCAGAAAGGATCATGAATTTCTGAACAAGATGAGAGTTGAAAGAGATCCTATGTTCATAGATCTAGTAAAGATGGATATGGGAATAATCATGGAAGGTGAAACATCAATAATTTTTCAAATGGTTGTCAAACCATATTTACTATAAAGGATAAAAAGGTCTCCGAATAATTATGTGGAGTTTAAAAAGTAAAATAAAGATTTGAATGATGGGAGATTGATTGTCTTCTTATATGAAGAAGGAATTTTGAAATTTGGGAAGAGAAATTGTGTTCATGATATACCTGATCTAAAAATAGAATTTTTGGGTGATTCTCAAAGCTCCAATTTCTCAATACACCAAGGTAGCACAATTATGTATTGAGATTTAAAGGGACATTTTGGTTGGGATAACAAGAAGAGGGAGATTGCAGATTATGTGTCAAGATGTGTGGTTTTTCAACAATTTAAATATGTGGGAAAACATTCGGGAGGATTCATGAAACCTATTACCATACCTGAGTGGAAATGAGATGATATTAAGGACTTTTTCATTGTACTACCAATGACTCCAAGAAGGAATGATGCAATATGGGTCATTGTTGATCTTTTAACTAAGTCATCATATTTTCATGCTATAAGAGAAGATTTACCACATGAATGTCCTGTAAGACTATATATAAATGAAGTTTTAAGACTTCATGGAGTACCCCTATCGATTGTTTATGATCATGATCCTTGTTTCACATCAAGATTCTGGAAACAAATTCAGACGACCTCAGATATTGAACATTCTTTGAGTACTGCCTACAACCCTCAAACTGACAGACAATCAAAAAGGACTGTTCAAACATTAGAAGTCATGTTGAGATCTTGCTCGCGTGAATTTCAATGTATGTGAGATCAATATTTATCTCCAGTAGAATTATCTTATAACAATATCTTCCATTAAATTATTCAGATGACACTATATGAAGCACTATATGGAATGAGATGTCACATACCAACTTGTTTGGATGATGTAGGTGAATGAAAACTAGTAGGCCCAGAACTTGTTTAGGAAACAATTTAAATGTTGAAGATTATCCAAACCCACATCAATGATGCTCAAAGTAGGAAAAAGAGATATGTCGATAACCAATAGAGGGATTTGTAATTTCAAGTAAGAGATCATGTTTTCTTGAAGGTATCTCCATGGAAGGTTGTCATATGATTCGATAAGAAGGGAAAATTAAGTCCTAGGTACATCAGACCTTTTGAAATTATAAAATGAATTGGAGTTGTGGCCTATCGTTTGGAAATGCCGCCAAGTCTCTCCAAAGTTAATGATGTGTTCCACGAATCAAAATTAAAAAAATATATGCCTGACCCAACGCATGTACTCACCTATGTAGAAATTGAACTGGAACTCGATCATTATTATTGTGAAGAGCTTGTTAAGATTCTTGATACCATAGAACAAGTGTTGAGAAATAGGACGACTCGTCTGGTGAAAGTTCTATGGAGGAACCAAATGATGGAAGAGGCATCGTGGGAACCTGAGGAACATCTGATGAAGAACCACCTGAATCATTTTATGATTTAATATTCTAGAAATTTCATGGAAAAAATTATTTGAAGGAGGGAATAATGTAACTCCCCAAGCATCCACGGTGCGCTTCTCTTTGAATAATACAATAGCTTGCATTTTACGCAATATCATGTTCTAACACACCACGACCAATCAAATTAGCTGTTCTGAATAGCTATACAAACATATTGAAATTTTATAAATTTTATTTTTTAAAATGGACTTCATTTTTTGATTCGGAATTTCAAAATTAGTTTAGGTTGAATTTTTTTATTTTTCAGAAAACATTCATTTTTTCATGAATAGTGAAAAACACTGCGTTATTGTTTAAAACAAACATTTTATTTAAATAATTAGTTATTTTATTTAATTTAATTTTAGTTAAAAATATATATATACTATCTAAATATATTCAATGTAATTCATTGGAGTCATTTTATAATAATATTATATATATAAAATTTTATTGAACTTTTTACAATCTTTTACCAACCTTAATAGCGCATTTGCAAATTTACATAAAACGTAATTTTACCACAACATTGAATTGAATTTAAAAAATATGAGAGACATGGATGACATCAGTAAGTAAAATTCTGTTCATTAAGATGAAAATATTTTTTGTTAAATAATAACTTTTGACATTTATTTACCATGTTTTAATGTAAATTGGGAAATTAAAGATAAAAACTATATTTTATTTAGCATAACACATGTCCTAATTCTATTGGATAAGTTTATTTAGACCAAAATATACCATAGGAATAAAATATGATCCTTTTGGTCCACTTTGATTAGATTAGGACATTTATTATTTTTTTAATGTAGAGTTAGAAGTGTTAATTTCAAAGTTTAATAACTAAACCATATATAATATAAGGTTATACATAAGTTAAATTCGACTAAAAATATTCATAAAAATCTAAAAATATTTAATTGATAATATTATATTATTTATATTTGTTATATGTTAAATAATTAAATTTATTTATGACACAATGATGATACAGTAATTACCTTATTAATGAAAGATTAAAATAATTGATGTTATAAATAACCAAATAAATGTAAATTGTGACTTCTGATGAATTCCGCTAATTTTATAGGTTAATATTAAATTTTATGGTTTATTAAATAAATTGTTTTATAATTGATAATGTTGTTATGACTTCCACAAATACAATGTAACAAATAGTGTCCAAATTGACATATGTGAGTTTTTAAAACAAATTCAATATTATTAATTAATATAATATTCATAAAATTCATAGGTTATTTCAAAGAATATAGATAAGGTTATATATATAAATAATTACATACTTGGGTTTCTTTTGGATTTTTATAGTGTGTTTATTAACCATTTATTATAATAATACAATAATACATTGTAAATGTTAAACTAGTTAAATATGAGTTAAATCTAAAAGATAAGGTTAATATGGTGACCTAAACCTATCTAAAAACCTATTGATTGATATGTTTTCGACTCATCCCCACCTTATCCTATAAATGAAAATGTTTGGAGCAATTTTAAATCGAAAATGATTGTATAATAAAATAATATTTCAATATTTTCCTAAAGTGACCCCCATCTCTCTTATAAAATGTACTTTCCCTTCTCTCAAAATCACTCCTCCAAATCAAATTGTATCGGCCAAACCCAAACCAACTATCCTCCCAAATACCCCCACATAGAACTAAAGGCCATAATTTGATCATAAATCTATCTTAAAGATCCCTTTTGATCAAATCAAAAGGAAACTCCCGAAGAACAGGAAATAATTTCACCACCACATTTAGTGTACTTTTCTTCTTCCACTTCCACCTTAAATTTTTTTACCATTCCAAAATAATAACTTAAATACCTTATAAATATCGTGATGTTATTATAAATATGGTACAACCGTATTCATTATTATATCCATCCTATAAATTACAAGTCACCGTACGTGCATACGTATGGCTTACCGTCTCCATGTCGTGGGGTAGTTTGTTATTCAAACACTTCATTATTTGGATGGGTATAATAAAGAGTATAACTGATTTAAATAATAAATATAAAATGTTAATGATTATGTATATATTATATACCATCTGATTACATTTTATTTTACCATCAATATAATGATATTGTCGCTCGTGCGTACCTACAGATTACCGTCTCTAGGAACGTGATGAAATTCATTCCCCAACATAACTATTCAAGAATAATTTTCATTTTGTGATTAAAAATAATGTATAATAACATAATATAATTATGTATATGAATCAAATAATACTTATCCATAAGAAACATGGATTACGGAACCAAGTATATAAATGAAAATGAATCAGTTAACACCTGAAATAGTGATACTGCTGAAATATTATTAACAATGCAATATTAGACGAAAATTTAAGATATAATATTTATATTGGTTATTATTTTATAATTTAATATCAATGATTAAATATTATACAGGAATTTAACGTACCCTCAATCAAGTAAAAGTACAAGGTAAGGGTTAATTCTACAATTTCTTCATAATCTGAGGTTTTTTATACGTGAGTATTTACTACGACCTCTTTATCATTCACATTTTTGTTTCATAAAAATGTATTTCAAAACATTTTTAATATTTCCTATACTATATATTAAAATCATTTATACCCTTGTTTTAATTTTTATAAAATGTTTATAATTTAATGTTTTTTGTCATTTTCCAAACATGGTCCTTTACGTCCTTTTCAAAAAAATTATGGGAATAATTTTTTTTTACATACACAGAGAGTGAGGCTATTTTCCGCCGTTATAACATCATTAAAGCTTCCTTTACAAGATTATAATAATATTTTCAAAATAAATGTTTTCTTTTATAATTATGATACTTTAAATGATTTCAAAATAGAATGATATATTTATCTTAAATAGTATTGATATAATTTAAGTCAACATCCATTGATGGATTTTAAACTAGTTTTTAGTTGATTTATTATGATAAAATCTTCCATATTGTATTGAAGGTTTTTTTATATTTTTACTTAGGATGTGTTATTTTTATACCATTGATGGTTTTTGGTTATAGTATTAGCATTTCATACTCAATTTTTAATATGAATGTTTATGTTATGTTTTAACCTTTTCATATAAGTATTGCATTAGACTTAGTAAGTGATGGGTAGAGCCCACTATTGCTCCTCGATACATCAGTAAGTCTCATGAGAGACACTAGTGTCTTGGAACTAGTCCTTGACCGAATTTTATTTTTAGTCTTGGCACGAGGCCCTGACTATGTTGTTATGATGTCCATCATTAGGCATTCCATCCTTATGAAATAGGCTATTGATATTACATGTGATTATTCGAATATAAGAATAATCATTTGAATATGAAAATGTAATAATATGAGTTATATTTTCCATATTATGATGATGTTTATGATTAAAAATCATGTGATTTAGTTTTATACATTTCTCTAAATGTTTATGATTATTTATGAATGTTTCCGCTATATTGTTATCCTTACCGAGAACCTGAGCACACCCTTACTAAGTTTTATTTTTTTAAGGATGCGATGAAGTATATTATGAATGATCGACAAGGATATTATAAAAGAGATGAATTTTTAAAAATGAGACACAATGTTTTTATTTTATATTTCATAATATATTGTAAAACATATGTTTGTATCTTGTACTTCCAATGCTACTAAACTAATCGGTCATTCTGGATTTGATCTCTTGTGATCAGGCCAATGTTATGTAATAATGCACTGTACAACATTAACATTATCATAATTGATTTTTTGACTAGAAATGTATATAATGTCTTCAACACAGAATTATGTACCAATCCCACTGAAGAACATATTGTAATGAATGAAACCCTTTGGGATGATTTAATGGTAATGTTACCATATAATTTCTCTATTTTACCACAAAATTATATAATGAAACATTGGTTTAATTACCATTATTCCTTGAATAGTTCATTTTTTTAGAAAATTTATAACCATACTTCATTCCTTTCTATACCAAATCATCCATAGACTTATTCTCCCTCAAAATCTTTTCACCCCTGTAGTGTTGGAATTTATCACATTCTGTCATGTCCCCTTCACTACCTTGAAGGGAAGGGAAGTGATACTACCTCTACTCAATAATATAGGAAATCTTGATGTAGTCCTTATAAAAATATTTTCTATATATGTAATGTATTGATTTATATTTATATATAGTTTTTTCATTTTTTAGTTTTACACACATAAGAATTTGATTTTTATATAGGTGGATTCTTTTGTTTGAGTTGGGGTGGTTTGTTTGATGCTTCTCATGCTCATGAGAGATTGGACTCCAAGATTGAAATTGAGAAAATGATTATAATGAAATGGGTCAATAATGTATATGCCCATCCTAAAAAGTTAAATTCCTAATAATTATTTAATTCATTTTGTCATTATATTATCTAATATTTTTATGTTAATTTCATTAGAATTTTTATCAAATTCCTATTTTGTTTTTTCAAATATATATTTTGAATTAATATTTTTTCTTCAAATATATTCAACATGCTTGAAAAGAGAGAGCTTGCTCATTTTTTTGGAAGAGGCCCTATGCTACCAAAAAGATGAGTGTTTCAGGGATCATGGAGATTCTTTTCCATAAAAATAGAACATGTTCTCTCTTTTTTGGATTTTTTTATGATTTGTAAAAGCAACAAAATATTGCATACTCAATCAGATTCACCTTAATTTGATACATATTGTGCTCGGTATGACTTTCAATGTATGTTTTTTAGTTTATAATTTACATCTTCGTTCAAAACACACATCACGTACTCAAAATAGAGAAAAAACATTAATATATTTTTTATTCATTATGAAAAAAGTCCATATTTCATTTGGGTCATTTATTAATTAGCCACACCTCAATCCAATATATGGTGTGCCCAGTATATCTCCAATTGTTTATTTTTATTTAAAATGGAAATTGATTTTAGTAGAAAAGAAAAGTAAGATAATGAAGACCATGAAAACACTCTCGTTTTTTCTATATAATTTAGTAAAAATATTAATAATTCATTTTTGACATGTAAGATTCAATATCACTTCAAATCAACCCATGATGTGACTGGTATAACTCAAAGTGTGTGTTTCAACTTTATAATGATATTTTTGTAAAAAAACAAGTGGCATACTAAAAAAAGCAGAACATTCAGATTATTTTGATTCATTATGACAATGATCTATATGTCATTTTAGATGTGTAGGAATCATCTTCCCCTAAATCTGCTAAATTATGTGTCTTGTATGACTCCATGTGTCTATTATCAGTTTAAAATTGGAATATTAGTTCAAAAATTTCCACTCATGAAAAATAGAGAAAAACAATCACATTGGCTTGATAATTTAGAAAAAATATTCATAAGTCATTTATTATGTTTAGGAATCAACCACACCCCAATATGATAAACGATGTTCCCATTTTGACTCAAAGTGTCCGTTATCATTTTAAAATTGACAATTAGTTCGAAAAGTTCCTCTAAATGAAAACCAATAAAATGATCTTTCATTATCTAGATAATTTTTGAAAATTATTCATAGTTAATTTTTAATGTGTAGGAATCTTTCTCATATAAAACCAACACACGATGTAGCTAGTATGACTCATAGTGTGTGTTTCTAGTTTAGACTGACATTTTAGTAAAAAAAACAAAGTGGAAAACTCAATACTAAAAAAATTATTATTATTTTTGATAATTTATTAAAATTATCCCTAAATTCTTTGGGACATGTAGGAAAAGACTTCACCTCAATTTGATGCCTGTTGTGACTAGTATTACTCTAAGTGCATCATTTTATTTAAAATTTACATTAATATTAGTATAATATATAACTCACAAAGTCAAAACCAATAAAATGAATTTATATTGTTTTGATAATTTTGTAAAATGACCAATAAGTCATTTGGGACATGTTGGAATTGACTACACCTCAATCCAATACACGATGATCCCGGTATGACTCAAAGTGCTTATTATCAATTTAAAATTGACATTTTAGTTCAAAATTTGTTACTCACTAAAAACTGAAAAACACACTCAGGTTATCTTGATAATTTTGGAAAATTATTTGCATGTAATTTTTTACAAGAAGTAATTAGTTGCACATCAAATCGACC
Source organism: Viscum album (assembly GCA_963277665.1). NCBI lineage: Eukaryota > Viridiplantae > Streptophyta > Magnoliopsida > Santalales > Viscaceae > Viscum > Viscum album. Next base: position 99,157,824 of record OY728122.1, on the reverse strand, counting down.
GATGATGTGACTTGTAAGTCTCAAAGTGCTTGTTTCAATTTCTAAATGTCATTTTTATAAAAAATAATAATGGAATACTCAAATATAAGAAGATAAATTAATATTGTTTTTATACAGTAAAATGATACATAATCCATTTATTATGTGTAAGAATTATATTCACCTCAATCCAACACATGGTTCTATTTGTATGACTTCAAGTTCACCTTTTGAAAAAAAATGACAATAATTTTTGTAAAAAATGCAATTGACATACTCCAAACTAAGAAACGACATTCAAATTATTTTGATACATTAGAAAAATGATCTATAAGTCATTTGGAATGTGAATTAATCAACCTAACCTCAATATGATACATGATGTTCCCGATATGACTCAAAGTGTCTATTATCTGTTTAAAATAGAAATTTTAGATCAAAAAGTGTCACTTGCTAAGATCCAATAAAACTAAATCATATTTTTTTGATAATTTGGTATTACAATTCCTACAACATTTTTGACATGTAGGAATCAGTCTCACATCAAACTGGCACATGATGTGACTGGTATGACTCAAAGTCTGGGTTTCGAGTTTAAAATGACATTTTTTTTAAAAAATAATGTTAAACTGAAAACCAATAAAATGAATTTGGATTTTTTTTACTTTATATAAATTTACCATATGTAATTTGGAATGTGTAGGAGTCAACCGCTCCTCAATATGATGCACGGTGTGTCTAGTAGGACTCCAATTGCATCTTTTTATTTAAATTTTACATTAATTTTAGTAATAAAGACAATAGAAATACTGAAAACCAAGAAAATAGATTAATATTGTTTTGATACTAAATGAAAAGGACCATATGTCATTTGAGACATGTAAGAATTAGATGCACCTGAATCGGATACACAATTTTCTTGGTATGACTCAAAGTGTCAGATATTATTTTAAAATTAACATTTTATTTCAAAAAACTGAGTCTCTTTGAAAACCAAGAAAATGAACTCATATTGTCTTTATAATTTATAAAAATTATTAATAAGTCCATTTTGATGTGTAGGAATCATTATCACATCAAAATGACACACTTTGTGATCGATATGACTCAAAGTGAAAGTTTATAATTTAAAATGACACTAAAGTAAAAAATATATGTTTTGTACTATAAACATAGAAAATAGATTCATATTGTGTTTATACATTATGAAAATAATAAATATGTAATTTGGGGTATATAATAATTAGTCATACCAAAATACTATTCATGGTGTGACTGGTATGAATCCATTTCCGTCTATTTATTTAAAAGTGAAATTATGTTTTTTGTAAAAAACACAACTGACATACTCAAAACCATGAAAACACATTCATATTGTTTTGGTAAATTAGGAAAATGATCCATAAGTCATTTTTGATGTATATAAATCTTCCAAACCTCAATCTGATACACGATGTGCCCAATACGACTCAAAGTGTCCATTATCATTTTAAAATCGACATTTTAGTTTGAAAAGTGGCATTCATTGAATACCAAGAAAACACACTCCGATTGTCTTGATAATTTTAGATAAAAATTCATAAATAATGTTTTATGTGTAGGAATCCATCTCATGTCAAATAGATACATAATGTGACCAGTATGAACCTATTTATGTGTTTCTAGATTAAAATTACATTTTAGTAAAAAACACAAGTGAAATAATAAAAACTATGAAAAATCATTGATATTATGTGATATTTTAGGAAAATAATAAATAATTCAGTTTGGATGTGTTGGAATCTACTAAACCTCAAGAAGATTCACAATACTACCATTATGAATCGAAGTGTGTATTTTAATATAAATGATTCATTTTAGTTTAAAACAGTCATCACATTTCCAAAACTGAGAAAATGAGCATAGAATTGTTTTCACATCATTTTATCTTCTATTAATTAATTAATTTCTATATAAATTTTTTCTAATTATTATTTATTTAATTTTAAATGAGACAATTCATGAAGATGAAAAACAAAATTGTGTGATCTTTAAGAATCAACCACAACTCAATCTGATACACAGTGTTCCTGGTATGACTCAAAGTTTATTTTAAAATTAAAAATTTCAATTTCTTTTATTTTTTTATATTATTACTCACATATGAATGGTATTATTATATAGGTGAATTATTTTTCTCAAGAAGTGGTGGTTTGTTCGGCTATAGAATGATTTGGGGTCAGGTAAAAAAAGACGAAGGAACATTGATGTTTTTTAAAGTATGTGATAATTTGTACTTACTCATGTAATTGTATAAAAAATGTTTTAAATGTCTCTAATATAGTATTTTCTTCTTTCATTTTTGTTTTAAATTTTCTTTCATTTAAATTATGTATTTTTACTAATTTTTATATTCTCATGTATTTTAATGTACTCTTATAGCACATTGTATAATGCTCTGTTTCTATTGTCACAGTGTGCTGTTACAACACACGATTTTGTGTCTCTTTATCAGTGATTTTATTTAGCTCTGATAAATTAATTATTTATCTGTACTTTTATAGGAAATGATAAAGTTTTCCTTTATCAGCATATTTAGTAGAGATGAAAAAAGCCTAGGCATTTTACTTGTGATTTGGTAGTCAGTTATTTTTACCACTTATAAAGGAAAATTATAACATAGTTAATGTCCTTTTCTGTTTTATTGTCTAGTATATTTATAATGTGTCCATATGTACTTACCTTGAATCTATTATTATAGTAATTGGAGGCGAGTACATGTGAACCTTGGGTTAGGACAAGTATCCCTATATAGAGACGTAACTGGATCAGAGACATTTTCGGTGTCGGTCAAAGGTGGTATTTAATGATAGGTATTACAAATCCAAAAATATACATAATGATAAAAAAAAATTGAGTTCTAAGATATCCTTCCCAATTCCCTTTCAGATTCTGTCCAAGCGATTGGGATTACTGACCCAAGGATAAATTACCATTTATTTATCTTATGTCATTCACCTTACTCATGTATATTCCTATAATATATGGTAATATGCATATATATCCTTATAAATAAAAATATGCTTGATGTATCCTTTCTTAATTGACCGAGGTAATGTCCCTAGTGATCGAATGTGGATTCATGTTATTTTATTTATCTTTTCAGTGGTGTCTTGAGTAGGTTCAACATATTTCCTGAGCATGTACTTGTGGCAGCATATTATATGTTCTTCCTTGGGGTGGCCTAGTGAGATTATTTCTCACCCCTATACATGCACCTTATTTTGCGTGAAGATATTATGTCTATTCTTCTGGTTAAGCCCAAATTAATTATGGATAGGGATGAGGCCCATGTTCACATGATCAAGCCATCATTCTCATGAGTATTCCTTTTATCAAGATGATGCAGATCGATATTGTCTTAGAAAATCGAAATGCCCTTTATCTTGGAATTAGTATTAGAGACAAGTAATTTTATTTTATAATATTATATATACTCAAGAATGTATTTTCAGAACAGTGGGTGACCAGTGTTTTTCAATTACATGGTTGTTTAGGATTTTATGGAATTTCAATTATCATTACATCATGTTCTATAACAGATTATTTACTGATTCTTCATGTTGCTTACTACATGGATGATATCTTTTTATTTATGATATTTTATACTTTGATGTGAGTGAATAGTCTCTCTATGGACACACCCTAGGACCTTGATACAAGTTGGTAGCCTCTGGTATATGGAGAGGTGCACTTGAGGCCTTGTAATGAATTAGATCAAAGCATCGGTTTATTGGAATCTAGGTCAGGATGTTACATAAATTGTTTATAATGAATTTATAAAATACACATTTATTGGAAAAATGTAATCTCTCTCTCTCTCCATCTCTCACTAATACATGACATAAAACTCACTTCAAGGGAAACAATTTCTGAAATATATTGTTTAAATTTAATGGAAACATGTTAGTTCAAGGGAGACACACTAGTCATTGGCTTCATTGGTTCCCTCCAGATCCAGGCTCGAAACAATATATGGACAGATATTTCCAATCACACAACACTACTATGGAAATTTCCTATCCTTGCATTAGAAATGTAACTTATCACCCCTTTCTATGTTTTATTTTTCCATAGTTGTGAAGAAGTATATTATGACTGACCTGTAGGGATAGTCTAAAGGAGACGAATGTGTTAAAAGGAGACACAATGTCTTTATTTTTTAATTCATAATGTAAAGTAAAAAATTATGTTTGTATCTAGTAATTTAATGGCCACTAAACTGATCTGTCATTGGGGATTTGATCCCTTGTGATCAAGCCAATGTTGTGAAATAATATACCAACTCTGGGTAAATAGTGGCGGGGTATTACATCTTGGCCCCTCACCTACCCATAATTGATTAAGGTTTCATATTTAAATACCTTCCTACTCATATCATTAATAGGCCCATATATCCATATATAACATATAACATATATAGTTCATCCAAACCTCATGCTTCGGTTAGTAGATTAGAATGCAACCAAAGAGAGTCTAGGTAGGAAAAAACAAGTTAGATACCTATGTTGACACTTTAGAAAACCCAACCCCTCCTAGAGAAATCCGGGTTACCAATTATAATTGAAATCAATTTATTACAGTCATATATATATATATATATATCAATCTTCACATGTACCTATCAAGAATTCATAATAAACCCTCCCATTCCATACCCAACCAAGGGGCCCAAACCCATTCATTCCATACTGGGCCAAGGGTCAAATATCATAATAGGTAATAATAACTTCTAAATGAACCAATCATGGTGGGATTAATATCAACTGTAAAATCGCACAACGGATCATCAATTTCCCACCACTAGAAACTTGATCTATCCCCCATGCATGGGGCTTCAAGCAGCCAAGCACGTGCTCTAAACCAAGTTCCAACTACATCCAAGTATCTGTTATTCCATATCTCAAATAGTGAAACCCAAAAAGAGGTAAAAGAAACACCTTTGATACCATTTATATTACCTCAACCTGTTTTTCCACCGAAACTGTGCTCAGGGATGATTAGCCACTGGGCCTTAGTCAAGTAATGCCATTTACTTATTCACATTGTTATTCTACTAGTAGAATAATTACATGTAATATCAATATCCAATTTCATAATGATGGAATGCATAATGCTAGACATCATAACCACATAGTCAAGGCCTTATTCCAAGAATACAAATATGATTTTTTCAAGGCCTTGGGCAATAAACTAGTTTGTCTAATGAGACTTACCGACACATCGAGTAGCTATAGCAGGATCCACCCATCACTAACTAAGTCCAATTCATTCCTCATAAGAAAAGGTTGAAACATAACATAAAAAATTTGTGTTAAAAAAAGTATATGAAATGTTAATAATTTAACCATAAAACATGAATGGTATAAAAACTACGCATCCACAGTCAAGCATATCAAAAAAACTTCAATACAATAATGAATATTTTATCGTAATAAATCAACTTCAAACAAGTGTAAAATCCATCAAAGGATGATGACATAGATAGAATCAGAACTATTTGAGATAAATATCTCTTTCAATTTTAATATAATTTAATAGTCACTTAATTATAAATAAAAAAATTATTTTTAAAATTTTATTATAATATTGTAATGGAATATTCGAAGGTGTTATAACAGCAGAAAATAGCCTCGCTCGTTGTCTAAGTTAAAGAACATTCATTCTTTCATTTTGTCGAAAATGTTGTAAAAGATGTTGTCTGGAAAACGACATATATATTCCTTTATAAAGACTTTATAATAATTCATAAAAGAGTATAAATGACTTTAACCCAATGTCTAGGATATATTAATAATGTATCTAAATAAATTTTTAAGATACCCAGATGTGGATGATAAATAAGTCTCAGTAGATACTCACGTATAAACATTCTCGGATAATTAAGAGATTGTAGAATTTACCCTTACCTTGTACATTTACTTGATAGAGGGTACATTAACCTACAATATAATTGTTAAATAATTTTTATTAGATTATAAAAGTACCAAATTCATAAATATGATATCATATATGATCTTCTAATATTACATTATTAATAATATTTTATTAGTATCATTGTTTTGGGTGTTAACTGATTCATTTCCCTTTATATACATGGTTATATAAGCAATTATTTTTATAGATATGATTTATTTGATTCATATCCAGAATTATATTATGTTCTTAATAATTATTTTTAATCATAAATTTAAAATTATTCATGAATGGTGATGATGGGGAATGAATTTCATCACGTTCGTAAAGACGGTAATCCGTACTTTCGCACGAGCGAAAATATTATTATATTGATGGTTAAATCATATGTAATTGGATGTTATATCATATATAAAAAATCATTAAAATTTTGTCTTTATTATTTACATCAGTTATACTCATTATTATACCCATCCAAATAATGAAGTGTTTGAATAACAAACTACACAAGGATGTGGAGACGGAAAGCCATACGTATGCATATATGGGGACTTGTAATTCATCGGATGGATAGAATAATGAATTTAGATGTAAATTATTTAAAATAACATAAAATTATTTATATGTTATTGGAGTTTATTATTTTGGTGTGGAAACAACAAAGAAATAGGAAGTGGAAGAAGAAAAGAACATTAAAAGATGTGGGGACATTATTACCTCTTCTTCGGGTGTTTCTTTTTGAGTTGATCATAAGGGCTCCATAGGATGGATTTATGATCAAATTATGTCCTCTAGGTAGAAGTGAGGGTAGTGTGGTGGATATTTGTAGAGTTTTTTCCTGAGACCAATGGATTTTGAGGTGTGATTTTAGAGAAGGGTAAGTACCCTTTTATAAGTGTTGTTAGGGTCACTTTAGGTAATGCTTGAAATACTATTTTATTATAAAATCCTATTCAATTTATAATTGATATAAAATGATTTATTTATAGGATAAGGTCGGTTTGGGTTGAAAACTTCTCAACCAATAGCTTTTATATCGGTCTAGTTTACCATATTAACCATATCTTTTTTATTTGACTCTTAGTTAAATAGTTTAACTTTTTCCATGTATTTTGATATTATTGTAATACATATTTATTAAACTTATTATTAAAATCCAAGAGAACCCCAAGTGGTTAATTATTGATATATGTATCCTTATCTTTGTCCTTTAGGTGAACCATATATTTTTATGAATATTATATCAATTAATAATGTAGTATTTTTTTATAAACTCATTTATGTCAATTTTGACACTATTTGGTATTTTGTTTCAATGGAAGTCATAACAACATTATCACTTAGAAAAAAAATTATTTTATAAACTATAACATGTCATATTAACCTAGAAAATTAGTTTAATTCATCAGAAGTCTAAATTTACATTTATATTAATATTTATAATATCAATTATTCTATTCTTTCATTAATAAGGTTATTACAACATCATCATTGTGAAATAAATAAATTTAATTATTTAATTTCTAAAAATTATAAATAAAATAAAATTCAGTAGGAAATCTTTTTATATTTTTAATGAATATTTATTGTCGAATTTATGTTATGTATAAACTTGTATTAAAAATGGTTTAGTTATTAAACATTGAATTTAACACTTTTAACTCTTCATTAAATAAATTAATAATAAATGTCATAATCTTATCCAAGCGGACCAAAAGGATAATACTTTATTCCAAGGGTTGTTTTCGGTCGAAATACAATTATAAAATAGAATTAAGACATGTTTTAGGGTAATTATAATATCGTTTTTACCTCTAATTACCCTATTTAATTTTAACCACGGTAAATAAAAGTCAAAAGTTACTCTTAACCAAAAACTATGTACTTATTTCTACTGTCTCTCTTGAATTTTTGAAATTCAATTCACAGAAGCTATACAATTACATTTTATGAAAATTTTCAAATGTGCCTAGAAGGTCGGTCGAAGACGGTACAAAGTTAAATAAAATTTTATATATCTAATATTATTATAAAATGACTGCAATGAATTACATTGAACAGGTATAGGTATGATGTATCTATTTAACGTAATATAAATTTAAATAAAAAAATACATATTTAAATAAAAAAAATTAAACAATAACACAGCATTTTTCACTATTCATCAAAATTTAATGTTTTTCAGAAAAAAACCAAAAATTCGCCCAATGATAATTTTGATATTCTGAATCCAAAAATTAAGTCTATTTTGAAAAATAAAATTTCCAAAAGTGGGTACAATTATTCATAATGGCTATTTTGATTGGTCTTGGTGTGTAAGAACTCAAATTTTCGTACAACGCTAGCTATTGTATTATTCAAAGTGTAGCATACTGTGGAAGCCTGGGGTGTTACATTCTTCGCTCCTTCCAATAATTTCATCCTCTAAATTTCAAGAATGTTAGAGAATAAAAATATTTGGGTGGTTCCTCATCATAAGTTCCTTGTATTCCCACGTTGCATCTTCCATATTATGGTTTCTCCATAGAACATTCACCAGACGAGTCATCCAGTTTCTCAACACCTGTTCTCTAGTATCAAGAATCTTGAAAAGATATTCACATTAAGACAAATATGGTTCTAGTTCTATTTCATCATAGGTGAGTACATGTGTTGGGTTAGGCATGTATTTTCAAAACATTAATACATGGAACACATCATGAACATTGTAGAGACTTGGTGGCATTGCCAAATGAGAAGATACAACTCCAATTCATTCTAATATTTTGAAAGTTCTAATGTACCTGGGATATAATTCTACCTTCTTACCGAATCAGATAACACCCTTCCAAATAGATACCTTCAAAAAAACATGATCTCCAAATTGAAATTACAAATCCTTCCTTCAGTTATCGATATAGATCTTTTCCCTACTTTGATATGCATTTATGGGTGTTTGGATAAACTTCACATTTTCCATTAATTCCCCAACAAGTTCTGGTCCTATGAGTTTTCATTCACCGACATCATCCCAACAAGTTGGTGTGTGACATCTATTTCCATATAAGGCTTCATATGGTGCTATATGAATACTTTAATTGAATCTATTGTTAAAGGAAAATTCTAACATAGGTAAATATTGATCCCACATACCTTGAAAGTCAAATGAGTAATATCTGAACTTGTCTTCCAAGTTTTTAATAATCTTTTCTGATTGTCCATCGGTTTGAGGGTGGTAGGAAGTTCTCAAATGAAGTTCAGTATCTAAGGCCTTCTAAAGGGTTTTCTAGAATATTGTATTAAAATGGGGATCACGATCCGAAACAATCAATATGAGTACTCCATGATGTGTTACAACTTCATTAATATATAGTCTTGCTAAACATTCAAGTGGTAAATCTTCTTTTATAGAATGAAAATTTACTGACAAGGTAAAATGATCAACAATGACCCATATGACATCATTCATTCATGGATTCTTATGTGGCCCCATGAAAAATTCCATCATTATATCATCTCATTTCCACTCAGGTATGGGAAGAGGTTGCATTACTCCTCAAGGATTTTGTCTTCCAGCTTTAACCTTTTGACAAACCATACATCTTGACACATAATCAGAAATCTCCCTCTCCATGTTGTCCCACAATGAATGTTCCATCAAATATATATACATATTAGTGCTACCAGGGAGTATAGAGATATTAAAGCTATGGTAATCATCCAACAATTCCCTTTTTAGATCGGGTATATCATGAACACAATGTCTATTCCGAAATATCAAAATTCCAACTTCATATAAAAATTAAATCAATCTCCCATCATTCGTAGCTTTAATTTTCTTTTGAAACTCCTCATCATTAGTCTGAGAACATTTCACCCTTTATTGTAATGTTGGATTGGAAACCATTTGAAAAATAATTGATGTTTACCCATCCATTATTGTTCCCATATCCAATTATTATGAGGGTTTTCCGAATAGTGAGAAAGTGATTTTCATGATCATCATAGCCTTTTGAGTATACGAAGATATCATTAATAAATACCAAAAAAAGTCATCAAGATATTACTTCAATTATCTTTTCAATAGATCCATGAAAATAGAGGGTGCATTAGTCAGTACAAAAGACATTATTGTAACCTTGTAATGCCCATACCTTGTATGAAATGATGTCTTTAGAATTTCATCTTTATTCACACACAATTAATGATATCCAGATCAAATTTCAATCATTGAAAAATATTTGACTCCATGAAGTTAGTTGAATAAATCATCAATTCCTGGAAGGGGACACTAGTTCTTTATTTTTATAGAATTGATCTTCCTATAGTCAATTCACAACCTCCTAGATGGATCAATCTTCTTAAAAACGAAAAGGGGATCCCCAGGGAGAAACACCTAGGAGAATAAATCCTTTATTTCCAAATTCCTCTAGTTCTTTATTTTGTTCCACTAATTCCACAGTGTCTATTCTTTAAGGGGTCTTCAATATGGGCCTTGAACCAGGAATTAAATGAATGGAAAACTCAATTTCTTATTCTGGAGGATGTACAGGTAAATCCTATGGAAACACATCAACATATTCTTGTACAATAATTATATTCTCTATTTGAACATTATTTTCCACACCCATAGATATCCCATTCCTTTCTCCCACAATAATTTAATTTAGAAGAGAAACTAGGGGGGTCTAGATAAGAATCATTTGGTGAATTTTCTTCTCTAAAGATAAGGAACCCTTCATCATCATCGATAATTTTAAAATCCTTATTCTTACAATAAATTTTCTCATCATGGTCTGAAATCCTATCCATACTAAGGATTATATCAAATTCCATCAAGGTTATAGCGATGATATCAATAGATAAATAACATGTATATGCCTGAATGGGAATGGATTCACAAGACTTTGTTGCAATGATACTTTTCTAAGATGTTTTGATAAAAAAACATCCTTGTTAAATCAAATTTTAAATGTCTATTATTTTGAAAATTAGGAAGATATTAAATAATGAAATGATCTAGAATCCAATAAAGAATTTGATAAGCTTGAGGAAACCATTAATTTACCCACTACCACATATTTCAGAGCTTCAACCTGAGAAATAGTGATTACATAATCTTGGCCTTGCTCCATTGGCATTTTCTAAGGTATGTGTCATTGGCGCTTAAGATATTTATTTTCATAATTCCCAATTTTTATACAATTGTAGATTTCAACATTGACTGCCTCTTTCCTTCCCATGAAATCACGAGCTCGGTGGCCTTTCTCCCCACACTTATAACAGACTTCCATTCCCTTCATGCATGTACCGGGGTGTTTCTTCCCACATTTACTGCAGGATGGAAATTCAACTTTTCCCTTCTTATACTTATTTCTAATTTCTAAGTGTTCAGTAGATCTCTCCTTCTATTTCTTTTCTTTAATGTTATATGACATAGGGAATTCATTTTCTATCTTGAAAGCACACGAGACAAAATTTTCATACAATGAGAAGGAGTGTGGTACTAATGCTCGACAAAGAATTTGTTTTAACCCAACAAAGAATAGATCACTCTTACTCCTTGGGTTACGTATATAATCTGACGCATGCCTTACTAACCATGTATAGATATCCTCAAACGTTGAGATATTCTAATCCTCCTTTTTTCTAAGACTCCAAAATTGTCTTTCTATATCCACTTGATGGTCAGGAGGAAAGTATTTTTGAAATAAAAGCACAATAAACACCCTCAATTCCATATTTGATAGTTCTTCATCTTCCTTTTTGTTTTGAACTAATGACCACCATTTGATCTGAATTTCCCATGAGGCGTTAAACTGCAATGAAAACGTTTTCTATTTTGTGACTCCCAAATCATGAAATATATTCTCTATGGAACTTATCCATTGATCAGATACAAATGGATTTTTACTCCCATTTAATTATTGTGGTTGTTTCTACATGAAGAGGTCTAACATTGATCCTCCATGTTGTGGATCGGGGTGATCCATATGAAAGAGGTTATTATTCCTAAATAATGTGAGTTCTCTTAGCATGGTGATCAGATAATCAACACTAGTTACATCACCAACTCTACTATGATTTTCATGATTGGGAGGGAAACCATTACATGGATTACGTGTGTTGATACAAGTTCCATTCCTTCAACAAGGCGACATTTCAAAACAATTTCATACACTATATTAGTTTATGAATTGAAATACATAATTCCAACCATATAAAACACTCAACATAAATTGAACAGTTTATGGATATAATCTATAATCAGAAAGATGAATTAATTTACGATGTATATACTCATAAATCCTTTATAATGGTTTCTAATGAAAATGTGAGTTATCCAATGCATATATTCTAGGAGTGTCCTAGCCAAGAGTGTATCAAGGTCCGTTGGCAAGTACTAGGATACCCCAGGTCAATCCTGAAACTCTTTGTCAGTGTTTTCCCTCCAAAGTATATCTATACCAGAGCTGCCTCTACATGCTCGTATTCAGACACATATATATTTCTTGTAAAACTCCAAAAATATCTACATTACCAATATTCTATGAAATTATTATATATTAATACTCAAAGTATATCTTAGGGTAATGTTCTCTAATCGGAGTATTTCAATATCTAGTTTCTAATGTTTTTACTAAAATTCCTATGATACCCACTGTAACACCCTGACCCTAGTTATCCATAGTTCGTGCATTATTACATAACATTGGAAAGATCACGACGGATCAAATCCTGATTGACCTGTTAGTTTAGTAGAATTGGAAGTACTAGATACAAACATAAGTTATAAATTACACTATTAAATGAAAAATAACAACATTGTGTCTCATTTTAACACATTTATCTCCATTAGACCATCCCTACAAGTTAGTCATAATATACTTCTTCATATCATGGGAAAAATAAAACATAGAAAGGGTTGATCTTAGGTGCTCAGTAAATATAACAATATAGAGGAAAATTTCATAAATAAACATAAAAATATAATGAAATGTATAACACTAAAACACAAGACTTTTAAAATTAAACTTTTTCATAATATGGAAAAGATAAATCAAATAATTCCATTTACTTATTCACATGGTTATTCTACTAGTCGAATGATCACATGAAATATCAATAGCCAATTTCATAATGATGTAATGCATAATTCCAGACATCATAACAACATATCCAAGGCCTCATTCCAAGACTAAAAATACAAATTTGTCAAGGCAATGTGAGAAGACACTAGTTTGTCTCATGAGACCTAATGATGCAATGTGGAGCTATAACTGGCTCTACCCGACACTTAATATGTCCAATATATTCCTTATATGAAAAGGTTGAAACATGACATAAACATTCATCTTAAAACTAGCATACGGAATGTTAATACTTTAACAATAAACCATGAATGGTATATAAATAACACATCCACATTCAAACATATCACAAAACCTTCATTACAATATGGAAGATTGTATCATAATAAATCAACATCAAACATGTGTAAAATCCATCAAAGGATATTGATATAGAAAAAATCAAAACTATTTGACAGAAATATCTCTTTGTATTCTGAAATAATTTAAAAGTCCCATAATTATAAAATAAAACATTTATCGTTAAAATATTAATATAATCTTGTATGGGATTCTTCTAAGGTGTTATAACAGTGGTAAATAGCCGCACGCGATGTATAAGCTAAATATAATTATAACATTAATTTTTCCAAAAGGTCATAAAGTACCATGTTTGGAAAATGACTAAAAGAATCCTTTAAAAACATTTTAAAAATTGTAAAAAAAGGTATAATTGACTATAACCCATAGTCTATGAAATAGTAAAAAAAATTCAAAATACATTTTTAAGAAAAACAGATGTGGATGATAAAGAGGCCCTAGTAGATACTCACGTATAAACAACCTAAGGTAATGAAGAGATTTTAGAAATAACCCTTACCATGTACTTTCAATTGATATAGGGTATTATACTTGTCTGTATAGTAGTTAAAACATTGTTATTAAATTATAAAAGAACCACATAAAAGATATTATATCATATATGATCTTTAAATATTTCCTTGTTATTAATATTTCAATAGTATCATTGTTTAGGGTGTTAATTGATTTGTTTTCCGTTATATTTTTGGTTATATAAGCCATGTTTTTTATGGATAATATGTATATGATTCCTATCCAGAATTATATTATGTTATAAAACATTATTTGTAATCATAAAAGGAAAATTATTCTTAAATGGTTATGATTGAGAATGAATTTCATCACGTTCGTGGAGATGGTAATCCGTACATTCACACAAATGACAATGTCATTATATTGATGGTGAAATAATATATAATTAGAATGTATATCATATATAAATAATCTTTAATATGTTATATTTTTTATGGAAATAATTTATACACATTATTATACCCATCCCAATAATGAAGTGTTTGAATAACAAACTATACCACGACGTGGAGATGGTAAGTCATACTTACGCACGTATAGTGACATGTCATTCATAGGATCGATAGAATAATGAATATGGTTGTTCCATATTTATAATAACATTAAAGTATGTATATGTTTCTGGAGTTATTATTTTGATATGTAAACAACAATGAAAGAGGAAGTGTAAGATGAAAATAACATTAAAAGTGGTGGTGAAATTATTACCTCTTCTTTAGGTGTTTCATTTTGAGTTGATCAAATGGGCAACTTTGGATGGCTTTCTGATCAATGTAAGGACTCTAGGTCGAATTGAGGTTAGTTGGGATGATATTTTAGCTGGGTTTGGCCTAGTGATATGTATTTGGAGGTGTGATTTTGAGATATGGGGATGTACCATTTTATAAGAGAGGTGAGGGAGACTTTAGGAAAAGCATGAAATATTATTTTATTATAAAATAATATTCATTTAATAATGTATTAAAAATTATTAATTTAAAGTATAAGGTTGGGATGGGTCGGAAAACTCTCAACCAATTGGTTTTAGATAGGTTTATGTCACTATAATAACATTATCTTTTAGATTCAACTCTTAGTTAAATAGATTAACTTTTACCATTTATTCTGGTATTATTATAATAAATGGTTAACGAACTTAATATAAAAATTCAAGAGAACACCAAGTGATTAATTATTTAAATATATAACTATATCTAAGTCCTTTGGAAGATCCTTTGATTTTTATGAATATTATATCAATTAATAATATAGTATTTGTTTTATAATATCATTTATTTCAATTTTGATACTATTTGGAATTTTTGTGTGTGGAGGTCATAAAAACTTTATCACTTCAAAAAAAATTATTTAATAGACCCTAACATCTCGTATTAACCTATAAAATTGGTTTAATTCATCAAAATACTCAATTTAAATTTATTTGGATATTTATAGTAACAATTATTTTAATCTATCATTAATAAGTTTATTACTGCATCATCATTGTGTCATAATTAAATTTAATTATTTAATGTCTAAAAACATTAAAAAAAATACCATTATATAGGAAATAGTTTTATCATTCTAATGAATATTTATAGTAAAATTTATCTTTTGTATAACCCAATATTAAAAATGATTTACTTATTAAACATTGAATTTAACACTTTTTACTCTTCTTTAAATAAAATAATAATGAATGTCCTAATCTAACCGAAGTGTAAAAAAAGAATCATATATTATTCCTAAGGTCGATTTTGGTTGAAATACACTTATCCAATAGAATTAGGACAAGTGTTGGGGTAATTATAATATCATTTTAGGCTCTAATCACCCTATTTACTTTTAACCCTGGTAAATAAAAGTCAAAATATACTATTCACCAAATATTATTTGCATATTATTGAACCACATTTTACATACTGATGTCAACCATGTATCTAGGATTTTTTAAATTAAATTCATAGAAGTGGTAAAATTATGTTTCATGCTCATTTGTAAATTCCCCTCAAAGGTGGGTAAAGACGGTTAAAAGTTCAATTAAATTTTATATATCTAATATTATTATAAAATGACTACAATAAATTAAATTAAACATATATAGGTATTATTTATATATTTTTACCTAATAAATTTGTAGAAAATAACTATTTATTTTAATAAAAATTCTTTTTGAAAGAATAATGTAGTGTTTTTCACTATTCATAAAAAAATTGAATGTTTTTTAGAAAAAACCAAAAAAATCACCCTAAGCTAATTCTGATATTATTAATCCAAAAATGAAGTACATTTTGAAAAATAAAATTTATAAAATTTCAGAAAGTGGGTATTACTATTCATAACGGCTAGTATAATTGATTGTGGTGTGTTAGAACTCGATGTTACGTACAACGCAAGCTGTTGTATTATTCAAAGACATGTGTACCATGGAAACTTGGGGTTTTACAAGTGAAGACAAATTTATATGTGATACATGGATCTGATATGGTTGGGTAAGGGGCCAAGATGTCAGATATCATGAGACATGGTTGCGATGGGAGTGTGAAAGGGTGGTGATATTACGTTGGTTGTTACTACTTTCCCTATCTACATTATATATATATATGTGTGTGTGTGTGTGTGTGTGTGTTTGTGTGTTATTATGGATATATGAAAATGTCATTTTTATTCAGTTGGATTCAACCTATAAAGTATCCTTTGGAGTATCGGGATGGTGGTGAGGTGGTGTCATAGTGTGTGTACAGGTTGAGACCCTGGAGGGTCGAGATGAGCCCCCAAAGGGTCCGGAAGATCCTGATCTGCTGGTATAATCTTAGGAATAGATTCAAGTATAAGAGGGGAAACCACCAAATTTGATAGATTTGGGGCCGTGGATGGATGATCAGCTCAGGGAGATCCTCGTACATGTTTTCAAGGGGATAAACAGTAGATCTCATGGAACATATCCTTCTATGTAATACTTTACTTGAGATTTCCATTGAAAGAAACCACGACTATTCTTGGTTGATGGGGAAACATAGGAGGCTATGAACTAGATAGAGTTAGTTCATATCATATTTGACGAGCTCAAGACACCCCTAGGATGTTGGGTAAAACTTATAGTGCATATGCTTAAATGAATGAATTAGCACTGGTGGAATGTATAGGTATAGGCAGAAAACATTGAGGGACTAGCTGGGAAGGAATTAGAGGCCATGTTATTTGATCACTTCTTCCTAAAAATGTCTATGTAAGAAATAGGATAGGATTTCTTGATCCTACCGTAGAGAGACACGTCCTTCAATAAATTTTCAGCTACTTTTATAGAATTTCCTCATTTCAAAATTGGTATGGTAGGCGATGACATTGTGAGAGTGAGGAGTTTAAAGGATGGTTTACAACACACCATTAAGGTGTTGGTAAACATCTTCATGTTATCCTCATTCTCAGTGGTTGTGAATCATCCACTGATAGCCTAGGAAAATTTCATGTGCTGGTTATACTCGAGCCATGTGGTGATATCAGGTGATGTCAGTGGTGATTCATTAGATAGATGTATGTAGGCCCTAGAAAAGTTTCAACGGTGCAGTCATGCTACAGATTTTGGAATACCACTAAGGAGTGGGTCATCAATGGAGTGATTATTGTGTGGGAATATAGTATCTTTACAGACATAATGAGATCAGAAACTGAAGGAGTGTGGAGCTTTTAACTAGGTTACTCATCTCAAAAGGTTATTTAATAAGCCTTCTTAGATAAATGGTAGACAGGGACTGGGGAAGACTCAGGGATTTGGAGTAGGACCAAGGGATGAACTAGGAGTTGGAAGCAGACAATCAACATTTGGAAGAGGTAATATAATAGATATGGGAACCAATAGTGGGTTTAGTGGATGATGGTTGGTTCAACACCATATGTTGGACATGATTTAGGTAGTCAGGCTTTAGGATAGGTGCATTCCATTGATATTACATTGTTAAAGTAGGATGGTGAGACAATGATGGTTAGAGGTAAGTTGTGGGTGCGACCATGTTTCTTTTTAGTTTTTGTCATAGACCCTTTTTTTAGGTATGTTCAGTTTTTGGTACACAAGGTGAATTGGTTGTTTTTTTAATAACCAAATTATGGTTAGTAGGTTGCAATCAACTCGAATGTGTGATTTATATATATTAATATATGAGGATTGAGGCAGCGAGATTTATTATTGGAATTCATGAATGTGTGTATTATTTGAGGTGTGTTGGAATCTGGGAATCGATGTGATGTGAGTATCATTTGAGGTGTCTAGAATAGGTACATTGGGAATCTGATGATAAATAATAACTTATAGGTTCCACGTACGAGATGGGCATGAGGTGGGAATTTACTGAGTTGCGGTACATGATGGGTGTCTGGTATGACATGTAAATGATTTGAGAACCTGATGAGGTGCAGGAGTGATGATGCATCATGGGAGGAATTTTCTGTTAAGTGATGGTCAATGGACCATTAAGAAATTTATTTTGGTGTCAGGAAGTGACCGAGGTAGGCAGCTCATAGGGTGGGGAGTGCCTTGAGGTAGTTGACCTGTGACATTTTTACCGGTGTGAAATGAGTTGTTATTGATTATATGAGTAGTATTTCTACCATCTACTGGTAATTATTTATATCTTGGGGATGTCCTATTATAATTTTAGGATATTATAACATCCTCTATTTTGGAACAATTTGTTTTCTGGGTAAATTTTAACTTTTGAGTTGGTGGTTTGACCAACCCTTTTCCATGAAAGTCATAACCAAATTTAGGGATTTTTTAACCTTAGAACTAGTTTCAAGTGAGTTATATATCATTGTGGATGTATTGTGGGGTTCAAGAGAACACCACAAGAAGATTGGATGGCCTAGGTTGATAAATGTTTTTACATGCCAATTGCATGACAAGTATTTAAATATAAGGTGTGTAATAAAGTTATTTCAAGAGTTTTTGGGGAAGACCAGTGAAAACCCGGAATATATATGATGTGTAAATTCTAATGGTTATTTTTTAAAAATATGGGGGTAGGGGGCTTAGCCCCCTTATTTCGATGCACAATGGGGGCACCTGTTCTATAGTGCCTCTTGCTCCCTCACTTAGGGATTTTGATATCTCCTCTGTTCGATCTCCGATATTCTTACTGTCAATCTCCTTAGAACAAAATCAATAAGTTATTGAGTACTCTTTCTTATCTCCTCCTTTGGTATCACAATATAGAGCACTAAATAAGTGTGAGATGATTGACCCTATATTCCGGGAATTCGTCTAAAACCCTATTTTCTTCAAAATCATCTCAATTAGAGGATAATATTTTATGCGAAAGCATCTACCAATATAAGGTAGGTTGTTATTAGATTTCCCTTTGATTGTTATCATGTTTTTAGGGTATGGATTTGAGTATTCTATTGGGTAGTCTGAGCGATACCCTATAAATTGAGTGTTTGGGATTTAATTAATTAATTGAACCCATGAGATTACTTTGGGAATGCTCATTCAAGACTAAAAACAACATGAGCCTAGTGAGAGGCTTCAAACCTTTGGAATATTAGGTTTTGGTGTTTTTTCATTTAATTTTAATTGTTATATTATATTTCATAGTATTTTTATAAGAAAACGTGATGGGATTGGACCAAAGATTGAGTTATTGTTGACCATCTGGATGAGGTGATGTTGGTCATCAGGTTATGGGAATGATCCGAGTGATATGTGGTAGTGTTGACCATCAGATTGGGAGAAATATTCATAGGGGAAAAATGTGATGGGATGATGTGGATTAGATATTATTTTTGTTGATTTCCTCTCGTTTTAATTTAATGATGCATTATTTAGAGTCATGCTCACAATGATAAGATTCATATGATAAGTTGGTGTTGACCACTCATGTGGGTAGTGGACTCTATTAATTTCATATAAGGATGGTGCTAAACATCTATGAGGTTAGAGGTGCTTCCTATAGAATACC
Source organism: Viscum album (assembly GCA_963277665.1). Classification (NCBI taxonomy): domain Eukaryota; kingdom Viridiplantae; phylum Streptophyta; class Magnoliopsida; order Santalales; family Viscaceae; genus Viscum; species Viscum album. The sequence goes on along the minus strand of OY728122.1, from coordinate 99,138,014 downwards.
ATGTGGATATTGAGGATCCATTAGTAAACATTGTAGAGACCACTAGTTGGGGGCTAAGGATCATAATATATTGAGGCTATTAGGATGAGATTATATGGGAGGATAAATATTGTTGTTCCTTGGGATGCCGACTAATGAGTTGAAAATATTTACTATTTGAGGAATTGACATTGATGTCCCTTGAATGTACAGCTTTGGGCCAACATAGATGATTCTATGTTGAGTTCTGAGGGATCAAGTATTTTTTTTGGAATGACTTTTGGAAGTTGGTTATATGGATGATGGCATGAGGTGTCAGGAGATACTTTTGGAGGTGTATCTTGAGTGTTCACCTGGGGATGATTTTTTGATAAAGGATTCCTTGGGCTATATGGTAAAAATTCCCTCAAATACATTTATACCGGTGTCGGCTGAAATAGTGATCGCTCACTTGTGGATGTTGAGAACAAGGGAAGTGGAAATATATTTATGTTTATTTGAAGTGAATTATATTTATTTTTGTATACACAACTACTATATCACATATGTAAGTTAAGAACAGATTTGTGGTGGCCTGCTAATAATTAATCTAAAAAAATACACAATACCTTTATGATGCGTGTAGAATTTATGTCTTTGAGATCAGGTAAGGGATCGAGCTTAGGAGATTTACATTAGTGATCATATTAGAGCCTTTTTAATGGGATAAATGAAAAGAGACCACGATATTTCTTGCATTAGATTGTATTTATTTTTGTGTCTAATTTTTATATCGCATGATTATTATATGTATGCATTGGTGGTCAGCCACATTCGACCCTTTATTATTTATTTTCATATATGACATTAACATTATTCACGTTCTATAAATGGTATCATTTGATGTTATATTCGATAATTACAAAAATTTGAGATTATTTAGGACTACTATTGTTTTCTAATTGCGCTTCCGCTATGGTGGTTTATGGGTCCTATCATTTAGTGTCCTTTGTTCCATTGATATATTTATATATATACCATTATTATTATCCACACCAGAGGGTATAACCACCCAGGTATCACATCTTTGCACCCATACAGCTAATCGACACCCTTTAGTGCACAGTGAGGTGCGCCTAAGGCATAGTGTCTAATTATCCTCGAACATTGATCGGGGTGAAAAAATGGGTTGGGGCGCTTTGTGGGGTGGTGTTCTAAGTGTTGTGTGGGGTGGTGTAGCAGAAAAGCATTAACAAATGGATATTTCGAGAAATTATTTGGGGGGACTCTACCAAATAAATATTTTTTTCAAATTTTATTAGTGCTAAAAATTAGCCCTGATAAATATAAAATTTTAATGACACATTGCTTAATAATGTTTTTTAGCACTGAGCAAGAAAATTTCTAGTGATTTTAAAAGAACGAGCTATAGTAGTGCGGATCAAGGGGGCCGTTATCCTAGCATTATTTTATCACTAATAAAGGATAGAGTTGTTGTAAAACATGATGCTTCACAGTAGCTCTATAAAAAAATAGGATTAAAATGATATAATCAAATTGAAATGAAAATATTATAAAAAACGAGATTGAAATAAAAATATAACATTGCAATATCATGTCAATTAAAAATTTTCCTACAAAATATTAACATTGATTTCATATTTATAATTAATAAAAAATATAACCAATATAAAAAATCATAAATTTTATACCTGGATTTCTCAAATGACCATCCACCACACAAAAGCTTGTCCCTGCTATAAATCCAATGTTTATTTTAATAGTAACACATAAAAAATATAAAAGTTGTAATTTTAATATTATATAATCTATTTATGATTAAATAAATTAATAATTACTGAATATATTAATGATATTATTTTTTATACTATTAATTATATAATTAATGATTATATTTATAGTATATTATATATTATTAATTATACTATTATTAATAATTATACTACAAATTATTAATTAAAATTTTAATTATTAATAAAAATAAATTTTATTGTATGTAATATATTAAATATATTATCAGTTATTAATTTTCTTAATTACTCAAGTAGTTTCTATTCATTAAAACATTAAATTAAAATGAAAATTTTATATTCAAAACGCATACTTGGAGTCATATCGGCCACATCGCGTGGTTGAATGATGTTCGGTCTACTCTTACATGCCAAAAATGATTTATAGATCATTTTCCAAATGTATCAAGAAAATTTGAGTTTTTTTACTTAGTTCTTTCTATGAGATGCACGTTTTAAAATAAAATGACTCTTTTACATTGAAAATATAAACATTGAGTCTTATTGGCCACATCGTGTGTTGGATTAATGTGTGGACAATTCCTACACGAAAAAATGAAACATGAATCATTATAGTAAAGTTTCAATATAATCTAATCAGATTAAGTCTGTTTTGTCTATGTGATGTTTGTTTTACATGAAAATGAGTCTTTTATATTGAAAACACACACTTGTAGTCATGCGGGCCACACCATGTGTTAGATTGATGTATAGTAAATTCATATATGTCAAAAATGAATTATGGATCATTCTCCTAAGGTATAAAAATAGTTAGATAACATTTTATCAATTTTGGTAACATGAAACATGTTTTACACAAAAATGAGACTTTTATATTGAAAACATGCACTTGGAATCATCTCAGTCATATCGTATATTAGATTTATGTGAGGCCAATTACTCTATTTCTCAAAATAATTATGGATCATTTTACTAATTTTATAAATAAATTAAATCTCATTTACTTAGTTTTGACTTTGAGATGCATGTTTTAAACTAAAGTGACACTTATATTGAAAATATTCACTTTGAGACATACTGTACAGATGGTGTGTTGGATTGAAATGCAGTTCATTCCTATACAAAAAAATGGATTATGGATTATTTTACTAATGTTTCCAAACAATAAAAGATCATTTTATTAGTTTTGTATATGTGGAATATTTGTTAAACTAAAATGAAACTATTATATTGAATACATAAACATCGAGTCATACCGGCCACATCGTGTGTTTGATTGATATTTGGTCAATTCCTATACATTAGGAAGGAATTATAGTTCATCTTCCAAAATTATAAATTCAATCCAATATAATTTACATATTTTTGGCTATGTGACACATGTTTTACATTTACATGACACTTTTATAAGGAAAACACTAACTTGGAGTCATACCATACACATTGTGTGTTTGATTACCGTTCGATTGATTCATACACCCCAAACAAGAATTATGGATCATTTTATTAATGTTTTGAAACAATATGATCTAATATGATCAGTTTTCGATCTATGAAACCAAAATGAAACTTTTATACTGAAAACACACACTAGGATTATTTCGACCATATTGTGTGTCTGATTGATATACGATCAATTCCAACAAGTATCAAATGAATTATAGACCATTTTATTTATGTTTCAAAATAATTAGAGCTCATTTCCAGGATTTTAGATATGTGATGTGTGTTTTAATCTAAAATAATACTCATATTTAAAACACATGATTTGATTTATACCAGCCATATCATGACTGTGATTGATGTGTGGTTGATTCATACACATCAGAAATGGATTATGGACCTTTTCCTAAATTTTCTAAAAATATGATCCCATTTTTTCAGTTTTGTCGATTTGAAAAAAATTTAAACTAAAATGATGTTTTTATATTGAAAAAAATAACTTTGAGTAACACTAGAAACATATTGGGTTGTATGGATGTGATGTCGATTCCTATAGGTTGAAAATGAAATATTGTTCATTTTAGTATTTTTTAAGGAAATATGGACACGTTTACTAAGTTTTGTATATGTGACATTTGTTTTACATTAAAATTATTATTTTTATTGAATGTATTCAATTCATGTAATAATATCCATGTAGCATATCAGGTTGATATAAGTTTAGTTATTATAAATATCAAATTAATTATGGATTATTTTTGTAATGTTTCAAGATAATTCGAGATCATTTGCTCATTTTTTTCTACATTACATGACTTTTACACTTAAATGACACTATAATATTGAAAACACACACACAAAGTCATACCAACAACATAATTTTTCCTAATAATGTATGTTTGATACCTAAAAGTTTCAAATTAATTACGGATCATTTTACAATATTTTAAAAACAATCTAATCTTGTTTACTCAATACTGACTATGTGATGTGTGTTTTAATCTAAAATGATACTTATGTTAAAAATAAACATTGAGTCACACTAGCCTCATTGTGTGTTGAATTAATTTGAAGTCAATTCCTCCACATCACAATTGTATTATAGATAATTGGCTGATGTTTTTAAAAAAATGTTTTCTTGGTTTGGAATATGTGAAACATCTTTTAAATAAAAAATAATAATTATATTAAAAACATGAAATTTGACTCATAAATGCCACATCATGTTTTGGATTGATCGGTGGTTGATTCCAAAATAAAAAATGAATTATGGATCATCTTAATAAGTATCATGAAAATTAGATTTTTTCTATGTTTTGGCTATGTGACGTGCATTTTAATCTAAAATGACAATTTTATATTTAAAAGAAGCACCTTGCATAATACTAGACAGATTGTGTGTTTGATTGATGTCTTGTCAATTTATATTCAAAAAAATTGTATTATAGATTATTTTCCTAATGTTTAATTATAGTATGATCTCGTTTACTCAATTTTTCTTATGTTATGCATGTTTTAAACTAAGATAACCCCTTTATATTGATAACATGAACATTGGGTCATACAGGATACAAAGTGATTTAGATTGACATGAAGTCAATTCATACATTAAAAAATGATTTATATATTACTTCACTAAAATTTTAATCTATTTAGATCTCACTTACTCAATTTGGGCTATATGACACACATTTTTTTCTAAAATATCACCTTTATATTGAAAACACCCACATGGAGTTGTACCTGATACGTCGTGGATTAGATAGATGTTAGGTAAATTCATAAAAACTAAAAATGAATTGTGGGTCTTTTCATAATGTTTCGAGAAAATAGGAGATAATTTTATCTATTTTATCTATGTGACATGTATTTTTCCCTAAAATTACACTTTTATATTGAAACAATGCACTTAGAGTCAAACCAGACACATCACGTATCAAATTAATGTGTCGTTTTTTCCTACAGGTCTTAAGTGAATTATTGATCATTTTTCTCATGTTTGAAAACAATATGAGGATGTTTTATTAGTTTTGGATATGCTATTCACTTTTTAAACAAAAATGTTACTTATATTGAAAACATGAACATTGAGCCACACTGAACACATCATGGGTTGGATTGATGTTAATTAAATTACTACATGTCTCAAATGGATTATGTATTATTTTCCTAAAATTTGAAAATAATATGCACTCATTTTCCTTTTTTTGACAATGTGACACATATTTTAAACTAAAACGACACTTATATTGAAAACATACACTTTGAGTAATACCGTCCACAACATGTGCTGGATTGCCATGTGATTAAATCCTATATTCTAAAAATGAATTGAAAATATTTTTCCTAATGTTTCAAGAATCTCATATCATTTTTACTCTGTTTGGGATTTGTGGCATGTGTTTTACACTAAACTGGCACTTTTATATTGAAAACACACACTTAGAGTCATACCGACCCAATCATGTGATGAATTTATGTGAGCTCAATTTATAGTGAACTAAAATGAATTATGGATCATTTTATTAAGGACTAAATATAATATAAGATCATTTTATTATTTTTTTCCAAGTGAGGTGAAATTTTAGAAAAAAATCCTCTTTTATATTGAAAACATGCACTTTGAGTCAAACTAGCCACATTATGTGTTTAATTGATGTGTAGTTGATTCATACATGTAAAAACAATTTTGGGCCATTATCATAATGTTTGAAAAAAACTGATATTTCTTTCTCACTTTTCACTTTGTGATGGGTTTTTAAATTAAAAAGAATTTTAAAATTTAAAACACAAATTTTGAGTCATACCGGCCGCATTGTGCATATAATTTTTGTGTTGTCAGTTTATATACAACAAAAATAAATAATATATTATTTTCCAAAAACATTAAAAATCGATCTGAGTTTGGTTTCTTGATTTTCTCTATGTGACACATGCTTTAAACTAAAAATAATCTTTTATATTGAGAAATTCACTTTGATTCAATCCTCCAACATCATGTGCATGATTTGTGTGTGGTTAATTCCTAAAAATCTCAAATGAATTATGCTTCAATTTTTTAATGTTAAAAACTAACAAAGTTTTTTATTAGTTTTATCTATGTAACAAGGGTTTTAAAGTAAAAAAACACTTATATATTGAAAACACAAAATTTGAGTCACATAAACCACATCATCTGTCTGATTGATGGGTGATTAGCTTCTACACATAAAAATGTATTATTTATTTTTTTCATAAATTTTGAAAAAAATCCTTCTTAATTTTATTAGTTTTCAAAATGTGACTCATATTTTAAACTAAAATGACACTTTTATTGTGAAAACACAAAACTTTAGTCATACAACCCACATTGTGAGTAAAATTGATGTGTGGATAATTACATAATACCATAAATTAATTATTTATTGTTTATATAAATTATGATGTTGCTCCAATATCATTTTATCTTTTTTGACAATGTGATATGTGTTTTAAAGTAAAATAACAGTTTTATTTATACTAGCTACATCATCTATGTGATTGATGACTGGTCAATTTTTATATACCTAAAATTAATTATTCATCATTTTAAGTTCTGAAAATAATACAAGAAAATTTTCTCATTTGTAAAAATATAATACATGGTTTAAACTAATTTACTTTGTAGGGATCAACCAATATCTCAACATTTTCAACTCCAAACCCAGGTTTAACTTCCTTCATAGTTAATTTCTCATTTATACATTGATAATTGTATCTAGATATAGGTGAGGTATCTTTATTATTATTTGAAATATCATTAATTTTTAGGTATTTGGTTGAGTCACATGTGAATGTAAAGTAATTTATCGTTCTTCTTCATCAAAGAGGTCGAAGTTATTATAATAGGTCCTATAATATTTTCAAAAAATCATTAGAAAAAATTAAGAAAAAAAAGGAACATGATATGTTAAGAAGAATGGATGTACCTTACCCAAAAATTGGTAATATTTCTTCATATTTATTGGTAGAAATATAATTATCCCATTTCTCTCTCACCGTTATCTTAGAAGCAGCCTTAATGTCAAATTTATCATGATAAAATAATGCTTTAGACATGTTACTAGCTCTTCCTAACTAAGTCGTGCATAAAACATGATGATACCTCTCCTTTAGAAATAACTCAAATATTTCTTGATTTTAATTTCCATCATCGAAGAGTTTTACAATTTATACCAATTCATCTTATTCCCTAAAAGAAATAAATTAGTGAAAAATTTAATTCTATTTTTGGAAAAAATATTCCCTAAATCATTACAATACTAATTATTCGCAACCCAAATAATTCTTTTTTGACATGTAAGATTCAATATCACTTCAAATCAACCCATGATGTGACTGGTATAACTCAAAGTGCGTGTTTCAACTTTATAATGATATATTTGTAAAAAAAACAAGTGGCATACTAAAAAAATCAGAACATTTGGATTATTTTGATTCATTATGACAAGGATCTATATGTCATTTTAGATGTGTAGGAATCAGCTTCCCCTCAATCTGCTAAATTATGTGGCTTGTATGACTCCAAGTGTCTATTATCAGTTTAAAATTGGAATATTAGTTCAAAAATTTCCACTCATGAAAAATAGAGAAAAAACAATCATATTATATTGATAATTTAGAAAAAATATTCATAAGTCATTTATTATGTTTAGGAATCAACCACACCTCAATATGATAAATGATGTTCCCATTTTGACTCAAAGTGTCCGTTATCAATTTAAAATTGACAATTAGTTCGAAAAGTTACACTAAATGAAAACCAATAAAATGAGCTTTCATTATCTAGAAAATTTTTGAAAATTATTCATAATTAATTTTTGATGTGTAGGAATCTGTCTCATATAAAACCAACACACGATGTAGCTAGTATGACTCATAGTGTTTGTTTCTAGTTTAGAATTCCATTTTAGTAAAAAAAACAATGTGGAAAACTCAATACTAAAAAAATTATTATTATTTTTGATAATTTATTAAAATTATCCCAAAATTATTTGGGACATGTAGGAAAATACTTCACCTCAATTCAATGCCTGTTGTGACTAGTATTACTCTAAGTGCATCATTTTATTTAAAATTTACATTAATATTAGTATAATATATAACTCACAAAGTTGAAACCAATAAAATGAATTTATATTGTTTTTATAATTTTGTAAAATGACTAATAAGTCATTTGGGACATGTTGGAATTGACTACACCTCAATCCAATACACGATGATCCCGGTATGACTCAAAGTGCTTATTATCAATTTAAAATTGACATTTTAGTTCAAAATTTGTTACTCACTAAAAACTGCAAAACACACTCAGGTTATCTTGATAATATTGGAAAATTATTTTTATGTAATTTTTGACAAGAAGTAATTAGTCGCACATCAAATCGACCGATGATGTGACTTGTAAGTCTCAAAGTGCATGTTTCAATTTCTAAATGTCATTTTTATAAAAAATAATAATGGAATACTCAAATATAAGAATATAAATTAATATTGTTTTTATAGAGTAAAATGATACATAATCCATTTATTATGTGTAATAATTATATTCACCTCAATCCAACACATGGTTCTATTTGTATGACTTCAAGTTCACCTTTTAAAAAAAATGACAATAATTTTTGTAAAAAATGCAATTGACATACTGAAAACTGAGAAAAGACATTCAAATTGTTTTGATACATTAGAAAAATGATCTATAAGTCATTTGGAATGTGTATTAATCAACCTAACCTCAATATGATACATGATGTTCCCAATATGACTCAAAGTGTCTATTATCTGTTTAAAATAGAAATTTTAGATCAAAAAGTGTCACTTACTAATATTCAATAAAACTAACTCGTATTTTCTTGATAATTTTTTAATACAATTCCTACAACATTTTTGAAATGTAGGAATCAGTCTCACATCAAACTGGCACATGATGTGACTGGTATGACTCAAAGTCTGGGTTTCGAGTTTAAAATGACATTTTTGTAAAAAAATAATGTTAAACTCAAAACCAATAAAATGAATTTGGATTTTTTTTACTTTATATAAATTTACCATATGTAATTTGGGATGTGTAGGAGTCAACCGCTCCTCAATATGATGCACGGTGTGTCTAGTATGACTCTATTTGCATCTTTTTATTTAAATTTTACATTAATTTTAGTAATAAAGAAAATAGAAATACTGAAAACCACGAAAATAGATTAATATTGTTTTGATACTATATGAAAAGGATCCATATGTCATTTAAGACATGTAAGAATTAGACGCACCTCAATCGGATACACAATGTTCTTGGTATGACTCAAAGTGTCAGATATTATTTTAAAATTAACATTTTATTTCAAAAAAGTGAGTCTCATTGAAAACCAAGAAAATGTACTCATATTGTCTTCATAATTTATAAAAATTATTAATAAGTTCATTGTGATGTGTAGAAATCATTATCACATCAAAATGACACACTTTGTGATCGATATGACTCAAAGTGAAAGTTTATAATTTAAAATGACACTAAAGTAAAAAATATATGTTTTGTACTATAAACATAGACAATAGATTCATATTGTTTTTATACATTACGAAAATGATAAATATGTAATTTTGGGTATATAATAATTAGTCGTGCTAAAATACTATTCATGGTGTGACTGGTATGAATCCATGTCCGTCTATTTATTTAAAAGTGAAATTATGTTTTTTGTAAAAAACACAACTGACATACTCAAAACCATGAAAACACATTCATATTGTTTTGGTAAATTAAGAATATGATCCATAAGTCATTTTTGATGTATATAAATCTTCCAAACCTCAATCTGATACATGATGTGCCCAATACGACTCAAAGTGTCCATTATCATTTTAAAATTGACATTTTAGTTTAAAAAGGGGCATTCTTTGAATACCAAGAAAACACACTCTGATTGTCTTGATAATTTTAGATAAAAATTCATAAATAATTTTTTATGTATAGGAATTAATCTCATGTCAAACAGATACATAATGTGACCAGTATGACCCTATGTATGTGTTTCTAGATTAAAATGACATTTTAGTAAAAAAACACAAGTGACATAATAAAAACTATGAAAACACATTGATATTATGTGATATTTTAGGAAAATAATAAATAATTAAGTTTGTATATGTTGTAATCTACTAAACCTCAATAAGATGCACAATACTACCATTATGAATCGAAGTGTGTATTTTAATATAAATGATTCATTTTAGTTTAAAATACTCATCACATTTCCAAAACTGAGAAAATGAGCATAGAATTGTTTTCTCATCATTTTATCTTCTATTAATTAATTAATTTCTATATCAATTTTTTATAATTCTTATTTATTTAATTTTAAAAGAGGCAATTCTTGAAGACGAAAAAAAATTGTGTGATATGTAAGAATCAACCACAACTCAATCTGATACATAGTGTTCCTGGTATGACTCAAAGATTATTTTAAAATTAAAAATTTCAATTTATTTTATTTTTTTATATTATTACTAACATATGAATGGTATTCTTATATAGGTGAATTATTTTTCTCAAGCAGTGGTGGTTTGTTCGGCTATAGAATGAGTTGGGGTCAGGCAAAAAAGATGAAGGAATATTGATGTTTTTGAAAGTATGTTATAATTTGTACTTACTCATGTAATTGTATAAAAAAATGTTTTCAATGTCTCCAATATAGTATTTTTTCTTTCATTTGTGTTGTAAAATTTCTTTCATTTAAATTATGTATTTTTACTAATTTTTATATTCTCATGTATTTTAATGTACTGTTATAGCACATTGTATAATGCTCTGTTTCTATTGACACAGTGTGCTGTTACAACACACGATTTTGTGTCTCTTTATAAGTGATTTTATTTATCCCTAATAAATTAATTCATTATCCGAACTTTTATAAGAAATGATAAAGTTTTCCTTTTTCAGTATATTTAGTAGAGCTGATAAAAGCCTAGTCATTTTAATTGTGATTTGGTAGTCATTTATTTTTACCACTTATAAAGGAAAATTATAACATAGTTAATGGACTTTTCTATTTTAGTGTCTAGTATATTTATAATATGTCCATATGTACTTACCTTGAATCTATTATTATAGTAATTTTAGGTGAGTACACGTGAACCTTGGGTTAGGACTAGTATCCCTATATAGAGACGTAACTGGATTAGAGACATTTTCGATGTCGTTCAAAGCTGGTATTTAATGATAGGTATTACAAATACAAAAATATACATAATGATAAAAAAATTGAGTTATAAGATATCCTTCCCAATTCCCTTTCAGAAGATGTCCAAGCGATTGCGATTACTGACCCAAGGATAAATTACCATTTATTTATCTTATTTTATTCACCATACTCATGTATATTCCTATAATATATGGTAATATGCATATATATCCTTATAAATAAAAATATTCATGATGTATCCTTTCTTTATTGACCGAGGTAATGGCCCTAGTGATCGAATGTGGATTCATGTTATTTGATTTATCTTTTCAGTGGTGTCTTGGGTAGGTTCAACATATTTCTTGAGCATGTACTTGTGGCATCATATTATAGGTTCATCCTTGGGGTGTCCTAGTGAGATTATTTCTCACCCCTATACATGCACCTTATTGTGCGTGAAGAAATTATGTCTATTCTTTTGGTTAAGCACAAATTAATTATGGATAGGGATGAGGCCCATGTTCACATGATCAGTCCATGATTCTCATGAGGATTCCTTTTACCAAGATGAGGCAGATCGATATTGTCTTAGAAAATAAAAATGTCCTTTATCTTGGAATTAGTATTAGAGACAAGTAATTTTATTTTATAATATTATATGTACTCAGTAATGTACTTTCAGAACAGTGGGTGACCAGTGTTTTTTTTATTACATGGTTGTTTAAGATTTTATGGAGTTTCAATTATCATTACATCATGTTCTATTACAGATTATTTATTGATTCTTCATGTTGCTTACTACATGGATGATATCTTGTTATTTATGATATTTTATACATTGATGTGAGTGAATAGTCTCTCTATGGACACACCCTAGGACCTCGCTACTAGTTGTTAGCCTCTGGTATATGGAGAGGCTCACTTGAGGCCTTGTAATGAATTAGATCAGAGCATCGGTTTATTGGAATCTAGGTCAGGATGTTACATAAATTGTTTATAATGAATTTATAAAATACACATTTATTGGAAAAATGTAATCTCTCTCTCTCTCCCTCTCTCACTAATACATGACATAAAACACACTTCAAGGGAAACAATTTCTGAAATATATTGTTTAAATTCAATTGAAACAGGCTAGTTCAAGGGAGACACACTAGTCATTGGCTTCATTGGTTCCCTCCAGATTCAGGCTCGAAACAATATATGGACGGATATTTCCAATCATATAAAACTACTATGGAAATTTCCTATCTCTGCATTAGAAATGTAACTTATCAACCCTTTCTATGTTTTATTTTTCCATTGTTGTGAAGAAGTATATTATGACTGACCTGTAGGGATAGTCTAAAGGAGATGAATGTGTTAAAAGGAGACATAATGTCTTTATTTTTCAATTCATAATGTAGTGTAAAAATTATGTTTGTATCTAGTAATTAAATGGCCACTAAACTGATCGGTCTTTGGGGATTTGATCCCTTGTGATCAAGCCAATGTTGTGCAACAATATACCAACTCTGGGTAAATAGTGGCGGGGTATTACATCTTGGCCCCTCACCTACCCATAATTGATTAAGGTGTCATTTTAAATAACTTTCTACTCATATCATTAATAGGCCCATATATCCATATATCACATATAACAAATAGATTTCATCCAAAACTCATGCTTTGGTCAGTAGATTAAAATGCAACCAAAGAGAGTCTAGGTAGGAAAAAACATGTTAGATACCTTTGTTGACACTTTAGACAACCCAACCCCTCCTAGAGAAATCCAGGTTACCAATTATAATTGGAATCAATTTATTACAGTCATATATATATATATATATATATATATTAATCTTCACATGTACCTATCAAGAATTCATAATAAACCCTCCCATTCCATACCCGACCAAGGGGCCCAAATCCTTTCATTCCATACCGGGCCAAGGGTCAAATATCATAATAGATAATAATAACTTCTAAATGAACCAATCATGGTGGGATTAATATCAACTGTAAAATCACACAATGGATCATCAATTTCCCACCACTAGAAACTTGATCTATCCCCCATGCATGGGGCTTCAAGTAGCCAAGCACGTGCTCTAAACAATGTTCCAACTACATCCTAGTATCTGTTCTTCCATATCTCAAATAGTAAAACCCAAAAGGAGGTAAAAGAAACACCTTTGATACCATTTATATTACATTAACCTGTTTTTCCACCCAAACTATGCTCAGGGATGATTTGCCACTGGGCCTTAGTCAAGTAATTCCATTTACTTATTCACATTGTTATTCTACTAGTAGAATAATTACATGTAATATCAATATCCAATTTCATAATGATGGAATGCATAATGCTAGACATCATAACCACATAGTCAAGGCCTTATGCCAAGAATACAAATATGATTTTTTCACAGCCTTGGGCAATAAACTAGTTTGTCTAATGAGACTTATCGACCCAGCGAGGAGCTATAGCAGGATCCACCCATCACTAAGTCCAATTCATTCCTCATAAGAAAAGGTTGAAACATAACATAAAAAATTTGTATTAAAAAAAGTATATGAAATGTTAATAATTTAACCATAAAACATGAATGGTATAAAAACTACACATCCACAGTCAAGCATATCAAAAAAAATTCAATACAATATGGAATACTTTATCGAAATAAATCAACTTCAAACAAGTGTAAAATCCATCAAAGGATGATGACATAGATAAAATCAGAACTATTTGAGATAAATACCTCTTTCTATTTTAATATAATTTAATAGTCACTTAATTATAAATAAAAAAATTATTTTTAAAATTTTATTATAATATTGTAATGAATGATTCGAAGGTGTTATAACAGCATAAAATAGCTGTGCTCACTGTCTAAGTTAAAGAACATTCATTCTTTAATTTTGTCGAAAATGTCGTAAAATATATTGTCTAGAAAACGACATATATATTCCATTATAAACACTTTATAATAATTCATAAAAGAGTATAAATTAATTTAACCCAATGTCTAGGATATATTAATAATGTATCTAAATAGATTTTTAAGAAACCCAGATGTGGATGATAAATAAGTCTCAGTAGATACTCACGTATAAACATTCTCGGATAATTAAGAGATTGTAGAATTTACCCTTACCTTGTACATTTACTTGATAGAGGGTACATTAACCTACTATATAATGGTTAAATAATTGTTATTAGATTATAAAAGTACCAAATTCATAAATATGATATCATATATGATCTTCTAATATTACATTGTTAATAATATTTTATTAGTATCATTGTTTTGGGTGTTAACTGATTCATTTCCCTTTATATACATGGTTACATAAGCAATTATTTTTATAGATATGATTTATTTGATTCATATACAGAATTATATTATGTTCTTAATAATTTTTTTTAATCATAAATTATAAATTATTCATGAATGGTGATGATGGGGAATGAATTTCATCGCGTTCGTGAAGACGGTAATCCGTACTTATGCACGAGCAAAAATATTATTATATTGATGGTTAAATCATATGTAATTTGATGTTATATCATATATAAAAAATCATGAACATTTTATATTTATTATTTACATCAGTAATAATCATTATTATACCCATCCAAAAAATGAAGTGTTTGAATAACAAACTACACAAGGACGTAGAGACGAAAATCCATACGTATGCATATATGGGGACTTGTAATTCATCGGATGGATAGAATAATGAATATAGATGTAAATTATTTAAAATAACATAACATTATTTATATGTTATTGGAGTTTATTATTTTGGTGTGGAAACAACAAATAAATAGGAAGTGGAAGAAGAAAAGAACATTGAAAGATTTGGGGACATTATTACCTCTTCTTTGGGTGTTTCTTTTTGAGTTGATCATAAGGGATCCATAGGATGGATTTATGACCAAATTAAGTCCTCTAGGTAGAAGTGAGGGTAGTGGGGTGGATATTTGTAGAGTTTTTTCGTGAGACCAATGGATTTGGAGGTGTGATTTTGAGAGAAGGGTAAGAACCCTTTTATAAGAGTTGTTAGGGTCACTTTAGGTAATGCTTGAAATACTATTTTATTATAAAATCCTATTCAGTTTATAGTGGATATAAAATGTTTTATTTATAGTATGAGGTCAGTTTGGGTTGAAAACTTCTCATCCAATAGGTTTTATATCGGTCTAGTTTACCATATTAACCATATATTTTTTATTTGACTCTTAGTTAAATAGTTTAACTTTTTCCATGTATTTTGATATTATTGTAATAAATATTTATTAAACTTATTATTAAAATCCAAGAGAACCCCAAGTGGTTAATTATTGATATATATATCATTATCTATGTCCTTTAGCTGAACCATATATTTTTATGAATATTATATCAATTAATAATATAGTATTTTTTTATAAACTCATTTATGTCAATTTTGACACTATTTGGTATTTTGTTTCTATGGAAGTCATAACAACATTATCACTTAGAAAAAAATTTATTTAACAAACTATAACATGTCATATTAACCTAGAAAATTAGTTTAATTCATCAGAAGTCTAAATTTACATTTATATTAATATTTAAAATATCAATTATTTTATTCTTTCATTAATAAGGTTATTACAACATCATCATTGTGACATAAATAAATTTAATTATTTAATTTATAACAATTAAAAATAAAATAAAATTCAGTAGGAAATATTTTTATATTTTTAATGAATATTTATTGTCGAATTTATGTTATGTATAAACTTGTATTAAAAATGGTTTAGTTATTAAACATTGAATTTAACACTTTTAACTCTTCTTTAAATAAATTAATAATAAATGTCATAATCTTATGCAAGTGGACCAAAAGGATAATACTTTATTCCAAGGGTTGTTTTTGGTCGAAATACGATTATAAAATAGAATTAAGACATTTTTTATGGTAATTATAATATAGTTTTTACCTATAATTACCCTATTTAATTTTAACCATGGTAAATAAAAGTCAAAAGTTACTCTTAACCAAAAATTATTTTCATCTAATTTTACCACATTTTATGTAATTATTTCTACTGTTTCTCTTGTATTTTTGAAATTCAATTCACAGAATCTATACAATTACGTTTTATGAAAATTTGCAAATGCGCCTAAAAGGTCGGTCGAAGACGGTAAAAAGTTAAATAAAATTTTATATATCTAATATTATTATAAAATGACTGCAATGAATTACATTGAACAGATATAAGTATGTTGTATCTATTTAACCTAATATAAATTTAAATAAAATAACTAAATATTTAAATAAAAAAATTTAATCAACAACGCAGCGTTTTTCACTATTCATCAAAATTGAATGTTTTTCAGAAAAAAAACCAAAAATTCTCCCAATGATAATTTTGATATTATGAATCCAAAAATTAAGTCCATTTTGAATAATAAAATTTATAAAATTTCCAAAAGTGGGTATTACTATTCATAATGGCTAGTTTGATTGGTCTTGGTGTGTAAGAACTCAAATTTTCGTACAACGCTAGCTATTGTATTATTCAAAGTGAAGCAAACTGTGGAAGCCTGGGGTGTTACATTCTTCCCTCCTAATAATTTCATCCTCGAAATTTCACAAATGTTAGAGCATAAAAATATTTGGGTGGTTCTTCATCATAAGTTCCTTGGATTCCCATGTTGCATCTTCCATCTTATGGTTTCTCCATAGAACATTTACCAGACGAGTCATCCAGTTTCTCAACACTTGTTCTCTAGTATCAAGAATCTTGAAAAGATATTCACATTATGAAAAATCTGGTTCTAGTTCTATTTCATCATAGGTGAGTACATGCGTTGGGTTTGGCATGTATTTTCATAACATTAATACATGGAACACATCATGAACATTGGAGAGACTTGGTGGAATTGCCAAATGAGAAGATACAACTCCAATTCATTCTAAAATTTCGAAAGGTCTAATGTACCTGGGACATAATTCTACCTTCTTACCAAATCAGATAACACCCTTCCAAATAGATACCTTCAAAAAAACATGATCTCCAAATTGAAATTACAAATCCTTCCTTCAGTTATCGACATAGATCTTTTCCCTAATTTGATATGCATTGATGGGTGTTTGGATAAATTTCACATTTTCCATTGATTCCCCAACAAGTTCTGGTCCTATGAGTTTTCATTCACCGACATCATCCCAACAATTTGGTGTGTGACATCTATTTCCATATAACGCTTCATATGGTGCCATATGAATACTTTAATGGAATATATTGTTAAAGTAAAATTCTACCATAGGTAAATATTGATCCCACATACCTTGAAAGTCAAATCAGTAATATCTGAACTTGTCTTCTAAGGTTTTAATAATCTTTTCTGATTGTCCATCGGTTTGAGGGTGGTAGGAAGTTCTCAAATGAAGTTCAGTATCTAAGGCCTTCTAAAGGCTTTTCTAAAATATTGTAGTAAAATGGGGATCACGATCCGAAACAATCAATACGGGTACTCCATGATGTGTTACAACTTCATTAATATATAGTCTTGCTAAACATTCAAGTGGTAAATCTTCTTTTATAGAATTAAAATTTACTGACAAGGTAAAATGATCAACAATGACCCATATGACATCATTAATTCATGGATTCTTATTTAGCCCCATGAAAAATTCCATCATTATATCATCTCATTTCCACTCAGGTATGGGAAGAGGTTGCATTACTCCTCAAGGATGTTGTCTTCCAGCTTTGACCTTTTGACAAACCATACATCTTGACACATAATCAGCAATCTCCCTCTCCATGTTGTCCCAAAAAGAATGTTCCATCAAATATATATACATCTTAGTGCTACCAGGGAGTATAGAGATATTAGAGCTATGATAATCATCTAACAATTCCCTTTTAAGATCAGCTATATCATGAACACAATGTCTATTCCGAAATATCAAATTTCCAACTTCATATAAAAATTAAATCAATCTCTCATCATTCTTAGCATTAATTTTCTTTTGAAACTCCTCATCATTAGTCTGAGAACATTTTATCCTTTATTGTAAAGTTGGATTGGAAACCATTTGAAAAATTATTGATATTTACCCATCTATTATTGTTCCCATATCCATTTATAGTAGATGCATGAACATGTGATCCCTTTCAACTCTCATCTAGTTCAAAACTCCACGATCCTTTCTACTCCAAGAAATTGCCACTTTATTTTCCTTCATCGGGTGGTAGTGTATAGTGAAATAATAATATTTGAGTAGTTTAAGCCATATTATTTAGGTCATGTTGAGTTCTTTCTTTGAAAAAATATACATAAAACTCTTGTGATTGGAATATATCTCAAAATTTTCACCATAGAGATAGTTTCTCCATATCTACTAAGAAAAGATTACAGCTGGTAACTCAAGATCATGAGTATGATAGTTTTTTTCATGAATTATTAGCAGTAGTGATGCATAAAAAATAACTCTATCATTCTTCATAAGACATAACCAAGTCCTTTGTTTGAAGCATCACTATAAATAACAAGCACATCATTCCCCAATGGAAAAGTAATGATTGGAGCATTTAATAATCTTCTCTTCAGTTCTTCAAATCATTCTTAACACTCTTTTTTTCCAAAAAATTTAACCCCTTTACATCTGATCTTTTTTAATGGTTTTTCGAATCTTGAAAAATTCGGGACAAAATCCCAATAATAACCTACTAAACCAATAAAACTACATACCTCAATTATACTCATTGGTACTGGACATTCTTGTATTTCTCTTTTATTTGAAGGATCAATATATATTCAATCCTTACAGGAAATATCGCTAATAAAAGAAGTTTTTTGAATCCAAAATTCACACATTCTAAACTTACCATATAATTGAATTATTATGAGGGTTTTCCGAATAGTGAGAAAGTGATTTTCATGATCATTATAGATTTTTTAGTATAGGAATATATCATTAATAAATACCAAAAAAGTCATCAATATATTCCTTGAATGCTCTTTTTAATAGATCCATGAAAACAGAGGGTGCATTAGTCAGTACAAAAGACATTATTGTAACCTTGTAATGCCCATACCTTATATGAAATGATGTCTTTAGAATTTCGTCCTTATTCACACAAAATTAATGATATCCAGATCAAATGTCAATCATTGAAAAATATTTAACTCCATGAAGTTAGTTGAATAAATCATCAATTCCTGGAAGGGGACACTAGTTCTTTATTTTTATAGCATTGATCTTCCTATAGTCAATTAACAACCTCCAAGATGGATCAATCTTCTTAAAAAAAGAAAAGGGGATCCCCAGGGAGAAACACCTTGGAGAATAAATCCTTTATTTCCCAATTCCTCTAGTTCTTTATTTTGTTCCACTAATTCCACAGTGTCTATTCTATAAGGGGTCTTCAATATTGGCCTTGAACCAGGAATTAAATGAATGGAAAACTCAATTTCTTATTCTGGAGGATGTATAGGTAAATCCTATGGAATCACATCAACATATTCTTGTACAATAATTGCATTCTCTATTTGAACATTATTTTCCACACCCATAGATATTACATTCCTTTCCCCCATAATAATTTAATTTAGAAGAAAAACTAGGGGGTCTAGATAAGAATCAGGTGGTGAATTTTCTTCTCTAAAGATAAGGAACCCTTCATCATCATCGAAAATTTTAAACTCCTTATTCATACAATAAATTTTCTCATCATGGTCTGAAAGCATATCCATACTAAGGATTATATCAAATTCCATCAAGGTTATGGTGATGATATCAGCAGATAAATAACATTTATATGCCTGAATGGGAACGGATTCACAAAACTTTGTTGCAATGATACTTTTCTAAGATGTTTTGATAAAAAACATCCTTGTTAAATGAAAATTTAAATATCTATTTTTTTTTTGAATATTAGGAAGATATGAAATAATCAAAGGATCTAGAATCCAATAAAGAATTTGATAATATTGAGGAAACCATTAATTTACCCACTACCACGTATTTCAGAGCTTCAACCTGAGCAATAGTGATTACATAATCTTGGCCTTACTCCATTGGCATTTTCTGAGGTATGTGTCATTGGCGCTTAAGATATTTATTTTCATAATTCCCAATTTTTATACAATTGTAGCTTTCAACATTGACTGCCTCTTTCCTTCCCATGAAATCACGAGATCAGTGGCCTTTCTCCCCACACTTATAACAGACTTCCATTCCCTTCATGCATGTACCGGGGTGTTTCTTCCCACATTTACTATAGGATGGAAATTCATCTTTTCCCTTCTTCTGCTTATTTCTAATTTCTAAGTGTTCAGTAGATCTCTCCTTCTATTTCTTTTCTTTAAAGTTATATGACATAGGGAATTAATTTTCTATCTTGATAGCACACGAGAAAAAATTTTCATATAATGAGAAGGATTTTGGGACTAATGCTCGACAAAGAATTTGTTTTAACCCATCAAAGAATAGATCACTCTTACTCCTTGGGTTACGTATAAAATCTGACGCATGGCTCAATAACCATGTATAGATAGCCTCAAACGTTGAGATATTCTAATCCTCCTTTTTCATAAGACTCCAAAATTGTCTTTCTATATCCGCTTGATAGTCAGGAGGAAAGTATTTTTGCAATAAAATCATAATAAACACCCTCCATTCCATATCTGATAGTTCTTCATATTCCTTTTTGTTTTGAAATAATAACCACCATTTGATCTGAATTTCCCATGAGGCGTTAAACTGCAAAGAAAACGTTTTCTATTTTGTGACTCCCAAATCATGAAATATTTTCTCTATGGAACTTATCCATTGATCAGATACAAATGGATTTGTACTCCCATTTAATGATTGTGGTTTTTTCCACATGAAGAGGTCTACAATTGATCCTCCGTGTTGGGGATCGGGGTGATCCATATGACAGAGGTTATTATTCCTAAATAATGTGAGTTCTCCCAACATGGTGATCAGATAATAAACACCAGTTACATCACCAACTCTACTATGTTTTTCATGATTGGGAGGGAAACCATTACATGGATTACGTGTGTTGATACAAGTTTCATTCCTTAAACTAGGTGACATTTCAAAACAATTTCATACACTATCTTTGTTTATGAATCAAAATACATAATTCTAACCATATAAAACACTCAACATAAATTGAAAAGTTTATGGATATAATCTACAATCAGAAAGATTAATTAATTTAGGATGTATATACTCATAAATCCTTTATAATGGTTTCTAATGAAAATGTGAGTTATCCAATGCATATATTCTAGGAGTGTCGTAGCCAAGAGTGTAGCAAGGTCCGTTGGCGTGTACCAGGATACCCCGGGTCAATCCAGAAACTCTTTGTCAGTGTTTTCCCTCCAAGGTATATCTATACCAGAGCTACCTCTACCTGCTCGTATTCAGACACATATGTATTTCTTGTAAAACACAAAAAATCTCTACATTACCAATATTCTATGAAATTATTATATGTTAATACTCAAAGTATATCTTAGGTTAATGTTATCTAATCGGAGTATTTCAATATCTAGTTTCTAAGGTTTTTACTAAAATTCCTATGATACCCACTATAACACCCCGACCCAAGTTATCCAGAGTTTGTGCATTAGTACATAACATTGGCATGATCACGACGGATCAAATCCCGATTGACTGGTTAGTTTAGTAGCATTGGAAGTACTAAATACAAACATAAGTTATAAATTACACTATTAAATGAAAAACAACAACATTGTGTCTCATTTTAACACATTTATCTCCATTAGACCATCCCTACAGGTCAGTCATAATATATTTCTTCATATCATGGGAAAAATAAAACATAGAAAGGGTTGAGCTTATGTGCTCAATAAATATAACAATATAGAGGAAAATTTCATAAATAAACATAAAAATATAATGAAATGTATAAGACTAAAACACAAGACTTTTAAAATTATACTTTTTCATAATATGGAAAAGATAAATCAAATAATTCCATTTACTTATTCACATGGTTATTCTACTAGTCGAATGATCACATGTAATATCAACAGCCAATTTCATAATGATGGAATGCATAATTCCAGACATCATAACCACATATCCAAGGCCTCATGCCAAGACTAAAAATTGAAATTTGTCAAGGAAATGTGAGAAGACACTAGTTTGTCTCATGAGACCTAATGATGCAACATGGAACTATAACAGGCTCCACCCGACACTTAATAAGTCCAATATATTCCTTATATGAAAAGGTTGAAACATGACATAAACATTCATCTTAAAACTAGCATACGGAATGTTAATACTTTAACAATAAACCATGAATGGTATATAAATAACACATCCACATTCAAACATATCACAAAACCTTCATTACAATATGGAAGATTATATCATAACAAATTGACATTAAACAAGTGTAACATCCATCAAAGGATATTGATATAGATAAAATCAAAACTATTTGACAGAAATATCTCTTTGTATTCTGAAATAATTTAAAAGTCCCATCATTATAAAATAAGACATTTATCTTTAAAATATTAATATAATCTTGTATGGTATGCTTCTAAGGTGTTATAATAGTGGTAAATAGATGCACGTGATGTATAAGCTAAAAAAACATTCTAACATTAATTTTTCAAAAAGGTCATAAAGTACCATGTTTGGAAAACGACTAAAATAATCCTTTCAAAACATTTTATAAATTGTTAAAAAAAGGTATAATTGACTATAACCCATAGTATAAGAAATAGTAAAAATGTTTTCAAAATACATTTTAAAGAAAAACAGATGTGGATGATAAAGAGGCCCTAGTAGATACTCATGTATAAACAATCTAAGATAATGAAGAGATTTTAGAAATAACCCTTACCATGTACTTTCAATTGATATAGGGTATTATACCCTTCTGTATAGTAGTTAAAACATTGTTATTAAATTATACAATAACCACATAAAAAAATATTATATCATATATGATCTTTAAATATTTCCTTATTAATATTTCAGTAGTATCATTGTTTAGGGTGTTAATTGATTCGTTTTCCTTTATATTTTTGGTTATGTAAGCCATGTTTGTTATGGATAAGATGTATATGATTCCTATCCATAATTATATTAAGTTCTAAAACATTATTTGTAATCATAAAAGGAAAATTATTCGTAAATGGTTATTATTGAGAATGAATTTCATCGTGTTCATGGAGATGGTAATCCGTACATGCACACAAATGAAAATATCATTATATTGATGGTAAAATAATATGTAATTAGAATTTATATCATATATAAATAATCCTTAATATGTTATATTTGTTATGGAAATCAATTATACACATTATTATACCCATCCAAATAATGAAGTGTTTGAATAACAAACTATACCACGACGTGGAGATGGTAAGTCGTACTTACGCACATATGGTGACTTGTCATTCATAGGATCGATAGAATAATGAATATGGTTGTTACATATTTATAATAACATTAAAGTATGTATATGTTTCTGGAGTTATTATTTTGATATGTAAGCAACAATGAAAGAGGAAGTGTAAGATGAAAATAACATTAAAAGTGGTGGTGAAATTATTACCTCTTCTTTAGGTGTTTCTTTTTGAGTTGATCAAATGGGAAAATTTGGATGGATTTCTGATCAATTTAAGGACTCTAGGTCGAATTGAGGGTAGTTGGGATGATATTTTAGCTGGGTATGGCCTAGTGATATGGCTTTGGAGGTGTGATTTTGAGATATGGGGATGTACCATTTTATAAGAGAGGTGAGGGACACTTTAGGAAAAGCATGAAATATTATTTTATTATAAAATATTATTCATTTAATAATGTATTAAAAATTATTAATTTCAAGTATAAGTTTGGGATGGGTCGGAAAACTCTCAACCAATAGGTTTGAGATAGGTTTATGTCACTATAATAATATTATCTTTTAGATTCATCTCTTAGTTAAATAGATTAACTTTTACCATTTATTCTGGTATTATTATAAGAAATGGTTAACGAACTTAATATAAAACGTCAAGAGAACACCAAGTGATTAATTATTGAAATATATAACCTTAACTAAGTCTTTTTGAAGATCCTTTGATTTTTATGAATATTATATCAATTAATAATATAGTATTTTTTTATAATATAATTTATTTCAATTTTGATACTATTTGGGATTTTTGTGTGTGGAGGTCATAACAACTTTATCACTTCAAAAAAAATTATTTAATAGACCCTAACAGGTCGTATTAACCTATAAAATTGGTTTAATTCATCAAAATTCTCAATTTAAATTTATTTGGATATTTATAGTAACAATTATTTTAATCTATCATTAATAAGTTTATTGATGCATCATCATTGTGTCATAATTAAATTTAATTATTTAATGTCTAAAAACATTAAAAAATACCATTATATAGGAAATAGTTTTATCATTCTAATGAATATTTATAGTAAAATTTAGCTTTTATATAACCCAATATTAAAAATGATTTACTTATTAAACATTGAATTTAACACTTTTTACTCTTCTTTAAATAAAATAATAATAAATGTCCTAATCTAACCCAAGTGTAAAAAAAGAATCATATATTATTCCTAAGGTCGATTTTGGTTGAAATACACTAATCCAATAGAATTAGGACAAGTGTTATGGTAATTATAATATCATTTTAGGCTCTAATCACCCTATTTACTTTTAACCCTGGTAAATAAAAGTCAAAATATACTATTCACCAAAAATTATTTTCATATTATTGAACCAAATTTTACATACTGATGTCAACCATGTCTCTAGGATTTTTTAAATTAAATTCACAGAAGTGGTAAAATTATGTTTCATGCTCATTTGCAAATGCCCCTCGAAGGTGGGTAAAAGACGGTTAAAAGTTCAATTAAATTTTATATATCTAATATTATTATAAAATGACTCCAATAAATTAAATTGAACATATATAGGTATTATTTATATATTTTACCTAATAAATTTGTAGAAAATAACTAATTATTTTAATAAAAATTCTTTTTGAAAGAATAATGTAGTGTTTTTCACTATTCATCAAATAATGAATTTGTTTTTGAAAAAAAACCAAAAAATCACCCTAAGCTAATTCTGATATTATTAATCCAAAAATGAAGTACATTTTGAATAATAAAATTTATAAAATTTCATAAAGTGGGTATTACTATTCATAACGGCTAGTATAATTGATTGTGGTGTGTTAGAACTCGAAGTTGCGTACAACGAAAGATATTGTATTATTTAAAGACAAGTGTACCATGGAAACTTGGGGTGTTACAAGTGAAGACAGATTTATATGTGATACATGGATCTAATATGGGTGGGTAAGGGGCCAAGATGTCAGATATCATGAGACATGGTTGCGATGGGAGTGTGAAAGGGTGGTGATATTAGGTTGGTTGTTACTACTTTCCCTATCTACATTATATATATGTGTTTGTTTGTGTGTTATTATGGCTATATGACAATGTCATTTTTATTCAGTTAGATTCAACCTATAAAGTATCCTTTGGAGTATCGGGATGGCGGTGAGGTGGTGTCATAGTGTGTGCACAGGTTGAGACCCTGGAGGGTCGAGATGAGCCCCCAAAGGGTCAGGAAGATCCTGATCTGTTGGTATAATCTTAGCTATAGATTCATGTATAAGATGGGAAACCACCAAATTTGATAGATTCGGGGTCGTGGATGGATGATCAGCTCAGGGAGAGCCCCATACATGTTTTCAAGGGGATAAACAGTAGATCTCATGGAACATATCCTTCTATGGAATACTTGACTTGAGAGTTCCATTGAATGAAACCACGACTATTCTTGGTTGATGGAGAACCATAAGAGGCTATGAACTAGATAGAGTTAGTTCATATCATATTTGACGAGCTCAAGACACCCCTAGGATGTTGGGTAAAACTTACAGTGCATATGCTTAAATGAATGAATTAGCACTGGTGGAATGTATAGGTATAGGCAGAAAACATTAAGGGACTAGCTGGGAAGGACTTAGAGGCCATGTTATTTGATCACTTCTTCCTAAAAATGTCTATGTAAGAAAGAGGATAGGAGTTCTTGATCCTACCGTAGAGAGACACGTCCTTCAAGAAATTTTCAGCTACTTTTATAAAATTTCCTCATTTCAAAATTGGTATGGTAGGCGATGAAATTATGAGAGTGAGGAGTTTCAAGGATGATTTACAACACACCATTAGGGTGTTGGTAAAAAACTTCATGTTATCCTCATTCTCAGTGGTTGTGAATCATCCACTGATAGCCTAGGAAAATTTCATGTACTGGTTATACTCGAGCCATGTGGCGATATCAGGTGATGTCAGTGGTGATTCATTAGATAGATGTATGTAGGCCCTAGAAGAGTTTCAACGGTGCAGTCATGCTACAGATTTTGGAATACCACTAAGGAGTGGGTCATCAATGGAGTGCTTATTGTTTGGGAATATAGTATCTTTACATACATAATGAAATCAGGAACTGAAGGAGTGTAGAGATTTTGACTAGGTTACTCATCTCAAAAGGTTATTTAATAAGCCTTCTTAGATAAATGGCAACCAGGGACTGGGGAAGACTCAGAGATTTGGAGTAGGAACAAGGGATGAACTAGGAGTTGGAAGCAGACAATCAACATTTGGAAGAGGTAATAGAATAGATATGGGAACCAATAGTGGGTTTAGTGGATGATGTTGGGTTCAACACCATATGCTGGACATGATTTAGGTAGCCAGGCTTTAGGATAGGTGCATTCCATTGATTTTACATTTTTTGAGTAGGATGGTGAGACAACGATGGTTAGAGGTAAGTTGTGGGTGCGACCATGTTTCTTTTTAGTTTTTGGCATAGACCCTTTTTTTAGGTATGTCAGGTTTTGGTACACAAGTTGAATGGGTTGTTTTTTTAATAACCAAATTATGGTTAGTAGGTTGTAATCAACTCGAATGTGTGATGTATATATATTAATATATGAGGTTTGAGGCAGTGAGATTTTTATTGGAATTGATGAATGTGTGTATTATTTGAGGTGTGTTGGAATCTGAGAATCAATGTGATGTGAGTATCATTTGAGGTGTCTAGAATAGGTACATTAGGAATCTGATGATAAACAATAACTTATAGGTTCCACGTACGAGATGGGCACGAGGTGTTAATTTACTAAGTTGCGGTACATGATGGGTGTCTGGTATGACATGTAAAGGATTTGAGAACCTGATGAGGTGCAGGAGTGATGATGCATCATGGGAGGACTTTTCTGTTAAGTGATGGTCAATGGACCATTAAGAATTTTATTTTGGTGTCAGGAAGCGACCGAGGTAGGCAGCTCATAGGGTGGGGAGTGCCTTGAGGTAGTCGACCTATGACATTTTTACCGGTGTGAAATGAGTTGTTATTGATGATATGAGTAGGTTTTATACCATCTACTGGTAATTATTTATATCTTGGGGATGTGCTATTATAATTTTCGGATATTATAACATCCTCTATTTTGGAACAATTTGTTTTCTGGGTAAATTTTAACTTTTGAGTTGGTGGTTTGACCAACCCTTTTCCATGAAAGTTAGAACCAAATTTAGGGATTTTTTAACCTTAGAACTAGTTTCAGGTGAGTTATATATCATTGTGGATTTATTGGGGGGTTCAAGAGAACACCACAAGAAGATTGGATGGCCCAGGTTGATAAATGTTTTTACATGCCAATTACATGACATGTATTTAAATACAAGGTGTGTAAAAAATTTATTTCAAGAAGTTTGGGGAAGACAGTGAAAACCCGGAATATATATGTTGTGTAAATTCTAATGGTTATTTTTTAAAAATATGGGGGTAGGGGGCTTAGCCCCCTTATTTTGATGCACAATTGGGGCACCTGTTCTATAGTGCCTCTTGCTCCCTCACTTAGGGATTTTGATATCTCCTCTGTTCGATCTCCGATATTCTTACTGTCAATCTCCTTAGAAAAAAATTAGTAATGTATTGAGTACTCTATCTTATCTCCTCCTTTCGTATCACAATATAGAGCACTAAATCAGTGTGAGCTGATTGACCCTATATTCTGGGAATTCGTCTAAAACACTGTTTTCTTCAAAATCATCTCAATTTGAGGATAATATTTGATGCGAAATCATCTACCAATATAAGGTAGGTTGTTATTAGATTTTCCTTTGATTGTTATCATGTTTTTAGGGTATGGATTTGAGTATGCTATTGGGTAGTTTGAGCGAGACCCTATAAATTGAATGTTTGGGATTTAATTAATTAATTGAACCCATGAGAAGACTTTGGGAATGCTCATTCAAGACTAAAAACAACATGATCCTAGTGAGAGGCTTCAAACCTTTAGAATATTAGGTTTTGGTGTTTTTTCATTTAATTTGATTTGTTATATTATATTTCATAGTATTTTTATAAGAAAACGTGATGGGATTGGACCAAAGATTGAGTTATTGTTGACCATCTGGATGAGGTGATGTTGGTCATCAGGTAATTGGAATGACCCGAGTGATATGTGGTAGTGTTGACCATCAGATTGGGAGAAATATTCATAGGGTAAAAATGTGTTGGGATGATGTGGATTAGATACTATTTTTTTTGATTTCCTCTCATTTTAATTTAATGATGCATTATTTAGAGTCATGCTCACAATGATAAGATTCATATGATAAGTTGGTGTTGACCACTCATGTGGGTAGTGGACTCTATTAATTTCATATAAAGATGGAGTTAAACATATATGAGGTTAGAGGTGCTTCCTATAGAATACCATATGGATATTAAGGATCCATTAGTTAACATTGTAGAGACCACTGGTTGGGGGATAAGGCTCACCATATATTGAGGCTATTAGGATGAGATTATAAGGGAGGATAAATATTGTTGTTCCTTGGCATGCCGACTAATGAGTTTAAAATATTTATTATTTGATGAATTAACATCGATGTCCCTTGAATGTACAGCTTTGGGCCAACATAGATTATTCTATGTTGAGTTCTGAGTGATCAAGTATTTTTTTTGCATGACTTTTGGAAGTTGGTTATATGAATGATGGCATGAGGTGTCAGGAGATACTTTTGGAGGAGGATCTTAAGTGTTCACCTGGGGATGATTTTTTGATAAAGGATGCCTTGGGCTATATGGTAAGAATTCCCTCAACTAAATTTATACCGGTGTCGGTTGAAATAGTGATCGCTCACTTGTGGATGTTGAGAACAAGGGAAGTGGAAATATATTTATGTTTATGTGAAGTGAATTCTATTTATTTTTGTATACACAACTACTATATCACATATGTATGTTAAGAACAGATTTGTGGTGGCCTGCTAATATTTAATCTAAAAAAATACACAATACCTTTAGGATGCGTGTACAATTTATGTCTTTGAGATCAGGTAAGGGATCGAGCTTAGGAGATTTACATTAGTGATCATATTAGAGCCTTTTTAATGGGATAAATGAAAAGAGACCACGGTATTTCTTGCATTATATTGTGTTTATTTTTGTGTATAATTTTTATATCACATGATTATTATATGTATGCACTGGTTGTCAGTCACATTCGACCCTTTATTATTTCTTTTCATATATGACATTAACTTTATTCATGTTCTATAAATGGTATCATTTGATGTTATATTCGATAATTACAAAATTTGAGAATATTTAGGACTACTGTTGTTATCTAATTGCTCTTCCGCTATGGTGGTTTATGGGTCCTATCATTTAGTGTCCTTTGTTCCATTGATATATTTATATATATACCATTATTATTATCCACACCAGAGGGTATAACCACCCATGTATCACATCTTTGCACCCATACAGCTAATTGAAACCCTTTAGTGCACAGTGAGGTGCGCCTAAGGCATAGTGTCTAATTGTCCTCAAACACTGATCGAGGTAAAAAAATGGGTTGGGGCGCTTTGGGGGGTGGTGTTCCAAGTGTTGTGCGGGGTGGTGTAGCAGAAAAGCATTAACAAATGGATATTTTGAGAAATTATTTGGGGGGACTCTACCAAAACATTATTTTCTTCAAATTTTATTAGTGCTAAAAATTAGCCCTGATAAATATAAAATTTTAATGACACATTGCTTAATAATTTTTTTTAGCACTGAGCAAGAAAATTTCTAGTGATTTTAAAAGAATGAGCTATAGTAGAGAGGATCAAGGGGTTCGTTATCCTAGCATTATTTTATCACTAATAAAGGATGGAGTTGCTGTAAAACATGATTCTTCACAGTAGCTCTTTTAAAAAATAGGATTAAAATGATTTAATCAAATTGAAATGAAAATATTATAAAAAACGAGATTGAAATAAAAATATAACATTGCAATATCATGTCAATTAAAAATTTACCTACAAAATATTAACATTGATTTCATATTTATAATTAATAAAAAATATAACCAATATAAAAAACAATAAATTTTATATCATTATTTCTCAAATGATCATCCTCCACACAAAAGCTTGTCCCTGCTATAAATCTAATGTTTATTTTAATAGTAACACATAAAAAATATAAAATTTGTAATTTTAATATTATATAATCTATTTATTATTAAATAAATTATTAATTACTGAATATATTAATGATATTATTTTTTATACTATTAATTATATAATTAATGATTATATTTATAGAATATTATATATTATTAATTATACTATTATTAATAATTATACTACAAATTATTAATTAAATTTTTATTACTAATAAAAATAAATTTTATTGTATGTAATATATTAAATATATTATCAGTTATTAATTTTCTTAATTACTCAAGTAGTTTCTATTCATTAAAACATTAAATTAAAACGAAATTTTTATATTCAAAACACGTACTTGGAGTCATATCGGCCACATCGCGTGGTTGAATGATGTTCAGTCTACTCTTACATGCCAAAAATGATTTATAGATCATTTTCCAAATGTATCAAGAAAATTCGAGTTTTTTTACTTGGTTATTTCTATGATATGCACGCTTTAAACTAAAATGACTCTTTTATATTGAAAATAGAAACATTGAGTCTTATTGGCCACATCGTGTGTTGGATTGATGTGTGGAAAATTCCTACATGAAAAAATGAAACATGAATCATTATAGTAAAGTTTTAATATAATCAAATAATATTTAGTCTGTTTTGTCTATGTGATGTTTGTTTTACATGAAAATGAATCTTTTATATTGAAAACACACACTTGTAGTCATGCGGGCCACACCGTGTGTTAGATTGATGTATAGTCAATTCGTATATGTCAAAAATGAATTATGGATCATTCTCCTAAGGTATAAAAATAGTTAGATAACATTTTATCAATTTTGGTAACATGAAACATGTTTTACACAAAAATGAGACTTTTATATTGAAAACATGCACTTGGAATCATCTCATTCACATCGTATATTAGATTGATGTGAGGCCAATTACTCTATGTATCAAAATAATTATGGATCATTTTATTAATTTTATAAGTAAATTCAAACTCATTTACTTAGTTTTGACTTTGAGATGCATGTTTTAAACTAAAGTGACACTTATATTGAAAATATTCACTTTGAGACATACTGTACAGATGGTGTGTTGGATTGAAATGCAGTTGATTCCTATACAAAAAAAATGGATTATGGATTATTTTACTAATGTTTCAAAACAATCAGAGATCATTTTATTAGTTTTGGATATGTGGAATATCTTTTAAACTAAAATGAAACTATTATATTGAATACATAAACATCGAGTCATACCGGCCACATCCTTTGTTTGATTGATATTTGGTCAATTCCTATACATTAGGAAGGAATTATAGTTCATCTTCCAAAATTATAAATGCAATCCAATATAATTTAAATTTTTTTGGCTATGTGACACATGTTTTACATTTACATGACACTTTTATAAGGAAAACACTCACTTGGAGTCATACCATACACATTGTGTGTTTGATTACCGTTCGATTGATTCATACACCCCACACATGAATTATGGATCATTTTATTAATTTTTTGAAACAATATGATCTAATATGATCAGTTTTCGATCTATGAAACAAAAATGAAACTTTTATACTGAAAACACGCACTAGGAGTCTTTCGACCATATTGTGTGTCTGATTGATATACGATCAATTCCAACAAGCATCAAATGAATTATAGACCATTTTATTTATGTTTCAAAACAGTTAGAGCTCATTTCTATGATTTTAGATATGTGATGTGCGTTTTAATCTAAAATAATACTCATATTTAAAACACATGATTTGATTCATACCACCCATATCAATGTTGTGATTGATGTGTTGTTGATTCATACATATCAGAAATAGATTATGGACCTTTTCCTAAATTTTCATTAAAATATGAGTCCATTTTTTCAGTTTTGTCCATTTGAAAAAAAATTAAACTAAAATGATGCTTTTATATTTAAAAAAATAACTTTGAGTAAAACCGGAAACATATTGGGTTGTATTGATGTGAAGTCAATTCATATAGGTTGAAAATGAAATATTGTTCTTTTTACTATTTTTTAAGGAAATATGGACACGTTTACTAAGTTTTATATATGTGACATTTTTTTACATTAAAATTATTATTTTTATTGAATGTATTCAATTCAAGTAATAATAGCAATGTAACATATCAGGTTGATGTAAGTTTAGTTCCTATAAATATCAAATTAATTATGGATTATTTTTGTAATGTTTCAAGATAATTCGAGATCATTTGCTCTTTTTTTTCTACGTTACATGACTTTTACACTTAAATAACACTATAATATTGAAAACACACACACGAATTCATACCAACAACATAATGTTTCCTAATAATGTATATTTGATACCTAAAAGTTTCAAATGAATTACAGATCATTTTAAAATATTTTAAAAACAATCTAATCTTGTTTACTCAGTACTGACTATGTGATGTGTGTTTTAATCTAAAATGATACTTATGTTAAAAATACACATTTAGTCACACCAGACTCATTATGTGTTGAATTAATTTGAAGTCAATTCCTTCACATCACAATTGTATTATAGAGAATTGGCTGATGTTTTTAAAAAATGTTTTCTTGGTTTGGAATATGTGAAACATCTTTTGAATCAAAAATAATAATTATATTGAAAACATGAAATTTGAGTCATAAATGCCAAATCATGTTTTGGATTGATGGGTGGTTGATTCCAAAATAAAAAAATGAATTATGGATCATCTTAATAAGTATCATGAAAATTAGATTTTTTTTCTATGTTTTGGCTATGTGACGTGCATTTTAATCTAAAATGACAATTTTATATTTAAAAGAAGCACCTTGCATAATACTAGATAGATTATGTGTTTGATTGATGTCTTGTCAGTTTATATTCAAAAAAATTGTATTTTAGATTATTTTCCTAATGTTTAATTATAGTATGATCTCGTTTACTCAATTTTTCTTATGTTATGCATGTTTTAAACTAAGATAACCTCTTTATACTGATAACATGAACATTGGGTCATACAGGATACAATGTGCTTTAGACTGACATGAAGTAAATTCATACATTAAAAAATGATATATAGATTACTTCACTAAAATTTTAATCTATTTAGATCTCTCTTACTCAATTTGGGATATATGACACACATTTTTTTCTAAAATAGCACCTTTATATTGAAAACACACACATGGAGTTGTACCTGATACGTCATGGATTAGATAGATGTTAGGTAAATTCTTAAAATCCAAAAATGAATTATGGGTCTTTTCATAATGTTTCGAGAAAATGGGAGATCATTTTATCTATTTTATCTATGTGACATGTATTTTTCCCTAAAATTACACTTTTATATTGAACCAATGCACTTGGAGTCAAACCAGACACATCACGTATCAAATTAATGTGTCGTTTATTCCTACAGGTCTTATGTGAATTATTGATCATTTTTCTCATGTTTGAAAACAATATGAGGATTTTTTATTATTTTTGGATATGTTATTCACTTTTTAAACAAAAATGATACTTATATTGAAAACATTAACATTGAGCCACACCAGACACATCATGGGTTGGATTGATGTGAATTAAATTAATACATGTCTCAAATGGATTATGTATTATTTTCCTAAAATTTTAAAATAATTTGCACTCATTTTCCTTTTTTTGACAATGTGACACATATTTTAAACTAAAACGACACTTATATTGAAAACATACACTTTGAGTAATACCATCCACAACATGTGCTAGAATGGCATGTGATTAAATCCTATATTCTAAAAATGAATTGAAAATATTTTTCCTAATGTTTCAAGAATCTCATATCATTTTTAATCTGTTTGGGATTTGTGGCATGTGTTATACACTAAACTGGAACTTTTATATTAAAAACACACACTTAGAGTCATACCGACCCAATCATGTGATGAATTTATGCGAGCTCAATTTGTAGTGAACTAAAATGAATTATGGATCATTTTATTAAGGACTAAATACAATCTAAGATCATTTTATTATTTTTTTTCTAGGTGAGGTGAAATTTTAGAAAAAATGACCCTTTTATATTGAAAGCATGCACTTTGAGTCAAACTAGCCACATTATGTGTTTAATTTATATGTATTTGATTCATACATGTAAAACAAATATTGGGCTATTATCATAATGTTGGAAAAAAACAGATATTTCTTTCTCATTTTTTACTTTGTGATGGGTTTTTAAATTAAAAAGAATTTTAAAATTGAAAAAAAAAATTGAGTCATACCGACCGCATTGTGCATATAATTTTTGTGTTGTTAGTTTGTATACAACAAAAATAAATCATAGATTATTTTCCAAAAACATTAAAAATCGATCTGAGTTTGGTTTCTTGATTTTCTCTATGTGACACATGATTTAAACTAAAATTAATCTTTTATATTGAGAAATTCACTTTGATTCAATCCTCTGACATCATGTGCATGATTTGTGTGTGGTTAATTCCTAAATATCTCAAATAAATTATTGTTTAATTTTTTAATGTTAAAAAC
Organism: Viscum album; assembly: GCA_963277665.1. Classification (NCBI taxonomy): domain Eukaryota; kingdom Viridiplantae; phylum Streptophyta; class Magnoliopsida; order Santalales; family Viscaceae; genus Viscum; species Viscum album. Next base: position 99,102,615 of record OY728122.1, on the reverse strand, counting down.
TACCAAAGTTTTTTATTAGTTTTATCTATGTAACAAGTGTTTTAAAGTAAAAAACACTTATATATTGAAAACACAAAATTAGAGTCACATAAACCACATCATCTCTCTGATTGATATGTGATCATCTCCTGCACATAAAAATGTATTATTTATTTTTTTCATAAATTTTGAAAAAAATCCTTCTTAATTTTATTAGTTTTCAAAATGTGACTCATATTTTAAACTAAAATGACACTTTTATTGTGAAAACACAAAACTTCAGTCATACAACCCACATTGTGAGTCAAATTGATGTGTGGATAATTACATAATACCATAAATTAATTATTGATTGTTTATATAAATTATGATGTTGATCCAATATCATTTTATCTTTTTTGACAATGTGATATGTGTTTTAAAGTAAAATAAAACTTTTATTTATAATAGCTACATCATCTATGTGATTGATGACTAGTCAATTTTTATATACCTAAAATGAATTATTCATCATTTTAAGTTCTGAAAATAATAAAAGAAAATTTTCTCATTTGTGAAAATATAATACATGTTTTAAAGTAATTTACTTTGTAGAGATCAACCAATATCTCAACATTTTCAACTCCAAACCCAGGTTCAACTTCCTTCATAGTTAATTTCTCATTTATACTTTGATAATTGGATCTATATATAGGTGAGGTATCTCTATTATTATTTGAAATATCATTAATTTTTAGGTATTTGGTTGAGTCACATGTGAATGTAAAGTAATTTATCTTTCTTTATCATCAAAGAGGTCGAATTTATTATAATAGGGCCTATAATATTTTCAAAAGATCATCAGAAAAAATTGAGAAAAAAAGAACATGATATGTTAAGAAGAATGGATGTACCTTACCCAAAAATTGGTAATATTTCTTCATATTTATTGGTAGAAATATCATTATCCCATTTCTCTCTCACCGTTATCTTAGAAGAAGCCTTGATGTCAAATTTATCATGATAAAATAATTCTTTAGACATGTTACTAGCTCTTCCTAACTAAGTCATGCATAAAACATGATGATACCTCTCCTTGAGAAATAACTCAAATATTTCTTGATTTTAATTTCCATCATCGAAGAGTTTTACAGTTTATACCAATTCATCTTAATCCCTAAAATAAATAAATTAGTGAAAAAAATTATTTTATTTTTGGAAAAATATTCCCTAAATCATTACAATACTAATTCTTCGCAACCCAAATATGTCTATAATGTTATAGTCTATACAATATCCTATACATAATAGGCATTAACATAAAATTCCAATCAAAATCCATTCTAAAACCATGTACCCTTTCCACTCATCTCTAAAAAAATTTACTTCTTCTTTTGAGTATGAATACAATTGGTGGTCTAGGTTGTAATAAGAAAATAAATAAAAAAAATGATTAAAAAATATTTTAAATGAAATTGTAATTAACTACATAAATTACCTATTTGAGGATACATTATGGGAGATGGAACATAATTTCCATTATAAATTTTCCAACATTATATCCATAATCTTTGTCGTTATTTTCTTGGACACTACATAAAAATTGTCCAAAATGATAAAATATTGTTAAATATTATTATATATACCCCAATCTATTACGATTTTAAGACATACATTGTATTTTTTTTGTTCAATCATTGACCACATACCATGATTTATCCAATATTTATGATATCACCACTATAATAAAATTCATTTTAAAATATGAACTAAAATATATATTTTTATTTTTATCAATAAAATGATTATTATAGTGTATTAAAAATAACAATGGACTCTATTTAATGGAAATACATTTTTTTGATCTGAAAAATAAACATTCAGGGTATCTAAATTGACCAATATTGTCATCCAATGCTTCTTAAAAATAAAAAAAAATAATGAAAAAAATATATATATTTTATATCATTAAATTGTAGAGTTTTACCATGATTATAAGAATCATGATTTGTCTTTCATCCATTATTATGTTTCAAAAATAATTCTTATTTAATCTTTTTTTTCAATTTTTTAAATCCAAAATAATATTTTTCTACATAAATAATAGAGGGATTAATGAATACAAAATATATTTGGTAGATTTTTCCATTTATATAGTATTAATACATATTCCTATATAAAATATAAATAGTTATTAAATGTAATGAACATAGTAGATCATTTTTCAGAAAAACAAATTATGAAAATGCACTGTATGTATATTGGTTCCGAGCATAACAAAAACATATGTTGGTGGATGATATATGAAAATATCTTTCAATTAGTATTTTCTAAAACCATGAGTAAGGATCATCAATGATAAATTTAAAATTTATTTACTTAATATTTGAAAAAATGAATACTTGGGCATATGAAATTTCTTCTTTGATGAATATTGATCACCCAAAAATACCATTTTGGATCACCTTCCTTGCACTGTGAGGATACAAGGATAGAATCCCTCTAGAGGTGATACACACAAGCTCTTATAATCTTTGAGAAATGTCAATCAATCTCCAGGTGTTAGGGCGGTTAATTGAATTTCATGCATTGTTCATTACTTATTTCTAATTCATAGGCCATGAAGAAATATATCTTGTGTCTCTCATTATTGCAAGGAAGAGAGAAGGAGTAGTTCTGAGAGAATTCATTGTGAAAAAAAATCTTAATTTTTATTTCATTGATCGACACTCTACAAAATTGACATCAACGCATATTTAATGAACTTTGAGTTAGGATAAAATAATTATTTAATGCAAGATAGACATTAAATAATATTATAAACTTTAACAAACCCCGTGAAACATAATAAAAAAATATGATTATTATTTTTTAGTGCATTCCAACATATGAAATAACAAGTATTATTTAACCTACTTATTGATTAATATTTGTCACCAGACATGGTCTTCTTCCATTCGAACATCTCTGGCATTTATTGAGTACTATAATAAAATATTTTATTCTCTTAAATAAATATTTTATTCAAAAACTAGTATGTAAATAATTTTTAAAGAATCAATTAAATAAAGAAATATATTTTGGTCAAAATCAGATGAATAAATATTTATATAATCTATAGGATAAAAAACTTGAATAAAATAATTTTGTGGTCCTGAGAATAATATTTATTCCATTAATTAAATTTCGTGTAGAATTTAATAAATTTTTACAGAAAGACAAAGTGCATGACACTCTGGGATTCTATTTCATTAGAGTTAGGTGGGATTGCCTAAAATCCATGATTTCTGTCTAGAAATGGGCCTGGGCACCCAAGAGAAAGAAATTAATTTTGAAAAAATGAAAAACATATAAGAGAGTGCACTTTTTAATATAATCCATTTTTCATAATATCGCATCATGATGTATTCACATCTTTTTCAACTAATTATATGCATGATATATCTTTGTTTTACTATTTTAAATAAACACCTCATTACACCATGGCCATAGATTTTAGGGAGATGGTTCAATTATAATCAGCGGTCCATGATATCATCTTCAATATATATGGAGGGGAAAAATCCTTCCTCCACTTATCCTTTAATGACATGTCAATCGTGATGCACCCAATATAACCTACCCCACCACAAATATATATCATCACATTTTTCTTCAAAAATATGATCATGTGATTAATGACATGGATTAATGATACATTAACCTATATAGACCTTTACCCATCCTCACATATATGAATATATGATGACACCAAACCATGAGGAATTCCAACTAGTGGGTCTGTTCCCATAACCTTCCATCATGGAGATTTCCATGTACGAAGTTCATGAGAAGAAACCCCATTATATTATGAGTACCTTCTCCAGATAGTCTAAATATTATATATCCTATCACTATAGGTTATCCAACCATAGATCAATATAATGAATATTATCAAAGAACTTCATTGTTCTCATAATAATGAGTAACTACTATGAACTTATCAATGATACAAATACTCTATGACATTTTTACATTAAAACCATGAATATAAATAAAAAATATAATAATATGTTTAATTATTATTCAATACAATGTATATTCATGTTATTAAAGTACAAAAAGTTGCTCCTAGGACACGAACTCTAGAAAAATCCTACCTTGACTAGAGAAAATTGCATGTGACTGTTAGTGCACAAAAACTCAAATGACAATCATGATTCTACTGATTCAAGGTTTTGGTCCAGGGGTTCTCCATGTTGTCCTCTATAGAAACACTTATCCCCGCTACCTCACCTCTTCAAGGAAAATATTTACAGTGATGATACATCCAATGTGTGTCCTTTATCTACTGATGGGACCATAGATATTTATCAAGATCCACTGCTATAGTATTTTCATAGTAGAGGGTGATAAGATATTTTCATTAAGGTGTCACTTCAAGATATTATAATAAGTTGTGAATCCATAATAATTCATTATATTTCTCAGAAGTCTCAATATACTTTGACTCAAACTTAGAATCTATGACCAAAACCAATATTGATCTCTTCCAGCTCATAACACATCTATTCAAAGCGATGATGTATCCTGTTTGTGAAATCATGTAATCTTGATCTGTTTGGAAACTAGCATCATCATATCCTTAACTGACTAGTTCCTCATCTCCTCTGTAATCAAGGAACAAATTTTTAGAATGCCTCAGATACTTAAGGATAGTCCTTAAATCCATTCAATGGGGGTCACCTAGATCAACAAGTTATCATCTTACCACACTTAATGCGTAGGACACATCTAGCATATTAAATATCATAACATGAAAATACTGGAGCTTGACGTACATGGATATTATAGTACTTTTCTAGAATAATTAATACATGACTCAAACAGACACCCATATATTTTATTAGATTTGTGCCTTTGGAAACTGGAAAAAAAATCAACTGGTTTATAATACATCTACATTTTTTCCTGTTTTATCTTTCATAACTAGAACCCCATTTTTACAAATCTTACTTAACATCCTTCTTCAAATACTAGTGGAAAATAAACATGAAAATTGGTGATATCAAATGATCATTAAGGGTAAGCGAGGAAAATATATTATCAAACAGTAACATAATAATGTAAAACACATTAACATAACTTAGATAACATACCAAAACGTTGAGTCTTGATATAAATCCTCGTAGTACGTAAGGCATAGAACAAAAAGGAAAATTAACCATGATAAAATAGAATTGAAATAAAATATGTAATTTAGGGAAAAAATCAGCATTTAATATAATTTACATTGTAGCCAAGGAATTGTTTTCAAGACCATCATAGTGTACAATGTCCATTACCGAAACGGGTTTACATATTGTTCCAGCCATGTTTTGCTGAACCAGATATACATGCCATTCCAACACTATATTACTAAACCAAATTTACTTTCTGTTCCATTAATTTCTATACCATGAGATATAAATCTTTTCCCAATTCATTTTATGGAGAAATAGGTCCCACCCATCTCATAATTAAATTATTCTCACTTGTTCCCCAAAAATGTAAATCATCCATCATTGCATATCCCAATAAATAAAATCGGTTTCTTAAACATCATTTAATCATAAGATAATCCGTATAAAATATCATTCCATCATTAAAGATATAAAATCATTGTAATGATAGGTATAGAAACATAACCCTCATTTAGAGTATCATCTTACATAGAAAATAAATTTGACAAAACACATAAACTTAATTCTTGAGAAAAATATCCTTCTTCAAAAACAATTTCATTTCTCAAAATACAATTCAAATTTTAATGAAAATAATTTAATTTAAAATAATCATTAAATAGTTTAGAGTATGATACATGTAAATAGGGCAGCATGAAATCATAAAAAATCCATTCTTGATGTATATGATAAAAAATTTCTCCTCGTAATTTTTTCGAAAAAATCTAAAAGTAAATCGTATAGAAAATAAAATAAATATTCATTCCATACCATGTAGTAAATGTAAAAAATGGGTAAAAATAAATTTAAATATATATAGGATAATATTTAACAATTTATTTTTATTTTTTATAAACCATGGACATGAATGATAAATATATCCCTAGTAAATACATATATATAAACAATCTCACTTAAGAATGAGATTGCAAAATTATCCCTTACCTTAAGTCTGATTTATTTTTTATGTTTCCGAACATCCTGTATAGTGTGTTTAAATATATTATTAACATATAAATGAACCATTATAATATCAATGAAATCATATATGATTCACTTATGACTTTATAATACCTGTTCATTTATTAATTCCATGTTAATGTTACATTTTGGGTAAAAATCGTTTTATTTATCGGGTTTGTTTTGACTTGTTATTCATGATATTATTGATTAGATCATGATTTAATTACTTATATAATGTAAAATATGATTTATATATCATATATATTTAGTATATAAAAATATATCATATATAGATAAATGAAATAGAATACACAGTTCATGTAGATCGTAGGTCGTACGTTCGCATGAATGCTATTTCCATTTCTTTAATGAATTGAATATAAGAAAGTAAATGACATATATATATATATATTTAAAATATAATTATTATTTCATAGTTTTAATTATTATTTATTGTATATACCTTATAATAATTCTTTAGTCGTTGACGTGGAGAATAGATCTCACCGCGTCGTGGAGGCGGTATGCAGTATGAACGCACGAGTGATTATATCATTCCCCTGATGGTTAAATAGTATGGAATTGTATAGTATATGAATTTTACAGAATAATTATTATGTTATATTAATATTTACATCCATTATACCCATTAATATACCCTTCGAAATTGATTATAGTTGAATAACTATTACACCACATTGTGGAGACGGTAAGCAGTACGCACGCACACATGGTGATGATGTTATTCATAGGATGGATAAAAAGAGGTATGAAATTTTACCATATTTATAATAATATCTAATCATGTATATGATAATGTATTTATTACTTTATTATGGAAACAACATAATTAGAGTAGGTAAAAGAAGAAAAAGAATTTTGAAAGAGGTGATAAAACAATTACCTCTTTTTCAAGTATCTCTTTTTTTGAATAAAAGGTCTCACTAAGATGGATTTATAACCAATGTATGGAATCTAAAATGAATTCAGGTATATTTGGAGCTTATTTGAGAATATTTTGGATGAACCAATTGGCTTTAATGGTGTGATTAAGTGGGTAGAGATTGTTGCCTTTAATAAGAGGGTGGAAGGGCACGTAAAGAATGTCTTGAAATATTAATTTATTATAAATTTATTTTCAGTTTATAATGATCCAAAAATCATTTAATTATAGGGTAAGATGATTATGGATAGAAAAAATATCAAGAAATAAAATTTATATATGTTTTTAGTTTATTTTAAACCATATCATTTTGATTTATTCTAATTTAATCTAATTAAATTTATTTGTGGTAAAACAATTCTATATATTTAATGGTTATAAATATTTTATTATGTGTTGTTAATTGTCCATAATTGGATAATTTGTATAATTTTAGACAATGTAATTTTCAATTTGTAATTTTTAAATATTTTTGTTATTTTTAAATAATTTAATCATTTGTTATTATTATAAAATAACAATAGCGTTAATTTTGAAACTATTCTGTTATTTGACTTTAAATAAAATCCACACATAAGATAAATTCAAAAACAAATATTTAATACACTCTAAACATGTCATAATGACCTATAAATGTTGTGTATCACATTAATTAGTTCATATAATATTTATTTAATTATTTTTAAAACCATTTATTTGATATTTCTATAAATAAAATAATTTCTATGTCACTATTGTGTCATCATTAATGGTAATTATTTAATATATAAAAATTATAAATAAATTCAAATGATGTATATAATTTAATTACCTTTCTGAATACTATTTATTTTTTATGATTTATCAATTTTATCAAATCATTAAAATTATTATACATATAAGATATATGATAGTTACATGCTGTCACTTTCTTTTGTTTTAATTATAATTACATCACTTTCATATAAAAACGTAAATTAAATGAATCAATTGAAAAACATTGGAGATATTGGTAGAATTTAATTCATAAAATAGGATATTGTAAGGTTTTTAGATAATTTTAATATCTTTATCATATTTTTTGTCACCTTAATTTTCCCGATTTACATTTAACTATAGTAAATAAGAATTATCATTGTTACTATTCATAATATCAAAAAAAATACAAGAAACCTATTAAAATACTTTTTATCCAATGATTCCTAATATGGAATGAATTTTCCAAAATTCAAAACACATAATTTGAATTAATCAATTTAAAATTAATTCCAGTTGGCAAAACAATAAAGTGGTTTTTTAGGAAGTAAAAAATATGAAAAAGAATAACATGTGTTTATGTGCCATTTAAATGATGAAAAACATCAAATGACCAAATTATATTAAATGATTAAGAAAATAATCCAATTACACTTAAAAACCGATTGAAATATAATCTAACTATATAAATAAATTATAAAAAGGATGCTTGGAATTAAAATGCAGAATTTTTCACCATTCATTATAATATGAATTTAATCATAAAAACACCAAAATTTCAAACGAGGTAAATTTTTGTGTTCTGATTATAAAGAACAATATTATTTAAAATATAACTTATAAAATTATCTGAAACTAGATTTAAAAAGTGTTTGTATTTCATTGAAAATGCATCTTTAATCTGAAAAATTGAATTTGATCCAATATAATTTCTAGAAAATATATAAGATTAATTTTAATGTTATATAATATTCAAAATGAGGTTAATAATTTTAATAATGGATAGTTTTTATCCCAATAAAGAATAAGATTTTATTAATATATCATTATTTATTGAAACATGACATTGTGTACAATGCAAGCTGTCGAGGAAGGTTGCTCTTGCGTGTAACACAAGAAAACTGAGTATTGTGTATAACACAATGTTACTTTTCTGTTATGTATAACATTATCCAAACATAGTTTTTTTTACATTGGAAAAATCTATACTCAGTGATGCGTATATCGTACGCTAACTCTGTATTGTGTGTAACATAAGACACTTCAGTTTAGTGTGAAAAGAATGTTTCACTTAGTGTATTGCAAGATATAAATAAACATTTTAATTTATTCCGAAAAAAAATCTCTATAAAGACTCAGGGTGTTACATAACATACATGACTGACCTAATCAATGATGTGTATGTAATATTTTATAGTCTATTTCATTCGTCATGTGTCTGAGAACACATTTTTTAGGAAAGATAAATGCCATGTGATAGTGGAAAATTCTCCAATTTATTTTTTTTATACTGAATCTCTTCAGTATCATGTCAATGTATATACTCCCACTTAGGCCATGAGAACTATTAGACCTATCTAGAAATATATTGATCCCAAGAATATATGAATTTATTCCCATGTCATTGATGGAGAAGCATTTATTCAACCACACCATATCAAACTGTAAGACTGGTATTTCATTTCTAATGAGTAATATGTCATAAGAATATATTATTAAAAAAACAAACTCCCACTATACCATTTGTAGACTCAAGACTCTCACTTATTCTTTATCAAAACAAATTACATTATGGATTCATTAAAATGAATATTTAATGACTGCGATTCTTTTTTTAATTCATAAATATATTTGGGAAATTTTCATATCTTGTTGGAATACTTTTGAGTCACAAACCCTATGGGTTGTTTCATATTGAAATCTTCCTAAAGGTTCCTATTAAGGAAGAGTATTTCGAAATCAATTTTCCAAATCTCATTATCTTGGTAATTTTCAATGGAAAGTATAATTATGATGGATTTTAGTATTGCAACTAGTTAAAGGGTTTCATCATAGTCAATGCCTTGACACCGTTTTAAACCATTTTGAATCTAGTCGTTCCTTATAAGTAATAAATTTTTCATATATGTATAGTTCCTTCTTTAATACCCATTTAATATCAATAGGATTTACATCCACTAAAGTAACTACCAAAATCTAGGATTTGGTTTTGTACATGTAATACATTTCATAATTCATGGCTTTGTTCCACATGGAAACATATGTTCCACATAATTTCCCCTTATATGTTAGTGGGTCATTATTATGAAATAATAAGGATTAACCTTCATTTTTGAATAGGAACCATAACATTTTGGTTCACTAACCTCTCTTTTAATCTTATTTAGTACTTGTTTCTCTGAAAAAGTTTATTCTTCCATGGGGATATGCATAATTTGTACATGTACCAACTCTTTTTCTCCTTGATCTTCAAATTCATGAATATCTATATCACTCCCACCATCTCTTTTAGAGATGTGGTTCATCTAAAGTAATTTGGAATATATTTCAACTATAACCTTTTTTTGAGGGTCAGTATATCTAATGTCCCCTTATTTCCTTGGGATATCCTATAAAGGTACATTTTTTTCATTTGGGTGAAATATTTTTAACTGAAGAGGCCATAAAAATTCTTCAGAACTCAACACATGTATGTATAACAACATGAGTTTCTTTCAATTCCCTAATTGGTATGGAATATTATCTTCCACTTTAGTTGGCACTTGATTTAGAATTTGGGCTACAATTTGTAATATTTATCCACAAAATCATAATGAAATAATCTCATGAATTATCATTTGTCCAACCATTTCCAACAAGGTGTGGGTCATCCATTTACATAAACCATTATATTGAGTCATATATGTCACGAGTTGAGATTATTTATCCAAATCCCATAATAATCAATGAATTCTTCATTAATAAATTCTCCAACATTGTCTTATTGGAGTTTCTTAATCTTCGTACAAACCTGGTTATCAAATTCATTTTTTAATTCCTTGAATTTGTAAAAATATTCCAAATTAAACCTCATTATGTAGACATTTCCATATCAAATAAAATAATCATTATAAGATATGAATTATGAGTACCCACCCCCTAATTCAATAGTAAACGGTCCACATGCATCAGTATGGACTAATTAAAGAATATATTCATCCCTTTCCCCTTTCCATTTGAATGGGGATTTGGTCATTTTACATTGTAAGCATGCATGAAATAAACCAAATGGTTTTAGTTCAAAATAATCTAAATATAAATCCTGATGTAGTTCAGTCTAGAACTTTTTTTACTTGAACTAGTCAGTGATGGAAAATTTGGATGTTTTATGAGTCAAGTGAGGTTTTTTCATTATTTATTTCCATTAATTGGTTGGTGCAGTCAAATATATAAACACTTTTATTTAATTCTAACTTACCATAATTAATTCTATATTTATAATATAGGCACCATTTATTTCCAAATTTGAGAATAAAACCATTTATATCTATTTTATATATTGATATAATGTTTTTGGTATGTAAAGGAACATAGTAACAACCATTTAAAACCAATGTCATTTTGGTTATCAACGTGAAGTGGTAGTCACTGAAATCTACATCAATAAGTTTTTATATTTTTGTTACTCATAGATGTACCTCCCCTTGGTCAATATTTATGAATCTACTTGGTTCCTATAATTTAATTCATATGTGGGAACCAAAATCTATATCCCTTACCTAAATTTTTGAAATATAAAATTTTCACTTGAAAAAAAAACACATAAATCATCCATTTTTCTTCTTTGGTCGGGTAATGTTCTTCAACCAGTGTCCCTTTTTTCCATATGAAAAATATAAATAACAGTGTTCTCATGATTTTCCCTTGATCTTCTTCTCCTTGGGAGGGTATGAAGAATCTTTGGGCTTAATGATCTTCTCATTCCATTTCTATTTGTTCACTATAAGGATGGAAGGATTTTCACACCTCATATCCTTATCTACATGGTGATGGAGAGTTATATGATCTTGAAGGGGACTCTCAATGTTGTTCATATTAATATTTACAGCAGAGCTAGAGAAATTCCAAGGTAGTGATGCCAGAATGTTATAGGTACCCAGTTATTTCGGGATTTTAAACCAAATAACATATAGGCACTCAATATATCCAATGATATTTACTACGTGAGGCCCATTTAGGGAACCCTCTACCTGACTGATATAAAAGAGTGCCTTGGATATCTCCAACCATTCCAATCCAGCTCCCTCCTAGTAAATACCATGGAGGATCTCAAGCATGCTATACGAAAAACATGTTTTTTTGAGACTTCAAGAGATCACTATAAATAAAAGATATAATATAACCTAGAATGTAGGCCATTTCACTCAAATATTTTTTGTAGAACATGAACACTTCATCACTCACCTCTTTAGAAGGTGGATTAGGCATTGAGTAATTTAGCAGGTATGATGTTTGTTCATGGCGTAGCATATCCCGAAGGTGTCTAAAACACTCATGGAAGTTAATTCTTGTGAGGAGGTTATCTTTCTCCAATGATGATCTTAGAGATTATATGGATGATTACTTTTCCCATTTAGTATATAATTTAAAAGCATATAATATTAGTACTTTTCATGATTCCAAATCATGTAAGAAATAATAAATTAATTTGGTTTTATTAATTTTTATTTAATCTCTGATTATTTTTTCAAGTACCAATGTCCCTCAAGATCGAACTTGGAATGAATATTTGATATGAAATTATAGTATCAATGATCTATATGAATCTCCAAATAACCCCATTGAGGGTGGTTCAAGCAACTTTAAGGTATTTTGGAAGGATCGTCTTTAACAAATATGGGCTTGTAGATGATTGATTTTTTGAGTGGACATCCCGATCCAAAAATCCTGATTTGTATTTTCTCAACACATGTCTCTATGTTACATAGAGTATATAGATCAATATTTATATTTTTTTATGATGGTTAATTCAACCCATAACATTCATAGTAACTCAACATTAAAATTATTTTTCCCAATGGGGGTTGGCCAAACAAAAAGTTTCTAGGATTTCATTCAAAATCATGTAATGTATGGCCACTTCTAAAATAATTTAAATTCATTGATTTTAATTAATCATGCATAAATTTTTATCTTGTTTTATCCTTTACATATCTTCTTAATACTAAGTGGATTTATCTTAATTAATTAACCATGATGTATAAAAAACTTATGCATAATTTAATTATTTAATTTTCATATTTTCACATTAATTCATTTACTTATGTTTTTATAGATTTGAATCAATAAAATAAATAATTTCATAGACTGAAATTAATAAATAATTAAATGACATTTTTATGAGCTTTATCTAATGGTTTATTTAATAAAATAAAATTAAATAAACATTTTACCTAGGGGAAATAACTCCTATTTTTGGTATTGTAATGAGTTAAAACATTCCACCTGTCCACATTTATATCACCTGAGTTGTCACCATAATGGTTTTGTCTTGAATGTCCTCCCAATACATTCACGTTTTCTATTAATAAAATTTATTATTATGGCTAAAAAGCTGGTTAGGGAAACCAAAGGATTGGTTAAAATGGTATTAAATAAAAATCCTTATACATTCATGTCCTGTATAATAATAGAGGTCGAGATGAAACACATTCCATCATATTTTATCTAATAATAAACAATTATAAACCCATTTATAAATAACATTAAAACATCCAAAACATACATAGGTCATGGTCACGATCGTCAATGTTCATACATGAAATTGATATTCGAAAGTAACAGGATGGAATTTGATTTTTCATTCTTTATTATTAGGATGAATGCACTTGAATTAATTAATTATTTCCCTATAATTTTAGTGATCATCCAAACTCTATTGGAGATACCCATAAAATATGGCATTCATAGAAAATTAATAATAGAACCAATAATGACATATTTGTTACAATAATTTAATTTATTATTTAATATTCTTTAAAACCATTATTAAATTTTCAAACATATATTAGTGTTCAAATTAAATAAATAAGTATTTAATGCTGAAATTTATATTTTAATGTATTTTTTTACTCTTTCCTTTAATGGGGGACTACAAAGAGTGTAAAGACAACCTACATGTTTTGTATCTTGGTTTTCAGGTTTACAGGATACACATCTGGGTTTGTGATGTGTACCTTAGCTAGACTACATGGTGTGTACATACTAGAAAACTACGGTGTGTTCTATTTCTGTGTGTTTGGGATGCACACCTGTGAATTTTTCATATGATTCAGATAAAAGAATTGATAATATAAACACCCTATATAATGAGTACACACCATTTATATAATAAATTCTCAAGGTTGTTAGTATCATGATGTTTTACAATGTATAATGACCTCATGGATTGTATGATTTATGCTTCTAACCTATGTAGACTACTGAACATGTAAAATGATACACAATATGTAATCATACAATCGTGTGTTGGTTTTACCAGTAAAAATACAGAATCCACCACATTTAATTAATCTATGGCACACTAATTGTCCATCATTACATCTTGATATAATACACTTGGGTACACGTTGTGTACTTCAGAATACATGTCGTGTAACCCTATCATATCGTCCAAAAATTGGTAGTTTACAGAGGACATATCTATTTGTTCTTTATCTATTCTTAAAACATTAATAAAATTAGACAATAAATAAATGATGATTAATATTTCAAATCATATTAATTTAAATAAAATTAAATAATTAATAGCATCAAATGAAATCTAACCATAATTTTACATAGATTAAAAATAAAATAATAAATAATAAATTAAAGCAAGACTGATCTAATACCACTTATTGGTTCCAAGCATAGAGGAAGAGAGTATTGGTGGGAGATATATAAAAAGTTATTTTAATTATAGTTTCTCAAAATAATGATCGTGGATCATACACATAAAATTAATTATTTATTTAATAACATCTGAAGAAATGAATACTTAGGATTAGGATCATTCTTCTATGATGAATTTTGATCATCTAAAAATACACTATTAGATTACCATCATTATGTCGCTATGATACAAGGATAGAATCCCACTCTTAGTGATCCACATATGCTCCTCTGATCTCTGAGCAAGAACACTCAATATATGGGTGCTAGCGTGGAGAATCAAGTGTCTTACATTTTTCGTTCTGGATCGATTGTTCTTTGGTCTTGAAGAAATCACTCTTGCATTTCTCTTTCTTGATAGGGTGAGAGAATATGGAGTCCATATATTATTCATTGAGCGTATTAGTTTCTTATTTCGATTACACCAATTAATACTCTACACAATAGACATAATTTTATATATATATATATATATAGCTAGTGTTCATGTTAAAATTATTATTTAATGTATATAGGCCATTAAAAAATATAATAACCACTAATAAAACCCATTTCAGATAATAAAATAATATTATTATTATTTTTTGGTCATTACAACTTGGGTAATAGAATGAATTATTTAACCAAATTGTTAATAAATATTTCTCAATAAACTTAGTCTTGTTTTGTTCAAACTCCTCTAGAAATTATTTAATACCTAAATAAAATACTTTATTCTCTTAAATTAATATTGTATTCACAAACCAGTAAATAAATAAATGTTTAATATTCAATATAATAAATAAATATATTTTATTCATAACCTAGTGAATAAATAATTATTTAATTTATGCAACCAATAAAACATGAATAAAATTATTTCTCAGAAATGAGAATAATATTTGTTCCGTTAATTGAATTCAATTAGATTTTAATCGAGATAAAAATAACCACTTAGTGCGTGACATTGTATGATTTTTCTCATTTTCATTAGGCGGGTGTACATAAAGTCTAATATTACAATCTAAAAATAGGTCATGAAATCTAAGATAAATAACTTTATTTCATAATGGAAGTAACTAAATATGAACACTCACTATGTTACATAATCCTTTTGACATAATATCTCATCAAGTAGGCTACGCATATATTTGACCGACCTATATTCTTGATACATCATTATTTGACTATCTAGAATAAACACATCATTCCACCATCCCATGGAATTTATGGTGATGGTTCTATTCTAATTATATGCCTTATATATTAGCTTCCATAAATATGGAGATGAAATTCATTCCTCAACATATCCATTAATGACATGTACATTGTGATGCACTCAATGCACCATACCTATCCATGAACATATTTCATCATGGATTTCATTAGAAAATCTAAGTTCATTAGTAATGACATGAATTAATGATAAAATTAATGACTAAGGACCACTACACATGCTCTTGGAATAGAATATCTAATGAAACCAAATCAGAAGGAATTTTTAATGGAAAGTTTGTTCTCTTAATCTCTTGTCTTTGAGATTACCAAGTGTGAACTTAATGAGAAGAAGACTCAAACATTTATGATTACACATGTCTGACATTGAAAATACTATGTGTCCCATCATAGTGTGTTATCCTATTGAAAAACAATGCTGATAATTTTTTCATTGAACTTGAAGGTTCTCATAATAGCAAGGAAATTATAGGACCTTATCAATGATACAAATACTATAGGAAGTTATTACATTAAATCCATGTATAACAATGAAAAATCAGTAAAAATATATTTTACTTATATTATATATATCAAATATATATGTAATCAAAGTAAAAACATAGTCTTAGGAAACCAAACCTAATAAGTTATGAATTCAAAAATCAAAATCCCAACCATTAAAACTTTATAATTTCATTTATACTCTCAAGACCAATCAAGTCTGTAATGTTCGCTCAAAATATTTCATATTCATAAAAAAATATAGGACACATTTTCAACATTTAATGTTGTATCAACATGAACTATTAATGTTAATATATATGGTAGTGGAACTGGTGGGGTGAAGGTACTCTATGAAGGTCCATTTTATTTCTTTGTTGATCCACTAGATTATGATGAATCATCCTCCAATCATTATTAACCATGGTAATATACAGATCATGAAGTTGAACATAAAACACGGTACTATGATTGAGAGATACATCAATCACCACTTTGAAATGATCTTTTGGGAGTTGTTTATTGTGTATCATGTATACACGGATGTTAAACACTATAACCCTTTCAATAAGGTGATGCATGGGCACCGATAGATATAAATAAGATATAATTTCAAACATCGGAATTTTAGTAATATAAATTTATCAAAAGTTTTTGTATTCACATTTTTGGATAAATTATTATGAAAAAATCTATTACCTCGGGTAAAGAATGTAGTTGAGGGGAATTTATAGTCTCAAAGATAGTGAAGCTATGTTTTTCGTCATGTACTTATCATTATTCCAATATTAGTTCTCTTTTAACCATTTACCTATAGTGGTCTCCCAGAATAGACCATGTAATAATATCTTTTAAAGGACTTATCTATGCCAGCATACATTCCATTATATCATAAGTGTATCCTTGTGGCTTTTTCTTCTCAAAATATTTTTTCGGTGACACTCTAAAACCCACACCTCAAATGAAGACACACCGTTCTTACTACTTCAAATCTATTGAATGAAATTGTTCTTTCGATATAGTGGATGCCTATTATTGTGTCTAAACCATAAAAAATTGTGAATATGAATAAATATTTTTATATAATACTATTATAATCCATAAATAAATTAAAATTATATCATACATAATAAAATATTCCCGTATTTCTTGTGAGTTTTAATTAACCAGTTTTCCCTCGTTATTTATACTGGCTTACTTCTATAGAACATGATGTTAGATGGAAGTGGATTTGGACTTTTATTAATCAATATGTATAAAAAAGGATAATATGTCATTTCATATCACGTAATACTTTTTATATCTATTTAAAATACATACCAATTTCTATTCATTTGAATTGTACCCTATCATTGCTTTGTCGTAGTGGTATATTTGATTTTCTTCACATTTCTAATTTTCATCACTCCATTTATTTTTCATAAATTAACAATTTTGAATCAAGGTGGTTAAAATTAACTATTTTAAATAAAATATTATATTCTATAATTCACCTGAAAAGATTATTATTCATGTATATTAATGAAACTTTCCACATTTCATAGTCAATAATGTGTGAATACATAACAACTATGTTGGGTTTTAATTTCTTGTTTGAATCCATTAGATGAATCTTTGTAATAAGTGTTTGGAAGCCTCTATGTTTTTTTCAAGCATCCATTAAACAAATTTATTATGAAAATAATCTAAAATAAATGAACCCCTCTAGGGATAATGAAAAGTAAATCAATGTATAATAATATATATTTTTGGTAAAATAGAGAAACTATATCATAAAATTACCTTAATTTATTCCCACATGGTTGACTTCAATATTAGCACAACATTATGCCATATATTATATCAATTGGAACATGCATTCTAATTGTGAAGACAATGTAACTAAAGAATATTTAATATTTCGGGTCAAAATCATGTCCATGATGATTACATACAACCTCAAATTTTATACATTTTCTTCTTTCCATGATAATTTTAGTTAATATGGCGATGTTAAATTATTCTTGTTTTTTCATAAAAATTTGTTGATTCGATAATAATTCTATAGTTTCAGTGTCAATCTTATTTTATTAATCCTTATCGGTAACATTATCACATGGATATGGAATTACCTACATGAATTGTTAAAAATTAAATTTATATTATGAAAATAGAGTAGGTAAAACATAATATTAGGTTGAAAAGTATAGTATATGGATTTTTCAACCTTATCATTGAGCTATTTTTTATATTTAAACATTGAAGAGATTTGGACCCTCTATTTTTTTATCCAAATCCCATACCCATGGTCCCATATAATTTATAAGACAATTTCTATATTTGGACCACCATGAAATGATTTTGATCTCCTAATAAAAGGTTCACCCTCAAATGAATTTTTATCTGACTGTATAGTAGTTTTGGTCTCCAATAGAAACACAAAAAAAATCTTTTTACTATATATGGGATGAAGAATAATTACAATGATTGTGATTATATTATAAATGATTTATCTTTATACCATTAAATAAAAAAAATTCACCCTTAGAAAGGCCAATTCATCAAATTTCAATGCACTCCATTTTTTAATCCTTTTTCATCGAAAAAGTATCACATGAAATATTGTGTAATCCAACTTGTATATCAGTTCGATGATGTTGAAATATGAAATATATTAAGGAATTTGATTTTTATACATGTATATAGATATGTTCATAAATTCCTCTAAAGTCATAACTCCACTATTCTTCATCGTACAACATTTATCTTTTTCATTTATATACTATGTACAACTAATAATTTCAAAACTAGTATAAGATAAAACATTTAAAATTGGTCCAAAATTTAGCCATAAGTGTTTTTCAATAATTAAATTCATATTTCTAGATAGGTATTTATTTATATTATCCTATAACCATCCAATAAACTGTTTATTATGGGTATTTGATATCAATCCTTCAGTCTTTAATGGATTAAAATGTTTAAGATGTATTGTGTGGGATTCATCTTATAGAAAAACCTATACACTATTATCTAAAATGTAAAGGCGAGATATATCACACAATATTATGGTAATATTAATAATATCTCTTCAAAATAATTCCATCACATAGAAGGTATCAAGTGTGATGATATTTTAGGAGACCAATGCTATCATGATCTGATAGGCAATTCGTATAAAATTCAATATATTCTCTACAAATACATGACCCTTCAATTCAACTGATGTTGTAAATTTATTCATAACTTTTTTCTACTCTCTTCAGTAATTTTCAAGTAAATCTGCATAATTGGTGTGAAAACCCCATGTTTTAATACTAAATATAATTTTTGAGTATTATTTTTATTATTCTAGATTAAATTTAGTTTTCAATTTTAATTAGAAATATCAACCTACATATCCACATTATGTAATTATTTTTTAGGGTTCCTAATTCAATTTCCTATAAATAATTTTACTGGATTTGGGGTTAATTTGGCCATTTGAAGGGTCATATGTTCCAAACAATAAGGCCCAAAGAATTGTTCAATGAAACTGGACCAAACATGATGATTGAATTTATGGTATCAATCCATAATCCCAAATGTTATGAAACTCCATTATATGTTAATTAATATACATATTAATCATGTATAAAAATTATATGGCCCAAATAAACCAATAGTGGGCCCCATTGATCCCAAGAATTTTATCTCACCATTTTTTTTGAGATTTAAAACCATCACATTGTCCTTGTCTTTTCTCCTGATATAATTATCGAATTTCTATTATATTTTTTTATGTGAAATAAAGGATATAGTTGGCCATATTTCTATAATAAATGGTTTTGATTTGTTGGTATCTTCAAAGACATAAATGAATTCACATATATACCAGGAAACAATTTGACACAAAAGTGGATAATTTAAAATTATTTAGTAAACTAAAAATAACAATGGATAAAAAATTCCAATGAATGATCAAATTTTATGGTTTACTGTAACCATCCATATCTAAAAAATTGAATAAGAATATATATATCGATATTCATCTTTCTAGATGGCCAAATTGGTAATCCAATTGAATGAGATGTTTTGGATTTCAAACAGTACACCACCTTGGGCTATAAATGCACCACTCTTCTATTTAGTAGGGGTTGGAATTTCGTAATAGAGGAGTATGCATTGGAATGACCATGGAATTTCAAAACGCCTATAAGGACCTTCAAAACTCATGTTTTCACTTGAGATACCATTCATCCTATATTTTTTTTCATGTTCTTTTTCTATTTTCATCATTTGTAATCATATAAGTTTGTTTTCATGTAAATTTAATTTTAATACATGTTTCATATTAATCATCAATTTTTTCATAAAAATTCTGTTAAAAAATATTTTTGGTATTAAGATAGTTTAAATTAATCAAAATAAACCCTTTGATCGTTTTATTCTCATTCAATACAAATTCTATTTTTAATTTTTTTCACCGCTCGTGTGTGTGTTCAGTGCGCAACTCTTGTCAACCTTGTTCATTTTATTCTTCATTTAAATAATCACTGTAATAAAATTAAACTAGATTAATAAAATTTTCAATTTATGAGTAAATCATCCATTGGTTTGAGTCTTAATTTGGGGATATTATGTGATTGAGGTATTCTTCTATTTGAATATTCATTAGGTTATCATTGTGTATATTGAACTAAACACATCATGGAATAATGACATATAAACTCCAAAATTATAAAGAATCATGAATCCTCTTTAGAATACCATCTCACCTATGTCCTTAAATGCTCCAACTTGGATGGTAAAGAGGAAAATGAACTAACAATCTCATTTGTGGAATCAAATCAAATTATCCAAAATTCATCATTTCCAATCCATGATTCTAAAAATTATGATATATATGAGGTGAACCTAATACAATTTGTTTATATTGTTCTTATGGAAAATATGTTTGTGATATTTATTCTATAAATAATAAAGCAATCATTGGTGAGGTTTAATTGACAATTATTTAAAAAAAACTTCGATAATAATGAAACCAAAAATTCTATTCAATATATTTTAAAAAAGGCGGTGTCTCAGTCATGGACCAGGACACAAATTATTATTAAAGAAATAAGGTGTGGGTTACATGATTCTGAAGTAACGGATTTTTTTAGAATCACTTTCATAAAGAGTTTGGAGCTCAACCGGTAGATCCTCATTCCAAGTAATATCCTAACTGATACCCATGTTTGCAAGACTGTCAGCAACCCTGTTCGCTTCACGAAAGGTGTGTGTGGCGATGTAGTTGATCTCCAGGAGCGAAGCCAAGCATCTCATCCAAAGTATTGATAGGCCAGGCTAGATGTAATTCTCCATTCCAAATATCTTGAACAATAGTGGATGAGTCACTCTCAATCCAGATGTTGTTCTAGCCCTTTTCCTTGATGAAATACACAATTTGGATCACACCCATCATTTCTGCCTACAAGGACGAGGTAGTACCAGACCTGCCAAAAAAGAATTCATGGCATCGCCCATTAGAATATCTGAAAATAAAACCATAACCAGCAGGTCCTAGATTTCCTTTGGCAGCTCCATCAACATTCACTTTAATCCATCATGGAAGTGGGTTTTGCCAGAAAATTTCAACGGAGCGCTTCGGTTGCCTGTAGATACCATCAACTCTGAGGCGACGAAGGATCTCGAAATCACCAATGGAGTTGTCACAATATGATTTTTTTATTGAAGTGGCATCCTTGATGGCCATTTGAATTCACGTATGACCTGTATTAAGATTGAATGAGTAATTATTGTGAATAATGGAATTTTTATCATACCAGATCACATATAGAACCTCCGCCACCGCTTCTAAGAAGAGATTTTTTATTTTAGGTGAATATTTTAGCTCCATACAATATTTTATTTGATCACTAATAGAGTTCAAGTGTAGCCATATACAGCCAAATAAGTTAGTAATATAATTCCAAAGTGCTGAAGTTGTAGCAAAAGACAAAAATAGATGGTTAGCATCTTCCCTATACTGGTGGAAAAAATGGAACTTAGAACAAATTTGTATACCGAATGATTGAAGACAAACCTCAGTGGTAACAGGATTGTGGGAAATAGGCAAGACAAGATTAAGTCTTGAAGGCTTAATTAAACTCTTATTAAAGTATTTTAACCATGAAAAACTGAGATCCAGTGTAGTAATGTTATTTTTGTAAAGAAAATTGATTCAAGGATCGCATTGTGAGCAGTCTCCCATATAAGAAAATCATCATTTGCATAGGAGTAATTGTCGATAATATGCATGATGTTATTTGGAAGGTCGGATCTACCGGAATGCATGATATCATTTATTGTCCAATAATTGTTCACCAGGATGGAGTTAGAGGGAAATATTGATATTAGAGGGACAACAGTCTAGATATCCAACCAAAATTTTATTAAAGAATCAACACTAACCATCTATCTGGAGTTGTACATAATGTGTGCAAATTATTGTCTAATGGAAGGAAATATGGACGATTGGATATAGTTCAAATTTCCTTCCCTAAGGTTTTTGGTGAGTCTATCTCTAATAAAATCAATGTATTTAGAGTTATCATTAAATAATCTCCAAGTGAGTCTAGTTTTAAGAGAAATTTCAAAGAGATGAAGGTTTTTAATACCTATACCACCTTTATCCAACAGTTTGCAACATGTAGCCCATGAGATGGTCACAAGTTTTCTTTCAAGAATGCTTCCAATCCAAATAAAATTCTGGATGTTAACGTTAATTTTTTTAATAAGACCAATGGGCCATTTAGAAATCATCAGTGAGTAGATAGTCTTTGACACAACAGTATATTTCAGTAAACAGATCTTTTCCGCCATGGAGAGGGATTTTTGCTTCTAGGAGGAGAGCTTGTTAACCGCTTGGTCAATAATGGTAGAAAATAAAATGGATTTAGGTATTCCCTAAAATATAAGAACACCAAGGTAATTTAAGGGGAAGTATCCTTCCTTTATTATTGAGACAATTGATGATTTCATATTTTATATTATGAGAAAAAAAATTCAAAAGAAGAGTAAATATTTTCACCATCATATAGATTCACCAGAGTGCTCTTCATAATAAATCAAGGAATTTATAAGATTTCGAATTTTTTATCACCTTGTAAGAAAATAATGATTTCATCGGCATAAAATAGATGCATAGGCACACTTATGTTTCTAGCTTCCTGAATGGGATTATGTATGTTTCGAGTAACCAAGTTGGTGAGAAGCCTGCTAAAGTAATCTTCAGCTATGGAAAATAGGATTGTAGATAAAGAATCATATTTCCTGACACGCTTGGTACATTTAAAATATCCCTTTGGAGTTCCATTTACAAGAATATAAATTGAGGCCGAATTGAACAAGGAATTGATTCTGCAAATGAAAGTATTGCTGAAACCAAAGGCATGTGAAGAAATTATCATTACTCCATATTAGAAAGTGATGAAATAAATGATTTAAAAACAACTGGGATAACATAATATAATTTCATATTGTATGAACCACACATAAAATCATTATCAGAGTTGAATCATATTCAAAATTTTCCAAGCATTGAAAACCAACACCTTTGGATATCATCATTCCTCAAGTTGAAAACCAAATATAGGATCCCTACGTTCCCTTTCCACCACCACTGAATTACAAGCACATCAAAAAGTATGTGAATAAATTATCATATGAACAATAGATCCTCCCAAAAGAGATGTTTTTCTATAATCACACTAGAGTTGAGAAAATACAGTGGCCACCATCGGACTATGGGTAGTCCACTACCACTTTCCAACTATATTCTTGGTAAAAAACCAAAGTTATCTTTTATATTTATTTAATTTTCATTTTTTTTCTTTAAATAAATAATGAATTTGGTTTTTTACTCTCTTTTAGGTAATGTAAATTTTCTAAAGCATCACCAAATAGGAAACATGCCAAAGGAACTACATCTAATTCCACTAACCGACCACTGGATGGAGATGGAGACCCACCAATTCTAAGGGAACCTATTTCCCTTTAAATCATTCTTTCTATATATCTCTCTATTTTTTATTCATCCTCTCAAATTTATTTTTACCAATTTCTTCATCGAACTCTTTTTTTTCATTCTCTTTTGTGTGGGTGTATATTTTAAAAAAACAAAAAATTTAAAAAAACCTAAAAAATATAAACAAATGTGATAATTAATCACTGTATACTTTTGAAATTTTTTCCAACCACATTGGTGACTCAAAATACTTTATTTCTTCTCAAATGTTCTATATTTTATTCATAAATTTTGATAAATAATCTTGTGTAAAAACAAAAAAAAATTGAATTCTAAATTTCTGATTTGGAAAATGATTCTTCTCCAATTGTGAGGAACAAGATTAAATTTCTTGCCAAGGTCACCTATGCTCTTATTTTCATATTGTGTGTTTTTCACCATATATTTTGAGTCTTGAGTTTGTGGTCCATTGAGATAAATTTCCTACTTTGATTTTCATTAATACGAAAGAGGTATTTTGTTAACCACATGAGAATTATAATATCCTAATATTCATCAATTTACAATACATTGATCCTCCTTTTTAAATCTTCTTCATGCCTAAGAAGACTGTTTTTTAATAGCCATATTTTGATCCCAATACCTTGTCCCACATAAAAGATATATGATTTTACATTTCATATTTTTTTAAGTTTAATTATGGAGGGAATGGATTTCATTTTTCATATCCTTTTCTTTATTTTAGTATGTTTTCATATGCTTAAGGTAAATCATCCATTTAATTATGGATTAGAGGTTTTAATTCAGTGTGTTTTGGGAATGTATATAAGTTTATTACATATTTTTCAACTTTTACTGAAATGTGTTCCAAAAAATTATATGGGAAAAATAAAAAAAATATTCTATTGTGTCTTGTGTATGTAAAAAATCACACTTCTTAAACTGTTGATCTTTTTATAACAATTACAATTAGTGTTGTGAGGAGATCAATCATAGGTTGTGAGATGAGTGTGATATCTTTTTCAAGTTCAAATTTTGATGAAAAATAAAAAATAAAAACCCACCTTCCTCATCCTTTCAAAATTTATATGATTGCCCCGTAGACTCTAAAACATTCCATTGGATTTGATTCACCCAAAAATTGAGAGAACACTTCACCCACACAAGATAAATATAATGGATAATAAAATCAATCAATACCCATTAATTTCCAATCCAATTTTTCTATATATGGATAATCTTACAGAGAAAACCTTAAAATAATTTTCTACCCCTGATATGTATTACCAAACCCTTGGTATTAAATATCCAAATATTGTGGCTAGTGTTGAACTCAAATAGGGTTTGAATCATAATATACCATATTTCTATTGGCAAGCTGATGAGGATCATCATATTCACCTAAAATAGTTCAAAGTTGTGTGCTCTACCATGAAGGCTCAATGGGTTTCTGAAGAACAATCCAAACATTGAGAATTCCCTTCCCCCTAGTTGACAGCCTCTCAGAAAAGGATGGAGTCATCCATATTCCTTTAATATCTCTTTCATCACTTCTTCTATCACTATCACTCATTATTTACACACTTTTCTCTCTCCATCTCTCCGAATTCACTCCTCTATCTCATATTCTTATCCATCTCCATCCACTCATCACTACACCACTCTACTCCATTCCCCTCCACTTCTATACCTTCCTCTTAATTTTCCGTATCTTATATTATTTTTCATTTTCCTTCATTCTCACTTTACACCAATTTTTTATTTCTCCCTATACAATTATTGTTATGAGGAGGTAAACCATGGGTTGTGGGATGAGTGTGAGATATATTTAAGTTTCCACTTTTTTTAAAAAAAAAGAATACTTGTGTCATCTTATCATGTGTCATTAGGAAAAGTTTTATGGTTTCTACAAATTTAATATTTTTCTTTCTCTCAATTGAGTTTATTTAAACATAATATCCTTGTAAATATGTGTTTCCATAACATTCCTTGTATTATTAAAAAAATACATTTATTTATCCATGTTGTTTTATTACCCATATTTTCCTATGTTTTTTCCATTGTATTACTACCATCCTATAGGAAATAAAAACCATATAGAAAATGAATCTATATTATTGTGAAATTTAGAATAGGGAATGGATTATAATTGATCTTTAAAACTCTAAGATTTTCACTTTTGGATAGTGAATGAGTGAACCCACATAAATAAATTTCCATCATCTTGAGAGGAACTAGCTCTGAGTGCCCACATATTCCATTCCTAAAATTCGGAAAGAAAAATGATTTTTTTGGGAACATTATTCCCAAAACAATTGGTGGTGGAATTAAATAAGGATCAATGAAATGATCTATACCTCCCCTTATTTGGGGAAACAAAATTTTAATATTTGATGGTGAGTAAAAATGATTTTGTTATGTTTTTAATTATTTGTTTCACATGAGGAAATGCACAAGAATAAGTGTGGGGGAGTATAAGAGAGTAAAATGAATGAATGAAATGAAAAAAAAGAACACTTTTATTATATTATCATTTGTCATTGGGAAAAGTTTTTGGTTTTTTTACCAATTTAATATTTACCTTTCACTTTCTTTTCATTCTTGAAACATCATATCCTTGTAAATATGTGTTTCCACCACCTTCCATGTATTATTTCAAAAAAATATCATTGAATTTTCCATATAGGTGTTTTAACCCACATTTCTTATATTTTGGCTATTATATTCCTACAATCCCATAGCCACTAAAACCTCTAATATGACCACTTGATTATTATAAACATTAGGATAGAGAATGAAACCTGAGATCTCTTTAAAACTCTAATATTTTCACTTTTTGTTGGTGAATGAGTGAACCTCAACAAATAAATTTTTATCAACTTGAGAGAATTTTGTTTTGATTACCCACATTTTCCATTCCTAAAAGTGATAATTCAAAATGAGTTGTTTTTGAAGTATTTTTTATGTTATATTTTTTAGTGGAATTCAATATTGATGATTGAAATAGTGTAGACCTACCCTAATTGGGGGATACAAAATTTTAATATTTTTTGGTGGTTAAAAATGTTTTTAGGGGTTCTTATTATTTGTAGAAAATGGGGACATGCAAAACAATAAGTGTGGTGGAGTGAAACAAAAACACCAAAAAGCATGAAACCAAACCGGAAGACACTCCCTCGCCTCATTCCATCCCTCTAAAAATCCCAATTCCTTTTCCTCAAGACATATCAAAACCAAAAAATCCCTTTAAACTTGATTCTGAAATTCTTGACATGTTTTGATGTTTTGAAGTCAAAATTCCCCTTTATATTATATAAAAGGAAACCTTAAGTATTCCTAGTTTTTTAAGGAATTATTGACCCATAAGAGAAAACACAGTAACATAAAGAATGTTTTAACCAAAACATCCATTCTCATAAAGTGCAAAGATCCTGGGACCTTTATGGTTCCATGCCAAATAGGGACTTTCTACTTTGAAGATGTACTCATTGACCTAGGAGCCTAAAAAAATTTCATGCCAGAATCAATATGCTCCAACTTTGGTATAGGTCCCTTTCACCCAACGAGTGTTTTCATCCAGTTTTCTAATCGACGCACTTCCAGTTCTATAAGAATAATTAAGGATGTCCTTGTCTATGTTAATTATATTATCTTCCTAGATGATTTATATGTCATCTACATGGAAGGTGATAAAACTTATTTCCAATATTATTTATCAATAGAACATGAAGAACCTGATGGATGAAGGCTCTACACAGTCTCAAAGAGACTTTTAGAAGCACAAATAGAGAATATATATTGATTCTATAATGGGTATCACATGGATTGAAAAATATTAAACTTGACCAGTTGGAGACCAAATTCTATGAATAATATGCCCAAATGGACCTCAACATTAGTTATAGATGTTAGGAGGACTGGTATTCCTAGAATCAACCGATATGGGCAAGAAGTTTTCTAGACTTCTACATTGAGGGGATACAAATCAGTTAGGAATATTAGATTTTTAACTTATACAAGGACATCCTCAATTATTCCCTCAAGACTGGAAGTGCATCGATTGCATAAACGGATAAAAAACTATTGGGTGGAAGGGAACTAGAACAAGGTTAGAGAATATGGATTTGGGGATGAAATTTATTGGGGCACTTAAGTCAATGAGTGCATCAACAATGTTGGAACTCCCTATTTGGAATGGAACCATAAATATACATGAATATTTTCACTTTATATGAATATATTGTTTGATGGAAGAATTCTTGATGGTACAAAGATTCCTTTTATGGGTGAATAATTATTTAAGAAAAATATCATAATTAGGTATTTTTTATGGAATATTACAGGGGAATGAAGAATTCAACATTTCGAAACATGTCATGAATTTCAGAATCCGGTTTGAATGGCATATTTGGATTTGAGACGGCTTGAGGAAAATGAATTAGGATTTTTAAAGGAATATAAATATGTGGGGGAGTGGCTAGGGGTTTTCAAGGATTTTTTTATTTTCTTTCTCATTATCAACATTTAAATTATATTTTGTGTATTTATCATGAGGAATATCAATTTTATTTCATTATCTAAGTGAAATTTCACTTACATTGCTTTTGGGGTTAGTCAACAGTTGAGTTTGGAGTTGGGAAGAATGGTATTATTACTGCGGGCTAAGGGGGGATGAAATTTAAATAATTTAGATTTTAATGTTTTTAAGGCTATAACGGTTGAAGGATGCATGATATTACATAACAAATTCCCATGGCTTCTTAGAATTTTATGCTTGTACCAAATTGGGATTGGATTTATTTTGGTTCTTGTGAAAATGGTTATTTTGGGTTTGGAATTGGGAAGGATCATTAGGATAGTGGAAGACAGGAGGAGAAGGATGGGTATTTCTAATTTGATATTGAGCCATAAAAGGATATGGTGGTTAGAATTTACCACATTCTTGCCCATATTGGAATTGGATGGGATTTTGAGGAGGGAATTAAGGGGGAGAGAAAATGTGATTACCATAAATCAAGCCTTGGTTATAGGTACAAGAGAATTGAATAGAGTGGGGTTGGGAGGAGTTTCTAATGAACATACCTAATAGTTTAGGGTTGGAGTTCTACTAAGAATATGTTTTATTAATCTCTATTTCTACAGATAAATTATATGGATCATCATGAAGATGTGGATATGTGTCAGTTATATGAGTTGATAATCTATATATTCTATAGTTTTTGAAAGGTACAAGGAATATAAATTATAAATAAAATGAGGTTGGGGATCTAGAATCCACAACGAGTTGTCTCCTAAGACCAATAAGATCTTTTATCCACTCAGTCTTCTTGTTGGGCTCTATGGATTGATTCTATTGGACTTGTTTGACATGAGCATGTGCTCAAGTATTGAATTGGTAAAGGTTTGTATCCATGTTTCTTGTGAGATATCATGTAGTTGTAAGATTATTATCAATAATATCACCACCTCTTGAATCATCAATGTGAGTTATCTTCATAGACAATAACCCCTCATAGAAGTATTGGATCAAGTGTTGGTCATGGATTTGGGGATATGGGATGGTTTCCACATGTTTTTTGTACCAATCCCAGAATTCATGGTGTTATTCATTAGGGAATTTATAGATACCAATTATTTCCATTCAGATAGTAGTAGTACAAAAATGTAGGATATAATTTATATTATAAGACTTTCTTAATGTCATTTCATGTGGTTATGGAACCTAGAGGGAGGTAACAGAGCCATGAATTAGTGGAGTCATCTATGGATAAAGGGAATGCTAGTAGTTTGATTTCTTCGTTAGAAATACCTTGTGGCTTCATGGTAGAGCACTCCACTTGGAAATCATTTAGGTGAAAATAATGACACTCACCGTCTATCCCATATATAGCATCTCGTCTTCTTATAACATAAACTTTCATTACATTACACAAAATGGAGGATCTTTAAGGTTTAGTGTCTTGGAAACCAGGAACATAATACATGAAAACAACATAAATCATTCTTATTAAGCACTTGAAAGGCTTCTCCTTAAGTTCATCCTAGGTTCATTACTGCATCTCATAACCTGGGGGCATACATCAAAAGAAAGGGTGAGCAGAAGGCCCAGTAAGGGAAACAAGAGGAACATTTTACATGTGAACTTGATATACTTCAATAAGGACATGAAAAGAACTTTAAGGCATGAGAAAGGAATCATGAGTCATTTCATAATAAAAATAACATTTTTCATAACTTGAACATGTGGCTACATCATTTAACATAGACAATCATGAACATATCACCAAGGTCCATCCCCAAGGTTATTCACCAAGGTATCGTGAAAATTATAATCTCTAGTGGTTACATCATTACCCAATGCATTGGAGCGCTATCAGGGCGCACCCTTAAATTTTCCTTTATTATCATGTGATCCACATATATCATCATCAAACATTTCATAAATAACCCATATATCATAAAATAAATGGGTTTCATTTCATAATCATAACGTTTTAAAAACTGCTTTAAAGACAGGATCTTTACGTCACTTTAAACCCACGGAAAGGGAAAGCGGGTCTCATGTATGTAAATACCAGAATTTAAAATAGAAAATTTTGATATATATGTGAATACCATTGTAGAAATAATATCTTTGAGTATTCAATTTATAACATAAAATAATTTTGAGAAAAGAGAGAGGCATTTTGAGACGAAAATTCTGCAGCATAACGGCTATGTTACAAGGTTTTAGAAAACATTGAAAAGAGAGGGGACATGGGTAACCCACTCATAAATGATCCATAAAACAGTAGGGGGACAGAATATAAGGTATTTAAGAACATGGTAATGAAATTTGAAAGATATACCATATGAAATGAAAAACATGGAAGTGAGACAAAACAAGATTTCTCTTATGAAAATTCGGCAGCCTAACAGCGTCACTTAACTTCAATAAAAAAATGATTTGACAAGATCAAATAGGGTCCCTCATCATATTATCATAAGAGATCAGTATGATAGATATATAGATCATACCCCATCATAAAAAAGGAACATTAAAGACATGACATGAAAATCGAACTTGAAAAATGAGAAGGGTGAAAAAATCCCTTAAAAATTCGGCAGCCTAACGGCGTCACTTAAACATTCATAAAACGAAATGATGAGAGTAAGAGGGGATATCTCGTCATATAAACATGAAAAGGGCAGTAAAATGAATATAAAAGAACATCCTCTCACATAAGAACATGGAGCATAAAAGGAATGACATAAAAAGGATTACATGAAAAGAAAGAGAGGGATCAGATCCCTTACCTTAAAACGTGACTCTTGAAACTCAAAGGTTTGGACCTTGAGGGCTTGGGGGCACCTTGGGAGGACTCCTTGGGAGGTAAGGAGACCATAACATCGTTGGGGAGAGTTGGGAGTGAAAACTAAAGGAGGAAAGGGTGGGTATTTATAGGTAAAGTGAGGGGACAAGGCATTAATGGCCAAGGGACACCTCATTAGTGGTTTTGGAAAAACCATGGGCTTGCCCATGGTATTTTCCCATGGTATTGTCCACTTGGGACACCTCATACCTTATCTTACTATTCATAATTCGACCATATTGAATATATACTTAATAAATCATTTAATGATGTCATTAAACACCCGTAACTTAAAAACTATATTTTCACAATTCATCAAAAATTCAACTTTCTCATAATAATCCCAAAATTTCACCTTAACCAAATATCAATGCTCTGATTTCAAAAATGAAATCCATTTTATAAAAATAATTTTCTAAATATTTTTAATTTAATTTTTAAATAAAAACCCTATTCATTGAGAATTCATTTTTTTCAGAAAAATCCCCAAAAATTTCCTTAACATAATATCGATTTTTTGAGTTCAAAAATAAAGTCCTTTTTATAAAAATAATTTTCTAATTATTTTTAATTAAATTTTTAATTAAAAAACACTATTCACCCGAAAAAACTAATACTTGACTAATAATTTATGAAACCGTTAGTTACCCATTTTATTGAATCACATTACTTAATCTAAGTGTCTAAATTATATTAAAACTTTCTTTGAGTGAAATTACTACTCCATTTGGTCACATTACTAATCCTAAGCGTAAAATCACTATTCATAATTTACTATTCATCAAAAATTAAGTTGATCTTATTAGACTCCAAATTCCTTACTGAACACTTTTGTAGAAGACCATTTTTTGAAAATCATTACACATCATTAGTTATTTAGGGTTTTCATAAATATTTTAAAATATCCTTTTTTCCAAAAATTCATCAATAAAATACATTCTAAAATTATCTGGACATTTGAAAATTCACAAACATCACTAAAGGAAGAAATCTCAATTTATTCACCCGAAAGGATTACACAAGGAAGCTAGGGTCTCGTCACATAGCCCCTTATAACACCGGCATAAGACCTAAGTGTAAGGTGTGCTATGGTGAGAGAATCTGAGGGAGGCTCAGATAACATTGCCCTAGTAGTAATCTCTACTAACCTGAACTTCTCCCGTAGGCGTTTCCGTTCAAGCTTGACACGCTGGAGTTCGGCTTGGGCTTGGTCCAAAGCGAAGCCCACAGATGCTACCTCCTTCCCAAGCTCTGATAAGTGGGCTTCATAAGGGTCGAGTCTACTAGATGAAGCCATCGACTCCTCTTTCTGCATTAACCATTAACATCTTATTAAATAAATAAGAGTAAGTTAATATACTACTCAAAAATATTGGGTCGTTACACCATAGAATGAGGTAGAAGATGAATCAAACCTGATTTTTGTTTGAAATCAGCATAAATATTTTGATATTGAATACAATGGGATTGATAATTCATATCTGGGGTAAAGTGTTATTTTAAATTGTTTCCCCTAAGATTGGATATATATAGAACAATTGGATGGGAAATTAATGGGTCTTTATTGATTTGATTATACCTAATATTTCACATAAGTTGTAGAAGTGTTCACACAATTTTCGGGTCAAAAAAATCTGATGGATTGTTTGGGAGGCGATATAGAATTCTGATAATATTTTGAAATGATAAGGAAGGCAGTTTTTGATTATTTTTTTTTATGATTTTTTGTATTATTTTTTTCTTTCTTTTTCATTTTTAAAAAAATAAAAAACCACCTACTACTAATTCACCATCCTCGATAAATAATCCATTCGAATAATAAAAAATTGTTTCTAATCAACCATTAAAATTTCCGATGCTTTACTAATGTGAATAGTGGACTATGGTTGAATCCTTAGTGATGGTAATTTTCTTATTGTTGATTCATTTTAATTGATATATATTCTGAGTGGGAGGGGGTTTTTTATATATCATAATTTAACTAATATATAGATTAATTTTGATTTAAGAAATTTTGGAATCCAAATCTCAAAAAACACTTGTCAAAAACCTTGTTGTCTAATTAGATTCTTGATTTACAAATTTAATATCATCATATACCATTTAATGCGAAACACCCATATTTTATGTGCAGGACCACACAGTTGAATCACTT
This sequence comes from Viscum album, assembly GCA_963277665.1. Lineage (NCBI taxonomy): Eukaryota > Viridiplantae > Streptophyta > Magnoliopsida > Santalales > Viscaceae > Viscum > Viscum album. The sequence continues at coordinate 99,068,729 of OY728122.1, read as the reverse complement.
TATCAAAGTGAACCATTAGGTTGTCCAATAGTTCCAAGAATTATTGTGGAATAAACATCTCCTAATTAGAAAATATGAAAATGATTAACTTTCTCCTGATTGGATAATTCATTGGGTCTATAACTTTAATTCATATGTCTTTGAAAAATATGCACAGTCTAGTTAATGTATGCCATACATTTCTAGGTAAAATGAAACATAAATCAACATGCATTAAATATTCCATCAAAAAATGTCAAAAATGTTATTTAAGTCCCTATAACATAAAATTAGTCATTAACACAACATTATTGATACATGATTAGTTTCCCGCTTCAAATTTGACAGTATTAGTGATGTTGAAAATATGAACATTTTCTTATCTAGATAATGTGAAACTTACTGGAGGAAGTAAAGTTTAACTTTCACTATTCATTTGTGCCATCTCTTACCTTATCCCCTTGTAAATAATATCCATCATATCCTTAATTCTATATTATTTATTCGTTGGTATGTTTAGTAAAATACAAATAACACCATCACATATTTTTTTCTCTATGTGTGACATCAAGAACATTTTTGGCTTACAAATAATTACAATATAAAAATTCAAAGAAAACTAATAACTTTTTCATCTTGATTTTATAAGGTTATTAAAAAACTTTTACCAAAATCCTTGTTAGTATCTTTTACAATCTCGAACAATTAATCGCCCATTAATTGATATGGTGTTGTAACTTGTTTTGTATTTCCTTCAAATGATGTCATCTAGGAATGATATTTTTAAAATTTGGGTACAATTTAGAAAAGTCTTAAAAGACAGTATTTGGTCAATGTTTCAACATATTTGAGTGTGAAAATTATTCATAAATAAGACACCCAAATACTTCATTAATTCTATATACTAAAAAATTTTCACAAATATAAATGTTAGTTATAATCTCATATAACATGGGTCTCAATGTGAACTCTTCACTTATATGATCATTATACAATGTAACACATGTATCCCATGTAAATATTAGTTCAACAATAAATTTATCTACATAGAAATAAATATCATTATCGGTTTGTTTTGGTCTAGATATAAGTAAAGACAATATAATGTATATTCACTTCCTACATAATTGTAGTGTCAAACTATAATTTGCCAACATAACTGTCTATATATTGTGAGTTATACTTTGTAAACCAAAGAGATTGTTTCCGTCTATTGATAATGAAATAGGGAGGATTCAATTTTCATTTTCAAAACCTGGTTACTCATAATAAATTTTATTACATTTGGGAGAGTACTCTAGGTGACATAGTTCCCCATCATAAATTCTTGAATCTATGTTCCATATCCTCTTCTTGTAGTTTCTCGATATCCATATAGTCATCTAAAATTTTTAATGATTGGAAATTACTATATAAATTCCAAAGGACTTGATTCATCTTTCTTGTATCGATCTATGCCACACATAGATCATTTTATGAGTAATTCATGGTTCCTATGAAATAATAGACAATCAGTTAGACATGTATATTGGTTTGGAAACCATACCCATTGGACATAGAATTTTCTTAGGATCATATATTTGAAAAGTAATATCACTTTCTTTTGGTAGAATATCATTCATGAGACCATGTAGTTCTATAAAACTGGTGTCTCTCTATTCAATATCAACATTCAAATTATATAACATCAATACAGATGACAATGTTGTATATATTAGTACAAATAATATATAATTCACTCTATGTATAGTTATTTAACTTCTCTTTTAGCTTTGAAAAATCATGAAGGTCATCTTTAATTTTCATTTTTATTTATTCTATATGATCTCCATCATCATTTACACTATCATATATAACAAATGATCTATAATTGGTTGTACCATACTAGCCAGTATGTACCTTCAGTTTCCCCCATGTTTAGTTCAATATTTATAGCTCTGATCTATTATGTGACAAATATAATGTACTTCCTACTCTCCCAGAAGAATTATTATGAAATAATAAAAACATAAACATGAATTTAGGATTTGGGAGAGGGTCATATACATGCTCTATTGCAAACAAGATGAACAATATATCTTTATCCTCATACTTCTTTTTCATAGTATTACCATCTAAGTATTTTTTATTTATATTCCTTCTATCCATTTTAGTAATATTAATCAAGTAAAAACATAAATAAATACACACAAGATATTAATATAATCTATATATACATTGATTTGTAAACACAGTATCTGAATTTGAGTTTAATTATGCTCTATTTTCGGAATGTGTACATAACTCGAAAATGTTTATGTTTACTATTCTAAAACAAGTTCTTACTTTCCTAAAATATAATATTTTTCCTTTTAAACACACTAAAACACTTTTATTTGTTCTTCATTCTTCAAAAACAGCGTTTCCACACTCATTTTCTATTAAAAAAACCATTTTGAATTACGTTATAAATATATTTTCATTAAATGAAATTATATTCAATTTGAATCAATTAATATTTTATGCGACAAATAACTCAATTAGAATCCCTGTTGAGAGAAAAATTTATACAACTATATTTCATTTTTATGATAAAAATAATTTTATTATCCCTACCATTTGGAAGACATATTAATAAATATTTAAAATGAAAAAAATGTAATAAATGTTAAAAAACATATCATTATTAAAGAATCAATAATTTAAAATTAGATAATACTAATGTTAAGTGAAATTTAATTAAAAAATCCATAGATTGAAAAAATATTAATAAAATCAATTAGTCTTATTAATTATATTTTTTAAAAAAAATAATATATATATATTTAAATGAAAATGATTACATATATTAATTATATAAATTAAAACTATATAAAAAACATATTAAATATTAATCCAAAATTTTAAATAAAAAATTCTAATTAATAAAATTAAAAAAAATATTTAAAATTAAAAATTAAAAAGGAATATATTTAATAAATAAGTATATATATTATTTAAAAATAAATTAATAGAATATAATAATTATAAATATAAAATTTAATAAAATATTATAATTTTAAAAAATATTTTTTGATTATTATATATTAATAAATAAAAATCTAAAATGAAAACCTCAATAATTTTTTATTTCTCTATGTTTGTCTCCATAAAATTGAATTAATTTCAAATATGTACTTGGAAAATTACTGTATGACATATTATTTATTACATATATTAATAATTTTTTTATTTAATAATTAAATATTTAGTATTTGATATACACCTCTAGTTAAAAAAATTAAATTGATAAAACTAAATGTTATTGAATTTCTATTAATATTAATTTACCAATTTTTAAATTAATACAATTTTTAAATAAATTACATATCATTTTTCAATAAATATTACTTATAAATATGGTTTATAATACATTTTTAATTTATAAACAATATTTATGAAATATATATATCAAAAAATTTATGAAATATGATTTTTGATAATATATATATTTTATTTTATGTTTCATTTTAATTAAACATCTTAAATATCAAGTGTAAATGAATATTTAGTCGTATATAAATCACATTTAATAAAATATAATATATTTCTATCAAGATAAATATATTTTTAGATTAATATATGGTTTTTATAAAATATACATTTGTTCAACAATTTTTTAAAGCTTATAATGAGTACCTTTTAAAGTGATTTTTTTCTGGCACTATAGAGGGTAGTGCTGTTTATATAGGTTATTTCATAGTGTAATGCAATGTTACAAAATTTTTCACGATATTAGAAGATTGAAATTTTTGTCCTTTAATGCTTACTTTGGTGAAGGCAGTCCAGTCTAAGCCGACCTCATAATTTTCAAGGAAATGAGTATTCTTCTCTCTATAGTGTATTCTAATTTGGATTTATTAATAATGTTCATTCAAGGTTATATCCAGGACTATTAGTTTATTGTAGACATCATCCATTAATTTAAATACCACCTTTATTTAAAGGAAATTATTTGACAGACATAGAGCGAGGGAAACAGGGTGGCAGACTGGATGGATTCCAAAGGATATGGATCCAATCCTCTTTCTATTTTTTATTCCGTAGTGTATTTAACCCTATATTGTAATTTAGTAGTAGCTGAGGATGCTTAAGAACTCCATAACATTAGATCTCATTGATTCCCCCTTTTTTACATTAATTTATAATAAAAATTTATTTTTCAGTAATTTTATTCATATCTGAATGAATATATATATATATATATTAATATATTATTTCTACTATTTATAAAAACAAATACATATATATAAACCCATAAAAAACACATTGACCACTAGCCTTGACAGTTTTACTTTTTATATATTGACATATATATATATATATATTTAACAATATATAATTATTTAAATATATATATATATATATATTAGAATATATACACACAATTAAAAATATTCCCCTACTAAGAACAAACATTTATCAGTGCTAAAAAAATAATTGACAAATGTGTCTTTTATTGTCGATATAAAAATCCTAAATAAAAGAAATCATATATCAGTTTTTTTAACTAATAAAAAAACCCATTTTTGGGAAATTTTTTTAGGACTAAAAATGAACATTTTTTTAGTGCTGATAAATGCATCCCTTTAATCCAAGTTTTTTATCACCGACAAAATGAACATTTTTAGTGCTTTTATTAGCATTGATAAATGTATATCCTTTATCTGCACTGATAAAAGGTTTATTTTATTAAAAAACCTTATGTAATATTAAATAACCTATTTTAGTATATAAATATATTTATATTGATAAATATATAATATATTTTATTAAATATTCTTTATATATAACTAAATATGTATTTATAATCAATATAAAAAACATATAGTGAAATATGGTTTATAAATTAATTAAAAATTAATATTATTTAAAAAATTTCTAATTGTCATTTTGTAATATACAGTTTAAAAAAATCAGGATAGAGAAAATAAATTAATAAATTAATATCTTCAGATATTTTGAAAAAAAGCATGAACATTAAATGTCCATAAATTTTGATTCATATGTTCATTGGAGCTCCCCAAGATGTTAAATTAAATTCAATTAATAGATCTAAAATATGTAAACTCAAGGGGGCCCCTTTCCATATTTTTCCCTTGTTAAAAAAAGGATTCAAAGGCCATTAAAAATGAGTTTTTAGTTAGGATACATTGTTTTTCAATAGTTGATTTAATTTTTGTTTGGTTTAAGAAGGTCTTTTTGCCTTTTTTATGGAGGTTGGTTCTTTTTCCTAGGATTTCATTCATATAGATATTATTATGTTTAAAATTTATCTTTTTTAATATTGAATTTTTGTTTATAAAGTATATATATATACATATAGTTACATATAAAAATTTAATTTTATAATTAAATATTTAAGCATATTAACTTTTAAAATTTATTTTTATTTATTTAAACCTTATGAAAATATAAATTTATTATCAATTTTATTGAAATAAGTTTCTTGTATTTTATTCACCTTATTAATATGAGTATATACTAATATATATATATATATATACATACATATATATATATTTATGTCAATATATGGAAAATAAAATCATTTATGATAGTGGAAAGTGTTGTAGTTGTGTGTCTATGTATATGTCTGTGTCTTTATAAATGGCATAAAATATATATATATATATATACACATTTAAAAATGTAAATACAATCACAAACCTATATGAAGGCTCACACACACAAATATATATATATTTATAGAGGGGGGATAGAAATACAAACACAAACATACACACACAAAGGTATTTACAATAAATAACATTTCATACACACATTATAAAAAAGAAAATGTAAACATTTATAAATATTTTATAAAAATATTTTTTAAAAAATTATATATTTATATATAATTATATGAATAAATATATAAATAAAAAATATGTAGATAAATATTAAAAAATACATAGATATATCATATAATATTGATGAAAAAAATGAAGTAGTGGTAAGGACATTCACTTTTCACAAGGAGGTCATCTGTTTGAATCCTTCCAGATGCGCATGGGAGAGAAGGGGTGTGGGGGTGAAATGCACTGACAAAAGTGGGGGGTGGTATATATTGATAAATAGGGATGGGGTGATGGATGGGTTAAAAGAAATGACAAAAATGGTAGCTTGTACATTCATAACAGTGGGTGGCGGTGTTTGCAAGGGCATGGAGATTCTTGATCCCTGTAAATATATTTTTTTTTGAGTCGTATGATAAATTTTATAGATTTGATTAAAGTTACTGGGTTTTAAAGGTACTTAAATCATAAGCACTTTTTTAGTAGTGACAAAATCAATTTCTAATGCTTTTAAAATCTCATCTTGTAATAGTCTAATAGATATATATTTATTTATCAGCATAGACCCTCATATATTTATATATAATCAATATATATATATTTTAATAGGTATATATCTATATATTCTTAAATTTTTATAAGGTAAATAAAATTAATACATTTTTATTTAAAATAATATGGATATTAAATTTTTATTTCCATATGGATTACATATTCTAAAATACATTTTATATGTAAATATGATTAAATATTTATATATATAATTTAATTTCTATATGTAAATATTTAAAAATATGGGGTATTGTACTGGATCAGGCCTTCTGATCTTTTACATTGTGAGAATTCCGATGGTGGTGGTGTTTGTGGGATGTTTCGATGGAGTTAGTGAGTTGATGGTGGTGTCGTACCAAATTATTCAGCTGGAGAAGGATTTTGTGGTGTGGAGGCTTACGTTGAACCATAAAGAGGGTTCCAATGGCATGGATGGGTTCCCTATAGTGTAGGGGCATGGAGGTAGATTTCTTGTGGTTGTACAAATTTTTATATAGTTGTGCTGTGAAGGGTAAGGCTATGAAATTGAGTCATAGAGGATGGATACATATAGTTCTAACTTTCTCAGGGTAGCTACACTATAGAGCTAAGTTGTGGTGTGGACTTCTTCTTGGTGGTTGGAATCTATAGTGTAGTGGTTTTGGTTGCACCATGGTAGTTATGATTGTCTTATATGGTTTTTCATGATTTCAATTCCTTCCATGTTTAACTTATGTTGTGTTTCTTATGTTGTTTTTGTTGTTAAATTGTTGAAACTTGTTGTGCATGTAGAATTTTCCAACCACACATAAAAAGGATAAAAAGATATACCAGTCTAATAAATTGGTTAACCATGGAATCTCAAATTTATAATAGAATACCCTAGAAACAATAAATTTTGATTTAATACCATAGTTAAGAAATAATGTTTGGATTTGTTGTGGTTGTGATGAGTAGCGATTATGATGTGTTGTGGTTGATATGTGGGGATTATTAATATGAGGTTGGAGGAATGAAAAGTTTATTGTAGTGGTTGTTATGTGTGGTAAAAATATGTAAGTTAATTATTTGAAAATGATGGGATATGATGGGTTGATATGTGTTATGTTGTTTTAGTTTCTTGGTAGTGATAGAATGAAATGTTAATGATCAAAATAAAATGGAATGGGTTTTAATGACTAATGATCTCTTGAATTAAAGTGGGTTGTGTGTCCAAGTTGGTTCTATTTAAATTTAAAATGTATGTGCTTGATAAATGAGAATTACTGATAATTGAGAAAAATATAGAAATGGATTAATATGGAATGAAATGAAATAATGTAAATTGTGTTTATTGATTTCTCATGAGGTGTAATAAATTTAGTGGTGGTAGTGAAATTGGTGGAGGTTCTGGGTCCATGTAGTGTTGTTGTAACTTGTGATGGTGCTCTTAATTTGAACCCTTGATTCTATAGAAAAATACATAACAACGCTCCAATTTTTTCTTTGTCTTCTTGGGTAGGTTCTTACAAATGGGTTTAGATAGATTAAATACACATTGCACTAATGGTTGGGTTGATTACTTTGATTAGGTAGTTCATAGTGTAGATTATTCATGGTAGGAGGAGGTAACATGGTAAATTTCCTTCGTGATCATGATACCTTTCAATCATGGATATCAAGCATTGGTTATGGGATAATTTTGATATGATAAATAGCTTCATGAGGGGTTCTTGGCATGATGAGGATTCCTAGGTTTATTTGAGTATGATGTGATGATCAATTACACGTGGGGTTCTTGTTATGATTTAGCTTCACATGTGTCTTTGGGAAGGATTATATGGAAGGGATGCGAGTTCCAAGATTTATGATGTTTGGGATTAAGAGAGGTAAATTGGTGGGAAAGAGTAGCAGGGTAAACTTTTTATTGATATAGATCATATTATGTTACTATAAAAAGATTTTTTATTTCATGAGTGAGCTATTTTTAGGATTAGATTGGATAGTTTACTTTTTTATGTTCTATTGGTTATTCATTTCATCCACTTTTTCATTATTATTCCCTTTTAAAAATTTCATAAGATAACCTCATATGATACTACTGATTATATATTATATTATCACCCCATGTTGATAAAAACAAAATTTCAAGTTTCCAGGAGGACTATGGGTACTATATTGGATATAACTAACCCAAAACATAGGATTTGTCTATGAGTCACTATTTTATGTTTCAATTTGTTATTTATTATGGAGAATTGTTGTATTTTATTACACATGAATATTGGGATTGTTTTGGTTTCCTATTTTTTTTATTTTTTTTATTAATTGATAATTTATATTCTAGCTCTCAATCATCTATTGAGGGAAATGACTGACACAGATGATATTTCTATACCCATTTGGTGAGTCACTAACCTAGGTCCTATTGAAGGAGGGAATTGAGGGTCATTATATATCTCCATTCCATTCCATCCTAGGAGGGGTACCTTTAGATGGAGGGGGTTGAGACATAGTGGTATCAGATATAGGTTAGGATGAGAGATAAGAAAGTGTTTGAAGTTAAGCACAGTGATTTTTTCATAGGTGGTAATGGAAATAGTTCTAGTACATATTTATACATGACATAGGCTAGGGAGACTACCTAGAACAAGGTATTTTAGTCCCCCCATGATTCGATGAAAGTACTCGGTGTTTATGTAATGATAACATGAGGCAGTTATGGTTGTAGGGTAGAGACCTAAGAGAGGTACATACATCATGATTTTTTGTTCCCTTATCTAAATTAGGTGGTCATGTGAAATTAAAACAAATTAAATGATACATAATAATATTACCTAATTATAGGATTATGTTTTTCAATTTTCATTTATGATTCACGGACATCGTCCATAGGTGGTTCAAGTTGGTGATGTTCAATATAAAGACCCAATTAACCACTATAGTGTCAACCCAATAGAGGAAGATGATTAATGTAATAGGGAGTCACATTCCTTTTAGCTGAAATATTCAAAAAATTATGAGTTAAGTGTCTCTAATCTTGAGAAAAATCATCTATTGGAGGATCTCGTGACTGACTTCTGTCTAATTTGGTACAAAAATATTACTAGGTCCCATTATATGTCAATTAGATTAGAGGTGGAAATTGTAAGTGGTTGATGTTGTATCTTTGGGCGAAGAATGAGGTGTATTTTTCTTAAGAAAACATCCAAAATGAGATCTAATAAAAGTTACTATCATTTATCATGAAGTTAGTAATTATAAAGGAGGTATTTTCCCATCATTAGGGGATTAAGCCTAGGTGAGGGTTTATAGTCATGGTAAAAGATATTTTTCCTTATTCTTGTGATTTTTTTCTTGATAAGGATTCCCACAAGTGAATTATTGATGAGGCACTCCATCCTTCTATCTTGTATGTAGTTACTCCTTTTACATTTCCAACTTATTTAAAAGTTTATAATAAAGATTAGGTGATCGAGCATATGAACTCATGAGGAGAGTTAACATGATAGGGGATCCAACTAGGTTCCTAAAGGAGTAGAGTAGTTTGTGGTAGGTCTTAAGTGTTCAATTTGTCAAGGTTTTTACTTGTGGGAATTCAAATTCAGAAAAAATAAATTTTATCCTTTTAGGGCTAGTAGATTCCATGATTTTCATAGGGTCTTTGGTCTAATGTGTTATGTTTGTGGAGTATATGGTCATTAATTGAATCTGTTCCCAATGTCGCATGGAACTCAATGGGAGCGGTGGTGGTCATCTTCAATATCTCTCTTATAAGTAGCTATCAGTGATTCAATTTTAGTTATAGGGGAAACAGTCCTATACACTACTAAAAGGAGATGGGTAAGGAAGGGGATAACCTCAGGATGTTTCCTAATATTAGTGACCCTAACCTAGTCATGGTTGTGGAGGTGGATGTTCGTAGTGAGACAAGGGAGCTAGTTGTGGATAGTTACATGCTATGGAAGTTCCAAAACTAGGGGGATTGAGATCACCAATGAGAAGATAAAATTATTGTCATACCTTTTATATGACATGTTTGATTTAGGAGTCTCCCAATCCTTTGTTTAACCCACCTTAGTCAATTACTTGTGACTATAAATGGTGACACTTACTATTCCCCAGGTGTTTATTACACCATTTAGAGGATAGAACAACATATTTGATGTGTGATGTAGGTTTAGACAAATAATGGGGTAATATAAGTCATATAGGGATCAATTTTATATAATAGATTTATCTATACAATTTCATACTCAATAATGATTTGTTCTATTTAATGTGTGTCATTATCGATTAGTTTCATTGGAAGGCGTCATTATTAGATATGGATGATCAGTGTATTCTTTTTTTTAAGAATAAGGGTTTTTAAAAAAATATTAGATGTTTGGGGAACCTTATTTCCTTGATAGAAGAGTTTTGGTTTGAATTAATAGGATTTAGGACATTGGAGGTTCCCAGAGTCTTCAAATATTTGTTGAACATTTTCCTCAAGGTGTTTCTGACACTACCCCCTCAATGTGACATCATGCTTGTGATTGATTTTTAGTTAGGTGTCCCTTTGATTTCAAATGATCATTATCATGTTACCCCCAATGAGTTATGGGCGTCGAGGATCCAAATAGAAGATATTATGTATAGGGGTTTCATCTATCCAAATGTGTATCTGTAGAGTTATCTGGTGTATTTCTCAAAGAAAGAAAGATGGTATTCTAAGATTGTATGTAGAATATAGAATGATGAATCATGTAACAATGTAGAATAAGTACCCACTCATGATAATTTAGGATATTTTGGATCTGTATAGAGGATCAATTTGGTTCTCTAAGATTGATCTATGGTTTAGACATCACTAATTGATGGAAATAGATTAATATATTAATAACACAACATTCTGATGTAGGTTTGTCCCTTCGTGTTTGTGTTCATTTCATCCAGTCTCATGAATGAATCATATGGGTTTCGGGCGCTCTTTAACATTGTGCTTTTTTGAGTTACTAGACCAGTTATTAGTTGTGTTTATTGATGACGTATTGATCTAACTGAAGTTAGAGTGGGATAATGTTGAACATCTCAGAGCTATCTTGTAGGTTACAAAATTCCACCAAATATATGTAATGTTATCCAAGTGAAAGTTTTAAACTCATGAGGTGAGTTTCCATGGGCATATTGTGTCCTAGTATAGTGTGTCCATAAACCCAATAATGATAGAGGTATTTTTTTCATGGATAGTTCAAAATAATGTGGAAGTGGTCTACAATTTATTCAGTCTCACAGGCTATTATTGTAGGTTCGTATAAGTTTTTTATGGATTTTAATTATTTGGAAATCATTAATAGAGAAATACTAGGATTTTATCTGGAATAATCAATTTTTGGAAGCATTCAAATACCTGAAGGGGGGATTGACCAATTCATCAGTGATTTAGTTTCAAGAGGAAGGGGTAGCGTTTGATGTTTTCTATTATGTATCTTGTTTGGGATTATGATGCATCTCAATTTATTAAAACTTAATGACCACTAATGGTTCTAGGAATATGAGTCCCTAAGAAGGTAACTATTCCACAAATGATCTTGATGTAGTAGTGATTGTGTTTTTTCATATATATAGAGAGATTACCTCATCAGAGAATGCATTCTGGCCCTTACTGATCAAAAGAGTTTGATGTATATGTTCTCTTAGTGTGACCAAAATCTATAATAATTGATCTAGATGATGTTTCTTTAGGATTATGAATTTTGGATCTTCAACATTTTAGTGAGGGGAAATGTTGTGGATAAAACATAAATAGTAATTCATGAAGTGATACTATTTAAGATTCCATGTATGTATGGAGGGTGATATAGTATTTTTAGGCCTTGCATCCAGATATTGATGTATTTTATGGTGGAGGAATCTTATTTTAGATGAATGTACAATCTTCTATGATGGAGTAGGAAGAGGGGTCTTTGTGGGGATACATAGAGGTAGAGGTGATGCATGATCGTTTTGGCCATGGTAATCCCCCCCAAAGGTATGGTCATAGGATGTTCATAATCATATGTTGTTATAGGGTAATAAATTTGTTCCAATGGATATGCATGAGGGAGTCCTTTAGGAGTTTCAAAGATCACCTTCTGTGATAAACCCAAAAGTATCTAATATGTGGCATGGTTTGAGGATGCATTTTTTTATGGACTAGGATAAGATGTGTAGTGGAGGATTATGTGTCCCGTTATCTAGCATCCCTATAGGTAATGGAGGAACAATGTGTCCATGATGGTACATTGCAACCCTTGGATGTTCCCATTGGAAGTGGGATGATGTATTTATGGAATTTTTCTGGGGATGAACTTGATATCATGGTGGATGTGATTCTGTCTAGGTAATCATGGTTTTGATGATGAATTCATATCATTCCATTTCATTCAAGGGGTCGGGAATGATGGATATTTTGTAAACGAGGAATATAAAAGTTTTTCGGTGACTACATTGATTTCTAAGGTCTATCATCTCTTCTCGGGATTCTCATTTTACATCATTAGTATAAAAAGAATCATAGAAAACTTATAGTAATTAGTGGTCCCTCAACATTTTTTTCCTCCCATAGACCGATGAATAAAAAGATTGAACTATTCATACAATGGAGTAAATGTTGCAAACATGTATTTTGGACTTCAGGAGATATTGGGAAAAGTAATTTACTTTTGTTGAGATAACTTATAAAACCAACTACCACCCAACAATTGGAATGGACCCATTTCAGTCATTATATGAGAGTTCATGTCACTCTCCATTTTCTTTGTAAGTGGTTAGAGAGTAAATCAGTTTTCAATCATTATGTAGTGATAAGTATACCAAATAAGGTTCAAATTTTTCATTAGAGGTTGAAGGTATTAGAAAAATAATAGAAATATTATTTCAATCCTAGTATGAGGACCTTGGTGTTTGAGTTTAAGGACCACCTGTTCTTAAACATTTCCCCTCTTCAGGGGTAGAATAGGTTTTATTTGGGGTGGTAATCATTCTCCCTATTTCATGGGACAATTCAAGATGTAAGAGAATGTTGGTGAGTTTGTGTATTAGTTGTCACGTCCACCATGGATGGATAGGATCTATGATGGCTTTCAAAAATGCCTATGATTTATTGATATCTTCATGTTGATGCCCATGAAATAGACCAAGTAGAGTTAGATATTGAGGATGATATAATGTTTGTGGGGAGACCATTAGATATCCATGATCATCGAGAGAAGTTTCTTCATGGATGAACCATTCCCATATTTCATGGGCTATAAAGGCATGATTAATTAAATTAGAGTACTTGGGGGGGTGACATGCAGATGCATGCACAATACCAAATTTATATTTGATATTTTACTTGTTTTATTTTTTCCATGATGATGTGATGCTTGAATCATTTTTATTTTTGAAACTTCCATTTTACAATGATGATGATGTCTGTTAAATATTTAAAAATATGAAGAGGGGGTAACCCATTTATAATCAAGAGTTTTTATATTTTGAACTGTTCTAAAACCGCGAATGTGAGTTAGTGATTCCTAAAGTAGACAATATATTGATAACAATGGGATGCTTCCTTGATTTATGTTCCCAAAGAAGTGTCGTGAGATGGTTATATTAAAGGGGTTTCTTGGGGATTGTGTGAAATGGTGAATTTTTGTCAGTATTAATGAGATCCTTTTATTTTATCTTACAAGATGGTTATTCAAGAAATTTACATCCTTTTGATGTTTTTTTTACCAAGGATAAAAATAATTTGATATGTATCTATTTTAATGGTTGAAGCCTTCTGAATAAGTAATTTTTTAGAATTTAGGTGGTGGTTGTTTTTCGAGGATGTTCTGAGGGAGTTGAGGTGCGGATGGCGTAGTTGTATCTTTGATTTCAGCTAGAGAGGTACTTTTTAGTACATAGGATTATGTAATTCCATAAAGTGGGTACCTATGGCAAAGATTGGTTGGCTGTGGAGTTGGGAATTAGAGGTAGAGTTCTAGTGGTTTTTCCATTTTCAACGTAGCTGCGGTGTGAAGGGGTTGGTTGTGAAATGGCATCTTAGTGGAGGTATCCTTGTGCTTCTAGGTTTCTACACCATATAGCTAGGCTATGGAATGTCCTTCTTCAATGTGGTAAAAATGTTTTATTTGGATATTTTAGTTACACCATGGTCCCTTTAACATTCTATTACATTTGTTGCGTAGACCTCTACATATTTTTTTGGTGTGTCTTTGACCATCCCCACAATGGAGTTTTCCCATCACTAGCAACATAATCTTATCTTGTGAGTCACCCTTGATCTGTAGTGAGTTTTTTTGTACCATGATCTTATATTTCCCAATTTTATTATAATTTCATGATCCCCACTAAAACCTAATTTATTACATTATTTTGTCATGGTCCTTTGTAAATCTAGGTGCATCCAAATGATATAATCCATACCCATTTCATCACCTTTAAACCCCAACCTTGGGATATCAATAAATGGTGATTCTAGGTGAACTCCCTTTCATTCTGTCCTATGTTTCCTTCTTGTTCTTCATATAGAGAAACATTAGTTAAAGGGACCACTATTTTAGGTGATGTTTTGGAAAGTGAATGATGTAGGAAGTTTTGTTCTAGGTTGATCAATGTGTTTTCTTTAATTTTTGTTCTTAGAATCCACATTCATTTTATTCCATCCTTGAGAGAAAAACTAGAAAGCTATATTTGAGGTATGGGATCCATTATCTCTACTCATTATACGTTAATGTGGGGATGTAAATATTTTTTTCCATTTGGTAAATGGTAAGAATAAAATTAATAAAGATAACTAATTAGTTTTAGTTAATTAGAAGCGAACGTGGATAAATCATATGAGTTTTACATATTCTTGTGATTTTATTATATGGTTGAGCATGCCAGATTTTTGTTCCACATTTTCCATATGTTGATTATTATTATGTTGTTGTGGATGTTGAATGTTGTTTTTCTTATTGAATTGAACCATCACAAATGAAAAAGGATAAGAATGTATATCTGGATGACAAATTGGGTACGCATTAAATCTTAGATTTGTGTGAGAATACTCTAAAAACAAAAAATTGTTATGAAATCCCTTCATTATGAAACAATGTTTTGTTGTGTGGAGGTTGTGATGCAAGGTGGTTGAGATGTGGGGATTATTGATATAAGTATTTTGGACTAAAAAGAAACATGTGGTTATTATGATGTGTTATTGAAATGCATAGCATGATGAAATGTAAAGGATGGGTTGTGTTAGGTTGATATAAGTTGTGTTCTGAATATTGATGGAATGAAAAGTAAAATATGAAACTAAATTGTGATGGTTCATAATGACTAATGATCTCAATAATTAATATAGAGAGTGTGTATAAATTGGTTCTTTTTAAATATAAAATTAATGGGCTTCATATATGAGAATTATTAATAATTGAAAAAACATAGAAATGTATTAACATCTAAAGAAAATATGGAATGTGTCTTGTGGTTGTGTCTTGTTTGATTGGTGTAATACATTTAGAGGTGGTAGTGAAAGTGTCGGAGGTTGTGAGGCCCTTTGCTGCTGTGGTGAGTATTGATGGTTCTCTTACTTTCAACACATAGGATGGTATTGTGTTTTTATTATTATATTTTATTTTCATTATTATTTATATATGTACCCTAACCATATCAATCACTACATTATATCACTAAAGTGTCTTGGGAGGTGTTTTCCCCAACATCAAATATGTTGGGGACTAAAGGTTGGACACCCCTGATTCCCTACTCTCTCTTATTGGGAAGGATCTTATGAACATGATATGATTTCTTGCTGACATAGTGCACTCAACATTGTGCTGAAGAGATATAAGAGGTGGTTCATAATATGGTTTCTTCATGGTAGGAGGGTGTAACAAGGTTGTTTTCCTTTATGTTCATAATACATGTAGAATATTACCTTAGAAGCCATTAAACTGTTCCCAAATATAGTTGGTCGCATGACATCAAGTGTGCCTCCCTGTATGCCAGAAGCTACTAACTAGTAGCAAGGGCCTAGGTTGTGTTTGTGGGGAGAATGTTCCCTCATGAGTTTGAGTGTAGAACATCAGTATCAAATATAGATAAGTAGTAGAGGTAGATAACAACTAATAGATATAAAAATATGACGATGATGATCATATAGATATATAGAAATGAGTACATGAGTATAAAAAGGAAATTTCATATGCCACATGCTATTAAAAATACCAAAAATACCAAAAATAATATACAACTTGCATCATGAGAATAAGCTTGTTCCTCTACTATCGTACTCCATATTAGAATTGAAAATACTAAAATGGAAGCTAACCACTTTCCTCTAACAATAACTACAATAATGAAGTACACTGGGGTACCATCGGAAACCCATGTAGGGTGTGATATATACTTAATAGGCCACAACCAAAGGAGTCACGATCAATCTAGTTTGTGTATATAAAATGAGAAGTGTTCCAATAAAAAGATTTCAAGGAATAAATAACTAATTAAATACATATGATTAGATTCCTCATGGGAAACCCAACCAATACTAACAAATTCAACATATTTTAGATGCCTCTAAACCATGGGAAAATTTATATGTGAGCTATATAATAAGGGATCATAATAAATTATGAACCAAGGTATGGAATGTATCCATGAATTTTATTTATCTTGGAGGATTCATTCCAGGTATTTTAGTTACAAATTGTTATTATTATTTTTAAATTCAATGTTTTGGATTTTAAATGAGGTAACCTAATCCTATCAAAGGTGATCCAAAAGTAATCACATGTATCTCTCTTAGGGAAATGTAAAATTGCAATATAGTAAGACTCCATCAAAGATGATCTATAAATGGAATTTCAATTATAACCCTCTACATGACATGTGATCAACTCTCCAAGACTATCCTAGTAATATCACAAAGGGGACTGAGTATCACTCATTTACTTGTATTACCATCACTCCATGATTCTGTTCATGGTGTCTCCCCTAGGGAACATGTATCACCCATCTAGAGGTAAGGTAAATTCATGCAGATACCATAACATGAATAACTGTTATCACTCCGAGTGTGTATAAAAATCCTAACCTATATCTTTTAAAAAACCTATTACCTCATCCATGGAATTAATATGTTGAGACCCTTTTATCACCATTATATTAGTATAAAAGTAATATACATATCATCATCTCATATTATTTCACAAGAAACACTTATCAGGATACTTTATTTAATCTTGCATGTTCATTTAATTAAAATATTAAAGAAATGGAATAAATAAAAGGTCATAACTCATGGCCACACATTCTTAATAAATAATTTCTTATCCTGATATATTTATTAAAAGTTAAAACACACCGCATGATACAATAAAACACCACATGAAAATGGGAAGGTAGGACTTTAAGGAGTGACACACCCATAAGGTTGGATTGTGAAAGGACAACCAACCAATGAGTTGATTAATAGCTAGTTATGAAAAAATGGTTATGGATAAACATTTAGATTAATATTTTATAAAATTTAGGATTGTAACAAGATAGTTCTAGCACATGGAGAAAAAATTCATAGAATAAATTCAAGGAAACTTAGGTAAAAGAATTAGATCACCTACCATAGGTTTGTAGATGAACACTCATCAATTTCCATCCATTTATTCAAGCTAGGATGGGAGAAAATGGGATATTAGAAAAAAACCCAATATAGGGAAAATCATCAAGAACCAAAATAGCTTAAGATATTGGAATAAAAACTAAGAATATATATATATATGCATATTGGATAACTTACTATTTTAGATGCAATGCAACTGACGATGAAGAGAACTGAGTCTAGACATAGTGTATCTCAAGAATCATTTCATAGGTGTTGAGGGACTCCCTTGAACGTCTCTCATTCCACGAGGAAGAATAAAAGAAACCCCTACTAAAAGAGATAATGGGGATTTTCCCATTTTTTAATACATGGTTTGGAATTTACCAAACATTTAAATTCTTTATATGTCATGTAAATTTCCGGGTTCTATCCCTCAGGAAAACCCTTCTCACATTGTGTAATGGGTCTAGAAAACCCATTCCACATAGTGGACTCAATACACATCTTTTATTAGAAATAAACAAAGTTTATTTAGTACACATCGTGAACGTTGACCATGAATAGCCTCTATCTGATCTGCAACCTTTCTATAAAAAAGAAAATGGACCCACCCTTCTTTGCAGTTTATGGGCTTAAATAAACTAATAAATAATGTACCTCTATTTAAATAAGGGTCATTAGAACCTCCCCTACATAATGTAATGCATCCTTGAGTATCTCATGTTAGGCTAAAACTACATCAATAGAGAAATGTTCCTGCCACTGAGTATGTATAATAGACTCACTCTCCCAGATCTCATCCTACACATGTACATGCTACCATAAAACCCATACTAAGAGCACAAGCCTTGGAGAGACTTCATTATTTGATCAATGATATGTATAGGATGCTCCCTAAAGAGAACATATTCCTTGAGATCAATATCCTAGGGGGTTGAATGATTGAGATGGGTCAACATGATACTAGTGAAGCTGTTATATGTTTAAGACATCGTGCATAACACGACTTCTCAAAGGTAGATACAATCGATAGGATACTAGATGAACTCTCTCTGTGATATAAAACTTCCTGACATAATGGGGTGATATATTGACCTGTCACCAAATCTGTCTATGAAATAATCTAGGAAAAAAACACCGAATGACTTGTTGTCCCACCTTGAACTCCAGAGGTTTGTGATGATGATTATTATAAGACTTATTCATAGAATGAGATATATCCATACATTTATAAATTATGTTTAATTTCTATGAAGTATCCTGAATGATATGAGGACCTAGTAGTGCTGCATCACTGTCCTCTAACCATCAAAGAGGGGAACAACATGACATACCATAAAGAGACTCATCAGGAGCCATCTGAATCATTTCTTGAAATATGTTATTGTAGAAAAAATCAATGAGTGGTATATGTTTCTTCCATAAACATTAAAAATCAAGGACACATTCTGATATCTTCACCTCTAACCCATGTATCATCAGCTCGGACTACCTTTTGGTCTGAGGGGGATAAGATATACTCAAAAGAACATGTAAATACATTGACTTATGTATCCCCTACATGAAATATGAATTAAAATGGTTGTATCATTCCAATATAAGAGTACAAGAAACACAAAAAGGTTCATAATATCATAGATATAAATCCTTCAAATCTCCTCAACCGATATTGTATCTCTGATAGATATAAACTGTGTTACCTAGGTTATCATATCGATGATCACCCCACTATGCCACATTCTCAAGGGGATCTAAGGAAAACTATCATGAAATAAACAATGAATTCATTTAATTTCCACATAATAATGGATATAGGATGTAAAATTCTTGTAGGTTTCTCACACTCTTCCTTTACCTAATAATATGTGGAACAAATCATGATGAAACTTATAATATGCATCTTCATTCATGGCCACCAATACTGATGATATACATCTCGGTACATTATGGTATTCCCGAGGAGAACTGGCCAAATAGAGGCATGATATTTACAAATCATCTCTTCCCATACATCAATAGGAACATAAAAATTCTTGCAGAATAGAAGAGTCTCACTCTCATCGACAACCGAAAAAGGTAGTGGATTCTCACATGTACCAATCACCCTCAAGAATAGGACTGAGGGATCTGATAACATTCCTATTCTCACATAATCCAGAAGGGAAGAAGTCAATAATAGAGATGATAAAACCAACATCCCATGATATTCATAATCCTCTAGGTGCACCTTCGAAAACATGTCCATCAACCCCTACAAACTTATTGCCTCCAAGAAGGCTTATGTTTGAATCTTCTATGTCAAGGTTTCAACCAACAAATTACCCATTCCAGGTATATAATCAAGCTCAAATTTAAAAAATGCAGATACTATACTCATCTAAACTACCAATGATTCAATTATCATTGGGCAGGAATGTATTTGAAACTTTTATGATATTTTAAAATAATGATCAACTCGCCCAAAAGAAAATTCATCCAGCATCATAAATCATGAACCACAACAGCTAGATCAAGGTTATGCAAAGGGTAATTTTTCTCATGAGGTTTTATCTAGTAGTACTCATATGCTTCAACCAGATCTCCCTGAATCATACACACTCCTAGAACAATTCTTAAAGTATATCAATAAATTGAATAGATTCTTTTCGGATCTAGAATAATTTGGATCGATGATAAAGTCAATTTCCCCTTTAACTTCTGAAAAGATACCTCACAACCTTCTGACCATGATAACATCACACACTTTTTAGTCATTCCCTTAATGAATGATGCTAGGAATGAGAATTCCTAAATGAATCAGCTATAATAGTTAGCTATCTCGATGAAACTATGTGTGTCAATGACATTATTTGTATACTCCAAGGAAACAATTTCTCTCGCCTTCTTAGGGTCAATAGATATTCCTTCCTCTGAAATGATATGACCAATGTAGTGAATTTTATTGATCCAAATGTGGAATTTTCCAATCATATAATATAGCTATTTTTCTATCATTGTATTCAACAAGAAATCAAGATGGTTTAAATAGTAATTTCTAGTGAAAGAATACACCAATATTTAATAAACGAAGTCTACCACAAACAAAACCAAGTACAAGTGGAAAACCTAATTCATAAAATACATAAAGACTATAAACATGTTTTTTAGGTCGAATGATATTACTAGATAATTTTACAAGACATATCTATTCCATAACCCAGTATGTGGATGTTTGATGGTCTAACACACACCTTATGGTAGGTTGAAATCAAATTGATCTTAGAGAAATCTATCACTACTCAAAGCTAGTCAAATAGGTCATCTATACAAAGAAATGGATACTAGTTCTTTGCCATAATATGGTTGAACTATCTGTAATCCATGAAAAACCTGAGGGTACCATCCTCTTTCTTGTGTAAAAGTACAGGGGAACCACACAATGAAGTTATGGGTCAGATAAAATCCATTTCCTCTAGATCTTCAGACTACCTATTATGTTCATGTAAATTTATTTGTACAAACATATTGGGTGGAATAGAAATTAGTGCTACACCTAGAACTAGATTGATGGTGAACTCCACCTCTCTCATATGAGGTAAACCAGATAAATCTTCATGGGAGATGGATCTAAAATGGTCCACCAAAGGAGGGAATTCTAAAAACTGCATCAATAGATATCTCTTAAAGAGAGTAGGCATCTAGGCTATCACTCTTCCTAGCCCAGTATCCTTGGGTCCTACTGTAATATATTGGATATCCCATTAACCCTTACGTACATGCGTACTACCCTCATGTGATGTAAAGGAAACCTTCGAAAAATATCAAGCTATATAGGCATGATAAGGCACTAGATAGTTCATACAGAGAATGACATCAAAACTATTATTATCAAGGATGAAGAAATTTAACCACAAATGGTATGATCCTATATCAAGTGGTCACTCCTTAAACTAAACTAAAACCTCTATTCTAACCCCTAACAGTGTGTTGAGAGTCATAATACTACTGATGTACTCTATTAACTGGCCTAGCCTTTCCATAATAGTCAAAGATATGAAGGATCATGATTCACATGAATCAAATGGGGTAAAAAATAATCTATAGGCTACTAGAATATTACCTCCAATCATAGAAGGCCTTGGACTCTCTTTTTAGGTGTAGGATATACTGTATAAATGTGGCCCAAACCATGACCCTGAGATACAACTTGACTAACCTGGCCTAGTCCACTCTTGTGTCACTGAACCTATGATGGATGACTGCAATGGAGACGACCACATATTTAGAAAAATCACCAGGTAGTAGAGAAACTCGCAACCATATGTTGATTCACCAATCCTATAACTAAAAGTGGTGTTGGAAAAAATCATCTCTCACTAGATACAGGAGGGAAATTTTTACAGAAGCAGTAAATTTTACTCATTAAGCCACAAGCTTGACACTCCATCGGGTTCCTCATACATTGGGGTTTCTTATTGCCTATCATATCACACTAGCAACACACTACACTGATATCATTATGTGTAATCTATCTAGCACATCTCCCAAGTGCACAACCACAATGATGCTTCCTGATACTTGATAAAGAGCCCCTACTAGGAAGATGAACCACCTTGGATCACATTACCACCTTCCCTCAAGTTTCACTCTATGATGATGTATGGGTTGATGATCTATGTAATGATTTCCAGGAAGAAAACATTCCCCTTGGATCAGATGGTGCGGGAATGACCAACCTTCAAATGTATTGCAGATGTTTTCTCTTTATCGGTAATGATCAGTGAGAAACACCAGAGCATAGTGAAATTAGCGAAATAATCTATAACCATTTGGAAACCCTAATGTAGCAGAAAAAATTCCTCATAACATTCTTCTCAAAACATATGGGGGAAGAAGTAGTCATATAATGTTATTTGAAAGCCTTCCCAGACCATACCCAGATGACGTTCAGCCTGGGTAATTACATCCCACAAATATTTAGCAGAATCACATAACATGTAGGGAGAGAGATTGAATCTCTTATCTGCAGGCATATCTAGGATTTCTTATATCGATAGAATGACCTCTATCCAATATTCAGTAGTGTGAGGTCCTCAATCCCCTAAGAAGGCAAGATAATCCTATAGTAATAATTCATAGGTTTGTTCATCCATAATAGGGGTAGGTCGGAGAGTTCCCCGTACAAACTACATGAAGTGAAAGAAACTATCTTCGAACTAAGAATTTATTCTCAATGCAGGATCCATAGGAGGAGCTTCATGTGGAACTATTGGTCATAGGTGGCACATGGCCCACCACCTCTCGATCATGATTTCTTCCACCCTCTTGGTGTATGAAACGAGGATGTTGTAGTGGGATAGGTCTATAATTTAAAAGTGTACACCTTAGATAAGGATTAAAAATAGATAGAAAAACAATAAAATCATGAAAGGATATGTGAAAAGGAAGGTCAGGACATGCCATAAGACACATAGCATAGTGCCCACTACTAAGGTTGGATCGGGATCAAGGTCTCATATAACTTAGATGAGGTTCCAATATACGGAGTTTCAATTGCAAGGTATAGTGGGAAACACCAATTAATTTCCAATTGGAATCCCCATGTACTGGTAACCATTCTATTTTAAAACTTTATGTTATTGAAGTTCATTCTTATATATATTGATATTGATATCTCAGCCGGGTTAATCGCATCACCAATTTCATCTTTATAATGGAACATACACTTTATAAATTGCAATTGGCATGTCATGTATTCGTGGCATGACCTATATGCCCGATATCAGTATGTCATAGGTCATGTAAAGTTATTTTATTGAATTAACAACCATTCCCACTTTATATAAGTACTATATTCTTAAATTACCATTATAATTCATCAATAAAATTAATAATATTTCATCCCATAAATCCAATGGTTAATGCATCAAAAGCGGTATAATTGGATAATAATGGTATCATCAACAATATATGTAGGAAATATATGTTTAGATTGATTTTGGTGATTTAATTAATCCAATTATATTATTAACATAAGAAATAGTAGCACGCTTCAATACATAACAAATGAGGCACTCTGAAAAATCACATGAAATATTTGAAATGCACACAAAAATATAGATATTTCATGGATTCATGAAATTTATGTCCTATGGTTCATAGAATGGTTCAGGGCATGTTACACCATCATTTAATTAGGAAAAGGTAAAAAATTACAATAATAAAAACACTGGTGATAAAAATGACAAAAACATGTGCATCACCCTTTAGTGAAATCAATTCATCTTTAATAGGAATAATCCAATAACATCTTTAGCACCTCCTAAGTAATTTGGGTTTCCCCTTTATGAGGGTTAGCTAGTCACAGGCATAGTGACATTAGTAAACTCAATTATATCCTAGTCTTCTATACAATAACCAGAAATTAAGATAAAGGGAAAATAGGCTATTATACCAACTAGTAGCATCCCGCTCCAAAAACCATTGAATGGTTCCCCGAGATGGTTGGTGAGATGACCTTAGGAACTTGTTTATATATGTTAGAGGATTTCAGATAGTAGCGAGGGAATAGGGTGTGTCTGTAGGGAGACTATTACCTCATGTGTCAGATCATAGCACATCGGTTGTCAATATACATAAGCAGTGGATGTTGATAGTAAATAATAGATAAAAATATAATAATGATGAATATATAGTTATAGAAAAGTGAGTACGTGGGGATACATGGGAAATAGGAATATTTCATATGTTATACAAAATATGGAAAATAACAACAGAAGCTACAACTAGCATCACGAACATAGGCTCAGTCATTTACTCAAATACACCATCCTAGAAATAAAAATCAATCCTCGGAAGTTGGCCGCTTCACATTATCTGTACCTTCAACCATGAATTCTCTTTGGGTACCAATGGTGGCCCATGTAGGGTGTGAGATATATATAGCATGTCACTACAAATAGTGTCTTGATCAATCCAGTCTATTCATATAAAATGAAAAGTGTTCCAATAATAACAAAACGTAAGTCCTAAATTACAAATTAAATAAATCAGACCAGGTTCCTCATGGGATACCCAATTGATAGCACCCGCTTCGGCCTATTTCATATGTATCTAAACCAGGATTAACTGTAAAAGTGAGATATATAATAATGCAACATAATAAATATGCCACCACAATATGAACCATTCTGAAGAATGCGATTTGTTTTGGAGGATGTGCCCCTAGACTTTCAGTTTAGAATTTTTTTTAATTTAATTTAAATTCCCTATTTAGAATCTAAGAAGAGGAACCATGAGCCCATCCATGGTGATCTAGATGGAATACAAAGTATCATTCTAGAGGCACTGTAAAATCCTAATCCCATAACAGTCCTTCTAAGGCGATCCATAAATGGAATCCAAAGTATCACTCAAGGACTGCCATGTAATCAACTCTACGAGCATGTCCCAGGTATCTCATGTTGCGGATTGAGATTAACTCATGACCTGGGGTAACCATCTATCCACAAACCCATCCACAATGTCTCCCCTAGGGAACTGGTATAACCCATATGGAAGTAAGGTAAACACATGTTGATCCTAGCCCAGGAATAACTGGAATCTCTCTCGGTGTGTATACAATAACTAACTAGTCTCTTTTAAAAGACCAATGACCCCATCCAAGTCATCCTTAAGTTGGGACTCTTGTTTCTCCCTTGGCATAGTATACACGTAATCCATCTATCAAAAACTCATATTATTTAACAAGGAACTTTAATTAAGAAACATTATTCAAGTTGGTAAGTTAATTTATTTAATAAATTCAAGAAATGGAATAAACTAAGGGGCATAACTCCTGTACAATAATCCTTAATAATTAATTTCTTATCACAATATATTAATAAAAATAAAAAACCAACCTCAAGTTTCTTTAAACCATCAAACACTACGGGAAAAAGGGCTTTTGTGACGGGACTTCTGCGATGGGAATAAATCTCGTCGCACAAGGTCTGTCCAAGAGGTTATTTGCAACGGTTTGTTACGCCCGTCGCAAATAACCAACTATTTGCGACGGGATTTCGTCTCCCATCGAAATTAGTTTGGCGCGGATAGTGCGCCAAACCGCGCGAAGGTTATTTGCGACGATGAGATCCCACCGTAGCAAATAGTTAAGTTTTTGCGATGGGGCCCATCGCAAAAAACCAGCGGCGGTTTATAGCTTTTTGTGACGAGACACCTTTTGCGACGGGCCCCGTTTCAAATAACCGGCGGCGGTTTATAACCTTTTGCGACGGGTTGTCATCCCGTCACAAAAGGTGTGTCGACATGGACTATTTGTGAAGGGTCCCATCACAAATAACTTTTTAACCGCCGACAGTAATTAATGTGGGCGTAGGTATTTGTGACGGGTCCCGTCGCAAAAGATACTATTTATGACGGGATAACCATCGCAAATAAACTCGTAGCAACTAATCTTACATATATATACCCCCATCCATTTTTCGTCTCATTCCTCTCAAATTTCATATCTTGTTTCTCTCTAAACATGGAATTTATAGATAGAATTTTTTTAAGTTTATTTGTTTGTTCATGGAGAAGTTGTGAAGCCGTCTGCATCAATAGAAAATCAATCTTAAAGGTATTTATGTTTTTTTAATTTATTATTTATTTCATTTTTTTATGTTATTTTTTTTATTGTTGATTAGTTGTAATTAAATTAAATTTAAATTGTTTTGTCATTAGTATTTATTTGTACTAATAAATTGAAATTTTTAGTTTTAATTTTTAATAATTTGAAGTTATTATTAATTATTAACTATAATTAGTAATGTATATAATTAATTTGTAGTAATTTATAATAATTGGTAATAAATATCAATAAATAGTAATAATTAGGAATAATTAGTACTTATTAAGAATAAATAGTAATAATTAGGAATAATTAGGAATAAATATTAATAATTAGTAATAATTATCAATAATTAGGAATAATTAGCAATAATTACGAATAATTAGCAATAATTAGCAATAATTAGCAAAAATTAGCAATAAATTGTAAAAATTCGTAATAAACAGTAATAAATTAGTAATAAATTGTTATAATTAGAAATAAATTGTAACAATTAGTAATAAATTGTAATAATTACTAATAAATACTAATAATTTCTAATAATTAAAAATAAATACGAACAATTAGTAATAATTAGCAATAATTAGGAATAATTAGGAATAATTAGCAATAATTAGGAATAATTAGCAATAATTAAGAATAATTAGCAATAATTACCAATAATTATCAATAATTAGGAATAATTAGCAATAGTTAGGAATAAATAGAAATAATTAAGAATAATTAGAAATAATTAGCAATAAATAGAAATAATTAGTAATAAATAACAATAAATAGTAAAAAAATATGAATAATTAGTAATAATTTGGAATAATTAGTAATAATTAGGAATAATTACTAATAATTAGGAATAATTAATCATAATTAGTTATAAATTATAATAGTTAGTAAAAATTGTAATAATTTGTAATAAATTGTAATAATTAGTAATAATTAGGAATAAATACTTATAATTAGTAATACTTACTAATAATTAGTAACAATTAGCAAAAATTAAGAATAATTAGCAATAATTTGGAATAATTAGCAATAATTATAAATATTTAGTAATAATTAGCAATATTTAGTAATAATTAGCAATATTTTGCAATAATTAGCAAAAATTAGCAATGATTAATAATAATTAGAAATAATTAATAATAAATAGTAAAAATTGTAATAATTAGTAATAAATTGAAATAATTAGTATTAAATTGTAATAATTATTAATAAATTGTAGTAATTAGTAATAAATACTAATAACTAGTAATAACTACTAATAATTAGAAATAACTACTAATAAATACTAATAATTTGGAAAAAAAATACTAATAATTAGTAATAAATACTAATAAATAGCAATAAATAGCAATACATAGAAATAATTAGCAATACTTAGAAATAATTAGCTATAGTTAGAAATAATTAGCAATAATTAGCAATAAATAGAAATAATTAACAATAATTAGAAATAAATAGCAATAATTAGAAATAATTAAGAATAATTTGCAATAATTAGCAATAATTAGCAATAATTATTAATAATTAGTAATAATTAGTAAAAAATAGCAATAAATATTAATAAATAGGAATAATTAGTAATAATTTGTAATAATTAGGAATAATTAGTAATAATTAGGAATAAATATTAATAATTAGGAATAAATACTAATAATTAGGAATGTTTACTAATAATTATGAATAAATACTAATAATTATTAATATTTAGCAATGATTAATAATATTTAGCAGTAATTAGTAATAAGTAAGAATAATTAGGAATAATTAGCAATAATAAGGAATAATTAGATATAAGTAGTATTAATTAGCTATAATTAGTAATAATTACTAATAAATACTAATAATTACTAATAATTACTAATAAATACTAATAATTAGGAATAATTATCAATAATTAGAAATAATTATGAATAACTAGCAATAATTTGGAATAATTAGCAATAATTAGGAATAATTAGCAATAATTAGTAATAATTAGCTATAATTAGAAATAATTACTAATAAATACTAATAATTAGTAATAATTACTAATAAATGATAATAATTAGGAATAATTAGCAATAATTAGCAATAATTAGCAATAATTAATAATAATTAGAAATAATTAGAAATAATTAGCAATAAATAGGAATAAATTGTAATAATTAGCAATAATAATGAATAATTATGAATTATACGAACTAATTAGCAATAATTAGAAATAGATAGAAAAAATTAGGAATAATTAGTAATAATTAGGAATAATTAGTAATAATTTGGAATCATTAATAATAAATAATAATAAATTGTAATAATTAGTAATAAATTGTAATAATTTGTAATAAATAATAAAAAATATTAATTATAAATATATCTAATTATTACTAATAAAAAAAATATATTATCAATATTTATGGAAGAACAATATTAATATTATTAAAATAATAACAAATTTATAAAATATTAAAATTATCAATATTCGCAACAGGCTTTGCTCTATTCTTAACATGTTCAAATCTCAAAGGGTCTCCAATTGTCAGGTCATGCACAATAAAATGTTTGTGTCAGCCATGTCAAATGTAATCTCTATTATTGTCCATGCTAGGTTGATCACATTGCAAGTAGCGTTGCAATGGGACAACCCAAGTCATGCCCTTCTCATCTATAAGAATTATCTCACATGTCCTTTTACATAGACCATTCTTCCATGAAAATTTAAGGGAAAGATATTGATGTCCCATCAAATTTTTATTGAAGAATGATCTATGTAAAGGGAGTGAGAAGATTCATAGAGACAAGAATGATATTACTTTGGTCGTCCTATTGCAACATTACTTGTGAGGTGATCTACCATGCAAGGACAATTATAGAGTTTATATTGGACATGTCTGATGCAAATTTTTTATTGCGCATGACCTGACAACTGGCGAACCTTTGAGATTTGAACATGTTAATAATAGATCAAAGCCTGTTGTGAATATTGATAATTTTAATATTTTATAAGTTTTGTATTATTTTAATAATATTAATATTGTTTTTTCATAAATATTGATAATACAATTTTTTTTATTAGTAATAATTAGATGTAAATATAATTAGTAATCAAAAACTGCTTGGATAATGATGGGAAGTTTTGTAATTATCTCCACAACGATGATCACCAAATTTCCATTCTTTATTAAAGCAGTTTTCATTTTGCTATGTATTGTTAAGTATTTCTAAATTAGAAATAATTAGAAATAAATAGTAATAAATCGTAATAATTAGTTAGGAATAGTTAGAAATAAATTTTAATAAATTCCCAGAACCTGGCACAATTTCCAGTAGATTGATGACACACCTTTTGCTCGATGACTTTTCTCCATTCAACTCTCACCGACACAGAACAATATAAAAAATGTGCTGCTACAGAGGCATATTCAATCTCGTATACACGAGATTGGATATGCATTCGTGGGATCATATTTTTTATAGTGTTTTCAGGTGGTGACAGTTGGAAGAAGATGATTCATCGACGAAAAGGGGGCTCTTTTGTCTGACGGCTCATTTACATGCATCTTTCTCACACTGAAATCCCAATGAAGAATCTGTTCGGAGTTACGTATATTTATTCTCGTGCATACGATAATGAATATGCGTACCTCCGACCAGAGTCTTCATTGGGATTTCAGTGTGAGAATGATGCAAGTAAATGTGGCATCGGACAAAAGAGGAGTCGTCAATCCACTGGAAATTATATCGCCTTTAATTAATGATAATATTTAAGAAGTAGTAGTAATTATTTATCTTCTATTTTCAGATAGTATTTTTATTATTTCAAATTATTCAAGAACAGTGATGATTTTATATTTTGTAGAAAAATATGGAAGTAGGAAGTCAACATCATTCATTATTAGATGATCACAATTGGATAAATCAGTGCAGAAATCCAGATGGTTCTGGTTTAAATCATTTATATATTATTGGTGTTGAAGCTTTCTTAGCATTTGCATCATCAAAACTAGAATATGTTTTAGAAGGCACAATTAAGTGTCCTTATAAAAATGTGCTCAGAGAACGTTTGACACATTTTACAAGGTTAGGGGACATCTTTTGCGGTTTGGTTTTCAACCAGATTATGTTTTTTTGGTATCAACTTGGTGAAATCAGTTCTAGAGAAGATACTAATAAATTGATTCTGGATCTATCACAGCTCAAAAATTTAGTACATGATATTTCAGGTCCATCTGTTCAATAATCTAAAACTCACGATGATATTTATTTAACTCCAAAGTTGGCACCATCCGAATTTTATAAGTTGTTGTGGTCTATTGAGGACGCATTATATACTAGTTATAAGATAAGAAAATTATAAGTGGTTTCAAAATTCATGGATATTAAATTAGATAATGTATTTTCAAAAAACTATTTTTATGAAATATTTTCTTTGGTTAAAACACTGTTACCTGAAGGAAATGTGTTTCCTGTAAATTACTATGAGAGCAAGAGGTTGGTTCGTAATCTAGGGATTAGTTATCAGAAGATTCATGCATTTTAAAATGATTGAATCTTATATTCTGGTGAAAATGAGTCATTGGATAGTTTTCCAACATGTAGAAAATCGAGGTATAAAGAATCTCAACCTAGGAAGTCTGGATCGATTCCTGTAAAACAGTTGAGATATTTCCCCCTTACACCCAGGATGCAACATTTATTTATGTCTCATAACACCACATCAATGATGTCCTTGCACAAAACCAATATTTCAACCGGTAAAATCTTTAATCGTCCATCTCATGGTGATTCATGGAAACATTTTGATCGTATGCATCCGTCTTTTTCATTAGAAGCCCGAAACGTGTGATTGGGTATTTCTACTGATGATTTCTGTCTGTTTGGTTCTTATGGTAGTCAGTATTAATGTTGGACTATCTTTATAACTCTGTACAATCTACCTCCATGGATGTTGATGAAGGAGCCCTATATCTTTTTGACCTTATAAATCCCAGGACATCTGAAAAAGAATATTGATGTTTATTTGAAACCATTGATTGATGAGTCAAATGCATTGTGGAGTAATGGTGTTAGTACATATGATGTTGCTGAAAAAAATCAATTTAAACGTTTCATTGATGTGGATGATTAGTGACTTTCTGGCATATGGCATGTTATCTGGTTGGAGAACACATTGTCTAAAATCATGTCGTTACTGTATGAAAGACAACAAAGCTGTTATTCTCTTCAATGGAAAAAAATCTTACTATTTTGACTTTCATCACAGATTTCTTCCAACCGATCGTCCTTTTCAAAGGAAAAAATATCATTTCAGAAAAGGCACAATTTAAAGGGATGAACCTCCAAAAATGATCTCAGGTAAAGAGTCAAAATCAGTTGAATTTTCAATACCTCCCAACACCATTGGGCCAAAAGTAAACCAACAGAAAATTCATGGCTTTTGGAATGAACATAATTGGATAAAATGAAGCATTTTTTGGGATCTCCCAAATTGGTCTGATTTGTGGGCCTGCCACATGTTGGATGTCAGGAAAATTTGGAAGAACTGTTTTGATAATTTATTTCATATAGTTTTGGATAAACCAGTTAAGACCAAAGATACTGTAAAAGCACGATCAGATCTTGTCCAAATATACAGGCGACCAGAACTTGAACTATATGAAAATGTCAGATCACAGAGGTTAATGAAGCCAAAAGAAGCTTATATATTGTCCAAAGAGATTCGTTTATTATTTTTTCAGTGGATTGAAGATTTGAGACTTCCAAATGGATATGCTTCCTATATGGGAAGATTTGTTAATAATTTTCATATTACAGGACTAAAAAGTCATGATTGTCATGTTATAATGGAAAGAATTATGCCGATTGGATTCATAGGTTTGTTGAATTCTATGATTTGAGATTCAATAAAAGAAATATCATATTTTTTTCGGGACATTTGTGCAATGACAATTGACTATGATGCGCTAAGAAAACCGGAAGAAGATATAGATGTAATTATATGTAAACATTAAAAAATATTTCCACCTACATTCTTTGACTCAATAGAACATATGATATTAAAATTTCAACTTGAAGCTAAATGTGTAGGTACAGTACAGTTTTTATGGATGTACCCATTCGAGAGATGCATACATAAATTTTAGAAAAAATTATGTAATAAAACAGCAGTTGAAGGCTCAATTGCTGAATCTTATTTGCAAGAGGAAATTTATTTTTTCTGCTCTCACTATTTTGAATCAGAATATCCCTCAAAACAAAACTGCATGGTATAGAATGAGGTAAATGTTAATGATTAAATGGACTATCATTTATCAGTTTTTTATCAGCAAAATCTTGGCGTCAGTGGAGTTCAAGATCGATGGCTTTCAGACAATGAACATCACAGAGCTCATACATATGTTCTGCTCAACTGTGAAGAAATAACATAATTTGTACTGTGAGTGCTTCTATCACTTATTCTATAATTTCTGTTATAGTATGTAAACTTATTTTATTTTTAGGTTTTATGATAATCATATTAAGAATCAAGTTCCACAAATTACAGCAGCTGCTTTTGAAGAACATAGAAAAAAAATACTCAATGGTTTCAAAAGATGGTAACAGAAATTATTGATGGTTTAATATCAATTCCATTTACTATTTATTATATTGATAATTGTTTTACAAATTTTTAGGTGTCTCAACATGCTGATAATATTGTTTAGAGACTGTGTATATTGAGTAACCCACCATCCAAAATGGTTAAATCTTATAATGTATATGTGGGGAATGGTTTTCGATTTCATACACATGTATATGGGGAATTGAAAAAAACAATTGAAAGTGGAGTTTGTTTTAGAGGATCGCATTATAGAGAAACTGATGTTTACTTTTATGGCATTCTGGATGAAATTATTGAGCTATGTCATCTTGGACAAAATAACATAACGTTGTTTAAATGTGAGCAGTTAGATACTGATAGAGGGTTTCATGTTCATCTAACTCATTGAATCGTCTATATTAAATATAAAAGTATTCTTGCAGTAAATGAACCATTTTTACTACCTCAACAGGAACATCATGTTTATTATGCAAAGTACTGTGCTACTTCATGAGACCTGGGAGATTGGTGGAGCATAATAAAAATGAAATCTCGAGAAAATCAATTTACTCAAACTGAATGTGGTTTCGCTGAAGTGGAAGAAATTGAAATTTTTCAGGAGAGTACTCAAAATGAATCTTTTTCACAAATAAATTTTAATATCGATGAGGACACCCCACAATTAAGGGTCCATGGTGAAGAAGATGTTAATGATGTTACAAATGAAATAGAAATGACAAGGGATGATGAGAGAGAAACTCATATGGATTTTGATGATGCCGAGGAGGAATATGAAGACATTGACGTCCTCAGATATGAAGATAATGATGAAGGGGTACATTGGCATAGTTAAATGTTGGTTATGATCATAACTAATAAATATATACATATATATAATAGTTATTTTCAACTATCTGCTAACAATAATAATTTTGGGTTTCAGATGGACTCTGATCTATTGTGTGAATTAGAGGAGGTTGAGCTACCTTTGGATGATGGGGATGTGGGATCATCTGACCCTCAGCCTACTGGTGGATCATGAGGTATGCAGAGGGGGCGCGGTCTTGGACGACAGATGATTCATGACCTTATCCTCGAGTGACGTCCAGGTCTTGGCTTCAATCCACGAACACGGAGGTTTGGTAACCTGTATATTTTAGTTTGATTAAGTAAATTAATTTATATATATACTAATTGTTTGATTTTTTATTCTTTTTTCACAATTTTTCACATGTAGATGTTGGACAGGTGAGCACTATCTTGCTCAATTATTTTTCTCAGGCATCGACCGCATGGGAACAGATTCCCGTTGATGTGGAGCTCGACATGCACAATCATTGGCTGGTAGGTAAATAAATATTATTTATTCTGAAATTTATTTTATTAATAACTTGATATAATAAATTGTTTGTATGGTTTATGGTATCCCATCGAGGATAGAATGCATGACACTATCCATGTAGCATGGGAGGTGGCTATACGTGAGCATTTGCATCATTTTTTACACAATTTGAGAAAGACAACCATTAAGAAAGCAGGAGCAACAGTATTTGATGAGTTGTGTAGAGCCCACAAACCAGAGTACATTTCATCTCAGGGTTGGGATGGATTATGTGAACACTGTTTGGGTGGTGGATTTCAGAGGAGTTCTTCATTGGGTTGGCAGAACTGGGGGAGAGAGGAGGTGACGCATCGAGTTGGTAGTTGTACATTCAGTACGCATAGAGAGCATCTAGTGAGTATTTTTTATAAATATTTTATATAACATCAAATATAAATAGTTTATTTAATATTCATATAGGTAGTCGAGCAACCTGATATTATAGAGTATGATGTTTATCGGAGGATGTATAGTGATCCAACTACAGGAGAGATTAGAGGTGATCGTTAGCGTCAGATTGTGGTTAGTCTTATTTTTTTCTATTTGAAAATTAATTGCGTATAATATTTTCACATTATTAATATCAAATTGGAATTGAAGGAGTCATATGGGGATACAACTTCACATACATAGGCTGAGGGTCAGGATGAGACGACTGGTCAGAATAATTCCCACCATTTCGACGAGGCGGTATGGATGCAGGCGACATAGTATGGCTTTGAGAAGGGCTGAGTAGTTGGTATCAGCTATCATGTGATAGGTGTACTTATTATGGTACTATTGTGATTTTGGCATCTAGATCAAGAGGATCTCATGGAGAGGCATCATCTTCTGGTTCACAGTATCAGGAGCAGTTCCGAGTTCAGAATGACATTATAGAGAGTTTGCAGAAGCAGCAAGAAGAGATGCGTCAGCAGTAGTAGCAGCAGGAGAAGATATGTCGATGGCAGCAGCAGCATCACGAGTAGATGGAGTACATGTACCGTATGAATCGTAGTTTAGGGATGGAGTTTCCTCCACCATCTCCTTCATCTCCTCCACCTCCCACAGAAGATGAGCCCCCAGTGATTTTTTTTATGTTAAAAACATTTGAATTTAAATTTTTTGTAATATGAACTATTTATAGTTTATGTCTTTTATGTTGGTTCGATTATTACATAATTTATTTTTTAATATTTTATGATTTTATTTTGTGAATATTGTGACTTTTAATATTTTTTTATTTTTTTATTATTTTAATAATATTAATATTATTGTTTTATTAATCATAATTTTATTAAATATATTCTTCCAGTATTATAATTTTTAATATCTGTTTATTTTACTAATAATAATAATAATAATAATAATAATAATAATAATTTATGAGTTTTTTATATTTTTGTGAATATTGAGAATTTTAATATTTTTTATTTTTTTATTATTTTATTAATATTAAAATTAATTTTTCAATAATCATAATAATATTTTTTTATTTTTATTTATTTTTTTGTGAATATTGAGAATTTTAATATTTATTATTATTTTATTATTTTAATAATATTAAAATTAATTTTTCAAGAATCATAATTTAATTAAATTTTTTTTTATATAATTTATTTATTATTTATGACGAAATCTGTTGTGACGGGATCTCGTCGCAAATAGTCTAAATAATTTTTTCTTAAAAAGGTATTTGTGTTTGGATTAAGGGCTCGTCACAAATACTATTTGCGATGCGCCCGTCGCAAATAATCTAAATAAATATTTTCAAAAAGCATTTGCGATGGGATTACGGGCCCGTCGCAAAAGATTATTTGAGATGGGATCCTCACAAAAGAACATATATATAAATAAGTATATAATCAGATACTTATTTGCAACGGTGAAGTTTCCCATTGCAAAAAATATTATTTGCGATGACATTTTCTTCAATGGGCTATTTGTGACGGGGCCATGTCGCTAAACCTTATTTGAGACAGGATCATGTCGCAAATAACCCGTCGCAAATACCTTCAATTCTAGTAGTGAATGGAGAAAAGGGGGGGTAGGAATTTAAAGAGCAGTTCCCCCATAGGGGTGGCTCATGAAAGGGAGACCAACCAAATGGTATATTCAAAGCTATCTTGGACCAAAAATGGAATGGTAAACAATTAAATTTAATTTATTATACACTTTAGGAGTTCTATAGGAAAATTAATACATTAAACAAAACTAATCAAAGAATAAATAAAAAACCCTAGGGAAAAGAACTAGACCACCTTCCAAAGGTTCACAAAGAACCACTCATCCATTTTCAGCCTTTCATTCTAGCTAGAGTGGGAGAAAATGAAAAGTGTAAAAAAAACACAGAGAATTGGGAAAATCATGTTGCACAAAAATAGCCTAGCTGATGAAAAAAAATACTAGGAATAGATAGAGAAAGAGTGGAGATCATACTATGGCATGTCCAACACAAATGACTGTAAAAATAATGGATTCAAGATGGAGGAGATCTCAATAAACCGAAATTATATGATGAGGGACTCCCATTCACAACTCCCCATATATGTGGGATAAGGGAAGAAACCGATTTTAAAATAAATAATGGGTTCAATATATTTTATAAAAATATGGCTGGGAATTTACATAGAGTGTAAATTATTTACCCTTCATGTTATTCATGGGGTCCCTTCCCCTATGAAAACCCATATCATGACGTGAAAAATGATCTGGCCAACCCATTACATGTTTTTACTCAATAAATATTTGTATTAAAAATTCCTAACATATATTTAGTACAATATAAGTACATAGCTTGTACCCAGCTTCAGACCCATCTGAAACCTTTCTTTCTGAAAAAAATAGACCCACCTAGAGGTGTGGATTCTGGGTTTAACAAAAATAAAAGAAAACATACCTCACAAAAAATATGGGATGTTACAACACCTTAATATAATGGATCTCTTTTAGTGGTTATGGGAGTATGTGGGTGTATTGCCAAATTGAACATGTGGTGTTTAGCATGATGATGACCCAAATTTCCAAAAGGCCTTCATTTTATTGCTTTTTGATAACCCCCCCCCCCTTTTATGGGATTAAGTGGAACCATTACAAGGACCATAGTCTTAGAGATTACATGACTCCTAGGTCTTAGATGAAACATCCTAACTATAACTACATGTACCTGCTCCCCCAAAGCTTCTGCATTGTAATATCATCTCTCCACCTTCGCATGGCATTTTAGCTAGGCTTCTTGTGCTTGCATAGGCTGGTCCCAATTGAAAAACCATTCCATCTCTTTAATCCACATTAATTAGCTTCTACTTTTGTTAATACACCTGCCATGAAACCATATCTATATTCTGCTTCTTATAGAGTCTGTCTGGTCTATTAAGCACAATTTCAAAAGGCCCAAAATTCTTGTGGTGGCCTAAAGGCCTTGAGGTGTCCCGAAGGCCTTGAGGTGGCCTGAAGTCCTTATTGGACTAAAGGCATTTGATGGAATATAGTCCTTGAAGGACCTAAGGACCAAATTGTTGTCTTGAAAGCCCAAACTGATGAATAGTTCATGCTACTACAGTACATAACAATACCTTCTACAGTTCCCTCTACTGTTCTACTACAGTGATGCTATTGTACCACTATAGAACCCCCAAAAATATGTCTCTACTTGGATTTGAACTTATATCTCTTTGTGGAAGTTTATGTGTCCTCACCAGCTGGCATGATGATGTTTCCCAAATGTCTTCGAGTGGGATATGATGACTAGTTGCTCATGGGGTGCTTTATAATTTGCAGTGTCACAGGTGTCTTCATCATGGATTCAATAGAGGGATGAGAGTTATAGGACATACAACATTGGGTGAATGAGAGTAAAATATTAGTGGGAATGTTGATTGGGGTACCTTTTTTATTGATATTATTCATTTTATGTTACGATAATAGAATGAATTATTTGGTGATCATGTCATGGTGAGGATGAGATTTATGGGTTGACTTGATTAGGTGTTATTGGTTCTATTGCTTATCCACTTGTGCATTTGTATTCTCTCTCCACATGTCTATGAAATACCATGGGAATGATGCAACTGAATATAAATTTTATGCTCACGACACATATAAAAAACACATTTTCATGTTTTTAGGAGAACAATGAGGACCATACTATATATTTATAGCCTAGATATTGGAGTTGTTGCTGAGTCTCTTCCATATATTTTTTTGGTATTTATTATATGGAATATTTTTATTTGTTTAATTTAAAAATTCTTTTTGAGATAGTTTTGTTGAACTATTTTATTTATTTCATGGATTTTCAGGATGGATTATTTCATATCTCCCAATCCAATTTAATCAATTGAGGGTAATTCCTTCCATATGAATGTTTTTTATACCACTAGTTCTAGTCTCCAACCCAGGGCCTACTAAATGATAGACTCATGGGTCATTATCCCTCTTCATTCATTGTTCTCCCAGGAGGGGTACCTTCGGAGTGGGGAGGTAACGATATGTATGAGGTGAATATGATACCAAACATCATATATCTCTTCTCAATATTTGATTAGAATAAATTTGAAACCCAAATAAACACGAGAATCAGAATTTATGACCATTTTATGTTCATGTCCCTTTTTCAAATTATTTGAAAATTTTAATTAGTTTATTAATTATTCGTATCAAGAAAACTATTATTAAATTTCTATTACTCAATACTAATTAATAAAATTTTAATAATATTAATTTTCAATTATTTTATCAAAAAATTTCCAAAAATACAATTTTATAATAAGTGTAAATACATATGAAATATTATTTAAATCATAATTAATAGAACATACTATATATATAACAATATAAATATATTTAAACAGTAAAATATTTTATTTACCAGTATATAAACAGATTTTTATAAATTACACCATTTATCAGGGCTAAAAAAGTGTACTAGAACCAATAAACGCTGTCATTTCATAGTCGCTTTTTTATTTATGATATTATAAGGCCCCCGCCTTTAATATTACATAACCTTGAGTTATGTCAATTATTCACATTGAGGATCTTTTCAAGTTTGGATTTTTAGAGAATTATTCCATAAATAATACATTACATCTAAAATATTACAAAGTATGAACTTATACTCTGTCCAATTTTTTAAAAATAATAAAACTCCTTAAACAAATTAATAATTCTTTTCTTGATAAAAATTTTGTTTAATTGTTTCATTCTCTTATCCTTCCTTATACCCTATGAAAAACATTTCAAAAACATGGTATGAGCACAAAAATATCTGTAAGGGATATAAAATACGGAAATAAAACATCAGTGCATGAATACATACAAATCAATGAATTCATACTTTTTACTCATAAAACATAATCTATTTAATATAACTCATGAAATCATAAAATAAATTAATAACTCAGAGAAATCATAAATCATAAAGGTAACTTGGGGCATCCATAACGTACTTACAACATAGCATTCACAATTATATTGGTATTTACATTATGAATACCCATCACATTTTATTGCCTAAATCCCTTAGGATAAAAATTAACATTTACCTTCTTCACGTTACCCAATGAATTAGAGAGAAATGATGGGCCCACCCACCCTTAGTCTATCATTAAACCACTAGTTTGTGTAAGCAATTACTAATAACCCTAACATATTCATAACACATAAAACAAGCATAATGAAAAGATAGAATTTCCAAATTACAATAACAATATATCATTTCAAGATATTGAATAAATAAATGATTTATAAAAACCATTTTCAATACCTAAAAATGTAAAAATGGTATATGGTATTTATTTTACTTTTAAAAATATTACGGTATATTACAGAATCCAAATATCAAATAATACTTGTTACGACATGATGTTCATTGTTGCTGCGTACGGTAAAAAGAAACATTTCTTTTGTAATTTAGTAAAATGCTTCATAGAAAAATATTCCTTTGGAAAACCATTTATATAAATTAAAAGGAAAAAGATATTGTTATAAACCATATAAAATAAGGTCAGGTGTAAATCAAAATAAGCTTCAATGAAAGGAGATTGAGACGAAAACCATTACAATGATTTTATCATTAGTTTAAGGATAAATCAATGACATAATTATGTTTGAAAGATATAAATACACCCAATATAAGTGGATATTAATTGTAAAAAAATCATATTTCATTCACACATATTCTTGAAAAAATCAATGTCATGGATGTTTAACAAAATGAATGGAAATTGAGCTAATATTTCCCTTACAATGGTCGTATAAATGACGTAAGAATTTATCAATGGGATGATTATGTGTTGAAAAAGTATATCTAGATAAAGGGAAGTGAAAATGACTACATAAATAAATAAAAATTTATTTCACAAATAATCATGGAATAATATAATCAACAAATTATGCATAATACCCAATGAGTGGAAATTCTGTATATAAATTTCCTTACAAAAATTCGGTAGCCTAACCACATCACGTAAAAATTACGAAAATGAGTTAATGAGATGGAAAAGGTCTATCATCCCTTGGAAATAAAATTTAAATCAATAATGATATGTATTTACATATCCCTACATAAGAAAATGGAAATTGGAAGACATAATATAAAATAAGTATTTGACTAAAATATAAGGGTGATAGGTTCCTTTACATTGAGTCATACATGTCTTGTGATGACCCAGACTCTCTTGGTACTTCCCTTTGCCAAAATCCGGGTCCTAAAGGAGTGGCGTCTCGGTGAGACCGATCGGCGCGACCGATCGGTGAGACTGATCAGCGTCACCCGGCATTGTCGAGTTGTTTCCAGTAGCACTCCTTTTGCTCAAATAGGGTTTTAAACCCTATTCTGACTCGTTTAAGCATGTTTTAAAGACCAATAATGCGCATAAGAGTTTTAATTAAATACTTAATCAATTCATGAGTCGGCTTAAACCACCCGACCCCTTTTTGTGACGAGTGGAGCCACATGGTCAACCCACGACCCCGGCGCCTTACGCGGTTTCGCGTTTTCACCTCAACTGTCCCCGGCTCTTATAAACTAAGGGTTAGTCATGGTTTCTCTTTTCCTCGATCGTGGCTTTTCACAAACAGCTTCTGGTGCATCGAGCGGATCATTATCTGTAATGTTCGGCGCCCGGCCTAGACGTCGATCATCTATCAATAAGTAGGGAATTTCTCCTTTGCCTCTCTCTTTGGTGTATCATGCGGGGTGGGCTTTCTTTTGATTCTTTAGGATTCAATAAACCAGACCTAATTAAAGATAATGAACGAATTCTATAAAGAAAGAGGGGGATGTGATTGTTGATGTTGTCTTATATTTTTTGATGTTGTTTCTTCTATGACCATCTTTTTGAGTTGTGTTGCCTTATGCCTTCTGAAAATCAAGGTCATTGGTGGTCATTGTTTGTGCACTAATGAACCCTGCTGATGTTTTAAATGGCTTGTTTGTGGTTGTAAACTCCTACTGTGAAAAGTAATTGGTTAATCACATATATCCGGCTGGACAAATTGAAAGCACCAGGATCAATCCCTTCTGTGCTAACCCCGGTCGAATAGAATTGAAATCATGGAATGTGTAAAATCTTTTAAATCTGAAAATACAAGTTTGGCCTTACTTAGTGCTAGTGGTAGTGTTTTGGTGGTTTTCTCTTACGAGTCGATTGCTGGGGATGTGGGAGGGGATGGGATCCCCTGTTCTTTTATGCTTTCGGTGGTTCTGAAACTGGGGATGGGATCCCCTATTGGTGTGGATTCGGTGTTTATGAGCTTTTAAGACCAGGTGGTTACTTGTTTTTATCACGAATTGGGGTGTAATCCTCTGTTGTTGAGAACCGGGTGTGGACGTTTTGGTTGATGTTTGACTGTTTACTTTCCTGGACTTATGCCTATGCCTACTAGTTTCCCAGTAGTGCTTAAACATAAACATTATAACTGAACTTGAAACACTAATGGGACAAATGGGTTTTGTTAGTGAAAGTCGTGACTTGGGAATTGGATGTAGTGGTGTTGTGCTCTGTAGGCTGGTTAGAAAATCCTAGACTTTGGGTGAGTGCTTGTTACCTATATCTATACATGTAGTTTTGTGTTTCTTATTTGCGCCCCACCCAAGTTTAGCACTTAGTGCCGAACACCCCCATTTCATGGGGGAGGGTTTTTTTCCCAACACTATTCTTGGTGGCTGGTTATTATCTCCTTTTCTTCTCCCTTTCCCGGATAGCCCAAGTATCTTCGGGCAGGCTGTGATGGCCTGAGGTCCATTATTAGCCCAAGAACCTTTGGGCGGGGTGGTGTGGTGGTTGTCCAGGTGTGTGCCGCAGGTAGTTTCCCAAGTGTCTTCGGGATGAGGCCCAGGTGTCTTCAGGCGTGGTAGTAGATTTTTTTAGCCCAGGTGTCTTCAAGCGTGGTGGTGGTTATTCTGGCCTAGGGGTTTGCAGGTGTGGTTACATGTGACAGTTGTGGCCCAGGTGTGTGCGAGAGGGATTCAGCAGTGGAACTGCGTGCAGTTGAGGCCCAGGTGTGTGCGGGCGGGATTTCGGCAGTGGGACTGTGTGTGGTTGTGGCCCAGGTGTGTGCGGGCGGGTGTGGCAGTGTGACTGCGGTGAGAATAGCGGGATTGGTCCGATGCGTATGATGTCTCAATAACCAGTGGCAAAGTGGCGTGGGGTATCCAAACATCGATGTGCTCTGATTATATATATTACTTGACATGTGTTATTTGGGGAGTGTGCCTTGGTGAGGCCTGGGGTGGATAGTTTACCTTGATAGGTGTTTGGTTTACTCTTTCCTCACGGGACATTAGTACGTTCCCCCACTTGTGCACGAGAGTCTTTGATTTTCCCTACTGAGTGTACTTGTATGCTCACCCTACGTATATAAAACTGCTTTCAGGTTTCCATGAGGACTTCGGGGATCACACAAGACCTTACTAGCTCGGACCTTTGGGGTAGTTGCAGTTGTTTTTTTTCCTCTTTGGTACATACCTTTGTAGTCACCTTTTGTACCTTGTGGCTTTACTTTTGGAACATGCATCTGGGAATGGTTTATTTTTGGATTTACTTTTCTTTTACCTTGGTGTTGTTGAGTTTCATCATCTCATCTCTCGATCTTATAAAACAAAAAGGGGTAATGCCTTCCATTTGTGAGAAATTTCTATACCCTTGGTGCTAGTCACCACTCTGGGACCTATTGAAGGCGGGTCTCGGGGGTCATTATCTCTCCTTCAACTTAAAGAAGGAAGGTCCTGGCAATCCGCTGACCCTTCCCTCCTTTTGGTGAAGGCGGGTCGTGACAGAATGGTATCAAAGGTGATGGTTTAGAGATCGGATGGAGTCTGGATTTAGGCACAGGGAGGATTTCATGGGATGGTAAGGCAATAGTGTTGGGTGACCTTGGTGCGTGAATTAGGCCAGGGAAGACCGGCTAGGACATGGGATTTTAGGGCCCCCTGTGATCCAATGCAAGGACTCTGGACCTACCGAACGGCCAAGTGAGACCACACTGATTGCAGGGTAGAGACCCTAGGAAAGGTACATGAATTATAATGACTTGTGTTCTTGTGTTTCTGGGATTTCTTGGGAATTAATAATAAATTAAATTTTAAGAAGTTTCGAAGACGATATTCTGCACTACTTGGGCTTAGGCATTCCTTGTTTACCTTGCAGCTATGGAACCTGGAAGGCGAACACGTGTGGTACAGGAGATCGAGGCCCTGGAGACTACTTTGGCCGATCGGCAGAGAGCTGATCGGGAGGAAGAGGACGAACAA
Organism: Viscum album; assembly: GCA_963277665.1. NCBI lineage: Eukaryota > Viridiplantae > Streptophyta > Magnoliopsida > Santalales > Viscaceae > Viscum > Viscum album. The sequence continues at coordinate 99,024,559 of OY728122.1, read as the reverse complement.
TGGCAGAAGACTCTTCGAGCCTTCCAGCGACAGGCCCACTAGAAGTATGAGGGAAGCACCTCCAATATGAAGACGGAAGGCTGGCTAGAGGAGCTAGTTATAGCCTTCAGCCTGATTCGGGCCCCGACCGAGTACTGGGTTCCTCTGACCGTTAGCCAGATACGGGGAGCGGCACGTCAGTGGTGGATGCTTTACCTGGGGGATAGAAGAGAGTCTGAGGTGTCTTGGGCGGATTTTGAGAGGGAGTTCCAGGCAGAATTCCTCTCCTCGATGATGAAGGCAAAAAAGAGGCAGGAACTACTCTCCCTCCAGCAGGGGAGTATCTCCATGAGAGAGCTAGGGATCAAGTTCAAGGACCTCCTACGTTTTTCTCCAGACCTCTTTCCCAACGAGGAGTATCGGGCAAGACGTTTAGAGGAGGCACTCCGACCCTCCCTCCAGTATGCTATTACCCCCTTTACCCTGCCGACATACTTAGAGGTCCAGAATAAGGCCGAAGTGGTGGAGATGATGCATGCTCTAGGACGAGTGTCGCGAGAGGGGATCCAGCTGGGACCATCGAAGGGGAAGGCCGTCAGCACCAGGCCTCCAGTGTCAGGACCCTCTAGGTTCCGACCCGCAGGGAGTAGGCCGCAGTAGTTTCAGTTTCGATCCCCTGGCCCTCGCCCTTTTCCTTCAGGACCGGGACCGCGGTGCTTCATTTGTGGGAGCCCTGGGCATCTCCGGAGTCAGTGTCCCGACCGGGTGTAGTACAGCAGTGGCAGTCATCCCCAGCACCCGCCCCAGCAGCAGCTTCCAGCCAGACCTTTCCAGCAGCAGCAGCAGGGATAGCGAGCTCCCGCTCCTCTAAGGGCAGATGTAGGAGGAGGAGGCCGACCTCAGGGCACTCCACAGGGACCTTGACCAGGGCATGGTCGGGGAGGTGGCCGACAGCCGAGGGTAAGGGGAGCTAGGCGTGGACAGTTACACGCCGCAGAGGCAGCAGTTCCAGCAGGGCCAGAGGTTGTTCGAGGTACGATCAGCCTGTTTAGAACTCTTGCTTCTGCTTTGTTCGATACCGGAGCTTCGCACTCCTTTGTTTCACCCAGTTTAGCTCATGCCTTGGGTCTAGATGATGAGAGACTTCCAGTTCCCCTGGTGTTGAGCACACCAGTTGGAGGTCAGACCGACTTTTTGTTCGTTTGTCGGGGATGTAGACTGATGTTAGGGCCACATCAGTCGGTTAGGGATCTTCTTCTGCTACAGATTCATCCATACGATGTCATCCTAGGCATCTACTGGCTATTTTCTGTGTGCGCTGTCATAGACTATTTTCTAAGAAGGGTGGTGTTCTCATACTTGGACAGCCAGCGTGTTACCTTCACTGGCGAGTGGAGCAGTCCAAAGGGAAACAGGAGAGAGGAACCTCTCCTCTCCTTATTGACCGAGCTGACAGTGGAATCAGTAGATGCGGAAATGGTGGAAGTGCCAGAGATCGTCCGTGAGTTTATGGACGTCTTTCCTAAGGAGGTGAAGACTCTACCCCCTCGACGTTATATCGAGTTCAGGATAGACCTGCAGCCCGGCGCTCGTCCAATCTCGATGGCTCCTTGCCAGATGGCACCTTCAGGGCTACGGGAGTTGCGGATACAGATCGATGATCTGATGAAGAGGGGTTATGTTCGACAGAGTAAGTCACCGTGGGGTGCTCCGGTCTTGTTTGAAAAGAAGGCATATGGTGGTCTTAGGTTGTTCATAGACTACAGGAGGCTGAATCAGGTAATGATCAAGAATCTCTACCCTCTTCCGAGAATAGATGATCTTTTCGACCAGCTGAAGGGGGCAGGATGGTTCTCGAAGATCGACCTGCGGTCTGGGTACCACCAGCTGAGGGTGAAAGAGAGCGACATCCTGAAGATAGTGTTCATGAGTAGGTATGGACACTTCGAGTTCGTATTCATGCCCTTCGGTGTTACAAATTCCCCGACTGTGTTCATGGGGATTATGAACTCCATCTTCCGGGAGTACCTGGATCGGTTCGTATTTGTGTTCATCGACGACATCCTGGTCTACTCTAGATCAGGGGAGGACCATGCAGAGCACCTGAGGACAGTTTTGGAGGTCCTCCGACAACACCAGCTCTATGGGAAGTTTTCAAAATGCAAGTTCTGGACACGAGAAGTGCACTTCCACGGGCATGTAGTGTCTAAGAAGGGGGTAGCGGTCAACCCGTCAAAGGTTGAGGCAGTTGTTTCTTGGGCAGCACCCAAGAATGTGGCGGAAGTTTGAAGTTTCCTCGGGCTGGCAGGTTACTACCGGAGATTCGTACCCAACTTCTCCCGAGTAGCAGCCCCTTTGACGGCTCTGACCAAGAAGGACCAGGCTTTCGTATGGAATAAGCAGTGCCAGTCTGCCTTCAGCTATCTGAAGGAGAAGTTGGTCAGCGCCCCAGTGCTGAGATTACCAGAAGAAGGGGCAGCTTATGAGGTGTTCTGTGATGCTTCAGGACAGGGTCTGGGATGCGTGCTGATGCAGCGACAATGGGTGATCTCTTATGGGTCTAGGCAGCTGCATTTCCATGAGCGTAATTACGCCACCCACAACCTGGATCTTGCAGCGGTCATTTTTGCGCTAAAATTATGGCGGTACTACCTCATCGGGGAACGCTTTGTGGTCTTCACGGATCAAAAAAGCTTGAGGTATATCTTCTCCCAGCGGGACTTAAACTTGCGACAGTGGAGATGGGTGGAGTTCCTCCAGGATTACGACTTTGAGATATCTTATACTGAGGGCAAGGGAAATGTTGTGGTCGATGCTTTGAGCAGGAGGACGCAGAAGGATGCGGTCCGAGAGTCGGCGGATGCCTGGAAGGCGATGGAGGAGTTGGCCGCCTTAAACCTGGATGTGAAGATGGATAGAGGCATAGGCTGCCTATATTAGATGACAGTGCATTCATCCCTGTTTCAGCAAGTGGAGGAGTCTCATTGGGGAGACCTAGAGTGCGAAGTGATGCATGACCAAGTTGACCAGGGCAATGCTCTGGAAGGATGGACAGAGGATGGTCAAAACCGGATGCTTTTCCAGAAAAGGTTGTTTGTCCCGGAGGCGATGTGCGGCAAGGTTCTCAGTAAGTTCCACAACTCACCCCTGGCGGTACACCCAGGAGTTTCCAAGATGTACCAGGGTTTGAAGAGGTAGTTTTGGTGGCCCGGAGTTAAGCGAGCGGTGGCAGAGTTTGTGGCCAAGTGCTTAGTGTGTCAGCAAGTGAAGGTTGAACACCGAGTTCCAGGTGGCCTACTGCGGCCTCTAGATATCCCCGAGTGGAAGTGGGAGGACATCTTGATGGATTTCGTCACAGGACTCCCCAAGGTCCAAGGAGGGTACGACGCCATCTGGGTGGTAGTGGACAGCTTGACGAAATCGGATCACTTTATGGCAATCAGGTAGTCGAGTACTGTGGATGCTTTGGAACGAGAGTACGTGGATGAGGTGGTGCGGTTTCATGGAGTTCCGAGGTCTATAGTCTCGGATAGGGATGCACGGTTTACCTCGTGAGTCTGGAGAGGATTGCAGCATGTGTTTGGAACCCAGTTACGCCTTAGCACTGCTTTCCATCCCCAGACAGATGGACAAACAGAGCGCACCATCCAGACCTTGGAGGATATGCTACGGGCATGTGTTCTGGACTCAGTAGGATCATGGGTGTGATACTTTCCTCTGGTAGAGTTTTCCTACAATAATAGCTACCACTCTACCATAAGTATGGCCCCGTTTGAAGCTTTGTACGGGAGGCCATGTCGTTCGCCTGTGTGTTGGACCGAAGTAGGAGAGGCAAGCATCCTTGGCCCGGAGGTGGTGCAGAACACGACAGAGAAGGTTCATCTCATACGGGAAAGGATGAAGGTGGCCCAGGACCGACAGAAGTCGTATGCTGATACCAGGAGGAGGCCCTTGGAGTTTGAGGTTGGGGACCACGTTTTCTTGAAGTTCTCCCCTCGGCGTGGGCAGCGGAGGTTCGACAAAGGGAGTAAGCTTTCTCCCAGATTCATCGGACCCTTCCAAGTGTTGCGGCAGGTCGGCGAAGTGGCTTACCAGCTAGCGTTGCCACCACCACTACTAAGGATACATGATGTCTTTCATGTGTCCCAGCTTCGTCGGTATCTGCACGATGATTCACACATCCTTGATTGGGGTGAGCTGGACATCGAGGACGACGTGACCTTTGTGGAGAGACCAGTGGTGATTGAGGATCGCAATGAGAAGGTGCTTCGTGGGTGAACCATCCCCTTGGTTCGTGTGTTGTGGAGACATGGTGGGCTTGAGGAGAGTACGTGGGAGAGGGAAGCACAGATGCGTACCCAGTACCCAGAGTTGTTTTGAGTTTTGTTCCTTGTTGTACCTGTTGTGGTAGAACGTTTTGTCTTTTGGCTATGAAATGAACTGGTTTTCTTTCCTCTGTTTGTGTGTGAAAAGCCCCGGCTATTGGTAAGGAGAGAACCCGACCCCTAATCAAGACGCATTAAGGTGGATGCGATTAAACCCGTGCGGGCGAGTCAGTGCCTCCCAAAGAGGATAATATCTTTACATGGGGGAGGAGACTCCCCAACCCACATGCCTGGGCAGTTTGGCTTGGTATGTTGCTTGGTTCATGACAGGAATGTGTTCTTAGTTAACGATGAGGTTCACTCTTGAGAGGTATCTTTCGGGGTGGTTGTTCGGACCCGCCCTTCCCTTCTGGGTTGTTTAAATTCTCGAGGATGAGAATAGTTTGAGAGGTATCTGATGTGATGACCCAGACTCTCTTGGTCCTTCCCTTTGCCAAAATCCGGGTCCTAAAGGAGTGGCGTCTCGGTGAGACCGATCGGTGAGACCGATCGGCAAGACCGATCGGCGAGACCGATCAGCACGACCGATCGGCGAGACCGATCGGCGTCACCCGGCCTTGTCGAGTTGTTTCCAGTAGCGCTCCTTTTGCGCAAATAGGGTTTTAAACCCTATTATGACTCGTTTAAGCATGTTTTGAAGACCCGTAACGCACATAAGAGTTTTAATTAAATACTTAATCAATTCATAAGTCGTCTTAAACCACCCTACCCCTTTTTGTGACGAGTGGAGCCGCATGGTCAACCCATAACCCTCGCACCTTACGCGGTTTCATGTTTTCACCTCAACCATCCTCGAATCTTATAAACTAAGGGTTATCCGTGGTTTCTCTTTCCTCGATCGTGGCTTTTCTCAAACAGCTTCTGGTGCATCAGGTGCATCGTTATCCGTAAAGTTCCGCACCCGGCCTAGACGCCGATCATCTATTAGCATGTAGGGAATTTCTCCTTTGCCTCTCTCTTTGGTGTATCATGTGTGGTGGGCGTGCTTTTGATTCTGTAGGATTGGATAAACTAGACCTAATTAAAGATAATGAATGAATTCTATAAAGAAATATAGGGCTATGATTGTTGATGTTGTCTTATATTTTTTGATGTTTTTTCTTCTAGGACCATCAGGTTGAGTTGTGCTGGCTTATTCCTTCTGAAAATCGAGGCCGTTGGTGGTCATTGTTTGTGCACTAATGAACCCTTCTGGTGTTTTAAATGGCTTGTTTGTGGTTGGAAACTACTACTGTGAAAAGTAATTGGTTAATCACGTATATCCGGCTGAACAAATTGAAAGCCCTAGGATCAATCCCTTCTATGCTAACCCCGGTCGAATAGAATTGAAATCATGGAACGTGTAAAATCTTTTAAATCCGAAAATACAGGTTTGGCCTTGCTTAGTGCTGGTGGCAGTGTTTTGGTGGTTTTCTCTTATGAGTCGATTGCTGGAGATGTGGGAGGGGATGGGATCCCCTGTTCTGTTATGCTTTCGGTGGTTGTGAAACTGGGGATGGGATCCTCTGTTGGTGTGGGTTCGGTGTTTATGAGTTTTTAAGACCCGGTGGTTACTTGTTTATATCACGAATTGGGGTGAAATCCTCTGTTGTTGAGAACCGGGTGTGGACGTTTTGGTTGATGTTTGACTGTTTAATTTCCTGGACTTATGCCTATGCCTACTAGTTTCCCAGTAGTGCTTAAACTTAAACATTATCATTGAACTTGAAACATGAATGGGACAAATGGGTTTTGTTGGCGAAATTCATGACTTGGGACATGGATGTAGTGGTGTTGTACTATGTAGGCTGGTTAGAAAATCCTAGACTTTGGGTAAGTGCTTGTAACCTATATCTACACTTGTAGTTTTGTGTTTCTTATTCGTGCCCCACCCAAGTTGAGCACTTAGTGCCGAACACCCCCATTTCATTGGGGAGGGTGTTTTTTCCAACACTATTCTTGGTGGCTGGTTATTAGCTCATTTTCAGCTCCCTTTCCCGGATAGCCCAAGTATCTTCGGGCAGGCTGTGATGGCCTAAGGTCCATTATTAGCCCAAGAACCTTCGGGCGGGGTGGCTGGCCAGGTGTGTGCGGTAGGTGGTTTCCCAAGTGTCTTCGGGATGAGGCCCTGGTGTCTTAGGGCGTGGAAGTGGATTTTTCTAGCCTAGGTTTCTTCGGGTGTGGTGGTGGTTGTTCTGGCCTAGGTGTTGGCAGGCGTGGTTACATGTGACAGTTGTGTCCCAGGTGTGTGCGGGCAGGATTCAGCAGTGGGACTGCGTGCAGTTGAGGCCCAGGTGTGTGTGGGCGGGATTTCGGCAGTGGGACTGCGTGTGGTTATGGCCCAGGTGTGTGCAGGCGGGTGTGGCATTGGGACTGCGGTGAGAATGGCGGGATTGGTCCAATGTGTATGATGTCTCAATAACCAGTGGGAAAGTGGCGCGGGGTACCCAAACATCGATGTGCTCTGATTATATATATTACTTGACTTGCTTTATTTGGGGAGTGTGCCTTGGTGAGGCCTGGGGTGGATAGTTTACCTTGATAGGTGTTTGGTTTACTCTTTCCTCACGGGAATTTAGTACGTTCCCCCACTTGTGCACGAGAGTCTTTGGTTTTCCCTACTGAGTGTACTTGTATGCTCACCCTACGTCTATAAAACTGCTTTCAGGTTTCCAGGAGGACTTCGGGGATCACGCAGGACCTTACTAGCTCGGACCTTTGAGTCAGTTGCAGTTGTTGTTTTTCCTCTTTGGTATTTACCTTTGTAGTCACCTTTTGTACCTTGTGGCTTTACTTTTGGAACATGCATGTGGGAATGGTTTATTTTTTGCTTTACTTTTCTTTTACCTTGGTGTTGTTGAGTTTCATCATCTCATCTATCGATCTTCTAAAACAAAATGGGGTAATGCCTTCCATTTGTGAGAAATTTCTTTACCCTTGGTGCTAGTCGCCACTCCAGGACCTATTGAAGGCGGGTCTCGGGGGTCATTATCTCTCCTTCAACTTAAAGAAGGAAGGGCCTGGAAATCCACTGACCCTTCCCTCCTTTTGGTGAAGGCGGGTCGTGACATGTCTTGTTTGTTCTTTATCTCCATAAATAATGAACATAAGATAATTTCTAATTTAATCAGTGAATTTTTAATATTTATTAATCCTTTAATTTAACTTATTATCTTGTTATAAAAATCAGATAATTATTCAATTTTATTTTGGTCATTTTAAAAATGTTCGATACTTGTGTCAAAGATGAACTTGTTATAATTACAAATTGTCCATGTGGTCAAAAGCCAATTATGTACAGAATATTATTCACAATTTAAATATCTTATATATAATATATATCCAATATATATGTATTTATAATAGTCCTCATCATTTGGACATATGAGATGAAATGCACCGTTCATGGAGACGGTAATCCGTATGTACGCATGAACACTACTTTCCTTTCCTTTTCATATTTAAATGAATGAAAACTAAATGATACATAAGTATATTATTATTCCAGCATAATATCATATTTTAAATATTTTGAATTAGTTAATTAACTCCATCCTTTTTACATTCCATGTATGGAATGAACATGTCATATCACATTGAGTGGGCGGTAGTCCGCACATACTCAAATGAAATTATCATATTTATACATTAGGGAAAGCATAATGGTATGGTTTAAATGGGAAATAAAGAATAAAATATAAAATATAAAAATAATATATATCATATATAAATTCATTTCGATCAAAATACCCACCGTGAGAGGTGTTAGGGGAAAATTGAACAACCATCGTTTCGTGAAGTAGTAGTTCACCTTACACAGAAACAATATGTTCGTATCTATTAGATGATGGTGTGGGTAAGTGAAATTTGTATAATTTTCATTAAAAAACACTAGTATATTAAGGATACTGGTGTTCTTATGTAATAAAAGAATAATAATATCATGGGGAGTGTAGAGGTAAAATAAAAGAAAAAAATTCGAGAGAAGACGTCACCTCTAAATCGGGTAACTTATTTTGATTTTAGCCAAAAGGCATTCTTGAATTACCTTATTCCCCAGGTAAGACGTCTAGGAGTAAGGGAGGTATTTTGGGTGATTATTTGGGAATAATTTGGATTGGACAAGGGTATTTAGAGGTGTTATTAATGTGGGTAGAGGTGGTTGCCTTTTATTAGAGGGAGGAGGGGAACTTCAAGAAATTCTAGAAATATTAATTTATTATAAATTTAATTTTGATTAGAAATGGACCAAAAATTATTTAATTATAATATAAGATGAGTTTGGTTCAAATAAAAACCATATAATAATTTTTATACAACTTCTTGAATATTTTATTATCCTTATCTTTTTGGTTTAACCGTTATTTTACACTTTTTAATCATACAATGATATCATGTTATTTAAACATTTTGGGTTAATGTAATTACCTATCATTTCAAACAACCCAAAAAATAAAATTATGAAATATAAATACATTTATTAACCATTTTGATTAATCTTATATTTCTATTAATTTAATATCATTTAATAAATTATTTTATGTTTTATGTTTTGAATTATGTCAATTTTGGATATTATTCATACATGACTTTTTTACAAATCCATAAAAAAAAGATTACATCAAACCAAAGAAATTAACCCAAAGATAATATGTCAATAGAATCCTTAAAATTCGTGGATGACCTCGAACTAATCAAATTATATTTATTTTGATATTTATAATACCATTTATTCGAATCCTTTATTAACGATATAATCACTGCATCATCATTATGTAATAATTAAAATTCTTTATTCAATTTCTAAAAATTATATATTAAATACCATGATGTAGGAAATAATTATATACTTATAATGACTATTTATTGTAAAATTGATCTGTTATATAACACCATATTAATTTTTTTTCATTAAAATATACATGTTTTTGTTATATTTCTATTTACATTAAATTAATTCTTATAAAATGTCAATTTCACATCCATGTGGCTCCATGGGGTCCCAAAATCGACCCAAAGATGACCATGGTTGGAAATATATAATTAAATAGGATTATTCCATGTTTTAGGGTAGATTAATATTATTAATATATTATTTTTTACCTTTATTTACCTGATTTACCCTTTAACCATGGTAAATAAAATATCTACTGATTTTACTATTCATCATGTCAAAAAATAAATGGTACCTATCCAAAAAATTTGTACCTTATGATTCATAATATGGAATTAATTTTTCCAATTTTAAAATATATAAAAATTATAAGTAGTATAAAATTAATTCCAATTTTCAAAACCAAAAATGGGGTTTTAAATAGTAATAACATTCAAAATATTGACATGTGTTTATATCCCATTTCGATGGAAAATTACTTCCAACGAACAAAATTGGTTTAAATGATAAAAATATATTCCATTTATACTTTAAAATCATTAAATAATATTATTTAACCACATAAATTATCTCTATGGAAAAAGTTCTGTTCAATTAAAATTTATCGTATTTTTATTATTCATACAAACATGATAGTTATCACAAAAATAACAAAAATTAATCGAAATTAAATATTAGTGTCCCACTTCTAAATAATAAGTTTATTTTGACAAATTAAACATATATAAGTGACAAAAAATAGATTTAATGATGGTACACCATCAAAAGGTGGTAAAACAACATTTTTAGAAAAATACTTCTTCATTCTAAAAAATTAAATTTGTTCTTATTACATATATAGAAAACATATAAGATTAAGTTAAAACATTAAATTGAATATATTACATATATTTTTCATTAAATAAAAATAAATAAAGTGTGAAATGATTTTATAAATATAATTACTCTATTTTAAATAGGATTTCATAAAAAAATGCTTCCTTTATATTAAATTGGTTTTTATTTCAATTTATAATCAATTTGGTAACCAATTGAATCATTATTTAAACATGTTTTAAATATATCTCAAAATTCATTTATTACTATTCATTCGCTCCATTCCAACGTCAAGGCATTAACTACTATTTAAAATTACAATATTATTATTGTATTATTTTTCAGTATAACTCAATGTTGTGTGAAAAGTAATGATTTTGGAGAAACCAGTTATTGCGTGTCGAGTAAATTTTAATAAAAAGAGTCCCTTTACTGTAAAATTAATAAATTAATCATAAAAATTAATTGAAAATATAAATTATTATTCAACAAATACCTGGATTGTTATAGATATAAACCACCTTTATCGATTCTTATAGTTTGCATTGATAAAACATTCCCCTTCTATAAGTGAATTTTTTAGCACTGATAAAGGGAGAAACTGAATATTGAAAAATCAATAGTATTGAATGGTGTGTTGTGGATACAAAATAGTGATCACTAATGGGTTTTACAATTGAGTTTTGACATACACAAAGGGGTTCCAATATTTTTTCCAGGAACCCGACATCAACATTTATATGAAAATAAATAATGGGTTATTAAAGACAAATAAATGATGGTATCTAAATTATCTTTTAATGAAATTTCAATACCCATTTGTGACTATTTATTGGTCATCACTGTTGATGTTTTTAAAATATATTTTTTAACAATATATATCTCCTACTCTCAAAAATCAATAAAACACAAATTACATTGTATTTCAACCCTGATTACAAGACATTAACATATTTCTATATTATAATAAATTAATTCTTTTTATGAAAAACAACATTTAGAGGTAATTCTTTTGGCATTTAGAGATAGTTCAAACTACCAAAAAAAATTCTATGAAAATTTCAAAAAACCATCATGGATTACTATGTCAGAAATCATTTAGTATTGTTTTTAAAATGATGGTTCATTTATTTCATAGTCTTTTTATGGAGGTGGATTAAAATTATGTTAACCAATTAGTGATATGTTTTATTCAAATATTTTTTAATTTTATTTCGATATGTTATATATCATTTAGAGGTGGTGGTATCATGACATTTAATTTTTTAACAACATTTTTATAGCTCTGGTGTAAAAAAATATTAATCATTTAACAATGATTTTAATTTAAATATATTATATTTTTTAAAAAAATATTTTTTATTTAATTGATTTTAAAATTTATATAATTATTTATTATTTTAAAATAAAATTTTAATTTTTTTATTTATTATTTATTTTATACAGGGTTATATATTTTATATACATGACATAACTAATTATGTGGTCACACAACCTTTTATTGATCCTACTCATTCTCAAATAACTCTTTAGTACAAACCACTCCACCAAATGAGTATACAAGTATTAATGTAGTAATTAAAGTTATTTAACCGAAGTGAGTCAATATATTGTATATATGACACAACTACTTTTCACAAGGTCTTTAATCCTTAAAATACTTCTAGCAATCCTCAATCAACTCTCATAGTACTAACAAATCCGTCAAATGAATTAACATGTAAAAATATATCAATAAATGTTATTTATCAAGTTTGAGAAATAAAATACATTATTTAAATAAATAATGATTAAAATTAAAAATTCAGTTTAAATTAATATTCATTAACAATTGATAATTTTTGAAATGTAATAATAAGAATTTAATAAATAATAATAATAAAAAATTCTCTAATGAATAGTAATTAATAATTAAATATTCATTTATAATAATTAAAAATTAATTATTATTTAATCATTAAAAGGTAATTAAAACTTCAAAAACAAATTTATGAATAATTATGAATAATTAATTATTGTTAATTTATAATAAATAAATAAAATAAAGAATTAAAAATTAAAAATAAAATATAAACAATAAACAATGAATATTTAATAATTAATAACTAATTTTTTATAATTTATAACTAACAATGAATAATTTTTTTAATAACTAAAAACTAAAAAATTAAAAATTATAATTAATAAATAATTAATAATAATTAAAAAAAATAAATATTAACATACAATAAATAATTAATAAAAAATAATAATTTAAATATAACATCAAAAAATTTATGGAATAATAAATAATGATTTATAATTAACAATTAATTTAAATTTTAAAGAGTAGATATTGTTTAACAATCAATAATTATTTAATTTAACACAATTTAAATAACTTTCCCAAAAAATACCATTGGAAAGAGATAAATAAAAATCTTTATTTAACTGTGGTTTTTGAAAACCATTTATACTATAAAAATTAAAAAGGGACATTTATCCCATAGTTTTATAAATTTATAATAAAAACTCACCACTAAATTATCATAATTTTTTGTTAGTGATTATATAATAGGTTTAGGAATATAAAAAAACTAACTTTCAATAAGCCATCAATAAAAAAGTATCCTTTTCGGTTTTTTGGGGAATCCTTATGTCTAAATGAAATAGAAGAATAATAAAAACTCATGCATAAGATGATGAAAAAAACTATAAAACAAATTATACATCATTGGTATTGTGGAATCATTACAAACATTGAGATTGATTGGGTTCCCATGGCATAAAACAATGTGCTCCTTCCTCCAAATGTATCCACCAATAAGTGGTATCACACAACACTTTGATAAGAGCTCTTCTTATTCAAAGGTGTGCTAACACCTCCTCCTCAATTTTAGATGAAGAGAAGATCATGAGATAGTGCATTAAATTTATTTATAACTACCTATGTATATGAGTGATATCTACAAACTCTAATTTATAGTATTTATTCATCAAACAATGGAGTATTTTGGAGTTATGGCATTTCATATGTTTTGAAATCGGAACATGTTTCTCCAATGTTGTAAATTATTGCGATAGTTCATCATTAATGATGTTACTGTTGAACTCCATCAAAAATCTACGATCTATGTACACATCATCACATTATGTTCCAATAAGCTGAATAATCTTGATAATCATCAAAACAATGTTGGCTGAATGATATCTTATACCATTAAAAATAAAAACTATGATATTACATTAATTATAATGACTTGGAAAAGAATAAATATTGAAAACCCTAACAATGTAATGGTTTATGATTTTGAGAATATTTTAAACAATATCCAACTTATACAAAAGCCTAAGATATTTTATGAAAAAATTTACAACTGTTGATGAATCTATCTAATCTTCTTTATATATGAGTATCATATAAACTATTTTAAAATCAAAACAAAAACATTATTCCAAAAAGTTATCCTTATTATAGAGCTTACCTTGTTTCCCAATAATCTATTTTCATATTGAGAAAAAATTGAATTCAATAATATATAATTGTAAGGAAATAGATTCTTCTAACAAAAGTCATTATTACTCAATCAACAATGGTATTTAGCACCCTAATGATCAAACACACTCATATATATAAATAAAAATTTCTACTATCATATTTATATCTATTATTCATATTCATGATAATATATTCTTTTTGTCCAAGACATTGACAGATAAATCAACATGGAATCCTTTATTCTAGTATATGATATCTAACTAAATCATCTTCCACTAAAATAGACTATCCATATTGAATTAATACATGACATTACATTCATCAAAATAGTTGGGTGCATCATATGTTAATCCACTAAATGTGAACAAAAATTTCATTAGTCTGATTAAATTGAGGTCCCAAATGACATACTTTTCATATAAGGGGATAAATTATTTCTTGGGTAAACAAAATTGATGAAATTCATAGAAACATAACCAACTATCCTCTAATTAGCTTAGCCACAAGGTTTATTTATTAAATGTATCAAAGTATGTAGGTTCACATGATTAATATTTTTTCAATATTAGTTATTAAGGATTAATATCATATAAACTATAACTCATAATCCTCAATTATAGTAGTTGAAATTTATATTTTAATTAAACTAAAATAATATTTATATATTAGTAATTTAATGGTTCACAAATTCCTAAGTTGAGAGGATAAATATTGATTTTGAACATACTAGTTAAAAATATGTCTAGAATGAATTTTAGAAAATTTCCCTTGGAAATGTGCTTTTATGAAAAATAAAAATTGTATAATTTAAATTCTAAATAATTTATTTATATTAATATGAAATAATATGTATAATAATAAATATATAACTATAATTGTTTTATAAATAAAAATAATATCATTTGGAAGTAAAAATGATATAATATTGAAAAATATTTTTTTTATTCAGAAAACAATTTTTGTTTAAAAAGGATTAATGTATATCCATGTTACTTAATTAAAATAATATTTAATGACGAATGATTATAAAAAATTTATCGAATATATACCTAACTATAAATATATAAATCCATCTAATTTTAATTATTAATAATATAACTAATATAAGATAATCATATACTTGAAAAATAAATTTCATGAAAAACAATATTTCATCATGATTTGTGGTTTTGATTTAAAAATAAATTATTCAACAAATATGAATTGAATTTAATAAAATTTATTATATATTTATAATAATAATAATAATAAATAATATTAGATGGTATTTTCAACATAAATTTTGGATATAATGATTAGTAAAATAGTGAAAATTAATTAATGCGGTTAAGGATAAAATGGGGTTTTGCTCATTACATGTGTTTGTGATAAAATTAATTTTCCACACACATATTATTTCCATTTTATAAATTGGTTTTTTTATTTAGAATAATTTGAATTAAAATATCTAATAAGTATCATTTTATTTTAGGCTTAAATTCTTAATTACCTAGATTAAAAAAAACTAGTTACTGAGGTGAAAACTAAAATGTTAAATATATATAAATTTAGAGGAAAAGGGAATAACATGTTTAATAGGCATTTATTTTTATATTGTGGAGGTTTGTCTCAAAATTAACCTCCCTAAAATCCAAATTTTTCACTTTTTAGGAACTTTTTTTTACAGTGTCTTCCAATTATTGAATAGTATTTGGTATTTTAAAAATGTCACTCCTCCTAAATTATAAAAAGGAACTCACTCTAATCACTTATTCACAACATGAAATATATTTATATCAACTAAAAAATGAAAAAAATATCAAAAACAGACTTATAAACAATATATATATTATGGAATTCCAAAAATACCAACCGTATAGTCCATAATATGATATCTAATTGTGGTTTCTCTAAAAGAAGGTAATCATATTAACAAAGATATATCTTCTTATTTACTATTTTAAAACATTAAATTATATATTAACATAAAAAAAATATTAACACCACATTATAATGTATGCGTATATGTTGTTATGTTTATTTTTAAATATTTTCTCTTTCCCCTTCTATATCAAATGGGAAATAATGCCTTCACTCGTGTGTACGATAGACTATCTCCTCACAAACTGATGTAATTTTTTTTCATTACTGAATCACATATATAGTCATAATGACAGAAATATTAAACATATATGATAAATATTAAAAGATATTAATTTTATAAAATTAATTTATCATCCTCTTCCTTACACTTTCATCCATTAATGGAATGATATTGTAGCTCGTGCGTATGAATGACTTATTGTCTCCATGAAGCGGTGCGATTAATTTTCCATTTCCAACATTCATAAATTATTATGAAAAGTAATATAATATAAAAATATTATATTTTTAAAATCAAAAAAAAATTCCTAATATTATTGAAATATATCAGATAAATAGGTACCCTTACATTCCTAGAGAACATGAGAGAGAAAACATGAAAATTAATACCCAAAACAACAACAACAATAAAATATTATTAATGAACCTGTAGTAAAATGTTATAATTGGATCATATATTATTTTTAAAATATTAATATATATCAATTATAAATTCATAAAATTATTAAAATCGTTATATAGGAGGTTAAATCTTGATCATCTAAAGGGAAGTGTGAGGAAAGGGACTTTGTCTCAATTTCCATTTCACTGAGACATATTTGTTAATAAGAACAAATTCACATTTATGTGGTGTATATACTACCTATTTGAAGTATTTAACCTTAATAACTATTTCATAATGATGATAAATGTTTTAATCAATGTTTATTATTTCAAACGGTTACATGTTAAAAGATATCAATGGGGTAGGAAACAAATTTACAATACCAATTTCTTATGAGATTTCTTTTAAATTAATTGAATGAATCTTATCATTTATCCTTCAAAATATTCAATCATTTACTTATCAACTAGATATTTATGTATTTTCCAAATTTTCATATAAATGTTTCTCAATTTTTCACTTAATATGTAAATAATTGTTTAAAATAAAAAACCAATTTTATTTCTCTTTAAACATGATATTTTTTTCTTCGATGTCCATGTTTTTCTAAATTATTTACAAAATCCATTTTTTTACTCAAATGATTTAGAAATGAAATTATAATTTATAATTTAATATTAAAAAGGGATGGAAATTAATATTTCTCTTATTTTTTAACGGTATATTTTTTAAAAAAAGTCAAAATAATTGTTTTTTATAATGTTTACAGTGATAATAGAATTCCCCACCACCGTAACTATTTTATGAAATTTATATTCTTCTACAAATTTTCAATGGTTTTACAAAGAAAACTATTTTACGAATTATTATTTTAGTATTTTCCTTCAATTCCATTTATTCTTACTAAATTCATAAATTTAACTCAAATTAATTATTATCTCTCATTGACTATTTGGTTGTTATATTTTTCTTGAAACATTCATTATCATGTGATCATTATAAATTAAATTTTTCAATAAATATTCATCTTATTTATCATGAAAAATAATACTTATTAATCTATATTATGTATCAATATATGTGTTTTTATTTTGAATGTTATTTGATTTACTAGGGAAATATTATTAAATATGTATTCTTAACTAATAATGATTATTTTTTGAAAAGACATATTTTTCATGAAGTAAATCAATAATTCAACAAACAATGAATCCTATGGGCATGTAGTGGTAGGTTGGAACCAAAATTATATTTACCCTCAATGGATTGAATGTATCGTGAGTCAAATTATTTTTCCAAATAAATTGGGGTTTTACACATAGTTTTAAACAATCTTGACACATGGTCTTAACAGAATAGATATCGTGATTTCTTTGATCATGATGTAAAATATAAATAATTTCATTGATTATAAATTTTTTAATATTATACATGATATTATTTTATTGATATTATAAATGGATATATTTTTTGATAAAGTTATTGAATAAATGGAACATGTTTTCAGTTATTTACCTTTCTATATTGATTATTCCTTATCTAATCATGATAGTCGTGTTATTGATTATATGGAAAGTGTTTTCAAGTATTCGCCTTTCCATTTTAATATTCCTTATTAATTAATTATTTCTTCAATTGTATGTAACCCTTACTAATAATTTTATCTCACCCTTATTTTGTTTCCATCCCTATAGATATGAAGAAGAATTATTTGAATGAGTTCATGGACGCTGAATGTTTTCAATTACTATGTTTTATATTTTACACACAATGTAAAATTTTTATAATGTTTGTGTATATCTCTCTAATAATAATAAACTTATTAGTCCTTTGGAATTGAACCCTTGTATCGATACCTATGTAATAAATTAGACCTTCAACTATGGGATACTGGAGTTAGGGTCTTTACAGTGGGGATTTAAGCAGGTATAGTAGAAAAAATGAGAATTAGATTAAGGAAAAAATAGATTAGGAAAAATTATCCTAATGTATAATTTGAGGAAATTTATATAAGAACAACCTAATATTTTCACAAAGAATTATATTATAATATTTTTCCTAGAAAAAATCCCTTTCTTGATACTACATGCGGACATGGTTCTGACAGAGTTACACGTAGGCTTAATAATTCTAAAAAGGGAGCATTGGGATTTAACTCAGTCATCACATGATGCATGGGAACATGCCTTACAAAAAACCATGTTTACCACTCCTAGGGGATAGGCTTTAGTCAATTAAAATATTCTTTTCAAACAATAATTAAGGATTTGGAAATATTTGTTTTCATCGAAGAATCCTAGTTTATGATATTCGATTAACAACGGATAAATTTATGTTATGTTTGAAACTATATTATGAATTATACATTTTGATTTAAAATTAAAAATGTTATAACTAATTCAGTATATTCCATTGTTTAGAAATGGTTCCTAGAAGAACAAATGGTATCAACCCCTATGGTCAATGTATAAATTTCCTTGTTGAGCATGTTGATATTGCTGGTATTGGATTTGTATAGGTCATGGATATATTAGGGAAGCTTACTTAGGTTATGAATAATATCCCTACTCAAATGGAGTAACCTATTATTCCATAATGTGATTATCTATTGTCTTATCACTTTAGGAGATATAATCCCCAATAAATTATTGGGTCTAACAATCTAGTGGTAGTTGAGTAATGAATTACATCCGTTGAAAAGATATTAAAGAAATGGGATGCAATGAGAATGATGTAGTCACACATGATATGTAATGTCTCAAAGATGACTCATATCAATATTTTTCATTGACCAAGAATACTAGTTAGGATGAATAAATAGAACACATGTAATGGAGAAATTTTAAAGAAAATTTAATTAAAAAATAATTCACTTGTGAGAAATAAACTGAAATGAACGAAAAGTTACCTAGCTTAAAGAAAATAGAATAATTATGTTCTGTATAATATGAGGCTATCTTTATAAGAAAAATCCATGTATTCTATATATTACATATGCAATATGGAATGAAATATTGAAACTTTATTTTAAGGGCATAAGCTATGACTTTGAAGTGTACTAGTTTATCATACTTTTTAATATTATGAGGAAATAGTTTTATGTTCCATAAAAAACATATGAAGAATTTTCTAGATCATATATATTCAAGGGGAAAATTATAATAATTGTTCTTATAATTACCATGAAAAGTGAACACATAAATGAAATATAATGAAATGAATCATTTTCTATCATAAGAAAATTATGGGAAGAAACATCCTTGAAATTTTTTTAAGTGAATGATAGTCTGTTATAAGTGTGGTGATAAGGTTCATATGTCTAATGAATATAACAAGAAGAAACAAATAAATTATTTCTGGTTCATTTATTATAGATAAATAGGTAATTATTCAAACTAATTACCGAAGTTTCAGGGAAACATAATGCAGAAGAGGACGATGGGAAAAGGTCATTCTTATGTGATCACTACAAGTTAGATGGATGTTCCCAATGATATAGTGGAATGTAATTTATTCATATAATCAAATTTAGACATTGATTTATTTTATATTGGATCCTTAAAATCATTTATACCTTCATTTTTTTCATGTAAATTTTATATTTACATAGCACCTCAAGAAGAGATTTGTCAGTCAAAATATCAAATATAAATCTAACCACAGTGATGATGTGTCAGGAAGTACCCATTATGACACAAAAACACACACTATTTTTTGATTTTATTATTATACAAATGGTTTACTTCGATGTAATCTTATATATGAACTAGATTTAATAATGAAATTAATTTTTATTTTTCAAGGAGAAGGAAATTGTGATACATGTTAAAGATGTAGAATTTTTTATATTTTTGAGTATACATCATCATCTGAGACATTTATAGACACACCCCAATAGCTTTTCCCAATAATATAATTAGAGGAGAATATATAAAACATTATATGTATGGGAAATCTAATCTCTAAACTGAGGATGTATATATTTTATATGAATATATTACTATATTTCTAGAGGAATTACCTAGACATCCACTAGTGCATGAAGTAATATTCTTCATTGATTTAATACCTAATGAAAGACTATATTGGATAATTCCTATAGAATTCCCACTTAAGAAATTGTGGATTTTAAGGAACCACTGGAGTATTTTTAAGATAAGGGTTTTATTTATCCTAGTTTTTCACCATGGGGATCCCTTATAGTCATTCTAAAGAAGAAATATGGAACCAAGATGCTGCACATTTATTGTAGGGAAATCATTTCTATTATGATAAAAACATGTATCATTTTCCTCAAATTGATGATTTTTTGATCAAATTCATAGGTATAAATATTTTTCATAGATTTACATTCATTCTAGGTATCATAAATTATGCATAAATAATGAATAAATTTTGAAGAAAACATTGAGAAAGATATATGGATATTATGTGTATTTGGTAATTTTATTTGGATTGACAAATAGACCGTAATTTTTTTATTAATCTAAGGAAAAAGTATTCAAGGAATATCTCAATGATTTTTTTGGTACTTATTAATGATTAAATGGTGTATTCTAAATTTTATGAGAACCATGGGAATCACTTTCCGATCATTCTTGAGACTCTTACAAGAAAAAAGTTAAATGGGTTATTTAGTATGTTTTATTTTTGGCTTTAGGAAGGTTCATTTGTTTTCCATATTTTCCACAAGGATGAAATTTATGTTTATCCGATAATGAAAATGGACGTTAAAGAATATCCCATACCATTGAACATAACTGAGATATATAGTTTCACTAGTTTTCACGATTATTATAGTTGATTCATTTATAATTTTTATTTATTAATAAACATGTTAACCAATCATAAAAGCAAAGGGGTTAATATTATATATAAAAATGAATTTGAATTTTTTTTTTTGAAGAATTGAATAGGAGAATGTTCAATCCCTTAATTTTTACTGCACCATTAGGAAATGATAGGTTTGTGATATATAGTGATGCATTGAATACGAGACTTTGATGTTTGATT
The DNA here is from genome assembly GCA_963277665.1 of Viscum album. Taxonomy (NCBI): domain Eukaryota; kingdom Viridiplantae; phylum Streptophyta; class Magnoliopsida; order Santalales; family Viscaceae; genus Viscum; species Viscum album. The sequence continues at coordinate 99,003,548 of OY728122.1, read as the reverse complement.
ATGAAAAAAATGAAAAAGTTATTTCATGTGAATCAAGTAATTTAAAGAGTAATGAAAATAAATATCAAACCCATGATATTCAGTTCAGAGATATAATTCTTTCCTTGATGATGTGGAGAAATTATCTCTATGGTGCAATATTTGAGATATAAACCTACCATAAGAGCCTAAAATACATATTTTTAGAAATAAATCTGAATATTGTAAAGACCCGTAAAATTCAAGGGAAATTTTTTCTTAATTTTCTTTAGAATTTTACAAGAGCGCGGTTTCAGACGGCACCTGATTCCGAGGCCCGGAGTGCCCGGAATTAATTTCCGAAGTTTGGCTCGGGTACGTTCAGTGAACGAACGAGCGGGAATTCATAACTTTTGATCCGGTGCTCGGAATTGAAATCCGAGGGCACCGATGAACTCGCAGCGCCGATTTTCGCTTAAAGAGACCTTTTCGGGAGTTGCGTTTGTTGCGGGTTGTAAGTTAGTTTTTGGGAGGTTTATAAAAAAGTTGAATAAAAAGTGTAATTCTTTTTATTTTACTTTTTGTAGGTTAACTCCTCTCAAAGGAGGTTGGAAGTGGGACCCACACCCACATAACCTCCCTTGGGAGGATTAAGTGTGGTGGGGCCCACACGAACCCCCCACCTTTTCAACTCCCCACTCTCCCTCTTAATGGTTTGACAAGTTAACTTATATTTAATTATACAATTCATGTATATTAAATAAGTGAGTTAATTTTTGAGTTATCCATTTTGAATTTCAAACCTTTTAAATTCTTTTTGTGAATAAAATAAGACTTTGTCTTATTTTTTTGGGTTAGAACTCTTAGTCACCTTGGGAGGATTTCTTGAGAGGATTTGAGAGCTTTCTCTTCTTCTTCAAACCTCAACGAAGAACGCGAAGAACGCCGTTCTTCAACGAAGAACTTCTTCCGCGTCATCTCTTCCGCGACGGTTTTCCGCGACGAACGCCTTCAACAACGACTCTTCCTCCGACGTCAAAGGAATCGAGTGCGACTATCGAGGTAGAGATTCTTGAGTTCGTTATTTTTCTTTTTTATTTGACTTTCCTCAAGTCTTGACGAGGAACGCTCAATTTCCGACGAAGAACGCCGCTCCGCTCTTCTTCGTTTACCGTGTCAACGAAGGGGACGCCATCTCTTCTTCGGACAACCTTCGTCGGCAAACGAAGATCCGCCATCGTCGTGTCTCTTCGGGCATAGCACTTCGTCAACGGATTTGACGAACGACGACCGCGACGCCCGACTTCCGCGACGCCGTCTTCCGCGGATCGTAGACGATTCTTCGAATCTTAAAACCGAGGTAGGGGTTGTCGATTTTCTTTTGGATTCCTCATTTCATTCTTGATCGTGCTTTTAGCAAGATTAACGTGTGACGTGATTTTTCTTTAGTTGCGTTATTATTATTAACGCGAGGGGGGCCGAACCGCACGAACACGGCCGAACCCCCCCCCCCCCCCCTCCAACGTTCTTGTTGTTCTTGCGGGTGGAAGCAAGTGGCGTGGTGCCGTCGCACCACGCGGATGATTGTGCGTTTAATTTTACGCAACGCCGTCGCGCTACGCCGAGGAGAATCTTCAAGAACGCGACGTCGTCGCGCCGCGTTGAAAAGAATCGAAGCACGGCGAAGGGGGGGCGGTGCCGACGCTCCGCGCCGGATGACGAAGACCGCGGCCGGTTCCGGGCCGCGGCGGGACGAGAAGACCGCGGCCGGTTCCGGGCCGCGGCGGGACGAGGAGACCGCGGCCGGTTCCGGGCCGCGGCGGAAGGAAAGACCGGCGGCCGGGCCGCCGGCGTCGGAAGTCGAGGGCGGGACCGGAATTTCCGGTCCCGTTGGTAAAAACCGGCCGGCCAGCGGGCCGGCCGGATGTCACAAAACCGGGGAATTAAATTCCCCGGTCGGTCCATTAAAAACCCCCTCTTAATGAGGGGGGCGGTTCATGAGGGAAGGGGGCAGCAGCCCCCTTTGGTTCGGCGCAAGCAGGCCCCCTCATGTGAGGGGGCGGTTTCTTAAATCGGCGCGGCTAAGCCGCGCCGCCAGAGGAGAACCGCGGGGCATAGCCCCGCGTGCGCAGCCCGTTCGGCGCACCCCGCCGCCTGCGCGGCCCGCTGCCGCCGCCAGCGCGGCCCGCCGCCGCCGCCGGCGCGGCCCGCCGCCGCCGCCGCCGCGGCCCGCCGCGCCGCCGCCCGCCGCCGCCCGCCGCCGCCGCGCGCCGCCGCCGGCCACCGCGCCGCCGCCGTCCGCCGCCGCCGGCCGCCGCCGCCGGCCACCGCGCCGCCCAGGGGGGGGTCGGGCCGGGTCGGCCCGGACCCGGACCCCCCCGTTTCGAACCTGATTTGGTTTTTGGCTCATAACTTGAGCCTCGGACCTCCGAATGACGAACCGTCTGCGGCAACGCGATCCTTGGATCGAGACGGTCGTTTCGATATATCGCACTCAGGGTTTCGGGTTACTTTGAGTTCGGCCGGGTTGGTTCGTTCACGAAACCAACCGGGCCTTCGGAGCGGAAACGCTCATAACTTGAGCTACAGACGTCCGATTGACGTGCCGTCAGTCGCGTTGTGTTCCTTTTAGTGAGACGGATCTTTTGGCATACTCCGCCCGAGGTTCGGACGCAGGTGGAGTACGGTCGGGTTGGTTTTTCCTTAAAAACCAACCGGGCCCCGGAGACGAAAATGCCAATAACTCACAGACCGGGCGTCCGATTGACGCGCCGTCTGTTTCGTTGACTTCCTCTTGATGAGACGGAACTTTTGATATACTCCGCCCGAGTTTTGGATACAGTCGGAGTATGGACGGGTTGGATTGTACCCGAAATCCAACCGGGCCCCTGGAACGGGAATGCTGATATCTTTCAGACAGGACGTCCGCTTGACGAGCCATCAGCGGCGTTGGTGGTTACGTTGAGTAACGGTCCCTTTGAGTATACCCTATGGGAGTTCGGGGTGCAGTTGAGATACGGCCGGGATTGGTTTCGCTCACGAAACCAACCGGGCCCCTGGGACGAAAAGGCTAATAACTCACAGACCGGGCGTCCGATCGACGCGCCGTCTGTTGCGTTGAGACCCCTGTGATGAGACGGACTTTTGAGACACTTCTTCGTGGAACTTTGAGATACTTGGAGTATCGGCCAGTAGCTCGTGGAGCGGACCCTCCCGGAGACGAGCGTGCAGAGTACGGAGACCGTGTAACTAGCTGAGACCTAACGACTGCTTGACCGACTCGACTTGGAGTGAGTCGACTAGCCCAGTGGACGGAGCACTACTTTCTGAGGTGCAGACCCATGGCGGACGGAGTACGTGTGTGACAGTGCAGACCCGCGGTACTCGTCCGGAGAGTACCTCAGCAGGCTATCTGGGTAGCGCCCGGTATTTGGCGACAGACCCTCAGCGGACGGAGCGCCAGGTAGTTGGCCGCAAACCCGCAGTACTCGACAGGAGGAGTACTTCAGCAGTCCTAGGTTAGTGAGCGGCAGCCTCGGAGTCGTGACAGGACCACTGTACACTCTAGAGACGGAGCTCTTCAGCAGTTACGGTTTCGATAATGAAAATCCTGGTTTGAGCTGAGACTTTTGACCTTGTGTTTACCTCATGATTGAGATGGGTCACTTGCTAACTTTGGTATATGTATGGGCATATACCCGAGTAGTGGTTATCTGTCGTTTTCACAATCCTTGTGTTTCCTCATGATTGAGATGGGTTACTTGATAACTTAGGTATATGTATGGGCATATACCTAAGTAGAGTTTATCTTTTGTGATCTTCTTGTGGTTATCCTTGTTGGTTTAGTGAGACCTTGAGGGTCTCGGGGTCCCTACTGAGTATCGTTATACTCACCCCTGCACGGGCTATGCCCGCACCTCGTTGTGTTGGTTGCAGACGACGGACAGTGCTGACAGAGGCCGAGTGTTCGAGGACTGGACGGTACCTGGAGGTGGACTATACGACGAGGCGGTACCCGGAGGTGGACCACTGGGCGGGATATACTCGGAGCGGATGGCGGGACCCGAGGAGCAGAGGAGCTATCTGTACCCACCCTTCAGGTGGGATTTCCAGTGGACATCTCAGCGTAGCAGCTTTACTTTTCAGTCGCTGTTTTCCCTTTCGAGTTGTACTTTACAGTTGGGCTTGTATTTCCGGCCCCTTTTTCTTTTCAGCTCTTCTTTTTGTACTTAGTGTTTTACTTCCGCTTGTACTCTGTGGTGCTTGTTTTCTTATAAAGGCAATGCCTTCCCAGATATCGGGATTTTACGCCTTTGGTGCTAGTCGCCAGCCCCTGGCCTATGGAAGGCGGGCTTGGGGTAGTCACGGCACGGGCCCCGAGGACGGGTCGTGACAAATTGGTATCAGAGGAGTTCGGTTCTACCGCAGAACTTATAACTCTGACCTTTCTTTCTGTGAAGCAATAGTGTTAAGGGTACCGAGTGTGGTTTTCAGTCCAGGGAGTCCAGTGTTGGTGCGGGCGGCCGACGTATCCATACACCAGGACCCTGACAACTGATTTCCGACTTTGTGCACGAAAACACTGATTGCGTGTGTGTTTTCAAAGGTTTTTCCCCTTAAAACAGCTCAAACCAGGTCAGCTCACCAGGTATAATCGTTTGATCGTGTTACGTTGTTTCTTTCATGATGGCCCACCGAGCAGCGAGACTCCAGTGCAGGGCCCTTTTTCAGTGTTGGCACCTTCGGGTGGTGTACCAGCAGCACCACCACCCGTTAGGCAGCAGATGCCACTAGCTGACGGTGCACGCTAGCAGAGCGCGATGCACGAGTTCCAGCAGTAGAGGCCTCTGAGGATACGAGGCGAGACAGATTTCCCAGGCAGCAGTGGACTGGATGGAGACGAATGCTAGAGTTCTACGCCTAGCTTGGATACTAGTAGAGCGGATGATGATCTTAGCTCCAGGTGTTTCCAGAGAGTGACCATGAGGTTGGTCCTTATAGTAACGAGGCTTCGGTACGCGAACCGATACCTGGATTAGTACCTACGGGTAGAGCGCCAGCTATGTCACTACCTGTTGGTCAGCAGACACTACCGGCAGTACCGGTAGCAGAGACTCACAGGCTTAGTGCCTTACTTATGTTTTAGCATCAGATATCCCTCAAGTTTCGAAGTGAGCCTGACTCGTAGGCGGCTGAGGACTGGCTTGAGGAGGTGGTTGTGAGTTTTCTGGAGCTAATACAGCTTCGACAGTACGACATGTCGGAAGCAGAGCACTCAACGTGGCTTACCAATCAATCTTGGAACTCGTTGGTTACGTTGTGATCAGTTCTTTAGACTCGAACTTCTGAGCGAAGTGTGTCTAAAGGACATCCGAACCATTTCTTTTCCTCTATGTATTCCTACCTATGCTAGGATGCTAGAGAGAACCTTTGTGGTTGTGAACGTTAGCAGTGAAAGGCAGGAGACTAGCGCCAGTCTCAGAGACTCGGGCGTGTAAAATGTTTCAGGAGGAGGAAGTGCTAAGGACAGATGAATCTGCAGGGTAGCAGGCGTGGAAGCAGAGCTTGGAGAGCAGCATGTGGTGGTGTACATTTCGACATGTTACGACCACCCGACTTAGTAGTCCCCGCCAGGCTCAGGGAGCAGGAAGGCTGGGGAGGAGAATAGCTGCATTGCGGTCAAGGAGTGTGACCCAGGAGCTCTAAGAATGATTCGGGGTACGAATTATGTCTACTACGAGCTGCCATATCTATAGACATAGGAACCAATCATTCTACCCTTCCACGAATCATGTCCCAGACCTAGAGGTTCCGGGTAAGCCGTAGACTTGACCCTCACGTCTGGAGATACCTTTGGGAGGAGACTCGATAATCACGCTTACGCCGACGGTGTGATTTGACCTCGAGGCGAGAGTTTCGGTTGGAATCTCTTGGTGGCAGCGTAGAGGCCTTACGACGTTGATCTGGGTATGGTTTTGATTCACAAATCATACCCCGGTTGACTATTTTAGGAAAACGTCGGAATGGGTTTTCCTTGGTCGGCGAAAAGGAAACCCTGGGCAGCTCATGTTAAACTCAGACATAAGAGGGTGTGACCGATCAATCTTGAGTTGGTCAACCATATCCCTGTGGCAGCAGGAGTTTGAGTTCAGTTCTAACCTAAAAAGGGAAACCTCTTGAGTTCGAGGGTGACGAACACGTTCTTATACGGTCTCAACCCGATGAGGTTTCGGAGATGTGGCCGAGGCGGCATGTTATCTCCGAAGTTCGATGGACCCTTTTGATCTTCAGCAGGGTAGGCGAGGAGGTTTACCGCTTAACCCTACCACCTCAGTCGCACCGGGTGCATAGTGTCCACCACGTGTCTCAGCTGTGGAGATACGTGTATGTTTCTTCACACGTCATCGACCCCGGGGAGTTGGACGTCGATGACAGGGCGATAAGCACAGAGATTCTAGTAGAGATTGAGGATCGACAGGAGTAGGTTCTACGTGAACGGTTGCTTCCTCTGGGGTGCTTCTCGGGTAGCACGAGATCTTCAGGTGAGCATATGGGAGCGTAAAGCTCAGTTGCGTGCTCAGTACTACTTTGTTTCCCTTAAGTGTGAGTTGAAGCTTTACGGGGACGTAAAGCCCTGAGGTGGGAGTAATGTAAAGACCCGTAAAATTCAAGGGAAATTTTTTCTTAATTTTCTTTAGAATTTTACAAGAGCGCGGTTTCAGACGGCACCTGATTCCGAGGCCCGGAGTGCCCGGAATTAATTTCCGAAGTTTGGCTCGGGTACGTTCAGTGAACGAACGAGCGGGAATTCCTAACTTTTGATCCGGTGCTCGGAATTGAAATCCGAGGGCACCGATGAACTCGCAGCGCCGATTTTCGCTTAAAGAGACCTTTTCGGGAGTTGCGTTTGTTGCGGGTTATAAGTTAGTTTTTGGGAGGTTTATAAAAAAGTTGAATAAAAAGTGTAATTCTTTTTATTTTACTTTTTGTAGGTTAACTCCTCTCAAAGGAGGTTGGAAGTGGGACCCACACCCACATAACCTCCCTTGGGAGGATTAAGTGTGGTGGGGCCCACACGAACCCCCCACCTTTTCAACTCCCCACTCTCCCTCTTAATGGTTTGACAAGTTAACTTATATTTAATTATACAATTCATGTATATTAAATAAGTGAGTTAATTTTTGAGTTATCCATTTTGAATTTCAAACCTTTGAAATTCTTTTTGTGAATAAAATAAGACTTTGTCTTATTTTGTTGGGTTAGAACTCTTAGTCACCTTGGGAGGATTTCTTGAGAGGATTTGAGAGCTTTCTCTTCTTCTTCAAACCTCAACGAAGAACGCGAAGAACGCCGTTCTTCAACGAAGAACTTCTTCCGCGTCATCTCTTCCGCGACGGTTTTCCGCGACGAACGCCTTCAACAACGACTCTTCCTCCGACGTCAAAGGAATCGAGTGCGACTATCGAGGTAGAGATTCTTGAGTTCGTTATTTTTCTTTTTTATTTGACTTTCCTCAAGTCTTGACGAGGAACGCTCAATTTCCGACGAAGAACGCTGCTCCGCTCTTCTTCGTTTACCGTGTCAACGAAGGGGACGCCATCTCTTCTTCGGACAACCTTCGTCGGCAAACGAAGATCCGCCATCGTCGTGTCTCTTCGGGCATAGCACTTCGTCAACGGATTTGACGAACGACGACCGCGACGCCCGACTTCCGCGACGCCGTCTTCCGCGGATCGTAGACGATTCTTCGAATCTTAAAACCGAGGTAGGGGTTGTCGATTTTCTTTTGGATTCCTCATTTCATTCTTGATCGTGCTTTTAGCAAGATTAACGTGTGACGTGATTTTTCTTTAGTTGCGTTATTATTATTAACGCGAGGGGGGCCAGACCGCACGAACACGGCCGAACCCCCCCCCCTCCAACGTTCTTGTTGTTCTTGCGGGTGGAAGCAAGTGGCGTGGCGCCGTCGCACCACGCGGATGATTGTGCGTTTAATTTTACGCAACGCCGTCGCGCTACGCCGAGGAGAATCTTCAAGAACGCGACGTCGTCGCGCCGCGTTGAAAAGAATCGAAGCACGGCGAAGGGGGGGGGCGGTGCCGACGCTCCGCGCCGGATGACGAAGACCGCGGCCGGTTCCGGGCCGCGGCGGGACGAGAAGACCGCGGCCGGTTCCGGGCCGCGGCGGGACGAGGAGACCGCGGCCGGTTCCGGGCCGCGGCGGAAGGAAAGACCGGCGGCCGGGCCGCCGGCGTCGGAAGTCGAGGGCGGGACCGGAATTTCCGGTCCCGTTGGTAAAAACCGGCCGGCCAGCGGGCCGGCCGGATGTCACAAAACCGGGGAATTAAATTCCCCGGTCGGTCCATTAAAACCCCCCTCTTAATGAGGGGGGCGGTTCATGAGGGAAGGGGGCAGCAGCCCCCTTTGGTTCGGCGCAAGCAGGCCCCCTCATGTGAGGGGGCGGTTTCTTAAATCGGCGCGGCTAAGCCGCGCCGCCAGAGGAGAAACGCGGGGCATAGCCCCGCGTGCGCAGCCCGTGCGGCGCACCCCGCCGCCGGCGCGGCCCGCTGCCGCCGCCGGCGCGGCCCGCCGCCGCCGCCCGCGCGGCCCGCCGCCGCCGCCGCTGCGGCCCGCCGCGCCGCCGCCCGCCGCCGCCGCGCGCCGCCGCCGGCCACCGCGCCGCCGCCGTCCGCCGCCGGCCACCGCGCCGCCCAGGGGGGGGTCGGGCCGGGTCGGCCCGGACCCGGACCCCCCCGTTTCGAACCTGATTTGGTTTTTGGCTCATAACTTGAGCCTCGGACCTCCGAATGACGAACCGTCTGCGGCAACGCGATCCTTGGATCGAGACGGTCGTTTCGATATATCGCACTCAGGGTTTCGGGTTACTTTGAGTTCGGCCGGGTTGGTTCGTTCACGAAACCAACCGGGCCTTCGGAGCGGAAACGCTCATAACTTGAGCTACGGACGTCCGATTGACGTGCCGTCTGTCGCGTTGTGTTCCTTTTAGTGAGACGGATCTTTTGGCATACTCCGCCCGAGGTTCGGACGCAGGTGGAGTACGGTCGGGTTGGTTTTTCCTTAAAAACCAACCGGGCCCCGGAGACGAAAATGCCAATAACTCACAGACCGGGCGTCTGATTGACGCGCCGTCTGTTTCGTTGACTTCCTCTTGATGAGACGGAACTTTTGATATACTCCGCCCGAGTTTTGGATACAGTCGGAGTATGGCCGGGTTGGATTGTACCCGAAATCCAACCGGGCCCCTGGAACGGGAATGCTGATATCTTTCAGACAGGACGTCCGCTTGACGAGCCATCAGCGGCGTTGGTGGTTACGTTGAGTAACGGTCCCTTTGAGTATACCCTATGGGAGTTCGGGGTGCAGTTGAGATACGGCCGGGATTGGTTTCGCTCACGAAACCAACCGGGCCCCTGGGACGAAAAGGCTAATAACTCACAGACCGGGCGTCCGATCGACGCGCCGTCTGTTGGGTTGAGACCCCTGTGACGAGACGGACTTTTGAGACACTTCTTCGTGGAACTTTGAGATACTTGGAGTATCGGCTAGTAGCTCGTGGAGCGGACCCTCCCGGAGACGAGCGTGTAGAGTACGGAGACCGTGTAACTAGCTGAGACCTGACGACTGCTTGACCGACTCGACTTGGAGTGAGTCGACTAGCCCAGTGGACGGAGCACTACTTTCTGAGGTGCAGACCCATGGCGGACGGAGTACGTGTGTGACAGTGCAGACCTGCGGTACTCGTCCGGAGAGTACCTCAGCAGGCTATCTGGGTAGCGCCCGGTATTTGGCGACAGACCCTCAGCGGACGGAGCGCCAGGTAGTTGGCCGCAAACCCGCAGTACTCGACAGGAGGAGTACTTCAGCAGTCCTAGGTTAGTGAGCGGCAGCCTCGGAGTCGTGACAGGACCACTGTACACTCTAGAGACGGAGCTCTTCAGCAGTTACGGTTTCGATAATGAAAATCCTGGTTTGAGCTGAGACTTTTGACCTTGTGTTTACCTCATGATTGAGATGGGTCACTTGCTAACTTTGGTATATGTATGGGCATATACCCGAGTAGTGGTTATCTGTCGTTTTCACAATCCTTGTGTTTCCTCATGATTGAGATGGGTTACTTGATAACTTAGGTATATGTATGGGCATATACCTAAGTAGAGTTTATCTTTTGTGATCTTCTTGTGGTTATCCTTGTTGGTTTAGTGAGACCTTGAGGGTCTCGGGGTCCCTACTGAGTATCGTTATACTCACCCCTGCACGGGCTATGCCCGCACCTCGTTGTGTTGGTTGCAGACGACGGACAGTGCTGACAGAGGCCGAGTGTTCGAGGACTGGACGGTACCTGGAGGTGGACTATACGACGAGGCGGTACCCGGAGGTGGACCACTGGGCGGGATATACTCGGAGCGGATGGCGGGACCCGAGGAGCAGAGGAGCTATCTGTACCCACCCTTCAGGTGGGATTTCCAGTGGACATCTCAGCGTAGCAGCTTTACTTTTCAGTCGTTGTTTTCCCTTTCGAGTTGTACTTTACAGTTGGGCTTGTATTTCCGGCCCCTTTTTCTTTTCAGCTCTTCTTTTTGTACTTAGTGTTTTACTTCCGCTTGTACTCTGTGGTGCTTGTTTTCTTATAAAGGCAATGCCTTCCCAGATATCGGGATTTTACGCATTTGGTGCTAGTCGCCAGCCCCTGGCCTATGGAAGGCGGGCTTGGGGTAGTCACGGCACGGGCCCCGAGGACGGGTCGTGACAAATATGGGAAAATATGCAGGGTTAATATACTCATGTATTATAATTTATCAATACAATACAACACAAATAAGGAATATAAGGTCTCTGATGCATTTATAAGGAAGGATCATGATGTTCTGACCTAAATGAGGATTAATAGAGATCATATGTTCATGGATCTTGTTAATATGTATACGGGAATTATTGAGGAAGAGGATATATCACAAATCTTTTTAAATGGTTGAAAAACTATCTTTGTTGGGAAATATAAACATTTCTCAATCTGATGATGAGAATTTTTAGAAGAAAATTAAATTCATGAGTTTTGGGATATTGAAAACAAAATTTGGGAGGAGGTATCCTAAAAATATGAAAAAGATCATGTGTTCCATCTATACCTGAGTTGAAGAATGAATTTTTTGATGATGCACAAAGATAAAATTTTTCCATACACAACAGTATTATAAATATGTATAGGCATTATGGAGATCATTTTTTTGCAATAACAAGATGTGGGAAATGGATGATTATTTATTAAGATGAATGGGTTTTAAACATGTGAAGGATGAGTGAAAGTATTAGAGATAAATCATGAAACCTATTCATATTTAAATTTTTAAATGGTATAAAATTAATATGTACATTTTCATATGAATACCAAAGACTCTTAGATGGAATGATGTAATATGGGTAATTGTTGATCATCTTTCAAAATTTGTATATTTCCTGAATATTAGAGAATGTTTACCTATTATGTTAATGAAAATTCTAATTATTAAATAATTTTCAATCCATCACGGTGAACCTATTTAAATTTTCTCTTATCACGATATATATTTTATATCAAAATTAAGGAAGATTATTCATAAGTCTCTTGATACTGATCTTCATTTGAGAACCACCTACTATATTTAATGTGATGGACAATCGAAAAAGACTGTTAAACATTGGAAGGAATGCTTATGTTGTGATCACATCAATTTTATGGTATGTGGTATAAGTATTTACCTCTGGTAAAGGATTCCTATAATAATAGATTTCATTCAAGTATTCAAATGAAACTGTATGAAGCATTATATGTTAAGAGATGTCATACCCAAACTTTATGGGATGTAGTTGGTGAAATAAAACTTATAGGCCCATAAATATTTGAGGAGACAATGATAAAGGTAAATAATATTCAGGATAATATTAAAGTAGATCCAATATGGACAATGTGTTATGATGATAACTAGAGAAATGATTTTTTATTTGAATATGGACATCATGTTTTCTGGAAATTGTCTCCATGGAAGGGTGAAAATTGTTTAGTAATAAGGAAAACCTGATCCCTTGGTACATCAAACCCTTTAAAAATAGTAAAAGAATTGGTGATATGGAATATCATTAAAAATTTCACTTAGTCTTTATAATATACATGATTTTTTCAATAAATCATTTTAAAAAAGTGCATGCTTGGTCCAATGCATGTGCTCGACCTTAATGAAATAAAATTGGATCATGATTTATCTTACTATGAAGAGCCCATCTGGATTCATGATATTAGAGAGAAAGTTTCAAGGAATCAGATTAATTAACTAACAAATGAACTTTGATTAATGAAAAAATAAAGGAAGAAATTTGGTAACTAGAGTGTGTTATGATGGAAAACCATGTTCATTTGTTTATAAAGGAATATCCATGAAAATTTTGGGGATGAGATTTTTGTAGGAGGGAAGAATGTAACACCCATGCCTTAATTATACTAGGATAAATTTATATTTTAATAAAAATAAAATAAATTTATATTTTAATATTACATGGAACACAAATCCTAATTTTATATGATGAATATCTATTTTTAATTAACAAGGTAAAAAATAATCCTAGAAGGAATTTCTAAAAAATTTCCTTAGAAATAAGGTTTAGTGAAAATAAAAAAATTAATATTTAACTACTACCCATTTTATTTATAATAGTATTTTATATTAAGTATAATTTGAATTTTTTAAACTCTATATTTTTTAGAAATAATTATAATACCATTTGGTGGTAAAAAGAGGCATTTTTTATAAAAAAAAATTATATACTGTTTTTTTTTCAAAAAGGATTAATGTATATCGACCATTATTACAAAAAATAACATTTAATAATGAATAATTTAAATGTGATGTATAGAATATAAAACTAAATATAATACTTAAAACCCATTTAATGATGATTACTTGTCATATAATTAATATAAAATCATATTATACATGAAAAATACATTTTGTGAAAAAACATTTATTGACATGCTTTTCAAATTTGTTTTTAACTATATTATAACACATATGTGAATTGAATTTAATAAAATGGATTAAATATTTTCAATTATAGTAATTAATAATTGGTAATATTTTTAACATAATTTTATATCATAATAATTATTAAAATCAATAAAAACTAATTAATGCATTTAAGGATTAAACTTGGGTTTGCACGTTACATGTGCTTGTGTTAAAATTAATTTTACACAGTCAAAAAAATTAATTTTATGTCTTTTATTTTATTTTTAGAACAATAAGTTTCAAATTATCTAATAATTATCACTTCATTTTATTCTTAAAGTATTAATTACCTTGCTTAAAAAAACTAGTTACTATGGTTAAAGCTATATTCTAAAATTAAGTAAACATAGAGGATAAGGGAATAAAATATTTAAAAATTATTATTTTTATGTTTTTGGGATTTGGATAAACCATATACTTTCTCCACTCCATTATTCATCAATTTTCGTGGTACTTTGGTTGAGATTTACTTCCCATTATTAAATAGTTTTGTTTATTTACAAAAAATACACTCCTCCTCAATTATAAAAGTGAACTCCCTCCCCTAAAATATTCACTCCTCTCAATCCATTTGGTTCGAATAAACCATAATACATTTCTCCCCAATATACTTATCCAAATTATATAGATTTTGGTCTTCCTAAAATACCAATCCCAGGGTCCTTAAGAAGTAATCTAATGGAGTTTTCTCTCAGAGAAGTTACTATCTTAATGAAAATATTTATTTTTATTTCTTATTTTGACACACAAACCAATTTAATGAAAATAAAAATATTATTAAAATATTTTATACAATATACTGATATGTTATTATTTTGATTAATTAATAATTATCCAATATCTTCTCCAACAAATGGGAAAAAATCAATTACTCATGTGTATGATGAACAACCACCGCACAAACCGATGCAATTTTTCTCCATCGCAAAATCACATGGGTAGTCATAATGTTGGAAATAGTGAATATTAATGATATATATGAAATGATATTAATTCTATAAAATTAATATATCATCCACTTTCTTAACCTTTCAACTATTAAGGTAATGATGTAGTTGCTTGAGCATATATACGACCTACTGTCTCCATGAAGTGATGTGATTCATTTTCAATGTAAAATTATTATAAATAGTTATAAAAATATATATAATGAAAAAATATGAAATTAATAAAATTCCTTATATTATATAAATATATTCTATACAATATAACCATGACTTTCATGGTAAAACACGCATGAGAAAACAATCCAATTATCACTAGAAATAATAGTAATTACAATATATTGTTAATGAATTGGTAGTAAAATGTTATTAGAGGATAATATATGTTATTATAAAAATGAATATGGTTCTTGTATCAATTAAAAATATTATTAAAACCATTATACAAGAGCATACAACCTGATCAACTAAAGGTAAGTGTATGGTGATGAATTTCATCTAAATTTCCATTTCATTGAGACATATTTGTTAATATGAACCTATTAAATTGTATGTGGTTTACATAATTACCATATTTTGAATTTATAATGAATGAATATTTCTTCAATATATATAATTTTTCAATTCAAGATTATTATTTCAAGGGTTTATAATTAAAAAGGTACCAAAGAGGTAATGATTTATTTTACAATATCACTTTTTTTGGGTTTTCTTTTACTTTAGTTGAAGTTATCTTATCATTTATCCTTGATGAGATACAATAATTTTATTATAATCTGGATATATAAGGATTTTCTATATTTTATTACATATTTTCCTCTCTTTGGTACTTTAATCATGTAAACAAATGTTTAAAATAAAAGATGATTTTACTTCTCTTTAATCCAAATATATTTTTCTTCAATGTCCATAATTTTAAGAATTATATTAAAAATTTACTTTTATTTACAAAAATTATTTATCAAGGAAATTTTAAGATATCATTTAATTTCAATTTTTTTTTGAAATGATCATTTTCAATAAAAAGTCAATTTTTTTAAAAGAAATTATACAGCGATAACTAACATCACCACCACCGTATCTTTTTTATGAAATTTATATTCATATAAATTTTTAATGGGTTTACAATGAAAATTATTTTATGAAATATTATTTTAATATTCCCCTTTCATTCTCTATATTCTTCCAAAATACAAGAATTTACCTCAAAATCTATATTCTCTCTCATTCATTTTGTGGTTGTTAACATTATATTGAGTCATTAAATTTCATGTGATCGTTGGACATTAAATTTACCTTAAATAACAATATTAATTATCATGGATATAATTATTTATTAAACATTACATAATTTCTATATAAGGTGTTTTACTTTGAAATTTATTTTATTGACTTGCGAAATATTTTCAAATCTATATTATTTATTATATAAATATATTTATTATTTTTTCATATTGTTTTTTAATTAAATATATCATTTGATATATAAGAAAATATTGTGACATGAACTGAACGGTGGGTATTAGAAATATATATCCCCTAAATTCATCAACATATCTCATGAGGCAAACTAGTTGGCCAAATTAAATGGGGTGTTACCCATAGTTCTAAACTATCTTGGCCCATGGTATCTATTGTATTGATATCATGATGTCTAATATAATGACTATTAATATCAATCATTTATTTCAATCAGAATTCAATTATTATTATCTAGAATATTATTTCATTGATATTATTCATATGTTTATTTTGTGATCAATTTATTAATTAAATGACATATTTTTCATTTATTTACTTTTCAATATGGATTATTTTTTATCTAATCATGATATTTATGTTATTTTTTGAATATTCCCTATTGATTCAGGATAGCTTATTCAATACATAACCTAGACATAGCATTTTATCTCAACCTTATTTTTTTTCTTTTACCTAGGGCTTGAATAATTTTTTTTGAAGGATTTCAAGGATGTTGAATATATTCCATAACTTTGTTTTATATTTTATCCCAAATGTAAAATGGGTATCATGTATGTATTTGGAAACCCCATACTACTAAACATATCTGTTCTTCATGATTTTAACCATTGTATCTATATGAATGTAACAAAGTAGGCCACACGTTCCTTGTTATTGGACTCTAGGTATTTATAGTTATTATTATAAGAAGTGTAGTTGACACGTTTGGAACTACATTAATGAAGACATAGATTATAGAACAAAACCACATGGTATACAATGAGGATAATTATAGGAGAACATCTTAATGTTTTGGGTAAGGAATAGATTATATAGGTTTTCCTAGAAATTAATCTGGGTCTAAATAGTATAAGTAGATTTGGTTCTAGAACTATCTAACATAGTGGAAATAAAATTAAAAAGGGACCAATGTTGTTTGAATTGATCATCACTTGGTGCATGGTAATGCCCTTACTAAGAACATAGTTTAGTACCCCAAGGGGATATGCTTTAGAATATTAATATTATCTTTACAAACCATTATGAAGGATTTTAAAATGTTTTTATTCCCAGAGAATCAATGTTTATGATTTTGTGATTAATAGTGCATAAATTTATGTTAAGTGCAACACTATATTTAGAATTAAACAATATGATTTAAAATTATAAATTTTATGAACTTACCTAGCATATTCTATTGTTTAGAAATGGATCATGGAGAAAATAATGGTGTCAACAATCATGGTCAATATATATAATTCCCTGATGATCAAGCCAATATAGATAGTATTGGATTTTAGCATATAATGGATATATTAGGGCATCTTAATCATATTATAATGAATATAATTGTGCTAATGGAGTAACCTATTTTTCTATATTGTGATTCTCTAATGTTGGATATCTTGATGTGATAGAAGCCCCCATCATTTAGTGGGACTAAAAATCTAATGATAGATGAAAAATGGATTATGTCCCTTGAAAATATATTTTTAGACCTAGGTTGTCAAAAAATGAAAAGTTTTCACATTTAGTGTATTTTCTCAATGTAAATATGGATTAATTATGTTCATTGATCTAGAATAATAGGGATGAATAAGAAAAAGAACACATGGAATGAAATGATTTTAAAGAAATATTCTTTGGTGAATATTTTATTCATGAGAAAAGAAATGGAATCCAGAGAATGTTCCTTAGATTAATTTAAAAGGAATAAGAAATTGTTATAGATTATAAGGATACATTTAAAATACTAGATAAAATATTTTATAGATTATATACACACTAAGAAATTCTATATTGACCATTTCTTTGAAGGGAATAAGACAAGTCTCCAAAGAGAGATTGTTTTTAAAAAAACCAACATAAAAACAAAAAAAAATTCATTACATCAAAATTGAGAAGGAATTTTATACATCCTCTATATCTAGGGGGAATAAATAGAATAAGTGGTCATTCAAACACTAAGAAAAAATTGAATGCATCGAAGAATAAAATGATAATTAATTATCTTCCATCTTGTGATAATTGTTGGAAGAAACATCCTAGAAAATGATGGAATTGAATAGGAGTTGGTTACATGTGCGGCGAAAAGGATCATATAGTTTGTTGGTCAGAGTGAGTAACTCAATAGGGGTGAATTGAGCACCCAAGAAAAGAAATATTAAAAAAATTTAAATCAAAATCAACCAAGTTAATTAAATACAACCCTGTTAATTAAATTATAAAAATAATTTAAGTTTGATCTTATAAAAGATATCTAAAATTTGGATTAGGTCTTAGTTAAAACAATATTCGAGATAATTTTAACTTTTTAAAACCATTTAATTAATAAAACCCATTATATAAACAATGGATTATATTAACTATCTATGTATATGTTTTGTTTAATGATTTAAAAACAAAAAAAATTATATTTGAAATAGAGAAAAACAAAATTGAAACACATATTAGAATAAAAAAGGGGTTCATTTTCAAACCTATATTTAATCCCCTCCACTTGGACATCACCTTCTGGAATGAATATTTAAATAACAATAAATAGATTCACCACCTGGATCGTGTTTTACTATCAACCACAGACAAGATTTCTAGGCCCAAGGCCTCTTCTATTGTTATACCTGGGATGAAATAAAAACAATTCCACACAATAAAACTTCCATATTTTCTATGCATATAAAAAGTAGATAAAATAGGGAGAGTGTGTCTAATAAACTCCAATTAAGGTGAATGGGAAGTGTATATAAATGAACATAGAAATAAAACACACTTCTAAAAGTAAATCATAAAATTGAGACATTAAATAATTAGAGATGAGATTTATTATGATTCTTGTTCTGAATAAATATGGATGATTGAGGTCTCTCATATTTTTCTTGGTGAGGAGATCGAACAAGTTTCTCTGAATTTGATGAAAAATATAGAGTTTTGAAGTTCTCTTTTTTTTGTAGATACATAAAAAAAACTTTAACACATATCTAATGAATTATTTTGTAAATAGTTCTTGAGATTATATCTATGTTATAAAAATTCATACTTACATGTATTCAACATGTGTGTACAACTAACTGTATTAAAAAAAATATTTCTTCCACCATCCACAACCGCACACAAGGAGGATTTTCAGAATATTTATCTCCCAAGGACCTGAATATCTATTGAATAATAATAATAAACAAATATTGGATCCTCATTATGAGTAAAAAATATAGAATCATGTGGATTAGACATCAAGTAATCCACAGATTTGTTTAAGAGTAATATTTAATAAATTTGCAAGCTTTTTTCTGCATTAGCACCCATAAATTAACCACTGAAATAAATAAATTATAATTTAAGGAAAGAACAATAATGGTAATAAATTTGAATTGGATCAAATATTATGTCAACATATATCAATGGTAGAAAAATCCAATAGTTTCACAAGGAAATGGTAGCACATACAGTGGTAACATATTTGGAGATACAATAGTTGAACTAAAAGTAACACATGTCTGGAAGTTGGATGGTTAAACTAATGGTATCACATTTCATGAAGATGCATGTACGGTGGTAGAACATCTGACATTAGAAAATATGGAAGTAGTAGGTCAAACTAACTGTGGCACAATCCTGGTAGTAGAAAAACTCTGGTTGTAGTAGGTATCTGGATATCACAATAGGTAGTAGCAGATCTGGTGGTATTACAATACTAGCAATAGATGATTTCACCGATAGATGAATTCGCCGATAGAATATCCAGTGGTGGATCATTGATAACTAATAGTGTATCATCATAACTACTAGTAGATCACTTGTAATA
This sequence comes from Viscum album, assembly GCA_963277665.1. Lineage (NCBI taxonomy): Eukaryota > Viridiplantae > Streptophyta > Magnoliopsida > Santalales > Viscaceae > Viscum > Viscum album. The sequence goes on along the minus strand of OY728122.1, from coordinate 98,984,325 downwards.
AGCCACTTTTTTTACAAAGCAATATACTATCATAAAATAGTTTTCTCATTATAAACGTAATAATCATGATTTTTGAGCATTAAAACAATGTGGTTCCAACAGTCTCCCCAATTTTAATGATCACATATTATGGAATTCAAAAACCATATAAAAAATACTATATTAATAAATTTATGAAACATAAGTAATGATATTTATTTATAATATCAAATTTCTAATGTTAGATATTGAGATTAAATATTAAAACAAAAGTACTCAAATTGAATGTCAAACAACAAAAATTAATGATAAATGACATTAACATAATTTCCCCTCATTTTAGGATTATAAAAAAGATAAGAAATTATATATAAAATAAAATTACGAAAAAATTTAAATAATAAAAAAGGATTCAATAAATACATAAGTCATTTGATGACATCTAAAAAGATATAAAATAGAATATCTAGTCTCGATAGAAGAATAATACTTTTTTGAATCACTCTTAGCTCATTGGGATGAATGATCAACATGGACTGTATATTTATCGAGTTTGAATTCACTAAGTAAGAGATTGATGGGGGTGATGATATAGTATGAGGATTTTCCCAAATCCTTATTGGCCAATGATGTTGAACTACTACAGATGGGGACTTGATGTAACGTTGAAATTGATGTGGGAAAGGTTTAGAATATGGTGCAGTAATATGGGGAGATATAGGTATAACTATGAAAAAATGCATGTATAACAGCTGATTTTTTAAATAGTGGTGGTTTAAACCCCCGATAAATTGTATTGTGACTGTTTTAGAAAACTTCCACTAAAATTAATATCGGAAATCAAAATGTGGAAGATTCTACAATTTAGCAGGGCTTTCAAGATAGTGTCATAGATCGCATATTTTAGGGTGTTTTTTAGTTTTAGCCTCTCTTTTGGATTTAATAAATAACTGCAATCTATAAGTGATTTAAAATGACAAAAATAAAATCTAATAATGGTTTAAACTACCGATATATCATGGGTGACCAAAAATAAGCTCTAGGTTCTGCAACCCCAGAACCTGTAGCCATAACAACATAGTGAACTATCTTAATTTCAATATAAACAGGGAAGGTCATGGTGTAATGACTACCATCATGCCACCACAATTAAATTCCAAGAATCATTTTTTCAATCACATTTATCTTCATTATTCAGGATCCACCCCAAGCAACAACCATGACACCATCCCCAAGGATCATGACATTTCACACAAGAGCACAAAAACATAACATATGAATCATGATCTAATCATCATGGCCATGATGCAACAAACTGCATATTACCCAACATTACAGAACCCAAAAATCATATCTTAACCTACATTCCATAATTTAACTCCTAATGCCACAAATAATTTACCACTAGATAAACAGAACAACATAAAAACCCAATGACCCAATCCCCACACCACAACATCTCATTATATGTCATCGCCTTATCATCCATGGATAAACAAACTTGGTCTGGGCATGATAAAATTTATCAATTGAAATTTTAGGTAGAACCAATACCATCATCATCACTCTACCACCAAACATCCTCCCATGAACCCTAATACCCAAAATGCACAAAATAAAGTCTTGATAAATCATTATCCATCACATTACGTACTTGTTAAATGATTTAATTCCACCATAAAAAATATAAATAATATTTAATTTATAAAGAGAAATTACTATAGGGAAATACCTCCCAATAAATATGAACACACCTCCAACACTCTCAATGAATGGATCAAATTTAATACCACTTCTTATAATCACGAAAACATCTAGCAATATTACCACCACATGGGATTCCTATGAAATATGGACCAATCCATTGAGAGATACCAAATCTTTTCTAATAACCCATCAATGAACCAGAAACATACTAAACCCTAAGAAATTTGTTTAAATAATTGTATACTATTTTACAATGAATATAATAATAATCAACCGACTTATTTTATGATAGCTAAAAATACGAAACCCAAATTATAGATCCTTGATCAAACTCAATGTGACCATCTCACCCTCTATATCAACAAAAATTTTGAATCATAACTCAAGGCATTCATCCCACCCTCTTATTAGATCGTTTTAGGTTTTTTTATATAATCGTAAATGTGAAAAGGGAAAATAAAATATATCCTAAATAATTCAAGATACTCAACCCATGTAATTTCATTTTTGTTTCCCTGATTCATTATAGTGTACATGAAGTTGAATACTACTACAATTCAACATCGAATCTAAAGGTTACTAAATATCACATGAATTATAAAAAAACATCACAGAGACCATTATATCATACAGGAAAACACATTTATTAACAGAACGTGTCCATTATGTCAACCCCTCATCACAATACTTCCTTTCCACATCATCATTCCACATATAATCTGGTTGTACTGAACACATCTAAAATATAAGAAGAAGATAAAAAAATACCCACATTGGATGTACTAATAAATGAAAACACCCTCTCCAATTATCATTTTCCAATGGTGAACTCTGCTCATCACCCTCTCCATCTCTATCTCTTCTTCATACTACCTGCACATGTAAGATAATTATAATGAAAATTAAAAAATGTTTTATATTTATATTTAAATATAAAATCAATAAAATTTTGTGAACTAAATTACTTTTATGTTTGGTGATTTACCTTCTCACCACCATTCATCACTTACAATCCCAATTTTCCTACCAAATTCCTTAGATGGTAATTTTCATAAACCCATCCTACACACTAGATCAGGATGCTCCTTCCCAATGACTTTACCAACTGGGTTATCATGGGAGAATGTGTAGAACTGCATGGGATTGAAATTCCCTGGTTCATAAATTTTTACCTATAAATAAAATATCATTGACATTATAAGATATATATATTAACATATTGACTACTAGTAATAATTTATTATAATGAAAAATTAATTCATACCCCAACTTCTTTGGAAGACTCATTAACAAAACTCCCAATATATTTTTAATGAAAATTCAACCCCTATTATTTTAAGGATGCTTGATGTCCTAAACTATGTGACTGCATTAAATAAATATAAATCCATAATTTAATATAGTAAATAGAATACATTTTCCAAAAAAATATTTAAACTAATGAAAAGATTACCAGAGTCGATCAGATTCCAAAAAAAATCATTGACCCCACTGTGTGAGTATAACGCTTCCTCGACATTCATGTCTTTTAATCAAATAAAATTATGTTCAAAACATATATTTCAAAAAATTAATTCATAAAAAATAGAAATGATAATCTAATCATAGTACTACCAAAAAAATATACAAAACAATGATAATGAATGATTTTACAAATGAAATAATGGTTGAAAATTGAATGGATAATTGCACATACAATAACTTTTTATGCAATCATATCGGTTTTCTTATCATGCATTACTTCATCTACTTTATACTATCATTCAAGAATAATATTTTCAATATCATGATGGAAAAATGATACCTCTTATTTTTATTGATGGGATTCAATGGAAGATGTAAAATCTTCCACTTCATCACCCATATAATACATGTCTCTTTGTTTTATGTGAGAAACTACACTCCAAAATTCATCCATAAAGTATTTCATATAACATATCATTATTTCTAGTGATGATATGATATATAGATCATGTAGTTCATGGTCACCAACATCCATCAAGATAGAGAAGTTTACATAATTAAATAACAATGAATATATTTTAACAGCCCTGATAATATCCACCTAATTCTATTTGAATAAAACAACTAGAAAAATTCCCAAGGTAGTTTAATTTGATAATATCCGTCAACATTCCATAGTATTCCACATCAAAAAATGTAAATATGACACTATTATGTTTTTTCAAACCCTCTCCCCAATCAACTGTAGGAAAGGTAAAGCCATTTATGTTGTATGTGTCGAACTTTCTAGCTTGTTTTAGAGGACCTCGACCCAGAAACATCAAATCTTATGAAAACTGTGCTCGAGTATCAGTTTTCATGAGATAAAAAAATTAATATACATTATTATATTTACAAAATAAATGTCTCAACCTAATATCCATATTTATTTCAATATTTATTAACTTACAGAATGTACAAACCACTCGATATGCTCTTTATTTACAACTTTTGTTATATCATTCCAATATAGTGTTCTCCATCACATTATTTGCTTTGTTTGTATCCTAAAATCATCAATAAATGGATATAAAATTTCAAAAAATTTGAACACATATCTATGTTCATGTAATAATTCCATTTCTATCAATGTATCATTTGAGCTCCTCCCAACTGATCATCCAATATTAGGAAATATTTTTGATTTCTCATGTCTTTTAGATGGAGTCGATGTGTCTTCAACACGTCCAATAAGATTGAATCTTCTCTCAATGTCACCAAAGTATCTAGAACAAAAGTTAAGACACTCCTCTACCAAATATCATTTAGAAATAGAGTGTTCAAGTTGAGATTTATTTTTCACATAATATTTCAAAATCACATGATATTTGTGAAATAAAATAAAAAAACATAATTATATATTTAATTAAGTTCCAAGAATTATTTACTGAAACTAAAAAAATATAAATAAAGTAAATCTTTATTGGATACATACATAGATTATGTATGAGACCGCCTAATTTATATTCCTCAACAAAATGCATAGTTAAATGAATTATGACATTAAAAAACAACAGAGGAAAGATCATATCCATTACAAAAAGTGTCAATACAAATATCTCTTAAAGGTTGTCAATCTAAAATGGATGTTGAGTTTTCTCACATAATTGTCAGAAATATTTGTTGAATTGGAGTACAAAAGTAGTAACATGTTCAGGCAATAATGTATGCAATTCTAATGGAAGTAACTACTGTAACAAAATATATGAATCATGGCTTTTCAATCCATGTAACTTATAATGATTTAAGTCAAAAAACCTTTTGATATTAATTTAATACTGATAAAATACCTTCACAAGTTTTATAATTACATTGAATGTATATTTATACATATTTTTCAATGAAAAAAATTCCGAAGCATACCTTCCATTATCATATGGCCTGAGATCACACTTTATATTCATTTCTAGTAAGTCTTTTCAAGAATTGAGATGATCCTTCGACTTTCCATTCTCATTAACAAATGTGAATATCAAATTTCCACAAAAAAATCTTCCCAATATATATCACATCATGATTATTCCACAAAATAATTAAATTACCAATACGGAAGTCTGAAAAATATAATTTTTTTCATCCATTGTTGCATTCTGATTTCACTTGAAGATGCACTTTGTACTCATTTCCCACTATCACCCAAATGATGTACTTTCCCAAATTCTGTTTCAACATATCCATGTTGTTAAAACATTTTAGAACCTCTTATCAACTTTGGAGTTGGTCTACGATCAATCAAACCATTGAATTTTGACCTGTTCAGTCGAAATCCATGAGATACATTAATAAATAAAAGATGACATAAGAAGTACCATTTTCTATTATGTGGTAGATCATGGGACTCAAAATCAATGATATAAATAGAACAAGCTAATCTCATTTTTTTCCAAATAGATAGATTTCCATGTCCTGGGAAGTCACTAATTGTTCACATTAGTGTAGCATGAATTTTGAACATTGTTCTTGAAGATGCATCATATGTCTCAACACCATTGCTTCATAAATCCTACAATTCTGAAATTAATGACTGGAAGTATACATCAATATCATTTCTAGACAATTTGTTTCTAGGAATAATCATATAATTGATAAAATAATTTTGTTTCATACACATCCATAGATGCATATTGTATGGGATCAAAACAACTGGTGATATACTATAACTGTTCCTCAAAGTCCCGAATGGGTTTAATCCATTAGCAACCAATCCCAATAGAACATTCCTATGATCAGATAAGAAATATGGATATAATAAATCAATTTTTTTTATAATTTTGAATCTCTCAGATGTTGCATTAACCAATCATTGTTCTTATCTATAGAATTCTACTTCATGTGTTTGGGGGTTTTTGATGACATAAATAGTATTTGAAACCATGGATTGAAAGGAAAGTAATGAAAATATATTATAGGTGTGTTCCTTTTCTTCTTCTTCATGGTTTTATGTGAATTTAGATTTCCAAAATCACACATATACTGCTATCTAGAAGAAGAAAATTTTTTCAATCCTATCCGCTTGAATCCTCTCCCTAATAAAGAATACAATCATTAAGACAGACATCTATTTTTGAATAATTCATAGTAATGTTGTTAACAAATTTTTTCATATCATAAAATGAATCAGGTATCCTGGCTTTAGAAAATGCATCATGTCACAATTACAATATCATATACAACACCTTATTTTGTAATTCCACATAGTCATTTGATATGATACAACTTCTATAGAAAAGATGGTTTCGAATATTTCAAACATCCATTATAAAACTCTTGATCTCCATCATTATATAAATAATTAAATGCATCTATCTTATCAATGATGTTTTCTCTTACATTAGTCTCCACATAATCAAGAGGAGAATCCAATGATATGTTACAATATGGATTTGGTTGTCCTATAGTCTCAAAAATATCACTTGTCACATTTCTATTTATTACACGATCAAATGGATGTTCTGATATGTTTTGATTTTTATGTTGGCGTCTTTTAATTATGAATTTCTCATTTATAGGATTTTCATTTTATTTTCCATTTTCAATGAAGTTGAGAGTTTATTCTATGGATTGAAATTCGTGCTCAAACATTCTATAGCGTTAGATTCTCTATGCCGAAACCAACGCAACTAATGAGAAGGGAATTAATTAAATATCAAGTGTTCATAAACTTCATCTATCTTCATCCATCATCTAAATTTACATTTTTTACATGGAAATATTATTCTATAATAAACAGTTTGATTGGAAACTACACAATCCAAAAACACCTCCTTACCCATAGCATATTGTGTTGAGTTTTTCAGTAATGTGATCCATCTTTTATCCATATATATCACAATTCACCTATATATTATGAAAAAAATAAAACAAATAACTATTTCTAAATAGGAAAAGAGATTCATATATACTATTTGAAAAAATATTAATATGTTACATAACCATAAACTACCTTTTAAATGTACGTACAACCATCAGTTAAATAAGAATTATAGACACATCTAAAAAATATTAAACTATTTAGACTATTTGGATTTGTCAAAAACGAAACTAGTGTTGAGTATTAAACTTTGACCATTATTTAATTGATACAGAAGAAGGAAATATTGGGAAACTAGAAATGCCTCAACAAATCGGTATAATAAATCCATGAAGTTATAAATTTCTGTCATATTCTTTATCCACTTCTTTCCATAAATTCTATACATTGAAAATCACAATTGGAAAACATTTTTTTGAAACCCATTTAATCTTCTACAAATGGTTGATTCTTAATTATTAATCATATGTTTAATAACCAAAATTTAAAATTTAAAATAGAAACATATTATAATTTAATTTATTTCTCTCAAATTAAAAAATAATCGATGTATTTCATTCATAGTATCTTTTTTCATTGACAGAGGCTTTCTACCATTCAAGCAGATGAGAGAAGCAACTACTTAAATATAATTGAGAAATATATTACCTATATATCCTACAAAAGGGAAAAATAATTTTTGTGCAGGATTCACAAGGGTACCTCATAATTTTTATAATTTTCATATTGGAAACCATTAAAATATAAAACTCTCATAAAGATAAGATGTATTTTACAGTTTCTATATATAGGTAAATTATAATGCTATGTAAGGGTAATAAAAAATTATAAGAATTTCATATGGGTAACTAGTAATGTTGTGTAATGGTAATATTTTAATTATACTAGTCATGAAAAAGTAACTAGAAAAGTTAGATAAAGGCATTTAGAAGTTACATAAGTGTAATAAAAATTTTATAAAGCACGTGTAAAGGGAAAAAATAAATTCAATACACTATTTAATGGTAGTTAGTTCACTACAGAAGGGTAAAAAACATTTTTTTTATTCCGCTTAAGGGGTGCATAACACTTGCGTAGAGGTATGAAACACTTTTGTAATGGTAAGAAACACTTTTTTAAAGGTACGAATCACTTATGTAAAGGTAAGAAACAATTTTTTAAATGTATGTTGAGCTTATTTAAGGGTAAAACCAAGAATACAAAGAATGTGTAAGGGTACTGAAGTACATATGTAAAGGCAACACACAAAATATAAATTCTATGTAAGGGTAAGAAAAATAGTTACGTAAGAAATATAAAAATACAATATAAACAAGAATGATTCCCTAATGAATAAATTAGAGGAAATGTTATATTATAGAACTCAATAAAACACCCCTAAATCACTATGTAACCATATTCTACAATGTAAACTAGAACAATTCCATAATTAGGAAATCGGGGGAAATGATATAATATAGCACTAGATAAAAATCCCCTAAATCACTAACAAAACATATAATAGAATATGTCTTTGGATATAACCTAGAAATACTATTGTGATAATCAGTTATTCATATATTGGAATAACCACATTAACTATATATTTATCTCTATATATTTCTAGAGTGTATGTTTTTCGCATTAACTAGTCTCACATTTGTTACTTCATGAAACACATCCAAAAAAATGAATTAAAATGTTATATTGAATTTTAAGGTACACATCACAATGTGAGAAGGCTAGTCTTTAGTCTGATATGGATTCATCCAAGATCACATGACCCACTAGATATACCCTATGGTATTTACACTATGGTATTTTGAAAATATATAAGTTTTAATATTATATGACATGGATTGGTGAGTTATACAATAATTTTCATCCCACAAATTAAATTTTTATAATATAGATAGAAACTAAATATTCATTTTTTAGAGTAGAAGTATATGAATTCATTGGTGTGGTATGAATTCCTTATTCTTATTTTTTCACTCACTTCTATATTATCATGTGTGTATTTTTTATTATTCTTGATAAAAACAACAATGAACCGAATTTTTTTTTTGTTTTCATTTAAAATAAATTAGGAATGTATCCTTTCATGAATAATACACAACTTAAATGCACAAAAATTATTTCCTCCATTTTATTTCTTATTCATTAGTGAAATTTATCGAAACTAGTTATCATATTGTATTGTACTTGATAAACATATATTATTCAAGAAATAGTTGTGTCATATTTTCAGTCTTCTATTTATAATACTAACAATGTTTGTTATTTCATTTAGTATCAGGTATTATCTCCCTTTCACAATATCTCATTTGATAATCCAAATATACTGAAAAATGACACCTTCTACTTCTTTAGATTTGGATTTGTGGTTTAAATTAAAACATATAACATATTTAAACTTATTTATAACTCCCCTAACTTAATTTTGAACCACTGGATCATAATAGAAAAGAAAATATTACCATGTGGGGAAATTGAGATCTAAATAGTACTATCATTGTTAATTACCCTTACCTCGATGAGGGTCGGACCGATGATGATCGACGGAAAGTGTTGGGATTGGAAGCAGGGGATGGGACCGACGACGCGGGAGGGGATCAATGGTGAGGGATAGGATCAATGAGTATCGAGATCGAAGACAATGAGGGTTCATAGGGATTATTCTTGTTGAGGTTGAAGCGTCGAGGGGTCAAGGGAGAAGTGTCGAGATTTAAAAAAATAAAAGGATTTATTAGTGGTTTTTAATAAACCTCTGTGGAATTATCTAAAAAAATTACTGGTGATTTCATAAACCGTCGATAAAAAATCACCACTAATGTAAGATTATGGTGTAGTGAGTGGCCTCAAGTTCCACAATTTCTATCCTAGATAAATACAAAAAATGATTCATTATATTCAAAATTTCCATGATTATATTTCCTTTTATATCTATAGTAGTGAATAAGTCTTTCTTTAATTCAAAAAACAACTTAAGTAGAGGATCTAAGAATTTAAGTTGGCCAACATTTTCTTTGATGGTGACAGTGATATGAGGCATCCACAAGTTCTCATCTAAAAACATAAAATGATAATTAAACTCATGATTTTTATATATTATAGAAAGATAGTAATCAATATACTTCGTGAGAGTTTATATATTACTTCCAACTTCATTAAAATTCTACCTAAGAAATTTATATATTTTCTCAACACGCTATTAGATTTTCCCAAGGTTCTCATGATGGGATATAGTTAGATCACCCATTATGGAATGAAACTCATATCTAACCATATTTTTTATCATCACAGTAACAACAGAGGAAGGAGGAGGTGTTGATGTGGATGTAGATACAACCGATGTGGGTAGAGTATTTAACCTCTCCAAAAGGTATTATATTCATGAAGAAAAGATGAAACTCATCTCCTCAATAATAGAATTAATTTGTGCTATCTCATTATCCCATATTATATTCTCAATATCTTCTTCTTGAAACATCAAAATAATCTTCAAATAAATATTAAAGATAACCAACATAAAAAGATAGCTGGAATTAGCTACACTAAGATGAGAAACTGGAGGATCTAGGGATATAAGAACTCATCTGAAATCATAGATTGACCTCTCTCTAAAAGACTATAAATCATATCCAAACACATAATCTGAAGGAATAGAAGTAGCAACAGGTAGAAGTGAGAAATCCCTTCTAGACTAGGTAAGAAAGCTGCTATATGCTTTTCTCCACCAAAAGGTGGAATGAGAGGAAATGCATGCACCTTACAAGTTTCAAAAAATATTCTCAACCAAAGATCATTTTGGCTCGATTCCATAGAAACCGATATAGAAGGTCCACCATGATCTTTTGGAATATTTTGATTATCATAACTTCCATAATCTACATATGAATTAGGATAGGAAACCCCAAGAAACAAGGAACAAGGATAATTCTCTCCCTTAGATGCAACTCAATATTCATATAAATTAGAGGGCTCATATAAAAAAAATTATCTAATGGTTGGAATAACCTAGGGATTCCTCCCCCTAAACCTATCCCCTCAACTCACCACTAAGAGTGGAAACATCGTCAGCTAGCTGAATTGGAATAATCTTGTCTATAGACCTGGATGAAATATAACAAATATGCGATGAATGATGTAACTGATCCCTCTCATTATCATCGTTATCATCATTATGACCATCTGGTTCATGGGGTATATCACCATTTCCATCCCCATCGTCATCTTTATAGTTATCCAATACTTCCACTAATTCAATAAAGGTATCAAAAGAACACTAAATGTTTTATTCTGTAGAGTATTGGTATATTATTCTCCATATTCACAAAAGAGGCACTATCTATAAGGACTTGAAATATGTGTACTTATAGATCCATATGATACAGTTGGGATTGTAGCCATATCTATATCACTGACCTTTTCCAAAGAATCAACACCTTTTACATCAAACTCAACAACTTCCTCTTCGATTTCCTATTTAGAAGAATAAATTTCAATGTCATCTTGCTCTGATCCATGATTAAGTACATTCATAGGTCTGGTATGGAGTTCCATATGATTAAAAACGTCACAGATCTAATCATTATCATATACCCATTTCCTTATCGGTGGATTTTAATTAAATTTCAAACAATTACATGTATTTTTACTTAAACAAATACCACTAAATTAAAATTTAGCTTCCTATTTATCATTAACTAATCCCTTAACATCAAACATAGATGATATTATCTTAGGATAAATAAAATAATTTTATCTGGAATAAGACATGAATATCTGTATCATGTTCACCACATGATATCAACATAGATTAATTTTATCCCCACCTTTCAAAATGAATACAAAGTATAAATATTGATACCTCATTATGATAAAATACCCATTACTTGGGAGTATAATATGATGAATAAAATTTAATATGATTCTACACTCACAATCGAGTTCTATAGATGTAGGTATTCTCGTTGTACACTCTAGTCAATTTCAGTAGTGCATCCTTATACATAAAAAACACCCTAGCACTCCATATAGAACAATGATATTTATCAAAGATTGTTGGTTGAAGTAAATTTATAAATTGAGGCCATTATTTTGACGAAAATATAACATCTTTCCAATAGCCATACTACAATTTACTTCTTTATTTTACATAAAGTTTTAATCTACATACTAGTAGAACTAGTGAACCATCCTTGAATATAACAGTTGATCATTAATTCATAACCAATCTATCCACCCCTTGTCCTAAATCACCTAGAAAACCAATGACATAATCGATAATATCCATTCCAAATCTAATTATTTATATGAAATAACCACATAGTTTTCTAGATTAGCATTCTTCAGTTTCAATACAACAAAACAAGATTGTCCACAAGATTTATTTTCAGGTCACAATCCTTATGGAGATGAAACTGAAGGGTTATTTACTCTCACCATTTCACTACATCGAAAGGTGAAGGAAGAATGTAAGTAAAGACGATGTTTAGGAGAAAAGTGAAGTTGAAATGGGTTAAGGGTAGGTGTGAGTGTTAGTGATATGAACTATATTTAAGTCATATTTTTTCATTTTGGGATTTGAAATAAAAAAATATTAAAAAATATTAAAAAAATAAATCTAATAATAACTTTAACAGAGAAAACATGACCTATAGAAAAATAGAAACATAAGTTTGATCGTTAGATAACCAATAGTGTATCCTCCCCAACTATTAGTCACCTAATAGGGGATCACCAATAGTGGATCACCAATTGTGGATAACCCAATGGTTTATATTTGAAGATAAATGTTTAACCAAAATTTAACATACCTAGTTTGTGCTTCATAATGTTTAATCTCTCAGAATTTAAGAACATCAAAAAAAATATTAGCAAGATGATGTTCAATGTTAGAACCTGATTCTTCCTTTGAGGTACATATCATTCCATTACAGTTTATACTTAATAAAATGTGGAAAGGAGGACTTGGGCTGGCTTTAGGCATGTTATATGATGTGATTGGGAATAACAAGATGTGTACTTATAAGTACATACTATTTATGGATGGCTACATTCTATGTAATCCCAGTACACGACCAAGTAATGGGATAGCCATAATTTGTATGGACACGATGTGTAGTCTCAATGGGATTTCTGTGTATTTTATTATTTATTAAATCATCAAGTAGGGTTGTTTTTTATAAAAACGCACAAAACTCACCCCTTAGTACGAAGAACAGCATGCCCAATTGATATGAGGATAGGGTGTCCTCCCGTTTTGTCATCCGATATCTAATTCAAACACTGTCAAATGCATTGGATTATCCTCAGTGAGCACTAAATTCCTCTTCTTCCTTTCATTGAGATTTTTTCTCTTGACCTACTTATTGTGGGTTGAGAATTTCTACTCATTTCGTAGATCTATTCCTATTTAGGTTGATTTGAAGATCGACACTGGGTGAGGAGAGTCATACTAACACGAATTATGTGGACCCATGCCTTTTGTTGATTACATATGTCAGAGAATAGGGGACCCACATTTAGGGTGTCTTTTTATTGAATAATAATAATTTTTAATGACTATTTCTGATTAGGTAATTAATTTGATAATTTGAAAGGATCTTTAAGGTTGTGAACCATGATTTAGAGCCACCCATGGGTGAATTTAAATTTGGATGGCTGTGTAGATGAGAATTCCTAGGAAGATTGAATTAAACTCCCATTATTGGGTTATTAAAAATTTATTTCCCATTATATGAATTTCCAACATGAGATACCTTTTATGTTTATCTTTGTAAAAGGTTAAATTTCATAATAGACCTGTTGTTTGTCTTTACCATGTGATTTATTCATGTTTGGACCTATAATAGTTGAATTTACATGTTTTTGTTATTATATAAAATGTTCCCACGTGATTTGATTATGTTAATTCCTGGTGATATTATATTTCACAATTGTTTTTTTTAGATGGAATTTTTAATTTAATTTAATGATAAAAATAGGTAATTATATATGGGAAATCCACAATATCAGTTAAAATACAAGGTTGGGATCATGTGACTAATTGCACCATATATACCTTGGGTGAACCATTCTCTCAATTAAAAGTCAATAGAAGAGCTCAAGAGGTTAATTATGTAAATGATGTGAGTGAGTCATAGATACGGGGGTCACGATTATTGAGGCTTATTTTAAATGCTGAGAGAACCTAGGATCTGTTGAGGGACACCCTTGATGGGATCTATTGGAAAATAACTATATTATTATTATGTCACAAGTTGATGGTTACTTTTATAATGGGGGTCTTCAAGCCTAGGTCAAAACTCAATACTTTTATATAATTTAAATAAGTTTAATAATGAAATGGATGACTTATGATGCGTCTACCAAGAAAAATCGCAATCATGGACTTGGTCTTCACTTATACATGTTTACATTGTATCCGAGACATATGGTGTGCTTGCTTTTGAGTATTCATATTTTACTGCTTTCACTATTGTATGATGTCTATTATATATATCCATTTATAGATTGTCACAGACCTTGGGATGTGGCCTATTAGGATTTAGTTTCTCACCCGGTTAGGGTCATGCTTTTGGGACCACACAGATTATATTATTACATGAGTTGATCATGGATATCTCTCTACAATAGGTACTGGATGTGCTGCTTTGGAGGAGAGTGCATGGGACCGAGCTGAGGCTTGCAATGCTTCATAGTATCGTTTTGTTTCTTTTGTTCTTTTGAGACCTGTATTGTGTATTAGTGAAGTGTAATTATTTTGGATGTTTTTATAGAACATATAACATGTTGTTTCATCTTTTCTAATAAAGGATGCTTGGTTATTTATCTTATAAGTATTCCACTATTTACTTAAATAGTAAACTTCTTACTACTTCCGATTTAGTATTATTATTTATTCTTGTGTGTTACACTCTACCAATGAGGGTATAGTTTCCAAAATATTAGAACATAGTCCCCCTCTTCTAGTTGGAATCATCTGGGTTTTGGTAAAATTCTCTTGAGGGCATGTGGCTGATTGCATATGGGGCACCAGTTGAGTAGCATCCGGATTCAGGACGTTACAAATTTGTATTAAAGCATTTCTTTTTCTAGTTTGATTTATTGTTTGGCGTTTATGGAAAGAGATGCAAATGCAAGGGATTTGGTACTAAGTTGTGCCTAAAAGTAGCTACCCCACATATATGGTAAATAAAAATTACCTCAAATGAATCTATAATTTTGGATTTCTGAGATATTATAGTTGATTCGACTGCACTGTGGGGTGACACACATATTTTTTGTTGTTATTATTGATATAATTTTTGTTCTATATTTTTTCAATCTGATGTGATGAGGGTATTCCATCTCATACATAATATAATCACTTGTTATAAATCACATTCCATTAATTATTACCATTCCATTTTGATATAATTAATGATTTCTTGCTATTGTGATAGATGTTGTGATAGATATGCATGCTGTTGAGATAGGTACCGTGATAGATATGCTTACTATTTGGATGGGTGTATTGCTACGAGTTATGGTTGAATTGGATGGATTCCAAACTTTGGTTCCTGAGTATTATGGGCCCTCTTGGATTTGAATTTGGTAGATCATGGTTCTACCATTATATATATATTGTGTTTTTATGTTTTATATGTGTATACAAAACATTGATTCGCAGAGAGTATGGGCCCCCACAGATCATAATTTTTCACACCGTTGCATTATTTTGTGAAAATAGGGGTTTTGGGGATGTTTTGAGGCTTAATGTCTAGAAACACAGACAATAGGGTGTGTGACGCTATGAACCAATGCCTCGTCTTCTTCTATTCATGAATAAAAGAACGTTTTCAGTATCCATTGTGTACCTAGAGTACACCCCATGTTGGTTTTGACCGTTTGTGCGACCGTGTGAGAGAGAACATGGGATTTTTATTTTTGATCATAATAAATCGTGTACCTTATGTACACCCCGTGTTGTTTTTCATAGGCAGACCCGTGTGGATTTGGAAATTTAAAAGTCCATGTCCAGAAGTAAAGACAGGAGTACACGTCGGGTGTGTTAAAGACACGTCGTGTACCTAGGATGTGTACACGAAAAATGAAGGAAGAGTTATACGCCCATGTGAGAGTTTAAGGGGAAACTCTGTGTTTAGATTATACATGACATGTACTAAACCTTTGTGGAATTTTGAGGATTTTCTTCTCTGGTTTAGTTATTGTGATGTTGAAATGTGTACCTTGATGAATTATCTAATAATGAGGTATGTGTTCTTGAATTTATAGAGCACTTACACCATGGCGACATCCAGTAGTATGCCAGGATGTTGGTGAAGATCATACCCCAGAGCTGGTAGGCCATGCGATACTAGTGGACCCTCCTCTCATACCATTTGAGAACCATGTGTTATAATGTATGCAATTGCTGATACATTTTTCGGTGAAGGCTTCATAAGGTTCATGAAAAACTGTTGGGGAGAACCACAACTGGCCACGTCTTTTAAAGAATTTACATGAATGTTCCATTAGAAGCATCCACCAACATTTTCTGGGGATGACGGGCTAGAGGCTATATAGTCATGTATAGATTACATGTTATCAATCATAGAGATTATTGAGACATCTCTTGAGAGGAGGGTCTAGATCATGACTTATATGCTTCATGATTCCTACAATAGGTGATGTGATGTTACCGCACATATAGTGCATCAGTGGGACATGGAATTTATAGATTTTCAGATAGTCATCTAGGAATAATGCTATCCCGAAATGTTGATGGGTGACAAGACCTACGACTTTATACATCTAGTGTAGGGAACTATATCTATTATGGATTACTCAGCCTGCTTTATTGTGATTCTATGCTTCACACCTATTCTAATTGGTGAAAATATGTCACAAGCTAAGCGATTCAAGGATGGTCTCAAGTACGACATCTTCATGAAGGTGAATATTTTCCAAATGACTAATAAATCTGTTATAGTAAACTAAGAACTCATTACTGAGTGGAAGAAGTGGGAATCTAGAGGTGCAATCTAGGGTGGTTTGGGACCAAGATCTGGTACTGTTTCAACTGGTATCAGGATGCATCATCTAAAGCTTATACATATTGTGTCTACTACTCAGAACATATATTTTGGACACCCTTCTAATTTGGAATAATTTGGAATTATAAACCTCAGTGCCTGGTGTACCCAATCGAGTGATGAGCTTGAGTAAATATGGGCCATCTACAACTTTTCAGGAGGAAATTTCCACCAGCATATAGTGAGAGAGGTTTTCCCCAACTCCAAGTCCAGGGGCAGGGACAACATCTTCTCACTAGTCAGGTAGTTGGAATACGTCAGGACATTCAGACAAAGGTAGTGGTCATGATCATGGAAGCCAAATCCCAAGATCTCAATGACAGCAGGACAGGTCATCATAGGGTTTCCAGGAAGTGTCTCATGGACATGGTACATTCCAGACTTATAAAGTACAACAAATCCACCTAGAGAAAGATCTAGGACCTTATACTATAATATAAACTATTATAGTCTCTTCTATTTTACATTCTGTGCTCTGGGATATAAGGGATTCACATAGTTTCATATTTGTTCTCATAGTGGATTGCTTAGGGATCTGTGTTTTACATATGATGATGTCACAAAACATGATACTCCATTAGCGATTAGAACAAAAGTGGTGATATTTTCCATGGTGACCCCAAAAAATTGGTCAGTGTCACCTAATTTTGGATCTCTTTGTCTTATAGATGACATGCCTTGATATCATACTCATAATGGACAGGTTATTCTCATTTCAAGCCTTCATCGATTCCTATCGCCGCATGGTGAGTTTTGTGTCACCTTAAGGAAAATCGTTTCTACATAAGGGATAGTGGGATGTCTGAGAAATCTGAGCTGGACCTATGCATCGTTGGTGGAGTGGGATAAAAAACTAGTTTCTATATTATATCTGGATGTCTAGGGAACACGTCAGATGGATTTCCCTCTGGTGGTTGATCATTTTAGGGATGTCTTCCCATAAATTTTTTTAGGTTTAACTATGGTAAGAGAGGTATAGTTATATATCGAGCTACTTCCATGAACTTCAACGGTATCCATTACTCTTTATAGTATGGATACGATGATGATTCAAGAGCTCAAGAGGCAGCTAGAGGATTTGTAGCATAAGGGTTTCCTCCAATCTAGTACTTCACTGTGCGGTTTGCCAATCCTTTTCTGAATAAGGAAGATGGTATCATTAAGCTATGTGTGGACTATCGAAAGATGAACTAGTTAATGGTTAAAAACTAATTTCAATTTCTATGGATATATGACCTATTTGATCAGCTTCATGGAGATCGAGTGTTCTTGCTGATCTAATTGATATAATGTTATCACCAAGTGCATGTTCAAACTGCAGACATACCTCGTACAAACATTCTTAGTAGGTATGGGATATATGAGTATCTTATTATGTCTTTCTATATCACAAATGCACAAGAAGTTTTCAAGTCATTGGTGTACCGAGTGTTCCATTCATACATAGATTATTTTGTGGTGGTTTTTGAGGAAGACATATTGGTGTATTCTCACAATTGACATGACCATGCCATCCATCTTGAGATCATCTTGAATACACTAAGAGAGCATCAATTAAATGATATGATCGCATGGTGATACTTATGGTTAGATTAGATCCACTTCCTAGGTTACGTCATGTTAGAGATAGGAGTATCAGTTGACCTAGAGAAGGTGAGAGTAGTAATTACCTAGGATTATAACAAAAACATATTTGAGGAGCGAAGTTTTCAAGGGTTGGCTAGTTACTACATTCATTTTATACAGGACTTTTCACGCTTAGCAGCACTGATTAAGGGCTTGAAAAAGTTGTGTGTGAAGTATGTATGATCAAATTCTTGGGAGATGTCCTTTCAAGAGATAAATGGTAGACTTACATCTGCAACGATACTTATTTCTCTAGATCCGGGAAGGAGTTACACTGTGTACTACGATGCATCAAGTATCGATCTTGGAGCAGCCCTTATGTAGGGGGATCGAGTCATTATGTACAGGTCTCAGTAGTTGATTCCACAAGAGAGGATGTAACACCCCAAGCTTCCATGGTATGCTTCTCTTTCAATAATGCAATAGCTTGCATTGTATGCAAGTTCAGGATTCTAACACACCGCGTCCAATCAAAGTAGCTGTTATGAATAGTAATACCAAATTTTTGAAATTATATAAATTTTATATTTCAAAATGGTCTTCATTTTTGGATTCTGAATATCAAAATTATCCTATGTTGAATTTTTGGTATTTTTCTGAGAACATCCAATTTTTGATGAATAGTGAAAAATACTTGAAAACAAATTTTTTAATCAAAATAATTTATATTGGTAAATTATACTATTGAGTGGTTTTAAATTATAATTAGAAAATAATTTTACTATTTTATCTAATGGTGGTCAATAGAATTAATTTCACTTTGAAATTGTACATAAACAATTGTCAATCTTTTGATTGATATTGTTTCTTAAAAACACGCTATTTGTTTTGACAACAGAAATTAATTATAAAATTAATCAATGAAACTTATATGTTTGGAATTTTTTAAAATAGATATCATTTTTGAATTCGGAATATCAATTATAGATTAGGGTGAATTTTTGGTATAGTTCTGAGAAACATCAATTTTTGATGAATAGTGAAACCGCTAAGTGGTAGTTAAATAAATAATTTTTCGTTTAAATGAAATTTTACCACTTTTGGGAATTGAATTTAAAAAATATGACATAAATGGTTGTCATTAGTAAGTAAAATGTGGTTCAATGAGATGAAAAAGAATTTTTTTGGTGAATAGTAACTTTTAAGTTTTATTAATCACGATTAAAGGTAATTAGTGTAATTTAAGGTAAATATAATGTTATAATAATATGAAATTACCTTTACACTTGCTCGAACCTTATTGTATTAGTAATGGCCGACCAAGAAAATCCATGGGTCAACTTGGGGACCCCATGGAGCCACTTGGGTATGAAAATGACATTAATAACTTTTTATTTAAAGTAAAAATTAAATTGTCACAAACATGTGTTGTTTTACTAAAACAATTATTAAATTGGGTTATTTAAGTTAACATTTCGACTGTAAATATTCATTGGAAAGGTAAAAAGATTTGATACATCATGGTAATTTTTTTATAATTTTTATGAATTAAATAAATTTATTTATTTATCACACCATCATAATGCATCGATTACCTTATTAATGAACGATTTAAATAAAATGAAAAGATAAGGTAAAATATAAGACTTACACTTGTCTAAAGCCAATTGGATGGGTTGATTTAGAACCCTTATCACCTTATCCTCGAAATATATCATTGTGGGACCTTTAAAATCCGAAAATAATTTCATAATAATGTAACATTTCATGATTTTTCAAGAGTGCCCCTCCTCTCCTCTTATAAAAGGCCCCCACGTCTACCACCTTATTCACACCTTCAAAATCATTTGTCTCATCCAACCTCTTCCCAAATAATCTCCCAACTTCCCTCTATTACTCCTAGAAGCCTCACATTGGGCATAAGTATTCCCAAGGAAGCCTATGCCTCAAATCAAAAAGAGTTACCCGATTTTAAGGTCATGTCTTCTCTTATGTTCTTTTATATTATTTTGCTTCTCCAACTGCTTAAACTCTTTTTATTCCTTTATTTTGTAACAACAACAATATCTTAAATATACTATGATTTTTTATGATAATTATTTGATTTACACTTACACACACCTTCGTCTAATGGTTAAAGAACATACTGATTCTGTGGGTGGCAAATTATTGCCTCACGAAACGATGATGGTTAAATCTTATTTTGACACCTCTCATGGTGGCCATTAATATTTCATTGTATTCATATATGATATATATTATTTTTATGTATTCCTTATGATTCTGTATTTTTCATTTATGGCATACCTTTATTATTTTCATTATGGGTAAACGCGATAATTTAATTTTAGGAAAGGCGGACTATCGCCCCCTCAAAGTGATTTGAATCGTTAATTCCCTATGTGGGACGTATAAAGGATGGAGTAAATGATGTTATATATGATACTATACTGGAATTATAATATACATTTATATCATAATTATTTCATTCCATTAAATATTAAGTAGAAATGAAAGTAGCGTTCATGCGTACGTACGACTTACCGTCTCCATGAACGGTGCATTACATTTATTACCTCTAAATGTTATGTAATATTATAAATTAATGTATATACTGGATATATATGATATATATGATATATACATCATGAATATAATTCTGTATATAATTTTTATTTTACAACATGAACAACTTGTAATTATAAGAAGTTTATTTTTGACTCAAGTACCAAAGATCGACAAAACGACCGTTATTAACATAAATAATTACATAATGTTAATTACATGGTAATAAGTGATATAAAAGGAATAAAGAACTTGAAAAAGGTTCTTAAGAAAGTAGAAATTAACTCTAGTTTATTATTCTGGAGGTTAAAGTACGATCGAGTCAAGTCAGACACGAGGTAAGGGACTTCATCTCAATCTCCTTTCATTGAGGCATATGTTGTTTTATACACAACATTCTTTTATACAGTGTATAAACCCTTTTTAATTTTATGTTTATTCAAAATGAATCTTTTTATATGAAGCATATTAATAAATGACAAAAATGAATGTTTTTTTTTGTCGTACGTATGCGGCGACAACGACTTCTCCGCCGTCGTGACCATTATTTGAGTTTCGGCTTCCTCTATAAGCCATAACATTTTAGAGTCGCGTGTGGGTTTTGGAAGATGAGGCAACTATCAGATTCAGAATCCCTATTTCTATGGGAGAGTACATCAGGTTAGGACCCTCCTCGTTATTGGACCATGGAAGATGATGAATTACTACAATTATAGGGTCGCGTGTGGGTTTTGGAAGACATGCATGTGGAGCTGATGTAGGATTTTCATGAATTATTTTGGAAAGTACATCCAAGTATCACAAATATGTATTGGCATTTATATCATTAGTACTGGTGGCCAGGTATTAAGGGATATGTATCTTGTTTTGTTTTGAGATGTTCCACCTATTAGTAGGTGAAGGCGGAACACCAAAGAACAATATGACTTTTATAGCATCACCCCATTCTTGAGATGAAATGAAATGATGTCATGATGGATTACATGATGGTTTTACCAAGGTCTCCTAGAGGTAATGATGTAGTAAGGGTTGTTTTTGATATGATTACAAAGGATTCACATTTACTATCGATCAAGGAAACCTTCAATGTTGATGATCATGGGAGGTTGTATATCCTGGAGGTTGTATGACTACATGGGTTTTCTCAATCTATCATTTTAGATAGGGATTCCAATTTTAAATCTACTTTCTAGAAAAGGTATGTAGATGTATTTGGGTACAAAGTTACATTTGATTATAGCTTTCCACCCTCAGACATATCACCATTTAGAGCGTTCGATTTAGGTGCTAGAGGACATTCTTCGGGCTAGATTTTGTGGGTTCCTGGGAGACACACATACCCCTTGTTGAGTTACCCTACAAAAATATCCTTGAGGATACTATACATATGGAACCATTTGAGTCTTTGTACGATAGGCCATTCTGATCAACCATGTGTTGGCAGGAGGCTGGAGAGGTAGAAATGGGTCCTCATCTTGTCCAGGAGACCGCTGAGCAGGTTCAGTTGATTAGAAAGTGGATGACTACCACACAGCCTTGTTAGAAATATTATAATGATCATCATAGAATACCATAATATTTATAAGAAGAGGATGTATTTTTCCATTGATTCGCACAGAGGATGGGACACAATAGGATAAAGAGATATGGTAAGCATTCAATGAGATATGTCTGTCTATTTGAAATTTCAGGGAGGGTTGGGTTGGATACCTATCAATTGTAGGTACCTTAGAGGTATAAGACTATGAACAATGTCTTCCACGTTTCTCAGTTGTGATATTACTTTTCAATCTCATCTCACATATTTATTCCCAATGAAGTGGTGTTGTAGGAATATGCATCCTTTGTAGAGCATCCCATTTTTATCATGGATTGTATCACATTGGTTCTCCATGGCCGATCTATTCCTTTTGGTACAGGTGTAATGGAAGAACAAATGAGTGTAGGATGAGACTTGGGAGTGGGAGACTGATGTATGATCATAGTGGCCAGAGTTGTTATCATATTTTTCTTTATCACCATTGGAAGGTAAATTCTAGGATGATTTCCTTTAAGGGGGGAAGTTTATAAGAACCCAGTTCTTCCTTTGAGGTACAGATCATTATTTTCCAGTTTATACTTATGATAATGGGGAAAAGTGGTCATGGTCTAGTAGCAGGCCTATTACACAATGTTAATGGGAACTACATACAATGTACTTATAGGTACATTCAATGTATGGAAGGCTACACTCCATGTAATACCGATAAACGACCATGTAATGGTCTAGCCAGAATTTGTACAAACACGGTGTATAGTCTCAGGTAAATTCTATGTATTTTTTATTGATTAAATCACGAAGTAGCATTGTTTTTCTAATAACTTACAATACTCACCCCTTTATTCGATGAATAGTTCCC
This sequence comes from Viscum album, assembly GCA_963277665.1. Classification (NCBI taxonomy): domain Eukaryota; kingdom Viridiplantae; phylum Streptophyta; class Magnoliopsida; order Santalales; family Viscaceae; genus Viscum; species Viscum album. The sequence continues at coordinate 98,960,731 of OY728122.1, read as the reverse complement.
CTAGGTGATCTGAGGATAGGGTGGCATCCTGTTTTATCGTCTGATATCTGATTCAAACATCTTCAGATGCGTTGGATTACCGTTAGTGAGCTCTAGATTCTACTTAAGAATTTCTTTCTAATTTCTTCTCTTGACATAGTTATTGAGGGTTGAATGTTTGTAATCATTTTGTAGATCTACTCTGATTTATGTTGAATTGAAGAATGACATTGGATGAGGAGATTCATACTAACACAAGGTTGGAGGTCTTGTGGCTTATGTGAATTATCAATTTGATTATATATGACAGAGAACAACACACCATCTTTTATGGTGTCACTTGATTGAATAATAATCCTTGTTATTTCTTATTGATTATTATGAAATTAATTATATATTTTGAAATCATGGTTTGGGATGTGACCCTTGATTAAAGGCCACCCCATGGGTGTGTTTCCCTTAAATGGTCGTTTGGTCGAGAATGCCTACGAGGCGTGACATGAATTCCCATCCTTCAGTTGTTAAAAACGTATTTACCATTATATGAATTGACCGCATGAGATAATTTTTATGTTAATAATTGGGAATGTTTAAATATCATAACAGACTTATTATATGTTTTTCTCATGTGAGTTATCCTTATATGTCCTTGTAATAGTTTAATTAACATGTGTTAGTTATTATGTAAATTGTGCCATTGTAAGTTGATTATTTTAAATCCATGTGATAGTATAATTCACATGTGATTTTTGTGAGATAGAATTTTTAATTTAATTAAATGATAAAAATTGGTAATTAGGAATGGTTGATCTACAGACATTGTTAATAGACAAGGTCAGGATCATATGACTAATTCCACATTATATAACTTGGGTGAAGAATTGTCTCTGTTAAAATGAAATGGATGGCATCAAGAGGTTAATTATGTAAAGGATATGAGCGAGCCATAGATATGGTGGTTGAACTCATTAAGTCTTATTTATAATGTCGATAAAACTTAGGATCCACTGAGGTATACATAGGCCAAGCTATATTGATAATGATTATTATGTCATTAGTTGAAATTAACTTTTATATTGGGGGTCGTCTAGCCAAGGAAGGACCTCTAGAATTTTATAAAATTCAAACAACATGAATAATGAAATGGATGACTTATGATTCATCTAAAATTCCAAATCACAAGCTTGGATTTGGTCTTCAATAATATCTATTTAAATTGTATCCGAAACATCTGTTGTTCTTGCATTTGAGTACTCATATTTTACTGCTTTCACTACTGTACACTACTTGTTATATATATCCAATGATAGATTGGAATAGACCTTTGGGGTTTTCCTATTGGTGTATAGTCTCACACCCAGTTTGGATCATTCTTTTTGGACCAAATGGATTATATGATGGCTGGTGTTGATTAGATTAGGCACCTTGCTACAAGCACATGATGGGATTCTTAAGAGTGGAAGACCATGGGAGTGAGTTGAGGCTTGCGATGCTTTCTAGTCTGTTTTTGTTTCTCTTTTTCTTTTGATAACTATATTTTATATTACTGAAGTGTACTTGTTTTGGCTGTTTTCTAAGAACATATAATAATGTGCATCATCTTTTGTATGGAATAATGATTGGTTATTTATCTTATAAGTCTTACACTATTTATTTCATTTCAATACTACATACTACTTCCAATATTGTATTATTATTTATTCCGTTATCTTACACTCTACCAATGAGGGAATATTTTCCCCACTATCACAACATATTCCCTCGCTTCTAGTTGAAAACCTATTGTGTATGGGGAAATACGCTTTAGGCCATGTGGCCAACCTTGTACGGGGCACCAGTTGCGTGGAATTCAGTTCTGGGATGTTGCATTCAGTTTTTATGAACTGAGGGGTTATATAAATTTTTTGGAAATGTCCTCTTAAAAAGTTATGTATTACAACAATATGATTTTTACATGAATGAGATACATGATTCTTGGAAATATTTTACACATTTTTTTTCATTATATATATGGACATGTTAATATTGATATACACTTTCTAGAAAAATGTGTTTCATCAACAAAATCTATGAACAAAAACTTTATGTATCTATTTATTCATCATAAGGATTTGATAACACAACATAATTTTGATTTTTATTACACCAAGATACTATTGAATTTCCAAAATGGTTACATGTTGCAGAGGTTATTTTTCTATCAAACTTGGAATAATCAATTTATGCATCTGAATAAATAACTAAGTCAAATATTTATCCTCTAGGATAAAATTGTCCTAAATTATTTGTATATTTTAGGTATTAGAGAATTCCTTAAAAAAAATTCAATTCAATTCTTTAGGATTTTCATCAAAAGTAGAACACATACACACACTAAACATAATATTTTTTTAGCTGTTAGTTAATTATAGTAATCTTCCAATCAACTCTATATAACTAGTTTGATCCAATAAATTTTTTAGATTGATCAAGATCTAGCTTTCAAGTTGTACTCATGGGAGTATCACTAATTTTAGTTCTATCCAAAACCAAACATTTTATATGATATTTAGTGTACTATATTTGATTTAAAATAATTCCATAACTATTTTTAGAATGTTCAAAACCATGATTTTATTTTTGTTATCCCATTAAAATCATTTCATAGTTAGTTTCAATTATTTTTGGAAAATTAGTACAAATGTATTTTAGAGGATCCAAAAAAATATCATCATCATAAATTTGAAATACTAAAATATATTTTGAATTTATTTTAATTTAATGAATAGGATCATCCATGCCTTTTGAAAAAGCTTTAAAAATTATAAAAGAGCTGACTCTGTCATACTAATCACTTTGAGCTTGTTTTAAACTATATAAAGCTTTAGTTATTTTAAAAAACAATATTTGGGAAATGTGTTCTCTTGAAATCTATAGGTTTGTTAAAAAACATCCCCAACTATATAAAAATTTATGAATACACTACTGACATCTGTTTGAAGTAGTTAAAAACCCAAGTGTGTTTAATAGTCTATAAGTATTCTAATGTCTTCAAGTCAAGCCACTAGTGGAATTTTTTCCTCAAATTAAATACCATATTCCTGATTATATTATCATAAAACCAATCTAGATTTATTTCTATATGTAGTTTCTAACTCAACAACATAGTTTCTAAACCCCCTGTTAGCTCCAATGGTCATAGTTTCTTTAGGTATACCGACTAGCTCCCAAAAATTATTCATTTAAAATTTATTATCCTCTTATTTCATTTACATAACCCATAATTCATCATTGATTACATCATTGGAATTTTTAGGTTCTTGCTATTAAAATAATTCTTGATGTTCAACCTGATTTGTAAGAGAAGACCATGTTTGTGTTCCTCTATCTAGTCATGGAACAACACCATCTAGAGGATTGTATCTGTCCATCCAAATAGTTTGAGGGAAATACTTTTTTTATATCATTGTCATCAATAGGTTTAGGTTTCAGTTTTCCCTCAAAACTAGAGGATTTTTATACTTGTTTCCTAGAATTGTAATAATGTTTTTCATTTATTTTCATATTTTATAAATCATCTTTAAGGTTTTCAAAAAAGGGTCTTAGGATCATGTAGATCTGTATCATCAAATTTGAAATGAATAGATTCCTCCAAAATATTTTTTCTTTTATTAAACACCCAATATGATTTACTAGATGTGGAATGAAGAATAAATATTACTTCATAACTTTTGGAAGAAATTTATTCAAGATTATCATTAGTTTTAAGAATAAATACTTTGAAACAAAAAACTATAAGGTAATTAACCTTTGGATTACTACCATTCCAAAATTTATAAGGATTTTTATTTAAGAGAGGTCCTATTAGAAAACTATTGATTACGTAATAAGCTTTTTTCATAGCGTCTACCCAAAAATAAATAGGTATGTTATACTCATTGATTATGGTCCATGCAATTTCTTAAAGGGTTTTATTTCTTCTTTATACCACACCATTCTACTATGGGGTCTGAGGATTAGAAAATTTATAATTATAGCCATTTTTTAAGCCAAATGATTCAATGATTTTATTTTCCAACTCAAAACCATGATCTCTTCTTAGGGCATTAATTCTAATGAAACTAAGATTTTTTAATGATTTAGAATATTTGATAAAATAAGAGAAATATTCACTTTTGTGTGAAAAAAATAATACCCACATATACCAAGGAAAGTCATAAATATTAACATACACATAGTTCTTCCAATACGTGCAAGAAATTGTATAAGTTCCAAACATGTCCATGAAAACATACTCAAGGGGTCGCAAAGATGAAATATTTTTTATTCATACAGAATAATTTCTGTTTTCCCCTTTTTTACATGGGTAACAGAATTTATAATTTTGGAATCCTAGTTTATGTATATCCTTGGATATTTATTTCCTAATTAGATTTCAAATTGAATGAAAGTTAGAATCTCCTAGTCTCCTATTCCAAAGAAAAAATTATTTTTCAAATGAACATAAAATTAAAAAAAATTGAGAAATAAATGAATCAAAATTAATATCATGATAATTTTTATCTCTCAAGGAAGAAAAACTCAAGAAATATTAGAATAAAACAAATAAATGAACTATTTTCAAAATTAAAATGAATACTATCATAAAATATCTGTGAGACTCTATGGATATTATATATATAACCATCTAAAAAATAAAACAAATGAAATTAAAATTGTAGCAGAATATCCAATTTGATATAGGAAAATTATCTTTCCTTTGGAAATTATCATGAAAAGTATCATGACCATCATCCACAGTGATAAAATTATTTTAAATTTAATATTATCTAGTCATGTTTCAGGAATAACTTCTATCTAGGTACCATATGTTCATACAGTATCATTCATGAATGCTTCCTAAAAAACTATTTACACCAAAAATGAATTTGGTACCAAATTTTTCATCAGTCCTATAATGATAATAATCAATTATTTAGGAATCAAATTTTTATAATATTTTTCTGAAAATATAATTGAAAATATTTATAAAAATAAACTTTTTTTGTTATATAATAATGAAAACTAGTGAATTAAATTAAAAATTTGGGAATTGGAATAAAAATATTTTTAAGGATTCTTCACTATTTTGGTTGATAACCTATTCCAGTAGTGTAATTGGGTGTAGTTTTGTTCACGAGATTTTTGTAATAGTATTTATAAAATTTTTAAATCATTATAAATATATTTTTTATTTTCTTATTAGATAACATAACTCATTATTGTTTTTAAACATTTGATCATTTTTATTATTATCAATCCTAACATCATTTTTAAAACTAGCAGTCACGGAATTCTACTTATCTATGTTTTTATAATTATCATTTTGTTCATTAAAATTATATTCCTTCATATTTTAGTTCTAAAATATTTTTTCATTATAAATGTTTTCATCACTATATTAATTTCAATAATAATTGAAAATATTAATAAAAGAAGCAGAAAATACATTTGATACCTCAGAGGTGTTTTTCATGAAACACATATTGTCTCCACCATGCTTATCCTACTAGGTTGTGTCTAAATCACTTGATATATCCTATAAATCACTCATGATTACATCATATCTTTCTTATATATTTTATCCCTATCATTATATATCTTATTAAATTTTATATTATAACAGTTAGCTTGGACAAGTCCTTTTCTCTAACATACATAGTGGACTATCTCATGAATAATATCATCTTTATTATAGTACTTTATCAAATTTACTCTATTATAATTTTTTCTTTTATAACTGGGTTTCATAAATAAATTCATCCTTCTATAGAAATTTTTGAATCTTCAACCCATGATGGACATTTCTTCATCATTTTCAGCAGGTGACTCCTCATCACGTGAGCTGTGATCATGGATTTTCTCATTTTTTAAAGCAGTTGATGTAAAGGCTATAGATTTTATTTTTGGTACACATTATTCATCAATATTTACTTTATGTTTATCATCCTACATACTTATCATTCATACAATATCCATGACATGTAAATTAATTATATCACACAACTCTCAAATTGAAATTGATGTTCCACTCCATCTATTTTGTAGACAACAGAATAGTTTCATCACTAGGTATTTTTAAAAAACAGGTTTTCCTTATGAGTGAATTGTGTTCATGATCTCAATAAATATGAGATACATATTATAAAAATGTTCATCATGTTATATTTTAAAAAAATTATATTTATTTGTGTAAGTATTTAAAATCATTTCTTTAACATAAGGTATTACCCCATGAGAAATTTCTAAATTATCCCAAAATTAATAGGTAGTGGTACCAGAAGAAATATTATTAAATTAACCACCACGTAAATAACTATACTACAATTCATGTATTTATAGTTCATATAATATTTATTTTTAGTATCATTACTCCATGTATCTTGAGCGGTTTGAGGTTTCTCATATTGATCTTCTACATTGTCCAAATATCAAAACCCTTAATTTCTGAGTGAATTTTAATTTTTATCTTCCACTAAGCATAGTTAGTTACATTAAAATAATGATTCTTGTTTTTATCAAACACATTTTATCTATTACTATATTAATATATTTTAATTTTGAAAAAAATTAAGATATTTAAAAGACAAATAAATCACAGTTGAAAATATATTTGAAAAAAAATTAATAAAAAATATTGGTGGTAGTGGGTAACTCAGGGGGGTAATTGTGTACACAAGAAAATTTCATTTGAGAAAAAATTGAGAAAAAATACCAAAGATAATTAAAAATAACCAAGTAAATAAAAATATTATAATAATATATGTTTGATCTTTCAACATAATTATCAAAGATAGATTAAAGATAAGATAAAATAAGATTTGAAATCACCTTATATTTTGAAACTAATTTACTTAATAAAATATATTATATAAACAAATTTTAATATTAACTATCAAAGTATATGTTTTTTACATATTTAAAAACATATGTTGTTTTATCTTTGAAATAATAAAAAAAACTAAAACAAATAACAGAGTAAACAAGGGGTTCAGTATCAAGCCTAATCTGATCCACTTGGAAATCACATACTTTCAATAAGATTATTATAAAAATAATTAGAACCATAACCTAGATTGGGTTTTAAAAAAACATGAACAAATTTTATCAAGGATGAATGACTCTTCCCTAGTTATATATGGTAATAAAAAATGGCTATAAGGACCTCTTCCACAATTTCCATGGGTATAAAATATAGAGAAAATAAAGAGAGTATTTCTAGCATAATCTGGTTGCAGTGTAGGATACATTGTGAAAAAAAACAAATCAATACAAACCAGTGCTCAAATAAAAAGCATAAAATAGAGAGATAAAATAAATATTGATGAGAAAAGATAATTTTGATCAGTCTGAAGATATTTAAAAGATATAGGGTTATCATATTTGGCATGGTCAAAACCGAAAAATATGATTCTCTAATGTTGTAGAAAATAGAGAGTCATGAAGTTCTATTTTGTGTCTGTAGATGCTCTAAAAACATCTAGATAGATATCCTAAATCATATTATTAAATTTTCATTATCTTATAAGTATTTTACACTCTTTCAAACTCATCATATTCATTATGTGTATAAAAATAATACTATTCCCCTCTATTGCATAAGCCTTCCACACCCGCGCAAGATGTATTTTTTCTGAATATTTAGATATCCAAGTCCAAAATAATATTTTAAGAATAATAATAAATATATCATGGATCCTCATACTGAGAATAAATTTAGAAAACCACTAACATACACATTCAATAATATGTAGGTTGGTTTAAGAATAATCCTTAATAAATCCATGTGATTCTTTCTGAATTATGTCCCATTCAATAGCCATTGGAGTCATTAAATTTGAATGAAGGATAGAACAAAAATGATATCAAACTAGTTCTAGGTCAACTCTAATGAAAACATAGATCATTGGTCGCATTATCCAATGGTATTACAAGGAAATGATAGAACCTCCAATGGTATCTTGACCGGTGATAGAAAAATTGAACAAATGGTTACACTTGTGTGGTTGTAGCATATTTTAACTAATAGTGGAACATTTATAGAAGTTACATGTTTTTATAGCACATATATTGGTAGCACATATGGAAGTAATAGGTTGAACTAACGGTGGAAAATGGTTGGCGGTGGCAAAACATTGGTGTTAAAACAACTGGCGGTAGCATGTTTGGTGGTAGAAAAACTCTAGTAGTTGCAGAGTTAACCAGTAGATGAAGCCACATATAACATATCCATTAGTAGATCATTGTGAACTAATGTTGTATCATCATAACTAATTATTGATCATCTGTACTAAGCCAATTTTATTTAAAAGAGATATACTTTCATAAAAAGTAAGCTAATTTTAAAAATTATATTCATTATTTGTGTGTATTAAAATAAGGAGGATCCAATATAGATAATGAATGTAATTGGATGAAACAAATCCATGATGTCTAATGCTTCAACTATATTGAAATAGGTAATGTTTCACCATAATTGTCCAAGTGTCAAGGGAACGTACCACAATTGGGAAAAAATGGTGAATTCCAAGATTACATGATCACTAAAGATGATGTGGATATTACAAATGATGTGGTGACATGTAAATTAATCCTAGAAAAATCTTTGGCCAGTAAATTATTTTATTATGTTTTCTCACACTCTTTTTTAGCTTCCATGTTTTCCATGAAAATTAGATATTTCCCTATTATTTTAAGAATAGATTTGTGAGTGAAAAATCCTAGTTGATATATCATTGTAATAACAATGTTTTAGCTATTACCCATTAATACACATAAATATGATCTATTTGATAATTAGAGTACCATAACTGTGGTTGAAATTGATATAATCATTGGTACAGGTTGGATTTAAAAATATGATAAAACAAATTATTTTAAGGAGGAGGAAATTATGATTCTTGATTAATTTGAAGAATTCCTTATCATTAGGGTGGATACCTGATCATCTATGTCATGTGTAGACCAACTTCATGTATCTCTTATAAATGAGAATACTGGGGAATAATATAAAACACAACTTATAGAGGTAAAAGGTAATCTTAAAATTGAGGATATACCTATTGTACATGAATACATTGATGTATTTACTAAGGAATTACCTTGACATGCACCAGAATATGATGTTGAGTTTTCCATTGATTTATTCCTTGACAAAATATTAATATTTGAGACTCAATATAGAATGGATGTTGTGGAATTAGTGGTTTTGAAGAAACTACTTGTGGATTTTTGTGATAAAGGTTTTATTCACCTTAGTATTTCACCATATAGAGACCATTTTATATTTGTAAAAAAAATATAGAAAAATGAGGCATCACGTTTATTATGTGGAAATCAATTCTTTTAAAATGAATAAAAAATATCCTTTTTCTCACATTTATGGATTATTTGATCAAATTTATGAAGATTAATATTTTTCAAAGATTTAACTTCATTAGGGGAATAATCAACTATGAGTAAAGAATGATGGAAATCCTAATAAAGCATTATAAATGTGGTAGGGATGTTTTGAGTTTATAGAAATTCTTTTCGGATTGACAAATACACCGTTAGTTTTTATGGAAATAATAAATATAATATTGAATGAATATCTTGGTGATTTTATGGGGTATTCCTTAATTCAATCTTGTTGTATTATAAATGATATGTGGTCCATGAGAATAACATGAAGATCATTCAATATATTCTTTGAAGAAAAGTGCTATATGTGAAATTTATTATGTGTGATTTATAGATTTGGGAATTTTTGTTTCATGGTCATATTCTCTTTAAGGATATAATCTTATTCAACACTATAAAGACAAAGGAATTTAGGGAAAGGCATACACCAATGAACATAACCAAGGTATATAGTTTCATTGGTTTTATTGGTTACTTTCAGTTATTCATTCTATTTTTTTATGATTTTATAACCAATTAAAAACGGTTACATGTAAATGGGATAAGTTCATATAGACAATATAATGTGAATAATTTTATGAGTAATTAAAGAGGTGATTAGTAAATGATTTAATTTTTACCCTAGTTTTAGGAACTAATGATTTTGTGATATATTGGGATGCATCAAAGAAGGGGATTGGTTGTGTCCTAATGAAAAATGATAAAGTTTTTTCTTACGAATCTAGGATATTAAATACTAATGAACATAACTATCCATCAAATGATATTGATGTGGAAACTCTAATATTATATTTTACTATATGGAGAAAATGTATATATATTAAAATATGTGAGATATACACCGACCATAAGAGCCTAAAATGCATATTTTCTTAAAATGTTCTGACTATGAGGAAAATAAGATGTCTCGAGCTATTCAAGGATTTTGATGGCTGAATACGCTATCACATAAGGATTAAAAATAAGGTAGGCGATTCATTGGGATGAAATGATCCTGGAGTTCTAACCCTATTGTGGATTGAGAGGAACCATATATTCATGAATTTGGTAAAGATGTATATGGTAATTACTATGGATGTTGAAACATCATTCATTTCTAAAATGGTGTGAAATCATATTTATTGGAAAATATAAAAATATCTCAACCTCATGATGATACTTTTCAGAAGAAAATTAAATCTGTGAGTGATGATAAGTTGATATAATTTGTTTATGATTATGGAATTCTAAAATTTGGAAAAAATATTATGTGATCTTTCTATAACAGATCTAAAGATAAAATAATTGTATGATCCTAATATCTTGAATATATTTATACACCATGGTTCCAAAAAGATGTATAGGGATTTTAGGAAACATTTTTTAGAATAACATAAAAAGGGAAGTTTATTATTATGTATTATGATGCTTGGTTTTTCAACAAGTAATGGTTGATATATAGTATCATATAAATATTATGAAACCTATTCCCAAATCTATGTGTAAATTGGTTGAAATAAAAATTGATTTTTTTATAATACTACCCAATAATCCTAGAAGGAATTATAAAATATGGGTTTTTGTTGATTGCGTTACAAAATCAACATATTTCTTCACTATAACTGATGATTTAAAACTTGAACACCTTAAAAGTACTAATATGGATGAATTTATAAGACATCATGGTTAACCACATACAATTATGTTTTATCATGATCCCTTTATTACATGAAAATTCTAGAAGAGTCTTTAGAAGGCTCCTTATACTGAGCTTCATTTGATCATCGCCAACCATCTTCAAACTTATGGACTGTCTGAAAAGACAATTCATACATTTGAAGACATGTTGAGTTCATGCTCACATTACTTTGATAGTATGTAGGATCAATATTTGACTTTATATAAATTTTACTATAGTAATAGTTTCCATTAAATTATTCAAATGTCACCTTATGAATAATTATATTGAAAGAGATTTCATACTCTAACATGTTGGAATAAAGTTGGTGAAAAAAAAACATGTTGGCCCAAAAATGTTTAAGAGACAAAAACAAGGGTAATACAATTTAGGAAAATAATAATGTATCTCAGAAAAATTAAAATTCTTATAATGATAATAGGAATAAATTTTAGGAATTTTTAATGGGAGATCATGTTTTTATGAATGTATCTCCATGTAAGTGTGTCATATAGTATAGTAAGAAGGTAAAACTATGCCATATAAATATCTGAAAAATTAATATTCTATTAATAATTGAATTTTTGGTTTACCATTTGATAATGAATCCAATCCTCTATAATGTACATGATATTTTCCATATATCATTGTTATGTAAGTACATGTCATACTGAACTCATGTGCTAACCTATGAAGAAATAGAACTGGAACCAAAGATATCTTACTAAGATGTGAGAATATAGATTCTTAATAGTAGTATGAATGTTTTGAGAAAACAGATTTAACTATTGATAAATATAATTTATAGAAATCATAAAATGGGGGAATAAATGTGGTAACCAGATGATATTATGATATAGAACTACACTCATTTTATTTGAAATTAATATCCATGAAAATTTTGAGTATAAAATATTTATTGGAGGGAAGAATGTAAAAACTGAGCCTCAATTATAGTTGGTTAAATTTATATTTTAATAAAAATAAAAAACAATTGTTATTTTAATATATTATGGTACAAAAATATAAATTTTATAGTATGAATACCTATTTTGAAATTACATGGTTAAAATAATCCTAGAATGAATTTGTTAAAATTTCCCATAGAAAAAGGATTTTAAGAAAAACATAAAATGTAGTTGATGACATTTAATTATTTTATCTATAATAAATTTTAATAATATTTATAATTAATAGTTTATAATCTATAAATTTTATATAAATAAATATAAAATTATTTGGAGTAAAAATATGTATTTTATAGAAAACAACTTTTTTCTAGAAAATAATTTTTGTTTAAAAACAAATAATGTATATCGATGTAAATTAATTAAAATAATATTTAAGTATGGATTACATAACTGAAATTAATATCATATATACCTATATATATGAATTTAAATCCATCAAATGATTATTATTATTCATATAGTTAATATAGGATCATCTTATACATGAAAAATTCATTTCTTGAAAAACTATTTTTGACATGATTTATGGGACTTTTTAAAAATAAATTATTCCACTTAAGATAATTGAATTTAATAAAATAGATTACATATTTAGAATCACCATAATTATTAATAATTAATAATTTTAACTTTCTTTTTTTCATAATAATTAGTTAAATCATTAAAAATAAATTAACACGGTTAAGGATAAAATGATGTTTTGTGTGTTTCATAGGCTTGTGCTAAAATTAGTTTCCCTCAAACATAAAATTTTTATTAAATAAAATAAATTTAATATTTATTATGATTAGGTATAAATTATCTAACAATTATATGTTCATTTTAGTCTTAAAGGGGAATTTACCTACGTTAAAAAATCTTGTTACCGTGGTGAAAAACATAATTGTAATAGTAATTAAACCTAGAGGATAATATTATTATATGTTTAAAACATGTTTATTATTATTTGGTGTAGTTTTTTATCAAACATAATCTCTATATAATCCATTATTTATCAATTTTTGAGGCACTTGGGGGAAGAGTGACATCCAATTATTAAATAGTCTAAGGTATTTATAAAAAATTCCACCCCTAAATTATAAATGTAAGTCCCACCCATCAATTATTCAAACATATCATGTCAATTTTCTCAATAAAAAACCTACCATAATATCTCCCCATCATCCTTATCCAAATTAAAGATATTTGTTTCTACCTAAAACAACAACCATGTGGTCCTTAAGAATAGAACCAAAGGTGGTCTCTATGAGAAAAGAAAATCATGTTAATAAAGGTATTTCTTTTTATTTCAAAATTTTACACCTTAAAAAATTTCATAAAAAGTACTTATAATAGAGTAATTATCTCAAATATACTGATATATTATTACATTGATTGAATAATATATTTCCATTTCCTTCTCCATGAAGCGATGCGATTCATTTTCCATGTCCAAAATTCATAAATGGTTATAAAATGGTATATAATTATAAATATAATATTTATAACATTAATATAATTATGTATATGATATAACAATATATTATACAAAATAACCATAACTTTTATGATAAAACATACATGAGAAAAAGGCAATTAACACCTGAAACTAATAGTGATAATAAAACATTGTTAACGAATGGGTGGTAAATTGATATATAAAGATAATATATGATATTATCAATACGAGTATGGTTATATTATAAATTAATTACATTCTTATAATAATTAAAAAAGTTTTTGAATCACAAAAAACTGATGGCCAGTGTGAGGTAACAGATTTCATATCAATTTCTATTTCATTGACACATATATGTTAATTTGAACGTATTCACTTTTATGTGGTGTATATATTTCACCTTTGTTGTATTTAATGTTAATAATAATTTTTTGAAGATTTTTATCATTTAAATCCATGTTAATTCTTATAATGTATTGTAATTTAAAAATTTACGAATGAGGTCAGAGGCTATTTTGCAATCTCACTTTTTGGATTGCTTTTACAATCGTTGAAGGAATCATATAATTTATCATTCATATGTTCCAATAACATTATTATACTCTATATATTTAATGATTTTATGTATTTTCATCTCAATTTTCTTATTTTTGGTACATTAATCAGTAAAATAAATGTTTAAAATAAATACTGATTTTATTTCCCTTTAAATAAAATATATTTTTTTCTTGCTTGTCTATGCTTTTCAAAATTGTTTCCAAAAATCCCTATTATGTTCTAAAATGAATTATAAAGGTCATTTTAAATTTTAATTTAATTTTTAAAATGATTTAAAGGAATATTTAGGCTATTTTGTAATGGGACGTTTTCAATAAAAATTTAAAAGGAAAGTTTTTTAACGTGTACAATGAGAAGACTTCCCTTCCACCAGAACCATTTTACAAAAATTTTTATCCACTACAAATTTTCATTGGTTTTAAAAATAAAATTATTTTATAAAATCGTATTTTAATATTTACCTTTCATTCCCTTTATTCTTAAAAATTACATGAATTTACATAAAAATCTACATTATCTCTCATAGATTTTATGTTTTTTAACATTCTCTTAAAACAATCACTTTCATGTGATAATTTTAAGCTATATTTACCATAAATATATATATTATTTATCATGGATATACTTATTTTTTATACCATATATCATTTATAGATAATATATTTTACTTCAAATGTAATTTTATTGATTGAATAAATCTTTTTAAATTCATATTCATTACTCAATATTGATATTTATTGATATGGAATATTTATTCTGAATTAAATAGATCATTCAATATATGGGTAATGATTGGGTCATGCAGGGCTGGGTGGGACCCTATATTATATAGTCTATAGATTCATCAAAAGTTTGCATGATTCAAATCAGTTTTCTAAATTGAATGGGTTTTCCCATTGTATAATGTTAGCCCCAAAGGTTCTCAATTTTTCCATTGGATCCCCTTCTCTATTTATCTACCTCGATGTTTTCTCAGAAGCTTGTTCCCTAGGAAACCTAACATTGGTAGCTTTTTGCATGGAATAACCCTTCAGTGGATGTAGTCAATAGAGTTTTAAATACTCAGTTGGGTCTTCATTATCATGAAGTGGTTGTATTCCTTGGATCTCAAAAAATAATAACTCCTTTTTCTTATGATGAATATCTGGATCTTGTGTGGTCCAATTGATCATGATATTTCAACAACATCCATTTATTTATCATTCTTTGGTCCTTAAATATGAAATTTAATTGTGACATGGGGAAAACTATGTTTTAGTGATTTCATCCACATTTTACACTCTCTTTCCTAAATCCCTCCATTTTTTAGATGCTAGGTAATATAGTTGGATTCTTCTTGGTTGCATATATCATGACCAAAGAATTTTTCCATACCATAGAAACCTGAATCTTTGTTGAGGTCGACATATATAAATCTTCATTGGATTTTTTATGGATTGAGAACGAAGGAAAATATAGTCTGAAAAAGTCGATAATTTATGAGATGTCAACCCATTATTGCTCCTCCTACTACATGTATGGTAATTTATCCAAGAGATTCCATCAATGTGTCATGACTCTACCAAATTTGAATCGGATAAAATTGTCTTCATTAATATGTAATTAGGCTTTTTATGGGAAGGGTATTGTGTTTACTGAGGTCCAGCATCTAAAGAGTAACAAAATTAATAATGGTTATCAAGAATCTTATGCAAATTCATGAAATCAAAAAAAATTAGAAATGAGTATGGGAGAAAATTAGATAGAGGATAGACCTGAAGGGTTATAATAATTATCTAATTCTAATATATTAAACTTGATCAATGTATATTTTGGATAATCTAAGGATCTTTCTAAACTCCATGATAAGAACCTTGACAAGGGCCAATCTTGAAAGTGATTCACTGAAGCATTCAACTAAATTGGAAGAAAAAATAGATTTATAGTTTTGGGAGATAAATGGTATACCCCACTCAAGTGAGGAAGTGGAAATGAGGTTAGAATTGATGGAAAAAATCATCTAGGTGGTAGGTCGGATGAGATAGAGGCTGAGAATTATTCTAATTTTGAAACTCATTCCTCTAAGAAAATGTCAATGGAATTAACTGAATAATATCTTCAATCCTCACCAATGAATGGAAAAAAGAACATTTTTGATTCATAAGGTTTCATCATGAATGTGAGGAAATCATCATCAGATAAGGACTATTCTAATTTACCAAGTCTTTCAGTTACCAGATCAATTGGAAAGGGTTTATTTTTTCTAAATAAACCCTATGTTGCTGTGGGTTCCCCAAATGATAAGGATATAAAAAAAGGTCCATCCAAAAATACAGGTAATATTTTCTTAGAAACAGAAGCATGTAAGTCCCAGGGGATAAAGGGAACTTAGGTGGATGGGAAAATTCTATAGGGAGGTGACATAGAGGAGGTTGAAAGAGAAAATATATAAGTGCTTATCATTCTTTCTAATAAATAGATTCTTGATGAGTCATTATGGATAAGTTAATTAATGTAACATTCCAAAAAAAGTTTGAAACAAATTCTTTGAGTGGATCTAAATAAAGAATCGGCCGCTTGGATCGATAAATAGAATCATATTTTGATTCGAGGATTCATTGAGGGGGAAACAAGTCTGGAGAAACTTGTATAGACCTGAAAAAGATGATCTACCACTTTGAGGACCCCATAAAAGACAATCCATAATTGATGGATGGATATAGTTCTTCAGAGTATAGATATCATGATGTTTGAGATCATTATTTCTGGTAATAATCATATCCTTCATTGAGAATTTAGTTATTACTGTCCATGATATTATTTCATTGATATTATCAATGGATGAATTTTTCACTCAGGTTATTGATTAAATAGAATGTGTTTTCGGTTATTTTCCATTTTATATTTATTATACCTTATCAAATCATGATATTAATATTATTTATTATTGGAATGTGAACTCAGCTATATACCTTTCAATTTTTATTATGGCTTATAAATTTATGGTCCGCTATAAGAAACCCCTAATAAGATTTTGAGATCACCCTTATTTTGTTTCCTTTCCTCAGGATATGAATAATAATTCATTTAATGAGTTCAAGGATTCCAAATTTTTTCCATTATTATTTTTTATGTTTTATCTCCAATGTAAAATCGGTATCATGTATGTATCTAGCACTCTAAACCTATTATACTAATTGAACATTTGGAATTTTACCATTTGTATCTATGCCTATGTAAAAAAGTAGACTTTCGACTCTGGGTTACTGGATTTAGGGTTGTTACACATACAAACCTATGTATATCAATTACCATATGACATTCCATTTTCTTTACATTTGTGATTCAATCCAAATAATATGCCAATAATTTTATCTCATTAGTGTTCTTTGCATCATATAAAATATTCCACTCATAATAATCATAACATATCTTAAAAACCTATAATACTCCATGGGGATCCTTAATTAGGGATATCTCCAAGTCATACTTTGAATGGTTTTGTTATTTCATGATTTATGTAAACTACACAACACACATGAATGGACGAGAAATGAAGATTTCATTTATTATTAATACATAAAAAATTACAACAATAACCATTACATTTATTCACTGATTTACCTAATACATAATGTCACAACCCTTCCCAGATGACCTGTCTAACTAGGCTCTGAACCAAAATGAAGCCAGACCAAAATGGTGTTCCCATTCCAAAAAGAATGGAGACTAGAACACCGAAATCTAACAATGACAATAGGTTTTTTTTCAAAACACAAATATGATAAATGACATGTGTATATATATATAACTTTAAAATAAATATTCAATAATCAAAATAGTGAAATTGGTAGTGATAAAACCAAATGTATCTATATAAAACCATGGAACATTTCCAAAAAAGTACCAAAATAAAGGACACCCTAAACTATCCCCTCCTAAACTATGTGATATGTGGGAAATATCCAACCATATCACCACCATCTATCCATGGCCAAAATACCGAAAACATATCAACATCATTTCATTTACTTTGTATTTCCTTTATTAGATAAAAATAGTCTTCAAATACCCAAGGGAAATTTAATTGTTTGATATATATAGGATCAGAAAGATCCCACCAAGTTTTTCCATAACTGATCTTTTTTCAAATAATACAAATATTCTCATTTTAAAAGAAAAATTTCCATTATAAAAATATAAACAATTTTATATTGAAATCATGGACTATAAATCCCCATTTTCCAATCCTTTTTCCCTAAACCAGGTTGTATAATTTAAAAGCATAATTTTTATAAACAATTTAAATGTATCAAATCATGTATTATATCATCTAAAATCCAAAATACATAAAATATAAATAACAATGATAATCACCTCTAGGAAAATAATGGTCAAGTGATATAGGTAACTTGTACCCAACTCAAAAATAAAAACTAGTGTGCACTCATGTCCCTTGAGCCAATGCATCCATGAATTAGAGACAAAAGATCACCCTAGAAAGTAAACCAATACTATGTTAATATTAAATTCATAGATCCAATATATATGATCTAGTAATGAAGGAGAACTCCAGAAAGTGAACCTATCTACAATGTAAATAGACCAAGACCAATACAAAAGCATCCACCAAGATACCCACAGATCCCAAGTGAATAATATGTAAAAATAATTTCATATTGATTATCAAATTTTACAAACAATTTTAAACAACCCTTTTAATAAAAAAACATTCTTTGAAAGATAGTTTCTCTATTCATTTCACAATTCTACAAAAATATTTCGTTTAACAAAATATATGGAAAATATATTTTAAAAAAATATAATTTTACACACACATATCAATCAAATTATGGATCATTACAATTTATTTAGAAAACCATTTTTAATATCTAGATCATTAATAAATCATAAAACATAGTCTTGGGACAAAACCACATTCTAAAAATGTGGGTCACATGAAAAAAAAAGTGGAATACACCCACAAAAAGAAAAGGTAATACAAGGTAAAATAAGATTAGGTGATAAATAATGATTTTTATAGTTTATAAATGAGTTTCCATAAGAAAGAGGTTTAAATATGGGATATATCCTCACATACCAAAATAATCATACATGTCACACCATAATATCCAAGAGAGCTCAGAATTGGAGGCAAATAACATGTGGTATCTAGAACATATTAGATAAGGATCCAAAAATTATACATAGATACTCAAAAGAAGACTAGAACCACAATCCATTCCATGATAAACATACTAATTATGAAGGAATCAATCAAACTTACCAAAAGTGGATAAACTAGAAATTAATATATCAATTCACAAATAAAATATGACAAAGAGATATCAATTCATCGTTATCAAGTCCCTATATCTATAAAATATGGATTAAGGTTGAATGGAGTGATTAAAAAGAACCAATTGGGGTTTCAAGGGGTTAAATATATAAACAACTGTTGTTTTGTATTAACTAGGCTAAGGCCACCGACATCCCATTTTCTAGAATCGGATTGATGGTGGTATTGGAATTATTTTATACACATATGTATGTCCCACTAGGTATGGTTGGAATTTATACTGTTATTACATTCTTATGTGATTCCATCAGCTTGTCGACGACCCTTTGCAACCACCAAACAACATCCAAAGGACACCCCACTCCTCTGAACACCTTACTCTTATTTTCAAACCGCCATACATGTTTCAAAACATATGTAAAGATGTATGGATAATAAATTAAGAGTTATGTCACTTGATTATGAAATGGGATGTTTTAATTCACCCCACTATATAAATTTTCATCCCCCGAATGTAATGTGGAAGATGGAAGCTGTGAAAAAATTGTGGTGTAATGAAACAACCCAAGATACCCTAAATATATAACAACCAAACTTATTTTCCATAGAACCAAAGGGTGTTCTTGATACCCATAAGCTGATTACTAACACCCAGAAATCAGATATCTACATAACGTAATGATTCCTCCCATCTAAAATAATATTCATGGAATATATAAAGGAATAAAACAATGAATAGAATTCCTTCCAAAATCAAATAAAGATAGAGGTAGTGGAAAAAATATAAAAAAACAAAAAAAATCCATAAAACATGTCCAATAACAAAAAAAAGTAAAAATAAAATAATAAACAACAACTCCCCCTGAGATTTAGAAATGTCCCACTATCTCACCATTATCCACTCATTCCAAGCTAACACAAACACTACATCCTTTTTGTGGCACCTTTATTTTTCCTATCTAAAAAGATAATACATGGTATACATATTCCCAAGGGAATGTGTATGGTTTGAGATAAATAGGGTTATTAGGATCCCACCTAGATTTTATATATCATGTCCATCAAAAAAAAAATATGAACAATCTATAGAATACATGGTATGAAAATAATTTAAATATTTTGTTTTTCAAAATATTGGTAAACAGTTCCTCCTTTTCTAGAGTTATAAAAAAAATTAGGTAATGTAGTTTAAATGTATAATTAATATAAATAAGGATAATTTATCAAAGAATGTATATAAAATCTGAAACAATACAAGATGAATAACAACGGTAAACCTGCAAAGGATCAAAAAGTTCATGCTATCGTGGCCACTCATATCATAATAACCAGCAATGACTTGTTCAAATTTGAGTCTCTAAGACACATGACCTATGGAAAAAATGAAAAATCTATCTTTTAACGCCCAATAATGTCCAATTATGTACATAAGAAAGAGGTACTAAAAACATTGGAAAACCCTATGAGTGAATCCCTTACAGAAACACCAGAAAATGCCTAATAATAAACTCTCCACCCATATACCAAGGCTCTCATGTCCATCCTTTAAGAAATAATTTCATAGGGATTAGCACACATCACAATATAGTTCCAAATAACCAATTTTTGATAAAAAAATTTTATAAAAACCATTTCATAAATCCATTTCACAATGTATTGAAACATACTTTTTCTTTGACAAAATGTAAGGAAACCCATCTTTTCTCATAAAGCAATTCGATGAATCCAATCAATCAAGATAGTAAATTTATAAAAAAAAATTACAAACCAATATAAATTATCGTTTATCAAATATTGGATAGAGAAAAATATACCTATCTTAAAAATGTTCTGCATGCCACTTGTAATAGGAAACAAACACTAACAATTGGAGGTAAATAATATAGACAAAAAATATTTAAATGGGAAAAATGATGCATCATCACAATATCACCAATCCCAACAAACAAAACCCTATGATTATACCAAATCCATGATTGATGAAGCCAATGATAATGAGAATGAAAGTCTAATGGCTAGAGAAACAATCAACCATTCATGGTATCAATGTTCTAAACATACTGAACTAGAATGGATAGAATGACACTAAATATTTTGGGGGAAACCTTGGGTTTGATGGAGAAGGAAACACAACGAATGAATGAAATTCAATATTTCAGTATAATTAAAAATTATGGGAATAGAGTATTTAAGCTATGAATCCTTGACTCATGACATTAATTTCCCATGTCACATGTATACTAAAAAGGTATCAACTTACTTAAAAAATCCATTAGTGATTAATTAACGATGTGAATTCCATTAATTTAATAAATAATCATATTTTCATGAAATCAGATCACGGAATTTTATAAGTGATGGATTCACATTTTGAATCATATTATTGGTCAAAATTAAACCTTTAGATAACGTCTAAAAATATCTCCATAAAAAAATACCAACTTAACTCACATGTCATCTAAAACCAAAAATTAACTCTTAAGAATTAATAGAGAGTGTAAATTTTCAAATGGATGTTATAATCTATAAAAAATTGAAACTTTAATCAATTTGAAGTCACATGGAAGAAGAACTATTGGGAAAGAGATGAGGATACTACACTCACACTAATGATTCATGTTCTCATGTATTGTGAGAATCTGATCCATGAAACCATAACACTTTGAACAATAGAACATATTTACCACACATGAATTTAATTTAATAAAAAATGATATCCAATAATTTATATATAATAGACCTATCAAGCTCTATCTCAGTATCCTCCAAAGTCAGAACATTGGAAGGATTAGGATAGTATTTTGTAACTTGAGATATGTGAGAAAATTATGGATATCTGTCAACTAATCTAGTAATGAAAACTAATGAGAAAACTATCACACATTATCAATGAACTCAAAAGGTCCAAAATATCTCATATCGAAATTCCCATATTTCTTAAGATAAGGGTTACCCAACTAAGGAGATAAAATTGAGAAAAATTGGTCACCAAATGAAAACTCAAAAGGATGAAAATAACATTCTGCATATGGTTTCTGGAAACAACGATCTTTAACTAAGCATCAAAGTATATCCTACATCATTATCAATATCTTTTGAAAAAGTGGAAGTCCCATAATAGATGTATCACCACCCCTACCCATTGAATAGGTGACCAGCATGGTTGGCCATACAAGGCCTCAATGGGATCTATTCTAATAAATGACTTGTAACTATTTCTATGCAAAAACACAACCAGTAACAGATGGTTATCCCACGATCCACCAAAATCTAAGACATGGGCATGAGGAATATCATCATGTATCTAAATTACATTATTTTAATGATCATTCTTCTATATGTGATAAGATATGATCAACCTGAACCAAGTCCCCATTTTGTACTAGAGACTTCTCTAGAATATATAATTTAACATGGGATCCCCGTGTAAGAAAATGGAAGAGGGATCCCCATGAAAACTCTCAATAATCTGCATTTACCACATACCCAGTACATAAAATTTAGTTGTGTCCTAGATTATATTTAAATGATAATATTTCATCAAACTATCAATACCTACCTAAATAGAATTCCAACTCATGGGAGTCCATGATAGTCCAACAAATGAAGTCTGCGGACACCTCATCCGATTTCAAACCTACACCAGAAAATGCTACAATAGAATAAAAGGTCTCAGGTGCTATGGATTAATGTTTTAAATGGATTAAAAATGGGACACATAATCATCAATTTCACACTTCATACCTATCCACATGAGATTCCATCTCATTTCATGATTCATATTTACATGGCCATGGTGAATGAAAAATTAATAAATATGATAAACATGAAACATTAATTCCCTCATGAACAATAGGAAGAAAAATAATCCCCAATACAGAGAATACCATTAGAAGGGAGATACCAACTAGGAATGGTTTGCCCACTATAAAAGGTTTCCCTAATTCCAATAATCTAATCGTCTGGTTTATGACCCTATAAAATAGCATCAATGGGTGACAAAAATAAATACAAACTGGTCAGTTCCATACCAGATTCATCTTTACGTGTGTCCAAATGCAACTTCTAAAAAACCCCATCACGTTCCACTCCTATTTCAATTACAAAATATAATGTGGTAGAACATTCTTAATATGAGAATTAACAATGACCTTCCCCTTTCGCAAGGAGTAGGTGACTTTTCCACTAAATGTCATGAGGTATTCCACCCATCATATCTATCATTGATTCATGTATTTTAGAGAGATGCAGTAACTTAGGCTCTTATTATCAGAAAATGTTCTTATACCTTCCACATGAATATAGTTACACTAATATTTAAGCACATGTATAACCACGAAGAACTCCAAATAATTAATTGGTTAGTTTTTCCAATGCATCCTAAGATGATGAGGGCCAAAATCCACAACATGATAATAAATAATAATAATGAAACCCAAACCAGCAATAGAAAAATCCTAATACACCATATCCCCCTAACCAGGCTCAGGTATGAACATAATTGGAGATTTCATTAGAATCTATTTTATCTCCTCAATAGTAGTATTTAATTTTTATCCCATGTAGAATTCATCCCTCTCATGATAAGAGTGGTCAGATGTGACTCTAGCTTTAGAAAATTCTGGAATAAATACTGAAAATATCTACCCATGCCTAGGAATATTTTAATAAAAAAATATGTTATGTAGTTTATTCAATTAAAAAAAAATTCACCATTTTCAAGATCAACTAAAAGACCATGTTTTTAAATCACATTCCCTACTAATTTTTTTCATGGATACATAAATTTGAAATCAAAAACTTCCCATAAATTAGGGGGTTTCTCAATATATCAAAAACCAAATTTAGATGGTACTTATTCTCATGATCATATTTCCAATAAACCATGATATATTCCACAATCACAATGATAAATTAATCAATATAATAATGGAATATATGATTAATCAAAGCCATAAAAACTATAGGATAATTTTTTAGAAAAAAAGGCATCACAATATATTTATAATGGACTTAACTACTCTATTACGATGCATTTTTAAGATCAAAGTCACAAAATTTGAGTTGATGATAACCAATCCATATATTGATTTTTGTGAACCAATTCACCCCCTTTAACTAGTTATACAATTCATAAAAATGGAGAACATGTTACTTAATTTTAATAGTTACCCAGTTTGACATCAGAAAATCCATGCACAAATGAAGTGAACTATCAGCCTTCTTGGAAAATAGAATAGAGGCTTCCCATGATGAAAACATTGTTTGAATAAAACATTTTTCTTATATATCCTCCAATTGGATCTTGAGATCATTCAGCACCACATGTGACATGTTATAAGAGGGTATAAAAATCAGTTTCCTACCTGAAAAATGATCAATATTAAACTATAAATCTGTCTATATGAAGACCAAATATGTTTTCTAGACATAAATTAGGTAAATAACAAACAACCATAATATGATCACAAAAGGGGAAAATCATTGATTTAATATTCAATGAAAAAACTACAAACTCTTAAGATATAGGTGACAAGACCTTCTAGTAAGAACTCAAATCAAACTCTACATGAAAAAAATGAGAGATCCCATCATAAATAAAGAATAAAATAAAAAAAATTATAATAATAAATAATGGAATTATGGGAAATAATAAAATCCATCATGATAATGGAATAAAATATATCCATATCAGGAACTAGGAAATTCAAAACTAACATTGTATCAGATATCAATAGAGAACACGACAGATAACGAAACCACTTCTCCTTTATATTTACAAGAGGTTTCGCCGACTCTATAACATAGGACATAAGATCTATTAGATGCTTCAACATATCAACAAAAAGATTATATATAAATGAGTACAAGTAACCTGTATCAAAACAATAATTATCTATTGAATATACAAAAAAAGTTACCTATCACTATAACCAATTCCATATCAACCTCAATTATAAACACATACACTATATAATGTTTCTTCACTCATGAGGATTGTGGTTAGATCCATAAAGACATTAAATATTCCGATTTCATTGTATTGGAATTTTGAACCAAATATTTGTGACCATAATAGGGCATAGACATATCCTGAAAGAACCTCTACAGATGGCCTTAGATGACACATTTACTAAAAATCATTAATGACCTGAAACAAGTAAATTATGTATTCCCAACCTTTTCACACTAATAGAAAGTTTGGGTCACACTACTTGTTGCTACAGATTGTGCATAAGAGTATTAATGTTGAGAACCACCACCAATATCACTATATGGGTCATGCTACTTCCTATTCATCCCTAGAATTCCAATGAAACTACTGCGGGTTGGAAGAGAAGTGCTAGAGAATTTAAGATTTCCCTTTATATCTATTTCTACTGGTATAGATTTGTCATCCATGTCAGCCTATGTGGAATGCTTTAGCTTGTGTACATGTGATCAGATACACGGTAAAAAATCCTATATATATTTTGGAGCATTTATTTGAACATTCATCTCCCCCTACAAAGAAAAATGAGCAAGCTCCAAAAAATAGTTTTATTTACTTTGACACCAATTTATCTACCAACTATCAGTAGAGAAACTATAGAGACTTCACCATAATCATATACATTGTACAGAACTACATAAAGAAGAGGTTCTTGGAACCCATCTAATCTATTCCTACATGTTTATATACCTATACCATATAATCCCACTAATTCTTGTTTGAACCTCAAATTTGAACACCATTGAATTCAACTTAATAGCCCCATGTGTCTCTTAGAAATTGAACATTTGATCAATCTTGTCAAGGAAATTCTCCCCCACTTGGGGTTTATTAAAACCTTTAAATTATGGGAGTTTCTCATGTAGGAACTCTCAAGATCAATCTCTATGTCCTCAAACTCTTGGAAACACTTCAAAAAATTGGCTATGATCCCATAGTACATTATTCTCCTTGATATGAATTTTCCATTCTATAACCTCTATAAGGTTCAGATCAACAAGATTATTTCCTTGAGGAGCATCACTCACTTTATGATCTTTTGGTACCCAAGGAAGATATCTAGGAGGAATGTTTCAATACACTAGAAACATAAAAATAGACCAAACCTTAGGATTATATCAGTTTGAACCAGAAAACCATAATACAAAACTATGATTAAAGTCAAAACCAACACATGAGACACATATCCCAATATCCCATGGTAACTTGAGTCACGTCATAACATGTAATGTATAAGAACTCACTACCACATACCTCTCAAGACTCTAAATCCTATATCCCATCTACCATACATCCCATGACATGGACTCCTGAGGATTAACAGACCCTTGATACAATTTTGTAACAAAGAGATCTGGTATATACTAAAACACTAGCAACCATACCAATTCTCCACAGACTTGAAGGTAATAATCGATCCCCATGGGTGGGATACTAGCACACGGGTATCATAAATCTATTATATGGAATGATTTATCCCAACTTGAATATGATACATGGAAAATATATATGAAGAAAACTAGAAATAGAATACATAACATAATGAAAGAGAGAAAATGTTAGTGAATAAAAATATATAATAGGAAAAAATATGAAATATATATATCCAAAAAACAAAAAGGACAACTAAAATAGGAAAAAAATACTCCCCATGATTTGTGGGTAATGCACCACCATCTCACCACCATCAACTCAGACCATGTTGACAAAAACCTCACTACCTCACTATAGCACCTTACCTTTTCATAAATCAAAATAAAATACAAGGTCTACACATTCCCAAGATAATTTATTGGTAGTGGGGAAAATAGGCTCAGTAGGATCCCACCCAGGTGTTCCATATCAAATTTTTTAATATCAATCCAAATATGATTAGTTTATAGAAACATGCAATGATATGAAATTAAAACAAAATATCTAAATAATGCTAAATAGTTTCCATTATCCAAAATTTAAAAAAATATTGGTAAAACAATTGAAATGAATAATTCTAATGAAAAAGATATATTTATAAAAGTAGGTATATAAAATATGAAATAGAACAAGACAAAGAATAATGGTAAAAATTCCTCGGATCACAATGTTTGGGCTACCTAGGTCACTCATACAATGGTAATTAATAACAGATATCCCAAATTTTATTCCCTAGAGCCTATGCCCTAAGTAAAATAAGAACACCCCATGAGTGAACCGCTTATTAAAACAATGGGTAGTGCCTAATACTAATATATCTTCCAAGTTATACAAAGCTCATTTGTGACTATTGTATCAAATAATTTCATAGGGAAGATCAAATTTCTCAATATAATTAAAAAACCTTTATCTATCAAAAAGTTTCTTGAGAACCCAATTAATAAATCCATTTTATAGTTATTTTAAAAACAACATTGCTTTACCAAAATGAGAGTAGAGACATATTTTTACAAAAACCCAATGTCCACAATCAAATTTATCATTACAGTTAATTTATAAAACAATTTATAAACCAAGAGAAATTATGGTTCATCCAATATAGGATAGAGATGGAACCACCAACCTTAAACTCGGGCTGCACAACACTTGTAGTGGGATCCACACACCAAAAAATGTGAGGAAATAAACATATTTACAAATAATATAAAAGGGATATAATATTCATAACCAATTGTTTACTAACCTCAAAAAATTTCACAATGCTACTGAAAAATCCCAGAGTGTCGAATCCATTGATAAGAGAATTAAACACTCACCAAAATTGAAGCATTAAGCTATGATGGAGATAAATCCACCAAATAGAATGATCCTAATGGAGTAGAATCACACATAATCACTTGATAAAGACCTAGGGTTTGTGCGATGAGGCTGCATAAGGAATGAATAAGATTAAATATTATATTTTAATAAAACCCATTGGGAATAGAGGATTCACATCATGAATCTTGGACTCATGACGTGAATATCTCACATCACATATAAATTGAAAAAGGTGTCACCTTAGTTAAAAATTTATTTAGTGATGAATTCATGATGTGAATTCTATTCACATCCTAAATCATTTTCAAATTAAGATCCAGTAACATTGTTTCTACTGAGTGATAGATTCATGTTGTGAATCATATTCATTAAATTAATTCATCTTGCATACAATTCCAAATAGAAACCCTATAGAAAAGTCCCTAAATTCAATACCTACAAAATAAACCTGAAAAAAACTCTTAAACATTAAAAGAGAGTGTACATTTTTTCTAATATTTTACATAAGGTCACTTCTCCCTCACTGATGTCTCACACTCCCAAGTCTCATGATAATTTGATCAGTTCCACCATAACACTTTAACCTACAAAATATATTTCATTGGAATTATTTTTATCTTTGATTCAATGATCTCCACTTGCTTCTCCATAATAAAAAATATCAATCACTAAATCAATCTCCTCCTAAATCAAATATGTGAATGATTGGGGTGGTAATTGATTAGCTTAGATTTGTGTAAAAAGTAATTACTACCTATAAACTGAGATGGTAATTCCAACTAATAATAAAATTGTTTATATTTCTAGATGATCTAAAATGGTATAACATGTCTCAGAGATAGCTTTCCTTATTTCCTAAGATGACAGTGAACTAATCAAAGGGAAACATTCATGAAGACATGGTCACCAATAAAAATCACTAAAACGTAAAAACTGAAAATCTGTATATGATTTATACTTGCTCTAACATGTAACTAGTATTTATGTATATCCTAGTTCATTACTGATGTCTCTAGAATGAGACTCAATCTCATGAGAGGGGACCCTCCAACATATGACCAATACATAGGTGACATCCATGAGAGAATACAAAAAACCTCAAATTGATCCATCTTGATCAACGAAAGTTAACATTTATTAATGGTAAACTCCACTAGTACCAGATGGAAATCCCAGGATCCACTAGAATCTGAGACCTTGGAACAAAGAATATCCTCCAATATTTGTATAAAATGTTTCTTATAACCATCCTTCTATGGATGGTAATCTGCACACAATATAAATTGAGTACCCATCACCTCTTAAAGAATATTCCTAAATTTATTTGTAAACCTGAAATACATATTAGAGTCTATGATTACAGGGACCCCATACAACCTCACAATCACATACACATACAACTCACCCAGATATTCAACCACGGTGATGTCCTCAATCTAAATGAAATGAGCCTATTTTTTTCAACCAATTTATCATCAACTTAACATCATTCCTTTATTTAGGATTATATGGTAAACCAAAGATAATGTACATTGAAACTTCATAACATTAAAAACTAGTACTAGAATAGACTGAAGTAGATAAGAAGGCTTCATGTGCAGTCCCTTTATCTGTTGGTATGTGTAATAGTGAGACACATAATCCATGATTTCTTGATTCAGTCCTGGCCACTAGAAACACCGTCTCATTTCATAATACATATTCATCATTCCAAGATGAATATTCCATGAATTAATATGAAAACCATTTAAAACCAAAATTTTTATAGATAAGGGGAAGAAAAAATTATTCTTGAGTAGAAGAATCCTATAAGAGGGGATAAAGCAACCATGAATAGTATCACCATCATTTAAGGTATACCTAATTCGTATGAACACACCATCCTACCATAGTTCTTTTATAATAGACTCAAGGATAGATATAGAAAACTAAACACTAGTCAAAACCATACCCAAATAATCAAAATGCACATCCATATTTAATTGAGTGAATATCCCCATATGGTTCCACTCTTCATTCAATTACAATATAGTATGATAAGTAAATTTCATACTACAATCATCCAAAACAACATTACCATTCCCAAGTGTGTAGTAAATGTCAAATTTGAATGTATGGATGTATTACACCCATACACACTACTTAAGGATAAGTCTATATGATAAAATATGTATGTTAGGATCTTATGATCAGAAATGACAATAATCCTTTCCTTAAAGAAACAATGTCTCTAATAATAAAGTGAATGCATAAAAGTGATGATCTCCAAGACATGAGTGTGGTAATTTTTCTCATGAAGTTGAAGAAAATGAGAGCATTATTCCACAATGTGATTATCTTATATAAGGAAACACACCAAATCATTACCCATAGCATAAAAATATAACATGTATTTTTGGGATGGTATGTGAGTATTATATACTCTATAATACCAAATGTAGGATCAAAATAAAAGATATATTGTATGGAGTATCTGATGATGCTCAATATAATTGAGGGGGTGAATTGTACAGTTTAAAAAAATCTTTTGGAACTTTTAAAGATGGTTATGTTTAACAAGGTTAAACAAGGTAATTCAAAAAACCTTTAGTTCTACACACTTGCTTGATTCTGTAAATATGATACTGAGAAAGTGATTCCAGAAAAGATGGTTCTAGAAATGAAACTTAATGAAATTTTACAGTGATGAATATTCTACCTTAAAGCATATAGAATCTAACTAGATCAGAGTAAAATTATAGGGAATTATAATATAGTTATTCTTTCCTCAATAAAACAAATGCAACGGAAAACTTGTAACAAACCAAGTAACAAGTAGTAAATCATTTAACCTAAATAGAAGGGTATCCAAAAACCTTGGATAAAGGTCCCTAGAATTATACTTTCAAGAAATTATGTCTTACCCACAGCAGGGTAAGCCCTCGATACAAGATCAGAGTCTGTCTTGTTATCCCCGAAAGCCCTCAACTTTAAGGTAGTAAGCACCTTTGTCTTCCTCAGTAAAGAATCCCTCATCTTCAATGTAGTCAGCATCTCTGTCTTCCTCATAAGGAAGCCCTCGATTTTACACAACAACAATCGGAGCCGCACAAAGAAAATTTGAACAATATGTTCAGTACGCACAAAGCAATGAAAGTCTCTCTCTAGAAATCACTTCAACAGCATGTAATCTATAGTGTTATAGAATAGTTATGAGCTCATTAAAATAAGGTCCTATTTATAGGCACGACTTCAACGGTCGGCTCCCTCTTCCAATGGTCATATTTTCCCTTTAATTCCAGAGGGACCTGTACACATTTCACTCAAACGATGGTTAGTCAGTAACTGAATGCATGACATCGTTTTATAAAAGAAGAAAGTGTATGAAAAAATATGGTTACATAATTAAAATCCAATATTCAGAATGTAAGAAAATGAAAGTTCGGAGTCTAACCAAAAATGAATTTGTAGTCTATAATACAAGGATATTTGGATTATGTTTTCTATGAATTTGGAACCTGAACTCTATTGAATTCTGGAGACTAAATTTCAAGGAAATTTGGAATCTAGATTCACAAGAATTTAGAACCAGGACATACAAATTTTGCAATAGAGTTCATGGGAATTCGGAGTCAGAACTCATAAGAGTCCGAAGTCTATATTTAGAGAACTCGGAGTCAGAACTCAGAATAGTTTGTAACGAGAATTCATATACAGAATTCGGAGTTAGAACTCAGAAGAGTTCGTAACCATAATTGGTATTCATAATTCATAGTCAGAACTCAGAAGAGTTCGTAACCTGAATTCTGAGAATTTGGATCCTAAAACAGAATGCTTAATATCTAGGTATTTATAGGATTCTGAAGTTTTCGTTACAAACTGGATTTTACACTTTGAAAAATTATGATATGAACATTAAAAACATGGTAAGGATAGATTTCCTGGGGGAAGGAAAATTTTTCTTATATAAGTAAAACACAGGGTAAATGAGATTTTCCTTGAGATAAGGTGTTTGTCATTTTCAAAACAATAAGGAATGGTAAAGTCATAAGAAAACCATAATGACTCAAAAATCTCCTCCCAAGTATGAAGGAATGGAAGAGTCAAAAGGAAAAACTTATTGACTCAATAATCTCCCCCTTTTTGGAATGCACAAACATCCTTACAAAAAATAATATAAGGACATAGAAATTTTTTTCTAGATTTTGAAATAAAACTTATCTGCCATTTCACATTGGCAAGGATGAATACGAATAACTCCCCCTTAGGCATTGGTATAGTAAGGATCGTATTATAGATTTCCAGAATGAGATTTTTCATTATCTTGAGTACAAAAATCTCTGTAATGAAAACCCCCCTTAGATAAACTCCCCCTTACTTAGGGATATTTCTTCTTTAATTTTCATTATTTTTTCCTTTCTCCCCCTTTGTGATTTTCAGAAAGAATTTGAGGGAATTGAAAAGAAATTATAGTACCTAAAATATTATTACAATGCATGAAAACAAAAATGAGAAAACCAAAATTTCATTAATATTAGAAGAATTTTTACATGGAAAAAAATACAACAAATGATAGGATTGATTTTCCTTCCTTTTACTTGGTTTTGAATTTCATCACAATGGTTTTCATCTTCTTTAGATCCTTGTGATCTTCCTCTGCTTGCTTCTCTAAGGCTTTGATCCTATCATCCTAAGACTTCATAGCCTCTACCTGAGCCTACAACAAGTCATCTTGCATCACTAGATTCTCTTAGATCTCAATCCTAAAATCCCTTTCTCTCTTCTAGATTTGGGCAATAGAGTAAAACTTACCATTCAGATCTATGACCTCCATACTCCGAGTATTCTGTTCAAGATTTAGATTTTCCTCAAAGCTATTTGTGAGATCCTTCATTTTGTTGTCTTCAGTATCAAAAGCTTCCTAAACATCATTTTGAAACTCATCAATCTCTCTCAAATCTTCAACTATACTCTTTGACTAGATAACCATTTTCTTGCAAGATATTTTGTGGGCATCATAGTTGATAAGGAAATATTTGAAATCTCCATATATCTTGACACACTTTTCCATCACCATGGACATTGAATCCGATTTTTGGGTCAAAGTATGTTGAAGCATCTGGCATATGGAATCAATGTTTGGGAAAATCGGAATAGTCCCAACAATATTTTTCAAGGATTTATCTATGAAATCGTGTCCCATAGAAGATGATCTTGAATTTGAGACTTTTCTTGATGAGGGCTCTTTCTCTAGATCAACAAGATTCCTCTTCGAAGATACACTAGATTCCTTCTTCTTTGAAACAACTTTAGTGGGTGTGTCCTCAACTACCTGTTTCCCTTTATCGGTTCTCATAAAAACTTCCTCATCTGGAGAATTATGTTCACTATCAGACAGCTAAACCATCTTATCTTCATATTCTATCTCCTTCTTAGTTCCAGCCTCAGCATCCTCAGGTTGTATAATGTGATGATTATATCTTTCTTCCTTAGACAATTTATTAACCTATTCTTCACCCTTCTCATCTTCACCTTCCTCATCCTTCCTTGGAGTTGGGAGCTTTGGAGACTCTACTTCCGAATTTTGGATTAATAGTTTCTTAGATGGGGTTTCCTTTTCCTGATAATCTTCAACATTCTTTATAAGGTCTTCAGTGCCATCACTACTTTCTACCTCTTCTACTCCTTTTTTTCAACTACCTTTTCTTTAACAATATTTTCTTGGGCTTTATCCGGAGTGAAAAACTTCTTCCTCGGAGTCTCAGGTAATGCCTCAACCAGGAACGATTTCCGTACTAGGATATTATCTGATTCTATTTTAGTATCCATCATAAGGGATTGACAAATTTCATCCTCAGAAATATTCTTCTTTAGCTTCTTTTACATAGCTTGTTTCTCAAGCTCATCAACTTCCTTCTCTTTCAAATCTTTGTCCTCACAGGATCCAAGCCAAACTATGGCTATCCATCCTTCCGATTATTTTTGCCATCCCTCCACTTGGCTACAACCTCATCTGGATTGGCTTTCTGATTCTTGGGATTTGGAGGTGGGTATTATGTTTCTTTAGCTTCTGATATTTTTCCTTCTTCTACCACTTCCTCCAACTTCCTGTTGTTTCCTCCTTTTTTCAATGGTTCAGGAACCTCTTTTTCCTTCGGAGCAGCTTCATCCTCTTCCTCTAGTAAGTCATAGAATTCCCATGTCTCCTTAGAGAAACCAACTTTCATCCTCTTGAGAGTATCATCCCTGATTAGAATAACTTTTCAATTCCTTGACTTTGAAATGAAAGGGATTTTGATGGAATCCAAGAACCGAACAATAATCTTGGAAAGAATGGTCGGGTAAATAATAACTTGAGCATTCAAGTTAGCATTCTTAATATTCTTAATCGTAATGAGAATGAGCTTCATCATGTTTACCTTCTTCAGATTCACCATAAAATCTAAGATGAACATGTCACTATTCTTCAAGGTGTCCATATCACCTTTTCTCAGAATGATAAAACCATGAACCCAGAATTCCTGGATCTGATTATTTTTTGAGAGGTGAGAAATATTTGTAGTCATGACATCTATATGTCCAAGAAACTCCCTGGATTTTACCTTGAAAAAACTTCCTTGATCATCAGAAAACTTATGGGAATAAAATTCAGCTTCCCCTTCGAATGGAACTACAACTAAGATGGTTGCCTTAGTATAATATAAAGCATAGTTTTTTCATTAACTTTTGGTTGAAACCTTCTCTATGACTTCTTCCATAAAGAAACAAACTAACTCATAAAACTCAATAAGGAGGTCTGGATACACCAGGTCTTGAGCCCCTAGCTTCGATATGTAGACACTTTCCCATCCATTAAGCTCGATGTTCTTGGAGATTATAGAATCATATTTATTAAATAAATTTGGATGCACCAACCTTTCACTATATACTTGCCACTCTAAAATCGTCCTGACAGTAGACATATCTTTTTGAGAGGATTTTCTTATAGACATTCAGACTTGAGAAAACTCTGAGAAGTTCGGAATGGGATTTTGTAGGAGGGCAGAGCTTCGACACACAAAGGCTTGAAATCGATGTGGGACAACCCTTCGGGGGTCCTTTATACATGTGTTTTATGTGACAGTTCATCTTCCTATCTAAATCCAATGGCTGAGAATTCTTCTGATCAGATATGACATTTGAAATGATAGCTGAAAGGAAAATTTAGTAGGATCCGATCTATTGATTTTCTTAAAGGAAAACAATCGAATTTAAGGAAACTAGAATCTGATAATTTTTTAAAAAAATCAAAAGAAATTACCACCAAGTAAAAGGTGATTACGAAAGCTCAAGAAAGAATCATTCCTTTCATATTTCTAGGAAGATTATTCATAATGGTTAATTTTCTTTAAAAAACTATGAAAACCTCCATTACAAAAAATAATACGAGTACGCAAATCTTCATTATGAAAATTTCAGTGCACAAAAATCTTCATTACAAAATTTTTAAGTACGAAAGTCTTCATTACAAACATTTGAAGTACGGAAAACTTCATTATGAAACTTTTGTTTACGAAAAACTTCATAATTAATAACATGAAAAACATCATTACGAGAAACATGAAACACTCCATTATGAGAAACATGAAAAAAAATCATTGCAAAGAACATGAAAAACTTCATTTTGAAAAACATGAAAAAGTTCAATACGAATAATATGAAAAACATCATTACAAAAAAATATGAAAGACTTATGAACAAATGTACTCCCCCTATGAAAATAAGATTAATACTGTAAGGATATTGATTCAATAGATATTTAACAAAGAATATTACCTTATTGTTATCATTCCTAAATTATTATTAATGTATTAAAATCTAATGTAGGGTAATGATATTGTGAGAATATCTGAAAGTTAATCTTTAGTTCCGATAAATTGAAGAATAATATTTCCTTTTTGTGTGTGATCCCCAAGAAACGGATGCCTAATATCAGTGTGCTTTTAACAAGAGTGATGTGCATGGTTTTTACAAAGGGCAATGGAACTTGTATTATCACACAAAATTTGTGTTTCGGTAAAAATTATACCATAGTAAGTGAGTGTGTGTTTCATCCACAACACTTGAGCACAACAACTTCTAGATGCTACATATTCAGCTTCAGTAGTTGAAAGTGTTACTGAGTGTTTCTTCTTTCATAACCAAGAAACTAAGGAATCTACTAAGAAATGACAAGTTCAAAATTTACTCTTTCTATCCATTCTACATCCACCAAAGTTACCATCCTAAAAACATTTTAAAAAAATTATTTCCAGAAGTATAAAAGAGTCCTATATCCATGGTTCCCTTTAAGTAGAAAAAAATTATTTTTAATGCCTTTAAATGGGATTCCTTAGGATTGGATTGATATCTTTCACATAATCATACTGAAAACATTAAATCTGGATGACTTGATGTCAAGTAAAGAAAAATTCCTATCATACCTCTAAACGATGTTTGATATATTGGTTTCCCAACTTCATCAAGATCATGTGTGTTTGAGGTACCAATGGGAGTACTTATACTCTTAGTGTTGTCATGTCCATAATTTTTAAGAATATCTTTAATATAATTATTTTGGGATATATATATTCCTTCTGGTTTTTGAGAGATTTGAAAACCAAGGAAAATGTTAACTCACCCATCATATTCATTTCAAACTTATCTTTCATTAGATCTGCAATGGAATTAGTTAATGATTGCTGACATGAACCAAATATAATGTCATCAACATAAATTTGAACAATAAAAATATTTTTATTATCTTTATTTATAAAAATGTTTGGATATGCATTTCCCTTAACATAATTATTTTGAAGAAAAAATATGGTAGGTCTATCATACCAAGCTCTAGGGGCTTATTTAAGTCTATACAAAGCTTTGGTAAGTCTAAAAATGTGATCAGGATCTTTTGTATCTTCCAAACTAGGAGGTTGTTCAACAAAATCTTTCTCTTGATCATATCCATTAAGGAAAGCACATTTCACATCCATTTGAAAGTGTTTGAAATTAAAGAATGATGCAAAGGAAAATAATATACGAACATATTTAAGTCTAGCTACTCGATCATAGGTTTCTTTATAGTCTATTTCTTCTTGTTGATTATAGCCTTTAGCAACCAACCAAGCTTTATTTCTAAAAATGATTCCATTTTCATCACACTTATTTATGAAGACCAATTTTACTCCAATAGCAGAAGTTTCCTTAGGTCTTTCAACCAAGGTCCAGACTTTATTCCTTTAGAATTCATTTAGTTCAACATACATGGCTTTAATACAATCATCATCACATAAAGCATCATCAGTTCTTTTTTTTATAATTGGGAAAGAAATTCTAGATGTTCTACTTCATTTATTATGGAACTTCTAGTCCTTACAGGTTGATTCACATCTCCAATGATACTATCACATGGATGATTCTTTAGAAACAACTGTTTTGGGTTTTGTGAAACCTTTTTATCAACATAGGGTAGGAAATATTTGAGGGTAAATATTTCAGAAGTATCCTCTTGAAAATTTTCCTTATCAAAAGGATCTTATATCAAAGGGTGATAATTATTTATTAAAAACACATCCAAGGATGTAGGTTGGGGTTGTTTAAAAACAAAAGGATCACTTTCATCAAATTTCTCATGTACTATCTCTTCAATAGTACAAGTGTTTTTATCGAAAACTCTATAAGCCTTAGAAGTTATGGAGTTTCCTAAAAAAATTCCTTCAACAAGTTTTTGTGCAAATTTATATAGATTATCTTTAGTACTCAGAATGAATACCTTTCAACCAAAAACATTAAAGTAGGAAATTCTATGTTTTCTACCATTCCATAACTTATAAAGAGTTTTATTAAGAAAAGGCCTAATAAAAACTCAATTTATAGTATAACAGGCTGTACTTATAGCTTCAGCCCAAAAATGTTTGGCTACAGAATACTCACTCAACATGGTTCTAGTTATCTCTTAAAGAATTATATTTATTCTTTCAACAACAACATTTTTTTGAGGTGTTCTGGGTGCTGAGAAGTTATGAGTAATAACTTTTCTACTACAAAAAGTCTCAAAATCAAAAATTTGAAATTCTCCACCATGATCACTATGAATATTTTTCAATGGAAGGCTTTTCTCATTTTTAATTTGGGCTCTAAAACTTTCGAAATAAGAAAAATAATCAGACTTCTTTTCTAGAAAATAGTCCCGCGTAAATCTAGTGTAATCATCAACTAACACATATAAATTGTACTTGCCTCCAATGATTCTAGTTTGTGTAAGACCAAAGAGATCCATATGAACTAACTATAATTTATCAGCAGTTGAGACTTCACTGACTAATTTAAAACATGATTTATATTTCCTGACATATTAACAATGGTCCCTAACTTTTGAATAATCATATCTAAGCTCTGGTAGATCCTTAACTAATGTTTTCTTAGAAAGTTTGCATAAATTAAAAAGGTTATAGTGTCCTATACTTTAATGACACAACCAATAATAATCTTCTATTTCACTAAGGCAAGGTAGATCTTGGCTCTTAAGGTCTTCTATGTTTAGTGTGTATACATTCTCTTTCCTATGGGCAGAGAGAATAAACTCTTCCTTGAAATTGTGTACAAGGAATTTTTCATTCCTAAAATTCATAGGGAAACCTTTATCACATAATTTTCTTATGCTAATGAGGTTGGGCTTAAGACCCTTAACAAATAAAACATTTTAAATCAATGTTTTTCCAATATGAACGATGTTACCTATACCAATAATTTCTCCCTGAGAATTATCTCCAAAAGATACTTTTCCTCCGTTCATCTTGATTATCTTTTTAAAATAGTTTTTGTTACCATTCATATTTTGGGAACATCCACTATCCATTTACCATGTATTGTTGTTGGTACTTACTCTATTTTTCTGAAAATAAGAAAAAGTTATGTTTTTGGAACCCAAACATGCTTGGATCCAGAAATCTTAGAAAGCCAAATTTTAGGTAGCCACATCTTTTTAGAAAAATAGGCTTCGTGAAATCCTAAAGACTGAGTTTGGTTTAGGGAACATTTTTTTGCCCACTATCCACCACACTGACACATAGTACATAATTGATGACTTTGAGGAACAAAATAATTGTTTCTAAAAATCGGTTTAGAACCAGTACAACCAATACCAGAACTACTCTTTAGAGGTCAGATTTGAGAATATATTTTATCCAAATTTTCCTTACCTAAGGTAAAGTTTGAAAAAAACACTTCCTCAAGGAAAAGATTTCATATTTTAGTGTTATAACCAAGTTCTTGTCTTCTAAAACATTTGATTTTGAAATAGATTTAGGCTCGAAAACTTTTTTCTTGGAAATTACGTTTTCTAGATCATTAGAAATTTTATTTTTTCCAGAATTTAATTCCTCAACATTTTTTGAAATAATTTCGAAATAAACATTTTTTATATCATGATATTTAGAATGATCTGACATTTCCTTAGTAAGAATAGTATTCTTATATTTTTCCTTATCAAGATTTTTCATGAGATTTGAATTCTTAATCTCGAGAATATTGGAAAACCTATAAACTTCTTCATAGGTAGGTAAAATATTATCTTCATCAGAAGAATATTCTTAATCATAAGAGTTATAATATTTATCATTACTGTAATTAGCTTTCACCGAAACATTGGCCAATGATTTAGTATTGTTTACCTTAGCCATTAATCAATGATTGTCAATAGGTAGTCTGGATATTAGAATAAGATTCTTCTGTCCAAAAGATTCGTAATATGAAAATTTATTTGAAAAGTCACCACCACTGGCACTCCAGGTGCCATTAGCTTTCAATACTTTCTTTCCTTTAGCCTTCTAATACTTCATTCTGTTTCTCTCAGAATGATTTTCCTTTCTTTCTATTCTCTTAAGAATAGGACAATAAGGTCTTATGTGTCCATCTCCCTTGCATTCATTACATGTAACTTATGAATATTTCATATCTTTCCTTTCTTTATTTTTGAATTTGGATTGAAAGTTCCTCTATCAAGCAATCTTTTTCATTTATTGACCAAGATTTGATAACTCATTCTCTTAGGATTCACTTACCCTAGATTAAAATTTGTAGTAAAAGAAACACTGCTATTCACATTCTTCTTCTTTACATTATCAGCATCTCTCTTCATTCTTGTCTCATGTTAAAGAAGAGTTCCAAACAGTTCATCAAGAGAATCCTGAGTAAAATTATGTTTTCATCAATAGCAATCCTCTTGGATTCCCACTCATTGGGAATGATGTCTATGATCTTATCAATTAGAGATTCATAATCTAATATTTTCTCACCCTTGGATTGTAAAATATCCACAATAGTCATGAATATTTGTTTCACTTTATATATGGGTTCTCCATAAGTAAAGAAGAAACCATGATATTCAGCTCTGATCATGGCTCTTCTAGTTTCAATAACATTAGATGTTCCAAAGTGTGTAACTTCAACTTTCTTCCAAATACAATTTGCTTCTTCGAAAGATGAAATTAGGCTATATATATTTCTAGTCATGGAGAAAATCAAAGTAATACATACCTTATAATTCAGTTGGTATTCATGCTTTTCTTGATTGGTGAAGGTACTAACTTCTTTGTCTGGGATTATATATCCTACAGTAAGCATAACAAAATTTTCGACACCAGTATTGATAATGAATGTCTTCATGTGATATCTCCAGTACACATAATCATTTCCATCAATAATAGGTGGTCTAGTTGGATTGAGATTTTCTATGAACCAATATTGATTCCTTCTATCTTATAGAAAAAAAAATATTCCACACAAACTTGTTAGTAATAAAAGTTTGTAAACTAGGAAAATATTCAGAAGAAAGAAAAATATAGAACAAGAGTATCTCTAAGAAAAAATGAATCTGAACTATATGAGCCTAAAAAACTGATTCTGGAAAAGAATGAGATGAATTCCCTTAAGAATCTAATCGTGAGATTAATTTAGATTGAACCAATCCTATGATACCAGTTTTTGATATGGTATGTGAGTATGATATACTCTATAATACCAAATGTAGGATCTAAATAAAAGAGATAATGTATGGAGTATATAATGATGCTCAATATACAAGAGGGGGTGGTAAATTGTACACATTAAAAAATTCTTTTGGAAATTTTAAAGCTGGTTAGATTTAACAAATATAATCATGGAAATTCACAAAACCTCTAGTTCTACACTCTTTCTTGATTCCGGAAATATGATTCCAATAAAGTGATTCTGAAAAAGATAGTTCCAGAAATGAAACATAATGAAAGATCATAATGATGAAGATTCTAGATTAATGCTTATAGAATCTAACTAGATCAGAGTACAAGAATAAATAAGAATAAAGTAGTTATACATATCTCAAAAATACAAATTCCACAAAAAATATGTAACAAAACAAGTAACAAGTAGTAAATCTTTTAACCCAAAGAGAAGGGTATCCAATAACCTTGGATAAAGGTCCCTTGATTTATACTTTCAAGAATGTCTGTCTTACCCACACTAGGGTAATCCCTTGATACTAAGATAGGAGTCTGGTATGATATCCCCAAAAGCCATCAACTTCAAGGTAGTTAGAACCTCTAACTTCCTCATCAAGGAAGCCCTCAACTTCAAGGTAGTTGGCACCTATGGCATCCTTAGCAAGGAAATCCTCGATTGTACATAGCAACAATCAGAGTGGAACAAAGAAAATATGAACAAGAAGTTCAGTACACACAAAGCAATGAAAGTCACTCTATGGAAATCACTTCAACAGCATGTAATCTCTAGATCTATAGAACAGTTTTGAGCTCTTTCAAATGACCTCTTATTTATAGGCACAACTTTAACAGTTGGCTCCCTCGTCCAACGGTCATATTTTCCCTTCAATTTCGGAGGGACCTATACACATTTCACCCAAACAACCATTAGTTAGAAACTGAATACATGACATAATTTTATAATAGAAACAAGTATAAGAAAAAATATGGTTACATAAATAAAATCCAATATTCAGAATGTAGGAAAATGAATGTTCGTAGTCTAACCAAAAATGAATTCAGAGTCTATAATACAAGGATATTCAGATTCTATTTTCTAGGAATTCACAACCCAAACACTATAGTATTCTGTAGTCTGAATTCCAAGGAAATTTGGAATCTAGGTTCACAAGAATTCAGAACCAGAACTTAAAAAGTTAGTATTCAGAGTTCATGAGTATTTGGAGTCAGAACGCATAAGAGTTTAGAGTCTTTATTTAGAGAACTCAGAGTCTGAACTCAGAAAAGTTCGTAACCAGAATTCGTATTCAGAATTTGGAGTCAAAACTCAGATGAGTTTATAACCAGAATTCTTATTCATAATTCCTAGTTAGAACTCAGAAGAGTTCATAACCATAATTCTGAGAATTTAGATCTAAAAATAGAATGCTTCGTATCTAGGTTTTTATAGGATTCTGAGGATTTGGTTACATACCAAATTTTATACTTAGAAAAATTATTATATGAACAATAAAAACATGTAAAGGATAAATTTTCTTGGGGAAGGAAATTTTTCCTTATAGAATTAAAACACAGGGTAAAAAGAGAATTTCCTTGAGATAAGGTGTTTGTGATTTTGAAATCAAGAAGGAATGGTAAAGTCATAAAGAATCATTAATGACTCTAAAATCTCCCCCAAGTATGAAGAAATGGAATAGTCATAGGGAAAACCTTATTGACTCAACATGTATCACTTACCAGGTCCAATAATGATCAAAATATGAGCTGATATTAGAAGTCTTTTCAACTCCACAAAAATGGCCCGACACTTAGCATCCCACAATAATGTCACCCCTTTCCAGAAAAGTGTATCCAATGGTGATTGTATCATTAATAAATCCTTGATGAACGACAAATAATATCTTTCCATAACTAGGAAGATCCATATCTAGATGATGTTCTATGAATCTTCCGATGTAAATACATCCTTAGACTTTTTGGTATCGACTATGAGACCATGTTAAAAAATCATGTTCCCCAATAAATTAAATACATATTCCTGAAATTTCATT
Organism: Viscum album; assembly: GCA_963277665.1. Classification (NCBI taxonomy): domain Eukaryota; kingdom Viridiplantae; phylum Streptophyta; class Magnoliopsida; order Santalales; family Viscaceae; genus Viscum; species Viscum album. Next base: position 98,917,677 of record OY728122.1, on the reverse strand, counting down.
TGAAAAAACTATCATAAATATAATTACTCCTTAGGATTTCTAGAAGAAAATTCATATGGTGCTCATAATCACACTCATATATCAAATAATTTAGGATAGTATCCACAAATACCACAACCCATGTATCAAGATAATGGTGTAATATCTGGTTCTTCAAATCCATAAACACTATTGGAGTATTGGTTAGACCAAAAGGAATTACTAGATATTCATAATGGACATACTTACTCATGAGAGTATTATTATATCTATATGAGTCCCAAACATTGATATGTCGATAACCCAACTAAATATCGATATTTGAAAACCAATTCTCCTCCATTAAGTGATCAAACATGTCATACACATGGGGAAAATGGTACATATTCTTAATAGTCACTCGATGGATCTTCTGATTGTATATGAAAAGATGAAGAGTACAATAAACCATATTGTTAATGATCTTGAGGGAAAACCATGGTGAAGAAATTGTATGAATAAATACATTCAGAAGTAGATCATCCAACTGAATCTTGAGCACTTTTATCTCAACATGTTCGATGTGATAAGTTGTATATAAATAATCCATCTACCTGGAACTAAATCAATTGATAAATACACATACCACTTAAGAGTATGTTCATAGAATTCATCTATAAATACCATGGGGAAGTCCAGAAAACCCAATGCAAGGAAAACAAGAGAGGTAACATCATTGATCTCAACAACAAAAATCGATAAGAAAGTCCTAATATCTGGGTGAGAAGGTCCCACACAACAAGTCCTCAAATCCCACTCTCCATGGAACAACATAGAGCTCCCATATATAGTAAAGAATTAAAACCACCAATGATAACAATCAATATCATTTCTGTGAGAAATAATCCATTCCATCTTGATGATTCTATTGAAAAGTTCCAAATTGAGAACTAAGAAATCAGAAACTAATTATGCATAAGCTATCGAATGAAAAAAAGAAGAAAAACACCCATCTATTTCCACATACAATGAGGCTTCACTAGTTATATAGAAAAGTAAATATTTTCAATGGTAATTTTTAACATTTAAAAAAAGTGAGTAGATATAAATGAGTGTGTGGAACTTTTATCAAACATAGTAGTTTCTATAAAATATGCCATAATGAAAGTACCAATCACTGTAGCTGAGACCACATAATCTTCCATCATAAAATTATCCACAACATAAATTTGTTTCACTCTTGAATCATGTTATTGGATTATTTTATACATTAATGCTTTCAACTACACCATAGTGGCCTTTAGAGCTGAATATCCTTGAATATATCATGGTATAGACAATGCCTGGGAGAATCTCTGTAGATGAACTTGATAGACATAAAAATTGAAATTATTTGAGATCATGGGACAAGATTTTTGGGTGTCCCCTACCATTAAAAACTGATGAGAATTCAAGGTAAACCCATTAGCTATTAATAATGGTTTGTAGGAAGCCCACAGCTGGGAACCAACTCCACCACCCTTACAGTTATCATTCCTCTTCCTATTTATTCCTTTTGTGCCTCTAGAACTACCACCATGTGGAATAGAAGTGCCATATAATCTAATCCATCATTCCATATCTATTTCATCCATCTTATCCCTATTAAACTTCTTTGCATAGGTGGTGAGATTCATCATGTATACCAATTATATGATGACTATTCAGAAACCTTGCATGTATTTTTGATCCTTCAACATATCATTCACAACCAAATACAAATTAAAATGAACTATCACTATAAAAAGGTTGTTGTACTCTGACACTGAATGATATCCCTACTAAAAATTGAGGAAATCCAAATACTCTCTTATCATCAATTATTCTGGGAATATTTTTTGAAAGATAAGGTTCTTTATGCCTTTAAACTCAAATTCAGCATACTAATTTTCTAGTACCATAGAATACCACCATCTATTACTAGGAGCCTCATGATTGAACAATTCGAATATCGCCTTGATAGAATTAGGATTCCCCATTATGTTGAAGACACGATTCATCTGTTATATCTAATACTCCACCTCTTGGGGTTTATTTGTACCAAAGAATGATGTGGGGTTCTCACATATGAATTCTTAAGGTCGAACTGTGTCTCTACCCACAACCGGTTTCCACTCAATAACATGGTTCTAAACATGTAGCACATTTTAGTATGTGAAATGAACACCCCATAGGAAATATTATAAGAGACTCTGATTAAGAAGAGGATTCCCTTAATGAGAATCTCCCACAATATCCTCCCATGGAACCCCTAGAAGACATCTCGAGGCATGTTTATATATTCCAAAATGACGATGAAATGAAAAAAAAATGAATCAATCTATATTTAGATAAGAATTATATATGTAGAAACTGAGATCAATGTCAATGCCAAACACCTGATCCATACAACCCAACATCTGATGTAGAATTAAGGCTCTTCACAGTATGATATATCAAAACACTTACCCCAATATAACTCTCAAGTACAAATAATACCATAGCTTATCTATCAACTTCCCCATAATGAGAATAACCATGATATAATACTAAATTTTAATAACCCATCCAAAACAACCCATTTAACTAATTTCATAACTAAAGTTCTGAAAGACCTTAAGGGAATTTCTAATCCCAACTGGCTAACTACTATGAAATTTGGCATCTAACAATAACTATATGGAATACGTTTTCCAACCTAAAACAAGATACATGACTTATATATATACATAAAACCATTAAATAAATTTTAATTAATAAAAATAGTGATAATGGTAGTGATACAACCAATGTTAGTCAGATTATTCAATGGTACATTCCCACAAAACAAGCAAATAATGTACAACCAAAACTATCCACTTCTACTCTATTTGATAAATAAGAAACATCCCACTATCTCACTAAAACATACCCATTCCAAGCTAAACAAAAACCTCATCACCTCACTGTGAAACCATGGCCTTTCTGGAATTAGATAAAATAAGGTCTATACACCCCCAAAAATTTTACAAGGAATGAACTAAAAAGGCGCAGAATTATACCACCTAGGTGTTCTATAACATGTATAAATAAAATAACCCCAATATTCACAATTTAAATGATAACACGACATGATAAAAATTTACATATTTTTATATAAAAATCTAGGTAAACAATACCACCTTTTGAAAAACATTCACAATACCATTCAATATAATTTCAAATCCCAATTTCTATAAATTGTCTAAATTTATCAAAGTATGTATCATACCATATAAAATATTAAATAGTACAAAGATAAATCACAATAATAATCACACCTAGGAAAATAAAGGTTGGGATAGTTAGTTCTCTCATACCCAAATCACAAACAAAGACTAGTTCACACTCAAGTCTTTAGAGCCAATGCATCAATGAACTAGGGATTGAAGAAAACCCCCAAAAGTGAAACCCTTATAATGTCAATATCATGTTCATAGAGAAAATTTATCTATGATCTAGGAACTAAAGAGAAACCAAGAATGTAAACCCCCTTCAATTTTAATAGATAACGATCAATACAAAACCCTCCACCTAGGTACCTAAGGATCCCATGTGTAGCGTATTTTAAATCAATTTTAAAGGGATTATCATATTTAAAAAATGATTCCAAAAACCCTTTTGATGAAAATAATTATTTGAAACACCTTTTTAGAGCCAATTACTCAATTCCTTGAAATCACATTACTTTTAAAAAATAATGGGAAAACCATATTTTCTCAAACAATTTTACACATGCATATAAATGAATTATTGGATTAGTACAATTAATTTATAAACTCGTTTATAAAACCAAGAGAATTAAATGATCATTGAATAGAGGCTACAGACAAAACCACATACCATAAACACAAGTTGCATAATAACTATGGTGGAATCCACACACTAAAAGGAAATGGATAATATGATAGTAAAATATTAGGTCCAAAAATCTGATTCAAATAACCTATAATCGAGTTTCCATATGAAAAATTTCAGAAGAAATGATAGATCATCATGTACCTCAAGAACCACATGTGTCACACCACGACTGACAAGAGAATTGGCCATCAGAATTCAATCACCTAAGGGATATAGTAATGATTGGTGAAGGAAAATAACATGATAAATATATACCAAAAATATATCATATAACTACATGCAATTCCAAATGAAAATGAGTAATTAAGAAGGAATTGTTAACACTTACCAATGGAGGATCAATCAACCAAACAGAGATCAAAACGCCAAGTGAATAAGATAAAGAGTGATTAATACAACCTTAGAGAGTCCTTGGATGATTGAAATATGTATTAGTGTCAAATAGAGGGATTAAAATTTTTAATTAAAAGCCTCACGTGGATAAATTACTAATCCACTATGGTCTAATTCTGGCCCAGCCTAAGTCCACTAGCTACCACTAGATAGATAGTATTAGGAGATATAATTTATGCACCTCTTGAAGTTCTAATAGAATGCTGGTTTAATTCCAATAGTAATACCATTTTTACAGGTTTCCACTGGTTGGATGATGTCCATAAACATCCCCCAAACAGCCTCCAAAGACCTTCCCACTCCTCCAAACACATATCCCCCATACCGAAATGACTATATAACTTTCAAAACATCTGTAAAAGTGTATGAATAGTATTATAAAAGAGATCACACTTGAGGTTGAAATGAGATCTTACACCTTAATACATTACATTAAATACATATTTATTCTAAATTAATTAATTTTTCAATAGATATACAACATTATCATCTTTATCCTCCAAACTAACCATTACATTACCATGATCAACGATTTATTTATTTATACTGTATTATTTAAGGATATGTTTGGTCCTTTTGTGATGCTGGAGTTCCTTTGCCTGGAAAATTGATTCATTATTATCATATAAAATCTCAATTTTTCTCTAAATTCTAGGCACCACACAATTTTCATTGATAAAATTATTGATCTAAACAACCCCCTTTATAACATCAGATGTAGTGATGTTATTTTCCTATGTTATTGAGTCTACCATGATGGGTTATTAGGATCTATTATAGTTTATATCTCCGCGATAGAGAAAAAATAGGAAAAGGTAGATATTTCATATAGTCCATGATGGTTTGAAAATTTTTTTTGCATCCAGTTATAATTGGATCTTATTCATATAAAAATACATGTAATATATCAATAATACTTTTTAATTTATTGACAATGTTCATCATAACAATCTAGTGAATCTCACAAGGTTTTGAATTTTTATTACTTACTATTATTAAATAATAAGTGATATCATTTTTAGTATATACAATTGAAGGAATTTTAGAACCTCTAGAGGAAATATAATGAATCATATCAATGTTTATACTATCTAACTTATTATAAAGTCATTGAGTCTTTATATGAATTATCTGATGAACAATTTGTAGACACCCATTCTTAGAGTTCATCGTACTAAACAGCATTAATATATTATGAACATATGTGATTTGCCTAATTATAAGAAACCACATAGATTTATCTCTATAGTAATTAATATCTAGTAGTTATTCCACATAACTTAATTCCAATAACACTTTTATTAAATTTAAAAGTGGTATATCCATTTTTAAAATTAGTATTCTATAAATATTTAATATAAAAAACTCTACAACACTCCAACTATCCCACTTATATATAAAATAACCATCCAGTTTTTTAATGATATTAGTAATGATATTTATTTGATATATCTTATATGTATAATTTGTTTCTATGGAAGGAAATATCTGAATTTAAATAATCATTATAATTAGTGAAAATGTATCATAAAATTCAATAGGTTAATTTTATTTGTAACCTTTTTCACCAAGAGATATTAATAGAAAAAATGCATACAATCCAGGTATGATTTATTAGGTAAAACACACTTGTTCTCTTATGGTACCACCACTTCACCTGAATTAATCATGTTTATAAATTAGTCAGTGTAAATGGATTCAATGACATATCTCATGGATTTTATCCATTTTTTTGAATCAAGAAACTTAATTTACTCTTTTTAGGTAGTAGGCTCATCATTTATAAACATTAATTATCTAAAATTTTCTACATTAAATCCATCTCTCAAGCTATTGAAAAATATTACCAAACCTTCAAAGTTCTTGTTCAAACAAAATCTAATTATTTATTTAACCATTTATAGAAATAAGTCGCCTTCCATATCATTAAACACTTCATAATATTTGTTTTTAACTACTCTATGTTTAATTTTCCCTCCACCGATACCTTCATTAATTTTTTCCTTCCTAAGGAATATACTAAATACTTCCTTAAAAACATTATGTTTAGTTGGATTTAAAAATAATATCTTTTTATTTCCTTAAGATAACTAATAAAAATGGATTTTTAAATTTAGGGACATGTTTTTCAGAATATAATGTTCATATTTATGCTTTAAAACCACATATCCTCATAAAAAATAATTTGGGACACCACCTAGTCCATATCGTTAATAATGACTTTTTTATTTCCTCAGACGGGACACACTTTAGTTTGAAAAATTACCTTTTAGAGAATATACATGTAATGATATTAGGAGGTCTAACTAACTCATCATCAATAAAAATATGTATAAAAAGTTAATATTCATCATATAAGAAACAATATTATAATGTGGTGTTCTATGATTAGTGAGTTGTGAAATAAATCTATAATATCTCATATGTTCAACAAATTCAAGTCTTAAATACTCGTCACCTAATCTGACAGAATAATATTAATACATTTAACTCATTTATAATTATCTTTATTCACAAACATTTTAATGTTTCAAGGGTTTCATGCTTGTGTCTTATAAGAAAAACACAACCAAATATTATAAAATCAATAGTATTGTTAATAATTTACTTATAACTACCACATATTGAGTACTTATTAGTCCACACACATCACAATATTTAGTATCCATCATTCTACTAGACCTCTCACCATTTAAAATAACATTTTCTTTAGTATTTTTTACTAATAAACATGATTTGAGAGTTCTAAATGATTCATAATCAAATGAGAAAAAAATTCATCTCTATGATTTTTTTGAATATGATTGTCATTTACATAATGAGGAAATAGTTCAACATTGAAGTGGTGTTAGACTCGACATTTAACATACTATATTTAATGTTATAGATATGATAATCCATATATATATTTTATCAACCATTAATCCAAATTCCAATATAATAAAATAATTCATCTCTTTATATTGAAAAACTATCATTATTAATAATAAATAAATTTCCATTATTTTATAAAAAATAAAAACAATTATATTTATTGCTATAACATATGAACATTTTTTCAATTGGAGAACTATCCAAATAGGTAGAATCATATGATAAATGCAACCTTCTAATGAAAAAACTCTTTCCCCAATTCCAAATCATATATTAAATTCCCATTTCATCAATTACCTAATATTTTTTATCCAATACTTATTAAAAAAAGTGTCATTCACTCCTTCTATCTAATCCCAATAATTCAAAATTTGTTAAATTAATTTTTAGATCATTAAAATCCATATACATAGAATTATTATCCATTGGAACACTTTTTAGCCATATATAATAATCTATTAAACTATATGGGAATCCTAAAAGTGATTTTAAAATTATGTACAAAATTCATGACATAATTTTTAATAAGGAACATATTTGAGTGAGTATCATGTTTTATATCATTTTATTATATTTTTTTTAATGTAATATCACTAATAATAAAAACCACATATATTATATCAATTTAATGAGACAGGGTCTATATTTCACTATACCATGAACTAAATTTAATATTTTCCCCATTACTAAGATATTATTGTAGTCCATCATGCTAATCATGTCATATATGATTCTTATTTATTTGAATGGACACCCCTTTTACCATATACATAAAATTTATGATCTCAAAAATAATCTATTAGAATCCCAAACTTTATGGTTTTCCAACTATGTATAACCAAAATCTCAAAGCAGGACATGAATACCAAATATTTTTTTCCATAAATTTTCTCCATACAATAAATTTCAGGGATAGAGATACCTTTTATGCCTAAATTTTTTTGTTATCCATACTTAATGGATAGTGGATTTACGTGTGTTTTCTTTGAAAGGAATCTAACACAAGGAGTTTTTAGGGGTTTATTTGTCTCATCCGTTCCATAAGTATATTATATATATAATATGTATCATTCATATTTTTTGAAATCTTATCATTTATTATAGTTCTTGTATATATTAATAATTATAATGATTTATATTTTTAATTTATTCATTAATAAAATAAATATAATCCATACATATTAATGTAAAAAAACATTATACCAATCATGATTTTTCTTACTAACCAAACAATAATAGAAAATTATATATACACATATCTGAATACTTTCCATGAATAAGGTAGATAAAACATTATATTTTAAATAATTAGAATCCTATAAAACAAAAATAACAATAATAGAGACCATATTTAGAATGTTATCCACAAAAAATTTTATTTGAAAAATCATAATCTCCATTTTCTATGAGATATTTTTCCCAATGTAAAATTATCCATCGATCAAAACACAAGAAAGACATAAATTTTAAAAAATATATCACGCATAATATGTATTAATATAAAACATCCACAATATTTGAATTCATGGAAAAATGAATCATCGAATTGGTTGGACGAAAAATAAATATTTTACGCCATACATAACAAGAAACACTTATATCCATGGAATGAAAATCATAAGAATAAATTTCAAATTTTGATTTAAATCATACAAAATTTTAAATATAAACTATTTATATAGATGAATATTGATTCCTAGATAAATAAGAAATATAAATATTTAAAAAGATATGTAATAACATTATACAATTATAATTTCTATCAATTACACTTATGTTGTCATATATAGTCATAAAAAATTAGTGTAACCCCTTATTTCCCATTATGGTTAATTATTTTTGAGAAAGATACATTTAATAATTATTTTAGGAAAACTATAGTCGAACATCAAGATAGGGTTTCTATTCCTAAGCTATTTTTGATGGAAATCTACATAGAGGCCTCATATTGAACATTTATGTAGTTTACGAGAATCATTCATTTTAATTATTTCATTGTATCATAAAACACTAATAGTTCTAATTTTGTATGATAAGGTTATTATTAATGGAAATCTCATTTACTTAAACCTTGGACATTATGTTAGTCGGAAAAAATGTAATGATATAAAAAATTGTTCAATTTTATTATAATAAAACCATGTATTTATTTTAAACATTCCAATTATCATAAATTTTTTTATAAACCATAATGTGATTTTATAAATCACACAGTGTTTTTAAAAAAAGTATAAATAATGATATGGTTTTTTAACCATTGTAGTTGTATAAGACAAATTCCAATATTTTGTCTTAAACTTAGTCTTATGGACTATTCGTCAGTATAGCCTTTGATATCATTGGATGTTTTTATAGAAAATTTTTATTCCAAATTAATTTAAAGAAAACAAAATCCTATGGAAATATCTATTATGATAGGAATAAACATGATTTAATTAAAATGTTTTAAAAATGTTTATATCAATTTACTTACTTAATATACAATCGAAAAGTGTTTTATTACAATTTTTTGTAGAAACTAGTGTGTTCTCTTCCTAATGTAGCCTTCGACCACTGAAATCACTAAACACTTTGGTAGGAAACCTTCTCCATTAAAGGTGTGGAATCTCCTCCTCCCTAATGAAAAAAATGATAAGAGAGTGAGAGTAATCATAAATAATTTGAATAATTTATTTTGTACATGAATGTTGCATGTGAACTTAAATTAATAGATTTCATTCATTGAATGATGAATACTATTAGAGTGGCAAAAATTCATAAATTATGAAATAATATAATCCTGCCTCCATAGTAGTTACTATTTATAAGTATCAAAAATTGATAGTGCGATTGTTTAACTAATTCAATAATAAATAATCTATCTACACTCCATCACATGAATAAATCATGTTTGAATGATTTCCCATACCATTGAAAAAATTATTGTGTTTTTGAGAATCATGAGATATCACAGACCATGGTCTGGTAACCCAATCCATATCATAGTTTGTCCTAGATTTCATATTTTTAACAAACCCATTTTCTTGTAATTTGAAATATAATTGAATTTAAAATTTATATTATTATAATATAAAATCATTTAAGTTAAATCAATTCACCACTATATATTTTAAACTATATAAAATAAATATATAGTTATAAAATATAGTTTTTTACAAAAATATTAATTTTAATTAATTTTACTACACTATATTTTGAATATGCATGTTGTTTTTTATACTCTTCACAAATTAATTATGGTTTATTATCGAAATATTTTATAGTAATATGAGTTAATTTTCATTGTTTTTCCTTTTTCACTTATATTTAATAAATTATGAATCTATTTTTCTATACATTCTAAAAATAATACACAATGGGTTAACATTTTATTCATTATAACAAGTCAAAATTTATTAGATTATAATTTCCATAAGATTTTAGGATGATCATAGGATATTTTATTATGTTTCAACATTTCATACATGTTATTATACACATTTAAATCTATTTAAAGTCACTTATGGCCATTACAAATACACTACAAGTCATATAAACATTCTATTAATTCAAAAATATATAAAATTAAATTATAACTATTGTCCAATGGTTTCCAAAAAATCTAGTTTTTTCTTCATTTTGTTCACTTCACATGATTTTTATCATTTTTTAGTATAAACTATTTTTTATCCATTTTTGTCAAACCTCACTTTGGATTTATGTTCCAATACAAACTTCATATAAAAAATTAATTAATAATAATTTTCTTATGATTTTAAAATATTATGAAATCATTTTGTTACATTTTATAGATTATTTAAATTTAATAAATTTTAATCGAAAACTATTTTACTAGTCATGAAACCTACATTATCAGTTATATTAATGTAAAATTTATTCTTATGTGACGTAGAATACTTGACAATCATTATAATTATATTTCAAAATAATTTATGGTCAGTTTATCTATTGTACCTACGTCAATTTTATTTATGGAAATTTTAATCTAAAATTGTGTTCAGTAATTTTAACTAATTTATATGTTGGATTAATGTTAGGAGCTGTGATGTATATCAAAATTTATTTAAATATCTCTCCCTATTATTTCATGACAAATAGAAATTTTTTGATCAGTTTTGACTATTTGAGGCTTATTCTAAAACATTTATAAATCTATAAAAATATTCATTTTACAATTATAACAACACGAAAAATTATATTGAAACCTTTATCATTTATAGAGATTAAAAATTAATCGACAATAATTTTTCAAATATTTTATGATAACATATGGTTTTTTACTCAATCTTTACTATTTCACTTAAATATAATCATTTTTTATCCAAATTTATTTTGTGATAATTTATTGAAAACAAAAATTATATTTATGGTTCATTAATTATTAGAATTCACTAATGAATCTATATTATATTTTATAAGATTTCCTAATAATTCAAAATAATTTTCCAAATTTTTTCTACATCACTTTTATTTAATAAATCTTAACCTTAAAATATTTTTTCATTTATTATGATGAAATCATACATTAAAAAATATTTTCATTTATTAACACATGTTATAAATTATTTAATGATATTTCCCTACTATTTTTAAATGAAACAAATTTTTTAGTTTACTTTTTATTTTTTTAGTTTTATTTAATCAATTTTTAGTCTAAAATAACTTTTTCATTTATTTTGACGAAACTACAAATCATATTTATGTATACTTCATTCCTACATGTCACAAATTAAGAAAATATTATTTATATGGATTTAAAAATTATAAGAGGCCATTTTATTAGTGTTTAAGATTGGAAATAAATTATAAAACTCTTTTAAATAAATTAAAATAATTTTTGAATAATTATAAAATTACCACATGTTAGACTGAAAATATCTTCAATCCTACACATCAAATAATATAATATGATTATTGTTATATGAATTCCTAAAAATTTTATGCCATTAGCTTTATTTTGATCCTTTCACATGTTTTTAAAAAGAATTTAATATACCCTTAAAATTTACATCAATCTATATAATAAATATGTCATATTGAAATACTATTCATTCATAAATATTACAGACTAACTAGTAATAAATTTATAATTATTTCAAAATAATATGAAATTATATTCGGGAGTTTTCCCACTTCACATGTATCCAATTAAATTTTAATCCAATTTTTTTGGTTATACCAAAACTACCTCATATCAGATAGACATGATAATCCTTAGTAGATATCATTAGTTAGTTAATGATTATTCTCCTAAGATTTCATGTTCATTAGGGGATATTTTTATGTTTTTACCATTTAAGATATTTTTTTGAGACAAGTGGAGACATGAATTGGTCACCCAATTCATGCCCCAAATAAATTTATTAAATAAAGAGTTACAATGCATGGTTGAGGTGTAATGAGTTTATAGAAGCTCAAAATTGAAAAGATTCATGAGTTTGTAACAATAAATCTCAATCAATAGATCACAAAGAAGCAAACAGGCACAAACCACGCTTTATGCAAAATATCAGCTCCTGTTGGAGGTACATCAACTTCAAGAGGGCTCCATCTAAGTTATCTTGTTCAAATCACTCAAGTGCCGCCAAGAAAGGAAGCAAGTCATGGAGAGTCTATGAAATGGAACTCGAAGAAAGAAACACGTACAGTAAAATTGCATCAACTTCTAGTCTATATTGATGATCGAATGAATGTGTGAAACATTTATATAGGGAAAAAATTAAATGGACATCATTTTCATATAGATTATTTTTTTTCAATGTTTGTTGAAATAGTTTCAACAGTATAACACATGTTTAAAAGTTTATTTTTTTTAACTTAAAGAACTTAATTATGATTATTATAATGATCCCAAAAAATATTGAAGTATTTTTCATTAATATATTTTTAAAAATAATCAACCATAATTTTCATATTGTTTCCTTACAATTTGTTGTAATTTTCTCATTGTTAACAACCTGATAAACATTTTTCTGTAAAACGTAACTTTTAAAAACAAATAATATACTTTTAAAAATTTTAAAAACATCCTATTACATATTGGTTTAATGTTTATTATCGAAGGATATAAATTAAAATGTGATCATTTTATTAAAGTTTCAAGATAATACATTTAATTATTTTTCATTTCCTGATGAATTGTTTTAACGTCAAGAATGCACCTTTACTTATTTTTACCAAACTAGACATTAGATTTATTCAAGTAACATATATTTTGGGAAAAAATTAATTATATATCATTTGGATAAGGTTTGAAAATAATATATGTTCAATTGAATAGTTTTGATCATGTGGGAAAATATTTCATGTTATAATAGTTTTTAACTTATAGTACAGACATTGGATCAGTTTTTCCCAATTGGGAATCCAATAGATGTGATATCAATTTATATAGACAAAAAATTAAATATATATAATTTTCATACAATTTTAAAAAAATTTGAGTTCTTATAATTTTTTACCACACCACATTAATTTTAAAGTAGAAAGAATCTTTTTAATATGAAAAAATCAATTTTTAGCACTATAAACAAACTAGAGATTTGATTGATGTGATTTATGTTGTTATTGGATGAAAATAAATCTATTATCACTATCATAAAATTTCCTAAAAACCTAATATTTGTTTCATCGATTTTTAACATGAGAGAAAGTTTTTATGTTAAAATAATGTTTTTACTTGGAAAACACAATTGTAGTCATTCAGAACAATCTAGACATCAATTTGATGAAAAAGATACTTATAAAAAACACAATTTAATATTTATTTATTTATTTTGATCACATGAATTGAAATTTTAATTTAAAAATAAAATTTACTTTAATAACAATATTTTGGTAATTCATATCAAATAAAACATCATATTAATGAAAATACATTTTATATTTTTTTTAAAATAACGTTCAAATTCCTTGTTTGATTTAAAATCCACACATAAGGGGGTCGCAAACCATGAGTATAAATAATTACCTGAAATAAGGAACTTCAGGGATATATATTCCATCACAAATATATTATAAGAATCATTATCAATATTATAATATTCAAAACCCTCTTCATGTTTATAGGTAATTTACATTGTATAAATGAAATCCATAGTTAATGGAAGTCATCCTTGAAAATTTATTTATTTATATTCTTGTATTTGAATTTTTGAATGGAACCTTTAGAGAAATATTCTTCCCCTCAAACCATAAGCAATTAAAATTTTATTCTATGTATGATCAAATATTCAGAAGTTTTATGAACATCCAATGGGAGAACTATTTGATTTTAAACACTAGGATTAACATCATAGATGTTTGGGTAATATAAAATTACCTTATGATTCACTAAAACATCCTTTGGAACACTATGAAGAGGTTCAATATCTTTTATAATATTTCTATTTAAAAATAGTATATATTTATTTTGTGATTGATGTTATAAATTTTTTAAAAATTTTAAATCATTATTAATATAATTCTGAGGATTGTTTTCGAAGTTATAATTATAATATTATTAGGAGAACCCACAAATTTTTTCATTTATCATGTTTATTGTTTTTTAATTTTTCATAATCATCATCCATTATTGACCTACCATGATCTGTTGGATGTTGAACCACTGACCTACTGATTTTAGAAGACATAGATTATTTAACATGTGAGAAATCACCATTTTGGATACCTCAGCTATAACATGGAAGACATTATTCTAGATCTACTAAGAAATAATATTTTTTCAATAATTTTATTTTTCATTATATTTCTAGTAGTTCTCAAACCCAATTACAATGAAATAATTTCATTCATAAATCTAAACATATACCGTGTTGACATATATCTTATAGGAACTACCTGATAAGGACCATTCTCTTCAAGATCATTATATTATATATTGTAACCTGAGTTTTTTCTACACACCATGAGTGGTTGAATTATCATGACATTAAATTTCTTCTTAATTTTCAATAAGTTATGTTTTATCTTCATATTGAAAAAGATAGATTGAATTTATTTTGTTTGTACAATTATATAAAAAATATATATAAAGAGAATGGGAACATTATTTTACATGGTTCACCCACAATAGTCCATGTCTAATGAGAATAAATCAATGAAGTGATGATATATGAATTAATCACTATTTCATTAGTATGTGATTAAATACATATGTAAGTTATCATTACACATATAATATGCTTGACCTATTCCTCTATTATACTCACCAAATTCATGTGGTTTATAAGAATATAGTCATAATGTTTGTTTCACTGAAAATATATCAATCAAAATAATCAACAATAAATAATAAGGGTTTTATCTATGAATCCCCAATCATTATTTCGATAATTTCAGAGATATTTATATATTATTATATTTTAATGGATGATCTTAGTCATAACTCATATTTATCACATTTCACTTTAAAATACAAAGTATTCAATAAAAATTATTTATATTCTCAATTTATAGATCCACAAGATTAATATCCACATTCTCTTTGTGTGATTACTATTTTTTCACAGTAATATCTTTTATATCTAGTTAATATTTTAACATTAAATTTTAAATTAAAAAAATAACTAACTTTCAACTTCCCTTATTTCAAATTCATTAGTTTTTTCAACTCTGAATATATCATTATCATTTATATTTTAATAGGTTGTTATTAGTATCTCAAATAACCATAATATCTCCATAAGATTTTGACAACTTTAATTCCATTCAAATTATCTATATAGAATCAACCATGATGTGAAACACACCTTCACCACATGGAATATTAATTTATCTATCATTTAACTTTACCTTAATGAAGATTCACTTCATGAAATGTTCCTTCTTGGGGCTTACTTAGATATAGTGTGACCCTTCTTGATATTTCCAATATCAGGTCATTGTATTTTTTTCATGGTAGTTTGTGACATTGCATACCCTATAATGATATTGTTTTATTAAACAAGTCATGGTGATACATTTCTTTCACAATAAAATAAATAAATATCAATAACAATATAAATCAGTCTAAGCATCCATCGAGGCATGATAGATGATGGTTCTTGAGTAGTGGAAGTGCCTATTAGGCTTAAGGGAAACTCAATTTTTTTTAGATTCAAGGAATAATTCACAATTTAAACATTTTAAAAACTGTTAACAATAATTTTATTTGAATAATATTAAAAGGTATCTTTTTTGGGGCCAAGAGAGAGGATCTTTCATTGTAATTTATAAAATATTTAGAGACTCAAGAGTAAAGATTACCTGAGTCATGAAATCATTGTTCATAGATTATGTTGATCATTGAAACCTAATTGGTATTTTATCATTTCATTGCATGTATAAAAATTATATCCCCTTTATTGGTGATCTACATGTGCTCCTTTGATCTTTGACCAACATCTATGTACCACAAGGTGCTAGCTTGGATGATAGATCATCTTGAAATTTTCCCATTAATCACTTAACATTCATTCTGTGTTGAAAGAATTTTCTCTTATTCTCGGTCTTGAAAGGAATAGAGGATGAGGGTTTTATCGAGAGGACTTTTTTTAATAGTGATTATACAATCTCCTCTTGGAAAAGAATTATATTTGTAGACTTAGATTTACGGTTTACGATTTAATTAATTGTAAGGTAACCTTTATAATATATTAAACCCACAAGGATCATAATTAAAAGGAATAATATAGTATTATTATTTTATATTATGGCATGCACTAACCCATGCAATGATACATATTTATTTTAAAATATGATAAAATATATTAATCATCGAAAAAAATTGGTCTGCTCATCCTCCTTAAAATTTATTGAATTATTGAATAAATATTTAAATCAATATTATTCATTCAATAAATAAATAAATACTTTATTCATATTCTAGTGAATTAATATTTAATTATTATTCATCTAACAATAAAAATTATTTATGTAATAAATAAATATTTATTTATTATAGTGTATTTAACATGAGATAAAAAAATATTATAAATTAAAATAATTAAAAATCACCTTGAGAATATATATTCATTTAAAATTTGTGATCAATTAATAAATATGAATAAATATTACTTCTCATTTTGTAGATTAATAATTATTTGAACTATTAATTAGAAATAATATTTAACTAAGATCAATGGTAACACATTATGTGTCACTATATAGGCCCCTTCCTAAGTGGAATTAGGTGGGATTTTACAAGATTAATGTCTAGTTTTGAGTCATGGAACCCAAATAGGAAAAATATATTTCATAATAAAAAATCTACATATCTATGATAAATGTGAAATATAATCCTTTTTTATAATATCCCACCATCCAAGTTGCACACCTATGTCATCAATATATATTCATCATATGGATTTAATTGACTACAAAAATTAAACTTGCCTATACACCATGGCCATTGTATTTAACAAGATGATTCTATCTCAATAAAAGGGTTGAGATATTAACATCCACAAAGAAAAGAAGGGAAAAATCTATCCTTAAATTATTCATTAATGAAATATCATAAATTATATACTCAATGTACCCCACTTATCACGAACATTTGGAATCACAATTTTGGTCAGTAAGACGAATTAAATGATTCATGAGATGTAATAATAAAAATATTCTTAATGTATAAATATCATAAAGCATGAACACAGACAAGAAATTATAATGACACACTAACTTCTGGAATTCATACTGGTTGTTATGTTCTTATAATCTTTCATATTAGAGATACCAAGTGCAAACATCATGAGATGAAGTATCATCTTCTAATGAGTACTCACCCATGAATATCAACATACTATTTGTCTCATCAGAAAATTTTATATTATCATAGAACAAGATATACAAATATGATCCTAGAATTTTAGGGTTCTCACCATATTTGGAAATGTATATTCCCTTTTTAATGTGATAACTACGCAATGAAATTATAACATTATTATCATGAAGAAAAATTAAGGATATGTAATATGATAATATGATATTTTAATTAATATTCAATTAAATGAATATATAGAAATTAGGGGTACAAATAATTAGTTCTAGGACTAAAATTCCACCAGAATCCCAGTTCGTATAGAGACAACTACTAATAATTTTTAGATCTCTAGAAGACACATGAAGATCCCCTTTTTGATTAGTTAAGGCTTTAGTTATGGATTCAACCATGTTTTCCTCTATAGAAAATCTAATCAAAATGACCTCACCCATTTGATTAAAATCCCTCATGTGGTGATACCACAAAATTATGTGCTTCATCCAATGATGTAACCTTATATTCCTTACAAGATCCAAAACTAAATTATTATAATTGTATAGTGTGATGGGGTCATTTTTATATATAATAATTTTAAGATCTAGGAAGAGGATTATTATTGAAACAACATATTTAGCTTCACCAGAAGCTGAAATATACTCATACCTTAGTTGAGAATTGATGGAACATGAGCCTCATCCTAGTTGTTGAGGACTCCTTAAGTGAATCCACATGAACCAGGTTTGATACTAGTAGAATGCATATTTCTATGTTACTGTAGAAGTTATGTATCAGAACTATAGATGTAACTCTAGCAGATAATATTTAGTACTGAAGTAACCAGAACTATTTACCTTGGGAAACCAGTTTGGGCTTGGATTCCTTTAGGTCGTCAGGCCACCCAAGACTTCAGGTTAGTAAGGATTTTGATCCATCATTAAGGCATTTTTGCCACCTCAAGACCTATAGGCCACATGATCAATGCAGTTACCCCGGACCGGCTCTAAAAAAAAGAAGCATCCCTAGAGGGTATGACAACACCATCAGGACCAGCATGTGATTGCACGAGAAGACTATCCAGACGGTCATGTGAAGGTAGAGAGATACAATCATGATGAAGATTCTAGGGAGGGGGAGTTCCTTGTAGTTATAGTCTGGTTGAATTTCCTAAGACTTTCGGGTCACGAAAACTCATAATCCTATATGTCGTGTAATCTAAAAGCGTACAGGCCTTGAAAGGGTCCCCCCTCATCCCTAGAAAGAGAGGTTATCAAAAATTAATAAAAATGAAGGCCTTCGGGCCATTTGGGCGGGGTAGTAGAGAATCAATGACCACATCTTATTCTAGGCCCTTATATCTCTAAACACCTCCATTGAAAGTAACGTTGTACATTGAATACCATTTCATCTATTCATTATATATACAGAAACCAGAATCTATGTATCCTTTGATGACTAGCTCCTCATAGCCTCTATAGACCGGAAAAATATCTTTATTAAAAATCAAATACTTAAGAATAATATTGACTACCATCCAATATAGGCCACCTAGGTATTATTGATTTATTAATACCCCACATAAAGAATATGCGACATCTAGCATGGTACATAGTTTAGAATGTATGTCCAACCAAACCGCTAATGTGTATGGATTCATTTCCATCATATGTTACTCCTCACGTGTCTATGGATAGCCATACGACATAGTATCTAAACTCCTATTATATTGTTTTATAAAAAATCTCTTCAATATCTTGTCAATCAATGTACTTTGATATAGTCCAAGTAGATTCTTAGATCGGTTATGAGGGATCATGAACCCAAGAATATATACTACTAATCCTAAATCATTCATAGATATGCATGTATTAAATTAGGATTTAAGATAATATAATATTGATATTTCATTTCTAATATGTATTATATCATAGAATTAAACTATTAGAAAAACAACCACACTCCTTCAAAAATTCTGATAGATACAAGGATCAAATTCATACGTTATGAAACAAAATTCCATTATGGATTCATCAAATAAAAATGTACATAACCAAGATTGTTTCTTTAATCCCTAAATGGATCCTTATAAAATTAATATGTTATTATCATCCTTTTATATCACAAAACCTTTTGGATAAATAAAATGGAAATCCTTTTAAGGGATCACAATTAAACAAATATGTTTTGACTTACATATTCAAAATCTTATAGTTATGGTAAGAGTTTTTACAAAGTAGAATTCTGATGGACTTAAAACTAAAAACATGTGAAAATTAGTGATTATAGTCTATGCATTGATACTATTTAAACCCTTTCAAAACTAGTCATGCTTTATTGGTATTGATATGTCCATCCATATCCATTTTTATCTTGATTACCCATTTATAACCATCGATCTTTGCATCCACTAATGGATCTACTAAACCCCAAACTGATTTTAATTATGGAATCCATTTTAAAAATCATAGATTATTTCCCTTTTATATCATCTACACCAATTAATTATTCCTAGTAGGTTACATGATCATTATTTTCAACCAATAATGAGTCACTATCCTCAATGACTAGATAACCATATCATTCCATTTATCTAACCTCCCTCATACTCCTATGAAATACTTATATCTCTAAAATGTTCTCTTACATGGGAATTTATGTTATTTTTCAATTGAAAACTCTTTTATATATTTATCATTAACATCATAAAAATATTTATTTCTACCACTAGATCTTTTAGATATGTGATCCCTCTTATGTAATATTGAATTTCATTCAACAATTAATTTTTTTTATGAGGGTTAATATTGTAAATTTAATATTTTTTCCTTGGGGTGTCCTATAAAGGTAAACTTTATACCTCTTGGTGTATGTTTTATACATAAAGAGTCCCTAATAATTACTTCATAACCTAAAACATTAAAATTCAACCACACAAATTTCATCCTAATCAAATGTTTGTATAAAATATTATTTATAACATTAGTTGAAACATGGTTTAGTATACATTACATTATCTATAATGCAGATTCCTAAAAGGATAATGGATGGATCACATGAATCATCGTCAATATCAAAATGTATATCTTGGTGTGGTTCATACTTTCACTTTTCTTGGTGTTTAAGGAGTGATTTGAGATAAAATCCCACACTATCGTAAGTAATCAATGATGTCATGATTAAGATATTATCTACCATAGTCTCAGTGATGTTTCTTAATATTCTCACCAAGACGATTCTCAACTTCATTATTATATTCCAGAATTCTATAAAATGAATTTGACTTGTAATTCATTAAATATACAAATCCATATATGTTTAAATAATTTGCATATGTTATGAAGCATAAGTACCCATCCATGTATTCAACTCAAAATAGTACACACACATCGATATAAACCAACTCAATAATATTTGTGGTCCTTTAACATTATACAGTAAATGGGTCTTTGATCATTTTTTCATACAAACATGGGATATATACACCAAGTTATTTTCATTAAAATGAATCTAGATATCCATCCTACTGTAATCTGGTAAAAAAGATTCCTTTACATGACTAGGATGATGATTATATAGTTAGGTCTCATATAAATGATGTAAACTAATTTCATTATCTATTTCCATTACACAGTTGGAGTAATACAACATGTAAAAACCATTATTTAGATATGCCTTACCATAATAGATTCTTTATTTATACATAAAGAAACTATTATTTGAAAATTTTAAAATAAATCCATTTTTATCAAGGTTTTACACATAAATAATGTTTCTAGATACTAATGTAACATAATATGAAAATTTATAAACAAGAATCATTCCACTTAGAAACATGATCCAGTATTATCCAATAGACATAATAGAAGGTATGTTTCCATTGGATACTCGTAGATCCACTACACCCTGAGAAATATTTCAAAATCTACTTGTTGTCTATATTTGAATACATATCTATGCACCAACAGCTATATAGGATACACAACTTATTAAACATATATATTTTATTAAAAAAATATACATGATGTTTCCCCTTTCTTCTTTTCTAGGGTGTTTTTTTTCTTCTAGTAGTCCTTATTGTCACTTGAAAAATAAATAGTGTTTTATTCACATTCTTTCCCCTTGATCCTTTACCTGTACTTTATTTTTATTCACTAGAAAAACATGAATTTTTTTCAATAAATAATTCTTAGCATAGTGAACTAGAGTGATAATATCATGGATAGACTTATCTATGTTATTCATATTGAAATTTAAAACAAATCAGAAGAATCTATGGGGGAGTGATGAAGGAATGATATCTATACATAGTTTTTAGGTAGAATAAACCCTAAAACATCTAGAATAGCAATAAAAATAATGCGTAAGATTATGTGAACCCATGTAGAACATATTACCATTTTTTTATTACGATTAGATCCATATGTATCTTAAATTGAACCTTTTCAGACTCTCTAAAAATAAAGATCTTTAAGATACTAGAGCATACAATAGGTATCCATGTTTTCAATTGAATTCATTGGTTCTATATCCATGGTGTAATCATTAAATATTTAATATATAACAAATCCTTCAGTTTTTTTCATAGTTAATTAAATCCTCAACAAGTTCCTCCTTAGATGGAATATTAGGGAAGAATTATTCAATCAAATAATACCTCTATTCATGGTAAAATATTCTCGGTATGCATTTGAACCATTCAAAGAATTTACTGCTAATAAATACATGGTCATTATATAAAATTTATTTTGGGGATAAGGTGGATGATGAACTTTTCATTTTATTCAATAGTAAAATTTCAAATTATTAGTACTTTACTTGATTAAAAATTATGTGAGACATAATTTTTTTTAAAATTTATTATGTCACTCATTAATTTATTAAGTCTCAATATCTAGCACAATTTAACAATAAATTTCTCTTCATGTAGATATTCTAGTTTCTAGTATCCATATTTCCCTTCTAAAACCCCATTAAAGGTCATAGTTAGTCACTTGAAGGTATTTATGTAGAAAATCATACCCACTATAGAATATAATTTCCTAGGTGTGTTGAATAGACTCCCCAATTTGGATATCCCAACTCTGATTTCCATAACACATTCCTACAAGATACATCATGTTTAAAAATAGATATACCTCTTTATGTCAACATGGTTAATTCAATCGAAAACATTCATTATAACTACCCCAAAATAATCAAGTGTCCTGAAAAGTGTTAGTCTGAAACATAATATTATGGTTTCATTATAAATCCAATAATAGAAGGAATAATGAATTAGTATTAACATGGGGGAATTTTTTTATTATACTGATTGTTTGTTATTTTATCTTTTATATTTTTTATTCCTATTATGTGTATTTTACTAATGTTATTAAAAATGTATTCATAAAATATTTTTTAATAATCATTTTTTAATTTCAAATTTTTATATCAATCCATTTATTTATTTGATTGTGGTATTGAATCTGTAAAATAAATCATTTAATAGATTTTAATAAAATAAATAAAAAAATACCTGATAAAGATGTTTAACTAGATGGTTTATTATTGAGAGGACAATCAGCAAAATGTTGAACCTTAGTGAAAAACTCATTGACAGGGCCACAGATCATGTTTTTATCCTTCCACCTCTATCTTGTGTATCACTTAGGTTTGGTTTCACCATGTATCTATCTCAACCCAACTCTATTTGCATAGTATTTTCATCAATAGAATGCATTTACATAACTCATTGGTAAATGGAACTAGACCGGAGGGTCTAGATAAAAGAAACTGTGGGCACACAAGCATGTAGTTAATAAAGAGGGAGGGATGAACAAAAAAACCTCAATTTAATTTAATAAAATAATTTAAAAATATAATGAAATAATTAATTTAAAATAAAAAATACACATAAAGAGGTTTTTCAATGATCATGATATTCAACATGTGAAATTAATATAGATCTAATATAATTAGCTCGAATTTATTTAGATATTTTATTTTATTCAAATAAATGAAAAAAATTAATATTAATATTTTTCTAATTAGTAAATCAGTTATATGTATCATAATATATATCTAAACAACCCAATATATACTCATTCGATCAATTTTAAACAAATTATTTTGATATAAAATTATACAAAATAAGTACATAGCTTGTACATGGAAAAAACTCAGTGAGTACTTATCCAAACAACTTATCTTGTATAGAGATTGTATATAGTTTGTTCATGTGACATTTAATAAAAACATTTTATCATGTAATTATATGGTGTGTAAGATTAAATTAAATTACACACGGAACACATGTTAATGAACATTGTATATAAAAAATTTAATGTTCTTGGAGTAGTTGATGTGTTAAGTATATACATGGTATATAGTTCTTAAATTTATGCATAAACAAATTAGTAATTTAGTATATATATATATAACCTATCACAAAAATTTTAAGAGTTAATTAAAGACACACGAAATATATGTTATTCTGGTCTAAAGGATACATATTTTTTTTCATAAATAGGTTTGGTACAATGCATGTCAATATAACGACACATTTTGTATCATTCTCTAAATATGTCCTTCTTAAATGCCTATAGACTTAGCATTTATTAATACATGGTCTTTTTGGGGTAAATAGTGTGTATAGAAGGTACACACCTTGTAACCTCCTTATTAAATTACAGACAATCCCCATGACATGTAATAAACATATGACATGACTTAGACTATAGGGAACTGGCCTCAACCGGTTCTTAAATTGTATCTTTAAACAAGAATTAACTTTCTTGATTTCAAAAATATCATTTAGGTTTAGAGTTTTTTATAATTATTTCATCTAACTTAAATAAATAAATATTAAATCACAATGAAGATAATAACACTTAGTATAAATTTTTCCCTCCATACCAAATGTTTTAAATATAAAACTATTTCTATTCATGACTCATCTTCAAAATATTTTTATTAACCTCAATATTGTCCATACTCATCCATAAAAACCTTTGAAAAAATTTAAAATGTGGTGTGAGGAAAAGAGTTTATTAAGGGAAATATAAAAAGAAATAAATAAACTCATCATTCTATAAATGCTATGAAATTTTACCTTTTTCAAAATAAAATTTTATCTAAAAAACTCATAACTAAAAAAATAAACTTCTCTTCCTAAATCATTTCATAAATAATTTGATAAGAAATATTCAAGGGAAAAATAAAGCTCATAAAGGTTTCTACGAAGTTACAAAAAACTCATGAAGGTTTTTTAAATAATTTTTATATTTTACACTTATACTTTTCATTAAACATAAACACGTTAGCTTACTATGTGAAAACATAAGATTTATGTAAAAATCATAGAAATAAAAGATAAATCATGGAGGTAACACATAGAATTATTTTAATGTCACTATTAAAAGAACTCTTAAAAATTGAATTACCTACCAAGTAAATTATAAAAATCTATTAGGAGAAACCGAACCAGTTAACTCCACCCCTTTACCCAATACATTGGAGAGAAATATTAGGATCACTTGTTATAATGAGATATATCAATTTTTACCATAAAAATGAGATATATCTTTCTCACTGATCCTCATAAACAGTTACCAAGAAAAATATCATGATCATAGTATACAAAAAATTACATTTCTATTATCATACTCATAAGAACATTATTTTTTTCCCATAAGAAAACATTTTTAGTTATTAAAATATCTATTCCAT
The DNA here is from genome assembly GCA_963277665.1 of Viscum album. Taxonomy (NCBI): domain Eukaryota; kingdom Viridiplantae; phylum Streptophyta; class Magnoliopsida; order Santalales; family Viscaceae; genus Viscum; species Viscum album. The sequence goes on along the minus strand of OY728122.1, from coordinate 98,892,107 downwards.
ATAATTTTTTTTTGAAAAAACCTAGAACAAATGGAAAGATGTGTTAGATTTTAATAAAACATTAAATATTTTAAAGGAGTATAAACATAAAATAATATTTATAGTAGATGGAATAACCATTGATTCCTTATAAACTAAAATAAAACATTTGTTTTTCTATTTCATCATAATGTTCCATATAAAATACATGAAAAGATTCATTTTGAAAAACATTGAATGAAAGTAAAAAATTGATATAAATTGTTTTCGATAAATCATTTATGTCAATATAAATATTTCTAAAAAATTATTTAAAAACTGTGGACATGGTATAAAAATATTTAGCAAATAAATATCTCAAATAATTAAAATGTTATTTTTAAGGTAAAACGCCCATTTTTGGGAGTTTGACATATAAGATACATTAATTAAATTACTGAATAATAAAATTATGATAATTATATTATTTATTAATTACAATTTTTATATTTATTATTACTTTTATTTTAATTATTACCATTTTATATACAATTAATTATTAAATTATGTTCAAATCATATGATTTTATGATATTCAAATCTTATGTCCAAAATCACTTTGGTAAGTTGATTGTGGTAAAAGTTGTAATTATTCTATTATATAAAGAATAATAATCATTAAACAATTATTGTTTTTAAACATTAATTATACATAAAAAACAAACCATGAAATATTGTTATGAAAAATGAATTACGTTACAATCATAGGGACATTAGGTTGTACATATGCATGATTATTGTTTTAATTTTTAAAATTGAATGATGAAAAGAATGAAAATATTATATTATATTGATTTAATGTTGATTATAAAATAAATTTAATTTTATTAATTTATATATACGAGTATATATAATCCATTTGACACATTCATGAAAAATAAATCGCATCGCTTCATGGAGTTGGTAATCCACACGTACGCACGAATGGCATTATTGTTTTTCAATGGATATAAAGTTAAGAAATTACATGATATATTAAAATTATAGAATTATAAACATGTAATGAATATCATATATATATATATGTGTGTGTGTGTGTGTGTGTGTACATATTAAATACATCCTTATAACAATCCATGAGAGGCGATGATGAAAAATGAATTACATCATTTCGTGAGGTCGTAGTCTATAACGCACGTGGAAAATGATTTAAATTTCCATTATATAGGAGACGAGAAGTATATATGATATGAAATTATCATATACACATATAATTATTTTTAATTCAATGATTTTATTATTTAATAATATTTTAATGATATTTTAATGAGGTATAATAAGAAATAAAAAGAAATCTCCTAGTTAATAACCACACATATTCTTAAAAAACCTCTTTATGCTTTTACATGTAGCCTTACAAGATTTGTTTTATGATAAAACTAAGGAATATAAGAAATTTGGATTGATTTAATAGTGTTATTTGGGTTGGTATGGGTTGAAAAAAACAATCTTTAATTATAGAGAGGAGAGGAGGGGGTACCCTTTTATAAGTGGGGGAGATGACACACTTGGAATATTTGAAAATAATAAAATAATAAAATATATTATTTAATAAAAATTTATGAAAATGAATCAATTCGAAATATTAGAAGATATTTGTTTGAAATAATTCTTAAAAATAGAATTTAGACATGTTTTTTTAGGTTATTATAACCCTTGTCTCTTTAGTACAACTCGCGGTAAACCTGTTTCAACGTTAACGATGGTAAAAAAAATTTATTATTTTTACTATTCAATATTATAGAAAAAATATGATGACTTTTTATATAATATTAAATAGGATGAATAAAAAAATGGAATCAATTTAATCAAATTCAATTCAAAAAAATTTTAGAGTTTAATTTTAAATTAATCCCTTAAAATGTGATGAAAAGAGTTTTTTAGAAAATATATATTTTATGTATTAAAATATTATTTATAAAAAATCAAGTAAAAATTTTAGTAAAAAGAAAATTATTGAATTATAAATTCTATAATTTAACTATTTTTTAAAAATTAACATAAAAAAATAAGCTTGGTAATTTTCTTGAAAGAAAAGATATTTTAAAAAATCTAGTATTTTTCACTAATCATTGTAATATAAAACATTTTAGAAAATTATCAAAAATTAAGAATTAGATAATTTAGATATGATGAATTTTAAGATGAAGTTAATTTTTACAAATAAAAATTAAATAATATTAAAAAATATTTTAAATAAATATATATAACGCATAAAACCCCAATTTGGTTAGAAATAAATATTTTTTTATTTCAACTGAAAAATAACATAATATTATTATAATGAGTACAATTATATAAAAAAAATATTTTTATATTAATAATATAGTGAAATTATTTTTATTTCAATTACCTTGGTTGTTACATTCTACCCCATTATTGAAATTGTTTCCTCATAATTTTATTCCTTACTTAAAAATTGGGGAGGTTTTTCCATCATAACTTTTTTTGATTCCAAGGTTGCTTCTTCCATAATATGGGGTTTTCCAAAAACCATGACCTTGTAAATAAAAATAGTTTGTAAAAATATCCCACTATAATCAAGACTATATAATGGATGTTCTTTATAAGTACAATTTTTTTCCAACTGAACTACTTCAGGGCTCAAAATATGAGATGCATCTAACACATATTTTAATAATGATGAAACACGAAATCCATCATGTACAAGAGATGAACTTAAATGAAATTCCACACTAAAAGAAACTAAGATAACATTATCTATGATTTTATATGGTCTAGTGATCCGAGATATTACATTTCAATTTTTATGAAAACACATAAAAATTATTCATGGAAATATTTTATGAAAAAAAAAATCACCTACATCGAAAGAAAGATTGTTACATCAGTTATCTACATAAATTTTCTACCTACTATGGGTTTCCCATATATGTTTCTGAATCTTCATCACTTTCTAAACCATTTCCTCTACCAATTATGGTCCCAAAAACAATTTTCCATAACTTCATCTGAATGAGCTACATTCTTACATTACTTCCCATATAATTTATAACAATGTCTTATCTATATACCATAATTAAAAATGTTATTTTAAAAAAACGCAACTAAAACTCGATGTTAATATCAAAATCCTTGTAAATACAAAAAAACTTCCCTAATAAAATCTTCAAAATTATTAAGAATTTTCATTTACTATCCAATATATTGAGGATGGAAAGAAGTACTAAACTTTAATTTAGTTCCTAAATAATTAAGAAGCCTCTTCCAAAAATTAGAGGTAAATTATGAATCATGCTCAGAAAAAATGGTGACATGGACTCCATAAAATGTAATTATATATTTAACATAATTTTGATGATGTTAATACGAAGACATATTTTCCTGAATGGGTTGAATATCCCTAGATTTAGTTAAACAATAAATAATAAACCAAATGATATTGTTACCTCAAGATGTATTTAGTAATCTAAGCATGAAATCCATGAATATATTCTTGATTTTCCATTATAGCATTGGAAAAGACTATAGAATGATCACTAACAGTAGTCATTCAGCTTTAACCATTTGACAAGCGAAACATTTCATTGTAAAATCAATAATATCATTGTACATTCCATCCCATTCGAAATTTTCCAAAAGGTCTCTATACATATTTATACATATTTTATGAATAGAAAATGGAGTTTCATGATCAAAAGTAATTATTTATTTCCTAAAATAAGTATCAAATGAAACATGTGTCCTCATTCATAATATTAAAACACATTATTTATCATTAATAAATTTAGGAAAGCTACCTTACTTAATCAATTATACATTTTCTAATAAAATAATATATTCCATTTTGAGCATGATAAATCCTATCTAAAAATGTTAATTACACGGGAACCTAATAAAAAATAGTGGACGTTACTATGTGCACAATTTTTAGGTCAAAATTAATCAAATCATTAACCCATGGATCATGTTTTATACATAACACAGTTAATATTTCACTATATTTCAAAATCAATGCAACAAATAATCTGTATGATTTACCTAGATGGTAAGGAATTATTTAGACATAATCCTTTATCAATTATATCCATATTCTCTGTTGATTTTATAAATATTCATGACTGAATGTAAACTTGAAGATTTTATTATTAGTATTTATTTCTCATTTTACTCTTTATATAGGATGCCTCTAATTTTTTACGCAAACACTAAAATATGTAGTTCAAGGTTATGTGAAGGATAATTTTTCTAATGAGGTTTTAATTTATGTGAAGCACAATAAAGTATCTAATAACTCTATATTAAAACATAGTTGAGTCCCTAGAATGGAGCATCATTTTAGATAAAAAGAGTCACCATTTCTAGATTTTAGGTCACAAATGTAGCATTCATCAATCTTATTTTAAATTCCTAGAAACATTCATGAAATTCAATTTCCTATATGAATGAAACCCCTTTTAATGCTAACATAGTCAGTGGGATAGAAAATACTGAAATTTTTTCAACAGAACACCAGTAATATCGTGATAATTTTAGAAAACTATGTGTCTTAGAAATACTTTTAGGCGTTTTTAATTCATCAACCACTTTAGTTTTAGTGGGATGAAAATTTAATCCATATTTATTCATGATATATCTACAGAATGTAAATTTCTATATCTGAATATAAAATATAATTTGTATTCCATATAACATATTTTCATTTAGGGTTTGTAGATTAATCCTATGGTATTTTTTATAATCATCATAAGTTTTTTAATAAACCAAAACATTATTAATAACTGAAGCAATAAGCTTATCCAAATATTCATGGAAAAATCAATTCATAAGATCCATGCATTGCACTGGTGTATTTATCTACCCAAATGGTATATACCAAACACATAATTCCCATACCATGTTTTAAATGATATCTTAGGGATTTATACTCCTTGACCATTAACTGATGGTACTGAGAACTGATATTATCATTAGAAAAATTAAAATCCACCTGGAGTTGATTAAAAAGTAATTAATACGAGGCAACCTATACTAATTCATATCAATAATTTTATTCAATGATTTATAATAAATTAAATTCCTCATTAAACTATATTTATTGTTAAAAAATAAAATAGGAGTACCCCATGATGAAGTTCTATGAAGAATAAATCCATTATTAACAAACTCTTGAAACTTAATTTTCAATTAATGATGTTCAACATGAGATATTCAATAAGAGGTTTTTAAAATTATATTATAATTAGGCACTAAGTCAGATAAATACTCAAATCCCCAATTAAGTATAATAAAAAGTAACTCACTGGGAAAAAAATATATTTTTTCTTTGTAGACATAATTAATCTGAATAGTTCCCTAATTTTCAACAATATGGAAGGGTAAATCTCACTTCCATATCTTAATATAGTGTTATATTGTTGCTACATATTCAATGGTAAGGACTTATTATTATATAAAAATAGAAAATATCTTTAGAAAATAACTAATATGGATATATAATATATCTTATTGGGATAAAATAATTTCCAATTTATACCCATAATAACATTGAATTTTACAATGGGTGAGACAAAAAGGTTTTCTAGGAAAAAGACTCTATATAAGATAACAGTAAGATCATTATAAATTATTTTTTATTTAATCATACCACCAAATATTTTTATAAAAAATATTGAATTCATTTATTGAGGTGAAATTTTCCTTTTAACTGAAAATATCTTAGAAATATAAAAATAAAGAAACATATTCAAAAAATAAATTAGCATAATATTAATAAATAAGTAATTTAACTTTTATAAGTAAATTTAATGTCCCAACATCTTCTAATGTAATTTCTATGGATTTGACCACACCCTTATACTTATATTCAGGATGATAACCTTTACTCGTGTTCTTCTTCAGACCCACATCAACTTAATGACCCATATAATTATATTTAAAACATCTCACTAACTTCTTATTAGAATTGGTATTAACACTAAAAAGATCATTTATTTTTCAATAATGATCCATATTTAAAAACATACCACATTTTAAGAAATAACTGTATTATATAATACATTCCATGGGGTGTTTTTTTACCAAACCAATCCCAAACTGGAAAATTGATTTTCTGAACTTCATTTTTCTAAGATGAATTCTTACCATTTTCCTTCTATATTGATCTATTTTTATTTTTATTTTCAGGAAATACATGTTCATAAAAAAATTCAATATTCTAAAAAATGAATATGTTTCTCTGAAATTTTAAATTTATTAGTGGAAAAATCTTGTCAGTATCTTGGATTTAATATCGAGTAAAGGCAATTGTTTTTTCCATCAAGATCACGAATAAAATTGGTTGTGTTCCCTTCCAATCTGGTGAACATGTCTTCATACACCATCCCTTAATATTCCTCCTTCTACCTCAATTATATTAATTTATTTTATATTATATGCTGAAAAACATTAAGAAAATACTTAACAAGGAATATTTTCATAAACATATCCCATTACTTGGAATCTATCTCGTCTCTTTCTCTAGTATTATATACCAATTAACACCATTTATTGAATTAAATTAAAAAAGGTTAATAAAAATTGTTATTTTTTGATGATCCAAATGAACCATTACTTTGAATATCATTTCTATAGATTTAATCCATTACCCAGCTATCACCAAGTCAAAATATCCACTGAATGATATAGGGTGATGTATCATAAAATTATCCATTATGAACATGTTCAACTATGGTAGATTTTTCTCTCTCTATCATGGACACTACTATTATTTATATACTTTTTTAATCGAAACATCATACAAAAAACTACCCAATTAAAATTCCAACCATTACAGGTTACTAATGTAGATGGATATTGTCCTCTTGGGGCCTTCATACATCAACTACCCTATTTTGATTTTGGGAAAACATTCTGAATAGAAATAGTTTAGATTAAGAAACATGCCAATACAGAAATGATATATCATTATAACCATAAATTTTATTCTTTTAAGGTTTTTCAATTACATTAAATTAAACTCTAAAATTATCCAACCCTTCTCTATGATATCATCTATAAGGATCTAATGATAAAAAATCTATAAATTGTATATGTAAACAAGAATTCAATTTCTTGAATTCTCAATGATCTTATAAGATTATAGTTTTATATAATTAGTTAATGAGCCTTAATAAATATAATATTACACCGTAGATTGAAACATATCACTCAATATCCATTTTCTGGTAATTCAATACATTATATATTTTTTTTCATTTCGTGACATATCATAATAATTTTCCACTTGACATCATCCTTATCTCTACTTACCAATAAAAAACATTGAAAACATAATAAAACAATAGATGATCCAAAAAATATCAACAACTAACCTATAAAAATAATGAAATAAACATGTTAATCTAGTAATAATCATAAAAATTATCCTTTTCAAAAATAAACCTTTATCTTAAAAAAATATTTCATTATTAAGAACTAAATGTTGCTGACAAAATATTTTCAGAAAACATTTCATTGTAAATATTTAAGGTAAAATAAATCTCATAAAGTTTTCTTCTCAATTATGAAAGACTACAAATTGTTTTTCAAAAAGCTAAACATTTCACCCTTAAGAAGTGTCATATAATATCATTTAAACATAATATCATTATATTACCTTATGAAATATTGATATGTCGATAAAAAATTAAAGAAATCATAGATAAATCTTGTTGGTAACTTGGGATATCATTTTTTATATAATACATATAAATGGTATAACCTACCCAATTAATTCCAATAATCTATTTGGTGAAACCTCACCAGTTAACTCCATCGATTTACCAAATGCATTAGAGTGATATATTAGGAAGGCCCATTAACATACAAAAATTTCAATGATAATAACATAATAATAATACATGGCATCTTACATTTCCATTATCACTCTCATAAAAATATGCATTCACCCATATGAAAGCATTTATGAATTTTCAATTATTTATTTCATTTTAAAAACCATACTTGAAAATACCCAAAAGAAATTGAATAAGTGTTTCTATATGATTAAAATTGAATTATTTTAAAGGAATAAAAATAACAAATAAATTTTATAAAATTGGGAATAACTATTGTCACTTTATAAGTTAAAATAAAAAATTCCCTCTATATTTTCATCAAAAAAATTATATAAAATTTTTTTAAAAATATTCCTTCTGAATACCTTACAAATAAAGTAAAAATAATTCTCTTATTTCCATATAAATACACCCTAAAAATTATTTTGAGAATATTTATATGGAATAAAAATATTTTGAAAATTAATCTTTAAAAAATTTAATCTTTTGCTAACATAATGTTTCCCTTATCTCAAGTCCAAATAGTAACATATTTTCATTTTCTTATAGAATAATAATAATAATATGTTAATTATTTAATTTATTAATAACCATTTTCCCATTTATTACTCATTTAATTTTATTTATTACCAGGTTATATAAAATTACTTAATCTATTAAGTTCATATTAGATGTTTTGATAATATTTAACTCAAATGTCAAAATTCATTATGGTATATTGATTATTGTCAAAGAATACATTATTACATAAGTTCCAAAAAAATAATTATGAAATAATTACTATTTTATAAAATAATTATATTTTTAAAAGAAACAGTGAATGATGTTCATGGAAAATTATTTAGGCTACAATCATGGAGATGGTAGGTTGTACGTATGCATGAGTAACATTTTCATTTTTCAAACAGTGTGGGGGAAGTGGGTAAATATAATTTTATCTCTAAAAAATGAGGATTACATAGTAAATATAATATCTTTTATTTAAATAAACTATTATATTGTATCCATGTTATGTTTTTATTAAAAATGAATCATATCGCTTCGTGGTAGTGGAAATCCACACGTACGCACGAACAACATTATCATTTTTATATAGATAGAATGATAAGAAATAAGATGATATATTATATTCTCAATAATGATAATTATTTCACGAATATAATAAAAATAAATTAAACTAAGCATTATAAATATTATTTAGAGTTGGTTATAGAAAATGAAATACATTAGTTTATGAGGTAGTATTCCACCATACACACAAATGTCAGTTTCTTTTCCTATTTGATGGTAGAGGAGATTGATATATGTTATGAAATTATAATAATAAAATAAAATTTTATAGAATAAATTTTTTATATTTAATAATGTTTGAAGATGTTTTGATGGAGGTATAATAAGAAATAAAATGATAAAACACAATTAATAAATATATCGCTTCTTCGGACAACATCGTTAGGTTTTACCAAAATCCATAATAGATTTATTTTATATTCAAATCATGGAATCTAGGACATGGGTAAGGACTTTATAAAGGTATTTGGGTAGGTATTGTTATATCTAAAATGATATTTAATTATGGATGAGATAGGATATGGGGTGGCCTTTTAGAAGTTGGGGAGAGGACACAATTGGCATTTCAAAAAATAATAAAATATGTTAACGAATTAAATAAGAAAAATGGATCTAAATGGAAAATATATGAATATTAATGGATATAGGGTAGAAATATTCCCATAAAATAGAATTTAAACATTTTTTTAGTTTATTTTAACCCTAATATATTTTGTTTAACTTCGAAAAACCAATTTTAACCTCAACCATGGTAATAGATTTTTACACTATTTTATATTCATTAGGAAAAAAAATTGGTAAAAAATAATAAATATTATTAATTATTATGATTATTTATATTTAATAAATTTTAACAAATTCAATTCATAAAATTGGAAGAATTAAATTTATAATTAAACCTACATAATGTGACAAAAATAGTTTTTCATAAAAATTTACAATTAAGTATAAAAATGATTTTAGACGAAATTAAGGTATAAAATAAATTCAATAAAAAATAATTAGATTATAATAATATAATTATACTAATTTTTCTTGTAAATTTTATAAAATAAAATGTAACATTGTAAAATCTTGAACCAAAAATTAAATTTTCAATGAATAATTGTATTTTCCACCATTCAATGAAAAATCCAACTTCCCATTAATTGTCAAAAATTAATCATAAGATAATTTTGTTGGTTTAATTCAAATATGATCTTCATTTATTAAAAATTAAAATTATATAATTATTATTTAAATATTTTAAATAAAACCATAGAATTCATGAAACCCCAATTTTTTGGAAATAATGCCCATTACCTTTTGACTAAAAAACTAACTTATATTATCATAATGAATTATAATATATCAAATATAATTAATAAATATTAATACAATTTGAAACTGATTTATCTTATCATTAAATGGGTTTTTACAGGGATTCCATGTCTGTAGTTTTGAAAATATGTGGACTACATTGTGTGTAAGACAGTCACATGAAATAAAGTCTGACGAGCCCAGAGACAACCTAGCCCAGAGAACACAAAATTCAAATTTAATGAATTCAATGTATATTTAATACAGGATTCTTTGAATTAATTTGATAGTCATCCTAAATAATTGATCATAGTTACTTGGAATGTTCCTTCTAGTTACATTTCATAAACTCTCGTTTTATCTTGAAATAATCTCCAACACCACACTATGGGTTCTTTAATTGGTCATTGTTAATAATTAATTAGATTCATATTAAATTATTGAGAAATATAATGAGAAATAAGATATATCAACTATCCCACTATAATAAATATTTTTTGAAATTAAAACATACATTTAATATGTAAATGATCAATACTCAATAATTAATTATAAATTGAACATGACTAGTCTCATACCACTTGATGTGTGAAAAATAGACCTATAAAACCTAAAAAACTAGGTAATGAACTAATTCATAATAGGAAATGAATGGAATTACCAATCCACAAAGTCCATAGATAAGCAATTGTTTATCAATTCATCATTTTGGAATTATTTTTCCCAACATAAACAATTTCCAACATGGAATATTTAATGAAATAATGAAGATAAGAATATTCTATACCCAAATTAAAACATTTATAGTGTTATAAAAAATGAGAAAAACTATATCACGCACTACATCGGTTACCTTGGTAACCCAATAACTGATCTGATCTTATAAAAGTATGATGGGAATTTCTGATCCCCACGAGTCGATGACTAGCATCTGGCATCAAACATGAATGAAAGTCATAAAGATATTGAAACTAAAATTAGTATATTTAATGAGATAATAAAATATGAATATCAAAATAAAATCCACTGGGAGTAACATAATAGAATTCAAATAGAAAAACATCGCAATATACTACAAAAAATGTACCAAAATAAGAAAAATTCACAAGTTCTTAAGGACACAACTTACTAAGTCACCAGATCAGCAACTAGAACCATATCCAAAAGGCCATTTTCTCTTTCTTGATCTTGGAATAAGGTAATCTAAAAACATCTAAAGAAACATGTAGGGAGTGTGAAAAATCCTTGAAGTATTTCACCAAAAGGATCCATAATAGTATGAAAACACCAAATTAACCAAATAAATTATTTCAATTTTAAAAGACATAGGTTTGGTGTCAAGTGAATATTTCACAAGTAATGATTTAAAATTTAAATGTTATAAATACTTTATCCACTCAAGATTCACATTTAAAATTGCGGATATTAATTTTAAACAAAATCATTACAATAAAATTTATGTCATATTTCAAAAACAAGGGTACTTTTTTAAAAAATGTCTTAACTAAACACTTTTATATAAAACAGTTTAAATAAATTCACAAGTAATTTAAACAGTTTATAATAATAGCATAAATACATTTCAAAAAAAATAAATGAGAAACATAGTCCAGTTTTAAATAGGTATGATAGTATCAAGATATATGGACCCTTCACTATGAAATGAGAAATATTTATATACACGTCTTTAGGATTAATAAAAAGGGGGCTCATCACTATTTCCTAACATATGTGATGTGATGATAAGGTGTTTTAGAATGTTTTAAGTTGTAAAGTGTCTCCAAAAATAACTCACTATCTGTTTATGTCTTACATGCACTCAAGTATAAGAAAGCGATTTAATATTTACTGTTAGACAACTTAAAATACAATTAAAACCCATTCCTTATTTTAAATATTCAAATTTTATCATTAAAAACCATAACGAATTTTTTTAAAACCATGTATTTTTTATGATAAAACCATTCGGTTTCTATAAAACCCTTTTGATGAAATATTAGAAAATATGGATTCGGAATCAATTCAAAATCTAATTTTGGAAATGAATTCCAAATATTAAATTCAACAATTTAATATTTGAACAAATTCTATAAATTTATCAAAAAACCCCTAATTCCCTAGAATTTGGTTTTTCAAAATTTTACAGCTAAAAATTTACTCAATTAAATCCAAAAACTTAATAAAATCTATTTTTGTAAAATAAAAAAAGTAAAAAAATTTAAATATCACTATTTTTATAAACACACATGAATATAGTGGAATTGGTGGGTTTCCAATTTCAGGCCAAGAACCCATTTTCCAAAAAAAACCAATTCATTGGAATTGGGTGTTTAATTATAAATTTGAAATCAAATTAATATAAATAAAAAAAATCATTTAAATGATCACTCTAAATTATAAAAAATTTATGGTTATGATAAACTGGGCATCATAATGGAACCACCTTTTGATATCAATGGATCTCACATTTCCAAACCCAAATTGAGATTTGTTCACAAAGAATGATGATAATTAAAATGGGAAATAAAACTAGGTTAAATATCCAAAAACTAATGGCATTATATTCATAAAACAATATTAGGATCCATAACACCCAATAGACAAGAAGAGACCCTGCATGAGAATGATATCAATATGAGGAAACTATCTATGAGAAGATCGAAGATCATTACTCGAGATTTAGATCACTTATTGATGGATCTGTTTAGAAGAGAATCCTTCATGGGAGTACCAAGGATGGGAGAAATTAATTTGGGTCGATTGAGGTCTTTCCGGGACCTAAAAGAGGATTTTGATAATTTTTAAATGAAATTCAAATTAAAGAAGAACCCATCCCCATTGTTTTTTGGGTAGAGGACTACAGTTTAGTTAAACTGTGCACCATAAATACACTAATTATAAATGGGAACATGTTTTTTCTATATAGGTAACATGTTTTGGTGAACCATGTGCATACCCTGAGAATCCCACTTTCTAATTTTTCATAATTGGTCTTGTGAGGGAACATAGTTTGGGAAACTGTGTGCCACACATGCACTAATTTTTCTGGAGCCAAAAAATTCCCAAAATATATAAAATTTCATCTAATTTAACCCCAAATGAAACTAAACCAAATATTGTTATAAAAAATTGTGTTTTAAGAATTCCTTAAATAATAATAGGTTATTACAAACTCCCCATCATAGAAACATTTTGTCCCCAAAAATCCTACGATGAAGCTACCACCTCAAAAAGATGTGTCTGATACTATCACATGAGTGCCTCCATCTCCCATGTCTCATGAGAATCATAATTTTCTACCAAATCACATGAAAAAAAGGTATCATCCTACCAAGGATTACCTTGGTCTCAGAATCAACAATCCTGACTAGCCATTCATTCATGGATTAATTATGTTCAACCTCAATATCACTCTAGCTTATAACATATGATATATCAGATATATACATTCAAATATGAGATACAAGGAACATGTTATGTATCAACATCATTTTAGTGGACATTCTAAATGATAAGAAACATTCCCCACATTCTCAATAACCTCAGATATTCCAGCAAAACAAGGTGCAAGATTCCCTTGCCTCCCAGGCCTTCGATGACCCAACCAGGGTGGAACTTTCAAGAAGAGATGGTCACCAACAGAGAATTCCAAGGTTTTTTTTAGATGATCATCATAATATTTATATCAGATCTATGTAGTCCCCATTCTCAGGTGAATAATCTAAATCTTTTCTGATATCTCTCAGACCAGGCTCAATCTTACAAAGTAACATTCATTAATCTCTGTCCAGCACAACCTAGATTTGCAAGACTGACCATACAAGGCCTCAAAAGTATCCATTCTTATCATAGAATGGTAAATATTGTTATAAGAATACAAAAACAACCCCAATTGATCATCCAAATCTCCACCAAAGTTTAGAACCCAAGATAAAATCATATACTCAAGAATCTATATAGATCTTTTTGTCTAGCCATCCGACTGCGGATGGTATGTCATACTCAAACAGACAAGAGATACCAAATACCTCCTAAATGCCTCTCCAAAATAGAGAAGTGAACCAATGATCTCTATCATAATATTTAGTATATGGAACACTATAAAAACTAACAATCTCTTTGACATATATATTTCTCAACTCCACTACTTTGGCTATATCATGAAGGAGTATAAAGTGTACCGACTTAGTCGGACTATCGATCATAACCCATATCACATTCATCTTTCTTATAGTATGAGGAAACCAAACTAGAAAGTCTATTGAATCTCATACCACATCCAAATTGGGAATGTAAATGGATGAAGTAGACATAATTTTTTATGGTGCTTATCCTTTACCAGATGGATTGTATAATAACATGAAATAAACTCAGAAAAATTATATATCTCATACCTAGCCACCCAAACCACCACTGTATGTCATAGAATATCTTTGTGGTTCCTGTATTCACTACCCACTGGTATCAATCAAAATCCACCATCACATCTTTCCTCATCGAAGACAGTACAATAAAATAACTCTTAAATCATAGAATTACAAGTTTGGAGAATGAAAAATCAAACATGGTCTCCCCACCCTTAATAGAGTGTCAAAACAACAAAAATCATCATAAAAATGTTGTTCCTAATGATTCATCTCTTGAAGAGTGTATTAGAATTAAAAACTAGCCAAGGAAACCTTGGACCCTAATTCCTATACTCCAATATCAAATTGTGCAAAGAGATCCATAAAGATACACCGTAATGATGATTGTTTCACTACATAGGTCCGAAGCTTCTGGATCAAAGCATCTATAATGACATTCCCTTTCCCCAGGGTATAGGCAATATCAAAATCCAAATATTTTCAATATTCCTCCAAACACATCTAGGGGAGATTGAAATATTTTTGGGTGATGATATAAATCAATCTCTTGTGGTTAGAAAATATTGTAGACCATTCTTCTATATAGGTAATGCTGCAAACTCTTAAGTGCCTGCATCACATATTCATGTTCTAAGTCATGACTCGGATAATTATTATCATGTGGCCTAAGGTGAAGAGAGCCAAAATCAATGATTTTATTACCTTCCATAAAAAAACATCCCATGCCATAACCTAATGAACCATGAAATACCACATAGCCCTACCTGACCTATTTAAGAGTCAACACCGGCGCAGTAGTCAAAATGTTTTTCAACTCAATAGAATAATTATGATATCAATCATCCTAAGAAAATTTTACTCCCTTTTGAGTTGGGTTAGTCATCAGAGAATCCAAATTCATGATGTCCATTACAAACTAGGCATAATATCCTACTAATACCATAAATATCAGAATCATGATGACATTATGTGGTTTCTCCAAAGTTATAACAGCCTTCACTATATAAAGATTAACTAATATTCATTTTTATGAAACCACATGTCTATATAAAATCACATACTAGATCCCAAAATCACATTTTTGGAATCTTGGAATAAAGTCAATGATTCCTCAGTAGAATCAAAACTATTATTAGATGATGTGAATGACTCCCTTCTGACTTAGAGTAAAGAAGGATGTAATCCAAAAATACTACCACAAAGTTATCATGAAACTCATAGAAAATAATTTTCATTAAGTCCCCTAAAACTTGGAGATATTTAGTTTGACCAAAGGGCATGACGAAGTACTCTTAATGACAATACCAACTCTAAAAGTCAATTTTCTGAATGTCTGATTCTTTTATTCTCAAATGATGGTAATAATATAAAACTTCAATCCTGGAGAACTAATTTACCCCTTTCACCATATCAAATACATTTTCAATACAAGGAAACATATAGATGTTTTTATTGTAACCTGATTGAGCTTACAATAATAAACTCGTATATGATGTGAAACATCATCCTTCTTCGTAAGGAGAATATGCACCGCCCATGGAGAGAAACTCGGGAGTATGATGGCTTTGTATAAAATATCATACAAATAGGACTTTAGCTCCTTCATTTTAGATGGTTTCATAGAGTAAGTTATGTAAAATGGTTGAGTAACAGGAATCATGTCAATATAGAACTCAACCTTTCTTAATGGGAAAAAATAGAGAAGTCAGAAAGAAAAACATCAGGAATATTTAAGACGGCTGGAGGGAGAACCCCACATAATTATTCACACTCCAAATCAAATGAAAACACTAATAATACTTTACCCAACTTTAGATAATAAGTTCCAGCTCTTCTCGGCCTTAGGTCCCATTTTCCTTGAAGGGAATGGATAGTTCACACAATCACTTCAAATAGGATTCAGTCCACAAGAGGATTTTCTCACTGAAGGTCAACAACAGCTTCCTTCTGGATCCAATTAGAACTTCTTCTAAGAGGAATGATGAAACACAACATTAGTAGACAAAAATAATAAATTATATTTACACTCAAACAGAGTAACTGAGAAAATTAATCCCAACAAATAGAATAGACTAGATTTGGATTTAAATCAATGAAAATAAAAATAGGGAAAATAAATGAACTAATTCACAATATTTCTTTCCCTAACCACCCATGGATACTTAAGGTTAAAATTTGTGAGAGTTTTTTAGGTACTCAATAAAAACTAACCTCTATGTCCTGATAAGATTTCACAAATGTGTACTGACTTCAATACAAAATCTAAACCTGATGCTCTGATACCACTTTGTCACGAACCATCTTCGTTACCCTGGTTACTCGATAACTGAGTCAGCCCTGAGAAAGCATGAAGGACATTCCAAGTCCCCATGGGTCATTGAGTAGCATGTGACATCATACAAGAATGAAAGTGGGAATGATTTTTCAACTAACAATGTGGAAAGAAAAGAGATAAGATAATATGAATATAAAATGAAACCCTATTAGGAGTAATGTACCAAAATTAAAACTAAAAAAATTCCCAACGTACTTTAAAAAAAGTACCAAAATAGTAAAAGTATTCATGCCCCTAAGGATGAAACTCGTTAATTCCACAGATCAATAGTTAGAACCACATCCAAATGGTCCTTTTCCCTTACTCAATTGGAGTTATAGGTAATCTAAAAACACCTAAATGCACTATTAGAGTGTGATCCAAATAAAATTAGGATTTTAACCGAAGGTTCTAGAAAAGTATTCCAAAATAAAATCAAATAATTAAATTATTTCAAATTGAAAAGATAACAGTCTGGAATCAATAGCATATTTAACAAATCATTACTTATAATTAAAAGGATGGAAATATTATATACACTCATGATTCACATTTAAAATGATTGAAAATGATATTAGAATGAAATAATTACAATAAAATTGAAGGAATATTTATAAAACAATGGCACTTTTGACAACTGTCTTAAATAAAAACTTTTAGAAAAAAACAGTTCGTTTAAATTCCCATGTAAAGTAAAAAATTTATAATAATGGAATATATAGATTTCAAATAAAATAATAATGGAATCTATATATTTAAAATAAAAATAATAGATAATCATGATCATATACCAAGAATGTATGATAGTTCCATGCTATAGGGACATGACATAGTGAAATGACAAATAGGTACATATGCCCGTTTAGACCTAAGGGAAAAAAGAATCATCAACATCGCATAAGGGATGTTATGTGTTAATATAACATTTTTGAATATTTTATGTTGAAAAGTGTATCATAAAATAACTCACTAAACACCTCAGTAATTCATGTGTTCATGTAATAAAATATTATGTACAATTTATTTTAAGATGGTTAAAATACAATTAAAACCCACAATCTATTTCAAATATTCCAATTTTCTATTTAAAAACACTAAAAAGTTTTTAATCAAAAACTTGTATTTTCTATAATAAATCCACTGGGATTCCATAAAAACCAATTTATGGAATTTTAAAAAATATGTATTTGAAATCAATTCATAATCCAATTTTGTAAATAAATTCAACAATTTAATTTTCAAACAATTTCCATCAATTTCATTAAAAACACCCTATTCATTGGAATTGAGGTTCTTAAAAATCTTCCTTCGAAACATTTCCTCAAATAAATAAAAAAAATATTTGAATCTATTTCAAAAAAAAATTGAAATTAAATAATTTAAATTTTACCATTCCAATAAACTCAACCAAATTCATTGGAATTATGGTTTTTCCAATTAGATGTCAAAACCCTATTTTTTCAGAAACACCAATTAATTGGAATTTGGTTTTCAATCTAACCATAGGAAAAAAATAATGAAAATAAAAAAAATTAAATTTAAATCATTAATTTAAATGAACATATTAATTTAAGGTTATGATAAATTGGGAATCGTAACAGAACAAATTTCCAAAATCAACAGATCTCACAACACCAAACCCAAATCAGGATTTGTCTACGAAGAACGATGATCCTGAAAATGAGAATCAAAAATAGTTTTATGATACGAAAATAGAAGGTATTAGATCCATAAATCAGTATGGTGGTCTATATAAAACTAGAGAGAAGAATAGAGTTTGGGGAATAATGAGATCGAGATGAGTAAAACAATTGTGAGAAGATCGTAGGTTGTTCCTCAAGATTCAGATCACTTCCAAGAGGGATATGAGGGGACAATATTAATTATTAGAAGCTCAAATTATGGGAGAAACTACTTCCAATCATTGGAGGTCCATCCAAGACCTAAAAGAGGAGTCCACAAATTTTTAATTAAAATTATGATTAAGGAAAAAACCCATCCACACTACTTTCTAGGAAGAGGCGCAAAGTTTAGTCAAACCGTGCACACACCATGGAGTAGTTACAAAAGGGTTTCATAGTTTCTCTATAGATGAACATGGTTTTGTTAACTATGTAAAATTTTTATGAATCCCACTCTTTATTTTTTACAAATTTGTTTTCAGAGGGAACATGATTTGGGAAACCGTGTGCCACATGTGCGCTAACCAAGCACAAGACCATAAATTCTAAAAAACCATAAATATTCTCCTGATTCCACCCTAAATGAAACTCAACCAAATGAAATAAAAAAATAGGGGTTCAAGAATACCTGATATAGTAACTGGATATTTCACATTCTAAGTACTTGATCAATGTAAAAAATCAAATGTATAGAGGATAATGACGACTATATCCACATGTAAAGTGTGTAAGAACCCACATTATCACCACCAGAAACTAAAGTGCCATAAAACATGAAACCCAATAAATCATTTTGGTGCCATTACCATTCTTAAATCATTATAAAAGGTCTACAATCACCTAAGGGTATGTGTATGATGTGAGAAAACAATCTCAATGGGTTCCCACTAATGTTTTCCAAAAGAATTTTTTTAACAAAATATTATGAGTTTATAATAAACCGTAGAATGTAATAAAAGTTTATAATGATTAATATAAAATTAATAAATTCACCATTTTCAATTATTTAAAAACATTTCCACATAATTGTTTTCTAGAAAACAATAATACTAACCATTTATAATTTTCAAATCATGGATTTTAAATCTATTTAAAATTTAAAGCACAATAGAAATTACCCTTAGGATAATATATATCTTGGATATCTAGGTTTCTCATTCAATGATTAATCATCAATAGTTCACAGTAAACCTATCCCCAAAATTCCCACCAATTGATTAGAGGAATGCCCCGATGAGTGATTCCTCCTGTGATGATAGGTAAACTAGTCCCTATTTTTTACACTAAATGAGCAGTGGAATACCCCAATGTGTGATTCCCCTACTAATAAATGATATGTCCCAATAAAAAAACCTTATATAGTACTAAATGATACCATGTTATAATATTATCAAAACATTTCCAATTGATTGTCCAATTTTATTAAACAATTCCAAAACCCTTTTTTCATGGCAAAAAAATTCTTTTAAATCCTTCTAATTTATCAAAACCAATGACACATTGAAATCAATATTTAATTATAAAATAAAAAGGGGGAAATAATTTATATATAAAAAACCTCACATAGAATTTAAATAATAAGTGATCTTCCTATTATGAATTTATAATAAAATTTTAGAAATGATAATGCAGACATTATTTATAAAACAAATACTTTTGATGAAACCACCAATATAAACATTTGGTATACCAAAACATCCATGGGTTTTGAATTCCAAATGAATAGGAGTGATCTTATAAATAAGAGATGAACTAAAACCAGGAATTACAAGTCAGGATTATTATATTCATCAAATTTTAGAACAATAGAAATTAGTGAAAACACTTAAATTTATAATTTTTAAAGACTACATAATGAAAATCAGATGTCCAAAAAAATATTACCAATTCAATAATGAATCTATAAGAAACTAAATAAGATCATGTGACCAACCTTAGATTTGGAATCAACAACCCCAAACCATAATTCCATTAAATGAGAAAATATTGGGTCTTGACGATTAAAAAATAATGAAGATAAATGAGAAAAAACCGCTAGAAATATATATCCTACACCCAAGGATCATTCGAAATAAAAAATTGAGTGGTAAAGAACCTCCAAAATCAACAAACAGAGTATCCAAGCTCGAAATCCTATTGTAATAGAATAAGTATTAGGATAATCATAGTTTTATGAGATATTAAAATATAAATTGGGTTTAATTAATTCATGTCACATGTTTTGGAATACAATGAACCCATTTCTTGTATATTGGAGAATCTGCAAAGTTCGACTACACAATTTTAAAAATAGTGCACCAACCATGAAAAATTATATCGCATGTTTCATAGTATGATGAGGAAGTCACAATTTATGGATTAACCATGTTCCTAACCGTGATCTATCCATTAAAACTATAAATATGATTCATTTTTTCCGGAGATGACTCACATAGTTTACCCTAAAAATGAACAAGACTAGAAGATACTAATAATGATTAAATTTCACTACAAATGACCTATTAGAATATCAAAACAATAGATATTAAAAAAAATATTCTTATAAATGTGATGTTGAGATGTGAAAATATAGTTCCAAAAATATAAGAAGACCCTTTCATCCTATTTCCATGTTAGTTTTTGTCATATTTTAAAGAACCCTTTATAATGTATATGACAAGAATTCTATATCCTATAGTTTTTTCTAAGAATATTGAAAAATAATTCTACAGGATTCAGATAGAGGATCTTTCATGTAAATTTATAATTAATACAAAAGAATATTAAAAATTATTACCTCAATCTTGTCATATTTTATCATTGATTATGTTGATATTATAATTGCACTTGGTCTTTTATCATAGTGTTATAAGAACCCAAAGTAAACCTTTTATATCAGTGATCCACAATTTCTTTTTCAATCTCTAAACAACACTGATGAAGTACTAACTACTAGAACAACAATTTGATCATATTTCATTTTCTTTTACTTTGATCTATTTAGGATGATTTTTGATTTGAAGGATTTTTTTCTTCTTGATCATGAGAGTATGAGAGGAAGAGGGAGTTATTTATAGGATTTTTTTCTAGAACAATTAACCATTCTGATATTAAAAAAGAAATATATTTATAGTAGTAGGGTTAGATTATATCATTTATTTACATAAAAAAGGACTATAATAATTTATTAAACCCAAAATGAAGACCATTTCATATAAAAAATAAAAATATATCATCTTTAATGGTATACTCTAACCAACATAAGAATAAATATTTATTATAAAATCTCTTAAATTAATACTAATTACTTGAAAAATTATTGTCTCCTCATACTCCTTCACATTTATTGAATTTTAAAATAAATATTTAAATAAATAAAATTTATTTAGTAGATAACCCAATATTATAATCAATGTCTAGTGAATAAAAATTTATTTAATATTCAATCATCTTAATAAATTATTATTTATTATATTTAGAATGAAATGAGACAAATAAATAGAATATATTTTTGTAATTATATAGTCACCATGAGAATAACTATTTATTTAATATTTTAGAATTTTAATAAATCATGAATAATTATAACTTCTAGGTGTGGAGAATGATATATATTTGAATTTTTAAATATAATTATTACTTAACTCTGGTCAAAGGAAATAATTTTTGTATGTCATTATAGGACACTTCTTCTTAAGTATTATGTGGCCATACCGAAAGTGTAGGATTAATATTTTTCAATGGGTAAAGAAAACATTAAAGGAAAAAAGATATTTCTTAATGAAAAAAACACATAGAAATGGTCGCTGTTTAATATAATACCTTTTCATGATATCCCTTCAAGATGGTTTCAATCCCATGTCATCAACCTATATGACTGATACATCTTTCTTTGAAAAATTAAAATGAATTAATTTATAAACTGTATATATGGAATTTACAACAATATTTCATCTCAATTAATGTCTCATGATATTATGTTCTATAAATATGGAAGGGATAAATCCTTCCTCAACATATTTATTAATGACATATGATTCAAGAAAAACCAAATGTACCCAACTTCCCATAAACATATAACATCACATTTTTGGTTAGTACATCAAATTATGTGATTAGAGACATAAATTAATAATATTATTAATGTATAAGGAGTATCACACAAACAAATAGATATAAAATTCCAATGATAAACAAATATATTGAATTATTACTGGTGGGTCTGCTCTTATAATCGCTCGTCTAAGACATTACCAAGTGATAGCATCATGATATGAATACTCATCAATTTATGAGTAATCACACCTAATATTCAACATAATATTTTTCCAATTATAGAATTTTATCTGTGAATAGAATAATTTTTATGAATACAATCATAGAATTTCAAGGTTTTCATCATAATGGAGAATTTCAATGCCCTTTTCCATGTGATAGATACTATATATAAAGTCTGAGGGTTAACACATTATATATTATTGAGTTTTATAATACTACATACATTCTTACACATTGAGGATCTTTTTAGGTGTATTGTTTTAGAGAATTAGGACATTAAACATTCATAACATCCCCAAATCATACATGAGAATACCACTAAAATAGTAAATCTTTCATCTAAAATATAAAACTTTTCAAATTAAACATGATTTATTTGACAAAACGCAATGACAATTAAATTAACTTAATTATTTGTATTAAAAATCCTTATAAACTGTGAAAAAAATTAAAAAAAACTTGGATGACAACAAATATCTCAGTAAGGGATGTAAATAATGAAATCGTTAGTCACGTGATAACATAAAACCCAATAAAACCCATTTTCTAAAAACTCATTAGTATGCATAGAAACATCAGGTAGTTACCTTGGGAAATATTTACCTTATCACTCATACAATAACCCTTACACATGGAATAACCATTCTTTAGACTTCTATCTCCAGATTCCCCCAATGCATTGGAGATCTATATTGGGGCTCACCCATCATATCTTGAGCTATAATTGGCTCAACCCAACAATGCTTGATCTATAATGGGCTCAACCAAACATATCATGATCTATAATGGGATGAAAAAAACATATCATGAGATATAATGGGTTAAACCAAATATTAATATTTCAAAGGACCAAATTATAGTAATAAATCATCATGAAATTAGGAGAAACCACTCATTCCATATATATATATAAAACAATCTTTTGTCAATTTCATTAAAGATACATTTAAAAGGAATTTAAAAAAAATTCCCATTGAAATATAATTGGAGTGGGAATTTATAGAATGGAATGGATATTTGTATACATTAAAAATACACATAATACATCATAAAAAAATCATCCCACAAATAATCCCAAAACCACATAACGAAAAAAGTATAAGGTTAACCCAAAGAATGGAAGTTGGGTTAAGATTTCCCTTACGTCACATTCTTCTTACATAAAATGTTTTTAAACCTCCTTTATAAAGGTTAAATGAGTATTATAAATGCTTTAAAAATCATAATAACTTTTATAACACGTTATAAGATCATTTCATAACATCATTTCACCCATTAATTATTAGTATTTTGTTCCTTCCATTGTTTAGGTTAATTCTTTACAGGATTTCCATGGCCAGTTTGTATTTGATTTTCTTGTAGTATTGAAACAAAATTATAGAATGGTAATGAAATGGTAACCATATATTTTAATAATATTAAATTATTCCATAAAACATTTTGGTTATATTTTATGAGGATTGATCATTTGACAAATCATTAGTGATATTCGTTAGTTTATTTTGGTTAATTTTGATCATTATGAAACACTTTTATTTTATCAATTATTAGTATGCATAAATAATGGTTCCAGAACATAATATATAATATAATATGTATAGTAAAATATTATTAAACCATATTTATGGTTTTATGACCATATTTGAAAGATGTTAATGAAATTGAAGACACATAGTCCACGATTTCAGTAAATCGACACATCACAGACGATAATTTTTTTACAATAAGTGGGATAAGAGAAAAATTATGATGATAAATTGTTACATAAACATTATAAAAATAAATATATATAAATTTTACTGTTGAATTAAATCCTCTTGTTTATGTTAAGTATAACAGAGTATAAGAAAATAAAATAATTTAAAAGAAAACCTAAGAAATTGAATTACGATTTTTACCTCTTGATTTATTATCCTTGAGATCCTCCTTGAGGTCTTTGGTATTGGCCTTGTAGTGACACTAGTATGACATGGACATGGAAAGTACCTTGGGAAGAATATTATTCAAAATTTAGATAATGAAAAAATCTTGAGAGGTGTGAGAGGGAGGGGGTGAGGGTGGTATTTATAGTGGAGGTGAGGAGGTGTTTTCCATTATTTTATTCATTATTTTATTATTTTTCCACTGAACAATAAATAATGATGATTACATGATTAAATACAGAAATAATTTCATGTGAGGTTGAGATAATTTTCATTTACATCTTTAATGACTCAAGAATGATGCAAAAAATTCATTTATTTTGCACATTTCTTAAATTATCAAATGTCACTATTCAAAATAAATTAATGTAAATCAGAAAAAACACAAAATTCCTCCCATCCATTTTTTGAAATATAGAATTAAAAAATGAACCCCATTTTACCCAAATAATTTTATTAATATGAAAATTTTAGTTTTTAATTTAAATCAAAAAATTATTTAATAAAATAATTTTAAAATAATAACTTATTATATAATAATTTGAAAAATTAATCAAGGTCTCATAAAATTTTATTATACCTATAAGAAAATAAAATAATAATTTATGCTTACATTTTATGAAAATTTATTATCATTAAAATTGTTTAATTTACATAAATTTCAATTAAATATTTACAACCTACAAAAATACCAACACTTAAATAACGATCATATTATCACTTTTATGATGCCTTTTTATTATAAATTCCTGGGTGAGGTTACTATACATTTTTCAGATTTACTATTCATAAGTGTAACGTCCTGGGTCCGGGTGCCACTCAATGGGTGCCCCGAACTAGGTTCGCCACAAGACCTCAAGCGCATTTCCCCAAACTCTAGAGGTTGCCGACTAGCAGTGAGGGCCCACGTCTGGTAGTGGGGAAACTATGCCCTCATTTGTCAAAGTGTAGCGTAGTGGAATACAAAATAAAACATACAACAGCGGAAGCGAATAACCATACATAAATGGAATAAACAAGTACAATAGATATAACCAACCAGTATATAAATGACGATGCAACATGCCCCAAATTCTAAGAAAACAGCCAGAACTTGTTACACTGCAATACAATACAATACAGAGTACAGCAAAACAAAAGAAAACAGCTGGCAGCATCGCGAGCCTAATCTCGGTCCCATTCTCCCCTACTCTTCAGCAGCAATCATGCACCTGTATAGGGAATCTTGCCCCTATCTACACCTGCAGCAACGTAATCTGTTTGGGCCGAAAAGCGTGACCCAAACAGGGTGTGAGAAATTAATCCCAGTAGGCACCCAGTAAAGGCATGTGCCCAACTTTGTGTAAAACATGAAACAACAGCGTGTAGTAGTCAAA
Source organism: Viscum album (assembly GCA_963277665.1). Taxonomy (NCBI): domain Eukaryota; kingdom Viridiplantae; phylum Streptophyta; class Magnoliopsida; order Santalales; family Viscaceae; genus Viscum; species Viscum album. The sequence continues at coordinate 98,866,003 of OY728122.1, read as the reverse complement.
TGCAATAAAAGTAAGTAGTACTAAAAGTAACTAACTTAACCAATTATATTGCCATTTTAATATCCTTTTAATCATTTAATTTAGAATATCACCATAGTGAATATTCTATGTAAACAGCTAATGTCCTCAGACATGTAAACCCCTACCCTCAGGTAAAGAGTATCCAACACAAGAATCCGCCCTCAGGAATACGGATATTTCCCTCAGGCATAGGAAGTGACGCCCATAGGCACAGAATCAACTGCCCTCAGGCACGGAAGAAGTTTCCCTCAAGCTGAAAAAACTACTACACTCTGGCTAAATAGTGCAGTTCCCCCAAGTTAATCACAACAATGCCCTCAGTCTAAACAGGTAACCGGGCCATGCCCAACATATAAACTTGCAATTTACATACAATTACTCTCAAGGAAAAAGTAATACATAATTTAAACATGGCATACCCTCGGGTATCCTGGCCAAATGGCTAAACAGAGGAACGCACCCCTAGGGTGGTCTTGGATCCAAGAAATGATCCCAACCAGTATTTTATTTTCATAACTAATTACCTATTCAATTCTAGGTAATTAAAATAGCTATGGCCTCAACCACGCGACTCCCCAACATGGGTTCGCGGCACTAAAAATGCACAAAACGCACTACAATTGGAAAATAAACACTGATCCACCTACCTTAAATTCCAACGATAAATATACGTGAATGTCGATTCTAGAAATGCCAAAGAACGACATAGATCTGATGAAGAAGAAAACTCATTCAAATGTAAATAACTTCCAGTAGAGGATGAATTGGTAATTAATACACAAGGAGATGGGAGGGGTTACCTGTGCGGTTCCAACGAGATCGTCCGTGACAGAAACGGATTCCCGAAGTGCGCTCGGCGGATCCCTGAAGGTTCGACCATCCTCTCCCGAGCTCCCATCTGGTTCTAAGACTTACCTTTGAACAGGGGAGGCTACTTCCCATTTTAATGGAAAAAAACAAAGTACACGGTGTGTATTCCCTATTACACGGTGTGTACTTCAAATTTTTTAACTATTCCTCTGGCGGCTTCCAGCCAGTGCTGCACTGTTCACCTGCCGACATCACTACATGGCGTGTCATCATGAGTACACAGCTGGCCATTGCCATACTATTTCACCTGCCGATGGACTACATGGCGTGTAAGGGACCACTGCACAGCATGTAGTCTGTTCCTACACCCTTCATCACCGACATGGACACACGCCCCGTGTACCCATCCCACATAGCCAGAAGTACACAACGTGTGGCAAAAGTACACTGCGTGTACTTCCAAAATATAAGGTTTTTCACCATTTTCCATATTTTCTCAAAAACCCTTATGGAAACGGGAAAATAAGAAGCTCGTACCTCAAAACTAGGAACCAAGTTATTACAAACATATCAACTTATAGAAAATTTTCCCAGAATTTCCCTTCCATGGGTGGAGAAGAAATAGCTCAGAACAGCTCTGGCCACTATGCACGTACGTCGGTCTCCCGCTCCTAGGTTTCGTCCTGCACTCAGCCATGGTACCATAGCACCCGTAAGAGAGGAACTGACCAGCCTCGGAGAACCTTTGTGATCCTGTCAACAATACGAATCGGATGCTCCTAAAAGGAAGCATCCACCTGTAGTTCATCCTCATCGGGCTGAATGATGTGAGACGGGTCTGAATGATAGTGACGCAATTGACATATATGGAAGACGTCGTGCATGGCTCGGTACCACTGTAGTAACTGCAACCGATAATCAACCAGCCTGACTCTCTCTAGAATCTAAAATGGCCCCACATACCTCAGTAAAATTTTACCATCTCTCCTAATCCACCTGTGACATAGCCTCGGCGAAACACGCAAGAAAACCTGATCCCCGACCACGAACTCCAAAGTTCGTCTGCGGTGATCCGCATAAGACTTCTGATGAGACTACGCGGTAGCCATCTGCTTTTGAATCAACTGGACCTGCTCAGAAGTCTCCTATACGAGACGTGGTCCCAGTAAAGCTGCATCACCTGCCTCTAACCAGTACAAAGTTAATTGGCATGGCCTACCATATAAAGCCTCGTATGGTGCCATCTCGATAGTTTCCTGAAAACTGTTATTGTAGGAAAAATCGAATAGGGGTATATGCCTATCCCAAGAGCCCCCAAAGTCTAGGATTCATGGAAACATCATTTCCTCAAGCACCTGTATTGTACGCTCTGACTGGCCATCAGTCTAAGGGTGGAATGTTCTGCTCAGAAGCACCTGTGTACCCGGTGCCCTCTGAAAAATCTTCCAGAAACGAGACATAAAGTGAGAATCCCTATCTGAAATTATAGAACGAGGAACCCCATAAAGAAGTAAGATCTCTCGAATATACAACTTCCCAATCTCGTCAACACCGATGGTCTCCTTGATCTGCAAAAAGTGAGCTACCTTCGTGATTCTGTCCCCAACGACCCAGATGGCATCATTTCCCCTAGGTGACCTTGGAAACCCTTCCACGAAGTCCATCACGACATCATCCCATTTCCACACTGGAATGGGTAATTTTTGTAACAGGATAGCTGGCCTCTGGTGCTCCGCCTTCACCTGCTGACAGGTGGAACACCTAGTAAAAAACTAGCCACATCTCTCTTTATACCCGGCCACCAGTACTGACGTCTCAAATCTCAGTACATCTTGGTAACCCCGGGATGAACTACCCAAGATGAAGCAGAAACTCCCGCATCATCTCCTTGTGTATATCCCCTGGAACCCATACTTGTCCATGGAAACGTAGTACCTCATCATCTATTATCATCTATCCAGGAGGAGGGTCCTCACTTGCCACTGACTCTCGTAGAACTAGACCTTCTGGATCAGATAACTGTCTCATCCTCACTCTATCCAAAAGGGTAGAATTCATAGCTAAAGATGAAAGATAGGTATGCCCCTGACTGTCGTGCACCACCAAATGCATCTCATAGAACAAATCCATAAGGTGCCACTCACCACTAGCCTCCTGCACTGCCCGTATCTGAGTCTTCCTGCTTAGTGCATCAGCTACGACATTACCTTTACCAAGTGTATAGGAAAGCTCAAAATAGAAGGACTGTAGGTATTCGACCCACCTCCTCTGCCTCAGATTCATGTCACGCTGAGTAAAGATATACCTGAGGCTTTTGTGGTTGGTGAAAACCACAAAATGCTCTCCCAATTGATAATGTCGCCAACAGCGCAACGCATGTACAACTGTAGCCAACTCGAGGTCATGTGTCGGGTAATTCCTCTCTTGTGGGCTCAACTGCTGAGTCTCGTACACAATGACTCGATTGCCCTGCATTAACACTACTCCCAGCCCAATACCTAATGCGTCACAGTAAACTGTATAGCTCTTCCCCTTCTCTGGGAGTATCAGGATTGGTGCTGATGTCAACCTTCCTTTCTGGTCTGGAAAGGCTGTCTTGCAAGCTTCCGACCAAACAAACTTCACACCCCTCTTAGTCAGACCCATCAACGGTGCTGCTAAGCAGGAGAAGTCCTGTATGAATCACGAGTAGTAACCATCTAGCCCTAAGAAACTCTGTATCTCAAAGACGTTCTTAGGATGCTCCCAGGAAACTACTACTCTCACCTTCTCTGGGTCTACTACAACCCCTGCCTCTGAGATAATGTGACCCAGGAAGTGAATCTGGTCCATTCAAAAGTGGCACATTGAGAGCTTAGCATATTGTTGATGCTCTCTCAGTGTACTCAATATGATATCAAGATGGGTGTCATGGTCGTGTCAAGTGTGAGAGTACACCAAGATGTCTTCCACGAATACTACCACAAAATAAACAAGATACGGATGGAACACTCGATTCATCAGATCCATGAAAACTTCTGGCGCGTTTGTGAGTCCGAACGGCATAACCAAATACTCGTACAGACCATATCTTCTCTGAAAAGATGTAAGTGGTATATATAAAGGTCTCACGCACATATGATCATATCCTGACCTCAATTCAATCTTAGAGAACACTCGTCATCCATGAATTTGATCAAAAAGATCATAAATCCTTAGAAAAGGATATCGGTTCTTGACTGTCAACTGGTTCAGCTTCTGATAATCCACACAAATTCTAAGGGTACCATTCATCTTCTTCGTAAAAAGGACCAACAAACCCCACAGAGAAGTACTGGGTCGGATAAAACCCTTCACCTGTAACTCCTATAACTGCCTCTTTAGCTCTTTCAGCTCAGGTGTAGCCATCCTATAAGGAGGAATGGAAACCGATGCTGCTCCTGGCACGACCTAAATAGAGAAATCCGCCTCACGTTCCAGAGGTAGACCTGAAAAGTAGTCCGGAAATACATCCCTGAAACGATCAACCACTGAAAGGAAATCTGTTTGAAAAGTCCCCTGATCATCTAGTTATAAGCTAGAAATCTGGGTTGTGACTCCGCCTCACCCATGATGCTCTGGTCCTGCTCGACTCGCCTGAACATCCCATTCACGCTTGTATAGAAACTCTCCACCCTCTGGTGATGTGAAACTCACCCTGCGATGATAGCAGTCTACAAAGTCTCCAAAGGAAACCAACCAGTCCATCCTAAGAATGACGTCATAAGATGTCATCTATAAGACATAGAGGTCCCAAATAAAGTGACACCCACCAACCTCAAGGGGGCACTCCTTGCACTGATGCACACTAGCCGTTCTAGTTCCCAACGGAGTGTCTAGAGTCATGATATTAGAAGAAAGAGAAACACCAAGGCCAAGGCATTCAACAACAGGTACATATATGAAACTATGTGTAGAACCCGTATTGAAAAGTACTGAAGATAAGACAGAAGCTACTAGAATAGTACCTCTAACTGTAGAAGGTCCGGGATCCTGCTATTGCTGGGTCTGTTGCACTGCATATGCATGTCAAGTACCACGGCCCTACGACACTGCCTGGCTACCCTGAGCTATCCCGCCCTGCTGCCTCTGAGATCCTGGTGTCAAGCTACCACGGACATGACCACCATCTATGCCTACACGCCCGGACGCATTCCAGTTCCCCGACTGGTAAGAAGCCACTGGTCCTTCTCCCGCATGTGGAGTCTGCACATAACCCCTCTCACTAGCCACTGGTGGAAATTCCCTATAAAAGCGTTGCAGATGACCCATCATGCAGTAATCTCAGCACTCCACAGGATCATGTGGACACTGTGGCCTCTTGTGCACCTCTCTACCACACTGGTAGGAGATGACCTGGCCACCTAAAGCATTATTCTGACTAGTAATGCCACCTTGAGAGAAGTCCATCTGTCTCTTCCTATTACCAGTAGAAATAGTACCTATAACTGGTGCTGAACCGCCCTGGTCCACACCACTAGATTCCCGAAGGTTCTTTGTAATCAGCGCCTGGTTCACAATATCATGTACAAAAGGCAAACTGAAAATGGTTACCAGTGATTATATGTCATAACGAAGACCATCCTCGAAGCATCTGGCTCTCAACATCTCATCACCCACCATAACGGGTGCAAATCACTGAAGCTCGGTGAAACGAGCAGAATAGTCCATCACCGACAGAGCTCCCTACTGTAGATTCATGAACTCTCGAGCTCTATCTGCCCTCAGTGTCTCTGGGGAAAATAATTCATAGAAGACCGCCTGAAAATCTTCCCACTCCATTTCTCTATGATTCCCTGACTGGGTGGTAACATCCCAACACCTCTTGGCGAAATCACGCAGCTTATATGTCGTGAGCTTCACCCTCATCCCTAGAGGCGTCTCAAGATGCTCGAAAATATTCTGCATCGACCCATACCAAGACTCCGCAGCCTGTGGTCTTCCATCCCCTAAAAACGTAGGCGGATGCTACTGCTAAAAGATATGAGTCAGCTCGGCCATAGATTTGGCAGCCTGCGGTGCTCCCTGAAAGGTATGCATGAACCGCATAAATCCTTCACAGAACTGCGCCTCCGCACTTTTGTCCGGTATAATAGTCAGCACCGCATCTGGCTCTTCTAGAGGATCCACTAGAAGCCCATGGCCCACCATCTCCAGAGTACACTCGTTGCCACTCTCCTGGAGAACAATGTGCGGTCGTCTAGGCGTCATGAAACTACAAGGTCAAAAACACGCCTTAGATTTAAGATTATCAAAGACTGAAAGCAAAGGAACCACAAAGGGAATAAGAGGAAAAAGGAATTTCATGATTTTCAAAACAAGACTAAATGGCGTGTACAATCACTACACGGCATGTACTTGACTTCTCTTCCCCTTCCCGGGTCCTTCTACATGGCTAAACCATATGGCTCCCATTGAAAAAAAAACTACACGTAGTGTATAACATCTACACGGCGTGTACGGTGTTATTTTCCAACTTCCCGTGTCATTTGTGACATGACCGACTACTTAGCTTAAAACTACACAGCGTGTTACACCTGCACACAGCGTGTACACTACCCCATTTCCCAGCCACACGGCTAACTCCCCCCAGTCTGTCCTCAGAAAATACTACACGGCGTGTCCCATAGGTACACGGTGTGTCCTAGATGAGCTTTGCCAACCCGTGTTGTTAGTTACATGGCCGGATACACGGATCACACTACACGGCGTGTTCAATATACACAAGGCGTGTACACTAAGGGATTTCCCCGACCCATGTTTGTTAGTTACATAGTCGAATCCCAGGTCGGACTACACGGCATGTTCCACAGTGGACACGGCGTGTATGTCTTATGGTTTCCTCCACCCGTGTGGTTGGTTACATGGCGGAATCCGGGTCAACACTACAAGGTGTGTACATCCGGTACACGGCATGTTCGCCCCAAGGTCCACCCTTCCCCGTGTCGCCGCCCACACGGTTTGTGACACGGGAAGAGACTACACGGCGTGTACTCGGGGTACACGGCGTGTACTCAAAATATTTATTTTTCTTCCCGAACAGAAGAACATACACAGCGTGTATGAGGTACTACATGGCGTGTATTCTGTGTTTCCGGACAATATACCTCAAAAACTTCTTTGGAAGCTAGAAATACCGAAAAAAACACCTAAGTGTCAAATTACGATCTGTGAGGACCCATACTCCCCACGAATCAAAGTTTGACATCTCATCTGTGTTATAACAAAATGACAGCTAGTGATCCACCAAATTCTGGTCAATGGGGGCACATACTCCCCAAAAACCAAAGTTTGGCGTCCATTCTATAAACAGGATCACACAAGAAAATACCCTATCACAAATCAGGTATTTATCAAGCAGTTATCACAACAGCTTGATTTTCTCGCACAACAACTATCACAACAACATGCAATTTCTAATGCACCTACATGGCATGGAACTATGCATGGAATGTGATTTCTAACATGTGCCTAAATGATGCATGAGATGGAATACCCTCATCTTATCGGGTTGCAACTAAATAGAACCCATAGGTAAAATATAACCAGCACAATCTCAAGTGTGTCACCCAACGGTGAAATCAAATCAACTGTAAATTGAAAAATCAGTAAAACTGAAATCACGAGGTAAATTGGATATTCCTTGTACGCGGGTTAGCTACGCCCAAGCACAGCTTATTACCAACTACCATTCGTCCTATCCCTGACTATGGATCCAAATAGTAAGTCAAATAAAAGAACCCCTCTGATAACACTTTGTAACGTCCCAGGTCTAGGTGCCACTCAACGGGTGCCCTGAACACGGTTCACAACAAGACCTCAAGTGCATTTCCCCAAATGCCAGAGTCTACCGACTAGCAACGAGGTCCAAGGTCTGATAGTGGGGAAACTATGCCCTCATTTGTCAAAGTGTAGTGCATCAGAATACGAAATAAAACATACAACAGTAGAAGCGAATAACCATACATAACTGGAATAAACAACTACAGTAGATATAACCAACCAATATATAAATGACAATGCAACATGCCAAAAATTCTATGAAAACAACCAGAACATGTTACACTGCTATAAAATACAATACAAAGTACATCAAAACAAAACAAAATAGCTGGCTACATCGTGAGCCTAAGCTCGGTCCCATGATCCCCTACTCTTCAGCAGCAATCAAGCACCTGTATAGGGAATCTTTCCCCTATATACACTTGCATCAACATAATCTGTTTGGGCTGAAAAGGATGACCCAAACAGGGTGTGAGAAATGAATCCCAGTAGGAAGCCACCAAAGGCTCGTGCCCAACTGTGTGTAAAACATCCAACAACAGTGTGCAGTAGAAAAATGCAATAAAAGTAATTAGTACTAAAAGTAACTAACTTAACCAATTATATTTCCATTTTAATATCCTTTTAATCAGTTAATTTAAAATATCACCACAGTGAATATTCTAAGTAAATAGCTAATGTCCTCGGACATGTAAACCCCTACCCTCAGGTAAAGAGTATCCAACACAAGAATCTGCCCTCAGGCATACGGATATTTCCCTCGGGCGTAGGAAGTGTCACCCACAGGCACAGAATCAACTGTCCTCATGCATGGAAGAAGTTTCCCTTAGGATGAAATAACTACAACCCTCAGGGTAAATAGTGCAGTGCCCCCAGGCTATTCACAACAATTCCCTTAGGCTAAACAGGTAACCGGGCCATGCCCAACATATAAACATGAAATCTACATACAATTCCTCTCAAGGAAAAAGTAATACATAATATAAACATGGCATACCCTCGGGTATCCTAGCCAAATGGATAAACAAAGGAACGCACCCCTGGGGTGGTCCTGGATCCACGCAATGATCCCAACCTGCATTTTGTTTTCATAATTAATTACTTATTCAATTCTAAGTAATTTAAATAGCTATGGCCTCTGCCACGCGACACCCCAACATGGGTTCACGGCACTAAAAAGGCACAAAATGCACAACAGTTGGAAAATAAACACTAAGACAACTACCTTAAACGCTAACGATCAATATACGTGAATGTCGATTCTAGAAACTCCCAAAAACGATGTAGATATGAAAAAGAAGAAAACTCATTCAAACATAAATAACATCCAATAGAGGAAGAATTGGTAAGTAATACACAAGGAGATGGGAAGGCTTACATGTGGGGTTCCAACGAGATCATCCGAGGTAGAAACGGATTCCCAAAGTGCACTCGGCGGATCCCCGATGGTTCGGCCATCTTCCCCCGAGCTCCCATCTGGTTCTAAGCCTTCCCTGTGAACGGGGGAGGCTACTGTCCATTTTAGGCGAAAAAAAAAACAAATTACATGGCGTGTACTTCCCATTTTTTAACTATTCCTTTGGCGGCTTCCCGCCAGTGCGGCACTGTTCACCTACTGACATCACTACACGGCGTGTCCTCATGAGTACACGGCGTGTTCTGTCGCACAGCTGGCCACAGCCTTACTATTTCGCCTACTGATTGACTACACGCTGTGTAAGGGACCACTACACGGCGTGTAGTAGGTTCCTACACCCTTCATCGCCGATATGGCCACACGCCCCGTGTACCCATTCCACACGGCCAGAAGTACACGGCGTGTGGAAAAGTACACGGCGTGTACTTCCAAAATTTTGGATTTTCCCCCATTTTCCATATCTTCTCAAAAACACTTAAGTAAAAGGGAAAAGAAGAAGATCGTACCTCAAAACTAAGAATCAAGTTCTTACAATAAGGGTCATATTAAAATTAAAAAGTGTATGTTACTGTTCATAAGGGTATGTTACTATTCACCAAAATTAAAGTTAGTCCCATCAGACTCCAAATAACTTACTGATCACAACCGTGTAAGTCCGTTTTTCAAAATTCCAAACACAGAAGTGACAAAATTATGTTTAATGGATTATTTATAACAATCTACTTAAAAAATGAGTTTTTATGTAGAGACTTTGTGTTTCATGAATTATATTAAATTTATTTGTAAAACCTTAGGGTGTTACAATATATGAAATTATTATATTACATTCACACAAAAATTATATATGTTAAATAAGAAGATAATAACATATGTTAATTAATATTCACCTATTTAAATACATAAAAGATTTAATGTAAAAGCATTAGTTTATGGTACACAAAATACAACAAAATCTATGTTTTCATGTGTAGAATTAAACTCTATAACGACTAAATTTACCATAAAATACGTTTGTTTTGTGACCTATTGTGTCATGAAATTGAAGAATCTTTTGAAAACCCTAATAAATCATAAATAAATTTATGGATTGGATCTAACTACATTCATAGTATGATTAATTTTGTAAAAACATTATATGTACTATTTTTGCTATGTACAATATCTCATGTATCCATCTCAACTCAACTCTTAATAAACCCCAAAAACATCAACCACTATCACATGAATTCAAAAGAACATTCTATTGTAAAAAAATTTCTACATTACAACCTGTGTTTATAATAATATCTACCTATGGATTTTTTATCAACTCTACAATGTATACATAGGTAAATTGTATCCCCTAATAGAATATTACACTAATTATCACCATGAAACCAATGGCTTTAAAAACCTCTCTATTTATATTTTTCTAGAAATTATCCAATGTTCTCATAGGTAATCATGCTCCCCCAATAGAATATCATAATTTTTCTCCCCTAAAGATGTATTTCATTAGTGACATTTCACTTGACACTTCCAAGACATTTCTCCCCAATTCATAATAAATCTCAAGAGGTTTTCCTCTAAATATGATTAGTACGAACATTCAATGTCCACTACATATAATATTAAAATCAAATAATTCTCTATGCCGACATGAGTTAAATATCATATTAGTAAATAAGAGATAATGTTATCTATATATATTATTCAATAAGAAACCACATGATTAATCCTTTTAACTATATTAAAATCCCTATGAAATGTATATCCCATATACATTCCCCCAAAAAATAAATCCATAAAAATGATAATTATGTATCATTAATAAATTATTTCTATTAAACATATTTATATAAATTAATAATTAATTGTTTCTCTATAAAAGTAATATTGTTTTAACATTTTTTTGAAATATTGTTTTTGGAGAGAATGGATAAAAATAGAATAAATGGTGTAATAATATGTGGTAATGATGGAATTATATAAATGTCATGAAATGAAAAATGAAAAAGATAGAGAGTTTATTAAAAAAATGAGAACCCATCCAGCTAGAGGAGATCATGCTGATTACATTGAAGTACCCTACCAATCATAAAATAAATCCCTATATGTGATGGGTGAGGGTTTAAAATAGTGGCTCTCATGGGCCATCAATGTCTAGGGGATTAAGTGAGTCACACATGTTGGGTAACACCTGATTTTTCAAAACATATATGAACTTTAGGGATTTGTTCAGGTTAATGATGACACATCAAGTAGGATAAAGTGTAGGCCTCTCATGTTTAAAAAATAATATGAGATACATGGTCATTGAAACCACTTAAACATTCAAATATTATTCCATTATTGTGTATTTTTTTCTTATTATTCCCCTGATAGATCTTACAACATGTTCGTACTATGTTATTATTGTCATTACATATACTCGATCACCAAGTGTGAAGTTATCATGTTTGATCCCACAACTTTAATAGATATAATGATAATTATATATTATTTTTAACCTCATGTGATCTTGATCCCATCCTTATCATGGATAAGAAATACATCAAATTAAAATAGGACTATTGTGTCAATCCATTGAGATGACTAAAGAATGAAATGAAAATGATTAATTATTGTTGTCTGAAAAGTTTGCAGCTTGTTCAAAGGAGTGAATCCATGAGGGAATATGAATAATAATAATTAAGAAGATTAATATGTATCATTTAAGTTTTTATAATTTTCAATAAATTTTATATACATTGAATAATGGTTCATGCCATTTTAGGAGTAATCATGTCATGAAAGTCACTATAGGAATCAAGACAAAAGAGAGGGTTCTTTTGAGGATATAGTTCACACAATGACATATTGGATCCCACCACACAATTTTATATAAGAAATAATTTTAATTTATAGAATATCTCCCATGATGTTATGGTTTAATGATGTATTATGATATTGATGATGGAACATAGGCAGTGGTGTCACATTTTTTGAGTATTGTGGTTTAAGATGCAAAGAAGGTTGTTCATTCCATGAATGTACCTGAATTATTTGTAAAGTATTTAGGATTTTAGTTCATTCATTTATTTTAATGGTATTTAGGGTTGTTCATGATTTTCCATTCATATGCATTACATGTTTATGGATTTTTTGTTTCATGTGATTGAGTTATACCCTGAATTCTCTTATAAAAAAATTGAATAGAGCCATTTTTTGTAAGATTCATAGAGATGTTTTTTTATTTTTGACCTAGATCACCAGGAGTGATTCATATAACTTGAAGGGGATATTTTTCAATTATAGTATATAATTTTGGAGTATATTTTCTAATAAATTAAAGGGATTATGTCTGGATGAGGAGAGAGATTAAAAACCAAGGTGTAATGCTCTTCCACTATAAAGTCTTCAAATTAGTTGTTTCCTCTATTATACAGGTATTTTATTTACTATTTTTATCATTATTTCATGGATAATAATATAGGGTGATTTTTTTTGAAAACATTATAATATTAGTGGGATTTGTATCAAGAAGGTTGTAAAATCATTGATTAATTCACATTGAGATGCTAAATTTATTTTATTCATTCCCATGTCTTGTTTAAATTTTAATGGAATAAAATTGTATATTTAGTGGCCTAGATTTATATTAATGTGATATCTAGGATATAATATTCTCTATAAACATTAGGTTGGTTTGGTCATGTGTTTAGAGATGGTTTGGGTTACTAATACAACTAAACACTGAAGTAATTAACTATAGGAAAATTTATCTTAATGGGAGGGAGACAGATCAACCGAAACTAGGGGTAGCTTAGACCCAATAATGATGATATAATGTTTAAATAATTTTCCATTCAATTACTAGTTAATTAACCTATACATTATATGTGTGGTATGATATTTTTTTTTTTGCTCTCTCTCACACATCCTAAATTATAATCATAGGAGCGCTAGTTTTATTCTTCATAAAAATGATGAATTTTCAATAGAATGGGTTCCATATCTGATCCCTATCTATATGGGTTCAACATTAATCTTGGATAACCTATCTTATTAAATTTTTTAGTTTTTTATAATTCATGTTCTAAATTTATAAAAATAGTTTTGTGTCTATTGGACGTAATGAAACATATGTCCTGAACATGTTTTTGGAACTTTTTTGGGGACATAGGTTATGATATAATCTATTTTAATATTTAGAAAAAATTATTTTCCCATTAATTTTCAATTTTATATGTTTATCATAGGTTTTATGATTTCTGTTATTTCTTTTGGTTATTATGAAAGGGACTCATTTTATCATAAATTGGCATGAAAAATACTCCATATAAATTTGGGATCTATCACATAGAAAAGATGAACTCAAAGAGAAGGTAAATATTAATCCATAAAAATATATCAAAAAAAATACCCTATAAAAAATGAATCATAACTCTATATACTACAGTTCACTTAAAAAATTCATGTCAATACATGGAGTGTATGGTAATGGAAGTCAAGGATTCCAAATAAATGTCCCTGGAGGAAGCTAACATGATAAAAGATCCTGAGTTGATTTTTAGAAATTGTTTTGAGTTTGTGGCAGACTCTTTGGGTATGTCGTCTGATGAAAATAAATATTGATTTCCTTGGGAATAAACCTACATCACTACTGATTAGGAGGAGGAAAATGTTCAAAAATAGCTTTACTAGACTTGATAAGCCTAAGAAAACTATCACCAATCTCCAAGGCTATCCACATTCTGGTACCATCATTATCAAACAGTTGAAGCTAATATAATTGTGGAAGATGAAAATTGAGACGACTCATATAACGATGAAAAATAAAAAGAAGAGGAGTGGTTATCAACTGATGTAAATGTAATGACCAGGAAATTTTGTGGAAATTTTTTTTCTTAAATACATGGGATTTTATGATACTGTGAAAATTTACGGAGCTTGATTCTGTGGCCCAGTGTATCTGGAAACAGTTTCTAAAGTTTTTTTTGGATACGTTCAGTTAACGTACGAGATGGATTTTATAACTGTTGAACAGGTTCTCAGAACTTAAATCTGAGGGCACCGTTGAACTCACAGCGCCAGTTTTCACTTGAGAAGACTTTCACTTCAACGACATTGAGTCGAGGATAATATTTAGCTTTTCTGTTTTCTTAAAAAAATTAATAAAATAAAGTATAGCACTTTATTTTATTTTTTGAGCCACCATGTGAGTGCGGGAAGTTGGAACCTCCACTTTGGAGTTGATGGTGGGACCGCCACACCCCAAACTCCCTTGAGAGGTTATGGTGGTGGGGCCCACCAGAGCATAACCTCACGTGAGAGGTTACGATGTGGGGACCACCCGAGACCCATAACCTCCCTATTAATGATAGGGGTGGGGACCACTCAACCCCTATTGATAGGGGAGGATGAAACCTCTCCACTACCCCTCATTAATGATGGAGGTCCTCCTGACCTCCTCTCTACAATTAATTGTGCCAATACACATGCCAATTAATTGTGCCAACGCACGTGCCAATTAATTGTGCAGGTGCTTGTGCCAATTAATTGTGCCGACGTGTGTGAATTTATTAAGCGAGGTTTCTTTCTCCATTTGAATTGTGTGCCAATAATAAATTAATAGACAAACTATTATTATTATTTGGTTGGAATTCTCTTTTAGAGGAACAGAGGAAGGAGAGAGTTAGGGAGAACCATTCTCCCAATGAAGAACGCGAAGAACGCGAAGAACGTCAGCGACACTTCTTCCTCGGTCTTCTACCCCGGCCACTTTCTAACTTATAGAAACTCCCCTCCTGCTCATTTTCAATAAACCGACGCACGAGCTTGGATTGGGAGTGCGTGAAGAATACAGTGATCGATGAACATCATCGTCTTCTTTCCGTGACACCATCAACAAATGTCGATCGATGACCGGCGAATCAAAGGAAGGGGTTTTCTTATTTTAAATGTCAGGTTCTTCCTTCCTTAATCAATGAACGTTGATATTTACCTTTTTGTGGTTTTGGTGTCATGCTTCGTTCTTGAGAACATATTGCTACCACCCTAAATGCGGAGGGTGCGGGCCAAACCAACATGGCCCAACCCCTCCGCTGTTCTTTTGTGATGACTCCACAACGGCATGGAAAATAAGCGACGATGACGAAGACGGAAAAAAAATTCAACACTACTCGCGGCCTCCACGAATTACGCCGCCCTCGTTGCCCACTGTTGCGTCCGGCTGAACACCGATGCGCCTCGTGTCACCTGCCCGCACACCCCGCACTGGCCTGCCCGAGTGCTACTGCTCCTCGCATTTCCTGCCCGCGCACCAATGTGCCCCGTGCCGCTTGCCCACGCACCGCCTCACCCTACGCCGGCACGTCGGCACGCTGTTGTGCCCCGCACCAGCCTGCCTGGCGCCCCGACGTACTGCCCATGCCCCCGCGACCCCCCTTCCACGACCAACCTGATGCCCCGGCACACTTCCCACACCCTAGAGCGCTGCCCCGGTGCACCGCCCACGCCCCCAGCGGCATGCCCAGTCCCCCCGCGGCCCCCTGCAGTGGCATGCCCGGTGCCCCGGCACCCTGCACGGTGCCCCCACGGCTCCCCTACTGCGCCCTGCCCGGTGCACCCGTAGCCTTCCCGGTGTCCAGCCAGCTTACCCGCGCCCCGCGCGACCTTACCACTGGCCTCCCAGCCGCCAACCACCCATGCCACGCCCCTCGTGGCATTTTCCGAACCAGCCCCAGCCTTCGGGCCGAGCCGCCTGTGTGGCAGCATCCAGGACGAACCACCCACGCGGTCCGCTGGGTCGGGCCCCATGGACCGGGCCTAGAAAAGTGAGTGGACCCACCCAACGAGCTTGGTCAGACCCATCGGTTCTTTCTAGGTTGACCCAGACCGGGTCGTCCTAGACTGGGTTGGGCCGAGTCGATCCGACTGGGTCGGACCGGACCCTGACCCACTACCGACCCTTTGCTAACTTTGGCTATATCTTTGGCACCGAACATCCTTTTGATGAACCGTCAATGGTGTTGGTAATCTCAATGAGAGATGGTACACTTGAAAATACACGACTAGAGTTCGGGGTATAGTTGAGATACGGTGAGGTTGGTTCATACACGAATCCAACCGGGCCCAGGGACTAAAAGGCTAATAACTAACAGACAGGGTATCTGATTGACGCAACGTCTGTTGCATTGAGACCCCTGTGATGAGGAGGGCCATTGAAATACTTCTACATGGGATTTCATGACACTTGGATTATCGACTTGTAGCTCATGGAGCAGACCCTCCCGGTGTCGAGCGAGCACATTCCAGAGACCTAGTAGCTGGCTGAGACTTGACAACTGTTGAACGATTGACTCTGAGTGATTCGGATGGCCCCGGGGGAGCGATTGGTTATAGCCGTAGACCCACAGTGGATGTGCGCTTGGTTGTAGCAGTAGACCCACAGTAATCAAAAGAAGAAGTACTTCTATAGGCTATGAGGGGGAGTTCCTGGTTGTAGCGGTAGACCCATCGTGGGGAGTGGCTCTGTGTGAGCATGGCAGACCCACAATACTCGACAGGTGGAGTACCCCAGCAGTCTAAGGTTTGTGGGAGGCACTTGGTTGTAGCGGCAGGCCCACTGTACTCGATGGAGGAGGAATTATCTAGCATCCATGGTTTCGACATTGTGAATAAAAATCTTAGTTGATATGTGTCAATGACTTTTATGTTTTCCTCATTATTGAGATGGGTTTCTAGATAAATTAGGTTTATGTATGGGCATATACCTACGTAATGGTCATCTGTTGATTTCATACATTGTGGTTTAACCTTGATGGATTTTGTGAGAACTTGAGGGTCTCGGGGTCCCTACTGTGTATCATTATACTCTCCCCTACATGGGCTATTCCAGAACCTCGTTGTGTTGGATGCAGATGACGGACAGCGCTGACAGAGGCTGAGATCTCCAGGACTGGACGATACCCGGAGGTAGACCTTACGACGAGTCGGTACACAGAAAAGTCTGACAGGCGTGGAGTTCTGAGGTGACCATCTGTACCTACCCTTTAGGAAGGAACCCCGGAGGACGATCCAAGATCCGCTCTTTACGTTTCAGTTGTTTGGCCCTTTTCAAATGTACTTGTAATTTATAGTTGGTCTTGTATTTCCGATCCTTTTTACTTTCTATCACACTTTTTGTATATAGTTTTTACCTAGTGTATTGCTCCCAGTTCTGTACTCTGATGTGTCTATTTACAGTTATAAAGGCAATTCCTTCCCAGTTTAGGGATATACGCCTTTGTTGCTAGTCTCCATCCCTTGGCCTATGGAAGGCGAGCTTGGGGTAGTTACGACACGGGCCCCGTGGGATGGGTCGTGATAAAGGAGGAATTTATTGAGGATATATAATATTAGAATGAAAAAAATGGAATGACTAAAGTGATACTAAATTGAAAGGGAAAATGAAACATTAGAAGAATAGAATAAAAAAGACTATGATTGAGTGGAGAATATGGATAATCATATTTTGAAGATCCTTGATTAATTTGAATAAAAAATAAAAAACATAGATGAAATGGGTTGTTTTATCAGTCATAGGAAACCCATAAGCTGCGACATTAATCATTAGGGATGTCCACCAACTAGTTTAATCATCAATAATAATATAAGATAAATTCATTAAAGAAGAGGATAAGAGTTATATGGATTGAGATAAAACATTAAAATCAGATCAATCTATATCTGTTAACACTCTCTACATTCTCATTACGTGAAAAAAAATGAAAGGTCAAGCTAAAAGGCTTAAAAAGTGATTGTAATGAGGTAACCTAAGTTTCAAACTACTTTTTTATACCTTATAAATTGAATATTAGGATTTATATTTGGATTCTATTTTAAGAACCATGTTTAGTTATTTTAGTAATTTTTATCATTAATAAAATGTGACTTGTATATATATATATATATTATTTAGTTATATTTTTTATGTCCATAATGAAGAAGGAACAAGAAGGTATGAAAAGGAAGATCTTAAATAGAGGGGAAAAATTTGTATAATTACTTATTTCATCCATTATCCTTTTTTCTACATTCTTATGTTTTGGTGTTTTAAATACATTTCATACTCTACTTAGATTATTACTCAATTAATGATCTAAGATGTAAAAGTTTTTTAGTAAACCCGTCATTCCTTGTGTTAAAAAAATCAATATTTTTATAATTTAATGAGGGGAATATAAGAGTAATTGAAAAATATAAATATAGAGTAATTTAATTAATAATTCTTGATTTTGGAAAACATTTTGATTACTTTAGGAATCATTCCCATTAGATTTTACAAGATTTAATTTTTTGAAATTTTTGAGGATTAGTTTATTGTTTGTTTTTATACCATGAGTAACTAAACATATCATATCTTTCCATTCCAGATATTATTCTAAATATAATTTTTCTCATTATGGTTTATGAATTTTTTTTAGAAGATCTCAGACATTTTTTCCTTTTAGAAAATTCATCATATCTTGTTGAATATATGATTGTACATATTCACTTTTAAAATGATTGAGTCATATTTTATTTGATCACTTATCCCTGAGACCATATTATATATTTGTATCATTATTTTTAGCCTTTATAATCCTTGAATGATTTTTTTAGGAAATATAAACATTACAAGATGATTATTTCATCCCTATTATACAATGTTTTACTGGATATTCAATAGTTTAAGTGTGTGGGGGAGAATTTTCCTAGAAGAAGGGTTGTGTTTCATTGGAGCGAATATGTGAGTTTATTTATTGGTGTGTGGGGATAGGTTTATAGTTTATCATTCATTTAATTTCATTATTTCCATCTAAAAAAATTATATATAAATAAAAACAGTTTGTTCCCTATAGGAAAAAAATCACTCTCACTGAACATTGATCTTGTTATAATTATTACAATAAGTTTCATGAGGAGATAAAGATGGGGTTGAGTGAGGGTGTATTATTTTCTTCCAATAAAATAAAGATGAAGGAAAAATGTAAATAATAAAAAATATATTGGTGAATCATTAATTTTATTTATTGATTTACTATCATTTCATTGAGTTTGGGATGTGGGGGTGAGGAAATACTTGTTAAATATTCTTATTGAGATTATATTTTTATTAACATGAATATAACATGAGAGAGAATTTTTTTTTTAGATTTAATATTTTAACATCATTATCTACATACCCAATTCTCTAGATAAATTTAATCCTTAATGTAAAATAAGCAAGATTAATTATTTCATTTATCACTATGATGTGGGGACTTGATATTCAATGGATTATTTTCTCAATGGGAATATACATGAGGAGTGGGAGTAACTCCATTTTAAATTTATACCTTATGTGATGAGGGAGAAAAGTTTAATGTGAGGAAGATCACAATCGAAATATACATTATTGATAAATTTAATTAATGGAATTGAAAATAAGAGAGGAAAATATGATTCATAAAAATAAAATTAATATAGATAATGATGTTTTCTTCCTTGAAAAATGAGGAATTAGAGAATCTTCCGTATATAATTCTTATAAATATATTCATTATTAATAGTAATTAACTGTTTTTAATGTTCATTTTAAATATTGGTGGGGTGATTTTCATTTTTCATTATGTGGAGAGTTTATACTTGAGGACAATAGAAGGTTCAAATGTGGGGGTATTTGATAGTTATATATCATTCATATATTTTCATTATTAATCTCATTGATAAAAATTATTAATAAATTATTTTCATTAATAATTTAAATTGATTTAAAATATTTGTGGTGGGAATTTATTTCAGAGAACTTTTTTCGAAATAGTTTACATATTGGAAGAAGAAGAAGTGTTTATGGAATTCTAGCTAAGGTATGAAATAGAGAAGGAAAAATTGGAAGGGTCCATTAGAAAAATAATCCAACCTAACCATATACATGATATTAGGTTAATTACACTAAAGAAACAAACTGATCAACAACCATGGCTAGATGGATGGTAAGTAAGGTTTTTAAACAAGGGATAACATTAATCAACACTGGACAGAGGAGCATGTGAGTGAAACATTGAGGGTGGGGTGGATGTGACCCACAGAGATGTAGAGGTACCTAAGGTATTTGTTCGAGATTAGGAAACCATTTTGATTATGATAAAATATATTTCTATCATTATCAAAACAGATTTAGAACAATCATAATTAGAAATTTTTCACATCTACAAAAACGAGGTTGTTCCAATTCCACTATCACTTTTTCTTCATCGGGTAGATCATCCTACAAGTTTTTGTTGTGTCTCAACTATTGTTCCACTTACTAAACCACTATCATTTAATTTATTATTCTAAATCCACTCACTATAAATCCCCTGATGATCATGGAAAACTTTAGTGAAGTATTGGTGATCTTCAGCTAGTCTATATTGAAGAGGGAATCAAAATGAAATTTATGGAGGAGGCTTGGATTATTCTTTTACGAAGGAATAATAATATGATGGAGATTATAAGGTATTAATGTTCTAACATTTCAATCCATGTTTGAAGGAGTCATTCCATGATGGAATATATGTATGAAACATCAAGAATATTTTTGAGTTTAATTTAAGGTTATAAAACTATCAGTAATATATCCTAATATTGGATAATTTTTCACAATATATCTGGGGATGTCATTCTACGAAGGCCACTATATGAAATGTGACATCACTAAGGCCTAATTTTGGGATATAGTAAAAACCATGACAGTGTGGATCAATCTAAACCATGTATCATGTTAAATTAATTTATTTTGTAGGATATATTTAATTTTTGAATGATACATATCATTATTCAATGAAGATGATGGAACATAGGTAGTGGTGATGTGTTTTTTAGGGTTATGGTTATTTCCCAAAAATAGTTGGTTCATACTGCCAGTGTACAAGTAATTTCAGTATATATTGGAGGATTTTGGTTCATGCCATGATCTAAATGTGATGTAATGTAATTCATTAATTTATATGTATAAAAATAAAATTCATTGATCTAGTGTGTTTAGTGTTTTATAGTCACACCTTGAATTCTTCATTTAATGAAATTTTAGAAGATAATATTTTTGTGATATTTTAGGAGAAGTGTATGCATTTTTGAATGAGGGATTCATGAAAAAACTGCACAACATGGAGTAGATATTTTAAATGAGTGGTTATACTCTTAGAGAATCATTGAATTTAAATTTATGGGATGTTGTTATTCTAATGAGGAAGATCCATGACCTTAGTGTGAAGTGATACCACTGTAGAGTCTGTAGTTTGGCTATTGCTGCTATACTATTGGTCTTTTATTTCATAATTTTTCAAAACTCTCAGGGATATTATTACAGGGTGATTTCATTTAAAAATGTATTTATTTGATAGTGGATTAGTATAATGTAATATTTCAATTCTTTGGTTAATTCATTTTGGGTTATTAAAATAACATAACTCGTTCAGTTTACCTATTTACGTATTATGCATTAATATTGTATGTCATTATTATAGGGGGATTACCTAACTATAAAGGGATCCCTAAAATCCCCCATTTGAATAACAGCCCAACAATATACAATAAAATTTAATTTATGTAAAGACCTGTAAAATTCAAGGGAAATTTTTTCTTAATTTTCTTTGGGATTTTACAAGAACGCAGTTTCTGACGGCACATGATTCCGAGGCCCGGTGTGCCCGGAATCATTTTTCCAAAGTTCAGCTCGGGTACATTCAGTGAACGAATGAGCGGGTTTTCCTAACTTTTGAACCGGTGCTCGGAATCGAAATATGAGGGAACCAATGAAACCGCAGCGTCGGTAATTACTTAAGAACACCTTTTCCAGAGTTGCGTTTTCTCTGGTGAGGTTATTAATTAAATGGGTTAACTAAAGAATAAAATAAAATATTATGCTACAAATTTTATTTTTATTCTAGGTAGTTTAAACCTATGCTTGGTGGTTGGAGTGGGACCCACTAATATCCTAACTCCACTAGGTTGGATATTAGTGAGGTGGGGCCCACATGAGCCACACCCCCTTTATTTCCTTTTTACCTCCCACGTGAATTTAATTTGGTAACTCACCCGCACCCCCTCTTAAATGCCAAGTCAACTCTCGAGTTTAATTGGATTATTAAATGCCTCATTAATTAGTCAACGCACGTTAATTAAATTGTGTTTTAATTTTTAATTTCTAATACGTGATGGAATGAGTAATAAAATAAGGCAACGCCTTATTTTATTATTGTTGTTTCGTTGTGCGAGAATGATTGGAGATGAATTTCTCAAGCCTTGGAATCCTCATCTTCCTCCATGAAGAACACGATGAACACTGACCTCCGACAAAGGATGACGATTAACGCTGATTCCTCGAAGATTGACGACATGACACCATGTACCGCGACGCCGACGATCCTCTTCTCCGCGACCCCGTGTACCACGACGCCGACGATCCTCCTTCCACGACGCTGTCTTCCGCGACGTCCCTTTCCCGCGACAAAACTCGTTCGACGACTTCATCGTGGTAGGGTGTTTGGTTTAATTTAATTTATGTGGATTATATACTCAGTATATGATTAAATTGTTGAAAGTCATTTAAACCACTAACGTAGTGGGTGCGGACCAACGAACAGGTCCGCACCCACCGATTCTCTTTTCTTGATGCACGGAACATTGGGCGACGATGAAACGGGACCGTTGAGCGATTGGAGTCCTTCGCAGTAATCTACGGGTCCCGAGAGGACCCTAGGCACATACGGGAGCAAGAACGGACCACCGGAGTGGCTCCGGTGGCCCGCGGACTTCACCGGCGGTGCGGTTCACCGGAGCGGCGGCCGGAGGCAGCGAACGGCACCGGACAACTGCCCGGAGGCGGAGAATGGCACCGGTCGGCTGCCCGGAGGCGGCGACCGGCACCGGGCGGCTGCCCGGAGGCGGCGGCGTCCCGGCGCGCCGCCGGGAGGGACCGCCGCATCTTCAGCCGCGGCGGTAAACGACTGGGATCCCGCGGCTGCACGGGACCCGGGGGAGACACGGCACACAGCGCCGCGTCCGCTGGAAAAGGAGCGGCCCCCACATGGGGGCCGCGGTTCCAATCAGGGGGTGTAGCCGCCCCCCATTCCGCTTAGCTCGGTGATGGCCGAGCTGGCCACGAGGGCCGTGCGCACGCACCGGGCCCACCGGCCGCCCAGGACAAGCCGGGCCGAGCCGCCCAAGCCGTGACTTAATGGGCCGGACCTGGAACCGGTTCGGGTCTACCCGGTTCGTGCCACCCTAGGGGGTCTCGGTCCGGGTCGGTTCGGGTCCAAAACCCCCTAAAACTGGACAAGTTCGTTCTTTTGCCCATATCCTGGGCTACGAACCTCCGATCGATTCACCGTTAGTTGAGATGCGATCCTTGTATCGAGACGGTCGTTTCGGTATATTACTCTCAAGGTTTCGGAGAACTTTGTGAATGTCAGGGTTGGTTCGATCACGAAACCAACTGGGCCCTCGGAGCGGAAACTCTTATAACTTGAGCTTCAGACGTCTGATTGATGTGTCGTCGACTTTGTTGGATTCCTCTTAGTGAGAGAGACATTTGACTTACTCTTCTCGAGGTTTAGACATATTTGGAGTGCGGTAGGGTTGGTTTAACTTAAAAACCAACCGAGCCCCTGGAAAGAAAAAGGCCAATAACTCTCAGACCAGGCGTCTGATTAACGCGCCGTCTTTCACGTTGAGTTCCTCTTATTGAGACAGAACCTTGGGAAACATCAACTTCGAACTACGTGTCAGTTGATGTATTGACCCACCTTGGATCGTGGAGCGGACCCTCCTGGAATCGAGCATACTGTGTGCGGGAACCCTAGAGCTGGTTGCGACTGTGATGAAGTCTGCACTGAAATCCTACGTGGGTTCGGCAGCGATGAAGACCGTACTGAAATCTTCTGTGGGTTCGACAGCGATGAAGACTGCACTAAAATCCTACGTGGGTTCGGCAGCGATGAAGACCATACTAAAATCCTCTGTGGGTTCGACGACGATGAAGACTGCACTGAAATCCTACCCGGGTTCGGCAGCGATGAAGACCGTACTGAAATTCTCTCTAGGTTCTACGATGATGAAGACTGCACTGAAATCCTACGTGGGATCGGCAGCGATGAAGACCGTACTGAAATCCTCTGTGGGTTCGATGGTGATGACTACTGTTCTTGTATCCTACGTGGGTCTGGCAGTGTTTGACTCTGTTCTTTCTATCCTACATTGGTCTGGCAGAGTAGCTGGTCTGTGTCCTATGTGGGTCTGACAGCTTAGCTGGTTTAGTATCCTACGTTGGTCTCAGCATAGATGAATCAGTGGATATATATGATCATCTCTATCACCTTACAAATAAGTATACCTGTGTGAGATGAGTCTTGACATTCAATCAATATTTTTGATATGATTGACTTTCTTTCCTTTCCTATGTAGATTGGTTTGTGTTATCCTGTGTGGTTTGGGTTGTACTATCCTGTGTGGACGTGATCGAACATGGGCTCAGGTGTTGGAGTCGAACTGGAATTGATGACTTAGGTATATGTATGGACATATACCTAAGTAGTGTTGGATTTTACTTCGTGATTGTATCTTTCCTTTTGGATTATCATTTTTGGATTATAGGAGACCTTCGGGGGTCTCGGGGTCCCTACTGAGTAGCGTATACTCACCCCTGCACGATCTATGCGCACACTACGTTATGTTGGATGCAGATGATGGACAGCGCTGATCGTGGTTGAGGCATGTGGAGCAGTTGGTACCTGGAGGTGGACCACTGGGTGGGACGTACACAGAGCGGACGGCTGGACCCGAGGAGCTGAGGAGGCTATCTGTACCCACCCTTCAGGTGGGACTTCCAGTGGATGGCTCGACGTTGCTGTACTTTCTTTCCAGTTGTACTTTACTTTCAGTTTGGGTTTGTATTCTGGCCCACTTACTTTTCCGCACTACTTTTGTACCCAGTTTTACTTAGTGTTTACTTCTTCTTGCTTAATCTGTGGTGTTTGTTTACTTTATAAAGGCAATGCCTTCCCCTTTTGTCAGGATTTACGCCTTGGTGCTTGTCGTCGGCCCCTAGCCTATGGGAGGCGGGCTTGGGGTAGTCACGGCACGGGTCCCAAGGACGGGTCGTGAAAAATTGGTATTAGAGGAGTTCTGTTCTACCGCAGAACTCTGGACTATGATCTTTCTTCTATGTGAAGAAATAGTGTTAAGGTTATTGAGTGTGGTTATCAGTCCAGGGAGTCCAGTGTTGGTGCGGTGGCCGATGTATCCGTACACCAGGACCCTAACTTCTGATTTCCGACTCAATGCACAAAAACATTGATTGCATGTGTGTTTCAAAAGATTTCTTTGTGATTACTTTGTGTCAGACCACCAGGTATACTGTTTTGACTGTGGAGCACCTGTTTCTTTTCAAGATGGCCCCACGACGGCAGCTAGCTAGGGTCCCGATCTTTGAGCGAGACGAAAACCCACTGAGTGACGAGGCCTCGGTGCAGGGCCCTTTGACAGCAGAGGCACTGACGATACCTCTACCCGCCGAGCCACCAATGCTACTAGCCCCAGCCACTGATAGTGCACGTCGCCTTATTACACTGCACGAGTTTTAGCATCAGAGACCGCCCAGGTTCCACGGGGAGACGGACCCTCAGGCAGCCGAGGATTGGTTGGAGGCATTTGTGCGAGTTTTCAAGTTAGTAGGGACACCAGCTGACCTCATGGTGATCCTCACAGCGAGACTCCTGCACGCCGCAGTAGGCAGATGGTGGAGCTTGATGCTCCAGGTGCACGACGAGGCATCACTCCTCTAGACGGACTTTGAGAGACTCTTCCGCTCAGAGTTCGTCCCAGCCACCCTCCGTGCGGTGCACATCCAGGAGCTTCTACAACTGCGGTAGGGCAGCATGAGGGTCTCCCAGTACTCGGCGAGATTTACTGACCTCTCGCGCAATTCGATGGACATGGTACGGGACCCATTCTTCCGGGCCTGGACCTTCGATCAGGGACTGAGGCACGAGATCAGGGCATCGATGATCTCCCTTAACATTCCGACTGTAACACCCCAAGATTTTATGAAAAATATTCTTTTTAATTTCATTAATGTCTTGTGTTATACGCTACACCAAAAGGAGATTTCACAACACACATCTCTGAGCTGGATTGAATTACACGCAATCGCGACCTTCCACGATAGCGTGTGTTGTACGCAACACCAAGTTTCGCTAAACAACGATATGCTATTAAAATATTATTAAAACTAGCTGTTATGAATAGTAATAACCACTTTTTGAAATTTTTGTAAATTTTATTTTTCAAAATGGACTTAATTTTTGGATTTGGAATATTGAAATTAGCTTAGGGTGAAATTTTTGTGATTTTCGGATAACTTTCATATTTTGATGAATAGTGAAAATTACTAAATTTTAATTAAAAACAACTTTTTCAATCGAAATAATTAATATTGATAAATTATTAATTTCAGTGGTTTTAAAGTATATTTAGAATATATTTTTACAATTCAATACAATGTTGGTCATTAGATGTAATTTCACATTTAAACCAGTTATAAACAAGTGTCAATCTTTTGATAGTTATTATCTCTTAAAAACACGCCTTTTGTTTTGACGACGGGAATTAATTTTTAAATTAATTAATGCAACTGATATGTTTTGAATTTGGTAAAATATAAATCATTTTTGAGTTCACAATATCAAATATAGCTTAGGCCTAATTTTTGGTATTTTTCTTAAAACTTTCAATTTTTGATTAATAGTGAAACCACTAAGTGGTAGTTAAAAAAAACTGAATTTTTCATAAAACTTAATTTTACCGCTTCTGTGAGTGGAATTTCAAAAATCCGAGAGACACGGTTGATGTCAGTAAGTAAAATGTGGTTCAATGAGATGAAAATAATTTTTGGTGAATAGTAACTTTTTACTTTTATTTACCACGGTTAAAAGTAAATAGGGTAATTAAGGGTAAAAATGATATTATTATTACCCTAACACATGTCCAAATTCTATTGGATAAGTGTAATTCGACCAAAAACAATCTTAGGAATAAAATATGACCATTTAGGCCCACTTGAATTAGATTAGGACATTTATTATTATTTAATTCAAAGAATAATTAAAAGAGTTAAAATCAAAGTTTATTTAATAAAACATTTTTAATATAGGGTTATACATAAGATAAATTCTACTATAAATATTCATTATAAATCTAAAAAGGTTTCCTACGTAATGGTATTTTATTTGTAATTTTTAAACATTAAATAATTTAATTTATTTATGACACAATGATGATACAGTAATTATCTTATTAATGAAATATTGACATAGATGATGTTATAAACACCAAAATAAATGTAATTTGAGACTTTTTATGAATCCCACTAATTTTATAGGTTAATATGACATGTTAGTATTGATTTAATTAACTCTTTTTGAACTTATCATTCTGTTATGATTTTTACAAAAATCAATTACTAAATTGTGTCAAAATTGACATAAAATAGTTTTTAAAACAAATATTATATTATTAATTGTTATTTTATTCCTAAAAATCTAAGGTTCGGTCAAATGACTTAGATAAGGTTATATATATTAATAATAAACAATTTGGGGTTCGTTTGGATTCTTATAGTAAGTTTATTAACCTTATAGTGTAAGAACACAAGAAGACACGGTAAAAGTAAAATTATTTAACTTAATGTTAAATCTAAATGATAAGGTTAAAATAGGAACCTAAACTTGTATAAATTCTATTGGATGAGAGTATTTCGACCCATCCCCACCTTATCCTCGAGATAAATCAATTTGGAGCTATTTAAAACCGAACTTGACTTTATAATAAAATAATATTTTTAGTTATTCCAAAGGTGCCCCTCTCCTCCCTTATAAAAGGACACCTCCTCCCTCTCTTCCTCACACAACTTTGAGCCTTCAATCTTGGCCAAACCCTGCCAAAATATCTTCTCCACTTCCCTAGAAACATCCTAGAGGTTCTGGTCTTCTTCAAAGACCAATTTTAGTGCCCTAAAAGAAGGTCTCAAAGAAGCACTTCAAAGAAGAGGTAATGTCCGTTACCAATTCTTTCATCTTTATTTCTTCTTCCACTTCTTCTTCTTTAGTTGTTTCATTATGAAGTAATAACATCAGTATCACTCATATACTGATATGTCATTATAATTATAAAACAACCCTATTTCACCATCTATCCATCCTACGGAAAAAGAAATCACCACGCGTGCGTATATACAGAATACCGTCTCCACGCCGTGGTGTAATCTATTTTCCACCACCTTACTTGGATGGGTATAATGGTGTAAATAACGACCATATATGACTATTATAAATTGATATTGATTCTGAAATAGTATACATATACTCCAATACAATTCCACGATCATAGGAACGATATCATCACTCGTGCGTATGTACGGAATACCGTCTCCACGATGTGATGCGACTCGTTCTACATGATCTTCATTTCATAATGATTATATAAATGAATTGAATGAATTAATATGATATATATTACACTAATACCATTCTGGAAATGATTTATCTATAACCTAAAGAAAAGAATAAGAATTTATTCGACAAAACACGCATAAGAACAAAAAGTTATAAACACCCGAATAACAAGTAGCAACAAAATATTTCTACTAAGAAGCTAAGAATATGACCATATATGATATCATAAAAATAATTATGATTCTGGATTAAGTCAATAACATTATTTAAATCATTATACAGGAGGTTCGGACACTTACAAAGCAAGTTGGACCTAAGGTAAGGGAAAATATCACAATCTCATTTTTATCCGAGATTGTTTATACTTTAGTATTTACTGGGGTGTATTTTATCATCCACATCCATGTTTCCTCAATATGTAATATTATTTCCATCCACCTACAATTGTTTAAATCCAATTTTACCCTTCGGTGAGTTTTTAGTAAAAGATTTGAAAGGAAGCTTTTGTCGTTTTTCGTACGAGGTACTTTTTGACTTTTCCGACAAAAGTATGAAGAATGTTTTTTTTAACTTATACGGCATGAATGGATTTTTAAAACCTTATTTCCAAGAAGCTTACTTTACAAGTTTTCAAGTTTATTTTTAATCAACTTCTTTTAGTTTAAAGTTGTATGACATGTTAAGAAAGGAAAAATGTTTTTGAAGAAGAAAGGATATTTTCCTCAAGAATGGAGTTTAAGTGTTTTATCAAAATTATTTTCCATCTAAGATAATAAAGGGTTCTATTTTTATCCCTATTATTATATTGATTTGATTATGTTGTGATGGAATTATTTTTATGAATTCCTTTATCTTATATGAATTGTTTTATGATGTCATGATGTTTAAGATTCCCATTTGTATTACATGGGTTAAGCAATGATGTATGATTTATGATTTTGTGGCACACATATGAATGGTATCATTATGAGATGGGTGGGACCTATATCTCCCTCCAATGCATTGGGTAAAGATTTTATATCTCATGAGATAGACATGGCTGGAATGGTAGGTTATACCGGTTCAGTGAAATAGGACTGAAACGAGGGTGACTCCGTTCAGAAAGGGACTTTGTCCACTAATATAGTCTTGGAAATGAGTCTTGACTAACAAGAAATGATTCTCTATGATTATGTGTGCATTAAACAAAGTTTAATGTTTTAAGTTATGATTATTGTGATTACATTTCACTGCCATGAGTTATCCCAGGTTATGAAATTATGATCTCTTTTACAGGTTAAGATTTCCAAAAGTTATGTGCTTATGTATATGATGTGATTGATATTTCTTTTGTTTATCCTTACTGAGAATTTGAGCTCACCCTTTTATGTTTACTTTTCCCTAGGATATAAAGAAAGGTTTTAGGTATAAAAAAAGGAAGATCTTTATGGGAGATGTTGAAGATCTTTCACCAGGATTAGAAGATTATATTCCGAGTTTCCAAAGACACTAAACTATTACGATCCTTGTGTGTGTGTTTTTGTTATGTACTAAGTATTCCGCAAATGTAATGTAATGTCAATGTATGTCAAGCTTCGGGTCTCTACAGTTGGTATCAGAGGAAAAGTTTAGTCAACCTTTGTAAACTAGGATGCGAAAACGTTAGTGAGATCCCTAGAGATATTTCTTAGGTATGTCTAGGGATGTCTCTAAGGTTAAGTATACGTATAGGTTATAGTCCTAGAATTGCGCTAACGATCTTAGAATTTAACCTAAGATGATAGATATTGAGGGTACTCCCCCTTTATTATGTTGTTTTCTCTAGCATGATTTTTGCCTCTCACAGAATTCTTTTTGTGTTTTAGTAAATGGAGGGAACCAGAAGGAATTCGGTTAACATTGAATCCAATGAACAAATTGGTGACTATGAGCAACAAAATTGTGTAATTCCTAGAGAGAAAGATATTGTGATTATGCCGAATCAGTCATCGCGTTATATGATTAACAAGGTAAAATTTAGTGGTATGCCTAATTCATCAAAGAAGAGGAAGATAAACTATTATGCATGTTCGCATGTTGAGGAGCATAAAGAAAGGAAGATTGAGATTTCTAAATAAGGGAAGAAGAACCTTGAGGAATACCTCAAATGGAGGGACCGATGTTATCTGTGTAGAGAAAAGGGTCATAGAGTGACAGACTGTTATGGAGTTCAATGTCTTATTTGTGGAGAACATGGGCATTACCCAACTCAATGCCCTGACCTAAAAAGTTACTTCTAAATCAAGGAAGGACTTATTCCAGGACAATCATTGAAGTGGATGGACTGAAGTGTTTATGTATTGGTATTCAATAATAATGTTGTTGAGGTACTTTTATGGTGTATTGGAATATTTATGTATTGGTCTATTGTGGTTTTCAATAATTTTAAGGTACCGGTAACCATGAAAAGTGATTCAAATATTTTGGAAATTAGATGATATGTGAATAATGAAAGGATAAGGAGAAAATGAAATGTTTGACAGTATTCATGAGCTCATGATTGATATAAGTACTAAGTGATATCATGGTTTGAGTATATAGAATTTTGAGTATTTTGGTATGTGGAAAGTGTTAACTTTTAACTGCATTCATGTTTTCACTATGGTTTAATGGGTATTCAAGAGAATACATGATTAAGGACTTTGAATGTTTGGAATGTGACCAACAAAACATATCTTATGATATATGGTGATCAACGATGGTATTAAATCTCTGGTAATCGTTTTCACTATGTTATGAGAGGGGACTGCAGTATTATGGATAAGCCTAAAGATTGGAATGGATTATGTTGGACATAAGATTGTATTGTTTAAAGATAGAAGTTTTTCGATGGGATGTTATAGTAATATAGTTTTAGAAAAAGGACAACCTGCAGGATAGGCGACAGCCCATCGCGTCGGACAAGGCTGTGGGAATCGAACTCACAACCGAAGTGCGACTGGCCTTTATCGCCTACCACTGGCCTACAGGAATTCCCTGTTTAGTAGAAACTAGTTTTATTTTATTAAGCGGTATGATATATGAAGTATAAGTACATTTTAGGAACCATATATGATTAATATCACTAAAGAATTACTTATGTATATTTAATAACTTTTGCTAGCCTTTTGTTTGAGACAGATGGAATGACCTGTCATACTAACACTTCACGAATAACAAATTCAACTTCATTTATTTAAGAGATGAAGTGGAAATTGTTCAAGGAACGAACAACAGTGAGATTGTACCAAAATAAAGTAAGTATTTATTCTAATTCAAATTCTTCAACTTTAGGGAAACGATCTTGAAAACCAAAAATGTTGTCCTAGTGCTCTTATATCTGATTAATCAGATGGTACCTTAGATCGTCACAAATTTATGGATTTTTGATTGTTGGATTTTCCATAGCCATGTTCTCTACCACTCTCCATCAGAACATGATGGTTAGATTTTTTTTCCATATCCATATTTTCACCTATGTGGAAACCCAGTGATTAGTTTATTTGGGTAACCATTACGTTTCATACTTTTGTTTTTAAAGATTGGTTTTGGTATTCCTTTTTACGATGTGGGTTCCTATTAACGAAACTTTCGAGTAGTAAACCATTTATAACCCCGACGAATTTCGAGGGCGAAATTCATTTTAAGGGGGGTAGAATGTAACACCCCGAGATTTTATGAAAAATATTCTTTTTAATTTCATTAATGTCTTGTGTTATACGCTACACCAAAAGGAGCTTTCACAACACACATCTCTGACCTGGATTGAATTACACGCAATCGCGACCTTCCACGATAGCGTGTGTTGTACGCAACACCAAGTTTCGCTAAACAACGATATGCTATTAAAATATTATTAAAACTAGTCGTTATGAATAGTAATAACCACTTTTTGAAATTTTGTAAATTTTATTTTTCAAAATGGACTTCATTTTTGGATTCGGAATATCGAAATTAGCTTAGGGTGAAATTTTTGTGATTTTCGGATAACTTTCATATTTTGATGAATAGTGAAAATTACTAAATTTTAATTAAAAACAACTTTTTCAATCGAAATAATTAATAGTGATAAATAATTAATTTCAGTGGTTTTAAAGTATATTTAGAATATATTTTTACAATTCAATACAATGTTGGTCATTAGATGTAATTTCACATTTAAACCAGTTATAAACAAGTGTCAATCTTTTGATAGTTATTATCTCTTAAAAACACGCCTTTTGTTTTGACGACGGGAATTAATTTTTAAATTAATTAATGCAACTGATATGTTTTGAATTTGGTAAAATAGAAATCATTTTTGAGTTCATAATATCAAATATAGCTTAGGCCTAATTTTTGGTATTTTTCTGAAAACTTTCAATTTTTGATTAATAGTGAAACCACTAAGTGGTAGTTAAAAAAAACTGAATTTTTCATAAAACATAATTTTACCGCTTCTGTGAGTGGAATTTAAAAAATCCGAGAGACATGGTTGATGTCAGTAAATAAAATGTGGTTCAATGAGATGAAAATAATTTTTGGTGAATAGTAACTTTTTACTTTTATTTACCACGGTTAAAAGTAAATAGGGTAATTAAGGGTAAAAATGATATTATTATTACCCTAACACATGTCCAAATTCTATTGGATAAGTGTAATTCGACCAAAAACAAGCTTAGGAATAAAATATGACCATTTAGGCCCACTTGAATTAGATTAGGACATTTATTATTATTTAATTCAAAGAAGAGTTAAAAGAGTTAAAATCAAAGTTTATTTAATAAAACATTTTTAATATAGGGTTATACATAAGATACCTTCGACTATAAATATTCATTAGAAATATAAAAAGATTTAATACGTAATGGTATTTTATTTATAATTTTTAAACATTAAATAATTTAATTTATTTATGACACAATGATGATGCAGTAATTATCTTATTAATGAAATATTGACATAGATGATGTTATAAACACCAAAATAAATGTAATTTGAGACTTTTTATGAATTCCACTAATTTTATAGGTTAATATGAAATGTTAGTATTGATTTAATTAACTTTGTTCGAACTTATCATTCTGTTATGATTTTTACAAAAATCAATTACTAAATAGTGTCAAAATTGACATAAAATAGTTTTTAAAAAAAATATTATATTATTAATTGTTATTCTATTCATAAAAATCTAAGGTTCGGCCAAATGACTTAGATAAGGTTATATATATTAATAATAAACAATTTGGGGTTCGTTTGGCTTCTTATAGTAAGTTTATTAACCTTATAGTGTAAGAACACAAGAAGACACGGTAAAAGTAAAATTATTTAACTTAATGTTAAATCTAAATGATAAGGTTAAAATAGGAACCTAAACTTGTCTAAATTCTATTGGATGAGAGGATTTCGACCCATCCCCACCGTAGCCTCGAAATAAATCAATTTGGAGCTATTTAAAACCGAACATGACTTTATAATAAAATAATATTTTTAGTTATCCCAAAGGTGCCCCTCTCCTCCCTTATAAAAGGACACATCCTCCCTCTCTTCCTCACACAACTTTGAGCCTTCAATCTCGGCCAACCCCTGCCAAAATCTCTTCTCCACTTCCCTATCAACATCCTAGAGGTTCTGGTCTTCTTCAAAGACCAATTTTAGTGCCCTAAAAGAAGGTCTCAAAGAAGCACTTCAAAGAAGAGGTAATGTCCGTTACCAATTCTTTCATATTTATTTCTTCTTCCACTTATTCTTATTTAGTTGTTTCATTATGAAGTAATAACATCAGTATCACTCATATACTGATATGTTATTATATTTATGAAACAACCCTATTTCACCATCTATCCATCCTACGGAAAAATAAATCACCGCGCGTGCGTACATACGGAATACCGTCTCCACGCCGTGGTGTAATCTATTTTCCACCACCACCTTACTTGGATGGGTATAATGGTGTAAATAACAACCATATATGACTATTATAAAGTGATATTGATTCTGAAATAGTATACATATACTCCAATACAATTCCACGATCATAGGAACGATATCATCACTCGTGCATACGTACGGAATACTGTCTCCACGATGTGATGCGACTCGTTCTACATGATCTTCATTTCATAATGATTATATAAATGAATTGAATGAATGAATATGATATATATTACACTAATACCATTCTGGAAATGAGTTATCTATAACCTAAAGAAAAGAATAAGAATTTATTCGACAAAACACGCATAAGAACAAAAAGTTTTAAACACCCGAATAACAAGTAGCAACAAAATATTTCTACTAAGAAGCTAAGAATATGACCATATATGATATCATAAAAATAAGTATGATTCTGTATTAAGTAAATAACATTATTTAAATCATTATACAATAGGTTCAGACACTTACAAAGCAAGTTGGACCTAAGGTAAGGGAAAATATCACAATCTCATTTTTATCCGAGATTGTTTATACTTTAGTATTTACTGGGGTGTATTTTATCATCCACATCCATGTTTCCTCAATATGTAATATTATTTCCATCCACCTACAATTGTTTAAATCCAATTTTACCCTTCGGTGAGTTTTTAGTAAAAGATATGAAAGGAATCTTTTGTCGTTTTTCGTACGAGGTACTTTTTGACTTTTCCGACAAAAGTACGAAGAATGTTTTTTTTAACTTATACGGCATGAATGGATTTTTAAAACCTTATTTCCAAGAAGCTTACTTTACAAGTTTTCAAGTTTATTTTTAATCAACTTGTTTTAGTTTAAAGTTGTATGACATGTTAAGAAAGGAAAAAAAAAATTGAAGAAGAAAGGATATTTTCCTCAAGAATGGAGTTTAAGTGTTTTATCAAAATTATTTTCCATCTAAGATAATAAAGGGTTATGTTTTTATCCCTATTATTACATTGATTTGATTATGTTGTGATGGAATTATTTTTATGAATTCCTTCATCTTATATGAATTGTTTTATGATGTCATGATGTTTAATATTCCCATTTGTATTACATGGGTTAAGCAATGATGTATGATTTATGATTTTGTGGCACACATAAGAATGGTATCATTATGAGATGGGTGGGACCTATATCTCACTCCAATTCATTGGGTAAAGATTTTATATCTCATGAGATAGACATGGCTGGAATAGTAGGTTATACTGGTTCAGTGAAACAGGACTGAAACGAGGGTGACTCGGTTCAGAAAGGGACTTTGTCCACTAAGATAGTCTTGGCAATGAGTCTTGACTAACAAGAAATGATTCTCTATGATTATGTGTGCATACCACAAAGTTTAATGTTTTAAGTTATGATTATTGTGATTACATTTCACTGCCATGAGTTATCCCAGGTTATGAAATTATGATCTCTTTTACAGGTTAAGATTTCCAAAAGTTATGTGCTTATGTATATGATGTGATTGATATTTCTTTTGTTTATCCTTACTGAGAATTTGAGCTCACCCTTTTATGTTTACTTTTCCCCAGGATATAAAGAAAGGTTTTAGGTATAAAAAAAAGGAAGATCTTTATGGGAGATGTTGAAGATCTTTCACCAGGATTAGAAGATTATATTCTGAGTTTCCAAAGACATTAAACTATTACGATCCTTGTGTGTGTGTTTTTGTTATGTACTAAGTATTCCACAAATGTAATGTAATGTCAATGTACGTCAAGCTTCGGGTCTCTACACTGACATAGGCAGGAGTACTAGAGAGAGCACTTCTCATAGAGAGCTTTCTTACTGAGCCTACGCCAGCAGTTAGACCTATCGCAGGGCGGCACATAGCAGAGTCATCTGCAGCTAGCATTCGATGGATGTCACAGTGGTCCTGGCGGATCGGACCATCAGTCAGACGACCTCAGAACACTGGCTCAGAGGTGTGGGGAACACAGCGCAGAGCCAGCCTTCCGAGGAGCAGGCAGTGCTACGCATGCGGCGGGCAGGGCCACATGGTTCGTGACTGCCCGACCCGCCGTGCAGAGAAGCACCAGACAGTTGAGGGGCCACCCAGCCAAAGGCAGAGGGTCGACCATGGCGGTCCGCCGAGATCAGGTGGATGAGGTAGGGGAGCTGGCTAAGCAGCAGGTGGTGGGTTATGCTTTGAGGCTTTACCACCACCGCCACCAAGAGGTCCACCCCGACCACAGGGAGCTGGCAGGCAGAGACAGGCTCAGTTTCAGGCAGTCGAGGCCTACGACCACGGCGCGCCAGAGATGATTCGAGGTACTATCTATGTCTACTCCACCATTGCTGTAGTTCTTATAGACACAGGAGCAAGCCATTATTTTATTTCTGATGCCCTTGTTCAGAGCTCTGAGATTCCGACAGAGCCGTTGGATCGATCCTTACAACTAGAGACTCCTACGGGTGCAGACTCGACGATTACGCACTGGTGCCGATAGTGTGATCTTACTCTAGGAGGCGAGAGCTTCGGCTGAGATCATCTTGTAGTGGCGTCGAGGCCTTAAGACGTTATCTTGGGCATGGATTGGTTATCTACAGTCCATGCTCAGATCGACTGTTTTAGGCGCAAGGTGGGGCGTGTACGCACCGACGGGAGCAGGTTCACCTTCACCGGCAAGAAGGGAGCCTTTGCAGCACATGATGGACTCATGCAAAGGAGAGGACAACCCATCACTCATCAGTTGGCTAGCCCCATCCTAGGACCAGTTGATGTACAGAGTCCTAGTTTTCCTGTAGTGGTGGATCAATATGCGGACGTTTTCCCTAACGACGTTCCAGGACTACCTCCTCGCAGAGAGGTAGACTTTTATATTGACCTGTACCCCAGGATAGCCCCGATATCCACTCCAGCATATCGGATGTCCCCTGCTGAGCTTCGAGAGCTATGGGTATAGTTGGTGGACTTGCAAGGAAAGGGATTCATCCGACCTAGTGTTTCACCCTGGGCTTCCTCGATATTGTTCGCCAAGAAGGCGGATGGGAGCATGCGACTTTCTGTCGACTATCGTCGCCTGAACCAGGTGACCGTGAGGAACATGTATCTGCTACTGAGGATTGAAGACCTCTTCGACTAGCTCAAGGGAGCACGGTGGTTCTCGAAGATAGACCTCAGGTCAGGCTATCATCAGCTCAGAGTTCGAGACGAGGACGTGCAGAAGACGGCCTTCAGATGTCGGTATGGCCACTATGAGTTCTTGGTAATGCCTTTCGGCATAACCAATGCTCTAGAAGTGTTCATGGGTCTCATGAACAGTATATTTCAGCCATACCTTGATCGATTTTTCATTGTCTTCATCGAAGACATATTGATATAATCGTCCACTGAGGAGGAGCACGCCCACCACTTGCGGGTTGTACTAGACACACTCTGAGAGCACCAGCTTTATGGAAAGCTATCGAAGTGTCAGTTCTGGTTTCGTGAGGTCCACTTCTTGGGACACGTCATCTCTGAGGTGGGAGTTGTGGTGGATCTTGCGAAGATCGAGGCAGTACTAGCTTGGGATCCACCCAAGAGCATGCCGGAGGTGCGGAGTTTCTTGGGTCTAGCTGGGTACTACTGGAGATTTGTGCCAGACTTTTCCAGAGTTGTGGCACCACTCTCAGCTTTGAAGATGAAGGGGAAACCCTTCGTGTGGTCAGACAGATGTCAGCAGAGCTTCCAAGAGCAGAGACAGAGATTGACCAGCGCACCTATCTTGAGGCTACCGGAGGAGGGAGTAGTGTACATAGTCTACTGCGATGCATCAGGGACCAGACTCGGATGTGTCCTGATGTAGGAGCGAGCTGTGATCACCTATGGATCACGTAATTTGAGGTAGCATTAGCAGAACTACACTATCCATGACCTGGAGTTAGCAGTAGTGGTCTTCGTTCTGAAGTTGGGACGACACTATCTGATGGGAGAGTGCTTTACAGTCTACTCTGACCACCAGAGTCTCAGGTATATCTTCTCGCAGAAGGACCTGAATTTGAGACAGCGGTGATGGCTCGAGTTCCTCCAGGGCTATGACTTTGAGATAGTCTACACTCCTGGAAAGGGGAACGTAGTAGTCGATGCTCTCAGCAGGAGGACGAGCATCCAGCTACTCGGGGAGGCGACGTAGTAGCTAGCCGCTTTGCAGATAACCTTCATGGATAGAGATGGTGAAGTCTTTCTTCAGTCACTCACAGTCACTCCTCCACTACTGCAGTGAGTCAGATAGGCACAACATGGGGACGCTGACTGTGAGACGCGGCGTGCGCAGATATCCTCAGGATAAGAACCTTCTGGGTTCTCTATAGGAGGAGAGCACGATGTCCTTTTCATAGGATGTACCATGGTACCAGTTTCTTTAAAGGAGGAGGTGTTGAGAGAGTTTCACACTTCCCCTTTATAAGTACATCCAAGAGTGGAGAAGATGTACCAGAATCTCAGACGACAACACTGGTGGCCGGGTATGAAGAAGGCTGTTATAGAGTTCGTTTCTCAATGCCTCACCTGCCAGCAGGTGAAGGCAGAGCACCAGGTACCAGCAGGCTTGGTACAACCCTTGGAGGTCCCGGAGTGGAAGTGGGATGGGATATATATGGATTTCGTGAATGGACTTCCATGTACTTCCAGAGGTTACGACTCCATTTGGGTGATTGTCGACTGACTCACCAAGTCGTCTCACTTCTTACCCATCAGAGAGCAGGGCTCAGTAGAGATCTTGGGACGTCTCTACATTTAGGAGATTTTATGGCTTCATGGTGTTCTATCATCTATCGTCTCCGGTCGAGATGATCACTTTACTTCCCGGCTTTGGAAGGGGTTGCACGAGGCATTCGGGACGAAACTACGTCTGAGCACCGCCTTTCACCCTCAGACGGATGGCCAGACGGAGAGGACCATTCAGACTCTCGAGGACATGCTTCATGAATGTCTCCTTGACTTTGGTCATAGCTGAGAGGACCAACTAACCTTGTTGGAGTTCACTTACAACAACAGCTACCACTCCACCATCAGGATGGCACCATACGAGGCATTGTACGGCCGACCTTGCAGATCACCTCTATGCTAGAAAAACCATGGGGAGTCAGCACTTGTGGGACCGGAGATGGTCTATGCCATGACAAAGAAGGTCCAGGTCATCCAGGAGCTGATGAGGACAGCTCAGAGCCGGCAGAAGTCTTATGCTGATAGGAGGCGAAGACCACTGGAGTTTGAGGATGGCGACCACGTCTTCTTGCGGGTCTCACCTTGACGTGGATTACGGAGATTTGGCCAGGGGGGAAAGTTATCTCCACGCTTCATCGGACCATTATAGGTTCTCAGCAGGATAGGCGAGGTGTCTTATCGCCTGGCTCTACAACCTTAGTTGCACCGGGTGCACAATGTCTTTCACTTATCTCAGCTGGTGAGATACATGCATGACCCGACACATATCATCGACCATGGGGAGTTGGACACTGACGATGGGGAGACTTTTGCAGAGGTCCTGGTGGAGATCGAGGGTCGATAGGAGTGGGTCCTATGTGGTTGGTCGATTCCTTTATTACACATCATATGGAAGCACGGGAACCTCCAGGATAGCACTTGGGAGCAGGAGGCTCAGATGCGTGCTCAGTACCCTCATTTGTTCCCCTAATTATGATGTATCTTTACGGGGACGTAAAGCCCTGAAGTTGGAGTAATTTAAAGACCCGTAAAATTCAAGGTAAATCTTTTCTTAATTTTATTTGGGATTTTACAAGAACTCAATTTCTGACGACACCTGATTCTGAGGCCCAGTGTGCCCGGAATCATTTTTTCCGAAGTTCAGCTCGGGTACGTTCAGTGAATGAACGAGCGGGTTTTTCTAACATTTGAACTGGTGATCAGAATCGAAATATGAGGGCACTAATGAAACCGCAACACTTGTAATTACTTAAGAACACCTTTTCCGGAGTTGCGTTTGCTCGGGCGAGGTTATTAATTAAATGGGTTAACTAAAGAATAAAATAAAATATTGTGCTACAAATTTTATTTTAATTCTAGGTAGTTTAAACCAATGCTTGGTGGTTGGAGTGGGACCCACTAATATCCTTACTCCACTAGGTTGGATATTAGTGAGGTGGGGCTCACACGATCCCCACCCCCTTTATTTCCTTTTTACCTCCCACGTGCATTTAATTTGGTAACTCACCCGCATACCCTCTTAAATGCCAAGTCAACTCTTGCATTTAATTGGATTATTAAACACCTCATTAATTGGTCAACGCAGGTTAATTAAATCGTGTTTTAATTTTGAATTTCAAATAAGGGATGGCATGAGTAATAAAATAAGGCAACGCCTTATTTTATTATTGTTGTTTCGTTGTGTGAGAAGAATTGGAGAGGAATTGCTCAAGACTTGGAATCCTCATCTTCCTCCTTGAAGAACACGAAGAACGCTGACCTCCGAGAAAGGACGATGATTAACGCTGATTCCTCGGAGATCGATGACGCGACGTCGTGTACCGCGACACCGATGATCCTCTTCTCTGTGACGTCGTGTACCGCGATGCCGACGATCCTCCTTCCGCGACGCCGTCTTCCGCGACGTCCCTTTCCCACGACAAACCTCGTTTGACGACTTCATCGAGGTAGGGGGTTTGGTTTAATTTAATTTATGTGGAATATATCCTTAGCGTATGATTAAATTGTTGAAAGTCGTTTGAACCACTAATGCGGTGGGTGCGGACCAACGAACAAGTCCAAACCCACTAATTTTCTTTTCTTGATGCACGGAACATTGGGCAACGATGAAACGGGAACGTTGAGTGATTGGAGGCCATCGCAGTAATCTACGGGTCCTGAGACGACCCCAGGCGCAGACGGGAGCAAGAATGGATCATCGGAGCGGCTTCGGTGGCCCGCGGACTTCACTAGCGGCGCAGGGCGCCGGCACGGCAGCGCTGGTGGCCGGAGAAGGCGGCCGGCACCGGCCAGCCGCACAGAGGCGGCTGCGTCCTGGCGCGCCGCCAGGAGGATCCGTCGCGGCTGAAGCCACGACGGTAGGCGAGCGGGATCCCGCGGCCGCGCGGGACCCGGGGGAGACGCGACGCCCAGTGCCGCGTCCGCTAGCAAAGGAGCGGCCCCGACGTGGGGGTCGCGGTTCCAATCAGGGGGGGAAGTTGCCCCACCTTTCCACTCAGCTCGACACTGGCCGAGCTGGCCACGCGGGCCGCACGTGCGCGCTAGGCCAACTGGCCGCCCAGGTCGGGCCGGGCCGGGCCGCGCCGACCGGGCCGGGCCGCGCCCACCGGGTCGGGCCGCGTTGACCGGGTCGGGACGTGCCCACCGGGTCGGGCCGCACCCTAATGGGTCAGACCCGGACCCGGTTCAGGTCGACCCGGTTCGGGCCGACCCTGGGGGTCTCGGGCCGGGTCGATCCGGGCCCATAACCCGTTAAAACCGGACAGGTTCATTCTTATGCCCATATCTTAGGCTATACACCTTTGATCGATGCACCGTCAGTAGAAATGCGATCCTTGGATCGAGATGGTCATTTCAGTATATTACACTCAATGATTAGGATAACATTGGTTACGGCTGGGTTGGTTTGAACACGAAACCAATCGGGCCCTTGGAGCGGAAACGCTTATAACGTGAGCTCCGGACGTCTGATTGACGTGCCGTCGACTTTGTTGGATTCCTCTTATTAAGACAGACCTTTTGGCTTACTCTTCTCGAGGTTTTGATGCAGTTGGAGTGTGGTCGGGTTGGTTTTGACTTAAAAATCAACCGGTCCCCTGGAACGAAAAAGTCCAATAACTCTCAGACCGGGCGTCCGATTGACGCGCCGTCTCTCAAGTTGAGTTCCTCTTGTCAAGACGGAACCTTGGGATACATCAACTCCAGACTAGGTGTTAGTTGATGTATCGACCCCCTTGGATCGTGGAGCGGACCCTCCCGGAATCAAGCATGATGTGTGCGGGAACCCTAGAGCTGGCTGCGACTGTTATGAAGACTGCACTGAAATCCTACGTGGGTTCGGCAACGATGAAGACCGTACTGAAATACTCTATGGGTTCGACGGCGATGAAGACTGCACTGAAATCCTATGTGGGTTCGGCAGCAATGAAGAACGTACTGAAATCCTCTGTGGGTTCGATGGCGATGAAGACTGAACTGAAA
The DNA here is from genome assembly GCA_963277665.1 of Viscum album. NCBI lineage: Eukaryota > Viridiplantae > Streptophyta > Magnoliopsida > Santalales > Viscaceae > Viscum > Viscum album. The sequence goes on along the minus strand of OY728122.1, from coordinate 98,823,435 downwards.
TCCTACCTGGGTTCGGCAGCGATGAAGACCGTACTGAAATCCTATGTGGATTCGACAGTGGTGAAGACTGCACTGAAATCCTATGTGGGTTCGGAAGTGATGAAGACCATACTGAAATACTCTGTGGGTTTGATGGTGATGACTACTTTTCTTGTATCCTACATGGGTCTGGCAGTGTTTGACTCTGTTCTTGCTATCCTACGTGGATCTGGCAGAGTAGCAGGTCTGTATCCTATGTGGGTCCTACAGCTTAGCTAGTTTAGTATCCTACGTGGGTCCCAGCCTAGATGAATCAGTGGCTATATCTGATCATCTCTATCACCTTATGAAGAAGTATACCCATGTGAGCTGAGTCTTAACATTCAATCAATATCTTCGATATGATTGACTTTCTTTCCTATGTGGATTGGGTTGTGTTATCCTGTGTGGTTTGGGTTGTACTAACCTGTGTGGACGTGATCGAACTTGGGCTCGGTTGTTGGAGCCGAAATGGAATTGATGACTTAGGTATATGTATGGGCATATACCTAAGTAGTGTTGGATGTTACTTCGTGATTGTATCTTTCCTTTGTGGATTATCCTTTGTGGATTCTGGGAGACCTTCGGGGGTCTCGGAGTCCCTACTGAGTAGCCTATAATCACCCCTGCATGGGATATGCCCACACTACATTGTGTTGGATGCAGATGACGGACAACGCTGATCATGGTTGAGGCTTGTGGAGCAGTCGGTACCTGGAGGTGGACCACTGGGTGGGACGTACACGGAGCGGACGGCTGGACCTGAGGAGCTGAGGAGGCTATCTGTACCCACCCTTCAGGTGGGACTTCCAGTGGACGGCTCGACGTTGCTGTACTTTCTTTCCAGATGTACTTTACTTTCATTTTGTGTTTATATTCTGGCCTACTTACTTTTCCGCACTACTATTGTACCCAATTTTACTTAGTGTTTACTTCTTCTTGCTTACTTTGTGGTGTTTTTTTACTTTATAAAGGCAATACCTTTCCTTTTTGTCGAGATTTACGCATTAGTGCTAGTCACCAGCCCCTGGCCTATGGGAGGCGGGCTTGGGGTAGTCACGGTATGGGTCCCGAGGATGGGTCGTGACAATTTAAATTATTATATTTTCTATATCTTGTAATTCATGGAAGACTTAGTTAGATTATATTACACACAAGATCGAATTTTCCAAAAGCTTTCATTTTACGCAAGATCAATTTTTACTGAAAAAGTGTATACTATGAAAATATTACTATTTAATATAATAATATATAACCTAGACATTAAATTAGTAGTTATGAATAGTATTAAATAAATTATGAAAATATAAGTTTATAAAAATACATGATTAATTCATTGGTTATGAATTAATTATAAATGAAAAATAAATCAATCAAATATGAAGAAAATATTATTATTTTTCCAAAAAAGTGTTTTGTATTAATTGATTAAAGTAATAAGTGAATGAATTTAATGAAATATATATGTTATATATTTAGTAAAATATTTTTGATATTCATCCAATATATTTTTATAGGAATAATATATGGACAAACCTAAATTTATGCATAAAAATATATTTTTAAAAAGCATAATTTTACCTCATTTTAATGGTACACTGAATTTTCAAAAATTGGAAATTTCATAAATTTTATATTCCAAAATAAACTTGATTTTGGAATTTATAATATCAAAATTATATTAGGGTGAATTTTTTTATTTTTCAAAGAAGTTTCATTTTTTGATGAATAGTGAAAAATACTACAATGTAGTTTAAACCAACGTTTTTTTAAATAATTATTATAATTTAAATTTATTTTGAATGTAAAAATAGGACAATAATACATATATTAATTCAATTTAGTTCATTTTAATCATATTTATATTGAACTTGGATATAAAAACACATTGAAAATTTCGACGTTTTCTTTCACCCACATTCTCGTCACGACTGTGAGATTTGTATTAAACATAATATAACCACTTTATTGAAATGAATTCAGAAAAATCTAAATAAACCATTTTAATAAGTATGAAATTTAGAGTCAAATAAGATCATCTTAGTTTTTTAGGATATTATGAATAGTATTTTTAGTATATTTTTATTTACCACGGTTAATGGTAAATCAGGTAATTAAAGGTCAAAATAATATTATAATAGTATAAATTTATCCTAAAACTTATCCTAATTTCATTGGATGAATGTGTTTTGAAAAAATATACCTTATTATGAAATTATAACCTTTTATTCCAGTTGGGTAAGAGTATAAAATTTATTATATTTTCATCAAAGATTAGTTGAAAATGTCATAATCATATTTTTAGTAATTAAATAATTTTTAATATAGAGACATACAGAAGATAAATTTGACTATAAATATTAATTTTAAATAAAATAAATAAATCATCATCATGATAATTTATTTTTTATTTTTGGAGAAGAAATACTTTAATTAATCGCTTTCTTAACGATGATGTAGTAATTGTTTAACTAATGGAAATACCAAATAAGGGATATGAAAAATATTAAAATAAATATAATTTGTTATAATTAATGACATCCATGAATTTAATAAACATATTTTACATGTTAGTGATATATTATATGATTTTCTTTTAATATGTTATTTTTTTAATTATATATTTAATATGATAAATAATGAATAAAATCAAAATTAACATAAATGATAGTTTAAAATAAAAAATATATTATTTAATGATATAAAATTCATAAAAAATATATCATTTGTCCAAATAAATATTATGTTGTTAAATATGTCATCAATGTTCCTTTTAGGGTCCATTTGGCATTTTATTGTAACTATATTAACTCTAAGGAGTAAAAATCCATGTTATCAAAGTAATAGTAAAAGGGTTTAACTTAGTGTTAAAGCCAATAGATAAGGTTAATAATGTGACCTAAAATTGTCAAAATATTTTTAGAGTGTTTAGAATAGAAATAGTCTTATATTTTAGATAAATTACTTTTTATCTATTTTAAAATGAAAATAAATTTATATTAATTTAATATTTTAATGGTTTCTAAAAGTGCCTCTCACTGCTCTTATAAAAGGGAACCTACTCCCTAACTTCCTCACAAAACATTGGGCCTTATATCTTGACCAAAAACTACCAATTTCTCCGCCCAACAATCACATCTATGTTCTGGGGGTCCTGATATTCTAAAAAGACCACCCCTTGTGTCCCTAAGTGGAGAGCCCCTTGAATTCCCTTGAAGACGAGGTAATTGTTTTACCAGCTCATTTAAGTTCATTTCAACTTCTGATTCCAAATCATATATTTATTAAATTATAATTTTATAGATATAGTATAATATATATTATGATATTATATTTGGGTTATTTTAAAACCATATTTCTCCTTTTATCCATAATATGAAAAATAATATAACGATGTGCGCATATGTACGCTTTACCGTCTCCACGTTGTGGTGTAATTTGTTTTTCATGACTAATTTTTTTTGGATGAGTATAATGATGAATATAATGGATTTAAATAAAAAATATTTCATGATATTTATACTTTATAATTAATTTTCCATCCATTTCCTTACTACTCTACCATTACAGTACGATACCGTCGATCATGCTTAAAGATAACCTACGGTCTCCACAATGCGGAATGATCAATCCTCCACAATATCCATTTAATAATGATTATATAAATGTATATGATAAATAAATATAATATTAATGAACTTAATATCATTACTCATATGAAGAAAATATATCATATGAATAAGAAACAATACCCACATGTCAAAACATGCATGGGAAAATGAAGAAGTTAACACCCAAAACAAGGGGAATAATGAAAAATTAATAAGAAAAAATATAATAATATGATATATGATATCATAAATATGTATAGGGATATGGTATAAATTAATAAAACTCATTAAACCATTGTATTTGAAGATAAATAACATTTAACTATGGTAAAGTAGTAGGTAAGGGATAATATCACAATCTCATTATTATTCAGGATTGTTTATATGTATCTACAAGGGTAATATATATAATCCTTGTGCATGTTTCTTTAAAATTTCTTCCAATTTTTTTTAATATTATCATAAAAAATTTTAATTCCTTTTTACCTATGTTATACTTTTTATAAAATGGGTTGAGAGGAATCTTTTTATCATTTTCCAAATGAGGTAAATTGTGAATTTTTTAAGATAAGAAATGTTTTTTAACTTATACAACGTGAGTGAATTTTTTCATCATCCTGATGAATTAAAATTTTGACTATTTTTTTAAAATATTACAGGGTTATTTTAAAATAAAGTGTTTTCAGTTATAATTTCATTAATTTTTAAATCAATGATTTTAATGTTAAAACAGATATTTCTCTGAAGACAATTTTAAGGATTTTATTAGATTAGTTTCATCTATGCCAACATCCTTTGTTGGATCATATGATTGATTGAGGTCAATATCTTATTATATAATTTACCATATTTCATTGAATGTTTAATTATTTTTTTGAATATGGATGTGTTATATTAATATAATTATTGGTTTATGGTTAAAGAATTATCATTTCAAATACTATTTTATCAATACGAATTTGTATGTTGTTTATATTTCCACATTTTCATATGAGAAATGCGTTGGAATTAGTAATTGATAGATGAGTCCCTCAATATACTCTCGATTTCTTGGTAGGTTTCATGATACAAACTAGTTCGAGTATAGTCTGATGACTTAACCGTTTATGTATAGTGACATGGATGAAGATTTGACAGTATGTTTATAATATAAAAATTATTAATTCGCTAATTATGAGATTAGTTATTAATATTACCTGAGATTATTTGACTAGTAGAATATCTATTGTTATGTTTTATAGATCATGTGATAATTTATTTGGTATTAATTATTTTTTCCATAGTATTCTCAATATTATGATTAAATTGATTGTATTTTAGTTAATCTCTTGGAATTAATGTTTATCATTATTATTATTAATAGCTTCCCCTGCATTCTTACCCCTAATGAGAATATCATATCACCCTTTCTTATGTTTTATTTTCCCCGGGATGCCATGATGTTTTATTTGCAGGGTTAAACTAGTAGAATAATGGTGTTATCTAAATATTTTATATGTTGTATTTTGTGTTTTCAATTATAATGAAAGGTTTTTTATGTAATATGAATATCCGTACTACTATACTGGTTGGTCCTTTGTGACTAGACAGTTTTATCTATGCTAAAGTAACAAAGTAGGGTACCGACTCCAGGCTTCTGCGGTCAAGGTCATTATAGTCGTTATTAGAGAATTTTTAGCAGCAACCATGGATACTAGATTTAGAAAACATAGATTAGGGACCATAAGACTAATATATACTCATGGATAATTATAGAATAATATTATAGATTTTAGATAAGGTAGAGATTATGTGATTATTCTTAGAAACACATAACTTTTTGGATACAACAAGTTGATGTGGTTCTAGAACAAATGTACCTAGGAGTTACAACTCCATCAAGGTGCCTCAGGCCTGACTCACAATAACCTAATACAAGAAAATGATTCGTATTATGCATTTAGATTAACACTCCTGAGTAATATTATTAAGATAATTATCATCTTCATTACAATCAATTGTGAATGATTTAAAAGTGAATATGTGTACAAAGAAACCATGCTTATGATTATGATATTATCTATGCATAAATTCTCAATTTATGTTATGTATTTTAATAATCATGGGATTATAAATTATTATTTTTATAATTATATGAACTAATTTAGTGTATTTAGTCATTTATTAATAGAATCTAGAAAAAGTAATGTGATCCTCACCAATGTACATGATCGAAAGTGTAATAAGGATCATATATTTTATGGTATCTTGCTAATATTTCCACAGGAAATAGTATCCCAAGAATCCTCATCATATGAGGACATATTATCATGTGATAAAAATATGTATAATGAATTAACCATGTCCTATGTATTCTAATGAAATAAGAAATGAAGTTTGTGGAAGGTTAAAAGATTTATAAAGGGAAGAATGGAAAGAATTATATTCACACATGTGATAATTGTGGAAAATAACACCTTAGTACTGGTTTTAAGGGAATGGTAGTGTTTTATAAATGTAGAGAAAAAGCCCCCTTGTTTGTCATTAGAATGGAATGGATGAAAATTTTAATGTATAATGCTCCCAATGTAAGGATATGTGACACTATATAAATCAATGTCTCATTAATTGAGGGAATATACCCCAAAATAGGATAATGGATCATGGTCAAGATTATGCTACTACCACAAAAGATGATGTATGAGTAATGTGATGATGTTTGGATTCTAGAATTATATCATTTGAGTATTTTATCAATGATGTACTAGTTATAATAATTATGAAATATATAAGGATTGTACTGTAGTACTTTATTGTTATGGATTTGACATCAAATGTTAAATGGAACCATGGAAATTTATTCATTAAAAAGTTTATTTTTTTGAAAACATGTGGCTAAGGGAAATATAACCCTTAATATGTTCCTAATACTGAGACAGTGATGTCAGATTAAAGAGATAATTTATTTGGATAATGTAAATTATATAGTATGGAATGTTGGGTCGGAACAAAAAGAGGAAAAGATGGCAAGAGGGGGGGTGAATTGCCTTTTAAAAAATTGATTAACAAATTAAAAATCAAAGTATAAATGCAGCGGAAATAAGGAGGCAAGACACACGAAATTGATAACGGAGTTCGGCCAAAACCCGGCCTACGTCTCCGCTCCCAACTCAACCGTTGAGAGATTCCTACCGCTTGCTTTTCAATGGTTTTAGCAAGAAACCCACTAGGCTTTGAGGTAGCACTAGGACCTATTACAGCTTGCTTTTTATGGTTGAGCAAGAACCCACTTGCTTTTAATGGTTTAGAAAGAACCCACTAGCCTTTTTAACGGGTGAAGGCTAGCTCACCGAAAACTCAAGCCTTTTAAAAGGAAAGGCTTGACGAAACCTCTTCACACCTTAATGGTGGTGTGAGAACCCAAAAGAAATGGGGATGAGAAAGAGTTTGGGGTTTGTAGGCACAAACCCAAATTTAAAGCTCAATAAAAAATAAAACAATAAAACCCGTAATTGGAGAAGCCTTGGGCGCCAATTGGATGATGGAGTTGATGTAGCGTGCTCTCCCAAGCTTCTTGAGGTGCTCCTTGGATTTGAAATTGGTTGGAGCACTTGAGGATCCTTGAAGGTGGAGCGTCGGAGGTTCGCCGAATGTGCAACAATATGTCCGGGCGCTTGGTATATGATCCGATCTGGTTCTGGGGCTTCCTTGGCCTTTATTTATAGGCATGGAACCCATTGGGGGCCTTCGGAGCCATTGGAGAAGTCCTCGGAGCCGTTGGAGGCCAAAAGATGGTTGACTGGTCAAACCCAACGGCTAGTTTGACTGGGCTACCGGCTGGCCGGTACAGTCCCACCGGCTGGCCGGTGTGTGCAAAAAGGCATAGGATTCTTGTCCAGAGGCCACCGGCTGACCGGTACAAGCCCACCGGCTGGCCGGTGCCTTGGTAGAGAAGAAGAGTCTTGATCCAGGCTCTACCGGTCGACCGGTGGAGGAGCCACCGGCTGGCCGGTGGCAAGACAGTAGCAAACACTATTTGAGCTGGGTGCCACAGGTCGACCGGTGATAGAGCCACCGGTCGACCGGTGGCAAGACAGTAGCTTGCACTTGTGTCTGGGTGCCACCGGCTGGCCGGTGGTCAAGCCACCGGCTGACCGGTGGACTGAATTTCAGTCCACTTGATGTCCATTCTTGGGCCAACTTCTTGGCAACCTTGTGCCTATCATTCAAAAACACTTCAAACAATATTAGACAAAAATGAAAGTGATTGTGATCATGAAAATCAAAGAATGTGGGGTACAACAATCTCCCCCTATTTTGATGATCACAATCACTTATCTAAGCAATGTAAAAACTTAAATGAAAGGCATGCTTTAAAAGATAAATTGAAAATAAATACTAAGCATGAGAGAAAAGATTCTCCCCCAACCAATCAAGAAATTTCTCCCCCTTTGTGATTATCAAAATAGCGTGGGGCATAAAACTTGATTGAGGGAAAATTGAAAATCAAGATCAATTGGAATTTTTGAAAATTGAATTGAAAAATTTGATACCAAGAGTTGAAATTGAAAGTTGGAATCGAAAATTTTGAAAATGAAATCAAAAGTTTGAATCTAAGACAAGGTTTTGAAAAATCTCCCCCTAAATGAAAACAATAAGTCACCGGGGATAAGAAATAAATTTTGGCCCGGAGAGACTCGCTAGAAGGGATTTTTCAATCCATACTTGTCTCATAGCGGGTCTTCTTCTATAAAACTCATCGGAAAAGAAAAAACTTTTGGGTTGACCATACCGGGCATTTTTACAATTACATTCATAAATAAGGTGCCCGTATTTTTTACAATAATTACAAAATTTGAATTGGGAGCTCCCCCTTACAAAAACAGTGGGTGCATGGGAGGAGGAGGCTTGGTTGGTATAGCCAAGTCCATTGGTGGTTCTAGATACCCTTTGAGAACCTAAGAGTTTGGACAAATTTTGTTCACCTTGGGTGAACTTGGCTAAGGATTCCCTTAGGTCTTTGATGGTTGATTCCAAAGAATCAACATTGGGAAAATTTTGGATTTTTAGGGAGAGTTCCTCCTTCTCTTTAAGAAGTTGTTCTTTTTCGGAGGAGAGTTTTTTGAAATTCTTTTCAAAGAAACAAATTTTGAAGAAAGTTCATGAAACCCTTTTTCAAGTTGGTCTCTAGCATAAGAGAGTTCTTCATAAGATAAATGATTCAATGAATTAGAAGAACTAGAGGAGGAAGAGGAGGAAGAGGAGGAAGATACCTCATGTTTTGCCATTAGGCAATTATTACCATGGTCGCTTGAGGAGAAGGAGGAGAATGAAGAGGTGGAGCTATCACTCCATGTTGCCTTTGAAGCCTTCTTCTTCTCCTTTTTCTTGGCCCTTTTTTTGTGGAGTGGGCAATTGGGCACGGATTTTTCACCGGGTTCTTGCTTTTGAGCGGGTTCTAGCTTTTGAGCGGATTCTTGCTTTGGAGCCTCACTAGTACCTTCATAGGTTAGTTCTAAAAATTTCCAAAGATCGTAAGAAGATGTGCAAGAAGAAATATGATCAAAAACATTTCGGTCAAGACCACAATGAAGAGCATTCATGGCTTTGCCATCAAGCTCGAAATTTGCAATGTCGGCGGGGGTCCATTTGGACTCATCGGGAGAAGAGAGCGTAAAACCATGCATAACAATTTTATAAATTGGATAACCAATGCTTTTAAGAAATGTGGTCATGCGGGTTTTCCAAAAAGTATAATCGGTTCCATCAAAGAATGGAGCACGATCCAAAGAAAATCCTTCGGGGGATTGAGAGGAAGAAGCGGTAGAAGCCATAAAAAAAATAGGATCTTTAATTTGAAACCGGTTTAGGGAATTATTCAAATACGTCCTCTGATACCAAATGTTGGGTCGGAACAAAAAGAGGAAAAGATGGCAAGAGGGGGGGTGAATTGCCTTTTAAAAAATTGATTAACAAATTAAAAATCAAAGTATAAATGCAGCGGAAATAAGGAGGCAAGACACACGAAATTGATAACGGAGTTCGGCCAAAACCCGGCCTACGTCTCCGCTCCCAACTCAACCGTTGAGAGATTACTACCGCTTGCTTTTCAATGGTTTTAGCAAGAAACCCACTAGGCTTTGAGGTAGCACTAGGACCTATTACAGCTTGCTTTTTATGGTTGAGCAAGAACCCACTTGCTTTTAATGGTTTAGCAAGAACCCACTAGCCTTTTTAACGGGTGAAGGCTAGCTCACCGAAAACTCAAGCCTTTTAAAAGGAAAGGCTTGACGAAACCTCTTCACACCTTAATGGTGGTGTGAGAACCCAAAAGAAATGGGGATGAGAAAGAGTTTGGGGTTTGTAGGCACAAACCCAAATTTAAAGCTCAATAAAAAATAAAACAATAAAACCCGTAATTGGAGAAGCCTTGGGCGCCAATTGGATGATGGAGTTGATGTAGCGTGCTCTCCCAAGCTTCTTGAGGTGCTCCTTGGATTGGAAATTGGTTGGAGCACTTGAGGATCCTTGAAGGTGGAGCGTCGGAGGTTCGCCGAATGTGCAACAATATGTCCGGGCGCTTGGTATATGATCCGATCTGGTTCTGGGGCTTCCTTGGCCTTTATTTATAGGCATGGAACCCATTGGGGGCCTTCGGAGCCGTTGGAGAAGTCCTCGGAGCCGTTGGAGGCCAAAAGATGGTTGACTGGTCAAACCCAACGGCTAGTTTGACTGGGCTACCGGCTGGCCGGTACAGTCCCACCGGCTGGCCGGTGTGTGCAAAAAGGCATAGGATTCTTGTCCAGAGGCCACCGGCTGACCGGTACAAGCCCACCGGCTGGCCGGTGCCTTAGTAGAGAAGAAGAGTCTTGATCCAGGCTCTACCGGTCGACCGGTGGAGGAGCCACCGGCTGGCCGGTGGCAAGACAGTAGCAAACACTATTTGAGCTGGGTGCCACAGGTCGACCGGTGATAGAGCCACCGGTCGACCGGTGGCAAGACAGTAGCTTGCACTTGTGTCTGGGTGCCACCGGCTGGCCGGTGGTCAAGCCACCGGCTGACCGGTGGACTGAATTTCAGTCCACTTGATGTCCATTCTTGGGCCAACTTCTTGGCAACCTTGTGCCTATCATTCAAAAACACTTCAAACAATATTAGACAAAAATGAAAGTGATTGTGATCATGAAAATCAAAGAATGTGGGGTACAACAATCTCCCCCTATTTTGATGATCACAATCACTTATCTAAGCAATGTAAAAACTTAAATGAAAGGCATGCTTTAAAAGATAAATTGAAAATAAATACTAAGCATGAGAGAAAAGATTCTCCCCCAACCAATCAAGAAATTTCTCCCCCTTTGTGATTATCAAAATAGCGTGGGGCATAAAACTTGATTGAGGGAAAATTGAAAATCAAGATCAATTGGAATTTTTGAAAATTGAATTGAAAAATTTGATACCAAGAGTTGAAATTGAAAGTTGGAATCGAAAATTTTGAAAATGAAATCAAAAGTTTGAATCTAAGACAAGGTTTTGAAAAATCTCCCCCTAAATGAAAACAATAAGTCACCGGGGATAAGAAATAAATTTTGGCCCGGAGAGACTCGCTAGAAGGGATTTTTCAATCCATACTTGTCTCATAGCGGGTCTTCTTCTATAAAACTCATCGGAAAAGAAAAAACTTTTGGGTTGACCATACCGGGCATTTTTACAATTACATTCATAAATAAGGTGCCCGTATTTTTTACAATAATTACAAAATTTGAATTGGGAGCTCCCCCTTACAAAAACAGTGGGTGCATGGGAGGAGGAGGCTTGGTTGGTATAGCCAAGTCCATTGGTGGTTCTAGATACCCTTTGAGAACCTAAGAGTTTGGACAAATTTTGTTCACCTTGGGTGAACTTGGCTAAGGATTCCCTTAGGTCTTTGATGGTTGATTCCAAAGAATCAACATTGGGAAAATTTTGGATTTTTAGGGAGAGTTCCTCCTTCTCTTTAAGAAGTTGTTCTTTTTCGGAGGAGAGTTTTTTGAAATTCTTTTCAAAGAAACAAATTTTGAAGAAAGTTCATGAAACCCTTTTTCAAGTTGGTCTCTAGCATAAGAGAGTTCTTCATAAGATAAATGATTCAATGAATTAGAAGAACTAGAGGAGGAAGAGGAGGAAGAGGAGGAAGATACCTCATGTTTTGCCATTAGGCAATTATTACCATGGTCGCTTGAGGAGAAGGAGGAGAATGAAGAGGTGGAGCTATCACTCCATGTTGCCTTTGAAGCCTTCTTCTTCTCCTTTTTCTTGGCCCTTTTTTTGTGGAGTGGGCAATTGGGCACGGATTTTTCACCGGGTTCTTGCTTTTGAGCGGGTTCTAGCTTTTGAGCGGATTCTTGCTTTGGAGCCTCACTAGTACCTTCATAGGTTAGTTCTAAAAATTTCCAAAGATCGTAAGAAGATGTGCAAGAAGAAATATGATCAAAAACATTTCGGTCAAGACCACAATGAAGAGCATTCATGGCTTTTCCATCAAGCTCGAAATTTGCAATGTCGGCGGGGGTCCATTTGGACTCATCGGGAGAAGAGAGCGTAAAACCATGCATAACAATTTTATAAATTGGATAACCAATGCTTTTAAGAAATGTGGTCATGCGGGTTTTCCAAAAAGTATAATCGGTTCCATCAAAGAATGGAGCACGATCCAAAGAAAATCCTTCGGGGGATTGAGAGGAAGAAGCGGTAGAAGCCATAAAAAAAATAGGATCTTTAATTTGAAACCGGTTTAGGGAATTATTCAAATACGTCCTCTGATACCAAATGTTGGGTCGGAACAAAAAGAGGAAAAGATGGCAAGAGGGGGGGTGAATTGCCTTTTAAAAAATTGATTAACAAATTAAAAATCAAAGTATAAATGCAGCGGAAATAAGGAGGCAAGACACACGAAATTGATAACGGAGTTCGGCCAAAACCCGGCCTACGTCTCCGCTCCCAACTCAACCGTTGAGAGATTCCTACCGCTTGCTTTTCAATGGTTTTAGCAAGAAACCCACTAGGCTTTGAGGTAGCACTAGGACCTATTACAGCTTGCTTTTTATGGTTGAGCAAGAACCCACTTGCTTTTAATGGTTTAGCAAGAACCCACTAGCCTTTTTAACGGGTGAAGGCTAGCTCACCGAAAACTCAAGCCTTTTAAAAGGAAAGGCTTGACGAAACCTCTTCACACCTTAATGGTGGTGTGAGAACCCAAAAGAAATGGGGATGAGAAAGAGTTTGGGGTTTGTAGGCACAAACCCAAATTTAAAGCTCAATAAAAAATAAAACAATAAAACCCGTAATTGGAGAAGCCTTGGGCGCCAATTGGATGATGGAGTTGATGTAGCGTGCTCTCCCAAGCTTCTTGAGGTGCTCCTTGGATTGGAAATTGGTTGGAGCACTTGAGGATCCTTGAAGGTGGAGCGCCGGAGGTTCGCCGAATGTGCAACAATATGTCCGGGCGCTTGGTATATGATCCGATCTGGTTCCGGGGCTTCCTTGGCCTTTATTTATAGGCATGGAACCCATTGGGGGCCTTCGGAGCCGTTGGAGAAGTCATCGGAGCCGTTGGAGGCCAAAAGATGGTTGACTGGTCAAACCCAACGGCTAGTTTGACTGGGCTACCGGCTGGCCGGTACAGTCCCACCGGCTGGCCGGTGTGTGCAAAAAGGCATAGGATTCTTGTCCAGAGGCCACCGGCTGACCGGTACAAGCCCACCGGCTGGCCGGTGCCTTGGTAGAGAAGAAGAGTCTTGATCCAGGCTCTACCGGTCGACCGGTGGAGGAGCCACCGGCTGGCCGGTGGCAAGACAGTAGCAAACACTATTTGAGCTGGGTGCCACAGGTCGACCGGTGACAGAGCCACCGGTCGACCGGTGGCAAGACAGTAGCTTGCACTTGTGTCTGGGTGCCACCGGCTGGCCGGTGGTCAAGCCACCGGCTGACCGGTGGACTGAATTTCAGTCCACTTGATGTCCATTCTTGGGCCAACTTCTTGGCAACCTTGTGCCTATCATTCAAAAACACTTCAAACAATATTAGACAAAAATGAAAGTGATTGTGATCATGAAAATCAAAGAATGTGGGGTACAACATGGAATACCTTGTAAATGATTAATGGTTTGTCGAAAAATTGGTTTTGGACATCATTGGTGGAGATTACATATTTTTTTGGATATAAGATGTATATATAATAATCTATGTTCTACTTAAGGAATAATTAAGCATGAGTGTTTTTAATAATGTTGCAAGTTTCAATGGAATAAATTATGAAGGTATTCACATGTTTGGAAGTGGACAAATAAAATATACATCATGTTATGGAAAGTTCAATGATAAGTTCATTTTATAAAAGTAAAAAATGTATAGATTGGTTTAAGATTATCATTAGAAATGTTTTTAGAGGTTAATGTATTATTTAACCCTATGATTCAAATTATGATATTAAATTAAGTATAAATAGTTCAAGGCATAACCAAAGGATAAGATTGTGTTTATATAAATTTATTATGTAATTATATTTATTTAAATTCTTATAGATTGAAACAATTACTCAACTATCATAATATGATCTAACAAATGTTAATTATTATTGAATTGATGGTATTTAAAATCATAAAATATTTATGTTATTTGGGCCCTCAATTTTCCATTGATCATTCGCTTGTTTGTGACTGATGACATCAATTAGTCCCTATAAATATTTACGATTTTCTTCTATGTACGTATCTCTACCTACAACAAATGTTCTCTAATTTGAATGCATGTTTTTGTGGTAACCTTAAATTTACCCTTAATAAATATTTATAATATGTGTTATTAATATTATTTACAATGTGAGTTCTTCAACAATAATATTTTCAAATGTCAAACTCTTCTTTACTGAGATTAAGTTTATATTGCGAGGATGTAATTTAATTATGGTGGGGAGAATGTTACACCCTAATAATTTACATCATTTTATCTTTATAATTTTAATATATTATATCTCCTGTAATTCATCACAGAATGAGTTATCTTGTGCTTCATGCAATAAACTCTTTCTTCGACAGTTTGCATTATACACATGATCGTGTTTTACCGAACAAGTGTATATTATATAAATATTATAAATAAATATAATAATATATAACCTAGACGTTAAATTAGTAGAATAATATTAACTAGAATTTGAAAATATATAGTTCACACAAATATAAGATGAATTCATGGGTTACCAATTAATTAAAACAGAAATATAAACCAATCAAATATAAAAGAAATATTTTTATTTTCCAAAGGGGTTTGTTATTAATTAATTAAATTAATTAGTGAATTATTTTAATTAAATATATGTGTTATATATTCAATCAAATATTTTTATATTCAGAAAATATATTTCATAAGCATAAGATATGGACAAACCCAAATTTACGCAAAAGAACCTATATATTTCAAAAGGGTATTTTTACGGCCTTTTAATGGTGCGCCTATTTTAAAACAAAATTTTGGAAAATTTATAAATTTTATTTTCCAAAATAAACACCATTATTTAATTTGGAATTTAAAAAGTATCTTATGTTGAATTTTTGGTAATTTTCTAAGAAGTATTATTTTTGGATGAATAATGAAAAATGATGCATTGTAGTTAATAAAAACCATATTTTATAGGTAATTATTATATTTTAAAATGATTTTAATGTGAAAATATATCAATAATACATATATTATTACCATTTAGGTAATTTTAATCATTTTTTTGTTTATCTTGGATAGAAAAAATTATTGATCTTCTGAACATTTTCATTAACCCAACTTCTCGCCACGGCTGTGAGATTAGTGTTAAACTTAATTTAGCCACATATGTGAATTGAATTTGAATAAACAGACAAAAATTATTGTAATAAGTATTATATTTAGAGTCTAGTAGGATAAATTAATTTTTTTGGATATATTGAATAATAATTTTAGTAAATTAATATCTACAACGGTTATGGATAAATTATGTAATTAATGGTAACGATAAAATAATAAAATTATAAAATTACCATAACACATATATTAATTTTATTTTATGATTGAATTTCGATTAAAATAAACCACAAAACGAAATTATATCCCTTTTATTCCACTTTTTTAAGAATATGACATTTTTTATATTTTATCTAATGATATGATAAAAATGTGACACAAATATTTTTAATATCTATTTTTTTAATATATGGTTATATAGAAGATAAATTAGACTATAAATAGTAATTTGAAAGATAATAAATTTATCTTCATCATGATAATTTATTGTTATTTTTAGAGAAGAAATAATTTCATTAAATACTTTCATAGTAATGATGCAATAATTTTTTAACAAATTGAAATATCCAATAAATGATATTAAAAAAATTAAAATTAAAATAATTTGATATAAATAATGACATAAAAGAATTTAATAGATACTTTTGACATGTTAGTGAAATATTATTATTGTTTATTTAAATATATCATGTTTTTATGATATTTTTAAAAAGATAAATAATTAATTGTATCAAAATTGAAATAAATGATACTTTAAATTAAATAAGATTTTATTAAATGATATAAAATTGATAAAAATCTAAAATTCTCCCAAATGGCGGCTGTTTCTCGTCTCGGTTGGGTCTTCGGGCGACGGCGTCTCTCAGCGGCGGCAAGGGTGGTTTGATCCGGCGTCGCCACCGTGATGCCCACCCGTGATTTGGCCGAGCCCGAGGATGATGTCGCCGAATGAACAGCGGGATCTCGTCCGGGCTTCGTGGGGGTGGTTCGGCGCCGGCGGCTTGCGGGCTTCTTCGGCTGAGGCTTCGGCCGTGGTTCCAGCGCGGTGGTCACGTTTGTCATGGAGGGTTCCGGCATGGGTTGAGCTGGAGAGTCGGCGATTCAAGTCTGATTGTCTCCAGATCTGGACCAATCGGTCCAAAGGAAGCTGTTTGCCGGGTTTCCGTACCTCGAGGATTCGCGATGAACCAGCCCGATTTGAAGCATCGTGGCCAAGTTCATCCTACTGCGGGTGATGAAAATGAGTTCGTGATGGCTATCTAATCTGAGACCGTATCTTGAGCGATGGCGTGGCGGTCATTGTTGTCAAGGAGGGTGTTCCTTGAGCCGAAGCTTTGCCTCTGTTGTGGTCTCTTGAAGTTGTGACTGGATCCTGGTATTCTGTTGGTGGTTTTGAGGTTTGGATTTCAAGCTTCAGTTCTGATTGCCGGTTTTTTCTTTCTGTTTAAGTGCTGGTTTGATGATGATTTTTCCTTTGGAGTTGATGGTACTCGCTTCATCATGGTTGGTTCTGGAGGTCCTGCCCACTCGTACGCTGCTCTGACTTCTAGGTTAATTGCTCCTATTCAGGTCGGTTGGGTGAGATGGTTTCCAAGGAGGTTTTGGGATGTGTTTGTGTGAGCGGCAGGGAGTTCAAGGATGCATGACTTGTGGTGGCCTTCTCCTTGTGTTTTCTTATTTGCAATTTGACTTTTTGGGGTTTGGAGATGAGCTCTGTCAAGGGCTTTGGCCGCACGTTCCTCTGCTATTGCTTCGAGATCTCCCCACTCTCTCTGAGGCGGATCTGAGTGGTGGTCTTCATGGTTGCTTTGGGATGTGAGGGTGAGCGACTGTCAGCATCTTGTGGTAGCTTCATCTTTGTTGGCTCCTTTTGACGTTCTTCGATGGATTGATGGTTACGATGAGGATGAGGCGTGGATCTGAGGAAAAAAATGGTCTTTAGTTTAGATTTTTAATTTTTAGCATGCCCTTGCATGACTTCATGGTTGCATCATCATGATTGGTTTTTGGTGATTTTGTGATTCTGAAATGTGAAGCTTTTTGGCAAGCTACAAGGATCCGCTTCAGATGAGGTTCCAGAGCAGGAATCATTCACCGGAGCTTGGTCATTCAGATTTGGAGGAACGAGAGGTTATGACTTTTGCCATCGGTACCAGGCCCGTGCAACCTTGCATGGGACAGCTTGCTGAACGGTCATGGGATAGCGGAGCCTTGTCATTATGATATAATCGCTGGGGAGGGACGTTTCTTGTAGACTTTTGTTGGGATGTCTTTCCTTTTAATGGTTTTTATTGGGTGAAGTTGTTAGGGTTCACACTTAGCCTTTGAAAGTGTTATTTTAAAATTCAAAAAAAAAAAGGATTATGGAAAATGATATCAAGAGTGCATGTCACCTTCCTTATAAAGGGAAACTTCCTCCCTTAGTTACTCACTCCACTTTGAGACATATAGCCAAACCAAACCCTACCCATTTTCCTCCCAAAATTATTATAAATTTTCTAGATGACCTGGTCTTCAAAAAATACCACCCCTAGTGTCTTTAAGAGGAGACCCAATGGAAGTCCATCGAAGAAGAGGTAATTGTTACTAACTCATTCAAGTTATTTTCTTCTTAAACTTAATCTTACTATGTTGATTCAATAATATAGTATTAACACTTGTATAATATATATTTTTATATGTTATAATGATTATGGTATTAACATATTTATCTTTTAATATATCCTAGGAAAAATAACATCATCATGTGCGCGTACGTACGACTTACCCTCTCCACACTATGGTGTAATTTTATTTTCATCCCTGGATTATTTGTATGGGTATAATGATGAATATAATGGGTATAAATAACAAATATTACCTGATATTTATTCTATATAATTAATATACAACCCAATTCCTTACCACATTACCATTATGGGATGATACCGTCGCTCATGCGTACGTAAGACATACCATCTCCATGGAACGACGAGATTCATCCTTCATGATAAGATTTTAATAATTATTATAAAATTTAATATGATGAATAAGTATAATATTTATGAACTTAATATAATTCTGTATATTAAAATAATATATTCTATTCATAAGAAATAATACTTACAAGACAAAACATGCATAAAAATGAAGTAGTTAACACCAAAAACAAGGGTAATAATGAAATATTATTAACAAAAAAAAAACGAAAATCATATATGATATCATAAATATGTATATGGTTGTAGTATCATTTAATATCATGTTTTAAACCATTATATATTAGTATGATTTACATAAACTATTGTAAAGAAAAAATTAATGGTTAATTTCAAAATCCCATTATTATTCGAGTTTATTTATATATAAGTATCTATTGAAGAATATTTATAATCTATGCCTATGTTTCATAAAATATTATTCAAAAATATATTTACAATTATCTTAAAAATGTTTAAAGTCTTTTTACCCATGTTTTACTTTTATTAAAATAGTTTGATATGAATATTTTTGTCAGTTTCCAAATGAGTACCTTTGTGACTTTTTCGACGAAATGAATGTTTTCTTAACATATGTTGTGTGAGAGAATTTTTCAATTATCATGATGCCTTAACATTTTTATTCTTCCTTTATAATATTACAATATTATTTTAAAATAATTTTTTCATTTATAATCACATGTATTTTTAAATTAGTGATTTCAAAGTAAAAAAGTGGTATTTCTCTCAAGACAATTTTAATGATTTAATTAGAGTATTTTAATCTATTAAAAATTTATTTTTTGGATCGTGTAATTGATTTATTATTATCTATTATTATATAATTTATCATATTTCATTTAATTTATTATGATTTAGTTCGATTATGGATGTTCTAGTTTGGTACTATTCATGGTTTATGGGTAAATTATTCACATTTTGCATTCTCAATTTTCAATGCGATTGTGTATGTTGTTTATTTTTAAAAATATTCATATGAGGAATGAATTGTAATTATTATGTGATTGTAGGGTCCTTATATATCCTCAATATTAATCGGTAGGTCCCATGAGACAAACTAGTTTGGGTATTGGATGTTGTGTTACCTGTTTATGCATGGTGTCTTGGGCAAGGAATTGATGATATGTTTATGGGTCTAGTATTATGAATTACCTTTTCATGAGATTGGTAATTGATATTCCATGATATTTTTTCAACTAGTAGAATATCAATGGTTATTATTTCTTGATAATGTAACTATTCTAAATTGTATTATTCTTTCTTGCCATATAATGCTCCAGATTATGTGTAAATGGGTTCTATATTTGTTATACACTATGAATTAATGTGTATTCTTATTATTCAAAATATATTCAGCTATTTTATTACCCTTATCAAGCATCTAAACTCTCCCCATTATTAGGTTTTAATTTTCCTAGGATTCCATGAAGCTTTATATACAGGGTTAAACAAGGGTAATAATGTTCTCAAAATTTATTCAATGATTTCCTTTCAGTTTTCAATCATAATGTGAGGATTATGTTTGTAATCTGGTTTTCAGAACAAATAAAATGACTGGTCCTTTGGTATTTGAATGTTTTATCCATTCCAATGTAATCATGTAAGGCACCACAACTAGTGTATTGGGTTCACAGTCATTATAATCAATCCTATGTTTAAATATTAGCAGTGGAAGAATTTATGTGGAACTTTTGAAGTATTATAGCACATAAATAATAAAGGCACTGTAGTAGGGTACGATAATAGTGGTAATATTTATCTAAATTATATTTTTAAGATATATAACTAAGCCTTTTGGAAATAATTATTAATCCAATGGGAATTATATAATAGTATCTTCAAGCATAGTGGACAAAAAAATGATGAACGTGTGGTCAAAGATGTTGATAGTTGGATGAAAATTCTTATCATTGGACTGTATGAGCTCACAAATAATGAAGACCCATCCATGGGGCAGTGATGGAAAACCAAATACATAGATTTTGGGATATATATTATAGCCCAGTGGTAGTAAGGCTAGTGATTGACAATTCTAGTTTTGGTATTTAGGCCACTTTTCAAAGGCCTATGTGTCTCTGGGTCTTGGGGCTATGTAATCTTCAACGAAATATGTGCCTATTGAACCTTGGTTCATGTATGGGTTCCCCATCAACCTAGTTAAAAATAGATATTATCCAGATTATAATATAAAAATTAATGTCATTTAGAATATGGAAAACAATATTTCAAGTTGATGAGAGTTATTTTTATTTAATTATTTTTGATATTATCTTCTCTATAACAATTGTGTAGTTTAGGTACAACATCCAATTATTGTTTTTGGTAACCTCTCCCATTGACCACATAATTACATGACTATAAGAAAAGGGATGTTAATAGGAGTGAGAGATATTACCCAGAATAAAAGGGTATCTTAGAACCCATTGTGATGCCCACAATAATAAATTATTATCCTTCATATTTCCAGTGAATGAACATACAAATTAAAATATTAGTATATTGTTTGTTTAGTTTTTCTCTTACTCATTATAAAATTTAAATCACAAAAGACCATAATATTATTTTTTATCTTTTCGTTCATTTATTTTGAATTATAGTTATCTCATACCATTTTTTCTATGACATAGACATTATACTTGTATGACCAATAATACTTAATTTTAGTTTTGATGTTTTTTTATGAATGCTAATGAATTTGAAAAAAAATTCTGGTAATTTAGAAAGTAAGAATGATTATAAACTGAATAGAAAACTCATAAAATATCCAAATATAATACTAAAAACAATAGATAGATAGATAATTTCGACCATTTAGTTTTAGGAATTTTTTTATCTCTATGGATAAACTAGTTTTTTCAAATACATGTGAAACCAAAGGATTAGTAAAGATATATATAACCTACTATTATGTTTTAATATATTCTTGTTCTTCAAGGTTGTTTTACACTTTCTCTTTTTTGACATGATTCCAAATCATTATATTATTTGTGATAGATTTATATATTGGTTTCTTCATTAACATGTTTGATATTTTTTAATCAAACCAAATAAACATTAGTTGATTCAAACCTTCACAAACATCTTCTAATTTTTTCATTATCCATATAAGTTTTATAGAATACTTGGTTATGTTAATATATTAAGCCTCTATTGTACTAAAAAAGAAGAATCATATTTATTACTTAACTAACCAAAATAGTTTCTTCCAATTTAAATAGATCCACAATATATAGGTTTTTGATATATAATATCACCTGACCAAACTCCATATAATTAATCCATAAAATTATAATCTTTTCAAAAATAGATCACAAAAATAAAAATTCATTATTACATGAATATAAATTATTATTCTCTTAAATATAAGAATATTTTTTCTTTGGATAAATCAAATCCCATATTTATAAGAATTTTTGTATAAAATATATATCTCTGGTCATAATAAGATAAAGTGAACTCTTAATGAATTTTCTATATAGAATTAAGTCTACCTCCACACTTTCTTCTTGATTTAATAAATCAGTTACCACTACCATCAGAGTTGAAACTGGATTTAACCGTAACCTATTTTTTATCTGTGAGATGAATATTCTAACCTCTATTTGATAATACTTTGGCCTAATAAATGACTTTAATTATCAAATCCATAACATTTAAAATTTTAACTCATTATTTCAGATAAATTATCCACTAAATTATGCATGTTTCCTCCAAATATGATATCTTATATGTTCACCATGAACATGAAATATTTATCTTATATAATTTTCACATAGAGGAATTATTCTGAACCTCCTCCTTTGAACTCTACATTCCACAATAAGGAATACAGTTGTACATACCATGAATTGTGTGTGTAATTTAGGCCATTCAAATCATTTCTCCATGGATACACTTTTAAATCAGTATTTCCAATTAATAATCCTACCCGATGCTCTAAATATTGTTCTTCATTTAGGACTCCTTTTAAAAATATTTTATTTATATATTCTTAGTATATTTTTTAATTTAATTGATTAAATTCTACATTGACAATATTAATAGGCTATTCTATTTACAATGGAGAGAATGTTTCTTCGATATTAACTCACACTACCATAGAATATCGATTATGTAAAATCCTTTATTTTTTTGGACAACATTTCCATGTTTATCAATAAAACATTTCGAGAACTATTTCATACCAATCACATTATGATTTCTTGGTTTGTCCAAAAACTCCAATATTGTGTTTTTATCGAACTGGTCTAATTAATTATTCATTGATTTTTTCCATGATTTATATTATTTTATTATTCAAAATAAGTTGGTTAAATTCTAGATAATACAGTAGTTTTCAATTTCATATTAATCATTTGAGTCGGTGTTGGAGTAAATTGATCTCTGATAATATTTTTCTTATCAATATGAATTATTTTCATTCAAGATTGAGATGCAGGGTGACACTATTTTCACCTTATTTCTATACTGATTAATCATAATAAACGTGAATATTTTTATATTATCCTTGGTCTACATGTATCTATTAATCTTCATCAAACAATTATTTATTAAAAAAATTTCCCTAATTTTCATTTACTACAAACTCAACCAAATTTACATCATTATTCACAAAAATATTATTAATCATATTATTGAAATAATTATAGTAATTAATCTTAATTGAGTAGCCTAGGAATATTACTTCATCAACCGTATCACTACATTTTCTGTAATTTACTTACTTATTTTGGATAAATAATTTTCAACCAATTACCCTAAGACTCATCAAACACATATTAACTCTATATAATATATCATATATTGTAGTCTCTATTACTAGATTGAGTAATAATCTATTCTGAGTATAGATATACACGTACAACACTTTATTCTAGTAGTGAAATGTGATTCCTCTTTCAGTCAACATATTCCTTTCCGTGTTTTTACCATATAGTTTTTCTTTTCTAACCACAATTTTTTTTGGTATTTCTCACTGAAGATACTTCATGATTAACACTATGATTATGAAGGTAATTCTAAACCTCATATGATACATACTCTACTCCATTATTTGATCTCTAAATCTTAGTTTTTCCTTTAATTTAATTTTATGATCTTCATAAATCCTTTTTCTACAATAAATAACTTACCTCTTTGATTTCATAAACATGGAACATCCAATATTTTTATAATCATTAAAAAAATAAGATGAAATACTTCATACTATATCATCAATCCAAAATAATTATCATAGAAACAATAGTTTGAATCAAATTTAGTTAAACAAAATCACTCTTTCTCTTTGAAGGACAATTTTTTTCAAATTATTATTCTCAATAAATTTTCATAGAAATTTTAATTATTTTTATCTATTAAAGTTATATGAATAGAAAACTTCTTACTTTATTAATTATCAATAAAATTATAATTAATATGGACAAGTCTTATATTCAAAAAACTACATTATTTTTCTAATTTAATAAAATATGAATTAAATTTGATATATACATAATATAGTGTTTAATTTTTCTAACAACCATTCATAAGAGTTCATAATATTTTCTTTGATATTGAAGCCTTTATGATTGAATGTTACTTCCAAACCTAAGTTACAAATATTTTTATCAGGAAATATATTCAAAATGTACATAAATATTCTTTAAAATATCACTAACCAATTTGGTCCTTCCACATCTTTTAATCATTCATGATTCCCTATTTAAAATGTTTACAGATCTATCAACTTAACATTTCATATTCTAAAAAAATTATATTACATCCCATATGGGATAAAAACCATAGTCCAGAATCAATGTGATACTATTCTTTCATTATTTCAAGGAGAAAATTGAAAAATTTAGCTTCTCAACATTAATTTTTTCTTTCTAAGATGTTTTAGAATAAATTGACTTTTTTAATCACTTCTCAGTTTCTTTATAATAATCCATCTGATCAAATTATTCATCCTCAAGAGGATAAAAACAATATCACAATGAAATTTAATATTATTTTTATGTATATGTTTACCATTGAAGTCCATAAAAATATTTATCTCTTTAATTCCCATTATATACTATTCTTTTCCCAATATTTATGAAATCTAAATAGTAATAGTTGAAAGAGTATCTAATTTTATAAGAAGATCATGTCCTAACTCTCCTTTGCTGACTTCATATTTCTTAACCTTTTAAATAAATTTCCACCTCACTGTAACAAGAAATATTATGGCCATGAATACCAAAAATACTAACACTTCATATGTGAAGATATATAATCAATATTTTTTGTCCATAATTATCTAGATTTTGAATATCTTATTTATTGTTGGAAAGTTATTGATGGATGAGTAAATTCACCCTTTATCCACTTCCTTATGATCTTAATATTTAAATAAATTTCCTTTTAATGTCAATATATTATATACAAGACCAATTTTATCTATAGAATATAGTCTTTGAGTACTCATAATTTCCATAAATTCTTTTATACCTCAAAATTACATTTAATTTAAAATTTTATCTTTAAATTTTATAAAATTTTGTTTCGTCATCGAATCATCTAGTTAAATTTTTGACTCAGCCTTCATCCTTGTTGAAATAATTTATTCTTTTTATTTTTAAAATATTCTTTTCATTTTCTTCTATATTCATATTAATATAATCAATGTTACTTTTTTACTACTCGATATTAAATTTTTAACTCATATATTCTTCTTATTTCAAATTACTAATCTCACACTATTTCATTTTTTATGATATTCAACTTCTATTTCATGTTCATCAATATAAATATAATGTTCCTTCAATAAACCTAATGTTTTATGTTATTTAGTTATAGATGAAGGTCTTGTAGGGTCACTTAAAATTCTAAATTGTGGTCTATAACTCCCTTTGGTAGATCGATATCTCTTACTTAAATTTTATAATCCTACAATGAAGCCATTATTTCATCTTCTATATCTAATATGTGCTCTATATTAATTCCTTCAAATAAATATTCCTCAACATACTCTTCATATTTTCTATCCAACACATTTTTCTAAAACTTATTGTGACTTTAATTTATCAAATTTAAATTCCTTCAAGTGGAAATATTATTCTTTAATTTTGGTGATAATTAAAATAAACCATAGTACACACCAAAATTATTTATATATATATTACTGATGTACCAAATTATTCGAAAATGAAATCACACTAAATGTAATTTTCCATCAAATATCCCTTTACCTCTTTAGACAATCCTTCCATTAGTGATAAGAAACCATCAATTACATTTTCTTCAATTTCAGAAACTTGAACCACTTTTTTCTGATCTAATTTGAATGGTGTCTCTTTGGAATATTATTCTAAAGAGATTTATGGATTAACTCATATTTTATACTCTATAATAATTAATTTTTTATAATAACGAGATAATTTTCAATGGTTACTAACTTCAAATGATGATACTTTTAGATTATACATAATAGTTTACCTTATTATAATTTTCATTATAATATAAAAAATCCTTGATCTCCTAACCAAGTTCACATACCACACCAAAAACATTAGTGAAATGGTAAAATAATATCTCCACATTTTTTCTGAGGATCATATTTAAATCAATTACCTTTTTTAAAAATATATATAATTTTTATTCATTCAATTCAATATCACCTTCATATATGTTTGAAACAATATCCAAAAAATATTTAGTTATTGTAAAATCCATCACCATCATAGATATCTAATTAGAAAATTATCCTAGTCAATCTATATGATCATTCACATCATAATTCAAAATAGTATTATGTAATTATATGATATATCATTTAGAGGAATAAAAAAATTTATTTCCATATAATAATGTAGAGTATACATCAAATCAAAGAGTTCTTAAATGTGTTATAAAAATATATTTCCAAATTTTATTGTTTTAAACGTCAAATGTGGGTAATCACAATTCATTTAATTATTCACTATTATATCATGTTTCTATAAACATAATCATGAAGGAAGAGTTTACTTTGATACCACCATTTATTACCTGAGGCCCCCCTACACCCTTGCGGAGGGGGTCAATTAGTACGTCATAATATTTATTCCCCTAATAATAACAATTTGGGTTCTTTATTTTAATTTCAAAATACACTTCATATATATTTCGTGACCACAATTAAACAGAAAATTTATAATATCATAGATATACAATATTACGTAGTTCACTAATAATTGGATATATCCAAGGAAAATAGATCAATACTGTATTATTGTCTCAATTAAGTACTAATTCATTAGCATATGATCAAAATCTTCAGGGATATCCCACTACTCATCCAAGTATTGTTATCACTTCCTCCCATCCACTCAAAATTTAAATTTGGTTATAAGAATATAGTTTTCACACATTTAATAATAAAATGATAATAATAAATATATTCAATATAAAATAGTATGTGTGTTCTCCATGGTGCACTGATATTCACTACTTGATTTTTGGTGATATGAAAAAAAAATTATCTTTTTAGTGCTGATCTTCCGGAAAACTCAATTTTATTATATGTTACATTGTAATAAAAAGTAATCAATGAAAATTTATTATAATTATATGTTTACATATCATTATTAATCTTATTTTTATTTTTAGTTTATGATTACATTATTATCTGTAGAAATATCCTCTTTATTGGGAGAATATTTGAATTTAAAATTTAAAATTTAGACAACAAAAAACTATTAAATTTATTTTTATCAAATTATTTATTTTTTTCCCCACAATATATCTATAATATCAAAATTAGAATAACTAGTTCTTTTCTCAAATAACATTCAAATAACCAAAAGAAAACCAAATCTCTAATTATATTTGAATTATATATTTAAAATAATTAATGGGGAGATATAATCCTTTGCATAGTGATATATTTGTTTCACAATTAACTTAATTATATTTCAATAGGAGTTATAGTGTGGAATGTTTGATAATAATGCATACTTTTTTGAGTGATAACCATCGTTAATTTTACAAAATCATGAACATGTAACTTTATCATGATATAAAGTCATGGATTGTATTATCCAATCATAGATTTGGATTGAACTAGTCTTGGTAAAATAATTCTTTCACTGTCAAGAACTATATCTCTAGACGAAATTAAATCTTATTAAGAGTCCTTTATAATGTTTAATCCTTATAATGGTATGTGAAATTGAAATATAAGACCACTGAATTTATCCTAAACATCATTCATAGTGTCACCTACTATATTACAACATTAATGGATATTAGGAAAATCATGATTAACCTTATTTAAATTTATAGAATTTTCCATTTTATGATATCTAAATATATTCTTGTTGTGATGAATAACATTGTGGTACAATATTTCATTCTATTTCCACATAGAGAATCTGTTATAGATGTATCAACTAGACACCAAATAAATTACACAACCATTATGCTCCTTTACCTGACATCCAATAAAATTTCTATTGATAAAAATTTAAATATTACAATATGTGGTTGAAATAATATTTTATTGAATATAATGATACGCAATATTATATTTCAATGGTTTATGATATATTTTTACCCAAATAAATCTGATATACATTTTTATGTGTCTATTTATCCCATAATTAGTTTCTTTTAATTCCCTAAATACTATGAAATATTTTATTGAAAGATTGTATAATATGAAAACTTTATATTGTGGACCATATGTAAATTATTAATGTATCCCAATGAAATAATTAGCAAAAATAATCTAGAAGCTTATATTAATTTTATATAGGATTAATTGATAATTGGGTATGAATTCATTCAATTATACAAAATTTTGAATAAGAAGTTATATGGTCCAAAGGAAGCAACCGATGGTAAAAACATTAGGTGTTCAAGATTAGACCGACCTTTTGTAAATAGGATATACCATGGGATTCAATTGGGTAGATTCCACCTTTATTAAAAATTAAGATCAATGAACCACATATCTATCAAATTTAATGTTAATATTTCATGCGTATCTTAAACTTTCATGTAGAAAAAGTAGGTGAGAAAGTTTTTCCTCGAACAATTCGACTATACCAAATGCACTTGACTTATTTTTGACCTATGTTTCACCAATTTTCATTAATATCACACCTACACCACACATGAATAAAATACTAAACTATAGGGACATAATATTGTGATTGGTACATCCACTAACTTCTCTTTTACTTCCGTCCCTGTTGACGGAGTTATAATCTAATTGTAATCAACCAGGGGAGGAAATGCGATGTAATCCTGAGAATTTACTTGTAATATTGTTAGTGATCATTTTGATTATATGTTTATGTTATTTTGTTATTTAATTCTTTTATTTTTTTTCTATATTATTCATTTTTATGATCATATAATAATAAAGGAACGGAAATGCTCATGAATTCATACATAAAATAGAGTGTGTGATGATTCATGTTGGATAGACTTTTCATTATGCCTTATTTCTAATGGGTGATATTTTGGGATTTATCAATTGAATAAAAATAGAGGAATCAACTCTCTAAAATTCATGGTTAGTGTGTGAACATATTTTTTAAATATAAAATATAGATATCTCACCAAATTCCTCATGTGTTTCATTGATGAGTATGAGTTATGGTGTTAGACACAATTCACTCAATAATTTATTCTTGTGAATGACACACATTATATTTCTGATCATAACTATGAGATATAAAAGGATAACATATATAAAAATATTGTTTTTGTTGTTTAAAACCATGGAATAATATAACAAACATTCCCCCCTGATGTGATGATGGATGGGAATCAAGAAAATTACCCAGAGTTATCACACTCAAAAAATTATTTCAATTATTTTATATTATATATTCTATTACTTCATTATCATAAGATCTCAAAACACTAATTCTCCAAAAACCCTATATTTTATAATTAAAACGTTTTTTAATGTTATTGATATTGGTAATCATTGGGAGATGAACTAGGGTCCATACTATTCTAATAAAAATCTAGTAAAAACAAAAATCATATTTGAAATATTTAATAGACTGATCCAATTTTATCATTGTTTCGTGGGAGACAATATCATTTTATTCACATTATTCACTATTTATCTTTATTTATCATTTTTTTATTCTTTTATTTATCGTTTATAATTTTATTTTTCTATATTAAATTATATTATTAATTTTCATTATTTTTAATTTCCATATCAATTCCCTATTTCTTAAACTTATTTTTTTTAATAAGTATTTTTATTTTACTTCTTTTAAAAAAAATGAGATATGACTACATATTTTTCATTTCTTCTATGACATAGTTATCAGAGGATATGTTTCAAGAAAACAATCATGAATTTAATAAATAAATTCATGTATAAAATACTTCATCTTGTATAGGATAATCATCTCCAAGTAAAGAAAAATTATTAATGATAAATAACAAGGTATAACTAAAACTAAAATATAACCAAATAAATACCTTAAGATAAAATAAGAAATCAATTGAAACATAAAATAATTGACCACTTTTTTTGTGGAATACTAAACTAAATACGTAGAATAACCTTATGAATTAGTTTCAATTCATAGGTTATTAGGAATCATTGATCTCCACCACAAATATAATTGAATTATTAATGACCTGAACATTTATAAATAAAATTACTCCTCTTTGATTGAACAAATGACTTATTAGTCAATGATATTATAGAGAAAACATAGAATAATGGGATTATTTAAAAATATTATATCATATATTATTAATTACAATGTTAATCATTACAACCATTGATAGTATTTATATTGAAAATGATCATATTATTAGTATATATATACATTCATGATAAAGTTCCTTGATATAGACGAAAGAAGTGATGACCAAAACTATTATTATTGTACCATATGATGAATATTTATTAGATATTCTAAGGGAGATACCATATTTTGGTAATTTCCCTTGACAAATAAAAATGTGATATTCAAAAACTTTACCATTATTGAAATCGTTAATGGGAGAAGTTCAAGATCATCGAAATCACCGCCCTAACCATTTTTGTCGAACCACCCCTAGAAAATATCAACATCCCACACCTCAAACTTAGGAAATTCACAAATGCAATAATGGGATATATATCTCAACCATAATAGAATGAATAGGTATGTTTTATTTAATATTAACTAAATATTCTTTTTAATCATTACTTAGTATACTTTATAAATGAATAAATAATGAGTTTGAAAAGAATTAGATTTTAATATGACAAAATTCAAATTGTATTTTTGGGAAATATTTCATAATAAAGGCATTACTAATGGAGAATTATTTAATTTTTAAAATCAATGATATAATAATAAAACACAATTATTATAATAATATTTATTAAGTGTAGTTTATAATATAATTTTGTGAAGTCAAAACATAATATTTACAAGGGTTTGAAAAATGATATTATAAAAAATGTATTTTTTAATAAATTGGTATTTTTATTTAAAAATATAAATTCTAATATTTAGAGATTTATTTTTATAAAATAAATACTATTATTAGATTCATCATGGTTAAATTATCCAATGTTTAGTTTTTCATAATTTACTGGGTTAATCATTTTTTTCCATTGAAATTAAATACAGTATAAATATACTCTATGTATTATGACATCATAATGACCCAAAGGTGATGTAATTTATTCATTAAAAGGTATCCACAACCAAATATAAATTTAAAATTTAAAATAATGGGTTTTGGGGTTATTTAATTAATTATATGATGCATTTATGAATCCTCCATAGCTAATAATATATATTAGGGTTTCAAAGTCATTTTTTAAGAACATGACTCAATTACTCATCTCCATTGTTAATATTTTAATGATTTTTATTATTGGACTTCAAAAAATAATGAAAACCACCCCTATTATTCCAAAACTATGGGAAAAAACCATGGTAACATTTGTGGTTATGATTAATTTATTATATAGATCCCCAAACCAATGTTTAGGAAATAATAAAGAACTCCCCTCTCGTTTCTTATTAAAACACACCCAAGATCTAATTTATCATCATTAAAAAACATTTCATCATAACATTAATATACACATTACTATCTATTTCTCTCCCAATGTTCTCCCAATCTCTCAATAAGATCCTTAAAATATTTTGTAAACATCCTCTCATGGGAATGGATCCTTTCATTATCCTATTTATTGAAGAACCATCTTTATTTTTTTCCACTTGATTTAAAATTCATAATTCTTAGATATATTCATTCACATCCTTTATATATTAAATTTTATTTAAAAATAATGAGATACCCCTTCCTTTATCATTAATCCATTTTATGAATCTTTATTTACTTTCGTTATGCTACTGAAATTTCACTGCGATATTTCATTTCAAACAATTGGAAATTGAATTAGTATACCCATTTCCACTCTAGGGTATTCACAAGTATATACATATATTTCATTTATTGTGTACATACATGTATTTAAAACACACTCCTAAACTATTTGGTTAATATATATGAAATACATTCTTATGTTATAAGAAATATGTAGAACACTTATGCATGTACATTATATGATTTTGATGGGTGCACCTAGATTGTACTCCAATAAATTGGGTACTATTTTAATCCCATGATATGCCATGTAAGGTGTACAAGAGAATATTATAAGCACACTATGATTTTATTTATTTGTTTTTAACCTTGAATTATTATTATGATACAATTGTTTCT
Organism: Viscum album; assembly: GCA_963277665.1. Taxonomy (NCBI): domain Eukaryota; kingdom Viridiplantae; phylum Streptophyta; class Magnoliopsida; order Santalales; family Viscaceae; genus Viscum; species Viscum album. The sequence goes on along the minus strand of OY728122.1, from coordinate 98,791,322 downwards.
ATTGTTTCCACATTTCCTTATTGCCTTTATGCTATCATGTTATATCATGCCTCATTGTTCATGATTATTATTATCATCTCTTATGTTACATTGTTATGAATCTTGGATCACATATATTTATGTAACCAATTCTATGATTTTTTTAATTCCCTTACCAGTATTATTATCTTACCAGTTACATATGTTCTTTCCTAGGTTATCTCATGCAGTTTTAGAGGAATGATGTATTTTAAGAGGATGTTAATGATGTTTTCAAAAAAGACATTTTATACCAACGTTATGATGTTATGTTATGTATATAATCTAATATATAAACTAGTATTATTAGTCTTCTAGGATGTATTAAGTGAAAAATTACATAATAAATCATGAAATAATGTGAATTAAAAATACATGTTGTCATAGTTGGTATCAGAAAAAATTATAATTATTTGTTGGATTAGGATTATAAAACTATAGTGAATGATTTAGGGATAATACTAAACATTGAAAAACATCCCTATTTTTTTAAAGTATATATTAAGTGTTTACCAAGATAATATATACCTATCTTGATAATAAAAGTGGATGTGGACCTATCATATATGTTCCAAGGTATAAAAACCATGAAAAAAACATATTGAGCAAGTCACGATTGTCAACTAGTGTATGAAAATGAGCCTTAATGCACACCTGTTTTAAAATTCCTTGGGGATATATTTTTTTAAATTCAAAAAATCATTTTGAATAATCATTAAGGTAACAAAAATATGCCTATAATATATTATGATAGGAATTATATCATCTATAATGTTGATTGAATCTTAGAATTCATAGGTTAAGAAATACATGGGATCATAAATCACAAACAACATGGTTATGATTTCAAAAATGACCCATGTTTTGTATAGAAACCAGAATCAGGAAGAAAAAAATTCCCCTATGAAATAGAATTATAGAAATCAGAAATTTATTCAATAAAGGTCTCCAGATTACAATAGATCGTCCCATTTTTTAATCATGGAACAATGGATCAGCTACATTGAGAAGTTCATCTCCATCATTTGGTACTATGACCAAGATAAGTTCAAGCTATTTTTTTATCAAATGGAAGTATAGTTTTATCATTAGTGGATGTAGGTCAAGAGTACGATGACCAATGAGAAGAACAGAGTGATGGATTTGAAGGAATTCCATAAGATATTCTTTGATAAAATTTCCCCCTTCTATTTGACTAAAAATTGTACGAGAATTCCTTATCCATAAGAAAATGGACAATGAATATGTCATGGAAGATGAGGATAAATTACAATAACTTGACTGAAAAACCTTCAAATTATTTAATATCCCCAAATGCAAAGGTGACCACTTCTTTGGTGGAATGAATTTGAGGCTATGAAAAGCCTTAGATATTAGAGAATTTATAGTATTTAGGGGAATTGTATGATGTTCCTTAAAAGTCAAAATAGATTTCAGGGAATCTCAATTGTCTCATTGGGATAAGAAGCATAACGATGATGATAATTATGTTGATAAAATGGAGTAATATAATGATGGAATGAAATACTAAAATCTCATTTTTCAGAAGTGTGGGAAGAAGGACCCATGAAATTTCCTAAAGGGGACAAGGATATGATTTTTCCCTGAAAGGATTGGCACCTAACTAGTGACTTGTTATGCGAGAAAACCACTAATTTAATGTAACGGAATAATTTTCTACTCATAACTCATATTATTTTCTAATATTTAAACTACAACATTCAAGGAAACTATGTGAACCACATACCTAAGCCATGGGTTTCATGTGACAATCAATGTCAACATCCTCAAAGGTAGAAAGGGGGAGCATATTCTATCACAACTAACTAGGTTGATCATAATAATGAAGTGGTGATATATTTTCTAATTATTATTCAAAAATAGAAAATATACTTTTTGATTTTGGTACAATGAATCTTTATTATATCATAATTTTAGTAGAAATATTCAAACACCATTGCAAATCAGAGAAGTATAGTTGTTAGTAAAAACTGAAAATGGTGTAATTATTGAATCCTAAGTATATAACTTATCCACTGTCCAGTTTTGATGATGAAGATATCTAAAAAAAAGTGTAATCTATTTTGTGGAATTAATTGATATTCTAAATATTTATTGGATTTCCATATATAGTGCCAATAAAATTGCTAAGAGAAGGAAATAACTATCTATATCAAGAATCACCATCCAATTCAATACAAGTATAAGGAAGAGAATGAATCTTTTTTGGTCTCATCCTCTTAAGAAATTAAATTATGTCCATATGAGAAATCATATAATTCCAAATTATTGATGCTAAATTTAGGACCATTCTTAATGAAATTACTATTTTTATGGAATATGATGATGCATTTCCCAAATAATTTCCTAGTTTTCTCCAAACATAGAGGCTGAGTTTAAAATTATGCATATATTTGGAGATTTTATAATGTCCAAGAAATTTTATAGAGTATCCATTGTTGAAATTGATGAATTGAAGAAAAATCTAATGTAATACTAGATAAAGGGTTTATAGAAAAAATTGATCAACTGTGGGGATAACTAGTCCTAATATTCATAAATAAGGATGGGTAAATGAACATATACAATGATTATTGTCAGCTCAACAGGATAATGATACAAAATAAGTATCCTATGCCACAAATTTATAATTTATTCAATCATCTATATGAAGCCAAGTATTTCTCTCAGATAGATCATTAGTCATAATATTATCATGTAATGGTGAAGGAGAAGGATATCACCATAAATGATTTTCATAAAAGGTACATGCACTATGAGTTCAATGTGATACCATTAAAACTCATGAATGCTCCAGAAATCATTACATACATAATTAATAGAGTCTTTACTGATTAAAAAAACAAATTTTTGGTATCCATTATAATCAAGATTCTAATCTAATAAAATGGAAAGGCGGAACATGATGATCATTTGAATACTATTTTGAAGACCTTATAGAAAGAAAATATTAATGAAAACTATATCAAATATGAGTTTTTTGTGTGTGGAGAAAGTAACTTTCCTATGGAATGACTTCACAAAAAAAAGAATATATAACAATCCATAAAAAAATTATATAATTAATGGGTGTCAAATACCAATATCAATGACAAAAATATATATTTTCCATTGATTATCTTGGTACTATCATCGATTTTTGAGTAAATTATAATGGTTTTGAATCCCTATAACAATGATAACATAGAAATGATTCATGTTTTTCTAGGATGATGAATGTGAGGAAAGTTATAAAGAATAGAAGAAGAGGTCAAACCCTGCACCTTTTCTCACATTACCCACTAGTGGTGAAGGAATTGTGATCTAAAGTGATCCCCCAAAAAAGTTATTGGGTTTTTTACTCATAAAAAATATAAAATTGATTTTATATTCCTCCCATTAACTAAAGATAAACGATTAGAACTACCCAAATCCTGATCTAAAATAGGATTTAGTGATATTTTCATCAAAAATATGGGGACAATATCTATATAGGGAGAAGCGTGATATATATATGGAACATAAGATCCCCATGTATATATTCACACAAAAGGAACATAATATTCTCTTATGGAGTAGGGTATTGAGGATCAAGGATTATAATTTTTCAATCCATTTCCACCATAGGAAATCAATCAAAGTTGAAAATGATTTTATTATAAAGTATCATGTAACTCTATATATGATGAGGACTATAATGGGTCTAATATTCTTGGACATGAAAATAATATATATGGGAATAATAAAAATATTTCCATACTACCTTGATCATGTAACATATAATCCATACATTCTTAAGAGGATCAACGAGGCTCATAAATATGATAAGTTTCTTTAGAATAAGGTAGAGCATATTGCAGATTTCATTATTTCTAATGATGGAGTTATAAAGTTTGGAACCAAGATATGTGTGACATAAAATATATATATAATGTGGGAAATTTTGGTTGATTCACATAACCCATCATTCTCTATTCCTCAATGAGGAAATATGATGTATTGAAAATCAATGAAAATTTATTGTTTGGATAACATACAGAGATAGATTTTAGAGTTTTTATCTTTATTCTAAGTATGCTATAAAGTAAAGGAAAAACAACAAATGTCTAATGATATGATGAAACTATCGTCCATTACAAAATGGAAATGGGAAAACAAAACCATGTATTTTATCATATTGCTACCCCAGACACCTAAAGTTAATAAATCATTCTAAGTAGTAGTTGATGGAATTTATAAATCGGTACATTTCATTACCATAAGGGAGATTTATATCTTGACTAACTCTATAATATATAAATAAAAGAAGTGGTAAGAATTCATGAAGTACCAATCTATATTATATTTGATCTTGATATGAGAATTAACTAGAGTTTTTGGAATGTTCTTAAATAGGATTTGAATATATAACCGAGTTTCATCATTGATTATAACCCTTAGAAGGAAGTGAAGTCTAAAAGGACCATTAAGAATCTAGAAGATATATTGTGATATGTTCCACAAATTTCTAAAATTGTTCAAATCAAAACCTACCCCAAGTGGAGTTATCAAATAACAAATATTTTAATTTGGGAATTAAAATGGAACCATATGAGACTCTATATGGGAATATATGTCGAACATCAACATGATTTGAAGAGGTTGAAAAAAAGAACCTTATGGGTCCTAATGTCATTCATGATATTATAGATAAGGTTCAAACCATTTAGTGTCAATTGAAATCGGCACAAAGTCGATTGAATATCTATGTAGAAAAATGTCTATGAGACATGTAGTTTAAGGTCAATGGTAATGTGTTCCTCTATATATTTCAATGGAAAAAATTAATGAGGTTTAGGAATAAGGGAAAGCATTTTCCTAGATGCACCTACAACATTAGGATCTTTTGTCATATCATATTGGAAGCCTATCGACCAACACTCCCACCTAACCTATATTATGTCTATTATGTGTTTTACTTATACCTATTGAGAAAGTGTATACCAGAACCCTCAAATGTACTAAATATAGAGGTAGTAACATTTTAGAATGATATTTCATATGATTATAAACCATTGAAGACTATGTATAGTAGAGAAACCATTATACGAAACAAGAGAACCCACCTGGTCAATGTAATGTGGTGGAACCACAAGTTTGGGGATGTAGCTAGGGAACCAAAAGTTGTGATGAAATAAATGTACCCTAATTTGTTTTAGTGTTGTAAATTAAACATTTAATGGTGAAATTTTTGAAGGGGGAATAATTTAAGGAACCAATATTTTATAAATATAATTTCATCTATTTAACTGAATAAATGTCTTAGTAGGTATTGATGCTATAGAAAAAAAATTCATTACATTTGTTATTTCATAATATTATATCATGAATGATTTAAATTATCATTAAGAATCATAACCAATGATAACAAAGATGTTTAATTCTATTCATATGATTAATATATATAATGTTTTATGATAATGTCCATTGATATTGTGGAAATAAGAGATGACCATGACTAATAGGATCATACCCTACAAAGCCCATTTTTAGCGCTTTAAAGAGAGATAGAATCTCTAGTATTTTCCAATGACCAAGCACAAAACAGGATTCAAAAAAATAATCACAATATAAACCATTTACAAGATATGTTTAATCTCATCGAGATTATGACTGAAACGATGTTCACTAAATCACCCAATGAAAATCTCAAACCTTACCCATTAGGCGATTTCGACTATACTAAAGTGATATGTATTCTGACAGTAAAAAAATGAATATTTATATTTTATTTTATTTGAAATAATGAATATATTTATTACTTATTAAATTTACATTATAAATGATTATAAATGGAGTTCAGGAAAAATTATATTTCAAAACGAAAAAACCCGAATTGTATTTTTGGGTACTAAAAAATTTCAATTAATATATACATTTTAAAGAATTCATGAATTTTCTAAAAAAATTATAAATTAATAATATATTATTATGAAAAAATATTGAATAATTATGGTTTATAATATAAATTATTGAAGTGAAAAAATAATTTTATTAGTTTTTGAAAAAAATTAGGTAAAAAAACTAGTATTTTTCAATAAATGGGGTTTCTAACATAAAAAAATTATTAATTTTGTATAGATATTTATTTTTATAAAATTAATTTTATTATTTGATGGAAAACATCAAATCTATTCAGTGGTTAATTCTTCATAATTTTACAAGACAATCAAAATTTCAGGTAAAAATTAAATATGGTATAAATATATGGTATGTATTATGACATCATAATGACCCAATAGTTATGTAATATATAAAGGAAAAGGTATAGAATATGAATACATTATTTAAGCATTTAAATCCTAACATCCTTAACTTGGATTCCACTAAACTATTTCCCCGAGATGGGTCACCACTTGGCCTCAAGCGTGCCTCCCCATATGCCTGAGGATGCTGAACAACAACGAGGGTATAATAGATCACATGGGGAGACAATAACCTCACTACTAGAGTAATAAAAATTATATAAGATCTGAAATTTTGTAAAAAATAATTAATAAACTAGAAATTACAATTACCAACCATTTTCCCAAAAAATGGTACGAACCACAACCAATAGAAAAATATGCTACATTATGCTAACAGTGCCATATGCGAAGAAAACCCAAAATAAGGACAAACAGACCAATCCTCATAGAGTATCCGGACTCTCAGTCTATATCGTCATCCATGAACCACCCACGACCAATCAAATCCCTAGAATATGACCTTTTTCCTTGTCTTGACCTGCAACCATGAAATCTGCTCAGGTACCCAACGGTGACCCGAGTAGAGTGTGAGTGAAACATAGTAGGACACCATGAATAGTGTATAAAAAATATCCAATATAAATAGATATTGCATTAATTTACTAAATAAATGTAATTAAAAAAAAAACTACAAACCATGTACCAATAGTTATCATTATTTGCATAATCCATTATCTTCTTTTGTTCCATGGTTTTTGCATTTTCATTTATTTACTACAGTTCTTACCAGTCAACTTCTATGTGTAAGGGGAAAAGTAAAACTCCCTATTTTACTAGTGAAAAGAATTTCACAATCAATTACACCATACTTACCTTTGAGCCTCAGTCTATTTAGTCTCATCCAAATCAACAGTTAGGGGAATAGATCCTCAGTCAAACTCCCTAAACCATTCATTCTTGGGGTTGGGTTTAGAACCATAATCCAAACCAACCTATATGTAAAGAATCATAACTCAATACCCCAAATTCCAACAATACATGTTCCCATTATTATATATCAATTCACTACAAATACAATACCACAAAACATACAAAATCATTACACATATCATTCACAGTTCATAATAATTCAACATATAAATCATCATCAAGCCATAACCCATTATAACATTTACTAATTACATTTCAAGGCCTATTATACTGATTTCCCTTTTCTCGTGACTTAAGAAATTAAGTATGTTGATCTATTCTCATACATTATACCACTTCACATAATTCATCAAATCACATGCATTACCCCATATACACAAATCAATCACAATTTTATAAGTTATTTGAGATATTCACTTTATTCTATTTAACCATTTTCACAATTTTACAAAAAATAGATTATTCCATTTTAAATGAATATACAAAACTACCATTAGTTCATTTTTATAATTTGCACTAAAATTGAAACAAATCATCATGGCTATATTTTAACAGTAATGAACTCTATACTTATTATTATAATTTTCTAGGTTTCAGAATATAGGTGAACCCCATGGATCAACCTAAATCGGTATAATTATTAGAAACAAATAACATGGGGATCATGAGGTGTTATATCCATCCTTTATCCCACAAATTTACCAAAACTAAATAAGGAATAAAATGAGAAATAAAATAGAACCAATAACTCAACAACACGAGAACAAATCATCAACAAAACTATGGGATATTACATGTTGACCACATTTCTCAAATCTGTAGAATAATTATCATTTAAAAATTAAATTTTATCTAAATTATAGAACCATTTGAATAAACAAACATAGATATAGTGAAAAATTGTGTTTTAGGGCTTCAGTAAATTAATAATGAAACCGTATTCCCTAATCTGGAATAGAGATGCATGTGGAGCGTTAGTCTTACCCAGAGCTTTGATCCGCACCTAACATATCTTTAAACGGACTAAAAATGAAGGATATCAAACCATGAGATCATTTGGGAGATTATAATCTTTACAAGGACTATTAGGGGATGAATGGGAAAGAAAATATGGTGAAATAATTAGAATCACTAGGGGAAAAATAACAAAATCACACATTTAATGTGGCGCATCTTGTGACACAATGGTTTTCCAAAATGTGCTCAAACCATGTACTTACCTCTATACCAGTGGGATCCCAGTCACATGGTTACCATGGAATAACTCATGGTTTGAAAAACCATGAACCAAACATGTGAGATTTCTCTATTCAACGTCACACGGTTTGGATCCCCCTTAAACTATTTACTCTAACCACGCGCCGAACATGTAACATGGGTTGGAAGGCTATTTCCCAATTTCCTTCATGTACCAAACCTGTGGGTAGCCACAAGACCCCTCTTATATCTGGTAATTATTCAAATATCCAACTTTATGGGATCAAAACTGAATTTTAAAAAATATTTTACCTCCATGAAGTCTGAGATCTTACAACCTCACAACCATATAATGACTCATCCGTGAACCCTCTTCCAAGAATCATTGAGCTTCTGGAGAAAATATATTTGGGCATTGGGCTAGCATATATAACTCTATTTCCCATGTTTCTTCATAAATATTACCATCCTACCAAAAAACTCAAACTAAATCCACAATCTTGCCTTGACATATTTTCCCACTATTATCCAGAATACAAACTAGAGGACCCTCAAAAGATGCATCAACCTCAAGCAAAAAATCCTCAACATAAAACACATTAGATGAGTCAGGGAGATATTTCTAAATATGTGATACATGAAGAACATCGTTCATATCACTATATTAACATGGAATAGAAAAAATTTATTCCACCAATTTGATACACTCTACATCATCGAAAATCCCTATGTACATGTGTGCTAACTTACATAGTTGCAGAATTGGACGGTGACCCAACCTTGGAAACACCTAAAGAAACACATGATCATCAAACCTAAAATCAAGAGTTTGGTGAAGGCTATATAAATACATCTTTTTCTTACCCTGAACCATTTCCATATATTTCTGAATTAACTAAACCTGTTCTAAAATATCCTTCATGATACTCCATCCCAACAATTCTGATTCCCCATATTTTTTCTAGTAGAACAGATATATACATGGTCTACAATAGATAGCCTCATATGGTACCATATGAATCATATGATGATGAATATTATTGTAATAAAACATGAAAAGTGTTAATTTCTTTTCCAATGATCCATAACAATCTTGGACACAAGACCTCAACTTATCCTCTAGCACTATAATAGTATGCTTCGAATTCCCATCTGTCTGTGGGTGGAAAAAAATGTACTAAAAACACATGAATACCATGAAAAATTATTTATACCCATCATTACCACATTGCGAAACAAATATCATGATATGAAACTATATTGATAGGTACACCATGCAACTGGGCTCTCTCCTGAACATATAACTCACCAAACTAGTCAACGGTGAATGTATCTCAAATTATAAAGATTTGATCCACCTTAATCTATCGATCAACAAATTCTCATATAAAATCATTAATCTAAGTAATAATTCGGAGAGTCGACATGAAATCTATTATCACGTCATCAAATTTCCATTCTGTAATGGGAAATGGTTGTATCAAACCACCAGGAGGATGATGCTCAGCCTTTACCTGCTGATAGATAAGGCATGGTGCCACAAAACCTAAAACATCATTATCCATCCCTTTCCACTAATACTACCTAATAAGATCACTATAAATTTTGGTCAAAGCTATATGAACATACCACTTTGATGAATGAATCTAATTCATAAACTATTCTCAAATACACATTGGAACAATAACATGACCACTGACATAAATGATCGTGTCATCTCCAATGGTCCAACCATAAGGTGTCTCTGATCCTTTAATACATTCCCTTAAAGCTATAACTTCTGAATACTCATGCTACCTATCCTTGATATGGATTAGAAGAATAGAAACAACTACCAAGGATAAAAAGGTTTTCTTACCTTGTACATTTTTTACCTCCAGATGCAACTCAGTGAATAACGCCATCATCATCCACTCAGAAGTGGATTCTTGAACTACCGGGTTTTGATTATTCTGACTCAACGCATTTGCAACATTGTTTCCATTTCCTAGGATGTATTCTTGGTAAAAATTAAATGTAAACATGTAATCAACCCATATTTAATTCCAAATATTCAGATCACGCTTAGAAAAGATTTACATAAGAATATTATAATTACTATACATCGGGAACCGCTTTCCTAACAGGTATTTCTTCCAACACATTAAATCATAAACCATTGCAGATTGATATATGTCATGTACAGGGTTATTTCATTCATCATTACTTAGCTATTTTCAAACATATTTTAAAACCCAATCTACATGCATTACTAATTCTCCAAGACCAACACCAGACACATCACAAAACTGGTTATAACCTTTACATGGACCGGGTAAAATCAGAATCAGTGTGGATGTCAACAACTTCTTCAACTCTAAGAAATCATTTTGACAAGACCCAAACCACTAAAACTAGATTCCTTTCTTGTTCAATACTGAATTTTGTTCTTCCAAACAAGATAATTATTTTATGAAACTTATATAATAGTATACTAAACCGAGAAAACATTAGAAATTTGATTCATTCTTGGGATTCTCCAAAGATGCAATTGCTTGCAATTTCTCTCGTCCCCTTAACAATCCTTCATCACTGAATATGTTACCCAAAAAAATGCTTCTTGTAGATCTAGAAAGAACATTTGGGTAGATTGGTGTATATCCTATTCTATATTAGTGTACTCAGGAAAATATCAAGGTCTTTGGCATGAGAATCATGTTTTTTGGATTACAGTAAGATGTCATCAACAAAAATTACAAAATATTGATCATCATATGGATGAAATATTCAGTTAATTAGGCCCAGAAACACTATTAGTGCATTGGTCAACATGAATGACATCTAAACAAATTCATACCAGCCATACCTACACCTAGTTCAACTCTCAGCTAGTATGATAGATCCTCAATTCAATGTGGAGGGTATCAGTTCTTAATCATCATCTTATCCAGATTCCTATATTTGAAATACAAATACAAAGACTCATTATAAATCTTGGAAAATAAAACTGGAGATCATCATGGTGATATAATTGGACGAATAGAACCATTTTTATCCAATTTCTGAAGTTCAATTTTTATATTCCTGGAGTTATTCCGGTTCCATTTAGTATGGAGGAATAGAAACTTGGTTTCCCCCCAAAAACAAATCTATCATTTACTCCACATATATCATAGGAGACAACCCTGAAATGTACTCAAGAAAAAATCATAAAACTAATCCACCACAAGAGGAAAAAATGTGGCCTTACTCCCCCATCATCTAGTATAAGATTGAACATTTAGGATGAGAGTTAACACAACTACTGTCAAATAGGCCTTGTATGGCCTACCCAAACATCCTATTCTCCATTATGGGAATATGTGCCTCTATAAAGAGATGTGAATTCTACCCTATGATGATAAATTTCAAATTTGGATTCGTACAACTCTAGCCATTACATTTAAAAAAATCAGATCAAAACCTGACATCATATGTGTAAAAAAGTCCCATAATATAGGGTACCTACCATATTCAATGAAAAAACCCTTATATTTATGAATATTCTACACTCTCACACCTAATGGGGTAGTAATTGACATAAACCCTCACATATGTTCCACCTTTAGGCCCAACAAAACAAAAAACAAAGCAGAAATGAAAGAATGTGATGCATCTGGATCGAATAAAGAACTACCAATCCTAGAAGCTACAAGGACCGTACCTCAAATAGTCAGTGGCCCAGCATCACCACATCTAAGTGTATACTGATCTGCATAAAGATGGATTGTTCCTATTCCCTAGGATCTGGTCCTAGTTCCTAGAACTACACCACCCAAATTTTATGAATACTTTCACCTCAGTGTAACATGGCCACCATCCCAACTAGTATGACCAGTCATGCTCCAACTATCGACCTAATATGGATGAACTGACCCCCTTGCTGCACTCAACATAAACTGTGACCCTCCACCAATACACATATGTTGAGGGTTCCTACAGAACCTTTGTACATTCCCTAACCTACCTTACCCTCGGCACACAAATGGTGGTGGGGTACAATAACCACACATATTCCGCAGTCTGCAGCACTGATAGCAGAAAAATGATTTCTACTCTAAGAGGTCGGTTCCATTTTACCATTACCCTATCCACTATCACTTTGGTGAGAAATATTAATGTAGTTCTTCCTACCATTAGACGATTCACCACAGGGTCACCTAATTGAGACTACACATCCACCACTTGGACCCTATATGGGATTTCCTTCTAATATATGGCCCAAGTCCACCACTTCATAAAATATCATTAAATAGAAAATATTCACCAAGGAAATAATATCATGTCTAATTACAAGATGGAAATATCTATTTATAGCTAACTTATCCCCCGCCAATGCTGGAACAAAGCATTGCAGGTTAGTGAAACAACTAGCATAATCTATCACTATCATAATACCCTATGTCAAACTCATAAACTCTGAAGCCTTCCACTTCCTCAATGTATCCAGGAAGAAGTGTTCCATTAACATTTCTTGTAATAACATCTAAAACATGTCCTCTTCTTGCTTAGTCCAAAATGAGATGGCCCACCGGTGTTTTTATTGTCCTCCAAACATGTAAGTTAACATCTAAACTCTCTTCTCAAGAGGAGTCTCTATGATACCAAGAATCGTCTGGATGACCACAATCAAGAACTCATCTACCTCTGTTATACCATCTCCAACAAATTTTTAAGATGATTTAGTTGAAACTCCCTAGCTATCTCAAACATACTTATCCTAACTCTCACGAGGTTCCATTCCATCATTTTCATTAAATGGGAAATGTTACCGTGGAACTACTCATATCCTCTGTTACCCTGAATCTCTTGGGTTCCATATTCCATATTAAGAGGAGTGTTCTCAGTGATATGCACTTGTTTCCCAACCGACAGACATCATGGTGGTGGAATTTCTCTACAATCCCAAACACACATCTCAAAAGACAAATCATAAAAATTTCACAATTTATAAAATATAAGGCATTACTCTTGCCATAAATAACCTATTTTTCATAAACTATCCCAAAAAACAATATCAGATTTAATAGACCACCCTTAACCATCCTTATCATGGGTCATGGTCCACATGGGGTAATCCAATTTACATAATTACTAGTCTTTCATTAGGTATCTTTTTATAACCATTTTGACACTCACAATGCATATTAATCTCTTTTGAACATCCTTCTAAATTCACAAATTTTAACAACCAATAATTTAACACAAGCTTAACATTTATTTATCCTAATTATTTAACTGTTATTCCAATGTAACTTTATTTAACTATTTGAATAATCCTTAATTAAACACCATTTTTCTTCAAATTTTAAACAAATTGAAATACATTATAGTCATTATGTCCCAAACTCCCATCTTATGTGTTCCTATCATGATGAATTCCACCTATACCCCCAGGTTCTTATACTAATTCATTAATTCAAAAACTCTCTCCATTCCAAACATGAGAAATGTATCATATAATACTCATATCTCAAAACAATTACGTCATCAAATATTTAAATATCATTCAATCATAATAACACACATCATAAACAATAATCCATAACCTGAGTATATGGGGTTTCCCTCATATATGGGTTTGTTATTACCATGAATGAGCTCATTTTCAAGTCCCAACTAATCCTAATCCCCATTCTACCATTTCAAAATATAAAGGAATATAAAATACATAATCTGATACCACTTTGTAATATCCTGGACTTGTATCCCACTATATTGACTCCATGAGATGATTAACCACAAAATCTCAAACACGCAGTCAAGTATTCTAGAGGTTTCTGACTAGTAGTGAGGGCATAATATATCATATAGGGAGACTATACCCTATTTAACATTGTATCAAATAATAAATAACATATTAAATAAAAGAAACAATAAGAAATAAAATAGAAATAACCATTACTGACATTTTTCCCAAATAGATTAAAACCACAACCAAATGATAAATATTCCATGTTATGATAATAAGGAAAAATGTGAATAAAAAATAGACTTAATGAAAAACATTCAAATATATAAAATGGTTCCTAACTCCACATCTTTATCATTATCCATGATCATCCCAACCCCACTAAACATCCAAGCATATGGCCTTTTCTTTTGTTATGAACTACAACCCTGAAATATTATCAAGTACCCAATGGCAACTCGATTAGGGTGTGAGTTTACCTCATTAGGACACCCTCAACGGTGTCTACAAAAATATAAAAACTAAACTTATAGTTATAGAATTTAGTAAATAAAATGTCAAGGTAAATAAAGACAACTTAGGGTCCTTTTGTTAAAATTATTTACATAAACCATTATCATAATTTGTTCTATGGGTTAGGAATTTTCATTAATTTCACTATGGTCCATACTAGTCAACCAATATAAATTTTGGGATGATTAAGACACCCAATATTTCAAGGGAAACCATTTTAAAATCAACTAGATCACACTTACCTTGGAGCCTTAGTCAAGGTAGTCTCATCTAATGAAACCTCTAGTGGAATATAGACTCAATTTGACTCCCAAACCCTTTAATTATTGGGGTGGGGTTTAGAGCCTTAGTCCAACCAAAAATATGGTAGAATAACTTCAATTAAATACCCCAGATACCACCACGAAATATACACATGATTATTTATCCATTCACCACGTATACTGTATCGCAAACTATACACAATTAGTACACATAACAATCACAATTCATAATCATTCAACATATAAATCAACATCAAGAATTAACACATTAGCACATTTACCATAGAAATTTCATATCACATTTAACCATGTTTTGTTTATCATGCCTTAACCCATTAATTATTTTCAATAATTCTCATAAATTATCCTATTTACAATAATTAATCAATTTGTACACATTATCCCATTTATGAAAATCAATAAAAATATCATATGTTATTTGTGACATTAACATTATTACATTTAACCCTTTTCCCATTTTCCCAAAAAATCCCTTATGTCATTTCCAATGACAA
Organism: Viscum album; assembly: GCA_963277665.1. Taxonomy (NCBI): domain Eukaryota; kingdom Viridiplantae; phylum Streptophyta; class Magnoliopsida; order Santalales; family Viscaceae; genus Viscum; species Viscum album. The sequence goes on along the minus strand of OY728122.1, from coordinate 98,775,949 downwards.
GAACTAACCACCATTAATGCCTTTTTATAATTTGAACTAACATTCCAACACCTTCATCATGTCTCTATTTCAACATAAATGAAATTTAGACTTAATATTAAAATTTTACATATTCGAGAATATGGAAACCCCCATGAGAGGCCCTAAATAAACCTATTTAAAATCAATTCATCCCACGAGAATCATGAAGTGTTACATTCTAATTTATACAACTATATTTCTAAAATTCACTAAAGAATCAAATGTGTATCAATGGAGAACCAAAAACTCAAACAAACATGCACAAATCATCAATAAAACTATTGGATACAAATTGCAGACCCCATACGTAGAATACATAGATTAACTCTAATTTTACCGTATACTTAGATCTGGATTCAATCATCTTAGAACTCCAAACCTATTATATAGAGGGAAAATATTTTTTTTGCAGTTCATAAAAAGAATAAGGAAACCAAAATCCTTAATCATGAAAAGAGAAGCAAGAGGAGCATTAGACTTATATGGAGCATTGATCTGCACACAAAATCACTCCACATGGACATAAAATGAATGAGAAAGACCCTTGATAATATTTGGCAGATTAGGTTCATCAATTAGGTTGTTTTTGGAAGAATTAAGAAGAAAATCATGTGAAAAACATAAAATCCGGAGGGGGAAAAGTAGTAAAATCCATCTTTTAATGAGGCTAACGGTTTGGACACATGGTTTACCAAATTGTGCACCAATAATGAACCTTCCTCTATCCATGATGGGTCCATGTCACACTATTACCTAGGAAAACCATGTGGTTTAACTAACCATGTTCCAAATGTGTGAAATTCCTCTGTCCAATGTCCCACAGTTTGGATCCCCCTTGTAGGGTTTACTCTAATCATGCACCAACCATGCAACATGCATTGGATGGAAATTTTACCCTTACATTCATGTACTAAGACCAAAATACACACTCGAGACTCCTCATACACCTAATAAACATTTAAATAACCAATTTTAAGGTATTCAAACCAATTTTTAAACAAGAACATACCTCTATGAAGTCAGAGATCTTATAAAAATAATGTCTTTTGAGGTTATTTTATTAATTTTTTGAATCCATTATATATCAATTAAAACCTATACTATATATTATGTTATTAAAATAATTTTTTAAATATAATTAATAACCTTTACATAAACGAGGGAAATATTTTAATAATTTTTGTTCATGGAATTATATAATATCGAAATCCATTCTATGGATGAAATCATGGGGAAAATGGTACATTCTATTATTTTAATTACTAACGTGTACCTGTTGTTGGGTGTGAGAAAAAATCATTTCATAAGTTAGAATGTATCAAATTGGTCAACCTATGTTGTCTATAGATAAGATCTCACAATAATCAATATTCCACCATTAAATTAGAGGGAAACACTATTATTTTTGAAATTTTTTGATTTTGAAAGGAAATGACTGTAACAAAAAAAGATGGGAATTATGAAAAAGATTGATTTTTTTGGAAAATAATTTGATTGAAAACTATTTTATGAGAATTTAGATCGGGTTGTATTTTTTATCAATTATAATGCTATCCTAGATTCAATTTATACAATCCTCTTCTATTAAGTCGGTTAAAGTGAGATTACCTCATCGCTTCATCCCACTCCCTTTGTCAAATAGTGATGGTTTGAGTAATCCTTTCCATGGTATTAGATTTGTCTACTATTCTTCTTATGAGAGAAAGTTTCATATAATATCTTAAATTTACTTTTTCAATACCCAATCATGTCTTGTTTATCACAAAAAAAAAACAGAATATCCACTACCCCACACTTACTGATGATCATCGAGTACTTCACCACTAGGTCATATTCTATTACATGATATATAAAAAAGAAAATTAAGGATGAATATATTGATCATTAACATAATAAAAATCAACAATAGAATCAAAAACTAAATATAATCATACTAGATAATAAAAAAAATTATTTAAAATTGAACGAAAATTCATAGAAGAGAGAAAAAAATTATTGAATAATGTGCAAGAAATCAAGTATTAAAAAAGAAAAAAACACCCCTTCCACAACCGCTTAAAAGTTATACTCCTCCATGTGAAGGGTAACTATAAATAAATGGAAGAATAAGGGATTATATAACTAGAAAAAGAAAAGAGTGAAATGTAAATGTATGAAATTTATCCTCTAGAATTTATCTGCATGAAGATTAATCTAGTTATCACTGACATTTGGATGATACTAAACACAATTCCTTATTATAAGTTATTAAAAATTGATTTTTGTCTCTACATTATAAATTTAAATGTCTTTAGATGTTTATAAAATAATTTAGGACATAATTAAATATTCACATTTTTTATAGTTGACGATATCCTAAATATTCCTTTGTATTGGAGTATCTAATATCTACATTAATGGAGTTTCATCTAAAAAAAATTATAATTCATACGAGGTATTTAGTCTTATTTAAAATACAATAGGTATCATCTCAATTTAAAGTATTTAGAATGATTTATTCTAAATTTACTAAGGTGGGTTCCATTCTGTCAGTAAGAATAACTTTTGAAATGTGTTGATTTTTTTAGGTTTGTGGAAGTTCGAATTAGCTATAGGTCCTGAAGATGGATTTTATGTTGAAAAAAAGTTATCATATAAAATCACATAATTTGGATCAACATTTTGAAATTTATGCTCAAAATACCAATGTTATAAAATCTATTAAAATTTTATAATTAAAAAATATTCAAATTTAAAACCAAAACACACCAAAAATTAAAAAATGTTGAAAATCAGTTCAAGTTGATAAATTTTTAGGGATTAAATCATTGAAATAAATATATATATGAAAAAGTTGAAAATATTGTCTCTCCCCATCCCCCCTACACTTATCACATGTACTTCGGGACAAGTAATCATAATAATAAAATCAAATAATTTTCAAAACACATAACCATGATATCGATCAATTTATTAACAAGAAAAAAAGACACAACACCTCCTAATAACCTTTTTATCAAGTTATCCATTCATATAATTAAATCAATTTCCTCTTAACCTCTCCTCCCATGCACATAAAACACCTACCTCACATGAATTTTCACCCATCTCATAAATATTAATTTTTAAAAAGGATTTTATCATCCAAACCCATTAAAGAGTCACCAGAGACATGGTAAATTCATATATTCCCACCTGATGGGAGTCAATGACATGTGTTTTACAAGATTAATTTTTTGAGTTATTCACCAACTTTTGGTTGGTTATATTTAGATTTCAAAAATTCTGGGGTTGAATAAAGAGGGATTGACTATTTTTAGAACCAAAATTACTTGATTCAAATTGTCACCCAAGTATAGTCTCCTCATGAACCCCATATATAAAAATAAGATCTAAAATAATATCAAAATGTGTTTCAAGAACATCCCACTCATTCTGAAAATATTTATATTTATCACATAAAATGCTTCCCAATATGTTAGGTTTTTTAAATCTCCACATATTCAAACCCTTCATTCTCCATTGGAAGCTCATGAAATACACATATTTCTGTATCTTAAATCTCCATAGAGGCATAAATTTAATTAGAATGAATTTTTATGCAGTAAAATCATCTCTTCAAGGTTTTATTATATTCTAAAAGTATCTCCAATTAAGGTATAACAACATAAGAAGGATTCCCCCAACAATTAAGATCAACTAGATCATGCAATTTTATATCAAGAAAAGAATACATTGAAAAAATTGGATTTTAATGTGTAAATAATAACAGGTTATTCATGAATTCTATTGTGTAAATGGTTTAAATTTACAATGTTGGAAAAAATAAAAAGTATTCTCTTGAAAATGGGGCTTTAAAACAAATTAAATGCCTCAATCTTTAAAAACAGAAGTACCTCAAACCCTTAAGTTTTCCTAAGAATAAATCAAATTATAGTAAAATAAGTAATTTTTGAGTTCTCTCAAAAAATTCTATGAATGTAAATAATATGAAAAACATGTCCATAAGCCTCACAAAAACAAATTTAGATGAAAGATAGTGATAAGTTACAAGAGACTAAAAAAAGAAAGTATTTTTTTATGAAATTCCTAAATATTTGAACATAAAAAATGTCATTTTGAACATTCATTTAAGATATTTCTTTTTTTGGATAAATAGGTTCTGTCATTGAAATGAGTTTCAAAAAAGGAAAAGACAGTCAGTTGAGCACAAATGTTTCAAAAACACACAAAAATTCAAATTGAAACGCCAAAAAAAGTTATATCCCAAATTACAATGGTTCCATCCCCCACACATAAATGATGATGTGTGAACAATATATTCAAGTATATTTTAATATTTAAGAATATTTTTCATTAAAAAATAACAATAAAGAAATTATCACGGAGAGGTATGACCTGATGGATTTTATTGATAAAAAGGTTGGATAAGTGTGATCTCCTCCATAGACATTGATAGAATGGTCCCATGGAATTAATCTAATCTATTATGGTTAAAAATGATTTGATCCTACTCTCTATATGTCATAATATACAATGAAAAAAAGTATATTCCTCAGTAACTATAAATGGAACTTCCCATACGTAACAAATTTTATATAGTATCATTAGTCTTGGTGGATTTTTCTTCCACACATTTTGAAACGTAATCAACTTCAAGAAAGATATAATAAATTAAAAATGAAATTGGGAAATGGACCAAAAATCTATCCAATAGACTTAAAAAATCTCACCAAAATTGAGGGTTTTTGTGTGTATTTCTTGTCCCTTTAAAATATTTCTTGAAAACTAGCATTTTTCATAAATTTTGAAAAATTAATGAGCATATTTAAAAATAGTGTGCCTAGAAATTAATGATTAAAAAACATTGTTTACTATAAATTGAGTTCCCAAGTGTCCTCCACAAGCTAATGTGTGAAAAAACTCAAAGTCAAATTCATTTTCAAGTTTATGAAAACATCATTATATTTCCTGATCATTGAAAATATTCAAAATAAATCTATATTCACAAATTTAATATATGGATTCAAAATTTATTTTTTGAATTTTATGGGAATTTAAATGGGATGGGACTTGATATGATACTAGATAATTGGCCATTTTATAATACCAGGTAAATTCTACTTTAATATAGTACAACCTCTCTCATATAATGAGATCATTTAGTGGTTCTTTATCAATAATTTCATCTTCATGTGTTTTGGAAAATCTATTTAAGTGATCATATACTTGGTTCTCATCTCCATTTTTGTATTTTATTTCTATGTTGAACTCCTTAACTTGTAACATCCACCCCAATAACCTCTTTTTTAGCGTTATCCTTCTTCATTAAGTACCTTTGAGTTTCATGAGCAGAAAATAGAGTGACTTTAGTTCCAAGAAGATATGGTGTAAATATTTCTAATGAAATGAAAATTACTAAACATTATTTTTATGTGGTTGTGTAATTGAATTGGGAAATATCAAAAGATATTGAGGAATCAACAAAGACTTGTGGACTTCCCCCAATTCACTATGAAAGGACTACTCCAACTACTTGGATAGAGGAATCAAAACGTATCTCAAATGGTTCTACCTAATTTGGTGGTTGCATCAGTGGCAGTGTAATCAATCTCCTCTTCAAATCATAAAACGCTTCAGTACACATTCCATTGAAATAAAAATCATCATATTTCAAAAGTAATCTAGATATAGTGATAGTAATAGTACTATAATATTTTATAAACCTCCTACAGAATCCTTTATGTACTAAAATGGATATAATTTTTTTTCAAAACATGTTTAAGGAAATGAATTTATCACTTCAATATTCGATTTATCCACTTAAATTACTTTTTGGGAAATGAAATTCCCATGTACAATTCCTCTCTTAACCATGATATGAAACTTTTCCAAATTTAAAACAAGAGTAATTTCAATATTAGTTTTCAAATCATATTCCAGATTTTTTAATGAATGGTTAAAAGAATTTACAAATAAATATGAAATGTTATAAGAAAACCTCTATGTAATATTCAATGTAATTAGAAAATATACATATCATGCACCGATAAAATGTTCATATATCATTACATAATTCAAATTAAATCCTTTTTTATGAAAAATATCCAAATAGACTACTAATGGTTGACTTATTTTGATCCTAGGTAGAAATAGGTACTTGAAAATAACTAGAAACCTATCCAAAAAGGAAAAAATGATCTATCCGTTCTAATATATATAACATATAGTAAATTTAGATGATGGAGAAATGATATTTTTAGGTTACCTTGTTCAACTTTGTAAAATTTATGCACACTTTCCAGCTATTCTAAATTCTCATAGGGATTAATTCATTCATTTTGTTCCTCATATTGGTCATACATGTATTTTTTTGAAATAAATATCGGGGATGACCCATTGTGAATTTGATTTGGGATAGATGATCTCATATTCCAAGACCTTCTCATTCTACTTCTTCTCAACCTCCATCATGGTTGGATTATGCCTTCTTTTGGGGATATCTGATAGGTATGGAATCTCATTCATGATCAATTCTATAATAGTATATTTTTGGGGTTTTCCTGGGATATCACCTAAGATACATCCTGTTGTTTGTAAATTATCATTAAAATGGTTTGTAAAAAAAATTATAAGATTTTAAAGAGATTATTAGAAATTTACTTTGGTAATTTATCTCCATACATGTGGTAAACATATTTCAAATTAGCAGGGATTGGTTTTAATTCCATATCTAGCCACTTCTCATTGGATGAAATCAAATTGAGGTTTTCCACTTCCATAGGATGGACCTCCTACACACCATAAATTGTATCATATTATACATCATTTAACAAATAATCAATGAAATTATATTTTACCTATTATTCCCACTTAAAATTAGAATCTCCAGTTTTTTTTGAATTCAAATGAGTATTGCTATTTTGAATGGAAAAAATTATATCATAAGGGTTAGAATTCATGAAAAATAACTGATTGTTCTATTGTTTTACTAACAAATTCATGGAAGATTTAAAAGAGAGAGTGATCATATGATGGGTTCCTAATATATTCAATAATATTAAATCTATAAAAACTCTCTCCAATATCATTAGTGAGGGTCCCTTCATGGGCATTGATGATGGTTTTGGATGTATTTATGATAGAAATCCCCAAAATGATGGGTGATTGTTATGGGATGTTGTATTCATCCACATTACATACATAGAAGTCAAATAGGGAAAAATATATCAATAAATTTCAGGAGGACATCCTCTAGAACTCGTACTAAGATATATAGTGTTCTATATTCATGATTTAACACCACTCTAGTAGTATTATTGTCTCCCAACTGTAAAGAAGTGTATACTGAGTGTAGTAATTTATTAATTAAAGCAACTAGTTCCCATAAATAATTAGATAAATTTAATTATCAAATGGTGAATGGAATAAAATACATACATAGATGTTGAAATTTGGTTGGATATAGTGGTATGATAAGAGCTGGGTAACATCTCCCCATGTTTATCCTATAATTCTCATGAATATTCCTCTTCTTAATGAAAATATCCTTCAAAAAGGTTACATACATTGCAATTTTTTGAGAAATTTGAGTTGGGAATATAAAATTCCACTTTTTGTAAGGTTTTCGATATTTATTTTTGAAGATATTCTTCCTATAATCTCTTTGATTCAATAATCCTCAATGGAAATAGTGGGGGTATGTCTTTATTATCATTTTTTTGTATTGATAATGGTGTTTCTTGTGTCTTTATCATATACATATCAATATCCACATAATATTTATCTTATTATTCTTGGTTCACTTTCACATAATTTCTAGAATTCACAACGTCATTCTCCCTCAGCATAGGTGGCCTTGTTTTAGGTTCAAGGGTGTCTGGTGGTGGGAGTTCCATTTCATGTTTTGTTGTTATCATGGTGAAATTTTCCTTTGGTGTTTATATTTTATGGGAATGTATTTTCCCTTATTTTTTTGTTCTATAATTCCATGATACTATAAATATTTTTGGATAATTAATTTATGATGACTTTCATCCCCTCAAACATAGATTACTGTAATTGGTTTTGAATTGGAGGTTTTTAAATAGTGGATAATTATACATTGGGTCTCTGGAATGTGGGTGGTTGAAAGTATTATAATTTTTACAACTTTATGTAGGTTTATTGGGATATTGGGGGGGTTATAATATATCTATTTCTTCTAGGGAAGTTGATTGTGGTACTGATTAAGATTGAAAGATATCACTAGGTTTTGTTGGTTTCCATATCCTTACTGGGCTTGGGGATTTTAAAGTTGATTCTGATGGTAATGTCTTGGATAACACGATATAACATATATTTTTATCCATTTTATTGTAGTACACTTTAAAATATAATGAGTGGAAGAAGAACATAAATCGCATACCTGAGATGATGCATGTTTTCTAGTTTCTTAAGTCATAATTATTTTTTGGGCGAAACATGTAAGATCATCAACTTTGGTTTAAATAAACACAAATAAATCATATATTCATACCTCATGTATCCCATGGTGTCTATACTTCTCATTACATTTTTTTTTTGAGTTTTCCCAATCTTATCAATCAAACCATTGACATATGTAAATGAATTGCCGATCAGGGCACCTTTAAATGAGGATTCTAGGAGATTTGGAGCATTGTTGATAATTCCATGGTATAATAACTAAAGGAATTTGAGTTCCTCAAATTATTTATGTGGGCATCCTGTAAATATAATACTGAAATTCTCCTAGTACTCTAAGAGGGTTTGACCAATTGATTTCCATATGATGTAAATATCCTTTTTGATGGTGGTTCTCTTTGATGTGAGAAAGAATATATTCATAAATTATCATTTTAGTTATTCCCAATAACTTATCTACATTGTACATATATTGTAAAAAAAATATTTAGCTTTTCCTTAGAGTGAGAAATGGAATACCCTCAACTAAATCTGGACATCAGGTGCTCCTCTTAGTCTGAATCTTGAGAAGATGAAGCTGAATTTTTGGATCTTCCATTTTGTATCTTCTTATGAAAGGACATGAAATTTATGAATCAAATCAATCATATTTACATATAATTAAAAATAATTTGGGGAAGTTGGTTCAATGAGTTTTTTACTTTGAATAAATAATTAAGGTGTGCATAGATTTTGCATGGTATGGTTGGGATGTCAATCATTTCATGTAAGTTTATAGTGAACACTAATATTTTCACATGAATATATAATATTTATTTCATAAATGTATTTTTTCAAAATTTATATTATTATTATTATTATTTTTTAAAATTTTAGCATCAAATTCAATTATTGGTTCATTTGAGTTGCAAGTCATTCAGTTTTAATTTTTCTATGTTGATAATGGGAACTACCTATCTAGAAATGGTTCCATTTTTTCAGATGTACCTATCATGGGGTGTGGAAAAATGACTACTTCGTAAGTTAAAATTCTATAATGTTGTCAAACTAGGTTTTCTTTAGAGAGTAGCGTAAAATAATCAAGATATCACATTTTAATTAGAGAGGAAATTGGATATTTTTTAAATTTTTTTATTTTGACAACAATTGAATACAATGAAAAAAGAGAAATCAATTAAGAAAAATATTGAAAACATATTGGAAACTATAGTTATTGAAAAATATTATATGATAAGGGTGATTTGGTTAGGGTTGGTTTTATAATTACAATTCTATCCTAGTTTCAATTTATTCAACCCACTTGTGCTAAGTAGATTAATGTGAGATTCGACAATAGCTTCCTCTCACTCACTTGTCCAAATGGTGAAAATGATAGTAACACATGAAATTATATTAGTTTATTAGACTATACTTCCTTATGAAATATATTTTTAATGAATATCCTCAATTTACATATGAAATACCTAATCAGGACTTTTTTATTTCAATCAATCAATAATATCTGCTATCCCTCCCACACATACTAACGATCATCAAGTACATTAGCTCCAAGGAAAGATCTATTCCATCGTATGTAAACTAGACTCTAGTAGAGGGTTATAATGATCCATTAAAATAGTTAAATAAAAAACATAACAAAAAACCAAATATGATTGAACTTGATAACAACAACCTCTATTAGAAATTAAAAAAACATCACAAATTAATGAATTAAAATTTATTCAATAAAGCATTAGAACTCAAGAATTAGAAAATATAAATCCTCTCCTTACATAATCAATTATATCCTCCACCATTTCATGTGAAGGGTATCTAATAGTAAATGGAAATTATAAGGCATTAAATAACATGGAAGAATAAATCTTTGCAACAAACGAGTAGAAAATGTCCCACCTGAATTTTCTCCCATTATTTTTCTCATGTCGTGTCCAACATATAGCCCAGATATTCCATGATTTCTTCATAAATGTTTTTAAAAAATTGTGTTTTCTCTCAACCCACTAAATTTTAAATTATCTAGACACATATAATATAAGTTATGTCAAAATTAATTATTCAAACTTTTTAAGGTTGAAGATTCCCTAAATGTTCCTCTAGTTTGGAGCATCCAATGACAACAACAATTAGGGGTTATCTCCATGAAAATTAATTTCCACAAGCGTATTTATTTAATATATAAAATAATCATGAATTCACCTAATTTAGAGGTATTTTGACTGTTTTATCCATCATTTATTTTGGTGGGGTCCATTTTTCATTCTATATAAAATTTTCAACTTGATTGATTTATTTGGGCATGTAGAAATTTGAATTAGTTATAGGACCCTAAGATGAAGTGGAATCCCAAAAATAAATTAACTATACAAAAAATATTCACTAAAATTATAGAACTATTTTAAATTTTATTCACAAAATAACAAAGTGATAAAAATATATTCAAATTTCAGTGTAAAGAAATATTCCCATTTTACTACAAAACACACAAAAATCAAAACATGATTAAAATAATATGAAATTATTGAATTAAAAGTGTTGAAATCATAATATATATATATATATATATAAAATTATCAGCATATTATATCTATCAATTAATTTATTATATAGTGTCCAAAAGATAACTTTAGAAAATAGTAATGAAATCTCATCTATTTTCCTAAATAAACCCATCAGATATCTCATTAATATGCACTAAAAAACTGGTATAATGAACTCAACATTCAAATTACTCACTAGTGGCCTCCCATGTTTTTAAAATTCCCTCATGAAGCTCCTCCCAAGATTTTTTAAATACCATCTAAAGGTATGGGATCCTCTCCTTCTCCTATTTATTCAAGATAATGCTTTATTTTGTGCTTTTTGAATTCCAATTAATTATGACAAGATATTTTCTTTTGCATAACTCATATTTTAATTCACATTAAAAAAGGATGAAATAAATTGTTCTTTAACATTTAACCATTTTATGAATCATTAAGTACAATTGTTTCTAAATATTCAATGCAATAATTCATTACAACCAATTGTGAAGTGAATTCCTGTACCCATTTACACAGAAGGCCCGAAGGGCCTGAAGGCCTTATTTTTTATTAATTTATGGATAATAATCCTTTTTCAAGATATTATTATTATGGGTTCATCCAAATAGCACTACATTTCATTTGGTATAATTTTAATCACAAGATATTCAATGTATGGTACATAAGAGGTTATCCTAAGCACACTATGTATTGATTTATTCATGGTTAACTATGAATTATTATTATGATTCCATGTTTTATGTTATTTAAACATTTTTATGTTTCATTTATGCTATCCCGTTACATGATGCCTAATTTTTTTTTTGATTATGATTCTCACCTATTATTTTACATTATTATGCCTCCTCTATTACATGGATTGATATAACCAATTCCATTATTTGTTTATTCCCTTAATGGTATTTATATCTAACAAATTTCTTATTTTCATTCCTAGGTTATCACATTTAGTTATAGAGTAATGATGAGTTTTATGATGATTCTAATGAATTGTTTCAATAAATATTTGGTATCCATGTTTTATGATGTTATGTTATATACCTAATATCATAAAGACACTAGGAATATTCATCATTTGGGTGGTATTAAGTGAAACATTATGTAATAAATCATGAAATAAAGTGTATTAAAAATAATGGTTTTCATATATTCCTTTTTAGGACCCACACAAACACCATAAAGAGTTCCACATTATTTTTTCTACCCTAAAACCGAAAAATGTTACTAAAGTACTTATAATAATATGTTTTTATTTCTATCTCCTGATAGTGTATCCAAATACTAGCTATATTATCTACTAACCAAAATGAGTTTTTAGATCAACCATAAATGAACCATTCTATAGAATGTTTTCAAACCTTATGAAATGTATCAATTAAATAGATATTTTTAGAATTAGGAAAGTATAATAAAATTCCCTTCATGAATATTTGGATTGACTTAAAAAATCATGAACTAGTTTCTCTACAATTTGATTAGTGAGGTAAAACATTCATACCAAAAGAAGGTTGATATCAAACTTAATTAAATTCGATTTTTTTAATAAAATTAAATAAAGGTAAGGGTATTTATCAATCTTCACATGTGACTTTAAATTGTTTTACTTCCTCTAATGACACTGATTTCTTTTATCAGTGCCTCTAATTTTAGAATTCATCCGAGTGTTGTGAATTTATTAGGAAATATACTTAAATAGAAAAACTCATTAAAGAGATAGAACTATAATAAAAACCCTATAATTGGGTATTTTTGATGAAAACAACAATTATAATAATAGAAAACACTATAACCCAAAATCAGTATTGGAACCATTATGTTAAAGGTAATATTAATCATCCTCCATGTCCTAGTAATTCACCTATATAACCTATAAATCCTAGACTAAGTCTAAATAATACAGTATATAAAATGGAATCCCAAAACCTCTAGTTCTATCATACCACTAAATAAAAAATTTAGATATTATAAAATCTAGTGGGATAATTAGAAAAAATGATTAATTAGATAATGATTGTAGGTTTTTGAAAAATTACTTATTTTCCAACTATCAATTCCAAAAACAAAGTTAATGAATGTTACATTAAAGGTGATATTGTTATGTATCTATATCCTCCAAATGTTTTTGGTCATGATAAATTCACCAATGAGGTTAGTCAAATCCTTGAAAATTCCGCTTCTAAATCACTAAACCAAGCAGGTTAACATAAAATAATTTTTAGGACCCTAGGAATACAAATATTACTATTCCATTTTCTTAAGGGATTCATTAATATACGAAAAAATTTGATAATGAAATTGAAAAATTGATTACAGATCTAAAAACTAAGTGGTGAAAAATCCCTTATTGGATGTAGTTGAAAAAATTCATGACTACAATAATTTATGAAAGATCTTTGTACCTAGTGTCAGCTACCAGAGGGGAATGAGATAGTTAACTTTGGAAGGAATGTTTATTCCGTTATATAACCACTGATGTTAAAAAAATTATAGGATTTTAGAAAATTTACAATATTTTTCGCAATAGGTTTGAAAATAATTTTTGATGAAATCATTGCATTAAGTGATTAATTTAAATAAATGACTCACTATATTTTTACAAATTTCCAAGATAGAGGGCTCCGACCAATTGTTTTCATGGTATAACATTCAAACATGATCATTTCACACCCAAATAAAGTGATTGAGAATGTCCATATGAAATTTAAGAACAACATATTTACTAAAAAGTCATCCTTGAGGGGGATGAGAACCAATCCTTTAGGAATTATACTCTCATATAGAGAATTTATTTTCTTAAAATAATGAATTAAGTAATTAAATTTCAAAATGAAGCATTTTTTAAAGAGTATAGGGTGAATGGTTATGTTTTAATATTCTTAATAAAATGAAACACCCAAATGTAGAGAATCCCAGTCCTATTGGATATTCAATTGATGTTTTACTCAATGAAACACAAACACTCAAAATTATATCCTTGACAAAGATATTGATTATTTTTCCTCTTCATCACTCTTTAATAATTTATATTTTGATTTATTTTTTGAATTTTAATTGGGATTGGAAAATTTATTTTTTTATATTAATTTTGTATGGTGTTCATTAAAAGGTACCCATAACTCTCTAAGATTTTTAAAATCTCATTTATATTGATTTTATTTATATAAAGAATATCTTTGAGTAGATACATAGTGTTATTGACCTTACTCTTCCAAAATCCCATCCTAGAAACCAAATTTTTTCTATGTTATGATTAAAAACTGTTCAACCTAATGTGAAATATTTCTATCTAGAGGATACTGAAAAATTAACCATTACAACCACCACTAAACTATCTATATATAAATAAATAAATCTTATTTTAATTTAGGAATGTGTTTAAAGTTGATAGGATGGAAATTTAATAATATTATAATGAATACCCAATAAATTTTTATTAGTCAGATTTCTTTAGTGGATGTAGATATTACCAAAAAATAAAATCTAAACAACAAATAAATCCCAAACTCTATAAATAAGTAAAAATGGAGGTGATAAAATTTATTTATTTTAGGGTAATCTATCCCATATCTGAAAACAACTATAGTGCTGAATGAAAATTTTTCTAGTAAAACTAAAATAAGGGTGGTTTCTATTGAATGGAATGAATTAGTTCCCACATGTGTAAAAAATTTTCAGTGTCTCTATATTGACTATTGCTGCAGAAATAAACACACAAAAACAACTAATTAATTCAACATATCCTTAAAATTGGTAGAAATATTTACTAGAAAATTTTATTTTTATTTCTGTGACAGGATTTTAGCTTATTTTCTTATCCATCCTTCCCCTTATAATCAAGGAAAGAATAAAGTTTCCTATACATTTGGAATATTTTCATATAATAGGACGACATTTATTCTATCTAATACTACTAGTACCTTTAGTGCTTTATAGTCACTATTTTTACGATATACCTAGAGCACTATATAAAAGTATTCATGGATACATTATCTATTTATAGATTTTCCATTGGTGATTTTTTTGGAACTCCTAGATTCTATTGTGCATTACTTCATTGAAATATATCTCAAATTTAGTGATATGAATTTATATTTTATGGTATAGAGGGGGATATATATATATTCTTTTCTAGGTAGTGAAGATAAGTTTCTATTTCAATAATAGAATTATTTATTCCCTCATATATCCCAAAATTATTTTGGAGTTTTCATATTTTGATAAAAATTATATTTTTTAACACCCATTCAATAAAAACATTTGTTAGATCACACTTTTATTTTCTCAGTTAATTTAAAAAGATAACGAGTTATTTTTATTTTCATTATATGGATGATTTTAAATCAATAGAATCAAGTCTAGAAAATCCTCCCATAATCCAACCAAAAAGGTGGTTTATTACCTATGATATCATGTGTGGAACTTCTAACTATGCAATTGGGAAATTTATCTCAAAGGGTTGAGATGGATACTATTTTTATTACACAGAGTTCATGAAAAATGAGTACCTTACACATATAAAAAACCACCACTTGAAAACAAATATTTTATTTAATATTTTATTTGTACAAATTCCATTCATATCATATAGGTTCAATAGCAATTATGTTTTATAATTATTCCACCCTTCAATTTATATGTATGAATCCCATGGAAAAGACCTTATTTGTATTATGGATGATCATTATCCAAGAGATAAAACTAGATATTTGAGATAATAGATGAGTGGAAAATGTGTTTTTTGACCACATTAGTAGGATTTCACTATAATTAAACCACTATGTAGAATCATCCTTCCCCATTTAAGAGTTCATCCCTAATGAAACCTTTTGTGATGTAGTTGGCCTTACCCATTGTTAATTTGATATTTTTAATTATTTTTATTCATCCATGGCCCCAAATTATTTTGTTACTATACAATCCTTGAGTCTTATGATTGGTTCATGATGGAATATTTTGGGAAACATAAAATTGCGGTATATTTATAAGGACTAGGTTATTCATTGGTGTGTATCGAACCAACGTTATACTTTTATTTTGAGATTCTGAAAAACCCTATAATATGGGGATTACATTTGATCTTAATAAATTTATCAAAAGGCAATTAAATATATAATTTGTTATAACATATTTTATATAAACACTCATAATTTTTATAGGTCAATGTACATGTTTTAAATTCATACGGAATATCTCAATGAGGAATGAAAATCTATAAAAACCATGTTATATAGTGTGATATTTGATGCATGAGGGGTGAATTCATTAGACTCGTCTTAAATTAAATTCAGTTTGAATATATATTATTGAAAATTTATTATATGATTAAATAATTTGAAGAAAAAAATGACCATATATGACACTGTAGTGGTTTTCAAATGTTTGAAATATCAAATATGTAGCAGTTTTTGTTTTACATGGTTTATCATTATCAATTAGGGTTCTCATTTTTGTAATCATGACATGAAAAATTTATTACTTAAGTATCAGGTTGTTCATCAAGTCTCTAATTTATATCATACATAAACTAATAGAAAAGATAATATTAATATATAAAAGTTAATCAATTTTTTAGAATGATATAATCCAATAGGATGGATTGGATTTTACACTTGGAAGTTTCATGTTGGTCATACTATATAGCTTATAAATTCCACATCATAATTTCACCTTACACGATTTTTCTTATAAATTCATGTCACCAACACATGTAAGTAGAAAATTGTGGATATTTCATTATTAAACAATGTAATATGAACATATCATATTCTGGTGGCTATAAGAAGTCTTATATTAAAGATTTGGATGAAATTCACCCTGATTTTTATGAGAACTCCTAGATCAATAAATAGTAGATGAAGACTACCCTTAATAAATGATCAATTAGTATAATTTTAATATTATTAATAAGGTACCCATGTGTAATAATATACCAAATATCTTTCAAGGTAAGATTCATTCTCCATGAACCCATATATATAATAAAGATTATGTTGTTCTTTTTGTGTTATACAATTTATTCAAGAGACAAGTGAAAAATGATTACTGCATTTGAAAATAAACTAAAACACTTTGATGAGGATTACCTATTGTATTTTATAGAGGAAATAAATTTTAATGATGATATATATATCTCCACATAACTATTTATCCCTTCTCCCTTACCTTATTTACTTCTAGATTTATTTTAATTGGTTACATTGAGTAAAATTTAATTTTTGAGCATAGGATTGGGACACCCACTATAGTTTGGAATTGTGATTCCCATGATATAAATATATAAAAAACAATCCCAAAAAAGATTATTTGTTTAAATTTTGTATTCTATTTTATATTGTGTACTTTGAAAAACATTGGGATGAAATTAAATGTCCAAAATCATTTTACATTCATAAGTCACATGTGATTAATTTATATGTTTTCAAAAAAATGAATTCAAATGAATTTTGATATAGAATCTATTTTTTGAAATTGCATTTTTATACAATTCCTTATATATTAATTTATTTTATATACCCATGCCTCATTATTAGTGACCGATATTAATTACCTGATCTGGATAGGTAACCTCAAAAAATTTCTTTATACTCTTCCTAGAAACCTATATATTACAATGAACTCAAATTTAGTTATGTATCTAGAAAGATCCATATTATTTCACAATTTTTAATACATACTGACTCATTTTTCAATGAAACCCCAGAGTATCCATGAAATAACTATATCAACATTACAACACATTTCCAATACTAGAATTATCCTAGTGTATATTTCATTATGTTAATTCATTATGAGAATGAAGAAATCAGGATATTTCATATGTTTTTATGGGTATGAGTTATGTTGTATAAGAATTTTTTGGGGAATTATAATTTTAGGGATAATACACAAGTCATTTATATTTCATTGTAATTAATTTTAATCCTCTAGGAAAATTGTATAAAAAGATAGAAAAATTAAAAATGTGATTGAATTAGTCATTATGACCATTTGTTTTTCTCATGATCCTCATCAAAAAGATAAGGGAATGATTCATTTTCCATTTAATGTATTAATTTTAATTCCATTATCTAAAAAAAATTTTAGATATATATATTAATATATTTAGGGGGAAAAATATTTCATTAAACTTGATTTTTTGTGACTTGAGTACCTAGATGGAAAAAAGTAATTTAGTGGGGTGACTCAATTGGAATGGATCCTTGTGTATGGAATCTTCATTAACATTGAATTATTTTTATTTTGTTCTATTATAAGTTAAAAATGTTTTCTTTTATACATTTGTATTTATCATATTTAACCCACCATTCCTATATCTAAATTCACACCCTTGAAAATACCTATGATTATCACAATCTTCTTTATCTCTTGTATAGATAAGTTATAATTTAATAAATCCTATGTTGTAACATGCATAAATTTTAGTTGAGAATAAAATTATGTATATTTAAAACATGTGATATGAGTGATAAAAATTCATTGAATTATATGTTTACATGTATCATGAGTGAATAAAATGAAATTAAAAAAAATGCGAGAGATGAAAAGTGAAAGATATTATTTTCATAACTGACACATTATTAATTTATTTTGAAAATTCTTCTGTAAATTTTATCAGCATTGATTTATTAGTTGAATTCAGTGTTGACATATGAATTCTCCTTGGTCTGTAAAGGTTTATATTTAGTAGTGTGATGATAAAGAGAGTTATCACATATTTTAATCTTAAAATATGTTATATACATTTTTTGGATATATTTATCATTCAATTAGGTCCTATTAAATTAAATATAAATTTTTAATGTTAACATAAAGGAAGAAAATATAAATAATAGTTCATGTATGATTCAGGAAAAATTATGTATTCCGTATAGTTAAATTAGTGGGGGAAATTATTTCATGAATAGTTGATATATACACTATATTATTAACTTAATTTGGTTAAAGTTGCCTAAATTATCATTAAAATCACACCCACAACCATTTATAGGGGATTGTTAAATAGAGATAGGTATAGGGGTTCTCAGGATGTATAATTACTCATATGTTTCTTCATTCCCCATCAAAAGGAGTTCTATGCTCCTTTTGATCACATAGGATTGGAACTATTTTGTAATCCTCAGCTTCAACATTTAGTCATGTTAATTTTATTATTAATTCCATGTTTGAATTCTATTGTTCATTAATTATTTATTTTTTTTCTATATACATCAATAATATTCTTATATAATAATCAAAGGGAAAGAATATTTATTTTTTCATGAAAAAATCTTACCGTTTAATGATTTGATCCAATTAGATTTTTCCTCTCATTTTTGTTATCAAGAAGGTTATATTGGGTAGAATTATTTGACGAAATAGGGTAGATTCAACACATTATAATTCAATATTAGTGTGAGAACATAATAGGGAAAAAATAAACCTATAAAACACATTGTGATCCTCTAATTTTTCCTTTAGGAATCTACGTTATGAAATTAGATGAAAAAAATCAATCATTAATGTTAGAAAATGAAGCACTTTTCATTTTTTATTGAACCCTAGGTTGAATCATAAGAGAACTAATTTAAAAATATAGTTTTAATTTCATAAAATAAATAATTAATATATTAAACCCTTTCCCTTAAATTAATGATGAGTGAGCATTTTGAAAATTACCTGGGGAGTCCATTCTAACATTAAACCATTTCAATTATTGAAAATTAAATCATAAATTTCATCATAATCATAATTAAACTAAATCCAAAATCATCCAACCCATATTTTTTTTCTCTAAATAATTAATTTTTAAAATTTTATTACTACAAGGTTTCATCACATGAAGAACTAAAGTACATATTATAACGAAAAAAATGAGGTAAAATAAAACATTTAGTTTAATACTTATGATAGTGTGATCATAACACAAGAAACTATTGAGATATATAAAATATTTTTATTCATGCCATTTACATAAAAGATCATATAATTTTCAATAGTTATTGTAAACATCCCTATGATTCCAGAAGAATGGATTCCATGAAACAATGAAAAAAAATACTCTAAAATGAATTCAGGTGATGTTTCAATGTAACTCAAGTTTTTGGGTCTTTTTGTGGGAGTTTGGTGGATTCCTATTTGTCTCATTTTCCCTCTTCATATATTTCTAACCATACTCCTATTCTCAGTCTCATTTCAGTTCACAATAATGGTGGTTTTGGTGGTTCTGGGATGGTTTTGGTGGTTTCGAGTTAGTTTCAGGGTCTCATATTGACTGGTGTTGTCAACATATTTGGTTTCTGATTTCATTTTTCATTGGAGACAAGGACTCTTTTTTTCCAGTTAATGCTTTAATATGATTCTATCTAGAAGGGATTATGGTTCTTACTCGGCCAAAAAATTCTATGGAGGTCATGTTCACTCCTTCTTTTCTTTGGATTATAGGTCCATTTATCACTCCCAGGTTGGCCACATTTGATGGATCCTAAGGAGGTTCTAGCATGTCTTTAGGGAAAAAACATGATGTTCCAGGAGGCCAGACCCATATTTTACTTTTCTCATTCTTGGTGTCTGTTTTGATATTTTGGGGGCTTTGGTTTTATTGGGAGATGTGGTGATGGTGACCATAGGAGACGGTGGGGTGATGGTTTGTCCTCCTCTCACATTGATGGTTGGTGGTTCTATGCGGAGTTGGAAATAGCCTATAATCATGTAGGTGTTGTGTGTTTTTGGTGGAATGAGCGATGGTCGGCTTAGATTGGGGAGTGACATGATTTTTTTGTGGTATATTTCCATGGGACGTAAATCGGTGGATTATCTCCGGTGAGGTACCATGTTTCAGTGTCTAGGCACGTGGTTCAAGGTCGCTCGTTGTTCAGGATATTGTGGCTTAATGATGATTGATTTTTTATGAATAAATTTGTGTTTTTAACTATTTTAATGTCCTGTTTGAATATGAAATTTGATTCATGGTGATTTTTTTGGATTTTTGATACAATGTGGTGTATTTTTAATTTGGATTTATGGTTATATTTTTTATTTTCAAAAGGTGTGTTAATCACTAAACCTTAAAGTGGGTTTCATAAAATATAAAAAAATATGGATTTGGAGGAGTAGATCATGATATTTAAATGTGTATAAAATTTATAATAGCAATTAAAATTAAATTAACAAAAAGTAAACACTATTACATAAAAGTGATAACAAAATATAAATTAAAAAACAATGTAATGTACAAATTCTTATTGATGTTCTAGATGATAATACTAATACCCCTAAAGGATTTTCATACCCTAAAAATAATGACTAGATAAATTATTTAATTATATACTCTATAGGAATTGGGTTTGATTACCTAAACCATGGTATGAAAGTCCTATAGGTACTTCTTCCACTATAGAACTACTTTAATGTATCTAGTTCTAGACCGATAAATTCCTCAACTATTGACCATCCAGAATGTATTATGATACTCTATCCTAGATATCCTATATGATATTATTTATTGGAAGAAATTATAATCCCCTAAAACATCATCGATATAATCAAGTTTAAAGGTTTACTTTCCATTACCCAAAAGCTCATTGATCTCCAGTATTGAAAAATAGCTTAGATTCCAAACCTAGAACCTCCCCAATCATGAATGATCAATAAAATATAAAAATAAAGGGGAAGATAATATCTTTATAATAAAACCTTGCACAATGGTATATCTTAAGAAAAAAATCTAAAAAAATTATAGATGGATGTTCTCAAAGAATCAACCGGATGAAAACATCAAAACAATTACAAGTAAAAATAAAATAGTTTATAAACGTATTTTCTTATAATCCCAACTTTTAATTAATAAAATCTATTAAAATAAAAACTAGTTATTGAATTATGAGATCTCTGGGTGTGGCTTCCACTATATCAGACTCAACACTCCATATTTTGATAGATGAAAGAATAATCACTATTGTATGATGAGTTCACCTTTTCATGACAACACACCAATATTCATAATCTAGTAAATTTAAAAAACTTCGGAGTTTAGTGGAATATATGATCACACAAGAATTAGTAATAAAGAACACAAAAAACAAAAAAACAATTATGATAAAACACCATAGTGGAGTGTATTGTGACTTGAAAAAGAAAAATATAAATAGAATTTCAATTTACTGAACAAACTCACTAAAAATATTTCAATTTTGTATCATCATAAGTCATAAATAAAAGGTATGTTTGATATGAATTATAGAAGAAAACACCCCATAATATCTGAGGAATCTCCCATGAATATAAAATCATTGAAGAATAAAATTTATCTTTTAAAAATCACATAGGTTCAAAAAATAAAAATAATAAAAAGTCACCCTAATAATCTACTTCTTTTAGAATAAATATCTCATATAATAATAAATATACATATTTCTGTTCATAAATCTACATTATATGAACAAATTTATTCTCTCCCCCATATTATAAATGAGGAAGAAATACCTACCACAACAATTCTACAACCACTCATAATATTTGATTGTAAAATACAAAATAATGAAAAATTATTGATAAAGAATTACAAATATGTAGGGTAGTTAAAATATGTATGAAGAAATAAAATTGAATTCCATCCCATGAATTCCATGAAATTTATTCATAACTTTTGTTTGATCTATATTGTTAACCCCCCTTAATAAAAATATAAATGTGAATATAGAATATTTTATTTCATTATTGAAATAAAATGTGTTAGTTATAAGAGACAAAAAATTGATATAAAAAAAGTGAACCTTATGTAATTTATCATGAAATTCGTGTGGATGATATTCTTCTATCAAACATGGTTTTTGGGAATGTTCAAACTAAATTATATTATATTTCATAAAAATAATTAATAGACTCCTATTAAATGATAAAGGAAATGAACATATATTTTTTAATGTGTTAATAAAATTACATAATAATTTTGAAAATTATGAAATTTATATGAGTAAAAATATATTGATATTATAGTATAAAAAAAAATTATTTAATAAGAACATGGATAATAAACAATATATTCTATATTTTCATAAATTCATGAGAACATTACGTAAAGAGGAATATATATGATATTTAAAATGTATTATACCTCTTATATGTAAGATATTAATTAATTCAAATAAAAATGGGTATTCATATAATGATAGATGAAAAAATAAACTAAAATATAAGTTATATATATTAATTTATATTTAACTCAATTTTATTAGTTAAATTCTATTTGTAATATTTTTTGTAAATGATCATAGTAAATTTGTTATGTCTCTTTTATTGAACATTCATATTGTAATGTAACTATATGAAAAATCAAAAAATTCTAATCATTAAATGTCATTCTCCCTACTTGAGAGTTTTTTAAATTCTAGGTTATTATAATATAAGAAGAAAAAATTATAGTCACTTTTTTATAGATCATCTATATATTGGTTTTAGTATACTGAAATATATCAAAAAAATTGAAATTTTTAGCCAACTATTTTTCATGTCTTGTAAACTTGAGAATAACATATCCTCTTCATATGTGATTCTAAAGGAAGTTATTTATTACGTTTATTTGATTTACATGTGTGTAATGTTTTAGGTTCTAGTATAATGATATATTGTAATTTCATAGGTTTTTGGATCCCTCCTATTATTTTTATTGAACTTATAGGTGCTAAGGGGATGTTTTGTTTGTTTTACCTATATATCTCTCTTACTATTTTCATAAACACAGATGCACACGTTTTTGTGTCTAAAATTATAATTTGAGTTGATGGATATTTAATTTTTTAGATTCCATATGTTTACCTTAATGGGAGAAATGATTGAATAATTTTTAACAAGAAGTTCACATTGAATCACTATAGATTAATAAGAAATCATTGAGAAATATTGTTAAAGGATCATCATCGTTGTAAATATTTTTTTATAGAAAGGATGTTAGAGGAGAAAAGAATGTAATATCATGATGTTTATAATATTAATATGATGTTTTTATCAATACAAGTTTTATTAGCTAGGTAATGCTGGGAACAAAATAGCTAGTTCCATGTCGACATAAGGAGTTTCCTATAAGAAGGTCATTGTCTATTCTATGGATCACTAGTATCCTACTAGGGGAATCTAGTGAGTAGTTGCAGACTACAACAACATCATCGGGTAGTAAGTACTTCCCATCGACTAACTAGTGGAATCTATGTAGGAATGTTGGGCTCTAAACATCCCACCAGCTAGCCAGTGGAGGATACCATGTAGCTAGAGGCATTGAGACAGAGGTCCCTTGATTGAATTTGTTATGATAAAAAATGTGATAATTAAGTACTATTAATCTTTAATGAACGTGGATGATTTAAAAAAGATTCCTAAAATTATTATGGAATATGAATAATTATCCATGGTATATTAGAAGATCTATCCCATCTTTAATTTCCTATATGATACATCATTTAATAATTACACCTATATTGGGAATATATTCCTTAATAAAATAATTGGGCCACCAAGATGAAGTTCTTGGAGATCCCCTCAAAGTTATATCATGATCTAAAACATATTTTTCGTTAATATGTTAGAATATATTTTTCCATCATCAATCTATCAATCATTTCAATTTTATAGATCTATTTGAGATATTATAGTGCGACTTTGAACTATGTTTTCCCCAAGAAAAAATCTCTTATTCTCATCTCTATTGACATTGGATGTTCATGATTATAAAAATGAAGGAAGGTTTCCTTGTTTACTGATGATTTCTAAGAGGGTGTTCACAACCATAATCAAGAGGGATGGGTTTCCTGAACACTATCAAGATCAAAGTAGTAATATGATAAGCCTCTCAACCATAGGAGAGGAATCATATGGGGTTACATAGAGATATTTCCAAAATCCATTATAGAACTATGTTTTCTCTCCCTTTTAATTGGTAATTTGAATCATTTAAACCCAATATATATAATTTAAAAATTTTAATATGTGAATTTACACAATTAATACTCAATGAATTAATATTTAAGTTTTTATTCTCATATATATTAAAATTATCAATTTTTTAAATGAATACCTTTTAGTTTTGATTTTATCTTTTTCTTTTTCATTATTTTATTCAATGATAAATTCACCAATATTCATTTCATGTTCTCTAGATAATAATTTTTAAGAAATGGTTAATTTTTTTATTTAAAAAATATTATTGTTTTCAATTTTCTAATCATAATAAATTTAAAAGGATAATATTTTTATGTTGGAATATAAGTATTAATGGCATGGTCCTATTTTTTGATGGATTAGAGAATTCTAGTTTAAATATTGCATGTAATATTTTCATACATATAGTTACACAAGATTATCATAGATGGATTTTACATAATTTTAGATGAATATTCATCACATTATAAAAGTACATTCCCTGGGACCATAATAGTTTTGTATCTATTGAAACATAGAAAACAATCTTTTAACTTGGTGAGATATCAAAAAGGTTTGGCACAAAGATATTTGAATTTTTTACTCATAAGTAAAACGTTTTTACTTAAAATAAGAAATTGAAATATAATAAAGGGTGATCTCATATTCTCATTAAGGATAAATATTGGAAATACGTATGTATAACATGAACATAAGGGTTTGAGAAGATGAACATTACATTTGAATATTATACCATACATATCAAAGATCATAATCAGGAGTCATTAAATAAATATTTTTTGTTTATAAGACATGAATCATAAGGAAATATATGAACATGATTCAAGAGAGCATAATATTTTCATAAAAAATAGAATTTCTGGAATATACATAAGTTTATAAAATATTTTATCAATGTTGTGCACTAAGACATTCATAATATGTTTGACTTACAAATACTACCCATGTACATGCATTCGACTAGGGATAAAAAACCATGTATACTCTTATTCTTGATATTGGGAAAACAACCCATGTACCCACTTTTTTGGGCTTGGGATAACTACCCATATACCCTCTTTTTTTCGGGGTTTGGATAACAATCTATGTACCCTCTTGTTTTTCGGATTGGGCTAACAACCCATATACCCTAATGTTTTCAGGATTTGGATAATAACCCATGAATGATATTGTTTATTGGACTGGGATATAAAACTATATACCCTATGAGACAATATAACATCTATCATTACCAAATTCATTAGTGTTGGATGTTGTTCCCACCCATCACATATTGAAAACCATAATTATGTTTCCCACAAGATCATAAAAATTAATTTGATCAAAACCCACTAAATGAAATGGGTATTAAAAACATTTAATCATATCATAACCTATATAAAATGGGTTCATAATAATTATATTATTACCTTTTAATATAACTGGGTTTTATAGGAATTTATTCTTAGTATAACCCATAGACGAGAGATATGTTTTAATAAACCTCATACCATAAAAACATAAACCATTCAGAGAGAGGATATGAATAGTATCACTGGATCATAAC
The DNA here is from genome assembly GCA_963277665.1 of Viscum album. NCBI lineage: Eukaryota > Viridiplantae > Streptophyta > Magnoliopsida > Santalales > Viscaceae > Viscum > Viscum album. Next base: position 98,749,531 of record OY728122.1, on the reverse strand, counting down.
CCTAGTAAATAATATTTTACATCTATTGATTTAATATTATATGGAAAATAATTTTGAAATGTCATTTAAATCTTTTATTTAGTAAAATATCCTTTCTTCCTTGAAAAACTCATTTTAAAATAGAAAACTATGGAATTCCTTTTACATTGAAAATAACAATGAAAAAATATAAAGGAGGAATTGAACACCATTTTGAACACTTTTTGAAACATAATTTGTCTTTAAAAAGTTTCCTAGAAAATGTTAATAAAATATTTTTTTTAAAATGTCAAACCATATTTAGAAGACATGGTTTTTTAATTAAACAATTTCCTACGAAAGTTAGAAATTAAGTCAAATTTTATTTATTATAATAAGTACCAAAGAGTGGGAAAATGGATCCATTACATGAATATATCATTAGTGAATATATTATAAGAAAATTAAATTTAATTATTTATATATGGATATATTACTTCATCAATGGATGCATAATCATAAATAGTCCCGATAAATGATGAGATTGCATTAATAAACTCTGACCACTTTGGTAACATTGAATTGTAATAAAAATCAAATAATTACATTATATAAATCTAAAAATATCATATAAATAATTATATTCATGATATTAAATTTAAAAGGGGTATTATTTACCACTCATAAATGAATATAGGTGCATAAGATAACATGTGTCTCAAAGAAGGAAAAGTGAGAAAAAATTTCCTTACCGATTGGGTAACTCTTGAATCGTAAACCCTATGAAAGAGATATATTAAAATGTATATTTAAAAACCAATAATTTTATTATAATAATAATAAAATATATCAATAGTAATTATACACACCACATATAAGAAATTGGTGGTGATCATGTAATGTGTCTCACAGAAAATAAATGTGAGACGAAAATATATTACTACTTGAGTAACATTAGAATCTTGAGCCCCGTGAAGGAATAAAATAAATTGGAACATTTAATATTATGAAATAAATTAAATTCATTATATAAAATGTAACATGGAATTATATACACCACGCATAAGCAATGAGTTGTTAAAATGGCATAAGTCTCGTACAAATAAATGCGAGCTTAGAAATCCCCTTAACTTAAGTCTTGGCTTCCTTAAAAAATGTTCAAAACATCTATATAATAAATATATGTTTAATATAAATATATAATAGAAAAATATTCATATATATCATACCATTTATGATTTTATTATGAGTTTATATTAACTATTTAATAAAAATTTCATGTTAATGTTATGCTTTAGGTAGTAAATGCTTTGTTTTTCATATAAGTTTGACATATTATTTTTGGTTCTCTTAATTTGATAATTATTTACTCATTTATAGATTATAAAAAATTATATATATATATATATTAATAATTTATAATATATCTCATAATAATCTATAATTATAGAAATTGGAAATGAAATGCACTATTCTTGGAGACTATAGGCCATTACGTACACATGAATGTTGTTTCTATTTTATTATCATTTTGAATGAAAAAAGAAATATATATATATATATAAACATTATCATTATATTAGTAATTTTTTAAATATATATAACATATTTATATTAAACCCATACTTAATGCATTTAATGTAAAGCGTGGATGAATCACATCATATCGAGGGAGCTAGTTCATCGTACACATGAACGACGTTATCGTATTATCCAAAAATGGAAAGCATGATGTTATGTGTAATATAACAATTCCAAAAGAATAAATAAATAATTAATATAATATATATAATATATAAACTATATGTACATAATTATTCCCATTCATTAATGGTTGTAATGGAATGAAAAACGACATCAGTTCTTGAGGTGGTCGTCCGCCATACAAACGAATGATGATTTAATATCCCATCAGATGAAAGTATGTAATGATATTTTTAATTCCCTTAACATAAAAAAATCTATATATTTAATTTATTGTGGGTATTATATATTCATGGGTTTAAATTAAATGAATTTCATGGAGAATGAAAGATAAAAAAATGCACATTGATGAGGATTACCTCTTCTTCAAGTAAATCCATTGGGTTTACACCAGGGACTTATTTGGTTGAATTAATGAACAAATTTAGTATTATAGGACCATATGATGAGTTTTTGGAATTTATTATGGTATTTATTTGTTGATATAAATGGATTTATATGTTTGAATAAGAGAAGGGGGGAGGGTGGCTGCCCCTTTATAGTGGAATTTCATTTTCATAAATATCAAATGTCAAACAGTATTGTGAGGTATAAATTATATATTAAGCATAAAATAATTAAATATATTAGATAAAAGATGGTTATTGTTAAAAATATGTCCATAAAATTTCTTTTGTACATGTTTTTTGATCATTTTACTCTTAATTTGAATGTTTAATCCCTTATTATAGTCACTTTTCACTTAATCGTTATGATTAATTTTAAAATATTTCAATAATATTTTATGAATTATATTAATTTGGAATTATAAGATATTATAAATTATAATTATTGAAAATATTAATTCCATTTTTATATTTTTAAATGAAAAAATGTTTTGAAATTAATTTAAAATTAATCTCACAGATGGGATGAGACAAAATGTTTTTAAAGAGAAAAGGTTCAAAAGAATGAAGTGTCTCTATATCGAATTTCAATTCCAAATTGATTCTAAAAACCTAAATTGGATTAAAGGATATATAAATGAACCAATTATACTTTAAAACTAATTCAAAATATAATTTTACATTATAATTTACTAAGATGAAAAATCAGTTTTCAATTACAATTAAGTATTTTTCACTATTAATCAAAAAAATAAATTTCTCTGAAAAATTCCAAAATTTCACCATAAGATAATTTTGAAGTTATTTTTTAAAAAACATAGTTTATTTTTTAAAATATAATTCATTAAAATTTTATATATTTGTTTTTAAATATGTATTCCATTAAAAGGTGTTGAAACTACCTTTTAGAAAAATACATCTTTTTATTCATAAAATTAAATTTATTCTTGAATCCTTTATAGAGAATGTGTAAGATTAATGTTAAATATTTGATTGAATATATAATATATATATTTCTTTAAATTCATTTATTGATTTTTTAGATTACTTTATTGAGATAAAATATGTTTATTCATATAAAAATTAATTTTCATAAAATGAATTTCTTTATTTTTAAATAGTTCTTACAATCATTTATCATTAATTTGTAACTAAAGAATTCATTTTATATAAATTTATAATACATATTGTATTATTTTATTTATTCTTATAAATAATGTCTACTCAAATGTCTATGTGATTACTATAAAAATATTTTAATAATCAGAGTAATTGTTAATGTAGTCTAGAAAAACTCAGTCTTGCATGTAGCACTTGCTATCAAAGGGACACGATATTACACGCAAAAAAATATAAGATCAGTGTTGTGTGTAAAACAATATAAAATAACTATCTTATGTAACATAAAAATGTATATAATATTATTTTATTCAATGAAATTATTTTATAAAAACTCAGGTTGTTACATTCTACCACCCTTAAAATGAATATCTCCCTTGAAATTCATCTGGTTTATTGATGTTTTAATACTTGAATGTTTGTTTCATAGAAACCCATATCATAAAAATTAATTCTAAAATATCCTTTCAAATAATACTTTTTAGAAAATATTGATTATCCAAAGAAATATTTAAACAGCTTTCCACATGGGAGAACAAAGGTGGAAATTGAAAACATGGATATGGATGATAAACCTGACATCCAAATACTGATAGAAATTGATAGAGAACATGGTAAGGAGAAATTTAATGATAAAAAATCAATAAACCAATGATTCTTGAAAATGTTGATTGATATAATATAAAATTATGATTAAATGAAAACATTTTATTTCGAAAAACTTTTTAATGTTGAATTATTTTTCATAAGATGATACACTTACTGGATTATATTCTATTTCATATGCACAATATAACCCTTTGGTTTTGCATCAGAAAATTTAAACATCACCTATTACTAAATGAAATTAAGGTTAATTTTTAATTTTTAAATAATTAACAGATCATGATATACATAAATAGAATTATTGGTCAGTCCATCAATTATTAGTTAACATCCCAACAAAATGGTCAGCACATGTTATCCAGTATGCATAAATCCTCATGAGGTGAGATAATAATTTCACCTCTAAAACCTCATCTAATTTTTAACTTATTCAGTTACATAAATGGTAAATATTATAACTATTCTTAAATATGTAAATAAAAAACATTAGAAATACGGTCAATAAATTTCTCAAAATCAGCTTAATATTGATCTTCAGTATATCATAAAGTTTCTCTTGGTTGTCACATACCAACATATGAACACCATTATCAGCTATTATCTTGAAAAATAGTAATACACTAAATTATCATAAAGAAATATTGAAAACATATACACTTATTCATTCCATATATATAACACATATTATTATATATATCTATCAATTAAAAAAATTTATAAACTTTATCAATGATGACATAAACCACTTTTTCCAAAAATCCATTTTAGTTATGTGGTCATAAATACTATCCAATTTACTTTATCCATATCAATAATATATTTATTCAATTTAAATACATTTTTCTCAACATCAGGAACACATTTAGGGTTTTTTCCCTTGATCGAAGTATCACCATTCCATTATATCGCATTTCTAGGTCATTATAAATATTTATTATATATTTAAAAATATTTTATGAAAAACATAAACATCATGAATAAAATAATATAATTATTTCATTCCAATACGTATACACATCAGTAATACCACTTCTTTCTCAAACCATAAACTATGATTCATCATCTAATTCCATAATACCCCATTCTTATATTATGAAATATGAATCATGTATAAACATAAATCAAGTTCAATTTTATAATTCAAATAAAAAAACTATTTGAACAACACATACATTTAATATATCGCTCATGGTCTCTTCATCCTTATAATTAAGAACATTTCCCTTACCACCATGCCGATTTCCTTCAGGAGATAACCCTAAAGAAATCAATTTTCATAATTCTCACACATTCCACATTAAAATCATTAAATAGTTGATAATAAATTTGGGATACTAATAGTCCCATCCATTGAATTAACTAATCTATAAATTTATCTTCAAAAATTAATTTCTATGTATCCTTATTCACCACACATTAGACATATTCTCATTTCATTGATAAATTTACTTGGGACTAAATAATCATTACTCTATGGTTACCATCACCTGAGCATGTTGAAAACACATTACTTCTCTTCTTTAATGACTCTAAGAGTTGTTTGAGGTTCACATTATTAATCATTTTCTTCGAAAATTGATTATGAATAATCACAAAATTCATTACTCTAATGATCAACCAATATTTTTTCTCATAAAAACTTTCTATCACATTCAATTTTAACCCAATTATTTTTGGTTCCAACCATTAAATAAAACTAAAAATCATAGTGTGAGAAACCCTTATTATAGAGGAAAAATCATAATCATTAAATATCACTTATAAAACGTCTAAATCCAAAAACTTACTTCCTTTGTATATGACACCTTAGGTTTTTCCACTATTATTCAATCAAATTTTATTTAAATCCTTCATGATGGTTCAAAAATCATTTGTGAATTCTTAAAGCATATCCCTAATTAGTGTTAAAATAGGTGTGTAGAAAGGCCCATTTTTATGAAACAATTACTTATTGAGTCTTGCACAATATGGTATTTAAGTTTGCTAAATCTATGTAATTCTATTCCAGATCCACATCCACTTGTATTATCCAGACATGGATGTATTTCAAAGAAACCACTTTCTTTATACTTTACCAAAATTCTAGGACATTTTCCTAAACTTTGACTCATCCTTAGACTTATCCATCAATAAATAACTAGAATTATTTTTAGAAATATGCATAAGGATATCACTAATGTTTACTCATCCTAGTTTCCAATGGTTTACTAATCAATTCCTTTCAAACTAACTACAATGACACTGGCTTTATATACAATAATGTTACATCATTTTAGATTAATATTCAGAACATTGAAAAAAGTAAATGCCTGAGGACCATAATAGTTTAGTGTATCTAGAAACTAAGAACCCAATATTCTAATTTGGTGAATAATCATCAAATATTCCCAAAAATATATTCCCATTTGTTACCACTTCTTTAAATATTTCTTTACAACCTAGGGAATGGAAAATAATAAAGGGTGAGATCAGATGTTCCATAAAGGTAAATAAAGGAGATAAATTATCATAACATGAACATAATGGTATGAGAACATAAGAATAACATTTAAAGATCATAACCATAATATCCAAGATCAATATCATGTGTCACGGAATAAAGATTGGATGTTCATAAGACCAAAACTATAAGGAAGTCAAATGACATGATTCATGATAGAATAAAATTGGAATAAGAATTATAATGTGTGGTATGCACATAAGTTTATAAAATATTATGTCAAGGATAACCACTAAGACATTCATAACATGTTAGGATTGGGATAACCACCTGTTTACCTCCTTCTATATTGTGATACAACCCATATACCCTATTATTCTCATGATTAGGATAACATCCTATGGACCATAATGTTTTCAGTTATTGTATATCAACTATTGTACCCTCCTTTTTTGAGCTTGGGATAACAACCCATGTAGCCTCTTGATTTTAGGCTTGGGCTTAAAACCCATGTAGCCTCTTGTTTTCGGGCATGGGATAATAACCCATGTACCCACTTTTTTTGATCATGGGCTAACAACAAATGTAACCTATTATATTTGGGCATGTAATAACAACTCGTGTACCCTATGATCTCATATAACATTTATAATTACCAAATGCATTGGAAGTAGATATGGTCCCACCTGTCCCATAATGGAACCCATATTTATGTATTCCCTAAGATCAAAAAATTTAATTATATCATAACTGATGAAATCAATTTGTATTATAATCATTTCATCATAAAATAACTCATATAAAAAGAGAAATGTTTCACAATTATTATGTTGTAAACCATGAAATGAAGAAGGTTTCCTATGAATTTATTATTGGTATGACCCACGTGTGAGAAATTGGTTTTCATAAACATCACTCCATCAAAACATAAACCATTCAGAGAGAGAATATGAATTGTATCCTTATATAATAAACCTAGTAAAAGATATTTAACATAAATGGATGTCGTATTAGGTGGAAACTAATTTTGAAAGATAATTTTAAAATTTTATTATGGAAATTATCCATTCCTCTTTGAAAAAAACATTTAAAAATATAAAACATTTTGAAACCCTTTTTCATTGAAAAAGTCTTTAAAAATTATAATGGAAGATTTGAAAACCATTCAGAATTTTTTTAAAAAATTAATTATTTAAAAATATATTTCCTCTAAAATTATATTTGAAGATCATTTAAATACAATTTTGAAGGAATTTTTAGAAATTATGGTTTTTTAGTAAAAAAATATTTCCTACCAAAGAGACAAATAATGTAATATTTTCATAAAAATAATTTTTAAATTATATTAAGAGAAAAATATTAGACAAATTGTACCATTAATTTTATATGTAATGAATAAATAGAGGATAAAATAATTCCTAAGAATTCGTGAGAGGCGGTCATATGATTTCATCAATAGAAGAACAATCATAAAAAATACTATTAAATTATGAGATTAAAGAAATGAACTCTTACCACTTTGATAACATTGATTAATAATACACCTGAAATAATTACATTATATTAAGATTAAAATATATTGAAAATAATTATATTCATGATATAACATTTCAAATGGGTAGTATATACTACTCTTAAAAAAGTAAAATTGGATGAGGTATCATGTATATCAATAAAGGAAAATTGAGACAATATTCACATACCTATTTAGTGACTCATGAATATTAATCCTAAAGAAATAGAGATATTTAAATTGATATGTAAGTCCCAATACTTCTCAATAGTATAATCCTAAAATAAATCCATGGGAATTATAAAAACCGTATACATTAAATAGGTGGAGAACATGGAATGCGTATCTTGGGAAACAAAAGGGTGATAGAAATCACTAACTACTTGAGTAACATTAGAATGGAGGGACCAGTTAAATTATAGAATAAATTGATACTTCTAATGTCATTAAATAATTAACATTCATGATATATCCTATCATAGAACAATATATACACTACCCATAAGAAACAAGGGCTGAATATGGAATATATCTCATAGAAATAAAAGTTAGAATATAATTCTCCTTACCTTAAGTATTAACTTCCTTTGTACACATTAAAAACTCATGTATAAAAAATATATGTTTATAAAAAATTTACAAAAGAACCATATTAATTAATATAATAACATATTTTATTTTATTATGATTTTAAATTACACATTGATTAATAATTCCTTCATAATGTAATGCTTTGGGTCATAATTATTTTATTTTTCATATATGTTTTGACTTTTAATTTTTAGTTATATTAATTTGATAATGATTTCATAATTTCAATAGTTTAAAACATGATATAAATAGCATATATATTCATTATATATCTATTTATAATAATCTATAAATGATATAAATAAAAAATGAAATACATCATTAATGGGGATGGTAGGTCTTACATAAAAACAACAAAATATTTCTTTTATTATCAAAAATTAGAAACTACGACAACCAAACAATAGATTGAAAATGTTAAATGGATGTATGTATGCATTAACGCAATTTCCATTTTATTTTCATATTGAAAGTAATAAAATTAATGTAATTTTACTTATATATATTATTATTCTATTAGTGTTATTTTTTCACATATATCACATATGTCTATTAAACCCATCCATAATTCATTCCATGTAAAGTGTGGACTAGTCACATAGTTTCACGAGACAATATTCTGTCATAAACAAGAATAACGTTGTCATATTCTCTTAGAATGGATGTACTGATTGTATGTTTCATATAATAATTCTAGAACAATACATAAATCATAAATAAAATTTATATAATATATAAAATATAAATACATCATTACTACCAACCTTTAAATGTGGTAATGGAAGAATGATCAGCATCGGTTCATGAGGCGGTAGTCCACCATACACAAGAATGCTGACTGAGTATCCCATATGATGGAAGTGTGTTAAACTATTGTTTATAACCATAAGATAAAACATATAATAAAATTTATGATAATGGGGGTATTATATTTTCATTGTATGAAAATAAATTAAGAGTCTTTAGAAAGAAACAAAAAAATTCTTGTTGATGAATGTTACCTCTTATTTGGGTAACTACTTTTGGTTTTCAGAAAGGTATAATCGTGGTTGGATTTATTCCCAATGTGTGGATTCTAGGATGATAGGACGTACTTTTGGGGTGATTTGGGCTGGTTTTGGATTATAAAGATGGATTTATATGGGTGAATAATAGAGGGGGCGAATTTACTTTTATATCAGAGGAAGAGCAGAATTATTATAAATACCAATAGTTAAACACCATTGAGACGTATACAATAAAAAATGTGACTCAAATAATGAGAAATATTCAATAAAATAAGGTGATAAATTTTTTTTGGACATGTTTATGGATCATTTTCATGAAAAGTTAAAATTTTATTCTCTCAGTAAACTCATTTTTCTCTAAATTGATATGATTAATTTTATATGGTTTCAGTAATAATTTTGGTCAAAAATTAAGATCTAATTAATATAGATAATAAATTATTCTAATTAAAACCATTTAATCTTTTTTTTAAATTATAATCATAGAAGTGGTAGAAATTAACATAATATTAATCCCACATTTGGGATGAGAGAATGAGTTTTGGAAGTAAAATGTTTAAAAGATTGATATGTTTTTATAAAAAATTACAATGTTAAATTTACACTAATGTACTCAATTGGATTCATATATATATTAATTTAATAATTATACTTTAAATCCAATGAAAAATATAATTTAACATTATCAATTACTTATATTAAAATTTAGCATTCAATTAAAATTCAGTATTTTAACTATTTATCTAAAAATGATACTTCTCATAAAAATAAAAAAACTCACCCTAAGATTATTTTGACATTAATATTTTATAGATAATGTTTTTTTCAAATATAGTTTATAAAATTTTCTAAAATTAGTTTTAAAATATGTGCTCTAGTAAAAGTAATTAAGCTACATTTTAGAAAAATACATCTTTTTATAAAACAAAATTGATTTATTATTATATCTTATCTTCAAAAATTAATAATATTTATGTTAAATAGTGGATCTAATATAATATAAATATACTTAATTAAAATAAATTATCTAAATTTTTTGTTAATTAATTTAGATAAAACTTTTTTGTGAATAGAAAAATATTATTTTAGAAAAGAAAATTCATTGTTTTCAAATAGTTCTCACATTCATTTATAATTAATTGGTAACAAAATATTAAATTTATATACATGTGTAAAACAAATTCTCATATTTTAGTTATCTTTATTCATAACCACTATTACAATGGCTATGTGATAACTACAATATTACTTAAATAATAACATTAGTAGTATATTATAATTCGGTATAACTCGGTCTTGTGTGTAACACAAGCTCTCAAAGGGACTCAATATTTTTTTTGTAAAAAATTATATTCTTTCATATAGATTCAATTAAATCTAAAATTGATATATCATGTAAAAAAATCCATCACAGAATATATATTTTTTGAAAAATTATTTCAAGAAATATTGAGAAGTTACATTAATACAATGAGTTACCATATCTGTAAACATGTTATTCATGAATATATTCCAAATAAAGAACCAAAAGAATATTGGAAACATAATGAGATAAAATAGTTTTAGATTACTGGAAAATCCATGAACATTTCTTGCTACAGCCTAGACTAATATGAATTTAATCATGTTTCGAAATTTAAAACCACCCACGAAATATTTAAATTCCTAAATGTTACTCATGAAATAATAAAACAAGTTAAAAAAACTATATTATATACGTATTGTAAATATTTTTAATGATTTTATATTCATCCAAATGAATCTATTACTATTGTGCATACAAAGTTTAATTATATATGAAACTTTCACAAGTCTCTTAGTGATGATTTATCTACAAATTCTATAGTTAAAATGATACATTGTGTCATACCAAGAAATTGAGAACCCAAAGTCATAACTATAAAATAAGAAATGTATGTGAATAAAATGGAGGTGGAAGAACTAATCTAATCTCTAATGACATAAAAAATTAATTGGAAGAGAAAAGATGAGAAAGAAGCCAATTAAGAACAATATATAAATAAAACAATCTCCTTAAAAGCTATATTGAGGACTTATACAAAGTTGAATTTCAAGGATTATGTCAACTAACCAAGAACATGAAGAAATTATTAAAGATAAATAGTACTTCTAATCAAACCAAGTAATTGAATCCAATATTTGAACCATAGGTGACATGTTAACAATATAAGAAAAAGGGACACAAAAATTTTGAGGGAACCATCAATGAAAATAATATTAATGAAATGAAACATGGTAATAAGGATCTTTAAGGAACAATATACACTGAAATATATTACTCAATGGGATAAACATCTTCAACTAGTTTATGTGGCTAAATCCTAAAGTGTTTTATCTTGTAGGTTGAAAAATATAACATGATTAGTTTACCAATTCCAATTTATTCCTCTTCCACTACTTCCCATAATTATAACCCATCATCATCTACATATTTCTCCACAATTAAAATTAATTAAAAATAACTTAAATATGATCTTAATCAACTCAAATGTTTTTTTATAAAATAAATTATTTATACAAAAAATATGATAAGAAATAAAATTATGTGTTTAATGAAAATGAAAAATGTATAAAATTATAGGAAAAAACATTCCAAGTTAAGAACTAATTATCCATGAAAATTAAGAATCAAATGGATGTTAATATACTAGGATCTATAATAAATGGCCATAATATTTCTATCTATAAAATCAATCAGGTTTAGAATAATCTAAATATAATTTTGGGAAATAAAAAATAAGAAAAAATGGGTTATTCTTGGTTTCTCAAATCATTTCAGAACCTCAAAAAATCCATTGAAAAAAAACATTATTAATGTATTCTCACAAGATATGATTTTCAAATATTTTAAAACAACTAAACATTTAATTTATAAATGTGATGTTAATAATGTATAATATTTGATACTGAAATCATTCATCATTCAACTATAATTTCTAAAAGAAAATATCATTCAAAACATATATAGATACATAAATTATTAATGGAAAACATTAGTAAACCTGATATTGTTTCTGGTACCTAATTTTTTAGTCTGTTTATTTTTATGGATAATATATATTCATAACAAATAAAAAAGGAGTTATGGTACCTAGGTAGTGCTTGATCAAGATATAATTTTACAGACCTCTCTAAATTCAATAAGATCGATACACTAGAAGGATGTATCATCACCTTTGGTGATAAATCTAAGGGTAATATAATTATTGAATGTATAATAGTTTTTTTCAAACATAACTCCTATTCAACATGTTTAATTTATCAATGGTTTGAAACATATGTTTCTAAAAATTAGTCAATTTTGAGATAAAAAATTTAAAACTTCATTCGAACATGATTTTTGAAATGATATTAACTCAAAATGAAATATTTTATTTACCAAATATCATTTTTTAAATTTTTTATAAAATCATTTTATAATGCCTTTTTGGGAAAAATTTCAAATGTTTGAGTGGAAATGTTTTTGAGTCAAGACTTTTCATTGGACACCATGGTCACCTAAGGAAAAATTCACATGTCATACTCATCTTTTATCATCGAGAAAGTGATTTGTCTAGAATTAATTTCAATGATGACATGGTTTGTGAAGAATTCCAATATATAAATCAAGAAAAATGTATTTTAAATCCAAAAAACACTTCTTTTATTATTGGTATGAAAATAATTCATTTTTATTTGTTCATACCTTCTAAAATTAAATTTCTTAAAGTAAAATCATATAATTTAGTAAAATTTTATTATTTTAAATGATTTACAAAAAATTACTTCTTATTTGATAAATGTTAATACTATAATGATTTCACAAATTTTATATAGTGTTTTAAAATTAAAATGTTTTTTAAATATTTTCTATTTAATTTTATCATGGAGGAAAATTTAATAACATGAAATTTTTGGATTTATTATCTTCTTATGGACATAATATTTCTTTTTTATTCCCCTAAAAACATTAACAAATTGGCAGAGTATAAAGGAAAAATTGTACTATTGAAGAAATATTTAAAACTCTTTTTAATGGTTTTAATATAAATAAATTTATTTGAGGTGATTACAATAATACTATATTCCTTATCATTAATTACATTCTTGTAATAAATTTTCTAAAACCCCCCAATCAACAATATATAAATAAAAAACCTAAAGTGGGATTTTTATGGTTTTTGGTGGTAAATTGTTTTTTCTCAATACCAAAGACAATAATGGGAAATTATATTTATAATAATATGAAGGTATATTTATTGGGTACTCATAATAAATCAAGGAATACTAAGTCTCAAATAAAATGAAAAAAATTGGAATAATCAATTAATGTTATCTTTGATGTATATTTTCCAAAATATCTTGATCAAAATGTTTTTATTAAAAATAATTTCATATCATCCGATATACCTTTACATTATAAAGAATATTAATTTGAAAAAAATAACATATGTTCTTTTTACCTAAATTTATTTTTAAAAATATATAGTCTATCTCATTGAAATATCATTGGTTATTTGTAATCAAGAACTAAAACTAGAATCTTAGCTTAAATTATGTTGAGTATCTTGGCCTCATCATTCATTTAGAAATCCAAAATGTTAATGATGAACTTAATGATGAATTTTCGGTTCATTCCATTAATGAAACCAAATAAATTCAGTATAAATGATATACTGACTATTAGGGAAAGATTTAATGATCATCATGTCATAGGTTCTAAATGGGTATTTTTTGAATAAGTTAAATGGACTTCATAATATCACAAAAAATAAATTCTATGTTATATCTAAAGGTTATAACTAATAATGTGGAAAACACTATTGTGAAACCTTTTCACCCATAACTTATTTGGGATCGATTATAATTTTATTTTAATTAATCTCTCACATTAATTCCAAAATCTCTCAAATGGATGTTAAAATCTCTTTTTTAATTTTTTTTATAAATGATTTTTATTGAATAACCACCTAGATTTTAGGAACATTATTTTCCAAATCATGTTTTTAAAAATACATGATATATTAATTTTTTATAACAATAACAGTGGGATTAATAATAATGTTTAACTAATTTTATTTTATAAAATGGTTATAAAATAAGAAAGAATAATTCATGTATTTATCTAAATCAAACCACAAATGTTTTGATAGTTTTAAAAATTTATCATTATTATTTTATTTTTTAGTTAAATGAATTAATCTCTTTCTGTTGATTTTTTTATTTAATGGAAATGATATTTGGAATTTGATTTATACATGAAATAAAATTCTTTTTATGTTTTTAATGTTCTAAATGGAATAATAATAATTTTTATACCAATTGAAATATACTAATGAATCATTTAAATTATTTAACATGAATCATACTAAGTAAATTAGAACTCCCATGGGAATATATTATAACCTAATGCTTGATTAATTCAATAATATGCTCAATGAAAACATTTATAGTAGTATGATAAGAAGAATATTTTATATTATAATGAGCCATATTTACATAATTATCAATGATTTTCTTTGTGATCAAATTTAATCAAATCCAAAATAAATTCTTAACAAATTTTTTAAAGTGGTTTTTCATTATTTAAATAGAACTATAAATATTTTGGTTTTTATCTAAAATTAACTGATTTTGAATTAAATAATTTTTCTAATTCTTATTTTGGTGGATACCAACTAGATATAAAAAGTACAAGTGGGACATTCCAATTACATAGAAAATACATCATCTCTTAGAGTAGTATAAATCAAAAATATATTACATGCTCTACAACACAAGAAGAATATATAGCAATCAAAAGTTTTTTCATCCAAATAATTTAGACGAAACACACTATCTTAGAGTTTGGGCTTATATATAACTATATCCCTATTATATGTGACAATACTAGTTCCATTAATATTTAAAAAAATTTAGTCCATCACTGTCTCACTAAAAAATTTATTATATAAACCATTTCTTAAGAGATCGCATTTAAAGGGGTGATATCATATTGTAATTTTATTAGAAATTTTTTTGAATAATTGATATTTTCACTAAACCACTAGAAGTGGATAATTTTTATTTCATTAAGAGTATGCTTGTAATGTTGCACTTGTGAAGATTTCTATATGACCATGGACAACCTATTTAATCTTTTAAAAATTTATCTTTATTGACCATGTTTAATTTATTTCACATGAAATATTAGGATAAGTTATTTATTTTTATATATATTTTTTCATTTCCTCTCTTAGATATGATCCTTATAGGTCACTTGTACATTAATTTGAGAGGGAACCATGTATATTTAATTATAATTTTTTCTTAAGTGAGAAAATTGTTTTCAAAATCCTGAGTTCTTTAATATATATTTTCTATAATTTTTTAAACATCAATGTTTTATTTTCACAAACAATAAATTTTTATCATAATTTTATAATTTTATAATTTTTATCTAAATTTTCTTAGTTCATATAAATTATATTCACTTTAAGAGATTTTAAGACATTTATGATAAATCAATTATATTCTCTCTTAATTTAAAATGATTATTTTTATCTCTTTTAAAGGATTTTATTTATGAGTAATATATATATATATATAATTGACACTATAATAGTTTTTTTTCAGTTTTATTTTAAAAAATGATAATTAGAAGATGGTTTCACGGTGTTTTTTCACATCCATTGGAACAATTTTCATGATCCCTTTATAAAGGAAACATTAAATATAGAAAAAACTATTCAATGAGTGAATGAGTTTTTTTTTGGAAATGGTATGTACCAATTTTATTTTTTCAATTTCTTTTTCTGCTTAATATTACTATATTTCTCATTAATTTCCATTTTCTTTATCTTCTCAAAATCTTTTTTTTGTTTCTATCATAAATTTTTATCTATTTCATTTACCAATCTATAGATATAAAAGATTTTGTGGATTCAATGTGATGTTCAAAATTTATGTTTTGACTTTCTACTTTAAAAATATATTTTATTTTCTCTTCAAGTCAATTTGAAATTTATTATTTTTTAATCGTAAAATCATTAATTTTGTGTTTTTCTCCCCTATAATCATTTTTTATAATAATAAATGGTGATAAATTTATTAGACTTTGTAGTGGGATAATGTTTATATTGAAATGAAAATAAGAGATATTTATTTAAAACGGGACTAACCTGATTATGATATATATTATTACAAAAAATTTTAACAAAGGGGGAGTTAATGGTATTACTCTTGTTTGAAATATAGAATATTTGATTTTTTTATTAATGATTATATTTAATATCATATATTTAATTTCTTATAAACATATTTATATCTTGAATACATTGTTATATTTTTCACCCTAGATTTACATTTGATATATCAATTTATATTATGTGTTAATGATCATAAAAAATGGGATATTGTTGAACCTCTTTATGTTTTATAGTGTTTTCATAAACAAAAAAATCTTTTGGTTTCTAATATTATCATTTTAGGGGGAGATTGTTACCTGGTTAAGATACTATATATTTATCATAATCAAAAAAATGAATGAATACTACTGAACTAAAATGTCATGTTGAATATTATTGGATCAATAATATATCATTAAAGAACCATGTTTAAGGATAATTATGGATGTTAACAAGTGTTACTATCATGTAAAAAAGTGGGAGGATCAACTGATGGAATTTCAGGATGTCTATAGGTCCAATGTGATTTTTGGATCTCTATAAGATACACCAGCTATATGATGTAGGAAACTAGTCACCCGGATCCATGAAGAATGAAGGCCCTTACAATAAGAAGTTCACCAACCAAATGCGGGAAAACTATTGGCCATCATGTGGAATCCAAACCAAATTTCCAACATACAAAAACATTACCAGGTAGCTGATACATTCAAATAGTGAACTAGAATCTTCTAAGATGATGTATTGAGCTCTAAAAATCCCACTACCTGTAACACCCCGACCACAGTTACCCAGAGTCGTTGCATTACTTCGTAACATTGGCATGATCACAAAAGATCAAGTCTCGAAAGACCAATTAGTTTAGTAGCCTTGGAAACACTAGATACATTCATAAATGTTACATTACATCATAAAGTGAAAACAATACAATAACAAAGTCTCCTTAGTCCACACTCATATCCTCTTCTGACTATCCCTGCAGGTCATTCATAAAATACTTCTTCACATCTTGGAAAATATTAAAACATTGAAAGGGGTGAGCTTAGATGCTCAGTAAGGATAACAATATAGCGGAAGCATTCATAAATAAACATTAACATTTAAGGAAATGTATAACTAAAACAAAATCCTTTTAAACTTGAACTTTAGCATAATATGGAAAAAGTAAAATGAAATAATTCCATTTACTTACTCACATGGATATTCTACTAGTCGAATAATCACATGAAATATCAATAACCACTTTCATAATGATGGAATGCATAATGCCAGACTATCATAACCACGTAGCCAAGGCCTCGTGCCATGTCTATAATAAGATTTTTTCAAGGCCTCGTGCCAAGACACTAGTTTGTCTCATGAGACCTATCGATGCATCGAGGAGCTATAGTGGGCTCCACCCGTCACTTATTAAGTCCAATGAATTCCTCATTTGAATAGGTTTAAACATATCATAAACCATAACATAATCGTATCACATAAAACATGCATAAATGAAACATAACATTTCCACATTTCAATCACAAGATATCAATACCACACATTGATATAATAAAAACATTATCAAAACCATTTTCAATACCGAAATAAAAGAAAATTAAAACATGGTATTTATTTTTCATTTTAAAAAAGTTATGGCTTGTAGAGGAAGCCGAAACTCAAATAATGGTCACAGCGGCGGAGAAGTCGTTGTCGCCGCATACGTACGGCAAGAAAAACATTCCTTTTTGTTGTTTAGTAAAACGCTTTGTATAAAAAATATTCCTTTTGAATAAACGTAAAAGTCAAAGGGGTTTATACACCGTATAAAAGAAAGTTGTGTATAAAACCAAATATGCCTCAATGAAAGGAGATTGAGATGAAGTCCTTACAAAGATAATTTTTAAAATAAAATAGATCTATTATGTGTATTCACTATAAGTACACATAAATAAAGTAAAAATACAATATATGACATAATAATATCATGACATAATTTGAAAGTAGGAGATTAACCCAATGAATGGAAATTGGGTTAAGAAATTCCCTTACCTTGCATCCTGTCTTGACTCGACCGTTCTTTAACCTCCTGAATAATAAATTAGAGTTAATTTATAATTTCTTAAGAACCTTTTTCAAGTTTTTTATTCCTTTTATATCACTTATTACCATGTTATGAACATTATGTAATTATTTAAGTTAATAACGGTTGTTTTGTCGATCTTTGGTACTTGAGTCAAAAATAGACTTCTTATAATTACAAGTTGTTCATGTGGTGAAATATCAATTATATCCAGAATTATATTCATGATATATATATCATATATCTCATATATATCTAGTATATACATTCATTCATAATATTACATAACATTTAGAGGTAAGAAATGAAATGCACCGTTCATGGAGACGGCAAGCCGTACGTACGCTTGAACGCTAATTTCATTTCTATTTCATATTTAATGGAATAAAATCATAATGATATAAATGTATATTATAATTACAGTATAATATCATTTACTCCATCATTTATACATCCCACATATGGCATTAACGATTCAAATCACTTTGAGGGGGCGGTAGTCCACACTTCCTAAAATGAAAATATCACGTTTACCCATAATGGAAAAAATAAAGCTATGCCATAAATGAAAAATACAGAACCTTAAGTAAAACATAAAAATATTATATATTATATATATAAATAGAGTGACATCTTAATGGTCACCTTTGAAGGTGTTATATGAGTGTTGAACAATCATCATTTCGTGAGGCAGAAATTCGCCATCTACAGAAATAGTATGTTCTTTAACCATTAGATGTAGGTGTGTGTAAGGGTAGCTCGAATAATTCTTATAACAACATCCTAGTATATTTAGTATACTGGTTTTTTTACAAAATAAATGAATAAAAAGATTTTAGGGGGTTGGATAAGCAAAATGAAGCAAAATAACATAAGAGAAGACATTACCTTAAAACGGGTAACTCTTTTTGATTTGAGCTCAAAGGCTTCCTTGGGAAGACATCTTCCCAATGTGAGGATTCTAGGAGTAAGAGAGGTAAGTTTAGAGAGTATTGGGGTAGATGTTGGCCGAGCCAAATGGATTTGAAAGTGTGAGTACGGTGGTAGTGGTGGGGGCCTTTTATAAGTGGAGAGGAGGGGCACTCTTGGAAAGTAATGAAATGTTACTTTTTTATATAATAATTTTCGGATTTTAAAGGTCACAAAATTATATAATTCTTGGATAATGTGATAATGGTTCGAAATATACTCATCCAATAGGCTTTGGACAAGTTTAATTCTTAGATTTTATATTATCCTTCCATTTTATTAAAATCGTTAATTAATGAGGTAATCGCTGCATCATCATGGTGTCATAAATAATTTACTTTATTTAATGTCTAAAAATTATAAAAAAAATATCATGTTTTAAGAAATCTTTTTAGATTTCTAATGAATATTTATAGTAAAAAATATGACTTGTATTACCTCATTTAAAAATTGTTTAGTAAAACAACTCATGTTTGTGACATTTTTATTTTAACATTAAATAAAAAGTTTTTAATATCATTTTCCAACCAAAGTGGCTCCATGGGGTCCCCAAGTTGACCCATGGATTGTCTTGGTCGTCCATGACTCATCCAATATGTGTAGTACAAGTGTCAAGGTCATTTCAAATTTTTATAATATCATTTTTACCTTAAATTTCACTAATTACCTTTAATCGCGATTAATTAAACTTAAAAGTTACTATTCAGCAAAAAATTATTTTAATCCCATTGAACCACATTTTACTTCCTAATGAAAACCATGTATGTAGTATTTTTTAAAATCAAATCACAGAAGTGGTATTATTTCATTTAAACGAAAAATCAGTTATTTAACTACCACTTAGTGGTTTCACTATTCATCAAAAATTGAAGTTTTTCAGAATAGTACCAAAATTTTACCCTAAGCTATAATTGATATTATGAATTCAAAAATGATGTCTATTTTGAAAAATTACAAACATATAATTTCCATTAATTAATTTTCTAATTAATTCCCGTTGTCACAATAAATAACGTGTTTTAAGAAAGAATATCAATCAAAAGATTGACAATTGTTTATGTCCAATTTCAAAGTGAAATTAATTATAATGAACACCATTGGATAAAATGGTAAAAATATATTATAATTATAATTTTAAAACAATCAATAGTATAATTTATCACTATAAATTATTTTGATTAAAAAAGTTATTTTTAAGTATTTTTCACTATTCATAAAAAATTGGAAGTTCTCCGAAAATTACAAAAAATTCAACTTAGGATAATTTCTATATTCCGAATACAAAAACGAAGTCCATTTTTAAATATAAAATTTATATAATTTCAAAAAGTGGGTATTACTATTCATAACTGCTACTTTGATTGGTCGCGGTGTGTTAGAATCTCGAACTTGCGTACAATGCAAGCTATTGCATTATTGAAAGAGAAGAGTATCTTGAAAGCTCAGAGTGTTACATTCTCCCCTCCTTCAATAAATTGTGTCCTCGCTATTTGAAATTTTTCTTTGAAAATAAAAGGTTGAAAATAGAAAATACCTTTGTAGAAAACCCACATCGGAAATAAGGTTAATAAAATTTATCCTTAATAAGAGGGAAAGGGAAATGAAAAAGTCACCACCAAATTATGATCTCGATAAGGAGAACATTGGTGGAAATTAGAGACATATAATTGGAGGAAAATGTAAATATTTGTAGGGAGTGATTGAGGTCATCAATCACAAAAAAGTGTAAAATTGAGGGCCTCAAAGCCTTCAATCTATGTTGATTTAAAATATTATCTGTTCAATAAGACATAAGGTATTAGGATAACACATTTTTTGTTTTAATATCCCTTTACTAATTTTAAGAATTAATTTATTCATAGAATAAGAGATAGGTATATATATATATTTATTCTTGACAAGTATAATTTCAACCTTCAACTAATTTCTACCACAAACTAATCTTTCACTCAAAAAGATAATAGAACTCAAAAATATTATATTCATCTTAATCTTACAAGGTTCAAAATGTTAACACATACCATTTAGATTAGGAAAACTATTTTTTAATAACCAGGGACTTCCTGTAGGCTAGTGGTAGGTAATAAAGGCCTATCACACTATGGTTGTGGGTTCGATTCCTGCAACTTTGTCCGACGCAACGGGTTATGCCCCACCCTGTAGGTTGTCCTTTTCCTAAAACTATAGTATTATAATATTCCAAAAATAATCTTCAGAAATGTTTTAACCTTAAACAATACTATCCAAAGATCAAATTAATCCATTCCAACCTTTATAGTTATCCAAAATACTTCTTTCCAACTCACAGTCCAAACTTTATAAGGAAGGTAAACATAATGAAGATCCTTTTCTCAGCGTAACAACATGTGAACACCTTCATCATGTATTCTTTTAAAGCACTGTAACATACTGAATTACCATAAATCCTTATTGATTACCTTCATGATCCCTTATTCCTTCTAGAATACTAGATATACTCCTTCTATCCAAAACTGTATACAAATCATTAATCAATTTCAAGGAAGTTAAGAATATCCAATATAATTTATCCAAATCAATCATGTATTATTCCGAAATCACTATCTTGGTATCAGAACCATATTATGGTTTATCTTTCTCTCAACCATATATTTTCCAAAAATTTAACCTGCTGTGGAGTCACATTTCTTGGTTCCACACAATCTCAAGTCCTTGATGAAATAGTACTACAGTACAATCCTTATATACTACATAATTATCATAAGCAGTACATCATTGATACAACACTCAAATGAAAAAATTATTTAATAACAAAATAAGAACTCTAATCATTCCTTCTCATCTGTGGTAGTATCATAACTTGATTATTATCCAATAACATCATTTGGGGAATACTCTAATGATTTGGAAATTGGTTTGCATAGTGTCCCCACTCTATGCAGATGAATCATTGTACATTTGAATCCTTTTTCTTACCCTTGCAGTCACACACTTGGTGTCCTTTTTCTCCACACTTATAACAAACTCCCATTCCCTTCAGGCAAGTTCCAAGGTGTTCCTTGCCACAGTTACCACATATTGGAAAATTCTTCTTTTCCCTCATCCCTTTATCCATCATTCTCTCTTCCATCCTTTTATTCTCTTTCATCCCTTCAAATCCATAAGACTCAGAGAATTATCTACTTATGTTATTAACATATGATACTATTTCTTCATATGTTGAGAACACATGGGAGACTATTTCCCTTTTAAATGTTGGCTTAATACCATGAAAGATATGATCCTTCTTACGCTTTGGATCATACGTATTGATTGAGTTCACATTCCTTCTACTAGGCGCCATTTCTATACAATGGCATAAACTAGGTTAGTTTATGAATCGAAATACATAACAACAAACTTTCAAAACACTTAACATAAATTGAACTATTTATGGATATAATCCATAATCATAAAAATGTTTTCTTTAAGGAAGTATATATTCATAATCCCTTCATAATGGTTTGTAAAGAAAATGATAATTATCCTAATCATATCCCCAAGGAGTGTCGTAACCAAGAGTGCAGCAAGGCCCGTTGTCGTGCACCATTTCCCGTTCGAGTCTAGCTCAAAGCGGTGTTTTCGAGTTTTACCCCTAGGTACATCTGTGCCAGAGCCGCCTCTACCTGCTCGTATCCAGACAGGAATGTATTGCTCTGAAAAATCACAAAATCTCTATAATACCAAAATTATAGGAAGTTATTCTATACTAATCCTCAAATTCTATCTTAGGTCTATGTGCTCTAATCAGAGTTTATCCAAATCAATCTTCCAAGGTTAGTACTAAACTGCCTCTGATACCAACTGTAACACCTCGACCCCAGTTACCCAGAGTCGGTGCATTACTTCGTAACATTGGCATGATCACAAAATATCAAGTCTTGAAAGATGGATTATTTTAGTATCCTTGGAAACACTTGATACATTCATAAATGTTACATTACATCATAAAGTGAAAAACTACAATAACAAAGTCTCCTTAGTCCACACTCATATCCTATTCTGACTATCCCTACAGGTCATTCATAAAATACTTCTTCACATCCTGGAAAATATTAAAACATTGATAGGGGTGAGCTCAGATGCTCAGTAAGGATAACAATATAGCGGAAGCTTTCATAAATAAACATTAACATTTAAGGAAATGTATAACTAAAACAAAAGACTTTTAAACATGAACTTTAGCATAATATGGAAAAAGTAACATGAAATAATGCCATTTACTTACTCACATGGATATTCCACTAGTCGAATAATCACATGAAATATCAATAACCACTTTCATAATGATGGAATGCATAATGCCAGACTATCATAACCACGTAGCCAAGGCCTCGTGCCATGTCTACAATAAGATTTTGTCAAGGCCTCGTGCCAAGACACTAGTTTGTCTCATGAGACCTACCAATGCATCGAGGAGCTATAGCGGGCTCCACCCATTAATTATAAAGTCCAATTCATTCCTCATATGAATAGGTTTAAACATATCATAAACCATAACATAATCGTATCACATAAAACATGCATAAAGGCAACATAACATTTCCACATTTCAATCACAAGATATCAATACGACACATTGATATAATAAAAAAATTATCAAAACCATTTTCAATACCAAAATAAAAGAAAATTAAAACTTGGTATTTATTTTTCATTTAAAAAAAGTTATGGCTTTTAGAGGAAGCCGAAACTCAAATAATGGTCACGACGGCGGAGAATTCGTTGTCGCCGCATACGTACGACAAGAAAAACATTCCTTTTTGTCGTTTAGTAAAACGTTTCGTATAAAAAAGATTCCTTTTGAATAAACGTAAATGTCAAAGGGGTTTATAAACCATATAAAAGAAATTTGTGTATAAAACCAAATATGCCTCAATGAAAGTAGATTGAGACGAAGTCCTTACAAAGATCATTTTTAAAATAAAATTGATCTATTATGTGTATTCACTATAAGTACACATAAAGAAAGTAAAAATACAAGATATGACATAATAATATCATGACATAATTTGAAAGTAGGAGATTAACCCAAAGAATTGAAATTGGGTTAAGAAATTCCCTTACCTTGCGTCCTGTCTTGACTCGACCGTTCTTTAACCTCCTGAATAATAAAATAGAGTTAATTTATAATTTCTTAAGAAACATTTTCAAGTTCTTTATTCCTTTTATATCACTTATTACCATGTTATTAACATTATGTAATTATTTAAGTTAATAACGGTCGTTTTGTCTATCTTTGGTACTTGAGTCAAAAATAGACTTCTTATAATTACAAGTTGTTCATGTGGTGAAATATCCATTATATCCAGAATTATATCCATGATATAGATATCATATATCTCATATATATCAAGTATATACATTCATTCATAATATTACATAACATTTAGAGGTAAGAAATGAAATGCACCGTTCATGGAGACGGTAAGTCGTACGTACGCATGAATGCTACTTTCATTTATATTTCATATTTAATGGAATGAAATCATAATGATATAAAGGTATATTATAATTCCAGTATAATATCATTTACTCCATCCTTTATACATCCCACATATGGCATTAACGATTCAAATCACTTTGAGGGGGCGGTAGTCCGCACTTCCTAAAATGAAAATATCGCGTTTACCCATAATGGAAACAATAAAGGTATGCCATAAATGAAAAATACAGAACCTTAAGTAAAACATAAACATATTATATATCATATATATAAATAGAGTGACATCTTAATGGCCACCTTTGAAGGTGTTATATAAGTGTTGAACAATCATCGCTTCGTGAGGCAGAAATTTTCCATCCACAGAAACAGTATGTTCTTTAACAATTAGATGTAGGTGTGTGTAAGTGTAGCTCGAATACTTCTTATAACAACATCATAGTATAATTAGGATACTGGTGTTGTTACAAAAGAAATGAATAAAAAGATTTTAGGGGGTTGGATAAGAAAAATGAAACAAAATAACATAAGAGAAGACATTACCTTAAAACGGGCAACTCTTTTTGATTTGAGCTCAAAGGCTTCCTTGGGAAGACTTCTGCCCAAAGTGAGGCTTATAAGAGTAAGAGGGGGAATTTGAGAGAGTATTGGGGTAGAGGTTGGCCGAGCCAAATGGCTTTGAAAGTGTGAGTAAGGTGGTAGTGGTGGGGGCCTTTTATAAGTGGAGAGGAGGGGCACTTTTGGAAAGTAATGAAATGTTACTTTATTATATAATGAGTTTTGGATTTTAAAGGTCCCACACTTATATAATTAGAGGATAAGGTGATAAGGGTTCGAAATATACTCACCCAATAGGCTTTGGACAAGTTTAATTCTTAGATTTTATATTATCCTTCCATTTTATTAAAATTGTTAATTAATGAGGTAATCGCTGCATCATCATGGTGTCATAAATAATTTAACTTATTTAATGTCTAAAAATTATAAAAAAAAATCATGTTGTAGGAAATCTTTTAAGATTTATAATTAATTTTTATAGTCAAAAATAGGACTTGTATTACCCCATTTAAAAATTGTTTAGTAAAAAAACTCATGTTTGTGACATTTTTATTTTAACATTAAATAAAAGGTCTTTAATGTCATTTTCCAACCAAAGTGGCTCCATGGGGTCCCCAAGTTGACCCATGGATTTTCTTGGTCGGCCATGACTCATCCAATAGGTTTAGGACAAGTGTCAAGGTCATTTCATATTTTTATAATATCATTTTTGCCTTAAATTTCACTAATTACTTTTAATCGCGATTAATTAAACTTAAAAGTTACTATTCACCAAATAATTATTTTAATCCCATTGAACCACATTTTACTTCATAATGAAAACCATGTATGTAGGATTTTTGAAAATCAAATCACAGAAGTGGTAATATTTCATTTAAACAAAAAATCAGTTATTTAACTACCACTTAGTGGTTTCACTATTCATCAAAAATTGAAGTTTTTCCGAATAGTGCCAAAATTTTACCCTAAGCAATAATTGATATTCTGAATTAAAAAATGATGTCTATTTTGAAAAATTCCAAACATATAATTTTCATTAATTAATTTTCTAATTAATTCCTGCTGTCACAACAAATAGCGTGTTTTAAGAAAGAATATCAATCAAAAGATTGACAATTGTTTATGTCCAATTTTAAAGTGAAATTAATTCTAATGAACACCATTGTATAAAATGGTAAAAATATATTATAATTATACTTTTAAAACTCTCAATAGTATAATTTATCACTATAAATTATTTTGACTAAAAAATTTGTTTTTATGTATTTTTCACTATTCATAAAAAATTGGAAGTTCTCCGAAAATTACAAAAAATTCAACTTAGGATAATTTTGATATTCCGAATACAAAAACGATGTCCATTTTGAAATATAAAATTTATATAATTTCAAAAAGTGGTTATTACTATTCATAACTGCTACTTTGATTGGTCGTGGTGTGTTAGAATCTCGAACTTGCGTACAATGCAAGCTATTGCATTATTGAAAGAGAAGCGTATCGTGAAAGATCGGGGTGTTACACTACCCATGTGGTAGAATATACTGGTTAGTCAGTGGCCTTCATATAAGGCATCTAGGGGTGTATTTATTTTGGAATAAAATTCCTTAATTAATTATTCATCAGAATCAATGATCCCAGATGAATTCATAATGATTGATAGACCTATTAGGGCCTATAAATATATCTCCATGGTGAATTTTATGATAAATATATACCTATACTACCTCTATGCTACACTATTTAATGAAAACATCTCAATTTATAATTTTATAATTGATAAAATAGTTGGATCACAAAATGTGAAGATATAGAAGACCCGCTAAATTTTTTCTCATGAGGAAACTCCAATTATTCTTCAATCACTAAGTTCATTTTTTCAAATATCTCTCTATATATCTTCTCAATTGTAAAAATACCTATGAGAGATTAAGGTATGTTTTTATAATGGGGTTTGACAAGTAAAGCTTTTCTTCTTCTCATTTACTTAAAAAATGGTTGACACTAACACCAATGTGGGGGACGAGTTCCTTGGTTACTACTGAATTTAAAGAGGGTTATTACAACCATAATCAAGGTGGATGGGTTTATTTGTCACATTTAAAATCAATGGAATAATTATAAGAACCTCTCATCGTAATGGGAGGAGACACAAGGTCATGGGACATGATATCACTGAACTCATTTTTCAAACCATGTTTTCTATGTCTTTCAATTTCTACTTGGATCATTAAAAAATGATGTTAATAATTTCATAAATTTAAATTTTAAATTTCATATGAGCATAATGGATTAATAAATATTGACATTAAAAGATAAATACATATAATAGTTATCAATTTTACATATCAATAGCTTCCATTTTTTAATTTATCTAATTATTTTTCATTAATTGTTACATGGGATATTCACCCCTATTTATATATTCTCAAACCCCCACAGTTGTACTTCTATTTGATTATGATATTTCTTTTATACCATTATGATCACCATTTCATAGTCATAGTCATGTTGGTGTCCATGATAGTGCTCCCCTTGAGTAGTGGGTGTGGCAATCCATTGCTTTGGAGCCTTGAGTGTGGGGTATTTGATTTTAGAGATTATGATGTGGTTCCAGGTGCACCCTATTAATAAAAATATCCATGGTAGCTATTTTAGACTGGTTTTTTACATTGAATGTTTTTTTATGGTAAACCAGTTGATGAAACTCTAAGGGAAGCCCATTTTTTCGCATGGAAGTGTGTGGATAATGAGGATATCATTTAGATACCATGAAAAAAATGGTTTGTGTGATGACTACAATGATATAGGGTTTTGTGAAGTGGTGGATGAGTTTCATTGAGACATCTATTAAGGAAGACCACGTGAGAGTTATGGTATAATAGTGAATAAATGTGGTATCACTATGACTTGGTTTTGGACATGGCAGGACAAAATGATTAATAGAATTCCACTATGTAATATAACTAGGTGTGGTGGTGGTAAAAATAGTTCATCATGGGTTCTGATAGATGGAAATATTTAAAATTAAAAAACCTTAAAAACGGAATCTCCCCATTGATATGATGAACCAAATGTATAGTGGTGGTCACAATGCCATTTAGGTGGTTATTTGAACCTCCTTTATAAATAGAGAGTCATTTATTACATTTTTTGATTTTGTTCTTATTATCCAAAAACAAAGAGTAACCCTTTACCTATTACCACCATCCAATATAAGTATTTAGTGTCTAATAACTTTTCAACATTTATGTAACACTACATGATTTTATTTGTATTCATTTGATGTAAACTTGAGGTATTCAATAATGTGATTTACAGGAAACCCAAAGTCTAAATGTGTTGGAATCCTCATGTATTAATCATGTTTTAATGATCACAAATCCTATTAAACCTGGTTAAATCCTAGAAATTATATCAAATAATCTGTACAATTGTTTATGTATTCTCATGATTTAAGAAGAGAAATTCAAGATCTTATTTTCTCTACATTTAGTTTAATTTATTTATACTATCCTTGACTCGCATTATAATTAATTATCTGAAAAATGATTATGTTTACTTCTTTCCATAAGTATCACTGTATAAGTCTGAATACAGATATTTGCCTTAGTCTGAGACACCATGAAGTAGACACCATGAACATTCAGACACCGTGAAGTAGACACCATGAACATTCAGACACCTTGAACATTCAGACACCATGAAAATTTAGACACTGTGGTGCAGACACTGTGAAGTAGACACCGTGAAGCAGACACAGTGACATCCAGACACTGTGATATCCGGACACCATGAATAATACACCGTGAACAAGACACTGTGAACAAGACACCATGAACAAGACACCATGACCATGAGACAATGTGACCATGAGACACCGTGAATATGAGACACCGTGACAAATCCAGACACCATGTGAAGGAGACACCATTTCCATAACATACTGTGACACTGTTTCCAAATATATTTTTTCGTCTTTTCATTTAATCTCTAATAGTTATATTTGAAAACATCAATGCACATAAATAATTAATGTTTCTTTGTAGGAATATCATCAGAAAGTACATGGTACGAGGTGCAGAATACATGCAACATGATTTCCCCAACACATGCACTCCATGATAAAAGAGTTGTGTGGCCCAGAAACAAGTAGCGGAAAAATCTTGTAAGAATTGCATGATCAAAAGAACAAGCTGGTGGAGTGTGAACGTGAGAACGATATACATTTTAAGAGAATTGGATCATGAAACTCAATTATGCTGAAGAACACATGAAGCCTACTGGAATCCTAAGAACATTTTCACACTGTCAAACATCACGAAGAACACAAGCCAGAGCTGTCTAAATTACGACACTCTGTTTTCTAGACGAGGACTCGAGTTCTACATCTGCTTCATATCAGAAGTCCAGAGCTTCAAAGACTAACACTTTGATCAGTTCAAAATGTATCTCAATCTTTCTGCTCTGTTGTGTATCTTTTTATTAACATTCGTTCAATGTGTGTTTCTTTATATAACACACTCTATCTTCTGCATCAAACTAAAGGATACAAGATATCCTTACTCAAACATTCTTTTACTCTTGTGTATACCCCCAGATATGTGTGGAAGAGGTCCCTGTGTGTCCTGGTAGTTTATACCCATGAAGAACTGTGGAAGAGGTCCATGTGCGACTTGGATAGTCCTATGTACTATTGTTTAACAACGATCTAGGGTGTGGATCATGTTTATTTATATAAACTGTTTGGTGGAAGGTGGTCACTAAGTTGTGTGGATTAGGTCTCAACTTGAGACTGAACCACTTGTTTTATATCCACTATGCTTCTTACTTTAGTATTCTATGTTTTACTGATCAACTTTATTTTTCAGAAATCACTAAACTTACTTTAATAGTTAATCTTGGAAAGAAGTTATAATTTCAATGCCTTAGTAAAATAGTTTCAAAAGTAATATTAATAACAATTATTATTATAGATATGTAATCAATCTTCTAAGAATTTATTTAAACAATCAAACCTTTATAACTCTATTACATTGATTAACTAGGTTATATTTAACTTGAAGGGGAAATAGTTTTAAGAAAATTTTTTAAATGAGAAATTTTTTATAGATACTCAATTCACCCCTCCCCTCTTGAGTAATCTACTCCGACCAACATTTGGTATCAGAGGTTGTATAATATGACTCTGTTTAATCTTATTCAACTGTTATTTTACTTGTCCTTTAATGATCTGTATATTTTTGTTAAATTTAAATTTTTATCTATATAAACCTATTCTGTTATTATGGATAATATATTGGAAGGTTCTGCAACCAACAGACTACCATTATTTAATATAATAAACTTTGCTCAATGGAAAATTAAAATGAAGAGGTATTTAGAGAGTATGAGTTTTAATATTTGGTATTCCATTATAGATGAATATAAGATTCCTACTACTGATATAATCACAATGTATGAACCTTCCAAAACTTCCTATAATATCAATTGCAATGCTATGAATTCTTTATACTACTCCTTAAGAGATGAGGAATTCAATAGAAATTCTCCTTGTAAAACTGCCCATGAAATTTGGGATACCCTGTCTATCTCACATGAAAGAACATATACTGTAAAAGAAATTAGACATAATTATTATACTATCAAATATGTTAATTTTTAAATGAAACCTGAAGAGCCTATTTATGACATGTATCTTAGTTTCAATGAGATTGTCAACACAATGATCTCTCTTGGAAGATAAGTCACTGCCGAGGAACAAATAATGAGAATTTTTAGATGTCTACTCGATAGATGGAGGGGAAACTATCTCTCTATAAGTTAATCATGAGACATCAGAAATATACCTATAAAAGAACTCAATGGGAACCTAATGATGTATAAAGAAGAGCTGAAAGTCAACAAGGAGGAGGAGGATGAAACAAAGAGAAAATCTGTTGCATTCAAGACACCACCTCTAACCACAATGACAAATGGGAAACTAGAATCTTCTATAGAAAGCTCCACCAGTGAACAATCATCACCTGAAAGTGATGAGGAGATTTCTCGACTAGCCTAAATATTCAAAATATTTTACTAGAAGAAGTACATTTTTAGAAAACCTTGCTTCAAAGGAAAATATGACCAAAAAACAATGTGGAAGAAGGACTGGAAAAAAAGTGACAAGGCTGAGGAAATTTTATGCTATGAATGTAAGCACAAAGGAAATATCAAGGATGACTGTCCAAATATCAATTAAAAAAATAAATATGTGGACAAGGACCGGAGTTATAAAAAGGCAATGAAACCAACCTGGAGTGCCTCTGAGGATAGTTCAAGTGACTCAGAAACATCACATGATTAACCGGCTAACAAATCCAATATGTGTTTCATGACAAACACATCTGAGGTAACATTGGATTCTCCTATACTTAATTCATACTATTCTTGAGATTAGAGTGACTCATAGAACATGAATAATGAATAAATGTATGAATAATGTAACATGCTTGAAGAAACATGCAATGAACTAAAAGGAAAATATAAATCATGGAAGAAATAGTGTGTTCTCACTGTGACTATTAAATCTAAACTCACAACTAAAAAAGAGAAAAATACTCAATTTCTTAATGAAAAAAATGAATTAAAAATGTATAATGAGAAATTGAAGAATTACATAAAAAAAAATTAATAATGGGAAGAATAACCTAACCCAAATTCTAGGAAAACAAATTTCCCCTAAATACAAGATTGGCATTGGTTATCAACCTGGAAAAAGAAGTCTTGGTAGAAAAAATTTTGTTTCATGGTCTAGGACATATAGTTTTACATCCAATTATGGAAACAAATAATCTAATTCAAGTAATGATACACTACCTACTATTTCATATTTTTCTGTACCAAATAGAGTTTTTATTAAAATACTATACATGATGCTTATAGGAACCCTATGAGGTGAATATGGGTTCCCAAAGAAGTTATTATTAATATTAATGGACCCAAACAAGTATGGGTACCAAAATCTATTTTTTAACCTTTTGGTAGGAAAGATACTAAAAGTGTTCCTGTAAAAGTCTATGGTACTTAGACAATGGATGTTCAAGAAACATGATAGGAAACTACTCATGAATCAAGACTCTAATCAAAATAGATGGATGACATGTCGAATTTGGTGAAAATTCCAAAGGAAAGATAATTGGTCTCAGCCAAATTGGTAACTCTAACTCAGTTTTAGTTTCTAATGAACTATTTGTTGATGGATTAAAATATAATTTTCATAGTATCTCACAATTATGTGATGATGGATTTCATGTTAGATTTGAAAAATAATGTTTTCAATATCTTTAATTCTAAAGATGAATTAGTGTTTTCTGCTTTAATAAATGAAAATATTTACTCTGTTAACTTAGATTCCTTAGCCTCTCAAAATGCTTCATGCTTAAATGTATTTCATAAAGAGTCCTGGAACATGCATATGAGACTAGGACATTGTAATATTCACTCCCTAAGAAAGATAACTAGAAAAATATTACTTAAATACTTAACCAAACTTGAGTTTCCAAATGAAAAAGAGTGTAATCCCTATCTAAAGGGGAAACAAAACAAAATTTTATTTAAAAAAAAGAAAGAAGTGTCAAATTATCAACTTCTCAAACTGGTTCACATGGATTTATTTAGATCATCAAGAGTTCCTAGCTTAAATGGGACACACTATGTTTATGTTCTTGTAGATGACCTTTCTAGATATACTTGGACCTTCTTTCTGGCTCACAAGAGTGGACCCTACTCTTATTTTACTAAATATACCAAATCTGTAGAAAATCATAGCGGACTTAGAATTAAATCGTTAAGAAGTGATCATGGTCGTGAGTTTGAAAATCAAGAGTTTGAATCCTTTTTCTCACAAAATAGAGTTTTAGAAAGCAGAAATAGAACCCTATAAGAGATAGCTAGAACAATTCTTAGTGAATATTACCTACCTACTTATTTTTGGAATGATTCTGTCAATATAGTATGATACATAATCAATAGAGTGTTTATCATACCCATTATTAAGAGGACACCTTATGAGTTATGGAACAATTGAAAACCCAAAGTTAACTACTACAATGTTTTTGGCTACAAAGTCTATATCCTTAACACTAAGGACAATCTTGAAAAATTTTCATCCAAGAGTGATGAAGGTATTTTTTTAGGATATTCCAAGTCTAGTAAAGCCTATAGAGTTTTCAATAAATGAACTAAATGTATGCATGAATCTGTCCATGTAAAATTTGATAAAATAGATCCAGATGAGCCGAAAACCTCTCTAGAAAACCTGGAGGGGGATGTATCAAATCTGAACATCAATTTAATGTCCTCAAACACTTTTCTAAAAGAATATGTGAAAACTTCTAGTTATTTAAATTCCTTAGAATCAAGTGACAATGAACCTGGAACTACCAATGAACCTGAAATCACTTGTCCCTCCTTTTATAGAGTTGTTAGAACTCTTATGAACCATCCTTTAGATGCTGTTGTAAGAGACCTTGAAAAAGGAACATGAACTTGAGCTTCTCTTAGAAATCAAGTTTAACATTAATTCTTCTTGTCACACCTTGAACCTAAAAACATTAATTATGCTATCAATGATGAATTTTGGGTGATGGATATAAAAAAATAACTTAATCAGTTTGAAAGAAACATAGTTTGGAAACTTGTTGAAATACCTAAGGAAAAATTCACCATAGGAACTAAATGGGTGTTTAAAAATAAGGTAGATAAGGCTGGTAACATAGTTAAAAACAATCCTAGATTTGTTGCACAAGGCTATAGTCAAGAAGAAGAAATTGAATATGAGGATACTTTTACACCAGTAGCTAAAATTGAATCCATCAGAACCCTTGTTGCCTATGCTACACATCTAAATTTCAATCTATATCAAATGAATGTTAAAAGTGAATTCTTATATGGGTATATAGGTGAGGATGTTTTTGTTTAAAAACCCATGGATTTACAAACCCTCATTTTCAAAATCATATTTATAAATTATCCAAATCTTTATATGGTTTAAAACATGCTCCAAAAGCCTGGTATGATTGGTTGATTACATTTCTTATTTCCAAAGGTTTTACAACATGAATAGATGATCCTACCCTTTTTATAAAACAAATATCTAAAGATGTTTTACTTTTTCAAATATATGTATATGAAATTATATTTAGATCCTCAAGAAATTCGTTGTGATTTGATTTTTCTAAAATGATGCAAAGCGAATTTGTAATGAGATTAATGGGTGAACTAAAATTCTTTCTCAGATTTCAAATCATTCATAATAATGATGTAATTATATTAATTCAATGTAAATATACTATAGATCTTAAAAACATATTGGATTGAATAACACTAAAATTAGTAACACTCCCATGAGTACCACTTGTAAGGTGTATCTAGATGAAGATGGAAAATCTGTTGATGAAACCACTTTAGAGGAGTGATCAGATGTTTACTCTACTTGACTTCTAGTCGACCTGACATTATGTTTAGTGTGTGTATGTGTGCTCATTTTCAAGAAAATACTAAGTATTTTTATTTAAATGCTATAAAGAGAATTTCCAAATACTCACGCATACACCTAATCATGGATTGTTCTATCCTAGAGGACAATCATTTGAATTAGTTAGTTATTCTGATGCTGACTTCGAAGGCTGTATGTTAGATAGAAAAAGAACTTCTGGAACATGTCACTTTTTATGCAATTCACTAGTATTATGGTGTAGTAAGAAACAACATTCTATTGAATTATCTACTGCAGAAGCAGAATACATTGCTGTTGGCTTTTGTAGTGCACAAATTTTGTAGACGAAACATACCATACTAGATTATGGATATCAATTCAAGCATGTACCTATAATTTGTGACAACAAAAGTTGTATTAACATCTCAAAAATTCTTGTCTCACTTTCTTGGACAAAGAATATTGATGTAAGACATCACTTTTTGAGAGATCCTTATAAAAAAAGTGATATCACTTTGGAATTAATTGGTATTGAGTGTTAGCTTGCTGATATATTTACTAAATCATTAAATTCTGAAAGAATAGACTACATCATACATGAATTAGGCATGATAAATCTTGAGTAAATATCTTACTATTTCATGTTTAATGTCTCGCTGTAAAGTTTATTTTTACGATCTCACCGTAAAGTTCATGTTTACTATCTCACTGTAATGTTCATGTTTACTGTCTCACCATAAAGTTCTTTTATATTGTCTTAGAGTAAAGTTTATGTTTACTATCTCACCGTAAAGTTCATGTCTACTATATCATTGTAATGTTCATTTTTATTGTCTCACCGTAAAGTTCATGTTTACTATCTCACCATAATGTTCATGATTACTATCTCACTGTAAATTTGATGTTCACTGTTTCAGCGTAACATTCATTATTTGTATCATTGTAAAGACTCGATATGATATCATCGTAAAGATTCTTTGGGATTTTTATAATTTAATTAAAAACTATATCATAGTAATTATCCTTTTCACCTTTTAGTTTTCCCGCACTTTTACTTTTGCAACGTCTGGTATTACTAAATGATAAAATAAAGTAACATTTGTTCTTCATGCGAGAATTCATCTATTCAATCATTTTTAACCTCTCTTCAAATCTACAACCCTTATCTCTATCCTAAAAATTCGGTGGATTCCCAGGATGAAACTCCCTTCATCGTCAACTCCTAAGATACGTAGCACAAATAAGATGAAAATTGCACCCAAGCTAGCACATCAAAGTCCTCTAAACCCAAATATGGAAAACAATTTCTTCGTACCTGAGAAAGTGGTTTTCCCCAAATGGCTTCATTCTAGTAAGTCTTTGGTACTGAATGTTTTAAAAGTACAAGGCTGGAGAAAGTGGTTTTTGGAGAAAGATGGACCAATCTATCCTAAGTTAGTGGATCAGTTTTATCAATATGTTCAGTTCAACTTTGGTTTTGAAGATGGATATGTTGTGATAAGGTGGATCAATGGGAAAAAATTCTCATTCTCTTCAAGTTTATGGGTTACATGCCTTAGGATACCTCATGAAGGAATCTGTGAGTATTATCAGAGGGGCCCCCCACCTTCAACAAAATTCTTTGATCTGGAGGTTTATTTGAAAGACTTAAACAGAAATGGCACCAAGAGGAGAGCCATTACTACTGAACTAGATGTAGAATCAAGGCCTCTGTTCAAGTTTATTCAGAATCTCATTAGCCCCAAAAAAGTTGATTTTTCTGTTTTGAAATATCATGATGTATTTCTAAACCACCTTATGAAAAATAGGCATAAGATAAACCTTTGAAAGTATATAATTCACCACATTTGTGAACTGATCAAAGCCACATCTCATACAACCACCCTGTTTTATACTCGTCTTATCGCATCCATGCATCTAGCCAATACTATGGTTGTACCTAACGAGGAAGTTATAAAGGATTGTGTGTACTTCCTTCCAAAAGACAATATCAAGAGGATGATGATAAATTAGAACCCTTGGAAAAAGGCATGGGGTGAAGTCAATGATACACTTTATGAAAAATTCAATCTTGTGGAACATCCCTCAAGACCAAGAGATTTTTTTGATCCTGTTTTGGAACTAGATGACGTTGTTGAATACTCTTTTAAAGAAGAAGAAGAAGAAGAGTCTATAGTGCCCCCTAGGGAAACTATTTTTGTTGAGGAAGATAATACTCCTATCCCTCTTGTGGAAAGTGAAAAAGAAGTCCCTGCACCTACAAATGTAGTTAATCTGGAAGATCAACTAGAGGTTGAAACAGAACCTGTTGCCAATGAAACTAAAAATAATTCCATGGGAGAACCTATAGTGGAAGAGCTACCTATTATGCAAGAATCTGATCTTCAAGAACTCCATGTGGAAAAATCTATTCTTGAAATCATTACTTCAGCTGAGGAAAGGATGGAGCTGGCTTTTCAGCTGTCTAGAGATGAAATGAGGGAAGAACATTGAGATGAGTTTGTGGAATTAGATCAAGAACCTAAGCCTCTCAGTCCTAATAATGATTCAACTATTGAGGGGAGAAAACCCCAAATATGGAATCTACTGAGGTACCAAACCCAATGGTTTCAAGTCCTATAGACACTCGATATAAGTTCACCAGTTTCTATGACGTGGATGACTATCAGCAAGTCTCTGCAAAAGGCCTTGAACTTTCCTCTCTGTTCCAGTTGAAATTGGTCTCTAATATCGCCTCTTCAAAGGAACCTGAAACTGTATCAATCCTTGTTTTTTGAACGTTCATCAGACCAACCATCCTTTGTGAGTAAGGATGATCTATGTGAATTTGGTGCTACCCTTTTGTCTGGTGTTGAAAAATTCTTGAATTCCCAACATGCTCTTGTGACACATCTAAGTTTGAAATATGCCTCTTTACTTTTGGAGAATGTTATTTGGAAAAAACAACCCAAAAAACTTCATGAGATTCAAATGGATGTGTTGAGAACAGACTTATTAGTGGTGAAGCGAAGACTCTAAGTGGTATGATTGAAGAAATGCTGAAAGGGATTCATTCGAGATCAGATATTGTTTCTCATTCTATAGAACCTGTTTTCCCTCAAACCCCATAGGATTTTGTGTCTTAGATTCAGCCACACATAGCTTCCATAGCTGAAAAGGTCGTTAAAAGAAACAAACAGATTGTGAAGGAGATGATAGAGCATGTTGTAAATCTTAACAAACTCACAGATGAGTATATGGGGTGTCTTTAAAAAGTGACGAATCAACTAAAATCTCTCACCACTACGATCAATGCTTATAAATCCTCTATTCAATCCTCTCAACCCTCTATAGAAAGTAATCTAATCAGAATAGTGGTCAAAGAAGAGCTTCAGTCTTTGCTTAGTGGATTCAATAAAGATTCTTTCACTGTAGTTATCATGAACAGTGACAGAGTTCTTAACATGGTCCAAATCCATTCTAAAATTTCTAATGATGATCAGCAAGAGATTTTCAAGAAAGTGGATTTATACTTTAATAGAATCTTCTCTAAGATTGACATGAATAATTACTTCAAGTATCTTGTGGAAAATTTTCGGATTCCACTTATTACTCAAGAAGTAAAGACTCATGTCCTAAAGCTCATAGATTTTAATCGGTTGCTGGACAAGTTTATGGAGAACAAGGTTGATTTTGAGAGAGACATGAAGTATGGTGGAGAGATCAATGCATATTTTATCAAACTCTTGAGGCCCTATCTTCATGTCTAGAGTACAACCATTTTTGATCCTACGGATGCACCTCTATGACCTGGTTTGACTACTTTCACCTCTAACCTACCCTCCACTACTATGTCTATTAGCAAAGATCTAAGTCAGATTAGGCTTGTGATCCTTTATCAATTACTACCTCGGTTTTTTGCTTCACCTACTCTGGATCCCTTAGTTTTTTAAGGTCTTCATTTACCTTCTCCATCAACCAGATCGCTTCCTTATTATACCTCTACTTCAGCTCCTTTGGCTTCCTCTTCTGCTACTATTGATAAAGGAAAAGATAAGGCCAGCTCCTGAAGAAGAACAGTGACTACACCTTCTTGATAGGAATGGAGTTGCTTTTGAATTTCTCCTTTATTTTTATATGGATCTTATTTTATTTAATGAAACGTGAACTTTTCATGACTTCTCTTATTCAATCTTTTTGATAATACAAAAGGGGGAGAAATCTCTATATTTTATACATACAACTTATGTTAAACATTTATCACTATATCGATAGTTGAATAAAATATAAAAATTAAATCTATATGATTTTTGATCGTCAAAAAAGGGTGATATTGTTGGAATCCTCATGTATTAATCATGTTTTAATGATCACAAGTCCTATTCAACCAGGTTAAATCTTGTAAATTATAGAAAATCATGTGTATTATTGTTTAAGTATTCACATGCTTTAAGAAGATCCATTCAAGATCTTCATTTCTCTACATTATGTTTAATTACTTTATACTATCTTTGACTCTCAATATAATGAATTCTCTGACAGATGATTAAGTTTACTTCCTTCCATAAGTATCACTACTTAAGTCTGAATATAGATATTTGCCTATGTCTGAGTCACTGTGAAGCAGACACTGTGAACATTCAGACACCGTGAAGCAGACACCATGAACATTCAAACACTGTGAAAATTTAGACACCGTGAAGCAAACACCATGAACCAGACATTGTGATGCAGATCCTGTGACATCCAGACACTACGATATCCAGACATTGTGAATAAGACACTGTGAACAAGACACCGTGAACAAGACACCGTGAACAAGACACCGTGAACCAGACATCGTGAACAAGACACCGTGAACAAGACACTGTGACCATTAGACATAGTGACTATGATACAACTTGACCAATCCAGACACCGTGTGAGGATACACCATTTCCATGACATACCGTGACACCGCTTCCTAATATATTTGGTCATCTTTTAATTTAATCTCTCATGGTCATATTTGAAGACATTAATGCACTGAAATAATTAATGTTTCTTTGTAAACATATCATCAGATAGTACGAGGTATGAGGAATAGAATACATTCAATCCGTTGGACCCAACACATGAACTCCAAGATAAAAGGGTAGTGAACTACAAAAGAATTAGCAAAAAAAGCATGTAATAATAGCATGAAAAAAACAACATGCTGGTGGAGTGTGAACGTGATATTGATATACATTTTTAGAGAATTGGCTCATGCAACTCGATTCTACGGAAGAACACAAAAAGAAAACTGGAATCCTGAGAAAATCATCACACTGTCAAACATCATAAAGAACACAAGATGGATCTGTCTAACTTACAACACTCTGTTTTCCAGATGAGGACTTCAGTTCTGCATCTACTTCATCTCATAAGTCTGGAGCTGCAAAGACTAATACTCAGAGAACTTCTAAAATTATCTCAATATTTCAACTCTATTGTGTACATTTTTATTAAATTTTTTTAGTGTGTGTTTCTATATATAAAACACTCTGTATCTTGCCTCAAACTGACAGATACAAGATATCCTTACTCAAACATTCTTTTACTCTTGTGCATACCCACATATAAGTGTGGAAGAGGTCCTGGTGTGGCCTGGTAGTTTATTCCCACGATGAAATGTGGATGAGGTCCTTGTGCGACATGGACAGTCCGGTGTTCTGTTGTTTAAACCCAATCCAAGGTGTGGATGAAGTTTATTTATATAAATTGTTGGGTGGTAGGTGATCACCAAGTGGAGTGGATTAGGTCTCAGCTTGAGACTGAACAACTTGTTTAATATTCTCTATGCTTCTTACTTTAGTTTTCTATGTTTTACTGCTCAATTATATAATTCAGAAATCAATAAAATTACTTTGATAGTTAATCTTGGAATGAAGTTATAAATTCTTTGTCTTTCTAAAATAGTTTCAAAAGTAACATTAATAAATATTATCATTACTGACAAATAATCAATATTCTAAGAATTTATTTAAATAGTCAAACAATTATAACTATATTACTTTGATTAACTAGGATGTATTTAACGTGAAGGGGAAATCTATTTAAGAACATTTTTAAAACATAAATTTTTATAGATACTCAATTCACCACTCCTGTCTTAATTAATATACCCTGACCAAGAAAATGAAACATGATATAATGATTAATTATAACCTATATTTATATTAGTGGTTTGAATACAAAAAAATACAAAAAAATATTTATAAATGTCTTTCAAAAATAAAATTTATTGATTAATTCATTATAAATAGTTGTTAACTTTTTAGGAAAGTCATTTTCTTCTTAAAATATATACTTTTTCCGAAAATGGTATTTATTACATTTTCTGTGTGGAAATTTTAATTAATTTATAATATTTTTAGAAATTTCATGTGCGGTAATGAAGAATTTTTTTTTGAAATCCCCATGTAAATATTATATTGGGGGAAATATTTTATATTTCTCTAAAAAGATTTATTTTTCATTGAATAGTTAAAATTAAATAATATTTGTAAAATTGGCATTTTATAATTAAATCGGGTAATTAAAAAATACTCTAATGTTATGAATTTGATCTTAAACTAATATAAGTCTATCTTAATTATAAATAATCTAATTAATTACATAAGAATCATTATTGTTATTCATTTTGGTATAAGTTCATTTTTTGACATAAAAACACAATTTTGTTAAAACTATTTTTTGTGTGCAATGTGTTTTTATCATATTTAATTAAATAAATCTCTATTTATTAATGGTTTCAGGGAAATATATAGATTATATATTAAATAAAATACCTAAACTCCCATTTTATAGTTTTTACGCGGAATGTATTGGATGAAAATTTAGTTTTAGGCTTTAAAATGCATTTTTTCTAAAAATAGTATTTCATTGTGTTTTGTACTCATAATTAAAATACAATTCTAACACTTATGAAAATTGAATACAGTAAATTAGATTAACTATTTTTAAATAGTATTATTGATATAATATAATAGGATATAGTTAATTTTTTAAAATAATGAATAGTAAAAATAGTAGATTTTTTACCATGGTTAAGGATAAAATGGGTTTTGAGTAATGGGGGGGGGGGGTTACAATGTGATAAGTTCATGAATTCAAAATACACTTGTAAAATTATTATTGGTTGGAGATATTTTAACTTTATATTATCTTATATTAAAATAATGTTTTATATTGTATGAGTTTTTTAGAATGTTTCATTATATTACTAAAATATGTTAGCTAATTATATGTGTTCCTGCTCACATATAAAAGGGAACCAACTCTAGTCAATTATTCAAGAATTTATACCCTTCTATATTATTCATGACCACCCCTAATACTTATATGGCTTCCTTCACTATACCCTAACTCCCCTGATCTTCTCATATGACCAATATTTAAAGGAATAAGGAATAAGATAAATGATTTTTATAAAAAAGTTTAGATTTATTAAAAAGAAATATGAGAATGATGTATGGGAATAATGTTACAATCACATTTTTTCTAGAATTTTTTATACTTAAATTTATAATGATGAAATTATATGATATATCTTATATATATCATATATCTTTTCTTCAACTCTGGTATTTTTGGTGATTAAATATTTTCTTTTCCTTTTACCCTCTTTATGTACTAATGATACTAAAATAATGTTTTGAATAAAAAGTGACTTATTTTTTTCTTCTGTCAGGAATATTTTTATTCCATGTTAATATTTTCTTAAAAAAAACTCAAGAATATTTTTACCATTATACAATGACTTTTAATAGTAATTTTTACCCTTGATTAAATTTCTATAAAATAGTTTAAAATGAGTATTCATGTCATTTTTTGAATGACATACTTTTTTTCAAAGGTGTAAGAAAAATCATTGTTTTTACAAATACCACAAATTTGACTTTTTCCACCTTTATATTTTTAATTTTCATTGATAATCCTTTAAAAATTTTCCTTCAATAAATTTTTTCCCTATATATTTTGGAAATTTTTAGATTATCAATAAGTGAATTCATAATGAGATGGGTATTTACATCAAAAAATATTCCAGAAATATTTTAAAGTAATTCTTTATCAATGATAATATTCTTCGATTCCAATTATACTTAATTGGGGATAGAATCCTATAATATAATTGATTTTATTTTTATATATGGTTTAGGATTGTGAAGATTAATTATTCATGAAACTTTTTTTGTATTAAATGAGTTATGATTTTATAAAATGATACATGTTTTCATTATCTTGTGGAATACATATCGATAGATTATGATTATGTGGATGATGGGTCTGTTATATCTCTCCAGTACATTGGGTAAAGATTATTTTTTAAGAGGAAAGGGTGCATGAATTTTTATCCCAATCCCAAATAGGGTGAACAGAAGCTTAACCCAAGCCTAAAGCTGGTACGTGAGTGGCTATTCTAATATTAACATGTGATAAATGTCTTGGTAGTTTTCCTTGACATAATATTTATATGATTATTATTATTCCACATATTATGACACCTATTAATTAAATGATACTTTTCTATTTTATACTCTCATGGATCATGCTCTTTGATTCTGGTATGATTCATGTCTTATGAGATACCAAGCATTATTTCATGACTCGTGACTATGAACAATGAATTGTTGGATATGGTTTCAAATATTATGTTAATAACCTCAAACCTTTATGCTCATGTTAATCTTAAATTATCATTGGTATCTCTTTTGTTTAGCATACAATGAAACTAATCTCACCCATTCTTATGATTCTTTTTCACAAGGATATGAATAAAGGTTTTATGTATGTTATGTATAATAAGGGAACAAGTTTTTATGAATATAATGGGAGACAATCTTGATCTATTATGTACATTATATTTATGTAACCATCATTCAAATGAAAATAGAAAATAAGATTCACAGAATGAATCATGAAGATATTAAATGAGTATTCACCTAATAAGATATAATATATTTGTATTTAATTCTTGGGTTGTTGTAGTTGGTAACAAATAAATATTTAGTTATTTTTTTGAACTATAATGAGAAAAAATTAATGAAACCCCTTAGGTTGAGACTATCTATTGCAGAACATCCTATGTTATCATAAAAAATGTGTGTATTTTTCCTAAAAAATATATCCCTCCATGGATACTAGTAAGTGGATGAGGCTGTGGTATAGATTCACTTTTTTTAAAAACACTAAATCAGGTAGATTGTATATTAAATTAATCTTCACCAGTTAACAATATGGGAGACAGAATGTAAAATATAATTGTAATGCTTATGATACGTTCTCAATCAATGAATACTTATAAGCCTCAAAACAATACAATGAGGGAACTATGCTCTATTGAGTCCTTAATGGGGTACAATCACATTATTTTTGTGGGTCCACTGATACACTATTTTCTATGTAATGGGTCTGTACCAATGAAAATATACTTTTTGTTCTCCCAATATCGTATCATGAACAATTTTTTTTGGAAATCTATCATTTTGAATGAAATGTAGATTAATGATGTACTATTATCTTGAAAAAGTAAAAATATTTAGAAATTTATTA
Source organism: Viscum album (assembly GCA_963277665.1). Lineage (NCBI taxonomy): Eukaryota > Viridiplantae > Streptophyta > Magnoliopsida > Santalales > Viscaceae > Viscum > Viscum album. The sequence continues at coordinate 98,704,961 of OY728122.1, read as the reverse complement.
TATGTAGTGGGATGAGTATAGAAAGATATATTGAATAAATTACATTCATTTAATTCTATGTATGAAAATGGAGAAGGAGTTACTTAAACTAATGAAGAACAATTATGAATCCATTATTATCAACAGGGAAAATTTTATTGGAATATTGTTGTATGATAATGGAATTATCATTTATCTAGATTGTAATTTTGATCGATTCTTCAGTGGATTAAAACCATGTATCTATGGGGTATTATACATAATAGACTTTACTAGATATAAAAAAACATTCTATGTACTCTCAAGGTAGAAATAATTATTGTTTTTACTCATAAATATCATTGTTTAGTGTAATGTACAAGACCTCTTTGGTCCATTACATTATTGAAATCTGGTGTTTGAGGTGTTATGGGTGGTCAAGGTGACTTATTCCCAATACTTTTCCAAATTTCTAGTCCATGAAAAGTGCTTCAAAAATAGTATACTATTTCTAACAGCAGGTTTTTGGTTTTGAAAATGTTCTAGTTCATGAAAAGTGTTTCTAGAATAGTAGTCTATTTCCAACAACATGATATTTCCATTTCCAAATTTCTAGTTCATGAAAGGTGTTTCTAGAATAGTAGGCTATTTTCAACAATACGCAATTCGCTTTTCCAAATTTCTAGTTCATGAACTATGTTTTCATAATAGTAGTCTATTTCGAACAGCAGGCTATTCCCTTTGACAAAATTCTAGTTCATGAATAGCATTTTCAGACCAGTGAGGTTCTAGAGTGTTTCCAAACCAGTGAGGTTTCCAGAAAGGTGAGTCATCCAACACATTTTCAAATTTTATGTTTTTGCGTACAATGTTTCCTGGTTCCTACAATTTCGCACCTTTCACATTTCCTTTGATGTAAAATGAATTTAAAGCCTTGTTTTAAGGTATCTATGGATGATTCAAAGGCCATAAATCCTATTTTAATTTTTATTAATGGTGGGGAATCCATTACATGGTCCAACTATGGGGTTTAATGAAATCCTATCATTAATGAACAAATTCATCATATCCGAAATCGATGCTCCATTAAATCTTATTAAGGGATGAGATATCCTTTTTCCTTGGTTCTTCCTTCTCTTGGGAGAGATGCTCAAACCCTTAATCTATTCCCAAAAAGTCATGGGATCAATATTCACCCCTCAAATCATCCCTTCCATGTGGTTTCACTTATCTTATTTCACCCCCTGTTTTGGGGAAACCAGGAGGTATCGATTATGTTCTAATGTATGTTCTTGACATGAGGAAGAAAATAAGTTCTTTGATCATCATGGTAGGAAATTCTACCTTCATCTCTCTTTTATATGCATCATGCATGTTGGGTATGATAATTATCCCACGAGACATAGTTGAAACCCTACCACTAACAAAGATAATAAATAATGGTTAAATGGAAGGCTAATTGGGCAGAGATGATGTTGTTATTATTATTTTCTATATTGTAAATTATACAGGCATAAGCCAACTGAAAATTGTGGTCATTGGTGGTACTTGTTTGGGCATTGATAATTCTCTATTTTCTATACATGGTAGTGATTAAAAAGGTGAAACATGTAAAAAAGGATATTCATGTATACCTGGATATTTAAATGGAATCCTGATGAATGTAACCCTTGTGTGATCACCCCAGTTAATCAAATTAAAAGGAAGAACATTGTGACCAGTGTTGGTAGAATACGTAAAATGTTTGATATGGTTTAATGATTTGCATAAAGAATCTATTTGGTATCCTGTATGGGTTACATGGTGGTGTTGTTGAGATCATGGGGTGGAATTGGTTATGGAATAGAACCTACTATTATGTGGATGATCGATTGTGGGATGAAAGATCTTGTAAAAAGTAGAACTGCCTTTGGTTTTTTTTTGTGTCTGCAAGTTAGTAGGGATGTGGTTTGTGTCATTTCCCTTTGTTTTTCTTTGCTTATAAGAAAAATTACAAGTGAAATCCTAAATCAATGCTTTACTGTTTATGTTTTGTTGTTGTTCCTGCTTATGGTTGTGCGAGTTAGTTTCCTAGTAATGACGGAATAGTTGAACTATAAATTGTCAAACATGATAACTTTAATGGGGGATTTTTGGGATTTTTGTTTTGTGTATGCCGTAGGGGTAGTAATGTTGTGTCACATTCTTTTATCTTTGTTTTTGAATCCATAGGATGGGAAGAGTATTGTTCCGAATTTATCATGTATTTTCTTCATGTTTAGAGAACACCCCACCCATAATGATCACATAGTTCCGAACTCCCCCATCTCACGGGGGAGGGTGTTTTCCCTATTTTTAGCTCATTTATGCTCCCTCACCTGGAGGTTGTGACAGCCTGAGGTGGGTACTTTATCCCAAGACTCTTCGAGCATGGTGTGTTGTTTTAGCCCAGAACCTTTGGGCAGTTTTCTACTATGGATATGTGGCCTAGGTTTTTTAGGAAGAATGTTGCCAGTGTCTTCATGATGAGGCCCATGTGTCTTCGGGCGAGACATGAGGTTGTAGTTTCCCAGGTGTCTTCTAAATGAGGGCCAGGTTTCATCAGGAGAGATGTGTGACTAGTGTGGAGCCGAGGAGTGTGCGGGTAAAACTGTGTGGGTTGTGGTTGTGATAGGGCCCATGTGTCTACCGGTAGGTTTTTTGGTTGTGGCCTAAGTGTTTTCTGGAAGGATATGTGGATGGTTGCGGCCCAGGTGTGTGCTCACAAGATATGGTAGTGGAACTTGCTGGGTAGGTTTGAGGCATATGATGTCTAAATGACTAGTGGGAGGGTGGTGCGTGGTACCATTTAATGATGTGCTATACTACTATATACTTGTCGTGAGATATTTGGGGAGTGTGCCTTGTGAGGTGGGGTGGTAATTATCCTTTCTCAGTGTCTAGTTACTTCTATTTTTATGGGGTATTAGAATCTCTTCCCACTTGTGGACTAGATCTTTAGGTTCCCTACTAAGTATACTTGTATGCTCACCCTACGTTTACTTTCAGGTTTCCCAGAGGTCTTTGAGGACCGTGTAGGGCCCTACTAGTCTATACATTGGGATTTGTTGCTGGATGGTGCTCATTTTTCCTTATGATGCACAATTTTCCTTTTCCTTTTGGTATTTCACTTTGGAGATTCTTGTACTTTTGTTTCGGTTTTGTTTAAAACTTGCATGTGGGTTGGGATTTGGGTTTATTTTTATAACTATTGTACCATGGTGTTTTGGGGTTGGATTCTCATATTTCTCAATCTTGTTAAAATAAAAAAGGGTAATGCCTCCCACATTGTGAAAATATATACCCTTGGTCTTGTCACTACTTCGGGGCCTGCTGGAGGCAGGACATGGGCGGAATTATTTCATCTTCGTCTTTAGGAAGGAAGGGTAGGGCACATTGTCGCCCCATCCCTCAACTTTACAATGGTGGGTCATGATAGAATGGTATTAGAGTTGACAGTTGAGAGATAGGATGCCATCTGGAGTTAGGCACACTGAGAATTTCTTATGATGGTAAGGAAAAAGTGCTAAGAAATCTTTGTCCATGACATAGGCTAGGGAAGACTGGCTCAAAAATGTTATTTTAGGGCCCCCATGATCCGGTGCAAGGACTATGAGCCTACCAAATGACCAAGTTAGACTACATTTATTTCTAGTTAGAGACCCTAGGAAAGGAACGTATATCATAATGATTTGTGGTCTTAATTGAATTGAGGTGTCATTCGAAGAAAATTTTACATCATGATAAAGAAAGATTAAGTAAAATTCCTTACTAATTGGGCTTAGACATTCCTTTTATACCTTGTAGTTATGGAACCCAGACGTCATCCATGTGTGGCACATGTAGTTGAGACTTAGCCGGTTGTTTCGACCGATCAGCAGAGGTCTAACCGAGAGGGGGAGGATGAGGAGTGGTAGTGGACTCTGTGTTCCTTCCAGCAACATACCCTCCAGAAATACTAGTGCTCTATCTCTGACGTAGAAACAGAAGGATGTCACGAGGATTTGTGGATTTCTTCTACTATGATATGTGATTCGAGGGAGTACTGGGTCCCATTGATGGTTAGGTAGATGAGAGGAGAAGCACATCGATGGTGGATGCTCTACCTTGTGGAAAAGACATAGAAAGAGGTTCCATGGGCTGTTTTTTAGAAGGAGTTTCGAGATGAATTCCATTATTCTAGGGAAATATTTAAGAAGAAACAAACATTTATCTCCCTTCAGCAAGGAAGTATGTCTGTGATGGAATTGGGGATCAAGTTTAAGGATCTCCAATGTTTTCCTATGGACCTATTTCTGGTTGAGGAGTATCAGGTTACATATATATAGGAGGAGATTCGACCATCTCTTCAGTATGTTATTACTCCCTTTACCCTACCGGTGTACTAGGCAGCGCAGAAGATGTCTGAGGTGGTTGAAAGGATGCACTCGTGAGGATGTGTACCGCGAGAGGGGGGCCATCCATGTTCATCAAAAGTAAAGGCATTCAGCAACATATCTCTAGCAATAGGGCCTTCCAAGTTTCGACCAGTTTGGAGTAGGCCTCAGCAATTCCAGTTTTGATCCTCTAGTCCTATCCCTTTTCCTAGTGGTCATGGACTGAGATGATTTTTCTATAGTGTTTATGGGCCCATTCAAAGTTGGTTCCTAGAATGAACTTAGTATGTTGGGGGTGGGAAGATTTAGCACCCATCTCAGCAGCAGTGTTTGACAACAAAGACTTTTCACCAATAGGCCCATGCTCCTCGGAGGGAAGAATTTGCGTGGGGAGGCCAACCTCTGGGTGCTCCTCAGAGACCTCAACTGTGAAATTTTCGATGAGGTGGTTGAAAGTTGAGAGGTAGAGGATATTTTCACTGATATTTTCCTGCTATAGATTTAGCAGTGCTAGTGGGGCCAAAGGTCATTCAAGGTACAATCTATTTTTTCAGCACTCTTGTTTATCATTTTTTTTGATTTTGGGACCTCACACTCCGTCGTTTCACTCCATATTTCCCATGCTCTGGGTCTGGACATAGAAAGACTTACCATACCCCTGTTGTTGAGTACACCTATTGGAGTTCAGAACAGTTTGTTTTATGTTTTCCGGGGATGTAGACTGATGTTAGAACCGCATCACTCTAGTGGGTATCATATTATGTTGTAGACGCATCCATACAATGAAATTCTATGAATCGACTCATTCTTATCGGTGTGTGATGTTATCAAATACTTATGAATAAAAGTCATGTTTCCTAAAGATGAATGTCATCATGTAGATTTTGATAGAGCGTACAGTTGTCAGATGGTAAGCTTATGTGTGGAGCATTATCTTTCTATGTTGGTTGGACTGTCGGTGGAGTCGGCAGATGTAGAGATGGTGGGAGTTTTTTGGGTTTTCATAGAGTTTATAGATGTATTTCCCAAGGTGGTTGTGACTCTACCCCCTTGATGTGACATTGATTTCTGGATATACTTACAACCAGGTTCAAGTCCGAATTCGATAACTACCTATCAGATAGAGCATTCTGAGTTGTGAGAGTTGTAGATTTAGATTAACGACATGATAATGAAGGGTTTTTTATAACCTAGCATGTCGTCATGGGGTGCTCTGGTTATTTTTGTGAAGAAGGAAAATTGTGGTCTCAAGATGTGCATTGACTAGAGGAGGTTGAATCCGGTAACATTCAAAAACCATTACCCCATACCAAGAATAAACGATCTCTTAGACCAATTTAAGGGAGAAATACGATTCTCTATGATTTATTTGTGGTTTGGATATCACCAGATAAGGGTGAAGGACAGTGATATCCTAAATATGGCTTTTAGGTGTAGGTATGGGAACTTTGAGTTCGTATTTGCGTCGTTTAGTGTCACAAATGTACCATCCGTGCTCACAAGCCTCATGAACATTGTTTTCTGTGAGTTTTTGGACCTATTCGTCATTGTGTTCATCGATGAAAATCTGATATACTCTAAGTTAGAAGAGGAGCATGTTAAGAATCTCATAACAAACTTGGAGGTCCTTCAATGCCACCAGCTCTATGGGATGTTTTCCAAGGGCAAGTTCTTGACACTAGAAGTGCACTTCCTTCGACACAAGGTGTCTCAGATAGGGGTAGAAGATGACCCATTGAAGGTGTGGGGAATTATTTCTTGGGTAACAACCAAGAATGTGGTGTAATTACGTAGATTCCTGGTCTTGGAAGGCTATTACCAGAGGTTTTTGAACGATTTCTCGTGAATAGAATCTCTGTTGATGTCTTTGACTAGGATGGACCTTGATTTCGCGTGGAGATATAAGTGTCAAGAAGAATTCAGCTACCTAAAGGAGAAACTAGTCAGCACACTAGTGCTTAGGATTCCTAATGAAAGAGTTTTATTTGAGGGGTTTTTTGATGCTTTTGTTCTTGGTTTTAGATTACTGTCAATGCAGTAGTGGGGATTGATCACTTATGGGTCTAGGAAGTTACGTCCACATGAGCATAACTATGCCACCAATTATTTGGAGTTTGAAGTAGTAGTGTTTTCATTGATGTTGTGGTAGCATTACCTCATCAAGGAGAACTTTTTCATCTTCATCTATCACAAGTGTTTAAGACATTTCTTTTCCTAGTAGGATCTGAATTTGTGGTAGAAAATATGGGTGGAGTTTCTAAAAGACTATGAATTTGAGGTCTCTTACACTTAAGGTAAGGGGAATGTTGAGGATGATTCCTTGTATAGGAAATCACTGAAGGAAGTAGTTCAATATTCTACGTGTGATTATAGAGAAATTGGATAATTGGCTTCCTTTAACCTTGGTATGATTGAGGATGGTAGAATAGGTTGTTTGTTTCAGATGACAGTGTAGTCATCTCTGATGCGGCTTGTGGAGGAGTCTTAGAGGGGAGACTCAGAGGCTGATGTGATGTGTGATCTCATTGACCAGGTAAATTATTCTAAGGTGTGGGCGAAGGATGGTTATAATCATATGATTTTTTATGGAAGTTTGTTTCTTCTAGAGGCAATGCATGGGGAAGTTCCTCGTGAGTTCCGTATCTCAGAACTAGTGGTAAACCATGGAGTTTCCAAGATGTACTGAGGCATGAGGGGATTTTTTTGGTGGCCTAGGGAGAAGTGGGAAGTGGCAGAGATTGTGGAAAAGTTCCTAGTGTGGTAGTAGGTAAAGGCCAAACCTCGGGTTCTTGGAGGTTCATTGCAGCCATTATATGTACCTGAGTGGATGTGGGATGACATATCGATGGATTTCGTCACAGGGCTACCCGGGACTCAAGGAGGCCACAATGTTATCCAGGTAGTGGTGGAACGGCTGGCGAAATTTTCTCACTTCTTTGAAATCAAGGAGTTGAGACTAATGAGTGCCTTATCAAAGATGTACATCGATGAGGTGGTGTAGTTTCATAGGGTTCCGAGGTTCATTGTCATAGACTGGGATACACGATTTACCTCGTGATTATGGAGGGGATTGTAACATGCTTTTTGAAACCCAGTAACACGTTGGCACTACCTTCCACCCCCAGACAGATGGGTAGTGTAAGAACTCAGTTTCTGTTATAAAAGACTTTGAAATATTCTTGATGTTATTCCAGAGCAGTGCCTTCCGACGGCGTGCGATTCCAAGCTCCGGTGTTGCTGGAATTAAATTTTCAGTGCGTTCACACGGGGAATGCCAAATAAATGGGATAACTCCAAAACAGTAATTCGGATCCTAAATATGAGTGCTCGGATGGGTCCGAAATTGGGTTTTTACCATAGGAACGATATAAAGCATGTCGGCGCGGGACGTTGGGACCCCTCGCCCGTTAACGGAACGTTAAACGGATAAATAAAATAATTTATTTATTTTTTAATTGTTAAACTCAATTGTCTCTTAAACGGTTTCTTTGATGGGAAAACCAAGGGAACCTTTGAGTTCTGGGTATGCCTTTTACCTTAGGAGGGGTGTAACTTTCACAGGTGCAGGCCCTCTGTGGAAAATACCACTAAGTGCATTTTCGTAATTTATCATCCTCAGACGTTAAATTTTATAAATTTTGAACAGAGGATCGGATTAAAATTCCAAGGCCAAAGTTTTCCTCAGGGGATGGTGTTTACCCTAGGGGAGTCTTAACCTTGACCCCATCTGAAGGTTCAGACGCAGGTCTTCTGGTGGGTTTTAAAAAAAATTAATTAAAAGTTAAGTAATTTCTTTACTTAAACAAAACCCACCACTTCACCTCTTCCCCATTGAGAATCCTCTGGAAGAAGCTCTATCAACCAAGGAACACCCCCCATAAACCTCAAGCCCTCCTCTCCACAGAAATTGTGGATCCGACTACGGAAGATCGACAATGAATCTTCGGGCTACGCCCAATGAGGTAGGCGGCGTTTTGTTTCGTATTACGTTTCTGCACCCTCTTTGATCTTGATTCAGGGCATTTAACTGCAGTTATTTTTTTGATCGAAGCCCATAGATGTTTAGGATTTGTTTTATCCTTTCCGAAACATTTTTCGGTTTGAATTTTGGAGTCTCGGGGTACCCGGGGTGGCCCCGAGAAGATTTCTGGCCAAAAACCATGTTTTCCGGCAGGTTTCAGGCCGACCTACGGCTCCGCGCGGTGGCCCGACGATCCACCGCAGCGACGAGGCTTCTCCAGCGGCAGTCAGAGTGAACAGCCGTGGGCGGCGGGGTTTCTCGGAGAGGTCGGCGGGCGAGAGAGCTCGGAAGGTGGTCGGGAGAGCGAGTACGGTCGGCGGCCGCAGGCGTCAGCGGGTCGTCGCGCTCGGGGGTACCTGGGTCGCGGCCGCGACTCCGTGTGGGAGACCGAGACCCACGCTTGGCGTGTCTCCGCGTGAATCAAACACCGGCCATGATGGCCGGTCAGTGCGAGGGGGGGCCGCGGGTCCACGGCCGGGCCGCTCGGTGCGGGCCGGCCCAGGCCGGTCTAGCCCAAGGGGATTCGTCCCCTCGAATTCGGACACTCGTAATCTTCACTACCGGGGACCGTTTTGTGTGCTGTCTGTGGCAGTGTGATCCTCGGTTCGAGAAAAACATTTTGAGATGGTCTCGGAAATTTTTAATTCTCGAGACGATGGGCCCGGTGGAATGACACGTACATTAGGTGGTTTAGCACTTTTTCCGAGGTTCTTGTTTTGGGCAGCACAAACACATACGAAGTCAGTTTTGAGCGCCGTCAGCGGTGCTGCGACCCTAGCGTCAAGGTGTATTTTTCAGAGTGTTTTCAGGCATCGAAGACAGAGCTGATACATGGGACCCATGGACTGTCTTTTAAGCTACGAGCCGTGTTTCAAAACTCTTTCTTCGAATGTCTGTTAGGGGCATGCGTGCAGTCGTTTTTTGGGTGTTTTTCTGAGGGCATCACAATGGAAAAATTCACCCTCTTTAATTCCGCATGGTGGTGTGGCCCCACGATGGCCGTTTTGGGAGTTGAAAGTGATTTCCATCTTTATCACCGGGTTCCCGTTTTGGACATGTGATTAGTCAATCTTGTGTACTTTTCTGAGAGGATCGCAATGGTGCGATCTGCTCTTAGTGCTTCGAAACCGGGATGCGGGACCCATGAAGCACCGCTTGTGTGTGGTACAGTGAAATAAATATTTTTCTCCTGATATCCGTTGCACTCTAGTGAGCAGTCAATTTGAAGTGTTTTCCCGAGGGGATCGCAATGGTGCGATGCGCCTGCATGTTTTTGGGACCGAGACTCGGGACCATGGGAAGTCGTTCGGGCGTAAAGTAGTGTCAAATGACTTTTACGTCGGATGTCTGTTGGAGGTGAGTAAATAGTCATTCTCGCATTTTTTTCCGCAAGGATTACAATGGTTCGATCCGTTTGGATGTGCGGAGTCTCTTTCGAGATCTCATTAAATGTGGAAGGCTGAAAGGTGTACCAGTGGTGGTTCTTCCTGCGGTGTTTGTAGGGAACCCTTGGCGTGTGATCACATTCAATCCAGTGAGAGTGCAGTTAGTGTTTAAAGAGATGTGGTTGGTCGTGCTATGGTCGTGGAGGAAGCAGGTTTTCATAGTTATGTTTACGCCTTTTTGCATTGACATTGGGTGCTGTGGGCACGATAGCCTTGGGCTGGAAATGTGGAATACTCTGGGAGTATATGGGAATACCTAGAGGTACATGTTGTAGTTTGTACCAGAGAATGTTTGTGCACCTGTTTTTGAGATGAGTTTGGGCCACATGTTGGGTGTCCCCCATGTGTGTGTCTTGTACTACTTGACGTACCTTTAACCTCTTACAATGCAGAGAGCCCTTCTGTTAGCAGCATTTCGACCAATAGGGTTGAGTGGGTCCCATGGTTCTGTTCTTGATGGTTTGACTGGCATATTTGTTTTTGTTCCCCTGTTCTTTCCGATGAGGGGTTTTTTAGTGTTGGGTCCCTTTCATCGGACTGAGATATCGTTTACGGCTACGTGCATTTGTATAGTGTGTGTGTGCTCCCACTTTCTAGAGTGAGTTGTCTCGGTCCGGTTCGATAGTAGACTCAGCAGATTTTAGCATGTATCAACCCGAGAGGCCCAAGGAGATCCTCACATCCCTTCATGTTCCCTGGTAGGGATATTTGGGTATCGGTGTGACCAACACATTACACGGGCACCAATCCTCTACCCAGGAGGTTGTTTCCAGTAGGGTACGGAGCCCCTAGTGAGCCCTGGGCTCAGACTCCCTAGCTGTGTATCAAGATCATATATTTCTTCCTCGATCTATCGTGACGTGTTTCTCACTACGTGTTTCAGTTACCAGTGGTGTAACATCGACCAGGGATGGCCAGTGAGGTACCATCCAGCAGGGATGGCCAGTGGCGTCCCATCAATCAGGGGATTGCCAGTGTGGTACCATCAAGCAGGGATGGCCAGAGCATATCACGGTCTCCCTCTAGCGGATTACCCTTTCGCGGGGTTGGGCAGTGGGAACCTGTCAACTTTGAGAAGACCTCTCAACTGTGTGATAGTGACGAGGTGTGTCTTGACGCTCCCCCAGAACTCTCATGTACGAGGGACACTTTCCCCACCTAGACGCGTCCTTGTGACGTGACCTAAAACCATGCGGGTGAATTAGTGCCGCCCAAAGCGGATAGTGTCAAGGTACAGTGATTTTATCCCCTTGACTTGTAGTTCGGGGAAGATGTACGGATATTGGGCATCGATGGTGTTTTCTTCTAGGACTGTTGGCTACTCACTTTCTTGGGTTGAGCTTATGGACGGAGATTCCCTAATGATCTTGTTCGGGTTTCTTGAAAAAGCATATATATATGTATACCTTGTTCCAGTACCCACTTCTTGGGTTTTGGATACTCTCCTTCCAAGACAGGTGAAGACGCATGGGGTATGCCATGTGCTTTCCATGTCTATCTTCTCATGGTTGGACGAATCTACTCTCCTGCTATAGATTGTTAAGACTCGACGATAAGTTCATCTTCTCACCGTTTCTAGCTCCTTGTGTTTGGACGAGTCTACCCCCTTCCTCTTGTTGGGTTGATCTGTACTCTTTACTGCACTGTCTCTATTGTACTCATTTACTATTCCATGTTCGATCTACTGCTCACTCTTCGGTACCTCCTTTGTTTCTCCCTCGGTCCTTGGGGAATCCTACTGAGTATTTTTATACTCACCCCTGCTTGGACTTTTCCCACACATGGTGTGCCCTTGAAGATGACAGACAGGTTGGTCGTGACTTCAGTGGAGCTTAGGAGTTCGGGAGCTAGGACCGCGTGTGGTGTTCGTAGTTGGGTTCCCGGTGTGGGACTCTCCAAGCTTTTTACATTTTTTTACATGTCGTCAGATTGTGGAACTTTACTGGTTGGGTGCTTGTTTTTCCCTTTTCTTTTCAGTTTACCTTCATCATATGCTTAGTCCTATTTAGAGGTCATTGCACTTTTGTGTTTGTTTATAGTAGTTATTACCTTACCTTTTCCTTTTACTATGCACTTCTGCATTGAGTGGGCTACGTGTGTGTGTACATGTACTCAGGAAAATGCCTCCCTGAGTTGTTTAGCCTTCGACGCTTGTCGCCAGCCCCTAGCCTATGAAGGCGGGCTTGGGGTAGTTGCGGCTCCATCCCGGGTAGGGTCGGGTCATAAAATATTGGTATCAGAGTTGGTTTATTCCTTGGGACGTTGTTTAGATTCCACTAAAAAGGAATTGGTTGGGATTTAGGGTAACGATTTCAACGTGTCTCGAGAGCGAATCTCAGGCCAGGGAGTCCAGTAATAGTACGGCGGCCGACATATCCATTCCCTAGGACCCTTATAACCCACTTGTCGACTCGGTATGCTGAGACACCCGTTGTTGGGAAAATTGGTTTGTGCATCACATAGGATTTAGTCTTAACTGTCCTTCTTGAGTCATCTCCCCATTGTTGTTACTGTTATATACATATATGCTCATCTGACCACGACACTCCTTGATAATATTCAGGTTGTCTCCGTGAAGACAGCCAGCCAGGATACCAGCTTTGGTTCATGACAACGACCCTGTGAGCTATGAGGCCTCAGTCCAAGACCCATCATGCGAGTCCCTTTCTCCGGGTGGGCCGGTAGCAGCACCCCCACCTAGTGTGCAACAGATAGCTTCAGCAGAGCAGACTGAGCTTGAGTGCAGGTTGATCACGCTCCATGAGTTCCAGTGACAGATACTGTTGTGGTTCAGTGGTGAGCCAGAACCTCATGCAGTATAGGTTTGTCTCAAGACAGTGGTTAGCCTCTTCAGGCTTGTTCATACGCCGAAAAATCAGATGGTGGCTTTGGTAGCTATCCTTTTCCACAGAGAAACTGGGCGTTTGTGGAGTTTGGTGACCCAGTTACACGATGAGTAATTTCTTTCATGGGATGACATTCAGCTGCTGTTTCATGAGGATTTTTACCCTTCCTTCTTATGCTCCATTTAGATCTAGGAGCTCCTATAGTTTCGGTAGGTATGGATACCGGTGACTGAGTACGCGACTAGGTTCGCGGACCGTTCTCGTTTTTACCCGGATTAGGTCCACGATGAAAACTTCCGAGCGCGGGAGTTCGAGAAGGGTCTCCGCAGAGAGATTCGTGTGGTCATTGTACCATTGGGCATTTCCACATATGCCAAGGTTCTAGAGAAGGCACTAGTGACAGAGAGCTTCCTCTAACACTCTACAGTTGGTGGTGGCAGCAGGATAGATAGAGCTGTCACGTCCGCCGCATCTAATGGGCATCGGGTGACAGAACCTCGATGCATGTTGATTTCTGATTACCAGACTTAGGGGCATGGTCTTACACCACAGTGGAGCTATAGGGAACCAGTGCAGCCTAGAGAGTTCCAATTATATGCTTGTGATGAGCAACGTCATTTGGCACGAGACTGCCCGACCAGGCTTACGGAGAATATCGGGCAGGCAGCGGGTGCACCACTGCAGTAGAGACTGCGCCGTGACCGTAGTAGATCCGAGAGAGGTGGTGGTAGCAGAGGAGCGGGAGAAACTGGAAGTGGAGGACGACCTTACGAGGTCTTCCCATCACCACCAGGAGGCCCATGTCAGGCTCCAAGAGCTAACAGTTGGGACCGTGGTTAGCTGTGAGCTTTGGACGTCTACGATCCTGCGGAGCATGAGGTGGAAAGAGGTACACTTTACAACTCTTTTAATTTTTGCAGTAGAATTGTTAGACTCTGTGTGTGAAATTATTTTCTCACAGCTCCTTGTTTGAGTTGTTACCAGGGTAGTGCGGGGCTTCAGTGTAACCTTGTGTTGGTAAGGTAAAAGGCGTGGGACCTTTTTCTTTAGTCGATGGTGTCGAATCCATTGCTCTCTGAGCCTGTAAGAGAGTGTGGGTTGTGGGACATCAACTATGAAACCTTGAATGACCAGATATCCTTAGGTGTTTCACCATATGGATATTCTGAAGGAGGGAATCACGGGGCTTTGTCCCATGTCCAAACGGTGATTCTTGTCGTGGAGTACGATGTAGTGGTTCGGTTGGGGAGGTGAGTTACCCCCAAGGGCCTTCGGGCTGTTCGAGACCGTGTGAAAGGATGGAGAGGTTCCCTACCGCCTTTCCCTAACCCCAAGATCCGGATTGGGTGCAAGAAGTCTCCCACGTGACTCACCCGAGAAGAAGTGTGCATGATCCTATGCACATTATCGGCCAGAGAAAATATCACGTGAAAAGATCAAATACTTTGGTCCATGCACGGTGACGCAGAACTGTGCAAGAGTTCTTCAGGGTACGGGAGAGCCAAGTGTGGGTTTAGAACCCTAGGTTGTTCCCTGGTTTTGCTTTTCATGGATGAAAAGATTGAAAGAGGGAATTATGTAAGAAACCGATTTTTGTTATAATAGAATTTTGAATATTCCTGATGTTATTCCAGAGCAGCGTCTTCAGACGGCATGCGATTTCAAGCCCCGGTGTGGTTGGAATTAAATTTTCAGTGCGTTCACACCGGGAACACCAAATAAATGGGATAACTACTTACTGGTAATTTGAATCCTAAATATGAGTGCACGGATGGGTTTGAAATTGGGTTTTTACCCTAGAAATAACATAATGCATGTCGGCGTGGGACGTTGGGACCCCTCGCCCGTTAAAGGAATGTTAAACAGATAAATAAAATAATTAATTTATTCGTTTAATAGTTAAACTCAAGTGTCTGTTAAACGGTTGTTCTGATGGGAAAACTGAGGGCCCCTATGAGTCTGGTGTGTTCCTTTTACTGAAGGAGGGGTGTAACTTTCGCAGGAGCGGGCCCTCTGTGGGAAATACCACCAAGGGCGTTTTCGTAATTTAACGGCCTTAGCCGTTAAATTTTATAACTTTCGAATGGAGGCTCAGATTAAAATTCCTAGACTGTTGTTCTGCTCAGGGGGTGGTGTTTACCATAGGGGAGGCTTAACCTTGACCCCATTGGGAGGTTCGGACGCAGGTATTCTGGTGGGTTTTAAAAAAAATTAATTACAAGTTATGTAATTTCTTTACTTCAACCAAACCCACCACTTCACCTCTTCCCCTTTGAGAATCCTCTAGGGGAAGCTCTCTCAACCAAGGATCCCCCCTTCAACCTCAAGTCCTCTCTCCAAGGTGTCTGTGGATCCGACTACAGCGGATCGACAACGAAGCTTCGGGCTATGCCCAACGAGGTAGGAGTCGATTTGTTTCGTATTATGTTTCCTCACCCTCTTTGATCTTGATTCATGGCATATAATTGTTGTTATTTTGTCGAGAGAATCCCATAGATGCGTAGTATTTGTTCAAACCTTTCCGAAACATGTTTTGGTTTGAATTTTGGAGTCCTGGGGTACCCGGGGTGGCCCCGAGAAGATTTCCGGCAAAAAACCCTGGTTTCCGGCGGGTTTCAGGCGGGCCGGCGGCTCCGCGCGGCAGCCCGACGCTCCACGGCGGCAGCGGGGCTTCTCCAGTGGTGGTCGGCACAAACAGACGTGGGAGGCGGGGCTTCTTGGAGCGGTCGCTGGGAGATGGATCGCGGCAGGCGGCCGGGCGAGCTAGCGTGGTCGGCGGCCGCAGGCAATAGCGGGGTCGTCGCGCTGGGGGGACCGGGGTCGCAGCTGCCACTCTGCGTGGGAGACCGAGACCCGCGCTCGGTGGGTCTCCGCGTGAAAAAAAGGACCATCCATGAGGGCCGGTCGGTTCTAAGGTGGACCGCTGGTCCACGGACGGGCAGGCCCAGGCCGGGTGGACCGGCCGACCCAGGCCGGTCCAGCCCAAGGGGATTCGTCCCCCTGACTTCGGACACCCATAATATTAACTACGGGTGTCCGTTTTGTGTGATGTCTGCGACAGTGTGATCCTCGGTTAGAGAAAAAAAATTTAGATGGTCTTGGGAATTTTTAATTTTCGAGAAGAGGGGCTCGGTGGCATGACACGTACGTTAAGTGGTTTAGCACTTTTTCCGAGGTTCTTGTTTTGGGCAGAGCAGACACATACATAGTCCGTCTTCAGCACTGTCAGCAGTGCTGTGACCCTGGCGTCAAGTGGGAGTTTTCCAGAGGGTTTTAGAGCATCAAAGATGGAGTTGAGATGTGGGCCCCACAGACCGTCTTTTAAGCTACGAGCCGTGTTTCACAACTCTTTCATCGGACGTCTGTTCGGGGCATGCGAGAAGTCGTTTTTTGGTGTTTTTCCGAGGGCATCACAATGTATAAATCCACCCACTTTAATTCTACATAGTGGTGCGGGCCCTATGAGGGTTGTTTTGGGAGTTTGCGGTGATTTCCATCTTTATCACCGGGTGCCCGTTTTGGACAAGTGATTAGTCAATCTTGTGTACTTTTCGGAGAGGATCACAACGGTGCGATCCGCTCATAGCACTTTAGGACTAGGATGCGGGTCCCATGAAGCAACGCTCATGTGAAATATGGAAATATACGTATTTTTCTCCAGATATCTGTTGCACTCTAGTGAGCAGTAAAATTGACGTGTTTTCCCGAGGGGATCACAATGGTGCGATGCACCCAACTGTTTTTGGGGCCAAGGCTCGAAACCACGGGACGTCGTTCGGGCGTAAAGAAGTGTTGAATGAATTTTACATTGGATGTCTATTGGAGGCATGTAAATAGTCATTCTCACATATTTTTCCTCAAGGATTACAATGGTACGATCCATTTGGATGTACAGAGTCTCTTTCGAGATCTCATTA
Source organism: Viscum album (assembly GCA_963277665.1). Classification (NCBI taxonomy): domain Eukaryota; kingdom Viridiplantae; phylum Streptophyta; class Magnoliopsida; order Santalales; family Viscaceae; genus Viscum; species Viscum album. The sequence continues at coordinate 98,688,380 of OY728122.1, read as the reverse complement.
AATGTGGAAGCATGAAAGGTGTACCGGTGGTGGTTCTTCCTGCGATGTTTGTAGGGAAACATTTTTGTTTGACCGCGTTAACTCATGTGATAGTGAACTTAGTGGTTAAAGAGATGTGGTTGGCCATGCTATGGCCGTGGAGGAAGCAGGTTGGCGATGTTATGTTTATGTCTTTTTGCGTTGAAATTGGGTTTCGTGTGCACGATAGCCTTGGGCTGGCAATGTGGAGTACTCTGGGAGTATATGGGAATGCCTGGAGGTACATGTTGTAGTTTTTACCTGAAAACATTTGTGAGATTGGTTTGGAGAAGAGATTGGGCCAAATGTTGGGTGGGCCCCATGTCTGCGACGTGTACTAATTTACGTAGCTTTGACATCTTACAACGTAGAGAGCCCTTCTATTAGCAGTGTTTCGACCAACAGGTTTGAGTGGGTCCCCTGGTTCTGTTCTCAATGGTTTGACTGGAAGAGTTGTTTTGGTTCCCCTGTTCTTTCAGCTAAGGGGGTTTTCAGTGTTGGGTCCCTTTCACCGGACTATGACATAGTTTACGGCTATGTGCATTTGTATATTGTGGGTGTGCTCCCACTTTCTGGAGTGAGTTGTCTCAGTCTGCTTCGACAGTAGACTTAGCGGATTGGAGCATGTATCACCCCGAGAGGCCAGGGGAGATCCTCACATCCCTTAGTGTTCCCTGGTAGGTTTATTTGCGTATCAGTGTGACCAACACATTACACAGGCATCGATCCTCTACCAAGGAGGTTGTTTCCAGTAGGGTACAGAGATCCCAATGAGCCCTGGGAAAAGACTCCCTAGATGTGTATCGAGATCATATCTTTCTTCCACGATCTATCGTGATGTGTTTTCCACTACGTGTTCCTTCTACCAATGGTGTACCATCCAGTAGGGATGGCCAGTGAGGTACCATCCATGAGGGATGGCCAGTGGTGTACCATTCAGTATGGATGGCTAGTGTGGTACCATCCAGCAGGGATGGCCAGAGCAGATCCGGGTCTCCCTCTAGAGGATTAACCTTTCGCGGGGCTGGGCAGTGGGAACCCATCGAATTTGAGAAGACCTCTCGACTGTGTGATAGTGATGATGTGTGGCTTGATGCTCCCCCATAAATCTCAAGTACGAGGGGTGATTTCCCCACCTAGACGCGTCCTTCTGATGCGAGCTAAAACCATGCGGGCGAGACAATGCCTACCAAAGCAGATAATGTCATGGTGCAGTGATTTGAGCCCCTTGACTTGCAGTTTGGGGCAGACGTACGGGTACTGGGCATCGATGGTTTTTACATTTGGGACTGTTGGCTACTCACTTTTGTGGTATGAGATACTAGATGTAGATCCCCTTATGATCTTTTTTGGGTTTCTTGATAGAGAATATATATATGTATACCTTGTTCCAGTACCCACTTCTTGGGTTTTGGTTACTCTCCTTCCAGGAGAGGCGAAGACGCGTGGGGTATGCCACGTACTTTCCGTGTCTAGCTTCTCGTGGTTGGATGAGTATACTCTCCTGCTATAGGTAGATAAGACTCAACGAGAAGTTCATCTTCTCACCGTCTCTATCTCCTTGTGTTTGGACGAGTCTACTTCCTTCCTGTTGTTGGGTTGATATGTACTCTTTACTGCACTCTCTCTATTTTACTCCTTTACTATTCCCTGTTCGATCTACTGCTCACACTTCGGTACCACCTTTGTTACTCCCTCGAGCCTTTAGGGCATACTACTGGGTATTTTTATACTCACCCCTGCTTGGGATTTTCCCGTACTTGGTGTGCCCTTGCAGAAAATAGACAGGTTGGTCATGACTTCAGTGGAGCTTAGGAGTTTGGGAGCTTGGACCGCGTGTGGGGGTCATAGCCGGGTTCTAGGTGTGGGACTCTCACAGCTGTTTACTTATGTTTACCTATTTTTGGGTTGTGGTACTTTACTGGTTGGGCGCGTGTTTTTTCCCTTTTCTTTTCAGTTTACCTTCAACACTTTCTTTGTACTATTTAGAGGTCGATTCACTATTGTGGTTGTTTATAATAGTTAGTAATTTACTTTTTCCTTTTACTCTGCACTTCTGCATTGAGTGGGATGTGTGTGTGTACATGTACTCAGGCATAGGCATCCCCTGAGTTGTTTAGCCTTTGACACTTTTCGCCAGCCCCTGGACTATGGAGGCGGGCTTGGGGTTGTGGCGACTCGAACCCGGGTAGGGTCGGGTCGTGACAGGTAGACAGAGCAGACTATTCATAAATTAGAGAACATACTTTGAGAATGAGTTCTGAATTTTGGGGGATCATGGGTATGAAACATTCCTTTGGTATAGTTTTCCTACAACAAAATCTACCACTCTATCATTGGCATGACACCATTTGAGGATTTTTACGAAGGTCGTGTCGTTCACCCGTGTGCTGGAAAGAGGTTGGTGAGGCAGGTGTTCTTTTTCTGGAGGTGGTGTAGAGCACCACAGAGAGTGTTCTTCATTTGTGTGAGAGGAAGAAGACAGCTTGGGAACAAAATAATTCATATTCTGATCATAGTTTTAGGCCTTTAGAGTTTGAGGTCAGAGACCATGTGTTCTTAAAGTTTTCACCTCGTTGTGGGTAGTGAAGGTTCTGTCATAGGAGTACGCATTCTCCCCAGTTTGTTGTTATTTTTGAGGTATTAGATCATGTTGGAGATGTGTCATATCAGAGATCTCATACCCCATATTTGATCCTGATATATGAATGTTTCCATGTATCAATGCTCCGTCATTATATTGTTGACAACTCACATGTCATTGATTGAAGCGAGATCGATGGTGACGATGATGCAACCATCGAGGAGCAGTTGGTATAGATCTATGACCACAAGGAGAAGTTGTTTCATGGAAATTATATTCCCTTGGTTTGTGTATGGTGGCAACATGGTGGGGTCGAGGAGAGTACTTGGCAGTGGGAGTCCCAGTTGCATGTCTAGTTCCCAAAGTTGTTTTATGTTGTTGTGATGATTCTTTCATTGCTGCTTTCTTATTTTTGTACCTTAGATGTGATGTTATTGTTGAATTTTTTTGATAAGGAATGATTGTTACCGTGTTCTATGAATGTGTTCTATGTGTCTGAATATGTGGGGAAGCGATTTCCTAACTCCTAATAAGGACACATTAATGTGGATTCAATTAAACCCGTGCAAGCGATTTAGTGCCACATAAAGCGGATAATATACTGACATATATGAAGTAACACCCCGACCCATGTGTTGGGACTGTGTGATCTTTGGTTCTACTGTAGATATTTAAATGTGGTAACTCTTGGGGGGGGGGTGTTCTAAGATGTCGAGGTTTTGTTCCAGCTTTCGAACAACTCAGAGTGGTTCTCCCCTAAGAGGTATCATACGGGGTGGTTGTTCGGACCCCTCTTTTCTTCTGGGTTGGTATCAAATTCTTGGGGACAACAATGTTTGGACATGTATCAAATTCAATGGACCGTACCTATTAGGTCCATTACATTTCTTAAATCTGGTGTTTGAGGTGTTCTGTGAGGTCAAGGTGACTTATTCCCGACACATTGCCAATTTTATAGTTCATGAACAGTGCTTCCAGAATAGTAGGGTATTTCAAACATCAGACTATTTCTTGTTCCAAATTTCTACATTATGAACTATGTTTCCATAATAGTAGGCTATTTCAAATAGTAGGATTTTTTCTTTGCCAAATTTTTAGTTCATGAACAGTGTTTCCATAATAATAGTCTATTTCCATCAACATGCTATTCAATTTCTCAAATGTCTAGTTCATGAATAGTGTTTCGAAAATAGTAGCCTATTTCCAAAAATATTCTATTTGGTTTTCCAAATTTCATGTTCATGAATAGGGTTTTCAGACTAGTGAGATTCTACAGTGTTTCTAGACAAGTGAGGTTTCCAGAATGGTGTGTCATCCAACAATTTTATAAATATCAGGTTTGGTGGACAATGCTTCCAGCATCATAAAATTTCGCCCCTTTGACGTTTCCTTTGATGTAAAATTAATTTAAAGCCTCATTTTAATGAATCTATTGCTGATTCAAAGGTCATAACTCCTATTTAAATTTTTTGTAACAGTGGGGAAACCATTTTTTGGTCAAACTGTTGGGTTTAATGCAATCCTTTCATTATTGAAAAAATTCATCATATCTTAAATCTATGATCTGTTATATCTTATTAAGAGATGAGGTTTAATTTTACCTTTGTTCTTCATTCTTTTTCCCTAGTACGAGACACTCAAACCCTTCCTCTATTCCCCAAAATTAGTGGGATCAATCTCCACTCCTCAGATCATCCCTTCCATGGGATTTCACTCCTCCTATAACACACCCATGTTTTGGGGAAACCGAGAGGTATCGATCAAGTTACAATACAAGTTCTTGATGTGAGAAAGAAACAAAGATACCTTATCATCAATGTAGGAAATTCTACCTCCATCTCTCTTTTACGTACATCATGCGGGGTGGGCATGACAGTGCTTACCAGAGACATAGTTGAAACCCGAACTCTAACAAAGATAATAAATGGATATTAAATGGAAGGGGATGGGACAAAGATGATGTTGTTTTTGTTCTTTTCGACATTGTGAATTGAATATTCTTAATACTACTAAAAATCAAGGCAGTTGGTGGTCCTTGTTTTTACACTGCTAATGCTCCATTATTTGGTCATGGTAGTGATTAAAAAAGTTCAACATGGAAATAAATTAATCACATATACCTAGCTATTAAAATCAATTCATGATTAATATAAACCCTATATGATCACCCTGGTTAAAAAAATGAAAATCAGGAATATGTTGACAAGTGTTGGACGAATATGTAAACAGCTGGATCTGTTTTAATGATATGAATGAGGAATCTATTTGGTGCCCTTTATGGGTTATGTTGTGGTGTTGTTGAGATCACATGGTGGCACTGGTAGTGGAATTGAACCTAATTTTGAGAGTTTGATCGATTGTGGATTGGATGATATTGTATGTAGCTGAACTACCTTTGGTTGTATTATGGAATCATGCCAGTGAGAATGTGGTTTAAGTCATCTCCCTTCATTTTTTTCTTACACGAAAAACCTCAAGTGAACTGTTAAATAACTGCTTTGCAGTTTCTATTTTTTATGTGTTCCTGTATTTGGTTGTTCCTATTAGTTTCCTAGTAGTGATGGAATAGTTGAACTGTAAATTGTCAAAAATGATAAGTTGAACATGTTGTTTGGGGATTATTGTAATGTGCATGCTATAGGGGTAACAGTGTTGTGGCATGTCTTGGATCATTGTTTTAGAAGTCATAGGATGAGAGGAGTTATTTTTCAGTATTAATCATTTATTTTCTTCATTTTTAGAGATCACCCCACCCTTGTTGATCACTTAGTGCTGAAAACCCCCATCTCTAGGGGGAGGGTGTTTTCCCTGGCCATTAGCTCCTTTATACTCTATCTCCTAGAGTCTATGATGGCCTAATGTGATTTCTTTATCCCATGACTCTTCGTCCATGGTTTTTTGTTTTATCCTAGAACATTCAGGTAGTTTTCTGTTATTTATTTGAGGACTAGGTGTTTTTAGGAAGAATGTTCCCACCTATCTTCAAGATAAGGCCCAAGTGTCTTCGGGCGAGATGTGTGGTTGTAGATTCCCACGTGTCTTTGAGATGATGCCTAGGTGTATTTGGGTGAGATGTTTGACTATTGTGGAACCTAGGTGTGTTTGGGTAGAACTGTGTGGGATGTGGTTGTGATAGGGAACTGGTGTTTGTGGTCAGGTTGTGTGGTTATGACCTAGGTGTTTTTGGGAAGGATATGTGGATGGATGTGGCCCAGGTGTGTGTGGGATGGCTATGGAAGTAGAAATTGCGGGGGCGGTTTGAGGCATAGGATGTCTAGATGACCAGTGTGAGGGTGGTTCAGGGTACCTTGTAATGATGTGATATACTAAAATATACTTAGCTTTCGATATTTTGGGAGTGTGCCTTCTGTGGGTGGGTGGTTAGTTTCCATTCATGGTGTCTGGTTACTTCTGTTTTTCATGATGAATTAGAAAGTCTACCCACTTGTTCATTAGGGAATTAAGTTCCCTACTGAGTATACTTGTATTCTCACCCTAAAATTAATTATAGGTTTCCAAGGGGGCTTTGAGGACCGTGGAGGACCCAACTTGTCTGGACGTTGGGAGTTGTTGCAAGGCAATGCTCAGTTTTATCTGCTTCAGCTATGTTTTCCATTTTTATTTTTGGTATAACACATTAGAGATTCTTGTAATTTGGTTTCTATTTTGTTTAATACATGAATGTGGGTTTGGATTTGGGTTTAGTTTTATACATATTGTACCTTGGTTTTTGGTGGTTGGATTCTGTTATCTCCTAGTATTGTTAAAATAAAAAAGAGTAATGCCTCCCATATTGTGAAAATATATACCCTTGGTGCTATTCATCACTCTGGGGCCTACTGGATCTTGGAATCAGGGGGTTATTATCTTGACTTCTTCATATGGAAGAAAGGGAGGGGAACTTTGTCTCTCATTCCCTCATCATGCCAAAAGTGGGTCGTGACATTCTGATTGGACAAGAATGATAGAATTCAAAGTAAATTCTAATAATAAGAACTATGTATTAGGGAAGAAGAGTCTTCATTATATAATCATGGAGGAAGTTTCCTTAATGGGACATAAAAATTAATTAATTAAGGAAAGGAGGGTAATCAGGAAATAAAATGGTAATGTATGGGAAGAATTTAGATGATGATGAAAATAGAGAGAGAGCTATATAGAATACATAGGCCTCATTACAACGTTTCAAATGAATGTATTTTTCTCATTATGATAACCAGTGCTCAAATTTAGCAGTTAATGATGATAATTGACAAAAAACCCACTTAATCGATGTTACATAAGGAAATATCAAGTGAAATCTATATGATCCTGACATTTATGGGGATTCCTCATGATAATATTCATGTACTCTTTTACATTTTGTTGGTGATACCAAGGTTTGGATTGGTTTTGGAGTTGTTTCTGGTGAAATTGGATAAATTTTGAAACTAATGAAAAAACTTAAAGTTGGTTCATTTTAGGGAAAATTGTATGGTTTTCCCCAAGAAACTATGAACACAGTTTTGGATCCATAGGAGGTGGATCAAGTTTGGTGCATTTTTTCCCAAATATTGTGGCCTACCTCCCCAGATTATGAACCCTAAAATAGAGGATATCTGCATAGTGGTCATAAGGTTTTTCAAACTGGGTGACACTTATAAGAAATTATAAAATGATAATAATATAGGTGATTTAATAGTAAAATCCCATATAATTGATTTTAATTATGTGTATTTAATTTTACATTATCAATTTCCATGTTGGGAAATTGAATTCTAAATTGTGTTAATTATTTTATTTTACATGTTACTATGAAACCCTTCATGGGTCCCTTTGGACCTGATATTGATTTATTGATTAGACATGATGGGTACCCATTGGGTGTTATGATATAATTGAAATGATGAATTGTGAATCATACATAGTTAATAAATGGTGAATTTTAAACCTATTTTATAAATGAATTTATGAAAGTGGTTGATTAATGACATATAGAAGTGTTTGATAAATTAGTTGTGGATAGGGAGCCATGAGATGTGATATTTTTGAATGAGTTAAGAGATAAATACTGCTTCTCCAAATACCCATGGGGTACAAGAAAGATGATCTAGGACCCCAAGATATGTATATTTATTATGTGATCACAAAGTTGTGGGATAGTGGCAGTTGCTCCAAATAACCGTGGGGTGGCAGACTTCTACCCAAGGACCCTATTTCTTGAATGTGAATTTAAAAATTAAATTACTAGTTTAAGACCATAATCAAATCAAATTTCATTTCTATTAGTGGATTTTTTGTACAACAACATGGGCCAAATCATGTATTATTGGTTCATGTGTCACTTTGTACCCATTGATTTATGAAGTTAATTAATTAATAATTTAATTTGAAAGTAGATTACATAACATTTTTAACATTATTCTTTATAAAAATAATGAAAATTTTAAAGATAAGATATTTCATTATATATTGATGGTGGTGACCTAATGTGTTTCACTGAAATCCCACTCAGGCTTCCTAATCATTACCAGAGTGGACTTCATTCTTGCATTATAGGATAAGGGAATGATCCATATGATAGATGGCCGATTTGGGATTCATGATAGTGCATAGATGAGTGAGTTAGAATCAGGACCCACTTAAGAGTTTTTAGTTTATTTATTTTGTATTTTCAATTGAAACTTGAAACTAGTAAGACATTAAATATTTACTGCTTTGGTGTTGGATATAATTTTCCAATTTTGGGATTATCATGTTATGTGGGATTTTATTATTATGATATTTTTTGGCTAATTTATTTTTATTATTTGAATATTGTTTATTTATTTATTTTATTTTAATTCCCTGATAATGTGGTTATAGTCCACCATATTACATATTAGACCCTCAATACTAGTCGATAGCCTCTAGAATATGTAGAGGCACACATGAGGTCATGTGATGGGATATGTTGGGGAACCGACATTTAGTACCAAGGTCTGAACGTTACAAAGATGTATTAGAGGGTGTTTTCATTTATTTTTTCATCTTATTATTATGAATTGTGTATATGAGACTATGATGGGTTAGAAATTGGTCATGAGCACGTTCATTGGTGTATCAGTCCCATGTGTGGTGGAAAACCAATGTACCTAGGGTGGGATTGATTTTTTTGATGTTTTCAATTACATTTGGATATTATTTCACCATGAGTGATGCAATTTTTCTGTGATGTTATTTTTTTCTTATATTTTACTCATTTACTGACATGGAATAAGAGTTCCGTATACATGCTTTATTCGGGGAACTTAAGATTTCATGTGACATGTTTCATCTTAGGAATGCATTGAAAAAAAGTTATTATTGATTAATTAAAATGAGAATCCTTACATTACATGAGTAATTTAAAAATGAGATGGTTCCTAATAAGAAATTGATAATTATAAAAGATTCTAATTTAAGTAATTTAAAATTTGTAAATGAGTGTATAATGGTAAGCTCTTATGGTAAATGTTTTTTACCCTACGTTATACATGACCCAGGAGATGGATGGTTGTGGGTAGTGATAATACCTCAATTTTTTCTATGTGGAAGAGTATGGGAAATGAATATTTATGGATTTATTTGAGTTAAATTCATTAATATTTGTTAATGTTGTGTTTTGGGTCCTAATAAATGTGTTTTGGATTATAGATATATTCCTCTATGATGACAGCTGTTGATAGGATGATATGAGGGAATGGATAGAGATGTGTGTCTTGTAATGTTTCCAGATTCCAAGGTGGTAATAGATGAAGGAGTGGGAGAATTGTTATGTGATATCTTTTCTCACTTCATGTAGTTTATTGAATAATTCATTGGGTGATTTGTGAAAAATATGTCTGAATTGACATATGAATTATAGTTGTATCACCCCGTGACTTTCACAGGAGAGGGTGGACCTAAGGTACCTAAGTTCTATATTAAGTTTATCCAGACTATCCTTGAATATTAATAGAGGATTATGGTGAAGTGTGTTAAAATGCAAGATTATATATTACATTTATCAGTTAGGATCTGGTGGTAAATTCAGGATCGAGATAAATTGTAGGGGGTATGGTATGGACGGAATTTCTTGATATGTTTCTGGAAAATTTATTCCTAGATATGTTGAGGAATGAGAGAGAAACCAAGTTTATAAAGATGACCCATGGAAGTATTTTAGTTATGGAATGTTCTGGTCACTTCATTGAATTGAAATTATTTTCATAGAATTAGAATGATATTAGACTACTACAGTGAATCATTTCTTATATGGGCTTAAATACAAGATTAACTCCTATGATACAATGATTTGGATAAAGTATTATTATGATGTAGTAAATTAAGCTCTTATTTCTAATGGGAACCTGAAGGAGGCTTACATTGATATGCATGTTGTTTCTACTATAATGATACGTCTTCCAGGAGTAGGAATCATCACAATGAGAACAACAAATATGAGAAATTGAAAATAAAGTACCCAAGTACAATGATCAACTACTCAAATAACTAATTGAATATATTTCCACTCATGAGGTTGGGTGGGACACATTCTTAACGAGTTACCTTAACCATCAATGGATTTCCAAGCCTGAGGAAATATTGTCCACTTATTGAAGTATTGTAGAAACCCTCAACTGATGGGTATTGACAGAGAAACCAGGTTGAGTCAAAGTGATAAAATTGGTCCATCTACCCTATATCTGTCAGGAAATTGGAGTTCTTTTGGATGTGGTGGTCAAGGTAGTGGATGTGTTCCTTTGGGGAAAGAACATCCATATCAGAAGGGTGGTAGATCTCTGGGATCATAGACTGCAATACTAAGAAGGGTGGTAGAAATTTTTCTTGCAGTTTAACCTACACTTGTAGATAATGATGTCTGGTAATTAATAGTCATAGGTACTATTCTTGTAGCTTCTACACTTTATAGTGATTTTTTTATATAAGAGCCACTATTTATTTTATATCTACTCAAATTGATAATTTTTTGAGTCATGACGTGGGTGATTTTGAATGGTTTTATGATGATTGACACATTTTTGGGACTATGGTTGAGGGGAATCTGTTTATGAAAGGTGTTTTATCTCGAGGTTGGTGAGTATAATTTTATTTAGGATTTTTACATTCCATACTTGTCATGTTTTGAAATGATCTTGGGTATGGATTGTCTAGTATCATTATAAGACCACATCAATTTTTACCATACGAGAGTGACCATTATGTCTCATGTGGGTAACATTTATGTTCACCATGAAATGGGGGATATTCGAGAAGGCCGTATAGGGTCAGTTCATCAGAAACATGGGGATCATACCTACCAGGTTGCAATCCGTTTAGTATATTATGCACTTGTGAAGCATGAATTCATTCTAATTATAGTGGACTAGTTCTAGGGTGTTTTTCCTTAGGAAATCTCAGGGATTCCACCTAAGAGGGATGTTATGTTTACAATTGAGCTCCTACCGGTAGTTGAAACAATTTCATTTCCACGTCATAGAATGTCACCAACAGATCTTCAGGATATTAAGATTAGTTAAAGGAATATATGGATTAAGTATTTCTCCATCTAATTATGTTACCTTTGGGTTCTCTGATTTTGTTTTCTACGATATATGATAAGATATTTAATTTGTGTGTTGATTGTTGGAAGTCGAATTGGATGATAGTGAAGATCTGGTATCCCATTCCCTGTATCAACAATCCTTTTGACCAATTGAAAGGATCATGTCGTTTCTCATAAACTGACTTGAGGATGGGGCATCATCAGTTATTGTTGGACCTTATAATATAGTATTTACTACTTTTCGAAGAAGGTATGGACTATATGAGTACATTGTGATTAAATTCGGGATGACGAATTATCCGGATGTGTTTATGTTCTTGATAAACTGAATCAACCACCCATACTTGGATATATTTTTGGTTGTTTCTATGGATGACAGCTTGGTGTAACACCCCATGATTCCAAGATTATTTTCCCTTTGTATAATACAATAGCTTGCGTTGAACGCAACTTCGTGTTCTAGCACACCATGAATAATCATACAAGCCATTATGAATAGTTATTCCCACTTTTTGAATCATTATAAATTTTATTTCTTCAAAATGGAATTAATTTTTGGATTTATAATATCAAAATTATCATAAGGTGAATTGTTTTTATTTTCCTAAAAACATTCAATTTTTGATTAATAAAAAAAACACTACGTTATTGTTTAAAACTGACTTTTTATTTAAATAAATATTTATTTTATTTAAATTTATTTTAAGTTAAAATAGATACATAATACCTATATTAGTTCAATGTAATTAATTGGAGTTCTTTTATAATATAATTATATATATATATAATTTCATTGTTCTTTTTACCATCTTTTACCCACCTTCTATGCACGATAATAAATTTTCATAAAACGTAATTTTACTTCATATGTGAATTGAATTTCAAAAATATGAGAGACACGATTGATATCATAAAGTAAAATGTGGTTCAATATAAATAAAATATTTTTTGGTGAATAGTAACATTTAACTTTTATTTACCACACTTATAAGTAAAAAGGGTAATTAAAGGTAAAGATGACATTATTATTACCCAAATTCATGTTCTAATTTTATTGGATAAGTGTATTTTGACCCAAAACAACCTTAGGAAGAAAATATGACCCTTTTGGTCTACTTGGATTAGACTAGGAATTTTATTATTCATTTATTTAAAGAAGAGTTAAAAGTGTTAAATTCAATGTTTCATAACTAATACATTTTTAATATAGGGTTAAATATAAAAAAATTTCCACTATAAAAATTCATAAAAAATATATAAATATTTCCTACAAAACTGTATTTTGTTTATAAATTTTAGACATTATATAATTAAATTTATTTATGACACAATGATGATGTATTAATTAACTTATTAATGAAAGACTAAAATAATTGATATTATAAATATCCAAATAAACGTAAACTCAAGATTTTCAGGAATCAACATAATTGTATAGGTTAATATTCCATGTTATGGTTCATTAAAATAATTTTTATCGAAGTAATCATGTTGTTAAGACTTTAACAAAAATCATATACTTTATAGTGTCAAAATTGACCTAGATGAGTTTTTATAAAAAATAATCTATTATTAAATGATATAATAATCCTATAAATCTAAGGTTCGTCCCATAGATTTTTATAATAATATATATGTCAATAATGAACCACTTTGGGTTTTCTTGGCATTTTATAGTATTTTTTTAACCATATAATATAAAAATACAATGAGACATTGTAAATGTTAAACTACTTAACCAAGAGTAAAATCTAAAATATAAGGTTAATATGGTGACCTAAACTGGTCTAAAACCAATTTGTTGAGTGGTTTTCAACCCATCCCCACATTATCCTTGAAAGAAATCCTTTTTAGACATTATAAACCTAATATGATAGAATAATAAAAAAATATTTCAAGGTTCTTCAAAATTAACCCTCACCTCTCTTATGAAAGGGCACTTCCCCATATCTTAATTTCACACTTCCAAAGCCATTTGGATCTGATGAACCATGTTCAAATATCCTCAAAACTACCCTAACTTCGAAGTAGAGGCCTCACATTGATCAAAAATCCAACTTAAGGAGCCCTTTTGATCAACTCAAAATGAAACACCAAAAGATGAGGTAATAATTTCACCACCACTTTCAATGTTCGTTTCTTCTTCCACATCCTCTTTCATTGTAGTTTCAATACCAAACTAATAACTCCAATACCATATACATATTTTTATGTTATTATAAATATGGTACAACCATATTCATTATTATATCCATATTATTAAGGGCAAGTCTCCATACCTGCATATGTACGGCTTACCGCCTCCACATCGTGGTGTAGTTTGTTATTCAAACATTTCATTATTCTGATGGGTATAATAATGAGTATAAATTATGTAAATAATAACTATAAAATATTAAGGATTCTGTATATAGTATATACCATCCAATTAAATACGATATCACCATCAATATAACGATATTGTCGCTCGTCCATACCTACAGATTACCGTCTCCACAGACACGATAAGATTCATAACCCATCATCACCATTCAATAATAACTTTCATTTTATGATTAAAAATAATTTTTAAGAACATAATATCTGTAAAGACCCATAAAATTCAAGGGAATTTTTTTTTTCCTAATTTTCTTTGGATTTTTACAAGAGCGCGGTTTCTGACGGCACCTGATTCCAAGGCCCGGTGTGCCCGGACGACAAGGGCCGCGGCCGGTTCCAGGCCGCGGCGGAACAAGGTGACCGGCGGCCGAACCGGGCCGCCGACGATGGAGCTTGAAGGGGACCGGCCACTGCCGGTCCCATTGAGAAGGAGCCGGCCGGCCAGGTCGGGCTGACCGGAAAGGGGAAGGGGCTGGGGGAATTAAATTCCCCCGACCGGTTCAAACGGCCCCCCATAATTTTGGGGGGTGGGGGCGCGGTTACACAGGGGGGCAGGCGCCCCCCCTTTGCTGAACGGCTCGGCCAAAGCCGAGCCAGACAGCGCGGTGGGCGCGCTGTCCTCAGCCGGACCGGTGCCCGGCCGGTCTGCGGGCCGGTCCACGCCGGGCCGGGCCATTCCGGGCCGGGCCGACCCTGTCCGGGGCGGGTCGACCCGGTTTGGGCCAACCGGGGGGTCTCGGGCCGGGTCGGTCCGGGCCCGAAACCCCAGTTATCGGACTGTTTGGGTTCAAATGCCCATAACTCGGGCTACGGACCTCCAAACGATGCTCCGTCAGCAGCGATGCGATCCTTGGATCGAGACGGTCGTCTCGACATATCGTACTCAAGGTTTCGGAATACTTTGAGTTCGGCCGGGTTGGTTCGTACACGAAACCAACCGGGCCCTCAGAGCGGAAACGATCATATCTTGAGCTACGGACGTCCGAATGATGTGCCGTCAACTTTGTTGAGTTCCTCTTAGTGAGACGGATCTTTTGGCATACTACGCCCGAGGTTTGGACGTAGGTGGAGTACGGTCGGGTTGGTTTTTCCTTAAAAACCAACCGGGACCCTGAAACGAAAAAGCGAATAACTCTCAGACCGGGCGTCCGATTGACGCGCTGTCTGTTGCGTTGAGTTCCTGTTGACGATACGGAACTTTTGGATACATCAACTCTGGACTATGTGACAGTTGATGTATCAGCCTCTTGGCTCGTGGAGCGGACCCTCCCGAACGAGCTTGCTGTGTACGGGAACCCTAGTGCTGGCTACGACTGCTACTGTGACTGCGACGACGACTGTGCAGAGATCCTTAGTGGATTCGACGACGAAGACTACAACACTCAGCGATCCTATGTGGATCAGTGCTACCGATCCTGTGTGGGTCCGATCCTGTATGGGTCAGCGCTCAGCGGTTCTGTGTGACCCAGTGCCTACAGATCCTGTGTGGGTCCGATCCTGTGTGGGTCTTTGCGGGGGTTAGTTTCGTACCGATCCTGTGTGGGTCTTTGCGGGGGTTAGTACCTATCGATCCTTTGTGGGTCCGACAACTTAGATGGATCAGTGATCATCTCTATCGTCTTCGTAGATGTATACCTGTGTGAGCTGAAACCTGTTTGCTTTCCTGTGTGGATTGTGTTGTGCTATCCTGTGTGGATTACGTTTTGCTTTCCTGTGTGGAATACGTATACTTTCCTGTGTGGACTGAGTTGTACTTGGGCTCGGAGGTTGGAGCGTATTGGAATTGATGAGTTAGGTATATGTATGGGCATATACCTAAGCAGTGTCGGTTGTTACTTCGTGATTGTATCTTTCCTTTGTGGATTTTGGGAGACCTTCGGGGGTCTCGGGGTCCCTACTGAGTAGCTTATACTCACCCCTTCATGGGCTATGCCCGTACTATGTTGTGTTGGTTGCAGACGACAGACAACGTTGATCGTGGTTGAGGCTTGCTGAGCAGGATGGTACCTAAAGGTGGACCACTGGGCGGACGTACTCGGAGCGAACGACGGGACCCGAGGAGCAGTGGAGCCATCTGTACCCACCCTTTAGGTGGGATTTCCAGTGGACAGCTCGACGTAGCAGCTTTTACTTTTCAGTTGCTGTTTTCCCTTTCGAGTTATACTTTACTTTCAGTTTGGGTTTGTATACTAGACCACTTACTTTTCCCCACTTACAGTTGTACTCTGTTTTTACTTAGTGTTTACTTTTCCGCTTGCTTACTCTGTGGTTCTTGTTTACTTTACAAAGGCAATGCCTTCCCTTTTTACCGGGATTTACGCCTTGGTGCTAGTCGCCAGCCCCTGGCCTATGGAAGGCGAGCTTGGGGTAGTCACGACACGGGCCCCGAGGACGGGTCGTGACAAATTGGTATCAGAGCAGTTCGGTTCTACCACGAACTCTGATCTTTTCTATGTGAATAAATAGTGTTTAGCGTATTGAGTGTGGTTATCAGTCCAGGGAGTCCAGTGTTGGTGTGGAGGCCGACGTATCCGTACACCAGGACCCTGACTTCTGATTTCCGACTTAATGCACGAAAACATTGATTGCCTATGTGTTTCAAGTTTTCTTCGTGATTACTTTGTATCAGCTCACCAGGTATACTGTTCTGACCGTGCCGCACCTGTTTCCTTTTCAGGATGGCCCCACGACGGCAACCAGCTAGGGTTCCGAGAGTCGAGCGTGACGACAGCCCACCGAGCGACGAGGCCTCGGTGTAGGGCCCTTTGTCAGCAGTGGCACCGGCGGTAGCTCTACCCGCCGAGCCACCGATGCTTCCAGCACCAGCTACTGACGATGCACGTCGCCTCAGCGCACTGCATGAGTTCCAGCACCAGCGACCACCCAGGTTCCATGGGGAGACGGACCCTCAGGCTACCGAGGACTAGCTGGAGGCAGTCGTACGAGTTTTCAGGCTAGTGAGGACACTAGCAGACCTCATGGTGATCCTCGCTGCGATCCTACTGCACGCATCAACGGGACGATGGTGGAGCTTGATGCTACAGGTGCAAGATGAGGCATCTCTACTCTGGACAGACTTTGAGAGCCTCTTCCGCTCAGAGTTTGTCCCAGCCACCCTCCGTGCGGTACGCATTCAGGAGCTTCTTCAGCTGCGGCAGGGCAGCATGACAGTTGCTCAGTACTCGGTGAGATTTACTGATCTCTCGCGCTACTCGACCGACATGGTATGGGACCCATTCTTCCGGGCCTGGAACTTTGAGCAGGGATTGAGACACGAGATCAGGGCATCACTAATCTCTCTCAGCATTCCGACTCAGATAGGAGTACTGGAGCGGGCCCTTTTGATCGAGAGCTTTCTTTCTGAGTCTACACCAGCGCCGAGACCCACCGCAGGGTGGCACATAGCAGAGTCTTCTGCAGAAGGCAGTCGATGGATGACTCAGGGGTCCAGGCAGACCAGACCCTCAGGCAGACGACCTCAGGACACTGGCTCAGCAGTGCAGGGCACACAGCGCAGAGCCAGTCTTTCGAGAGGCAGACAGTGCTACTCGTGTGGCGGGCAGGGCCACATGGCTCGTGATTGCCCGACCCGCCGTTCCGAGGAGCAGCAGACAGTTGAAGGACCACCGAGGCAGAGGCAGAGGGTCGACCGTGGCGGTCCGCAGGGAGGAGGCGGACAAGGCAGAGGAGCTGGCCGAGAAGCAGGTGGTGGGAGACGCTTTGAGGCTATACCACCACCACCACCAGGAGGTCCACCGCAACCACAGGGAGCTGGCGGGCAGAGACAGACACAACTCCAGGCAGCGGAGGCCTACGACCACGGCGCACCATAGATGATTTGAGGTACTATCTGTGTCTATTATACCCTTTCTGCAGTACTTATAGACACAGAAGTGAGTCACTCTTTTATAGCTGCTGCCCTTGTTCGATGCTCGGAGATTCCGACAGAGCCGTTGGCTCGATCCTTACGGCTAGAGACTCCTACGGGAGCGGACTCGACGATTACGCACTGGTGCCGGTAGTGTGATCTTACTCTAGGAGGCGAGAGCTTCGGCTGGGATCTTCTTGTAGCAGCGTCGAGGCCTTACGACGTCATCTTGGGCATGGATTGGTTATCTATGGTCCATGCACAAATTGACTGTTTTAGGCGCAAGGTGCGATGTGTACGCACCGACGGGAGCAGGTTCACCTTCACCGGCGAGAAGGGAGCCTTTGCAGAACAGGATGGACTTCCTTGGAGGAGAGGACAACCCATCACTCATCAGTTGGCTAGCCTCATCCTAGGAGAAGTTGACGTGTAGAGTCCTGGTTTTCCTGCAGTGGTGGATCAGTTTGCGGACGTTTTTCCCGATGACGTTCTAGGGTTACCTCATCGCAGAGAGGTAGACTTTTATATTGACCTGTACCCTGAGATAGCCCCGATATCGACTCCAGTATATCGGATGGCCCCCGCAAAGCTTCGATAGCTACGAGTATAGTTGGAGGACCTGTAGGGCAAGGGGTTCATCCGACCTAGTGTTTCACCCTGGGCTTCCCCGATTTTGTTCGCCAAGAAGGCGGACGGGAGCTTGCGACTGTGTGTCGATTATCGTCGCCTGAACCAGGTGACAGTGAGGAAAAAGTATCCGCTACCGAGGATTGATGACCTCTTTGATCATCTCAAGGGAGCATGGTGGTTCTCGAAGATAGACCTCAGGTCAGGCTATCATCAGCTCAGAGTTCGAGATGAGGACATACAGAAAACGGCCTTCAGATGTCGGTATGGCCACTATGAGTTCTTGGTTATGCCATTCGGCATAACCAATGCTCCAGCAGTGTTTATGGCCCTCATGAACAGGATATTTCAGCCATACCTCGATCGATTTTTTGTGGTCTTCATCGACAACATTTTGATTTACTCAACGACTGAGGAGGAGCACGCCTACCACTTACGGGTTGTATTAGACACACTCCGAGAGCATCAGCTTTATGGTAATCTCTCGAAGTGCCAGTTCTGGATACGTGAGGTCCACTTCTTGGGACACGTCATCTCTGAAGCGGGAGTTGCAGTGGATCCTGCGAAGATCGAGGCAGTGTTAGCTTGGGAGCCACCCAGGAGTGTGACAGAGGTGCGAAGTTTCTTGGGTCTAGCTGGATACTACCTGAGATTTGTGCCAGACTTCTCCAGAGTTGCGGCACCACTCTCAGCTTTGACGAAGAAGGGGAAATCCTTCGTGTGGTCAAACAGATGTCAGCAGATCTTCCAGGAGCTGAGACAGAGATTGACCAGCGCACCTATCTTGAGGTTGCCTGAGGAGGGAGTAGGGTACGTAGTCTACTGCGATGCATCAGGGACCAGACTTGGTTGTGTCCTGATGTAGGAGCGGGCAGTGATCGCCTATGGATCATGTCAGTTGAGGCTGCATGAGCAGAACTACGCTACCCATGACCTGGATTTAGTAGCAGTGGTCTTTGCTCGGAAGACATGGCGACACTATCTGATGGGCGAGCACTTTACAGTCTTTTCTGACCACCAGAGTCTCAGGTACATCTTCTCGCAGAAGGACCTGAACCTGAGATAGCGACGATGGCTCGAGTTCCTCCAGGACTATGACTTTGAGATAGTCTATACTCCTGGGAAGGGAAACGTAGTAGCCGATACTCTCAGCAGGAGGATGGGCATTCAACTACTTGAGGAGGCGACAGAGCAGCTAGCCGCTTTGCAGATATACTTTGTGGATAGAGATGGAGCATCCTTCCTTCAGTCTCTCACAGTCACTCCTCCACTACTGCAGCGGTTCAGAGAGGCATAGCGAGGGGACACTGACTGTGAGACGCGGTGTGCACAGATATCCTCAGGACAGGCACCTGATGGATTCTCCTTTGGAGCAGGGAACGACATCCTTTTCAGAGGATGTACCTTGGTACCAGTTGATTTACGAGAGGAGGTGCTGATAGAGTTTCACACTTCTCCTTTGGCGGTACATCCTGGAGTGGTGAAGATGTACCAGGATCTCAGACGACAGCACTGGTGGCCGGGCATGAAGAAGGATGTGGCGGAGTTCGTTTCTCGATGCCTCACCTGCCAGCAGGTGAAGGCTGAGCACCAAGTACCAGAAGGCTTGGTACAACCCTTGGAGGTTCCGGAGTGGAAGTGGGACGACATATCTATGGACTTCGTGACTGGACTTCCACACACTTCCAGAGGTCACAACTCCATCTGGGTGATTGTCGACCGACTCACCAAGTCGGCTCACTTCTTACCCATCAGAGAGCAGGGCTCAGTGGAGAGCTTGTGACGTCTTTACATTCAAGAGATTGTTCGTCTTCACGGTGTTCCATCATCTATCGTCTCCGATCGAGATGCTCGCTTTACTTACCGGCTTTATAAGGGGTTGCAGGAGGCGTTCGGGACGCAGCTACGTTTGAGCACCGCCTTTCACCCTCAGACGGATGGTCAGATGGAGAGGACCATTCAGACTCTCGAGGACATGCTCCACGCATGTGTCCTCGACTTTGGTCGTAGCTGGGAGGACCACCTACCCTTGGTGGAGTTTTCGTACAACAACAGCTACCACTCTACCATCGGGATGGCACCGTACGAGGCGTTGTACGGCCGACCTTGAAGATCTCCATTGTGCTGGACAGACCCTGGGGAGTCAGCACTTGTGGGACTGGAGATGGTCCAGGCCACAACAGAGAAGGTCCAAGTCATCCAGGAGTGGATGAGGACAGCTCAGAGTCGGTAGAAGTCATATGCTGACAGGAGGCGGAGGCCACTAGAGTTCGAGGATGGCGACCACGTCTTCTTGCGTGTCTCACCTCGATGTGGTTTACGGAGATTTTGCCGAGGTGACAAGTTATCTCCACGCTTCATCGGACCCTGACAGGTCCTCAGCAGGATTGGCGAGGTGGCTTATCATCTGGCTCTACCACCTCAGTTGCACTGGGTGCACGACGTCTTCCACGTATCTCAGCTGAGGAGATATGTGCACGACCCGACGCACACCATTGACCATGGGGAGCTTGACGTTTACGATGGGGTGACTTTTACGGAGGTCCTGGTGGAGATCGAGGATCGACAGGAGCGGGTCCTACGTGGACGGTCGATTCCTCTAGTGCGCATTAGATGGTAGCACGGGAATCTCCAGGAGAGCACTTGGGAGCGGGAGGCTCAGATGCGTGCTCAGTTCCCTCATTTTTTCCCTAGTTTTGATGTATCTTTACGGGGACGTAAAGCCCTGAGGTGGGAGTAATGTAAAGACCCGTAAAATTCAATGGAATTTTTTTTCTTAATTTTCTTTGGATTTTTACAAGAGCACGGTTTCTGACGGCACCTGATCCCAAGGCCCGGTGTGCCCAGAATCAATTTCCTAAGTTTGGCTCGGGTATGTTCAGTGAACGAACGATCGGATTTTTCTAACTTTTGAACCGGTGCCCGGAATCGAATTCTGAGGGCACCGATGGAACCGCAGCGCCGGTACTTTCTTAGGAACTCCGGTTCCGGAGTTGCATTTACACGAGTGTTGATAATAAAAATTGTGGAAGTTTATTTTATAATTACACTACAATTTTTATTATTTTACTCTAAGTGTTAGTTATTGATGGAAGTTGGGTAACCACCCAACCTCCCTTGGGAGGTTATGAGGGTGGTGGGGCCCACAAGAACCCCACCCATTCATATCCTCTAAACCCCCTCAACTCCCACTTTAATTTTGTTAACTTAAGTTATAACCTATGACTTAAATGTAATGAGTTTAATGAGGTGAGTTGTGTGTGGTTATTGAATTTCAAACTCTTGAAATTCAAATGTGTTGTTGTGTTAATAAAATAAGAAAGAGACTTATTTTATTTTTGGTTAGAGTATTTTTGTCACCTTGAGAGAATTGGGGAAGCGGTCTTCTTCTTCTTCAACCTCGATGAAGAACGCGAAGAACACCGTTCTTCAACGAAGAACTTCTCCGCCGAAGAACACGGTTCTTCCGCGATGCCGTATCCGCGACGCGACGTTCTTCTTCCGCGTCATCTCTTCCGCGACGGTTTTCCACGACGGAATCGCCATCAACGACTTCGAATCCTCGCTTCGCGGCGTCGAAGTTCTTTCCCCATGACGCCCGACCTCCGCGACGCTCGTCTTCCGCGGGTCGTTGGCGAACACCATTCCTGATCCTAGGTAGGGGATTATTTAATTTATTTATTTCCGTTCATGATTCTAGTTTATCGATTATCGTGGATTTTCGACTAGATGATATCGATTAACGAGAGGGGGGCCGGACCGCACAAACACGGCCGAACCCCCCTCCTATGTTCATGTTTGATTTTTTGTGGATGGAACGGAATGGCGTGGTGCCGTCGCACCATGCGGGAATCACACGACAAGTATTATGCGACGCCGTCACGCCGCGCCGTGGAAAGAAGTTCAAGAACGCGACGCCGTCGCGCCGCGTCAAAGGAAATCGAAGGCGCCGCGGCCGGAGCGGGGCCGCGGCGAAGGGGCGCGGTGCCGTCGCACCGCGCTGGACGACAAGGGCCGTGGCCGGTTCCGGGCCGTGGCGGAACAAGGTGACCGGCGGCCGAACCGGGCCACCGGCGACGGAGCTGGAAGGGGACCGGCCACCGCCAGTCCCGTTGAGAAGGAGCCGGCCGGCTAGGTCGGGCCGGTCGGAAAGGGGAAGGTGCCGGGGGAATTAAATTCCCCCGGCTGGTTCAAACGGCCCCCCATAATTTGGGGGGGGGGGGGTGGTTACACAGGGGGGCAGGCGCCCCCCTTTGCCGAACGGCTCGGCCAAAGCCGAGCCAGACAGCGCGCTGGGCGCGCTGTCCCCAGCCGGACCGGCGCCCGACCGGTCTTCCATGCCGGGCCGCGCCGTGCCGGGCCGCGCCGGGCCGACCCTGTCTGGGGCGGGTCGACCCGGTTCGGGCCAACCGGGGGGTCTCGGGCCGGGTCGGTCCAGGCCCGAAACCCCCGTTATCGGACTGTTTGGGTTCAAATTCCCATAACTCGGGCTACAGACCTCCAAACGACGCACCGTCCACAGCAATGCGATCTTTGGATCAAGACGGTCGTTTCGACATATCGCAATCATGGTTTCGGAATACTTTGAGTTCGGCCGGGTTGGTTCGTACACGAAACTAACCGGGCCCTCGGAGCGGAAACACTCATATCTTGAGCTACGGACATCCGAATGACGTGCCGCCAACTTTGTTGAGTTCCTCTTAGTGAGATGGATCTTTTGGCATACTCCGCCCGTGGTTTGGACATAGGTGGAGTATGGTCGGGTTGGTTTTGCCTTAAAAACCAACCGGGCCCCTGGGACGAAAAAACCAATAACTCTCAGACCGGGCGTCCGATTGACGCGCCGTCTGTTGCGTTGACTTCCTATTGACGATACAGAACTTTTTGGATACATCAACTCTGGACTATGTGACAGTTGATGTATCAGCCTCTCGGCTCGTGGAGCGGACCCTCCCGAACGAGCTTGCTGTGTGCGGGAACCGTAGTGCTGGCTGCGACTGCTACTGTGACTGCGACGACGACTGTGCAGAGATCCTCAATGGATTCGACGACGACGACTATAGCACTCAGCGATCCTGTGTGGATCAGTGCTACCGATCCTGTGTGGGTCCGATCCTGTGTGGTTCAGCGCTGTAACACCCCAAGCTTCCTCGGTATGTTTCCTTTCGAATAATGCAATGGCGTGCATTGTACGCAACTTTGAGATTTTAACACACCATAACCAATCAAACTAGCCGTTATGAATAGTAATACCTAATTTTTGAAATTTTATAAATTCTATCTCTCAAAATGGACTTCATTTTTGGATTCGGAATATCGAAATTAGCCTAGGGTGAAATTTTTGTACTTTTCGGATAACTTTCATATTTTGATGAATAGTGAAAATTACTAAATTTTAATTAAAAACAACTTTTTTAATCAAAATAATTAATAGTGATAAATTATGAATTTGAGTGGTTTTAAAGTATATTTAGAATATATTTTTACCATGTAATACAATGTGGGTCATTGAACATAATTTCACATTTAAACCAGACATAAACAAGTGACAATCTTTTGATAGTTATTATCTCTAAAAAACACGCTTTTTGTTTTAACAACGGGAATTAATTTTAAATTAATTTCTGCCACTTATGTGTTTTGAATTTGGAAAAATGGATTCCATATTTGGAATCAGGATGTTCAAATTGTGTAAATAGGTAACTTTTATTTTTAAACATTTTGGATAATTACTTTGGTAAATATTTTATTTACCATGGTTAAAGGGTAAATCCGGTAAACAAGGGTTAAAAAATAATATTATAATAATACTAAATTACCCTAAAACGTGTCTTAACCCTATTGGTTGATACATGGTCGACCATGGGAATCTGTGGGTCGATTTTGGGACCCCATGGATCCACTTGTAAGTGATAATGACACTTTATTTTAATTAAGTTAAAATAAATACAAAAATGACACAAGCATATATCTTTTAGAAAAACAATTTTTATATAGGGTTATATATGTTGGAGTTTATATTATAAATATTCATTAGAAAGATAAAAAGATTTTCTACATAACGATATTTTATTTATAATTTTTAAACATTAAATAATTTAATTTATTTATGACACAATGATGATAAAGTAATTACTATAATAGTGAAAAATCAAAATAATTGATATTATAAATACCCAAATAAATATAATATGAAACTTTTAATGAATTAAACTAATTTTCTAGGATAATATGATATATTAGGATTGATTTAATTGACTTTGTTCGAAGTAATCAATCTGTTATGAGTTTCACAAAAATCAACTATTGAATAGTGTCAAAATTGACATAAAAGAGTTCTTAAAACAAATATTATATTATTAATTGATATTAAATTCCTAAAAATCTAAGGTTAGGACAAGAGACTTATATCATGATAGGTTCATCATTAATGGACCACTTGGGGGTCTCTTGGATGTATATAGTAAGTTTATTAACCATATAATATAAAAATACAAAGAGACATTGTAAAAGTGAAACTAATTAACTAAGAGTTAATACTTAAAGATAGGGTTAATATAATGACCCAAACCTGTCTAAATTCAATTGGTTTAGTTTTTTTCGACCCATAACCACCTTAACATTTAAATAATAAACTTTGGAGCCATTATAAACCGAATATGAATTTATTATAAATTAATATTTCTAACTTTTCCAAAGGTGCCCCTCACCCCTCTTATAAAAGGGCACTCATCCTTCTCATTTCTTCACACCTTCAAAGCCCTTTGGTTCAGCCAACCCCTGCCCAAATACTATCTAAACTTCCCTCACTACAACCTAGAGGCCTTAGTTTGATCAGAAAGCCAACCTATGGTGCCCTTTTGATCAAATCAAAAGGAAGAACCCGAAGAAGAGGTAATGTTTTCACCACCCCTTTTCAAGTTTCTTTCTTCTTCCACTTCCTCTTTCTTTGTTATTACCGTTATAAAATAATAACTCTAGTATAATATATATACTGTGATGTTATTATAAATATGGTACAACCATATTCAGTATTCTATCCATCCTTTGAATAACATGTCACCATACGTGCGTACGTACGACTTACCGTCTCCACGTCGTGGTGTAATTGTTATTCAATATATTATTATTTGGATGGGTATAATAATGATGTGTAACTCATGTAAATAATAAATATAACATGATAATGATTTTTTTATATATATAACATCCAATTATATATTATTTTAATATCAAAAGAATGATATTGTCGCTCGTGCGTATGTACGGACTACCGTCTCCACGAACGCGATGAGATTCATTCTCCATCATATCCATTCAAGTATAATTATAATTTGATGATTTAAAAATAGTATATAAGGACTTGATATCATTCTGGATATGAATAATATACATCCCATTAATAACGAATATGGCTCACATAACAAAGAATATAAAGTAAAATGAACCCGTTAACACCCGAAATGACGATAATTCTAAGATATTATTAACAAATCAATGTTAAAAGATCATATATGATATCATATTAAAGTAAATGATTCTTTTATAATTCAATAACAATTATTTCACCATTATAAAGGAGGTAAAACTACCTTCGACCAAGGAAAAAGTACAAAGTAATGGATTTTCTTATGTCACTTTCAATTCCGTGAGATTTCCATTGTTCGCCACTAAATTATTGAAAGTGGTGTATTGTGTATCGCCGTTTGATATATATTATCATGATTCTCTTTATATTCATGTTATTCTATAAATAATTTGGTGGTTATTAACTTTTGGCCATACGACTCAGTTGATTAACGTGGTAAGGGGTTTTCTTATCTCACTTTTAATTCCGTGAGAATTCCATTGATCACCACTTAATTATTGCATGTGGTGTATGTGTACTTCCCATGATCGTATTCATTGTGTAATATAATTTAATTTATGGGTATTTACATAATCATGGTATGATACTTCTTTCATGGGTGTATGTTTCGTAAGTTACCTAATCGATAAGGGAATTTGAGATTTCAATTTCCACTCATTTGGCTTTATGCATATTTCATTGATTATATTACCCCAAGATTATATGTGGAATCACTATTCATTTGATTATGTCATAATTTACACTCCCCTTCCTATGGATATACTTTTGATACACATAATCACTCCATTGATAATTCTCAAGTCATTGATATGAATTTGATAAGAGTAATTTTAACTCATTCTCCATTTGCTGAGTTAAACATCCAATTCGTTGGTGTTGATTTTACAAGAATATGTGTGAATGTCCTTTGATTGTTTTAAACTGAATATCCAATCATATTTAGTGTATTTATATTTTTCACACATAATTATGTCACTGATTTATCCTTAACCTAAGGATACGGCCTTTATGATAGATTTCATCTCAATTTACATTCCATTGAGACTTCTTTGTTGATATACACCAAATCACTTTTAGGTGGTGTATATAATTTACTTTGACATAGTATATCATGAATCCCTTTATTCTCATGATATTACAAAGTTTTTATTACCTCAATTATTTGTATTCATGTGTCTCTCTTTTGGTTAGAAACTCTAACTAAAATACCATTTTTAAATGTTTTAAAGACTTATTCTTCTAAATCTTGCTCATTAATGTCCATGTTTTAAAAATGGTTTTAAGGATTTATTTATATGGAAATTAAAGTTTTAAAATTAAAAATCCTTTTAAAAAGTTTCAAAGTGGTATGAGACACTTTGATTCAAAAATCTATTTTAAATGGATTCTTGACAAATAGTGTGACTTTTAAATGATTTCAAGAAAAGGGGGATATTTCTCTCAAATTGTTTTGATGATTATTTTCATCTACGTCAACATCCTTCATTATTATTGATTGAGTTTAATGTGATACAATACAATCATCCATATTGTATCGAATGAGTTATGTTTGACTGTGGATGTGCAATTTTTATACCATTCATGGTTTGAGGTAGAAGTATTGACATTTCGTATGCTAGTTTTAATACGAATGTTTATGTTATGTTTAAACCTTTTCATATGGGAATGAATTGGACTTAATATGTGACGGGTGGAGCCCGCTATAGCTCCTCGATGCATCGGTAGGTCTCATGAGACAAACTAGTGTCTTGGCACAAGGCCTTGGCAAAATCTTATTTGTAGTCTTGGCACGAGGCCTTGGCTATGTGGTTATGATAGTCTGGCATTATGCATTCCATCATTATGAAATTGGTTATTGATAATGAATGGGATTGTTCGACTAGTAGAATATCCATGTGAGTAAGTAAATTGCATTATTTTATTTTATCTTTTCCATTTTATGTTGAAGTTCAAGTTTAAAAGGCTTTTGTTTTAGTTATAAACTTCCTTAAGTGTTTATGCTTATCTATGAAAGATTCTGCTATAATGTTATCCTTACTGAGCATCTGAGCTCACCCCTTTCAATGTTTTATTTTTCCCAAGATTATGAAGAAGTAATTTATGAATGACCTGCAGGGATAGTATGAGGGGATATGAAGACAAGTTGTTTTTTTATAATGTAATGTAAAAATTTATGGATGTATCTAGTTATTCCAATGCTACTAAACCAATCAGTCTTTCGAGACTTGATCTTTTTGTGATCATGCCAATGTTATGTAATAATGCATTGACTCTGGGTATTTAGGGTCGGGGCATTACAGTTGGTATCAGAGGAAGTTTAGTACAAACCTTGGAAGCTAGATTTAGATAAACTCTGATTAGATCACGTAGACCTAAGATGAACTTTGAGGATTAGTATAAAAGAACTTCCTAGAATTTTGGTATTGTAGAGATTTTTTGAGTTTTCCGAGCAATACATCCCTGTCTGGATATGAGCAGGTAGAGGCGGCTCTGGCACAGATGTACCTAGGGGTAAAACCCGAAAACACCGCTTTGAGCTAGACTCGAACGGGAACTGGTGCACGACAACGGGCCTTGCTGCACTCTTGGTTACGACACTCCCGGGGGATATGCTTAGGATAATTTACATTTTCTTTACAAACCGATTTAAGTAATATATATATAAGATGAGAGTAAATGACCTTGGTTAATCCTAATATGTTTCAAATTGAGAATATGGTGACATTTTAATCACTAAATGATTTTATGACTACTGTTACTCACACAGTGCTTTCTGGTTTTAGTCAATGGCTGGATTCCAAGGAAGTCATAGTGACTTTGAGATTGATGTACAAGGTGGGAACGGTGGTGGCAATGAGAAACAAAATGGAATGTTGATAGGCGTAAAAGATATCGTCTTTATGCCAAATCAGTTTTCCAAAAATATGATCAACAACATATATATTAACCAACTCCCAGACTCAACAAGGAAGAGAAAGGTGATAAATGATAAGAGCTCCAGCAATGGAGACCATGGAGAAAAGAACCCTCAATTTTCATCATGCAGGAAATGTGGAAGGAGACACCCAGGAAAGTGTCTCAATGGGACAACGAAATGTTTTACGTGCGGGAAGGAAGGACATAAAGTGAAGAATTGCCGTAGAAAAATGAAGAGTACTATGGAAGAAGATAAAAATGGTCCCAAGAGTCCATTTACAGTCATTTTCCGTAAATGTAGGGGACCTGGCCATTACCCGAGTGAATGTCCTATTCTATAGGATATTTTCTTGGTCAAAGAATAAGCTATGTGGAAATAAATGGTTGGAGAAAAATTTAAAAAGTATTAGCACTCCTTTTTGATGGGTTTACTTTGGAATAATTTTCTCTTGTATTTGTAACCCCGCAGTATGCCATTTGAGAATGATATTTGAGGAAGAATTGTCTCTTCTCTTGTGGATATAGGTATAAATAACCATTTGGTGTTATATGATCATTGGGGTTTGAGAAAATTATAAGTTATTATAATTTGGGATGAAAATGCAAGTTATGATATAATATTTATGGTTAAATTATCTTATTTTGAGGAATTTATCTCATTTTGGTAATATTATAAAATATAGTTTTTGAAAAAGGACAACACGTAGACCGTGTGACAACCCGTCGCGTCGGACAAAGCTGTGGGAATCGAACCCACAACCAAAGTGAGATTGGGATTTATCACCTACCACTGGACTACGTGAAGTCCCTGGTTAGTGTGACTATTTTTTTAGTTAAATGATTTTATTGATCAATAATAAGTTGATTTGGGTTCTTATGTCTTATCAAATGAATACCCTTGGTATAGGAAAATGATTTGGTGATTAAGTGATAAATTTTATTTTGGAAGATGTTCGCTTTGTTGGGAACACTATATGCCCAAGGAAAATAGAATACAATGGGGTTTCATTTGTAGAGTAATGGTAGATTTTTATCTACATTTTTATTGTGGATTTATAGTGATTTGGGTTATTTATGGAAATGATTAACCTATAACAGAGAATATGTGATGATGTTAATTACTTTTAAGTATGCGACTTTAAGAGTATTTGATGTCATTTGGAGATACAATTTAACATGGGAGACTACATAATCAAATTCTTCTATGTTTTGGGTTTCAATATTACTTTAGATTATATTGAAGTATTTTAAGGAAAATTGATTATTGAATGGTATTTATTTAACTTTGGGGTATTGTTGGTTTAATTTTAGAAATTAAGATTAGTGCATATTTATCTCAAGGAATATCCTTTTGGGGGATCATTAGATCATTCACTAACCATTTTGGTTTTGATTAATCTTCAAAGACAATGTAAATATATAGTTTATCCTGCATGGATCATGTGATTCTATAGAAGTTTATTCTAGCTCTTCCAGTGTGACCAAGTCTTCTTGAATACTCATCGTTTAAAAAAAATTGAGTTAGTGGTGGCAATTTATTAAAGAATGAAACTCTACTTAAAAAGTAAGTATATCTCTTAATGTTCTTAGTCAATATCATAAATGAATTCTCATCCTTATGTAATGTAACTTAAAACAAAAAAAATGTTTTCCTTTTACTTTCCTACTAGGAGACTAATGGCCGTTTGTCCCAACACAAGTTTGTGGTTTTATTATTGTTAACTTTCTCCTGATCATGATTTCTATCCCTCTCCATCAGAACTTGACACTTAGTTTATCATCCATATCCATGTTTTCCTAAATGGAAACCGAGTATGGGTTATCTTGGATGACCATTATACCTCTCTTTCTTTCTTTTAAAGTGATAGTTTTATTGACTCTTTTTCCGATGTGGGACTTTCCATTATATTCCCAAGCACAATTTTAAAAATTGCGAGGAAGAAATTTATTGAAGGAGGATAGAATGTAACACCCCAAGCTTCCTCGGTATGTTTCCTTTCGAATAATGCAATGGCGTGCATTGTACGCAACTTTGAGATTTTAACACACCATAACCAATCAAACTAGCCGTTATGAATAGTAGTACCTAATTTTTGAAATTTTATAAATTCTATCTCTCAAAATGGACTTCATTTTTGGATTCGGAATATCGAAATTATCCTAGGGTGAAATTTTGGTACTTTTCGGATAACTTTCATATTTTGATGAATAGTG
Source organism: Viscum album (assembly GCA_963277665.1). NCBI lineage: Eukaryota > Viridiplantae > Streptophyta > Magnoliopsida > Santalales > Viscaceae > Viscum > Viscum album. The sequence goes on along the minus strand of OY728122.1, from coordinate 98,657,860 downwards.
TAAATTACTAAATTTTAATTAAAAACAAATTTTTTAATCAAAATAATTAATAGTGATAAATTATGAATTTGAGTGGTTTTAAAGTATATTTAGAATATATTTTTACCATGTAATACAATGTGGGTCATTGAACATAATTTCACATTTAAACCAGATATAAACAAGTGACAATCTTTTGATAGTTATTATCTCTAAAAAACACGCTTTTTATTTTAACAACGGGAATTAATTTTAAATTAATTTCTGCCACTTCTGTATTTTGAATTTGGAAAAATGGATTCCATATTTGGAATCAGGATGTTCAAATTGTGTAAATAGGTAACTTTTATTTTTAAACATTTTGGATAATTACTTCGGTAAATATTTTATTTACCATGGTTAAAGGGTAAATCCGGTAAAGAGGGGTTAAAAAATAATATTATAATAATACTAAATTACTCTAAAACGTGTCTTAACCCTATTGGTTGATACATGGTCGACCATGGGCATCTTTGGGTCGATTTTGGGACCCCATGGATCCACTTGTAAGTGATAATGACACTTTATTTTAATTAAGTTAAAATAAATACAAAAATGACACAAGCATATATCTTTTAGAAAAACAATTTTTAAATAGGGTTATATATGTTGGATTTTAGATTATAAATATTCATTAGAAAGATAAAACGATTTTATACATAACTATATTTTATTTATAATTTTTAGACATTAAATAATTTAATTTATTTATGACACAATGATGATAAAGTAATTACTATAATAGTGAAAAATAAAAATAATTGATATTATAAATACCCAAATAAATATAATATGAAACTTTTAATGAATTAAACTAATTTTCTAGGATAATATGATATATTAGGATTGATTTAATTGACTCTGTTCGAAGTAATCAATCTGTTATGAGTTTCAAAAAAATCAACTATTTAATAGTGTCAAAATTGACATAAAAGAGTTCTTAAAACAAATATTATATTATTAATTGATATTAAATTCCTAAAAATCTAAGGTTCGGACAAGAGACTTATATCATGATAGGTTCATCATTAATGGACCACTTGGGGGTCTCTTGGATGTATATAGTAAGTTTATTAACCATATAATATAAAAATACAAAGAGACATTGTAAAAGTGAAACTAATTAACTAAGAGTTAATACTTAAAGTTAAGGTTAATATAATGACCCAAACCTGTCTAAATTCTATTGGTTGAGTTGTTTTCGACCCATACCCACCTTAAAATTTAAATAATAAACTTTGGAGCCATTATAAACCGTATATGAATTTATTATAAATTAATATTTCTAACTTTTCCAAAGGTGCCCCTTACCCCTCTTATAAAAGGGCACTCATACTTCTCATTTCTTCACACCTTCAAAGCCCTTTGGTTCGGCCAACCCCTGCCCAAATACTATCTCAACTTCCCTCACTACAACCTAGAGGCCTTAGTTTGATCAGAAATCCAACCTATGGTTCCCTTTTGATCAAATCAAAAGGAAGAACCCGAAGAAGAGGTAATGTTTTCACCACCCCTTTTCAAGTTCCTTTCTTCTTCCACTTCCTCTTTCTTTGTTATTACCGTTATAAAATAATAACTCTAGTATAATATATATACTGTGATGTTATAATAAGTATGGTACAACCATATTCAGTATTCTATCCATCCTTTGAATAACATGTCACCATACGTGCGTACGTACGACTTACCGTCTCCACGTCGTGGTGTAATTGTTATTCAATATATTATTATTTGGATGGGTATAATAATGATGTGTAACTCATGTAAATAATAAATATAACATGATAATGATTTTTTTATATATATAACATCCAATTATATATTATTTTAATATCAAAAGAATGATATTGTCGCTCGTGCGTATGTACGGACTACCGTCTCCACGAACGCGATGAGATTCATTCTCCATCATATCCATTCAAGTATAATTATAATTTGATGATTTAAAAATAGTATCTAAGGACTTGATATCATTATGGATATGAATAATATACATCCCATTAATAACGAATATGGCTCACATAACAAAGAATATAAAGTAAAATGAACCCGTTAACACCCGAAATGACGACAATTCTAAGATATTATTAACAAATCAATGTTAAAAGATCATATATGATATCATATTAAAGTAAATGATTCTTTTATAATTAAATAACAATTATTTAACCATTATACAGGAGGTAAAACTACCGTCGACCAAGGAAAAAGTTCAAAGTAATGGATTTTCTTATGTCACTTTCAATTCCGTGAGATTTCCATTGTTCGCCACTAAATTATTGAAAGTGGTGTATTGTGTACCGCCATTTGATATATATTATCATGATTCTCTTTATATTCATTTTATTCTGTAAATAATTTGGTGGTTATTAACTTTTGGCCATACGACTCAGTTGATTAACGTGGTAAGGGGTTTTCTTATCTCACTTTTAATTCCGTGAGAATTCCATTGATCACCACTTAATTATTGCATGTGGTGTATGTGTACTGCCCATGATCGTATTCATTGTGTAATATAATTTAATTTATGGGTATTTACATCATCATGGTATGATACTTCTTTCATGGGTGTATGGTTCGTAAGTTACCTAATCGATAAGGGAATTTGAGATTTCAATTTCCACTCATTTGGATTTACGCATATTTCATTGATTATATTACCCCAAGATTATGTGTGGAATCACTATTCATTTTATTATGTCATAATTTACACTCCCCTTCCTATGGATATAATTTTGATACACATAATCACTCCATTGATAATTCTCAAGTCATTGATATGAATTTGATAAGAGTAATTTTAACTCATTCTCCATTTGTTGAGTTAAACATCCAATTCGTTGGTGTTGATTTTACAAGAATATGTGTGAATGTCCTTTGATTGTTTTAAACTAAATATCCAATCATATTTAGTGTATTTATATTTGTCACACATAATTATGTCATTGATTTATCCTTAACCTAAGGATACAGCCTTTATGATAGATTTCATCTCAATTTACATTCCATTGAGACTTCTTTGTTGATATACACCAAATCACTTTTAGGTGGTGTATATAATGTACTTTGACATAGTATATCATGAATCCCTTTATTCTCATGATATTACAAAGTTTTTATTACCTCAATTATTTGTATTCAAGTGTCTCTCTTTTGGTTAGAAACTCTAACTAAAATACCAATTTTAAATGTTTTAAAGACTTATTCTTCTAAATCTTGCTCATTAATGTCCATGTTTTAAAAATGGTTTTAAGGATTTATTTATATGGACATTAAAGTTTTAAAATTAAAAATCCTTTTAAAAAGTTTCAAAGTGGTATGAGACACTTTGATTCAAAAATCTATTTTAAATGGATTCTTGACAAATAGTGTGACTTTTAAATGATTTCAAGAAAAGGGGGATATTTCTCTCAAATTGTTTTGATGATTATTTTCATCTATGTAAACATCCTTCATTATTATTGATTGAGTTTAATGTGATACAATACAATCATCCATATTGTATCGAATGAGTTATGTTTGACTGTGGATGTGCAATTTTTATACCATTCATGTTTTGAGGTAGAAGTATTGACATTTCGTATGCTAGTTTTAATACGAATGTTTATGTTATGTTTAAACCTTTTCATATGGGAATGCATTGGACTTAATATGTGACGGGTGGAGCCCGCTATAGCTCCTCGATGCATCGGTAGGTCTCATGAGACAAACTAGTGTCTTGGCACAAGGCCTTGGCAAAATCTTATTTGTAGTCTTGGCACGAGGCCTTGGATATGTGGTTATGATAGTCTGGCATTATGCATTCCATCATTATGAAATTGGTTATTGATAATGAATGGGATTGTTCGAACAGTAGAATATCCATGTGAGTAAGTAAATTGCATTATTTTATTTTATCTTTGCCATTTTATGTTGAAGTTCAAGTTTAAAAGGCTTTTGTTTTAGTTATAAACTTCCTTAAGTGTTTATGCTTATCTATGAAAGATTCTGCTATAATGTTATCCTTACTGAGAATCTGAGCTCACCCCTTTCAATGTTTTATTTTCCCCAGGATTATGAAGAAGTAATTTATGAATGACCTGCAGGGATAGTATGAGGGGATATGAAGACAAGTTGTTTTTTTATAATGTAATGAAAAAATTTATGGATGTATCTTGTTATTCCAAGGCTACTAAACCAATCGGTCTTTCGAGACTTGATCTTTCTTGTGATCATGCCAATGTTATGTAATAATGCACTGACTCTTGGTATTTAGGGTCGGGGCGTTACAGTTGGTATCAGAGGAATTTTAGTACAAACCTTGGAAGCTAGATTTAGATAAACTCTGATTAGATCACGTAGACCTAAGATGAACTTTGAGGATTAGTATAAAAAACTTCCTAGAATTTTGGTATTGTAGAGATTTTTTGAGTTTTCCGAGAAATAAATCCCTGTCTGGATACGAGCAGGTAGAGGCGGCTCTGGCACAGATGTACCTAGGGGTAAAACCCGAAAACACCGCTTTGAGCTAGACTCGAACGAGAACTGGTGCACGACAACGAGCCTTGCTGCACTCTTGGTTACGACACTCCCGGGGGATATGCTTAGGATAATTTACATTTTCTTTACAAACCGATTTTAGTAATATATATATAAGATGAGAGTAAATGACCTTGGTTAATCCTAATATGTTTCAAATTGAGAATATGGTGACATTTTAATCACTAAATGATTTTACGACTACTGTTACTCACACAATGCTTTCTTGTTTTAGTCAATGGATGGATTCCAAGGAAGTCATAGTGAATTTGAGAATGATGTACAAGGTGGGAACGGTGGTGGCAATGAGAAACAAAATGGAATGTTGATAGGCGTAAAAGATATCGTCTTTATGCCAAATCAGTTTTCCAAAAATATGATCAACAACTTATATATTAACCAACTCCCAGACTCAACAAGGAAGAGAAAGGTGATAAATGATAAGAGCTCCAGCAATGGAGACCATGGAGAAAAGAACCCTCAATTTTCATCATGCAGGAAATGTGGAAGGAGACACCCAGGAAAGTGTCTCAATGGGACAACGAAATGTTTTACGTGCGGGAAGGAAGGACATAAAGTGAAGAATTGCCGAAGAAAAATGAAGAGTACTATGGAAGAAGATAAAAATGGTCCCAAGAGTCCATTTACAGTCATTTTCCGTAAATGTAGGGGACCTGGCCATTACCCGAGTGAATGTCCTATTCTATAGGATATTTTCTTGGTCAAAGAATAATCTATGTGGAAATAAATGGTTGGAGAAAAATTTAAAAAGTATTAGCACTCCTTGTTGATGGGTTTACTTTGGAATAATTTTCTCTTGTATTTGTAACCCCACAGTATGCCATTTGAGAATGATATTTGAGGAAGAATTGTCTCTTCTCTTGTGGATATAGGTATAAATAACCATTTGGTGTTATATGATCATTGGGGTTTGAGAAAATTATAAGTTATTATAATTTGGGATGAAAATGCAAGTTATGATATAATATTTATGGTTAAATTATCTTATTTTGAGGAATTTATCTCATTTTGGTAATATTATAAAATATAGTTTTTGAAAAAGGACAACACGTAGACCGTGTGACAACCTGTCGCGTCGGACAAAGCTGTGGGAATCGAACCCACAACCAAAGTGCGATTGGGATTTATCGCCTACCACTGGACTACATGAAGTCCCTGGTTAGTGTGACTATTTTTTTAGTTAAATGATTTTATTGATCAATAATAAGTTGATTTGGGTTCTTATGTATTATCAAATGAATACCCTTGGTATAGGAAAATGATTTGGTGATTAAGTGATAAATTTTATTTTGGAAGATGTTCGCTTTGTTGGGAACACTATATACCCAAGGAAAATAGAATACAATGGGGTTTCATTTGTAGAGTAATGGTAGATTTTTATCTACATTTTTATTGTGGATTTATAGTGATTTGGGTTATTTATGGAAATGATTAACCTATAACAGAGAATATGTGATGATGTTAATTACTTTTAAGTATGCGACTTTAAGAGTATTTGATGTCATTTGGAGATACAATTTAACATGGGAGACTACATAATCAAATTCTTCTATGTTTTGGGTTTCAATATTACTTTATATTATATTGAAGTATTTTAAGGACAATTGATTATTGAATGGTATTTATTTAACTTTGGGGTATTTTTGGTTTAATTTTAGAAATTAAGATTAGTGCATATTTATCTCAAGGAATATCCTTTTGGGGGATCATTAGATCATTCACTAACCATTTTGGTTTTGATTAATCTTCAAAGACAATGTAAATATGTAGTTTATCCTGCATGGATCATGTGATTCTATAGAAGTTTATTCTAGCTCTTCCAGTGTGACCAAGTCTTCTTGAATACTCATCGTTTAAAAAAAATTGAGTTAGTGGTGGCAATTTATTAAAGAATGAAACTCTACTTAAAAAGTAAGTATATATCTTAATGTTCTTAGTCAATATCATAAATTAATTCCTCATCCTTATGTAATGTAACTTAAAACAAAAAAAATGTTGTCCTTTTACTTTCCTACTAGGAGACTAATGGTCGTTTGTACCAACACAAGTTTGTGGTTTTCTTATTGTTAACTTTCTCCTGATCATGATTTATATCCCTCTCCATCAGAACATGACACTTAGTTTATCATCCATATCCATGTTTTCCTACATGGAAACCGAGTATGGGTTATCTTGGATGACCCTTATACCTCTCTTTCTTTCTTTTAAAGTGATAGTTTTATTGACTCTTTTTCTGATGTGGGACTTTCCATTATATTCCCAAGCACAATTTTAAAAATTGCGAGGACAAAATTTATTGAAGGAGGATATAATGTAACACCCCAAGATTCCTCGGTATGTTTCCTTTCGAATAATGCAATGGCGTGCATTGTACACAACTTTGAGATTTTAACACACCATAACCAATCAAACTAGCCGTTATGAATAGTAATACCTAATTTTTGAAATTTTATAAATTATATCTCTTAAAATGGACTTCATTTTTGGATTCGGAATATCGAAATTATCCTAGGGTGAAATTTTGGTACTTTTCGGATAACTTTCATATTTTGATGAATAGTGAAAATTACTAAATTTTAATTAAAAACAACTTTTTTAATCAAAATAATTAATAGTGATAAATTATGAATTTGAGTGGTTTTAAAGTATATTTAGAATATATTTTTACCATTTAATACAATGTGGGACATTGAACATAATTTCACATTTAAACCAGACACAAACAAGTGACAATCTTTTGATAGTTATTATCTCTAAAAAACACGCTTTTTGTTTTAACAATGGGAATTAATTTTAAATTAATTTCTGCCACTTCTGTGTTTTGAATTTGGAAAAATGGATTCCATATTTGAAATCAGGATGTTCAAATTGTGTAAATAGGTAACTTTTATTTTTAAACATTTTGGATAATTACTTCGGTAAATATTTTATTTACCATGGTTAAAGGGTAAATCCGGTAAACAACGGTTAAAAAATAATATTATAATAATACTAAATTACCCTAAAACGTGTCTTAACCCTATTGGTTGATACATGGTAGACCATGGGAATCTTTGGGTCGATTTTGGGACCCCATGGATCCACTTGTAAGTGATAATGACACTTTATTTTAATTAAGTTAAAATAAATACAAAAATGACACAAGCATATATCTTTTAGAAAAACAATTTTTATATAGGGTTATATATGTTGGATTTTAGATTATAAATATTAATTAGAAATATAAAAAGATTTTATACATAAAGATATTTTATTTATAATTTTTAGACATTAAATAATTTAATTTATTTATGACACAATGATGATAAAGTAATTACTATAATAGTGAAAAATCAAAATAATTGATATTATAAATACCCAAATAAATATAATATGAAACTTTTAATGAATTAAACTAATTTTCTAGGATAATATGATATATTAGGATTGATTTAATTTACTTTTTTCGAAGTAATCAATCTGTTATGAGTTTCACAAAAATCAACTATTGAATAGTGTCAAAATTGACATAAAAGAGTTCTTAAAACAAATATTATATTATTAATTGATATTAAATTCCTAAAAATCTAAGGTTCGGACAAGAGACTTATATCATGATAGGTTCATCATTAATGGACCACTTGGGGGTCTCTTGGATGTATATAGTAAGTTTATTAACCATATAATATAAAAATACAAAGAGACATTGTAAAAGTGAAACTAATTAACTAAGAGTTAATACTTAAAGATAAGGTTAATATATTGACCCAAACCAGTATAAATTCTATTGGTTGAGTTTTTTTCGACCCATACCCACCTTAAAATTTAAATAATAAACTTTGGAGCCATTATAAACCGAATATGAATTTATTATAAATTAATATTTCTAACTTTTCCAAAGGTTCCCCTCACCCCTCTTATAAAAGGGCACTCATCCTTCTCATTTCTTCACACCTTCAAAGCCCTTTGGTTCAGACAACCCATGCCAAAATACTATCTCAACTTCCCTCACTACAACCTAGAGGCCTTAGTTTGATCAGAAAGCCAACCTATGGTGCCCTTTTGATCAAATCAAAAGGAAGAACCCGAAGAAGAGGTAATGTTTTCACCACCCCTTTTCAAGTTCCTTTCTTCTTCCACTTCCTCTTTCTTTGTTATTACCGTTATAAAATAATAACTCTAGTATAATATATATACTGTGATGTTATTATAAATATGGTACAACCATATTCAGTATTCTATCCATCCTTTGAATAACATGTCACCATACGTGCGTACGTACGACTTACCGTCTCCACGTCGTGGTGTAATTGTTATTCAATATATTATTATTTGGATGGGTATAATAATGATGTGTAACTCATGTAAATAATAAATATAACATGATAATGATTTTTTTATATATATAACATCCAATTATATATTATTTTAATATCAAAAGAATGATATTGTCGCTCGTGCGTATGTACGGACTACCGTCTCCACGAACGCGATGAGATTCATTCTCCATCATATCCATTCAAGTATAATTATAATTTGATGATTTAAAAATAGTATCTAAGGACTTGATATCATTCTGGATATGAATAATATACATCCCATTAATAACGAATATGGCTCACATAACAAAGAATATAAAGTAAAATGAACCCGTTGACACCCGAAATGACGATAATTCTAAGATATTATTAACAAATCAATGTTAAAAGATCATATATGATATCATATTAAAGTAAATGATTCTTTTATAATTCAATAACAATTATTTCACCATTATACAAGAGGTAAAACTACCGTCGACCAAGGAAAAAGTACAAAGTAATGAATTTTCTTATGTCACTTTCAATTCCGTGAGATTTCCATTGTTCGCCACTAAATTATTGAAAGTGGTGTATTGTGTACCGCAATTTGATATATATTATCATTATTCTCTTTATATTCATGTTATTCTGTAAATAATTTGGTGGTTATTAACTTTTGGCCATACGACTCAGTTGATTAACGTGGTAAGGGGTTTTCTTATCTCACTTTTAATTCCGTGAGAATTCCATTGATCACCACTTAATTATTGCATGTGGTGTATGTGTACTGCCCATGATCGTATTCATTGTATAATATAATTTAATTTATGGGTATTTACATCATCATGGTATGATACTTCTTTCATGGGTGTATGTTTCGTAAGTTACCTAATCGATAAGGGAATTTGAGATTTCAATTTCCACTCATTTGGCTTTACGCATATTTCATTGATTATATTACCCCAAGATTATGTGTGGAATCACTATTCATTTGATTATGTCATAATTTACACTCCTCTTCCTATGGATATACTTTTGATACACATAATCACTCCATTGATAATTCTCAAGTCATTGATATGAATTTGATAAGAGTAATTTTAACTCATTCTCCATTTGTTGAGTTAAACATCCAATTCGTTGGTGTTGATTTTACAAGAATATGTGTGAATGTCCTTTGATTGTTTTAAACTGAATATCCAATCATATTTAGTGTATTTATATTTGTCACACATAATTATGTCATTGATTTATCCTTAACCTAAGGATACAGCCTTTATGATAGATTTCATCTCAATTTACATTCCATTGATACTTCTTTGTTGATTTACACCAAATCAATTTTAGGTGGTGTATATAATGTACTTTGACATAGTATATCATGAATCCCTTTATTCTCTTGATATTACAAAGTTTTTATTACCTCAATTATTTGTATTCAAGTGTCTCTCTTTTGGTTAGAAACTCTAACTAAAATACCATTTTTAAATGTTTTAAAGACTTATTCTTCTAAATATTGCTCATTAATGTCCATGTTTTAAAAATGGTTTTAAGGATTTATTTATATGGACATTAAAGTTTTAAAATTAAAAATCCTTTTAAAAAGTTTCAAAGTGGTATGAGACACTTTGATTCAAAAATCTATTTTAAATGGATTCTTGACAAATAGTGTGACTTTTAAATGATTTCAAGAAAAGGGGGATATTTCTCTCAAATTGTTTTGATGATTATTTTCATCTATGTCAAAATCCTTCATTATTATTGATTGAGTTTAATGTGATACAATACAATCATCCATATTGTATCGAATGAGTTATGTTTGACTGTGGATGTGCAATTTTTATACCATTCATGGTTTGAGGTAGAAGTATTGACATTTCGTATGCTAGTTTTAATACGAATTTTTATGTTATGTTTAAACCTTTTCATATGGGAATGCATTGGACTTAATATGTGACGGGTGGAGCCCGCTATAGCTCCTCGATGCATCGGTAGGTCTCATGAGACAAACTAGTGTCTTGGCACAAGGCCTTGGCAAAATCTTATTTGTAGTCTTGGCACGAGGCCTTGGCTATGTGGTTATGATAGTCTGGCATTATGCATTCCATCATTATGAAATTGGTTATTGAGAATGGATGGGATTGTTCTACTAGTAGAATATCCATGTGAGTAAGTAAATTGCATTATTTTATTTTATCTTTGCCATTTTATGTTGAAGTTCAAGTTTAAAAGGCTTTTGTTTTAGTTATAAACTTCCTTAAGTGTTTATGCTTATCTATGAAAGATTCTCCTATAATGTTATCCTTACTGAGCATCTGAGCTCACCCCTTTCAATGTTTTATTTTTCCCAGGATTATGAAGAAGTAATTTATGAATGACCTGCATGGATAGTATGAGGGGATATGAAGACAAGTTGTTTTTTTATAATGTAATGTAAAAATTTATGGATGTATCTAGTTATTCCAAGGCTACTAAACCAATCAGTCTTTCGAGACTTGATATTTCTTGTGATCATGCCAATGTTATGTAATAATGCATTGACTCTGGGTATTTAGGGTCGGGACGTTACAGTTGGTATCAGAGGAAGTTTAGTACAAACCTTGGAAGCTAGATTTAGATAAACTCTGATTAGATCACGTAGACCTAAGATGAACTTTGAGGATTAGTATAAAAGAACTTCCTAGAATTTTGGTATTGTAGAGATTTTTTGAGTTTTCCGAGCAATACATCCCTGTCTGGATACGAGCAGGTAGAGGCGGCTCTGGCACATATGTACCTAGGGGTAAAACCCGAAAACACCGCTTTGAGCTAGACTCGAACGGGAACTGGTGCACGACAACGGGCCTTGCTGCACTCTTGGTTACGACACTCCCGGGGGATATGCTTAGGATAATTTACATTTTCTTTACAAACCGATTTAAGTAATATATATATAAGATGAGAGTAAATGACCTTGGTTAATCCTAATATGTTTCAAATTGAGAATATGGTGACATTTTAATCACTAAATGATTTTACGACTACTATTACTCACACAATGCTTTCTGGTTTTAGTCAATGGCTGGATTCCAAGGAAGTCATAGTGACTTTGAGAATGATGTACAAGGTGGGAACGGTGGTGGAAATGAGAAACAAAATGGAATGTTGATAGGCGTAAAAGATATCGTCTTTATGCCAAATCAGTTTTCCAAAAATATGATCAACAACATATATATTAACCAACTCCCAGACTCAACAAGGAAGAGAAAGGTGATAAATGATAAGAGCTCCAGCAATGGAGACCATGGAGAAAAGAACCCTCAATTTTCATCATGAAGGAAATGTGGAAGGAGACACCCAGGAAAGTGTCTCAATGGGACAACGAAATGTTTTACGTGCGGGAAGGAAGGACATAAAGTGAAGAATTGCCAAAGAAAAATGAAGAGTACTATGGAAGAAGATAAAAATGGTCCCAAGAGTCCATTTACAGTCATTTTCTGTAAATGTAGGGGACCTGGCCATTACCCGAGTGAATGTCCTATTCTATAGGATATTTTCTTGGTCAAGGAAGAAGCTATGTGGAAATAAATGGTTGGAGAAAAATTTAAAAATTATTAGCACTCCTTGTTGATGGGTTTACTTTGGAATAATTTTCTCTTGTATTTGTAACCCCGCAGTATGCCATTTGAGAATGATATTTGAGGAAGAATTGTCTCTTCTCTTGTGGATATAGGTATAAATAACCATTTGGTGTTATATGATCATTAGGGTTTGAGAAAATTATAAGTTATTATAATTTGGGATGAAAATGCAAGTTATGATATAATATTTATGGTTAAATTATCTTATTTTGATGAATTTATCTCATTTTGGTAATATTATAAAATATAGTTTTTGAAAAAGGACAACACGTAGACCGTGTGACAACCCGTCGCGTCGGACAAAGCTGTGGGAATAGAACCCACAACCAAAGTGCGATTGGGATTTATCGCCTACCACTGGACTACGTGAAGTCCCTGGTTAGTGTGACTATTTTTTTAGTTAAATGATTTTATTGATCAATAATAAGTTGATTTGGGTTCTTATGTCTTATCAAATGAATACCCTTGGTATAGGAAAATGATTTGGTGATTAAGTGATAAATTTTATTTTGGAAGATGTTCGCTTTGTTGGGAACACTATATGCCCAAGGAAAATAGAATACAATGGGGTTTCATTTGTAGAGTAATGGTAGATTTTTATCTACATTTTTATTGTGGATTTATAGTGATTTGGGTTATTTATGGAAATGATTAACCTATAACAGAGAATATGTGATGATGTTAATTACTTTTAAGTATGCGACTTTAAGAGTATTTGATGTCATTTGGAGATACAATTTAACATGGGAGACTACATAATCAAATTCTTCTATGTTTTGGGTTTCAATATTACTTTAGATTATATTGAATTATTTTAAGGACAATTGATTATTGAATGGTATTTATTTAACTTTGGGGTATTGTTGGTTTAATTTTAGAAATTAAGATTAGTGCATATTTATCTCAAGGAATATCCTTTTGGGGGATCATTAGATCATTCACTAACCATTTTGGTTTTTATTAATCTTCAAAGAGAATGTAAATATATAGTTTATCCTGCATGGATCATGTGATTCTATAGAAGTTTATTCTAGCTCTTCCAGTGTGACCAAGTCTTCTTGAATACTCATCGTTTAAAAAAAATTGAGTTAGTGGTGGCAATTTATTAAATAATGAAACTCTACTTAAAAAGTAAGTATATCTCTTAATGTTCTTAGTCAATATCATAAATGAATTCCTCATCCTTATGTAATGTAACTTAAAACAAAAAAATGTTGTCCTTTTACTTTCCTACTAGGAGACTAATGGTCGTTTGTCCCAACACAAGTTTGTGGTTTTCTTATTGTTAACTTTCTCCTGATCATGATTTCTATCCCTCTCCATCAGAACTTGACACTTAGTTTATCATCCATATCCATTTTTTCCTACATGGAAACCGAGTATGGGTTATCTTGGATTACCCTTATACCTCTCTTTCTTTCTTTTAAAGTGATAGTTTTATTGACTCTTTTTCCGATGTGGGACTTTCCATTATATTCCCAAGCACAATTTTAAAAATTGCGAGGATGAAATTTATTGAAGGAGGATAGAATGTAACACCCCAAGCTTCCTCGGCATGTTTCCTTTCGAATAATGCAATGGCGTGCATTGTACGCAACTTTGAGATTTTAACACACCATAACCAATCAAACTAGCCGTTATGAATAGTAATACCTAATTTTTGAAATTTTATAAATTCTATCTCTCAAAATGGACTTCATTTTTGGATTCGGAATATCTAAATTATCCTAGGGTGAAATTTTGGTACTTTTCGGATAACTTTCATATTTTGATGAATAGTGAAAATTACTAAATTTTAATTAAAAACAACTTTTTTAATCAAAATAATTAATAGTGATAAATTATGAATTTGAGTGGTTTTAAAGTATATTTAGAATATATTTTTACCATGTAATACAATGTGGTTCATTGAACATAATTTCACATTTAAACCAGAAATAAACAAGTGACAATCTTTTGATAGTTATTATCTCTAAAAAACACGCATTTTGTTTTAACAACGAGAATTAATTTTAAATTAATTTCTTCCACTTCTGTGTTTTGAATTTGGAAAAATGGATTCCATATTTGGAATCAGGATGTTCAAATTGTGTAAATAGGTAACTTTTATTTTTAAACATTTTGGATAATTACTTCGGTAAATATTTTATTTACCATGGTTAAAGGGTAAATCCGGTAAACAAGGGTTACAAAATAATATTATAATAATACTAAATTACCCTAAAACGTGTCTTAACCCTATTGGTTGATACATGGTAGACCATGGGAATCTTTGGGTCGATTTTGGGACCCCATGGATCCACTTGTAAGTGATAATGACACTTTATTTTAATTAAGTTAAAATAAATACAAAAATGACACAAGCATATATCTTTTAGAAAAACAATTTGTATATAGGGTTATATATGTTGGATTTTAGATTATAAATATTCATTAGAAATATAAAAAGATTTTCTACATAACTATATTTTATTTATAATTTTTAGACATTAAATAATTTAATTTATTTATGACACAATGATGATAAAGTAATTACTATAATAGTGAAAAATCAAAATAATTGATATTATAAATACCCAAATAAATATAATATGAAACTTTTAATGAATTAAACTAATTTTCTAGGATAATATGATATATTAGGATTGATTTAATTGACTTTTTTCGAAGTAATAAATCTGTTATGAGTTTCACAAAAATCAACTATTGAATAGTGTCAAAATTGACATAAAAGAGTTCTTAAAACAAATATTATATTATTAATTGATATTAAATTCCTAAAAATCTAAGGTTCGGAAAAGATACTTATATCATGATAGGTTCATCATTAATGGACCACTTGGGTGTATCTTGGATGTATATAGTAAGTTTATTAACCATATAATATAAAAATACAAAAAGACATTGTAAAAGTGAAACTAATTAACTAAGAGTTAATACTTAAAGATAAGGTTAATATAATGACTCAAACCTGTCTAAATTCTATTGGTTGAGTTGTTTTCGACCCATACCCACCTTAACATTTAAATAATAAACTTTGGATCCATTATAAACCGAATATGAATTTATTATAAATTAATATTTCTAACTTTTCCAAAGGTGCCCCTCACCCCTCTTATAAAAGGGCACTCATCCTTCTCATTTCTTCACACCTTCAGAGCCCTTTGGTTCGGCCAACCCCTGCCAAAATACTATCTAAACTTCCCTCACTACAACTTAGAGGCCTTATTTTGATCAGAAAGCCAACCTATGGTGCCCTTTTGATCAAATCAAAAGGAAGAACCCGAAGAAGAGGTAATGTTTTCACGACCCCTTTTCAAGTTCCTTTCTTCTTCCACTTCCTCTTTCTTTGTTATTACCATTATAAAATAATAACTATAGTATAATATATATACTCTGATGTTATTATAAATATGGTACAACCATATTCAGTATTCTATCCATCCTTTGAATAACATGTCACCATACGTGCGTACGTACGACTTACCGTCTCCACGTCGTGGTGTAATTGTTATTCAATATATTATTATTTGGATGGGTATAATAATGATGTGTAACTCATGTAAATAATAAATATAACATGATAATGATTTTTTTATATATATAACATCCAATTATATATTATTTTAATATCAAAAGAATGATATTGTCGCTCGTGCGTATGTACGGACTACCGTCTCCACGAACGCGATGAGATTCATTCTCCATCATATCCATTCAAGTATAATTATAATTTGATGATTTAAAAATAGTATCTAAGGACTTGATATCATTCTGGATATGAATAATATACATCCCATTAATAACGAATATGGCTCACATAACAAAGAATATAAAGTAAAATGAACCCGTTAACACCCGAAATGATGATAATTCTAAGATATTATTAACAAATAAATGTTAAAAGATCATATATGATATCATATTAAAGTAAATGATTCTTTTATAATTCAATAAAAATTATTTTACCATTATACAGGAGGTAAAACTACCGCCGACCAAGGAAAAAGTACAAAGTAATGGATTTTCTTATGTCACTTTCAATTCCGTGAGATTTCCATTGTTCGCCACTAAATTATTGAAAGTGGTGTATTGTGTACCGCCATTTGATATATATTATCATGATTCTCTTTATATTCATGTTATTCTGTAAATCATTTGGTGGTTATTAACTTTTGGCCATACGACTCAGTTGATTAACATGGTAAGGGGTTTTCTTATCTCACTTTTAATTCCGTGAGAATTCCATTGATCACCACTTAATTATTGCATGTGGTGTATGTGTACTGCCCATGATCGTATTCATTGTGTAATATAATTTAATTTATGGGTATTTACATCATCATGGTATGATACTTCTTTCATGGGTGTATGTTTCGTAAGTTACCTAATCGATAAGGGAATTTGAGATTTCAATTTCCACTCATTTGGCTTTACGCATATTTCATTGATTATATTACCCCAAGATTATGTGTGGAATCACTATTCATTTGATTATGTCATAATTTACACTCCCCTTCATATGGATATACTTTTGATACACATAATCACTCCATTGATAATTCTCAAGTCATTGATATGAATTTGATAAGAGTAATTTTAACTCATTCTCCATTTGTTGAGTTAAACATCCAATTCGTTGGTGTTGATTTTACAAGAATATGTGTGAATGTCCTTTGATTGTTTTAAACTGAATATCCAATCATATTTAGTGTATTTATATTTGTCACACATAATTATGTCATTGATTTATCCTTAACCTAAGGATACAGCCTTTATGATAGATTTCATCTCAATTTATATTCCATTGAGACTTCTTTGTTGATATACACCAAATCACTTTTAGGTGGTGTATATAATGTACTTTGAAATAGTATATCATGAATCCCGTTATTCTCATGATATTACAAAGTTTTTATTACCTCAATTATTTGTATTCAAGTGTCTCTCTTTTGGTTAGAAACTCTAACTAAAATACCATTTTTAAATTTTTTAAAGACTTATTCTTCTAAATCTTGCTCATTAATGTCCATGTTTTAAAAATGATTTTAAGGATTTATTTATATGGACATTAAAGTTTTAAAATTAAAAATACTTTTAAAAAGTTTCAAAGTGGTATGAGACACTTTGATTCAAAAATCTATTTTAAATGGATTCTTGACAAATAGTGTGACTTTTAAATGATTTCAAGAAAAGGGGGATATTTCTCTCAAATTGTTTTGATGATTATTTTCATCTATGTCAACATCCTTCATTATCATTGATTGAGTTTAATGTGATACAATACAATCATCCATATTGTATCGAATGAGTTATGTTTGACTGTGGATGTGCAATTTTTATACCATTCATGGTTTGAGGTAGAAGTATTGACATTTCGTATGCTAGTTTTAATACGAATGTTTATGTTATGTTTAAACCTTTTCATATGGGAATTAATTGGACTTAATATGTGACGGGTGGAGCCCGCTATAGCTCCTCGATGCATCGGTAGGTCTCATGAGACAAACTAGTGTCTTGGCACAAGGCCTTGGCAAAATCTTATTTGTAGTCTTGGCACGAGGCCTTGGCTATGTGGTTATGATAGTCTGGCATTATGCATTCCATCATTATGAAATTGGTTATTGATAATGAATGGGATTGTTCGACTAGTAGAATATCCATGTGAGTAAGTAAATTGCATTATTTTATTTTATCTTTGCCATTTTATGTTGAAGTTCAAGTTTAAAAGGCTTTTGTTTTAGTTATAAACTTCCTTAAGTGTTTATGCTTATCTATGAAAGATTCTGCTATAATGTTATCCTTACTGAGCATCTGAGCTCACCCCTTTCAATGTTTTATTTTTCCCAGGATTATGAAGAAGTAATTTATGAATGACCTGCAGGGATAGTATGAGGGGATATGAAGACAAGTTGTTTTTTTATAATGTAATGTAAAAATTTATGGATGTATCTAGTTATTCCAAGGCTACTAAACCAATCGGTCTTTCGAGACTTGATATTTCTTGTGATCATGCCAATGTTATGTAATAATGCATTGACTCTAGGTATTTAGGGTCGGGGCGTTACAGTTGGTATCAGAGGAAGTTTAGTACAAACCTTGGAAGCTAGATTTAGATAAACTCTGATTAGATCACGTAGACCTAAGATGAACTTTGAGGATTAGTATAAAAGAACTTCCTAGAATTTTGGTATTGTAGAGATTTTTTGAGTTTTCCGAGCAATACATCCCTGTCTGGATACGAGCAGGTAGAGGCGGCTCTGGCACAGATGTACCTATGGGTAAAACCCGAAAACACCGCTTTGAGCTAGACTCGAACGGGAACTGGTGCACGACAACGGGCCTTGCTGCACTCTTGGTTACGAAACTCCCGAGGGATATGCTTAGGATAATTTACATTTTCTTTACAAACCGATTTAAGTAATATATATATAACATGAGAGTAAATGAACTTGGTTAATCCTAATATGTTTCAAATTGAGAATATGGTGACATTTTAATCACTAAATGATTTTACGACTACTGTTACTCACACAATGATTTCTGGTTTTAGTCAATGGCTGGATTCCAAGGAAGTCATAGTGACTTTGAGAATGATGTACAAGGTGGGAATGGTGGTGGCAATGAGAAACAAAATGGAATGTTGATAGGCGTAAAAGATATCGTCTTTATGCCAAATCAGTTTTCCAAAAATATGATCAACAACATATATATTAACCAACTCCCAGACTCAACAAGGAAGAGAAAGGTGATAAATGATAAGAGCTCCAGCAATGGAGACCATGGAGAAAAGAACCCTCAATTTTCATCATGCAGGAAATGTGGAAGGAGACACCCAGGAAAGTGTCTCAATGGGACAACGAAATGTTTTACGTGCGGGAAGGAAGGACATAAAGTGAAGAATTGCCGAATAAAAATGAAGAGTACTATGGAAGAAGATAAAAATGGTACCAAGAGTCCATTTACAGTCATTTTCCGTAAATGTAGGGGACCTGGCCATTACCCGAGTGAATGTCCTATTCTATAGGATATTTTCTTGGTCAAAGAAGAAGCTATGTGGAAATAAATGGTTGGAGAAAAATTTAAAAAGTATTAGCACTCCTTGTTGATGGGTTTACTTTGGAATAATTTTCTCTTGTATTTGTAACCCCGCAGTATTCCATTTGAGAATGATATTTGAGGAAGAATTGTCTCTTCTCTTGTGGATATAGGTATAAATAACCATTTGGTGTTATATGATCATTGGGGTTTGAGAAAATTATAAGTTATTATAATTTGGGATGAAAATGCAAGTTATGATATAATATTTATGGTTAAATTATCTTATTTTGAGGAATTTATCTCATTTTGGTTATATTATAAAATATAGTTTTTGAAAAAGGACAACACGTAGACCGTGTGACAACCCGTCGCATCGGACAAAGCTGTGGGAATCGAACCCACAACCAAAGTGCGATTGGGATTTATCGCCTACCACTGGACTACGTGAAGTCCCTGGTTAGTGTGACTATTTTTTTAGTTAAATGATTTTATTGATCAATAATAAGTTGATTTGGGTTCTTATGTCTTATCAAATGAATACCCTTGGTATAGAAAAATGATTTGGTGATTAAGTGATAAATTTTATTTTGGAAGATGTTCGCTTTGTTGGGAACACTATATGCCCAAGGAAAATAGAATACAATGGGGTTTCATTTGTAGAGTAATGGTAGATTTTTATATACATTTTTATTGTGGATTTATAGTGATTTGGGTTATTTATGGAAATGATTAACCTATAACAGAGAATATTTGATGATGTTAATTACTTTTAAGTATGCGACTTTAAGAGTATTTGATTTCATTTGGAGATACAATTTAACATGGGAGACTACATAATCAAATTCTTCTATGTTTTGGGTTTCAATATTACTTTAGATTATATTGAAGTATTTTAAGGACAATTGATTATTGAATGGTATTTATTTAACTTTGGGGTATTGTTGGTTTAATTTTAGAAATTAAGATTAGTGCATATTTATCTCAAGGAATATCCTTTTGGGGGATCATTAGATCATTCACTAACCATTTTGGTTTTGATTAATCTTCAAAGACAATGTAAATATATAGTTTATCCTGCATGGATCATGTGATTCTATAGAAGTTTATTCTAGCTCTTCCAGTGTGACCAAGTCTTCTTGAATACTCATCGTTTAAAAAAAATTGAGTTAGTGGTGGCAATTTATTAAATAATGAAACTCTACTTAAAAAGTAAGTATATCTCTTAATGTTCTTAGTCAATATCATAAATGAATTCCTCATCCTTATGTAATGTAACTTAAAACAAAAAAAATGTTGTCCTTTTACTTTCCTACTAGGAGACTAATGGTCGTTTGTCCCAACACAAGTTTGTGGTTTTATTATTGTTAACTTTCTCCTGATCATGATTTATATCCCTCTCCATCAGAACTTGACACTTAGTTTATCATCCATATCCATGTTTTCCTACATGGAAACCGAGTATGGGTTATCTTGGATGACCCTTATACCTCTCTTTCTTTCTTTTAAAGTGATAGTTTTATTGACTCTTTTTCCGATGTGGGACTTTCCATTATATTCCCAAGCACAATTTTAAAAATTGCGAGGAAGAAATTTATTGAAGGAGGATAGAATGTAACACCCCAAGCTTCCTCGGTATGTTTCCTTTCGAATAATGCAATGGCGTGCATTGTACGCAACTTTGAGATTTTAACACACCATAACCAATCAAACTAGCCGTTATGAATAGTAATACCTAATTTTTGAAATTTTATAAATTCTATCTCTCAAAATGGACTTCATTTTTGGATTCGGAATATCAAAATTAGCCTAGGGTGAAATTTTGGTACTTTTCGGATAACTTTCATATTTTGATGAATAGTGAAAATTACTAAATTTTAATTAAAAACAACTTTTTTAATCAAAATAATTAATAGTGATAAATTATGAATTTGAGTGGTTTTAAAGTATATTTAGAATATATTTTTACCATGTAATACAATGTGGGTCATTGAACATAATTTCACATTTAAACCAGACATAAACAAGTGACAATCTTTTGATAGTTATTATCTCTAAAAAACACGCTTTTTGTTTTAACAACGGGAATTAATTTTAAATTAATTTCTGCCACTTCTGTGTTTTGAATTTGGAAAAATGGATTCCATATTTGGAATCAGGATTTTCAAATTGTGTAAATAGGTAACTTTTATTTTTAAACATTTTGGATAATTACTTCGGTAAATATTTTATTTACCATGGTTAAAGGGTAAATCCGGTAAACAAGGGTTAAAAAATAATATTATAATAATACTAAATTACCCTAAAACGTGTCTTAACCCTATCGGTTGATACATGGTCGACCATGGGCATATTTGGGTCGATTTTGGGACCCCATGGATCCACTTGTAAGTGATAATGACACTTTATTTTAATTAAGTTAAAATAAATACAAAAATGACATAAGCATATATCTTTTATAAAAACAATTTTTATATAGGGTTATATATGTTGGATTTTAGATTATAAATATTCATTAGAAATATAAAAATATTTTCTACATAAAAATATTTTATTTATAATTTTTAGACATTAAATAATTTAATTTATTTATGACACAATGATGATAAAGTAATTACTATAATAGTGAAAAATCAAAATAATTGATATTATAAATACCCAAATAAATATAATATGAAACTTTTAATGAATTAAACTAATTTTCAAGGATAATATGATATATTAGGATTGATTTAATTGACTTTGTTTGAAGTAATCAACCTGTTATGAGTTTCACAAAAATCAACTATTGAATAGTGTCAAAATTGACATAAAAGAGTTCTTAAAACATATATTATATTATTAATTGATATTAAATTCCTAAAAATCTAATGTTCAGACAAGAGACTTATATCAAGATAGGTTCATCATTAATGGACCACTTGGGGGTCTCTTGGATGTATATAGTAAGTTTATTAACCATATAATATAAAAATACAAAGAGACGTTGTAAAAGTGAAACTAATTAACTAAGAGTTAATACTCAAAGATAAGGTTAATATAATTACCCAAACCTGTCTAAATTCTATTGGTTGAGTTGTTTTCGACCCATACCCACCTTAACATTTAAATAATAAACTTTGGAGCCATTATAAACTGAATATTAATTATTATAAATTAATATTTCTAACTTTTCCAAAGGTGCCCCTCACCCCTCTTATAAAAGGGTACTCCTCCTTCTCATTTCTTAAGACCTTCAAAGACCTTTGGTTCGGCCAACCCCTGACCAAATACTATCTAAACTTCCCTCAATACAACCTATAGTCCTTAGTTTGATCATAAAGCCAACCTATGGTTCCCTTTTGATCAAATCAAAAGGAAGAACCCGAAGAAGAGGTAATGTTTTCACCACCCCTTTTCAAGTTCCTTTCTTCTTCCACTTCCTCTTTCTTTGTTATTACCGTTTTAAAATAATAAATATAGTATAATATATATACTTTGATGTTATTATAAATATGGTATAACCATATTCAGTATTCTATCCATCCTTTGAATAACATGTCACCATACGTGCGTACGTACGGCTTACCGTCTCCACGTCGTGGTGTAATTGTTATTCAATATATTATTATTTGGATGGGTATAATAATGATGTGTAACTCATTTAAATAATAAATATAACATGATAATGGTTTTTTTATATATATAACATCCAATTATATATTATTTTAATATCAAAAGAATGATATTGTCGCTCGTGCGTATGTACGGACTACCGTCTCCATGAACGCGATGAGATTCATTATCCATCATATCCATTCAAGTATAATTATAATTTGATGATTTAAAAATAGTATCTAATGACTTGATATCATTCTGGATATGAATAATATACATCCCATTAATAACGAATATGGCTCACATAACAAAGAATATAAAGTAAAATGAACCTGTTAACACCCGAAATAATGACAATTCTAAGATATTATTAACAAATAAATGTTAAAAGATCATATATGATATCATATTAAAGTAAATGATTCTTGTATAATTCAATAACAATTATTTCACCATTATACAGGAGGTAAACCTACCGTCGACCAAGGAAAAAGTACAAAGTAAGGGATTTTCTTATCTCACATTCAATTCCGTGAGATTTCCATTGTTCGCCACTAAATTATTGAAAGTGGTGTATTGTGTACTGCCATTTGATAAATATTATCATTATTATCTTTATATTCATGTTATTCTGTAAATCATTTGGTGGTTATTAACTTTTGGCCATACTACTCAGTTGATTAACGTGGTAAGGGGTTTTCTTATCTCACTTTTAATTCCGTGAGAATTCCATTGATCACCACTTAATTATTGCATGTGGTGTATGTGTACTTCCCATGATCATATTCATTGTGTAATATACTTTAATTTATGGGTATTTACATCATCATGGTATGATACTTCTTTCATGGGTGTATGTTTCGGAAGTTACCTAATCGATAAGGGAATTTGAGATTTCAATTTCCACACATTTGGCTTTACGTATATTTCATTGATTATATTACCCCAAGATTATGTGTGGAATCACTATTAATTTGATTATGTCATAATTTCCACTCCCATTCCTATGGATATACTTTTGATACACATAATCACTCCATTGATAATTCTCAAGTCATTGATATGAATTTGATAATAGTAATTTTAACTCATTCTCC
Organism: Viscum album; assembly: GCA_963277665.1. NCBI lineage: Eukaryota > Viridiplantae > Streptophyta > Magnoliopsida > Santalales > Viscaceae > Viscum > Viscum album. The sequence continues at coordinate 98,633,671 of OY728122.1, read as the reverse complement.
ATTTGTTGAGTTAAACATCCAATTCGTTGGTGTTGATTTTACAAGAATATGTGTGAATGTCCTTTGATTGTTTTACACTGAATATCCAATCATATTTAGTGTATTTATATTTGTCACACATAATTATGTCATTGATTTATCCTTAACCTAAGGATACGACCTTTATGATAGATTTCATCTCAATTTACATTCCATTGAGACTTCTTTGTTGATATACACCAAATCACTTTTAGGTGGTGTATATAATGTACTTTGAAATAGTATATCATGAATCCCTTTATTCTCATGATATTAAAAAGTTTTGATTACCTCAATTATTTGTATTCAAGTGTCTCTCTTTTGGTTAGAAACTCTAACTAAAATACCATTTTTAAATGTTTTAAAGACTTATTCTTCTAAACTTGCTCATTAATGTCCATGTTTTAAAAATGGTTTTAAGGATTTATTTATATGGACATTAAAGTTTTAAAATTAAAAATCCTTTTAAAAAGTTTCAAAGTGGTATGGGACACTTTGATTCAAAAATCTATTTTAAATGGATTCTTGACAAATAGTGTGACTTTTAAATGATTTCAAGAAAATGGGGATATTTCTCTCAAATTGTTTTGATGATTATTTTCATATATGTCAACATCCTTCATTATTATTGATTGAGTTTAATGTGATACAATACAATCATCCATATTGTATCGAATGAGTTATGTTTGACTGTGGATGTGCAATTTTTATACCATTCATGGTTTGAGGTAGAAGTATTGACATTTCGTATGCTAGTTTTAATACGAATGTTTATGTTATGTTTAAACCTTTTCATATGGGAATGCATTGGACTTAATATGTGACGGGTGGAGCCCGCTATATCTCCTCGATGCATCGTCAGGTCTCATGAGACAAACTAGTGTCTTGGCACAAGGCCTTGGCAAAATCTTATTTGTAGTCTTGGCATGAGGCCTTGGCTATGTGGTTATGATAGTCTGGAATTATGCATTCCATCATTATGAAAGTGGTTATTGATAATGCATGGGATTGTTCGACTAGTAGAATATCCATGTGAGTATGTAAATGGAATTATTTTATTTTATCTTTGCCATTTTATGTTGAAGTTCAAGTTTAAAAGGCTTTTGTTTTAGTTATAAACTGCCTTAATTGTTTATGCTTATCTATGAAAGCTTCTGCTATAATGTTATCCTTACTGAGCATTTGAGCTCACCCCTTTTAATGTTTTATTTTCCTAGGATTATGAAGAAGTAATTTATGAATGACATGCAGGGATAGTATGAGGGGATATTAAGACAAGTTGTTTTTTTATGATGTAATGTAAAAATTTATGGATGTATCTAGTTATTCCAAGGATACTAAACCAATCGGTCTTTCGAGACTTGATCTTTCTTGTGATCATGCCAATGTTATGTAATAATGCACCGACTCTGGGTATTTAGGGTCGGGGCGTTACAAGCGATCAGCGGTTCTGTGTGAGCCAGCGCCTACAGATCCTGTATGGGTCCAATCCTGTGTGGGTCTTTGCGGGGGTTAGTTTCCTACCTATCCTATGTGGGTCTTTGTGGGGGTTAGTATTTATCGATCCTTTGTGGGTCCGATGACTTAGATGGATCAGTGATCATCTCTATCTTCTTCGTAGATGTATACCTGTGTGAGCTGAAACCTGTTTTCTTTCCTGTGTGGATTGTGTTGTGCTATCCTGTGTGGATTACGTTTTGCTTTCCTGTGTGGAATACGTATAATTTCCTGTGTGGACTGAGTTGTACTTGGGCTCGGAGGTTGGAGCATATTGGAATTGATGACTTAGGTATATGTATGGGAATATACCTAAGTAGTGTCGGTTGTTACTTCGTGATTGTATCTTTCCTTTGTGGTTTATTCTTTGTGGATTTTGGTAGACCTTCGGGGGTCTCGGGGTCCCTACTGAGTAGCATATACTCACCCCTGCATGGGCTATGCCCGCACTACGTTGTGTTGGTTGTAGACGACGGACAGCGTTGATCGTGGTTGAGGCTTGCTGAGCAGGACGGTACCTGGAGGTGGACCACTGGGCGGACGTACTCGGAGCGGACAGCGGGACCCGAGGAGCAGTGGAGCCATCTGTACCCATCCTTCAGGTGGGATTTCCAATGGATAGATCGATGTAGCAACTTTTACTTTTTAGTTGCTGTTTTCCCTTTCGAGTTGTACTTTACTTTCAGTTTGGGTTTGTATACTGGACCACTTACTTTTCCACACTTACAGTTGTACTCTATTTTTACTTAGTGTTTACTTTTCCGCTTGCTTACTCTGTGGTGCTTGTTTACTTTACAAAGGCAATGCCTTCCCTTTTTATCGAGATTTACGCCTTGGTGCTAGTCACCAGCCCTTGGCCTATGGAAGGCGGGTTTGGGGTAGTCACGGCATGGGCCCCGAGGACGGGTCGTGACAATATCATATTTTATATGAATCAAATACATCCTATACATAAAAAACATGACTTATGTAACCAATCATTTAAATGAAAATTAATCAATTAACACCTGAAACAATGACACTACTGAAATATTATTAACAAAGCAATATTAAAAGATCATATATGCTATAATATTTTTGTATGTGGATATTGTATAATTTAACAAAAATTATTTAACTATTATACATGAGGTTAAAGTACCCTCGATCATGTAAAATTACAAGTTAAGGGATAATTCTATAATATTTTCATTATCCGAGGTTGTTTATAGGTGAGTATCTACTGGAACCTCATTATCATCCATATTTGTGTTTCATAAAAATGTATTTCGATTTTTTTTTTAATATTTCCGAGACTATGGTTTAAATTAATTTATACCTTTTTTTGTCTTTTTATAAGCTATTTTTAAAAGAATCTTTCTGTCATTTTCCATTGAAGGTACATTACGACCTTTTCGAAAAAATTAAGGAAAGAATGTTTTTAACATATACGGTGAGTGAAACTATTTTCTACCATTAAAAGACCTTTGAAGATTCCTTTACAATAATATTATAATATTTTAAAAATAAATGTTTTCATTTATAATTATGTGACTTTTAAATGATTTCAAAATAGAAATAGGAATTTCTTTAAAATTGTTTTTGTTTCATCAATGTAAACATACTTTGATAGATTTTAAACTTGTTTGATGAGGATTTTTTATGATACAAATCTTCCATATTTCATTGAAGTTTTGGAGATATGTTTTAATGTAGATGTGTTATTTTTATACCATTCATGGTTTATGTATAAAGTATTTACATTTCGTAAGCTAGTTTTAATACGAATGCTTATATTATATTTAATCCTTTTCAAATGAGGAATGCATTGGACCTAGTAAGTGATGGGTGGAGGTCTCTATAGCCTCTCGATGCATTTGGTAGGTCTCATGAGACAAACTAGTGTCTTTTCATGAGGACTTAGAAAAATATTATTTTCAGTCTTTCCACAAGGCCTTGACTATGTGGTTATGAAGTCTGTCATTACGCATTCCATCATCATGAAATTCTTTATTGATATTTCTTGTGATTATTCGACTAGTAGAATATCCATGAAAATAAGTAAATGGAATTATTTGATTTATATTTTTCATATTATGCTGATGTTGAATTTTAAAAGACTTATGTTTTAGTCTTATACCTTGGCTTAAATATTTTTGCTTGTTTATTTAAGTTTCTCATATATTGTTTTCTTTACAGAGAATCTGAGCTCAATCCTTCCTATGTTTTATTTTTCCATGAATGTAAAAAGTTATTTTATCATTGACCTAAAGTGATATGATAAGGGATATAAGTGTGTTCTTAGGGGACATAATGTTGCAGTTGTTATTATTTCATGATGTAATTTAATAGTTATGAATGTATCTAATACTTACAAGGCTACTAAACTGACAGGTATTTTGGGATTTGATCGCTTGTGATCAAACCAATGTTATTTAATAATGAACCAACTATTGGTAACTGGGGTTGGGACGCTACAGTTGGTATCAGAGGAAGTTTAGTACAATCCTTGGAAGCTATATTCCAAAAACTCTGATTAAAGAACATTACCCTAAGATAGACATTGAGAATTATTATATAAGAACTTCCTATAATTTTGGTTATGCAGATATTTTTTGATATTTCCATGGAATACATCAATGTCTGGTTACGAGTAGGTAGAGGAAGCTCTGGCACAGATGTTCCTAGGTGTGAAAACTCCGACAAGGTGTTTCAGGCTTGACCTGGTGTATCATGGTATACAACAACATGCCTTGCTGCACTCTGGGTTACGATTCACCAAGGGGATATTCTTAGGATAATTCAAATTGTCATTACAAACCATTTTAAAGGATTTATGAGTCTATAACTCCTCAATGGAAACAATTTTATTATTATGGATTATATCCATAAACTTTTCATTTTATGATTAGTGTTTTACCTGTTTGGAATTATGTATTGCGATTCATAAACTAATCTAGTGTTTGACATTGTTTATAAATGGTGCCTAGTTGAAGGAATGGAAACCATAACAACACACGTAATCCATGTAGTGATTTCCCTCCTACTCAAGATAATTATAGTAGAGCTTGCGATGCAATTGGTGTGGATCATCTTATCACCATACTAAGAAAACTCACTCAGGTAATGAATAATAACCATACATGTATAGAGAACCATGATCCACAACGCGGAGGATCAATTTTTTATGGCTTCATGAGGCAACAAATATCGACATTCAGTGGGACTAAAAATCAATTTTTAGTTGAACAATGAATAATATACTTAGAGAAAATATTTCATGCTTTGGGGAGTAATGAAAGGGAAAAAGTTTTAATGGCAGTTTATCGCCTCACATGAGATGTAGATCAATGGTGGTCATTGATTAAAAACATAATGGAGGATGAAGAAGTATCAAATATGGAATGGAGGTAGTTTAAAGGTATTTTCATAGAAAAATATTTTGTTCATGACAATCAAGCAGATATGGAAATACAATTTCTATGTATTAGGTAAAAGGTGGATGGTCATGTCACATTGTACGGGGCTAACATTACAAGGTTAGAAAGGAAAGCAGTATATTATATACATAACCCAAGAAGTAAGATTTATCGATTCTTTGATTGGTTACAAAAATTTCTCCATCAAGAATTAGTCTCAAAATAATTCTCATCATAAGAAGATATTGTCTCATGTGCTATCAAGACAAAAAATCAATTCTCAATGTCTTATGACTATAAAGAAAAGAAATAAAAGAAGATATCTACTAAACACTCTAGAAAAGAAAATATGTGGAAGAAGGGAAATGTTGAATATCATTCCGATGGTAAATGTGGGATGAAACACCCTGATACTTGCATGAAGGGAATGAGAGTCTATTACAAGTGTGCTGAAAAAGGAAACCAAGCTCATGATATCATGGGAAAGAAAGAGGTTGTCAATTTGAATGATACAATTGTCGAGAAATGGGGTATTATGAAAATGAATGTTCTATGTTCCAAGAAAACATACCATGTAAAATGATATGGGAGCAAGGCCAAGCTTATGTGATCACTACAATTGAGGTTGAATCTCCAAAAGATGTGGTGGTAGTTAATTTAAAGGTTTCTTCAAATTTATCCAAGCTTTATTGGATTCCGGATCGACGCATTTTTTCATATCTTCTTAGTTTACTAAGAAAATTAGATATTTCCAATTTGATTTTAGAAGTAATTTGTTAGTTAAAACACCCAATGTAAGTATCATTGCAATAACATTTTGTGAATCAGTTACCATTATGACATATAAATGTTCTTCATCTGTTGATCTCATTATCATACCAATGATTGAATTTGATATAATACATAGTTTAGATTGGATTTTGGACCATGATATGAATATTTGTTGTAAGATAAAGGATGTTACAATTTTCAATGATGATAAGGAGTACCCTATCATTAGAGAAAAAACATCACCATCTGATTCTTATTTAGATCCACCCCGAGTAGCTCTACCAAATTCAATTATTGTGAGGAAAATATTGTAATAACTATGGGCGAGGAAAAAAAATATTCAAATAGAGGACATACCTATTGTAAAAGAATATGTTTATGTGTTTCTAGAGGCTTTACTTGGAAATCCTCTAGATGAGAAATTGAGTTTTCCATTGATTTAATACCTTGTTCAAGGCCCATATCGAAGACCCCTTATAGAATGGAAACTGTGGAATTAGTGGAAGTAAATAATCCACTATAGGAATTAAGGAATAAAGGATTTATTCACCCTGTTGTTTCTCCACGGGGATCCCATGTTCTTTTTGTTTAGATGAATGATGGATCTATGAGGTATGGCATTGAATACAGGTAGATCAATGCTATAACAATAAAGAAAAAGTATCCCCTACCACGCATTAATTATTTATTCGATCTACTTTATAGATCATAATATTTTTAAAATATTAAACTTTGATCTAGATATCATCACTTGTGTGTGAACAAGGAAGATATTACAAAGAGAAGATTTTGTACCAGGAATGGGCATTACGTGTTTACAGTAATGCTTTTGGTAATGACTAATGCACCATCTATTTTCATGGTTCTAATGAATAGAGTGTTAAAAAATTATATAAATGACTTTTTAGTGGTATTTATTGATGATATCTTGGTATACTCCAAAATCTATGAAGATCATGAAAATCACTTGCACAATAATCTAAAGTCTCTCAGAAGAAATTAATTATATGGGATGATTAGGAAGTGTGAATTCTGGTTTTAGGGGATTCCATTTCTTGGCCATAATGTCTCTAAGGATGGAATCTCTATTGATCCTTCAAAGACCAAAGAAATAATAAATGGCCAGAACCGACGGGTATAACTGAGGTACACAATTTTATTGTTTTAGAAGGTTATTATCAGGGTTTTGTCCAAAAATATTCCCAATTAGCTAACCCATTACCAAAGCTCACACATAATGGGGTTAAATTAGTTTGGACTATAGAGTGTGAATATTTTATTTGATGAACTAAAGATACTATTGGACAATGATTCTATATTTAATCTACCATCAGGGAATGATCGATATGTTATTTATAATGATGTATCAAAGAAAGGACTTGGTTGTGTCCTTATGCAGAGTGATAGATTTATTGCATTTGCATCATGACAGCTTAAAATTCATGGGAAGAACTATCCCACTCATTATCTAGAGTTACCAGTTGTAATCATTGCTCTAAAAATATGGAGACACTATCTCTATGGTGAAAAATATGAGATTAATATTGATCACAAGAGTTTGAAGTATATTTTCTCACAAAAATAACTCAACATGAGGAAAAGGCGATGTCTTGAACAACTCAAGGATTATGATTGCACTATACACTACCACCCAAGGATGGAATATATGGTTGAAGATTCTTTTAGCAGAAAAGATCATGGAGTTTTGAACAAGATGAGAGTTGAAAGGGATCATATTTTCATTAATCTAGTAAATATGGATATGGGAATAACCATGGAAGGTGAAACATCAATATTTTTCCAAGTGGTTTCCAAACCATCTTTACTATAAATGATAAAGAGTTCTCAGACTGATGATAAGGTGTTTCCAAAGAAGATAAAAGCAGTGAATGATGGGAGATTGAGTTCTTTGTATATTAAGATGGAATTTTCAAATTTGGGAAGAGACTTTGTGTTCCCGATTTACCTGATCTAAAAAGAGAATTGTTGGATGGTGCTTATAGCTCCAACTTGTCTATACACCCTGGTAGAAAAAATATGTATATAGACTTTAATGAATTTTTTTGGTGGGAAAAAATATGGATGGAAATTGCAGATTATGTGTCATGATGTATGGTTTGTCAATAGGTAAAGACTGGAAGACAACATCCTAGAGGAGCCAGGAAACCTCTTCCCATACTGGAGTGGAAATGGGCTATTATTATGATTGACTTTGTCATGGGACTACCAAAGAATAATAGGAGGAATGATGCATTATGGGTCATTGTTTATCGTCTTACCAGATTCGTACATTTTCATGCTATAAGAGAATATTTACCACTTGAACGATTAGGAAGAATATTTATTAATAAAGTAGTAAAAATTCATGGGGTACCCCTATCAATTGTTTCTGATCGTGATCACCATTTTACATCAAGATTCTGGAAAAGTCTTCCGAAGGCCCTGGATACTAAACATAGTTTGAGTATTTCCTACCACCCTCTAACTGATGGACAATTAGAATGGACTATTCAATCCCTAGAAGACATGTTGAGATCTTGAAAAATTGACTTTCTAGGTATGTGGGATCAATATTTACCTATGGTAGAATTTTCCTATAGGAATATCTTCCATTAAAGTATTCAGATGTCACCATATTAAGAATTATATGGAAAGAGATGTTGCACAACAACTTGTTTGGATGATGCTGGTGACATAAAACTCATTGGCCCATAACATGTTGACGAAATAGTGGAAAAGGTGTAGGTTATCCAAACACATATCAAAGCAACTCAATGTATGTAAAAGAGATATGTCGATAATTGAAGGAAGGATTTGGAATTTGAAGTAGGTGATCATGTTTTCTTGAAGGTATATCCATGGAAGGGTATTATACGATTCATTGAGAATTGTAAATTAAGTCACAGGAACATCAAACCTTTCAAAATTCTAGAACTAATTGGAGTTGTAGATTATAATTCGACAATGCCGCCAAGTCTCTCCAAAGTTCATGATGTGTTCCATGTATCACTGTTGAGAAAATACATGCCTGACCCAATGTATGTACTCATATATGAGAAACTTTAATTGGGACATTGTCTTATTGTGAAGAGCCTGTCAATATTCTTGATACAAGAGAACACGTGTTGAGAAACTAGAGGACTCGTCCAGTAAAATTTATATGGAGAAATCATAACATGGAAGGGGCAACGTGGGAACATAAGGAACCTATGATGAAGAGCCACCCGAATATTTTTATGAATTTGTATTCTAGAAATTTTGTGAATGAAATTATTTAATGGAGGAGATAATGTAACCCCCAAAGCATCCATGGTACGTCTCCCTTTGAATAATAAATTAGTTTTCACTGTACACAACTTCGAGTTCTAGCACACCACGACTAATCAAACTAGCCGTTATGAATAGTAATAAAAACTTTTTGAAACATTATAATTTTTTTTCCAAAATGAACTTCATTTTTGGATTCATAATATCATTATTAGATTACGGTGAATTTTTTGTATTTTTCTTATAACTTTCAATTTTTGATTTATAGTGAAAAACACTGCGTTATTGTTTAAGACCGACTCTTTATTTAAATAATTATTTTTTATATTTATATTTATTTTAAATCAATATAGATACATAATACCTATATTAGTTCAATGTAATTCATTGGTGTCATTTTATTATAAAATTAGATATATAAAATTTCATTGATCTTTTTACCCTCTTTTACCCACCTTATAGGCACGTTAGCAAATTTGCATGAAACATAATTTTACCACTTTTTTAAATTTAATTTTAAAAATATTAGAGACACTATTGATATCTATAAGTAAAATGTGGTTCAATAAGATGAAAATAATTTTTGGTTAATAGTTACTTTTGAATTGTATTTACCATCGTTAAATGTAAATAGGGTAATTAAAGGTAAAAATGATATTATTATTAATCTAACACATGTCCTAATTCTATTTGATAATTTTATTTCGAACAAAAACAACCTTTGGAATAAAATATGAAAATTTTGGTTCACTTAGATTAGATTAGAACATTTATTATTATTTTATTTAAAGAATATTTAAATGTGTTAAATTCAATGTTTCATAAGTAAAATTTTTTTAATATAGGGTGAAACATTGGATAAATTCGACAATAATTATTCATTAGAAATAAAATATATTTCCTACATTATTTTATTTTATTTAAAATTTTTAAATATTAAATAATTAAATTTATTTATGACACCACGATGATTCAATAATTACATTATCAATGAATGATTAAAATAATTGATATTATAAATACCCAAAAAAATGTAAATTGAGACTTTTGAGGAATTACAAGAATTTAATATGTTAATATGAAATGTTTGGGTTCATTAAATTAATTTTTTATAAGTAATCAAGTTGTTATGAATTTATAAAAAATTAGATAATTAATAGTGTCAAAATTGATATATATGAGTTTTTAAAACAAATACTATGTTATAAAATGATATAATAATCATAAAAACATAAGGTTCCGAAAAATGACTTATATAAAGATAGATATTTCAATAATTAACCACCTAGGGATAGATTGGAATTTTATTGCATGTTTATTAACCATATAATATAAACATACAAGGAGACATGGTAAACATTAAACTATTTAACCCAGAGTTAAATCTATTATGTAAGGATTATATGGTGCCCTAAACCAGTCTAAAAACATTTTGTTGAGATTTTTTAGACCCATTACTACATTAAACTTGAAATAATTCTTTTTGGATCCAGTATAAACCTAATATGATTGTATAATAAAATAATATTTCAAGGGTTTCCAAAAGTGACCTTCACCTCTCTTATAAAAGGGTATTTCCACTTATCTTAACATCACACCTACAAATCCATTTGGATTAGATGAAATCTACTCAAATACCCTCCCAACTACCCTCACATAGGCTTATAGATCTTAAATTGATCAAAAATCCATCCTATGGAGCCCTTTTGGTAAACTTAGAAGGAAACACCCGAAAAAGATATTATAATTTCCCCGCGTCTTTTAAAGTTCTTTTTTTCATCCACATCCTCTTTCATTGTTGTTACCATACCAAAATAATAAATCAAATACCTTATACATACTGTTATGTTATTATAAATATGTTATAACCATATTCATTATTCTATCCATCCTATGACTGACAAGTCACCATACATGCGTACGTACCGCTTACTGTCTCCACGTCGTGGTGTAATTTGTTATTCAAACACTTAATTTTTTTTATGTGTATAATAATGAGTATAACTGATTTAAATAATAAATATAACATTTTTTTTATTATTTATATATGATATACTCATCAATTACGTATGATTTCACCACCAATAGAACGATATTTTCGTTCGTGCATACGTACGGATTACCGTCTCCATGGGCGTGACAAGATTCATAACCCTTCATAACCATTCAAGAATATTATTCATTTTATGAATAAAAATAAATTTGAAAATTTAATAACATTATGTATTTGATTCAAATACATCTTATTCATATCAAACAGTGCTTACATAACAATGAAAATAAATGAAAACAAATCAGCTAACACATGAAGCAATGACACTACTAAAATATTATTAACAACGCAATACTAGACGATCATTTATGATATAATATTTATGTATGTGGTTCTTGTATAATTTAATAACAGTCATTAAACTTTTATATAGGAGGCTAATTTACCCGCAATCATGGAAAAAGTACATGTTTAGGGTTAATTCTATAATCTCTTCATTATCCGAGGATGTTTATATGTGAGTATCTATTGCGACATCTATATCATCCCCATCCGTGTTTCTTAAAAATGTATTTTAATTTTTTTTCTACTTCCTAGACTATGGGTTAAATTCATTTATATAATTTTTTGACTTTTTATATAATTTTTATAATGGAATCATTCCATCATTTTCCAAACAAGGTAATTTACGACCTTTTTAGAAAAAATAAGGAATTAATGTTATTTTAACATATATGGTGAGTGCGGAAATTTTCAACCATTATAACACATTTGAATATTCCCTTAATAGATTATATGAATATTTTACAAATAAATATTTTCTTTTATAATCACGTGAATTTTAAATGATTTCAAAATAGAATTGGGTATTTCCTTCAAATATTTTTCTTTTCATCTATGTCAGCATCCTTTTATGGATTTTAAAAAAGTTTGAAGATGATTTATTAGGATAAAAATATTCCATATTATATTGAATGTTTTGTGATATGTTTGACCATGGATGTGTTATTTGTATACCATTCATGGTTTATGGATAATGTATTGACATTTCGTATGTAAATTTTAATACGAATGTTTATGTTATGTTTAAAACTTTTCATATGAGGAATGCATTGGACATAGTAAGTGACGAGTGGAGCCCGCTATTTCTCCACAATGCATCAGTAGGTCACAGGAGAAAAAATAGTGGTTTGGCACAAGGCCTTGAAAAAATATTTTGTGTAGTCTTGGAATGAGGCCTTGATTATGTGGTAATGAAGCCGAGAATTATACATTCCATCACCATGACATTGGCTATTGATATTTCATATTATTATTCAACTAGTAGAATATCAATTTAAAAAATTAAATTGAATTATTTGATTTATATTTTCCATATTATGCTAAAGTTTATGTTTATAGGGCTTATGTTTTAGTCTCATACATTACCTTAAATAATTATTCTTTTTTATTAAAGTTTCTTCTATATTGTTATCCTTACTGAGCATCTGATCTCACCCATTTCTATATTTTATTTTTCCCCGGATGTGAAGATGTATTTGATGGTTGACATACAATGATAGGCTAAGGATTATAAGGGTATTCAAATTAGACAAAATGTTCTTGTCATTTCTATTTCATGATGTAATGTAAAACACTTGAATGTGTCAAGTTTGTTCAAGGATAAGAAACATATTGTTCATTAGAGAATTGATCCCTTGTGATCATGCCAATGATATGTAATAATGCACCGAATCTGGGTAATTGGGGTAGGGGAATTATAGTTGGAATCAGAGGAAGTTTATTACACACCATGGAAAATATGTTTATAAAAACACTGATTAGAGAACATTACCCTAAAATAGACTTTGAGGATTAATATAGAAGAACATCCTAGGATTTTGTTAATGTATATATTTTATGAGTTTTCCAAGAAATACATCCATGTATAGATATGAGAAGGTAGGGGTAGTTCTAGCACAGATGTACCTAGGAGTTAAAACTCTGACAAGGAGTTTCGGGATTGACCTGGGGTATCCTGAAACACGACAAAGGACCTTGTTGAAATATTGGTTAAAACACTTCCATGGGATATGCTTATGATAATTCACATTTTCATTACAAACCATTGTGAATGATTTTTTAGTATAATCCTCTTCAAAGAATACATCTTTTTTATTATGGATTATATCCATAAACAGTTCAATTTATGTTAAGTGTTTTACTTGTTTTGAATTATGTGTAGCGATTCATAATCTAATCTAGTGTATTCCATTTTTCAGAAGTGGAACCTAGTGGAAGGAATGGAAACTATATTAACGCACGTAATCCATATAGATATTTCCCTCATACTCATGATAATTATAGTGGAACTGGTGATGCAACTTGTCCTGTTCAGATTATCACCATACTAGGAAAATTCTCTCAGGTTATGAATAATAACCTTACCCGTATGAAGCACCATGATACACAACGCGGAGGATCAATGTTAGAATACTTCATGAGGCAACAACCACTGACATTTAATGGGACTACAAATCCATTTGCAGCTGAGTAATGGATAAGATCCTTAGAGAAAATATTTCATACATTTGGGTGTAGTGAAGAGAAATTTTTTTCATGGTTGTTTATCTCATCACGGGAGATGCATATCAAGGGTAGTCATTAATTCAAAACACAAATGAGGATGAATAAGTATCAAATATGGAATGAGGGGTGTTTAAAGAACTTTTCATTGAAAAATAATTTCCTTGTGACCATCGAGTGTATATGGAAAGGAAATTTATGAGTCTGGGGAGAAAGGGGGATGAGAATGTCTCAAAGTATGAGGCTAACTTTACAAGGTAAGAAATTCATGTAGAATATTATATATGTAACCCATGGATTAATATCGATCTTCTCAATTATGGGTTAAAACCATTTTTCTATTGAGCATTAGTCTCACAATCTTTCTCATCATACGAATATATTGTCTCTTGCTCTATTAAGACAAAAAAGGACTTTTATAAGTCATATGACTTTAAAGAAATGCATGAGAAGAAGAGATCTTTTGAACACACTGGAAATGGAAATAAGTGAAATAAAGGAAAATTTGAATATCCATCTTATGGTAAATGTGGGATGAAACACACCAGTACATTCTTGGAGGGAATGTGAGTCTATTACATGAGTAGTGAAAAAGACCACCAAGCTCGTGATTGAAAGGGAAATAATTTGGATGTTAATGGGGAATACTATAATTGTAGATAAATAGGGAATTATGAAAATGAATGTCCAAAGAACCAAGGGAAATTATCTCATAAAATGTCAAGGGAGAAAGGCCAATATTATACGATCAATACTGGTGAGGATGAACCTCCAAAATATGTGGTGGCAGGTAATTTAATTGTTTCCTCAAATTTAGGCAATGATTTATTTGATTCTGGATCATTAAATTGTTTTATATCATCCCATTTTTCTATAAAAATTAGATATTTCAAATTTGATTTAACAAGGTATTTTTCAGTCAAAACTCCTAAGGGAAGTATCATTGCAACAATGTTTTGTGAATCAGTTCCCATTAAGGAATAAAAATGTTCTTTATCTGTTGATCTCATCACCATACCCATGATTGAATTTGATATAATCTTTAGTATGGATTGGTTTTCATACCATGATATGAAAATTTATTTTAACAATAAGGAGGTAACACTTTTCGATGATGATAAGGAATACCTTTTCTTTAGAGAAGAAACATCACCATAGGATTCTTATCTAGATCCACCCCTAATAACTCTACTAAATTCAATTATAGGAGAGGAAGAGAATTAAATAACTATGGGTGATAAAGAGAATGTTTAAATACAGGACGTTCTTATTTTACAAGAATTTGTGGATGTGTTTCAAGTGGATTTACCTGGACATCCTCCAGAATGAGAAATTGAGTTTTCGGTTGATTTAATTCCTAGTTCAAGGCCCATATCGAAGACCCCTTATAGAATGGCCACTGTGGAATTAGTGTAACTGAAGAAACAACTAGAGTAATTGAGTAATAAAAGATTTATTCACCCTAGTGTTTCTCTATGGGGATCCCTTGTTATTTTTTTGATGAAATATGGATCTATGATATTGTGCATTGACTATAGGGAGATTAATGCTATAACAATAATGAACATGTATCCCCTACCTCTCATTGGTGATTTATTTGATCAAATTCATGGAGAACAATATTTTTAAAGATTGACCTTTGATATGGATATCATCAGTTGTGTTTGATGAAGGAAGATATTCTGAAGGCAACATTTCGTACGAGGTATGGGCATTACGAGTTTACAGTAATTCATTTTGGACAAGCTAATGCACACTCTGTTTTCATGGATCCAATGAATATAGTTTTCAAGGAATATCTTTACTACTTTTTAGTGGTATTTTTTGATGATATATTGGTACACTCCAAAATATACAAAGATCCTGAAAATCACTTGTTCACTATTTTAAAGCCTTTGAGAAAAATGAATTATAATGGATGTCTAGAAAGTGTGACTTCTAGCTTCAGGAGATTTCAGTTCATGGCCATATTTTCTCGATGGATGGAATCACTATTGATCCTTCAATGACTAAGGAAATCAATGAATGGACAGAACCGATGTGTAAAACTGATATATGCAGTTTTATTGGTATAGTAGGTTATTATCAGCATTTTGACCAGAATATTACCCGAATGGCTAACCCATTAACCAAGATCACACATAAAGGGGTTAATTTTTTTGGACAAAAGAGTGTGAAAAATGTTTTGAATAACTAAAGAGAATATTTGTCTATTCTCTTATATTGACTCTACTATGAGGGAATGATACTTTTTTTATTTATAGTGATTCTTCAAAGAAAGGGCATGGTTTTGTCCTTATGTAGAATGATAGAGTTACTGCCTTTGCACCACAGCAGCTAAAACTTCACGAGAAAAACTATCCCACGCATGATCATGAGTTCTCAGCTATAATATTTATGCTGAAAATATGGAGACACTATCTTTATAGTGAAAATTTGAGATTTTTACTGATCACAAGTGTATGAAGTATATTTTATCACAAACAAAATCAAAATGAGTCAATAGTGATGGCTTGAACTTCTCACGGATTATGGTTTCACTACACACTACCTCATGGGGAAGGAAAATAAGGCGGAAGAGGCTGTGAGCAGAAAGGATCATGGAGTTCTAAACAATATGAAAGTTGAATGGGAACCAATTTTAACGAATCTCGTAAAGATGGATATGAGAATCACTATGGAATGTGAAACATCTATACTTTTTCAAATGGTGCCAAACAATCTTTACTAGAAAGGATAAATTCTTATTAGACTAATGAGGAGGAGTTTCAAAAGAAGATTAAATTTTTGAATGATGGGAGATTGAGTGACATCGTATATGAAGATGGAATTTTTAAATTTGGGAAGAGAAATTGTGTTCCTGATATACCTGATTTAAAAAGGTAATTGTTGGATGATTCTCATAGCTCCAATATCTGTATACACCCTGGTAGCACTAATATGTATAGAGATTTCAACGAACATTTTTGGTTGGACAACATGTAGTGGGAGATTGCTGATTATGTGTCAAGATGTATAGTTAGTCAATAGGTGATGTCTAGAAGACAAAATCCTAGAAGTTTCATTAAAATTATTCCCATAACTGAGTGGAAATGGGATGATATTACTATTGAATTTGTCACAGGACTTCGAAGGACTCATTAAATTAATGATAAAATATGTGTCGTTGTTGATCGTCTTACCACGTCATTACATTTTCATTCTATAAGATAACATTTACCACATGAACATTTAGCAAGAATATATATTAATTAATTTATAAGACATCATGGTGTGCCCCTATCGATTGTTTCTGATCGTGATCCATGTTTTACATCCCGATTTTGGAAAAGCCTTCAAAAGGCCCTAGAAACTGAACATCATTTGAGCACTACCTACCAACCTCAAACTGATGGATAATCGGAATGGACTATTCAAACCTTAGAAGACATGTTGAGATCTTGAACACAAAACTTACAAGGTATGTGGGATAAATATTTACCTATAATAGAATTTTTCTATAACAATAGTTTCCATTCAAGTATGAGATGGAACCATATGAAGCGTTATATAGAAAGATATGTCGCACACCATCTTTTTGGGATGATTTTGGTGAAAGAAACTTGTAGTCCCAGAACGTGTTGACGAAACAACGAAAAAGGTGAAGGTTATCCAAACCCACATCAAAGATGCTCAAAGTATGAAAAAGATCTATACTGATAACCAAATGAAGGAATTGGAATTTCAAGTAGTTGGTAATGTTTTTTTGAAGGTATATCCTTTGAAGGGTGTTATACTATTTAGTATGAAGGGTAAACTATGTCCCAGGAACATCAGACCATTTGATATTTTAGAACGAATTGTACTTGTAGCATATCATTTGGAAATAATGCCAAGTCTCATCAATTTTCATGATGTGTTCCACGTATAACTGTATAGAAAATACATGGCTGACCCAATGCATGTACTCACTTATGAGGAAATTGAATAGGAACATGATCTGTCTTATTATGAAGATCCTATCAAGAATCTTGATACAAGAGAACAAGTGTTGAGAAACCGGTCGACTCGTCGGGTAAATGTTCTACAGATAAATCATGAGATAGAAGAGGCAACACGGGATCCTAAGGAACCTATAATGAAACACAACCTAAATCTTTTTAAGAAGTAGTATTCAAAAAAATTTGAGGATTAAATTATTTGAATGAGGGGAGAATGTGATACCCCAAACCTCCACGGTATGTTTCCCTTTGAATTATACTATCGCTTGCACTGTACACAACATCGAGTTTTAGCACACCCTGACCAATCAAACTAGCCATTATGAATAGTAATACTCAATTTTTGAAATATTATAAATCTTATTTTTCAAAATCGACATCATTTTTGGATTCATAATATCAAAATTAGCTTAGGGTGATTTGTTTTATTTTTCTGAAAACCATCAAATTTTGATAAATAGTGAATAACACTACATTATTGTTTAAAACACACTTTTTATTTAAATAATTATTTATTTTATTTATAATTTTTTTAATTTTATATAGAAAAATAACACCTATATTTGTTCAATGTAATTCGTTGGAGTCATTTTATAATAAAATTAGATATATAAAATTTAATTTAACTTTTTACCGTCTTTTACCTACCTTCTTGGCACGTTAGCAAATTTGCATAAAATATAATTTTACCACATCTGTGAATGGAATTTAAAAACTCTGAGAGATGTGACTGATGTCATTAAATAAATGTGGTTTAATAAGATGAAAATAATTTTTAGTGAATAGTAACTTTTGAATTTTATTAACCTCCGTTAAAAGTAAATTTGGTAATTAAAGGTAAAAATGATATTATTATTAACCAAAAACATGTCCTAATTATATTGGATAATTTTATTTTGACTAAGAACTACCATTGGAATAAAATATGATCATTTTAGTCCACTTGTAATAGATTAGAAAATTTATTATTATTTTATTTAAAGAATAGTTAAAAGTGTTAAATTCAATGTTTCATAACTAATTTTTTTTAATATAGGGTAAATAATAAGATAAATTTTTCTATAAATATTCATTAGAAAGAAAAAACGATTTCCCACATAATAGTTATTTATGTATAATTTTTAGATATTAAATAATTAAATTAATATATGACACCATTATGATGCAATTATTACCATATCAATGAATGATTAAAATAATTGATATTATAAATATCCAAAGAAATGTAAATTTAAACTTTTGATGAATTCTGAGAATTTTATATGTCAATATAAAAGGTTAGGGTTGATTAAATGATTTTTTTCGAATTAATCAAGGTGTTAGGACTTTTACAAAAATCAGATACTAAATAGTGTCCAAATTTACATAAATGAGTTTAAAACAATACAATATTATTAAATGATATAATTATCCTAAAAATATATTGTTCTACCAAAGGAATTATATAATAATATATATTTAAATAAAGAACCACTTGGAATTCTCTTGGAATTTTATAGTAAGTTTATTTAACATATAATATAAAAATAAAAGGAGGCATGGTAAATGATAAAATATTTAACCAAGAGTTAATAAAAAATATAATGTTAATATGGTGACCTAAACCGGTCTACAACCAATTGGTTGAGTGGTTTTCTACCCATCCCCACCTTAACCATGAAATAAATCCTTTTTTAGCCATTTTAAACAGAATATTATTGAATAATAAAATAATATTTCAAGGTTTTCCAAAAGTGAATCTCACCTCTCTTATAAAAGTGTACATCTCCTTCTCTTAATTTCACACCTCCAAAGCCATTTGGATCAGCCAACCCCTACTCAAATATCCTTCCAAATACCCTATATTCGACCAAGAGGCATTACTTTGATCAGAAATCCAACCTAAGGAGCCATTTTGATCAACTAAAAAGGAAACACCCGAAGAAGAAGTAATAATTTCACCACCACTTTCAACGTTCTATTCTTCTTCCACTTCCTCTTTCTATGTTGTTTCCATAAAAAATTAATAACACCAGTACCATATAAATAGTGTTATTTTGTTATAAATATGGGACAATTATATTCATCATTCTATCCATCCTATAAATTACAAGTCACCATATGTGCGTACGTACTACATACCGTCTCCACATCGTGGTGTAGTTTGTTATTCAGACACTTCATTATTTGGATTGGTATAATAATGAGTATAACTGATTTAAATAATAAATATAAAATTTTTAGGATTATTTATATATAATAAACCATCAAATTACATACTATTTCACCATCAATAGAATGATATTGTCACTTGTGCATACGTATGGATTACCATCTCCACGGACGCGATAAGATTCATACCCCATAATAACCATTCCAGAATAATTTTCAATTTTTGATTAAAAATAATATTGATGAACTTAATATAAATCTATATATGAATAAAATACATCCAATCCATAAAAAACATGGCTCTTATGACAAATATTATAATGGAAAACGAATCAATTAACTCCTGAATCAATGACTGTACTAAAATATTATTAAAAACGCAATATTATAAGATCTTATATGATATCATATTTATGTATTTGGTTCTTTAATAACTTAAAAAAATTATTAAAATATTTTACATGAGGTTTACGTACCCTCAATCAAGGAAACATACAAGGTAAGGGTTAATTCTATAATCTCTTCATTATCCGAGGTTGTTTATACGTGAGTATCTATTGGGACCACTTTATCATCCACATCTGTGTTTCTTAAAAATGTATATCAAAACATTTATACTATTTTTTAGAATATGGGTTAATGTCATTTATAAACTTGATTTACTTTTGATATAATTATTATAATGTAATCTTCCTCTTGTCTTCCAAACAATGTCCTTTACAACCTTTTCGACAAAATTAAGAAAAGAATGTTTTCTAACTTATATGGAGAGTGTGTCTATTTTTTCCATTATAACACCATCAAAGCCTCCCTTACATGATTATAAAAATATTTCAAAAGTAAATGTTTTATTTTATAATTTTTTGACATTTAAATGATTTTAAAATAGAAAGTGGTATTACTTTCAAATAGTTTTAATTTCATCTATATCAACAACCATTGATGGATTTTAATCTTGTTTGAAGTTGACTTGTTATAATTCAAATCTTCCATATTATATTTAATGTTTTTTGACATGTTTGATTGTGGATGTTTTATTTTTATGTCATTCATGGTTTATGGATAATGTATTTAATTTTTGTATGCTAGTTGTAATACGAATGTTTATGTTCTGTTTGAACCTTTTCATATGAGGAATTTATTGGCCATAGTAAGTGACAAGTGGAGCACAATATAGATCCTTGATGAATTGGTAGGTATCATTAGACAAACTAGTGTATTGGAACAAGGCCTTGACAAAATCTCATTTGTAGTCTTGGTACGAGGCCTTGACTATGTTGTTATGAAGACTATCATTATACATTTTATCATCATGAAATTGACTATTGATATTTCATGTGATTATTCAACTAGTAGAATATCCATGTGAATAAGTAAATATAATTATTTTATTTATATTTTCCATATTATGCTGATTTTTAATTTTAAAAGGCTTATGTTTTAGTCTAACACATTGAATTAAATGCTTATGGTTGTTTTCGAATGTTTCTGCTATATTTTTATCCTTAATGAGAATTTGATCTCACCCCTTTATATGTTTTATTTTTTCAAGGATGTGAAGATATATTTAATGGTTGAAAATCAGTGATAGACTAAGGAATATATGAGTGTTCAAAGTGGAAAAATGGTGTTGTTGTTTTTATTTCATGATGTAATGTAAAACTTATGAATTTATCTAGTCCTTACAAGGCTACTAAACTGATCGGTCTTTCTGGATTCAATCCCATGTGATCATGCCAATGTTTTGTAATAATGCACCTACTCTGGGTAACTAGGGTCCGGGCATTACATTGGTGTACTCCAAGAATCATTAATATCATTCCCAACATCTTGACATCATCATGAGTTCACAGAGAGATAATAGGAAATACATAAAGCTATCTAAGTGTAAATTATGTATCTGCATGGTATAATTATTGGGTCACATCATCTCAAAGGAAGTTGTGTTAGTGGACCCTGCGATAGTGTAGGTAATGGTTTATAGGGGCTATCCAAAAATGTTTTCTATCAGCACCTATGATTTATATTTTAATCACTCTTATTTGAATGATCACAAAATAAAGTTTATTTTTGAAATTAATGTGTTTTCGGGTCTCCTGTTAGCATTTTATTTTATAATAATAATTGGAATATTTTTTTCTATGTCTGAAAATTCTCACCGCTAAACATTGTCTCACCATTGTAGGATGAGTATCTATTAACCAAGTCTCAATAATAGAGAATAAATCACCATCGAATAGAAATTTTGTGAACTGATAAAATGAACCCTACTATATCTCATTCATCACTATGGGTGTGACCAAGATGATAATATAGAAACTAATAAAAAAGAATCATCATCCTAAAGGAAACACTATGGAGATGAATTGTTGGATATGTATGGAATTTAGATACCATTAGCTATGACATACCACTGAACCAGGAATTTGAAAATTTATGCAGATTACTCATCATCTGAGTAATGTCACCTCTAACCTGGAAAATTTCCAAAGGTTTAGATAAACTATCTCTATGAATATTCACTACCTTCCTGACACACTTCCAGACTCTGAGCCACCTCTAGAGTGATATTCACCAACAAATAGAGTCATTACATGAACTAGACATCACCATAACATTCACTGTTCTAATAAATCACCACTACTATATTATATTTACTTTGAATTAAAAATATAAAATGATTATTTATGGTAATTTAATGAAGATTTTTTTTAATTATTGTTAATTAATTTCTAAAAAACGCATCATTGTCTGTGTCAGAACATGTAGTATAAGGAGAAACAGATCCAACTAATTCTTTTTTCTTATGCTATGGAAAAAAGTCAAATAAAACACCTTCATGAAATAGATGTTAAGTTATGAACAACTATGATATACTAAGAGCTACAATCATGAAGTGAGATAAACCCCATTGCAAGAACCTGAAAATCCAGTGTGGTACATCTTAGCTACACTGGACAGAGGATTCCATTGGGAAACATACATCTAGTTCTTTCCTATAGTCAAGAAAATAGAGTTTATGAAACATTGTTTTACAATAAAATTATGGAACATGAATTGAGCCTAAGTTGAAATTACATTCAAAAATTCAAAAGATACATAGAATATTAGACCAAGAAATGCTATCTCTTTACATTATTTATTTTCTCAATCTGGTTATTTTCAATTATATTAGGAGTAGTGTGTGTTACTCTATATTTATAAAAACACACACACTATCTCCATCAGTAAACTAGAATAAAATTTTATATCATCAAAAAACATTATTTTACATCATTCCCATGTGTTTGGGTAGAGGGCCAGTTCTGACATTTTTTTTCCATGCAAACTATGAAAGAGGTCCCATGTGCCATGAAAAATTGTTTCTAATTTTGTAATAGCTAATCTACAATTTGGATCAAAATTTTGTGTTATATAAATTTCAT
The DNA here is from genome assembly GCA_963277665.1 of Viscum album. Classification (NCBI taxonomy): domain Eukaryota; kingdom Viridiplantae; phylum Streptophyta; class Magnoliopsida; order Santalales; family Viscaceae; genus Viscum; species Viscum album. The sequence continues at coordinate 98,610,606 of OY728122.1, read as the reverse complement.
GTAAGCTGGTGATTTCCATGTATAGATGAATAATTCTCAACATGATATTATGCCTCATGTATTCAAACTCAACTTCCTATTTTGTTTGTTTTATTTCTATTCATTAAAATTGAATATTTTTTTAAATTATAAACAAAACCATTAATTTGATAGTTTATCATAATTAGTTATTATATAATTCTTTGATTTAGTAAATTTATTTGAAAAGATAAATTAGTTTTTCAATTTTTTTTAACTAAGTCATAATAAATATTTGTGAAATATTTTAATAGATTAAACCTTATATCAATATGCTATTTTGATAAACTGGGCTGTATTTAAATTTTCTGGGGATTTTATTTGAATCAATTTTAATAGAATTTGTATTGGGTACTCAATTCACCCCCTCTTGAGATCTCACTTTGATCAAAATGTTTTAAAGGAGGTTTAAATTTCATATAGAATTTGTTCAAAAAATTAAAACTATGATTTTTAGTTGCGCATTATAAGCTCTTAAATTTATATTAGATGAAAATTTTAATTCCTTAAATGGAAAATAGACAATAAGGTTCTGCTACTAACATATCTCTTTTTTTAAATTGTAATAATTATAATCATTGGAAGATAAAAATGAAAATTCTAATATAAAGTATGGGTTTTGAGATAAAAACTCTTATTGAGGATAATTTTGAGTTACCAAAGACTACAATAAGTATTTGGGATAATGATAACAAGTTATCCTATGATAACAGTTTCAACAAAATAAATGATCATTATTTTGCCTAAGGATATGATCAATTTAAAATAAATTATACTAGTAAAACTACATTTGAGATTTGGGACACATTTGATGTTTCTCATGAAGAAACAAATAATATTAAATAAATTTTATTCAATACATCTACTATTAAATATGAAACTTATCAGATAAATACCGATGAATTAATATCTAATATGTATCTTGAGTTTAATTAAATTTTTTACACTAGTATATGAATGAGAAATCATTTATTAGAGAAAGATCATATTAGGATATTTCTAATATGATTTCCAAAAAGATGGAGAGGTATAACTTATTCAATTAGAAAGTCATCTGACATCGAAAAACTGCCACTAAAGGAGCTGATTGAGAAAATGATGACTAATAAAAAAGAACTAAAGTAAATCGGGAGGTAGATGGTGTGCCAAAAATAAGGGCCGTTTCATTTAAGTCTACTTCATCCAAACAATGATTAAAATAAAAAGAAAAGATACAAGAGGAAAAATCAATTAACAGTGAGTCACTTTCGGACAGTGATGAAGAAATGTCCCATATGGCTAGAAAATTTAATAAGTTTTATTTAAGGAATTATTTTTTATAAAGATAACCTATAATTAAATGTATGCCACTAAAGGAAAATAAATAAAGGATTAGATGATGGTTGATAATACAATTACCTATTATGAATGAAATATAATAGGAAATGTTAAGGTAGAAAGTCCAAAAATAAAATAAAAAAAGAAATATGATGAAAAGGACCAAAGGTATAATAATTCAAGAAAAGGAACATGGTGTTACAATAAGGATAGATCCAGTGATTCTAACTCTACTCATGAAGAAAATCCAAATAGATACAACTTGTTTTTCATGAATACTATCTATGGGGTACCTATATTATCTTCTATAAATATTTTTGAATACTATGAAAATGAACATTATGATGATGAAATGTCTCAAGAAGATATATTTGAATATTAAAGAATGATAGAAAACACAGTCAATAAACTTAAGGATAATTACAATGTTCTAATAAAACAACATGATTTAACTGAAATTAATAAATCTGATTTTTCTATTGATAAAAAAGTATTATCAGTTATTAAAATCTAAAAAAATGTAAACTATCTAATAAGAAACTGAAGAATAATTTTAAATGTTTTCAAATGGTTGAGAAAACCTCGCTCATATTTTAGGGGAAAAAGATAAACTTTGTATGTTATTGGTCTACGATATCAACTTGGGAAAATAATAATAGAAAATAAAACTTTTTCACCAAAATATTAATCTTAATGTTCTACTGCTATTTTTTTCTAGTCATCCCAAACATGTTTTTATTTTAAAAGAAAATAATATTCTTTTATGATACGTTTTAAGAAAATTTTGGATCCTAAATCCCTAATCACTAGCACTTATGGACCCATGAAATCATGGGTACCAAAATCATTTCTTCTATAAATTGTTTTTGTAGGAAAACTACTTTAAAACTCCTATAAAATACTTGGGTACTTGAACATTAGATGTTCAAGACATATGATTGGATAATACTCTAGTTCTAAGAGCCTATAAAATGTTTATGGTGGTCATGTCAACTTTGGTAGTAATACTAAAGGAAAAATCATCATCTTTGACCAATTTGGTAACATCAATTCTATTTTAATTTTTATATTTCTATATTTTGATGGTTTAAAGTATAATTTTCTTATTATATTAGAGTTATGTGATGATGGTTTTCATGTTAAATTTTAGAAAAAATAATATAATGTTTTTTATTAGAAGTATAATTTAGTGTTTATTACTTTACGAAATATATATGTTTATTCAATTGATCTTAATTCATTGATATCACAAAAATGTTTCATGCTCGAGTTCCTTTTGCAAAGAATATTGGATTTGGAATATGAGACTAGGCCATTGTAATACTCACTAACTTATGAATCTTAACAAGAAATGTTTAATCAAGGATATAACAACACTAGATCTCCCAAACAACAAATTCCATAACCCCAATCAAAAAAGGAAGCACCACAAGATTTATTTTAAATCAAAGAAAGATGTTTCATCTTCCCAACCTCTTGAGTTGTTTCATATGATTTTATTTGTACCATATAGTTTTTATCATATAAATGGGAAGATATTTGTATATGTAATTGTAGATAATTTATCTTCTTATAATTGGGTAATAATTTTAGTTTTTAAAAGTGAAGCATGTTATTATTTTACCAAGTATGCAAGATTAGTATAAAATATAAGTTGACAAAGAATTAATTACATTTGACGTGAACATGGAGTAAGGTTAAAAATAAAGAATCCGAATCTTCTTTCATGAAAAATGGATATAGTCATAACTTCTCTTCTCCTAAGATAACTCAGCTAAATGGAGTTGTAGAAAGATGATAAAAAAAATAACAGTCCAAAAGATATCATGGAAAATGATAAAAAAATATGAATTACCTATATATTTTTGGGAATAATATATGAATTTAACTTATTATATAATCAATAGAGTTTTAATTAGAACCAACATGAAGAAGACCGCAGGTGATATTTGGATTTTTTGGAAGCCTAGGTTTAATTACATTATAGTTTTTGGTCAGAAAGTCTTTATTCTTAACACTAAGGATAATCTGGACAAATTTTCCTCCAAAAACAATGAAGTAAATTTCTTGGTTTATTCAAACTATAGTAAATATTACATAGTTTTCAATAAAAGAACCAATATCGTGGAAGATTCTATTCACATCATGTATGAGGAGACATATCCACATGAACCTAAGATGATATTTGATAACCATGAGGATGATTTGTCTTCTATAAACGTAAAATCCAATCCTACTGATTCTTCTATGAAACAAGAAGAAAAATCATCTAATTATGTGTAATTTCTAGAAAATGAACCTGAACCCATAATATAACTTGAAGTGACTAGAACTACTTCTTCTAGAGCTATTGGGACCCCTATGTATCAGTATTTAGATTCATTGGTTGGAGACCAAGATAGAGGTTCTCATTCTACAACTTCTATTATAAAGATGGTCTTAAATCAATCCTTTCTATCAAAGATAGAACCAAATAACATCAATGCTACAATTAGTGATTAATTTTGGGTAATTATATGCAATAATAACTAGATCATGTTGAAAGAAATAATCTGTAAGAACTTGTTGATTGACCTAAGGAAACCATTACTATAGGAATTAAATGGGTAGATGAATTAGGAATGATAGTAATAAATAACTCTAGTCTGTTTTCAAAAAGATAAATTCAATAATGATGAATAAAATCTACAGGGACTATTGCACTAGTATCGAGACATGAATCCATTAAAATATTTATTTTCTATATAGATCATATAGATTTCAAACATTATCAAATGGATGTCAAGAGTGAATTATTAAATTTTTTTATATTTGAGGTTGTTTTTGTTGAATAACCCCCTATTTTTCAAAATCACTAATTTCCAAATCATTTATTCAAATTTTAAAAAATATTTTTCTGGTTTGAAATAATACCCTAGGGCATGGTAAGATATTTTTAGCTCATTACACATTTCAAAAAAAAAAAAAATTCAAATGGTATTGATGATCCAACCCTTTTTATAAACAGATTATTAATGATGTTTTAGTTGTAAAAATTTATGTTAATGATATTATTTATGGATCTTCAAATAATTCATTATGTATGGATTTTCTACAAATTATGATGAATGATTTTGTAATGATTTAAATCAGAGAAATAAATATATTTCTTGGTTTTTAAAATCATCAAAATGAAGAAGGAATTATTTTAAATGAAATTATATATAATAAAGATATTTTAAAACTTTTTAATTTGGATAGAACTATTAGTTGTGATACTCATATGAGAACCACATATAAATTTGACCTTGAGGATGCTGGGAAACTAGTGGATCAATCCAGTTACAGAGGTAAGATTGGAAGTATTCTTTACATGGATGCTGGCCAACATGATATAATGTTTACTGTGTGTATGTATACTAATTTTCACAATAATACAAAATTTTCACACATAAATATGGTAATTTTTTTTTCAAATAAAACAAATATACTTGTAATTTAAGATGGTTTTTCTAGGATGAGAAGAATTTTATTTATTTAGTTATTATAATGATGACTTTGGTGGATGTAATATAGATAAAACAATGAACCTTAAAAACATTTCACCTTTTAGGAAAGTCACTAATATCATGGTGTAGTATGAAAAAAAATTATATTTCACTATCTACAACTGAAGTAGAGTACATTCTTTTGGGAAGCAGTTGTGCAAAAATTTGGTGGATGAAACAAACTTTACAAGAATATGGATATCAATTCAGAATTGTCCCTATAAATTGTGATAATTTAGGTGATACAAATATATATAAAAATATCTTATCACATTCTAGAACAAAACATATTGATATAAGATATCATGTTTTGAGAGATAAATTTCAAAAGGGTGATATCACTCTTGAATACAATAGTACAAAAAATTAGATTGTTGATATCTTTACTAAGTCTTTAAATTCCTATAGAATGAATTACCTCAAACATATGTTAGTAATGATTAATTTTGATTGAATTTAATTTTATGGGACTCACTATTGGGTATATATCATTCTTGGGTATGTATCACCATTGTTTATGTCTCACCATTGGGTATTTATCACTATTGGGTATGTTTCATCATTGTTTATGTCTCACTGTTGGGTATGATTCTCTGTTTATACTTCTCACCATTGATATTTCTCACTATTGATACTTCTCACCATTGAACTTCTCACTATTGCACTTCTCACCATTTAAATTCCCATAATTGAGCTTCTCACCATCATAGTATCTTGCCTTATCATTTTCAAAGGTTTTTATTTTAGTCATCATGACTATTATTGATTTTTCTTTTTTTAAGGAAATTTAATTGAATCTTGATTTTCAGTTTTTAAATCCTAAAATCCAAAAATGATATAATTTAAAAAATTTCTATTTTCAATGTTCATTATCCCTCACGTGAAACCTATTTCAACCTTATCTATATTGACCTTTTTTCCTTATATTCGTCTTCAACCAATCCATGTGGGCCGATATACATGGTCATAGGGAAGCATCCTTATGAATTTTCTCCTGGTTAGTCACATATGATTGAGAATTAGAAAGGGGAGACAATTCATCATACTATATTAGATTCAGTGAAGCCTAATATTTATAATCATATAGTTGTTACTGAAATTGAATTGTAATATGAGAGGTTATTATAGATAAGCCTTTAGTTATTCTAGTTTTATAGGGAAAATGTTGGTTGGAGTGGTTTCTAATAACCAGAGACCATTTTATCCAATGGTGGTGTATGATTTCAATTTGTTGTTCGAGTATAGTTTTTAGGAAAATGAGAACTGGGTAAGAAGCTGAGTAAAATTTTACAAAATATCCATTTTACCAAGATAATGGGTTTCATGTCATGGATTACCACATTATGTATACACCAATGATTATTAAGTATGAATTCCATCTATTAGTGACAATTTATTTCATGAAGATATCGTAGTTGATTTGACTAGATAAGGACTAGTTGGAAGGACAATTACAGTAGAGCATGTTGGGGAGTACATGCTGATTTTGAAATTCATCCAACATATTCTCTATACTATAACATGAGGGTTTTATTCAATGAGATACCATTATGTCTACCTCTTGTGATGGATGAAAATAATGGTGAAGAAAAATCTGTATAGATATTTGATTCTTCATATGTTTGAGATGAGTAAACCGACATAAATATTTAATTCTCTGATATACCCAAAATATATTACAGAAATTTTTGGAGATAAATTCATAGATTATGAAGATTATTAAGATGATGAAGTTGTAGTGTACTGTAGTGGTTACTACATCACTAGAATAATATACATATGGATGACGTTAATTTGGAATCCTTGGAAAAGAAATGGGTGGTTGAGAATGAAAAATCATATGTATATTTCAATCCTTTAGATCATCCCTCATGATTGTGAATCCTTTTTTATCCTCTATTGGATCTATTTAAAATTGGTTAATATTAAGATAATGATGAAAAAGAAGAATCTGTTATAGGGGGAGATGAATAAGATTATCCAATGGATGAGGGAAGTGACACTGATTTACCTAAAATATCTACTTTCAATTCATATGGCGTGCCTATTCCTCATAGTATACTCATTAATAGAGAGTATCTATTAAAAGAAAATATCGAGGATGAAATAGAAGTATCATGGGATGAATAATTTAAAATAACTTTCAAGACATAAAATGAAAATGGAAATATTAATTTGGGAAAAGATGAAGAAAATGAATAAGAAGTGGAAGGAGTAAATAGTGGATAACATGAGAATGTATATGGTTATGGAAATAATAATGAAGATGAAAATGGAGATAAATAAGTGGATCACCATGATGATTGTCCTAATGGACCAAGTGTCCGAGTTAGTACTGAGGAGGTTGAGATTCCTCAAGAACTCATTGATTCTTAACATTTTTCTAGATTAACAAAGGATGTGTAAAAATTAGTTATAGAAGGAAATGAATAATAATATAAGAAATCCCAAACCTTGGAAAGTAATCAAATTGTTGAATAGATGAAGGTTTTTTCTACTATAGAGAAATTAGTTGTTGTAGAGAAGGAAAGATAACATACTCTTTTTTAGTAGATTATTGATGTGCATAGTTCTATTGTATAGTTGAGTAGTGTTCTTATCACCACTGAACCAGTGGTGGATGAGCATATAGATGAGTCCCCTCCTGATTTTGAGGGAATAATATTTGAGTAGAGGACTAAGGTATGGTTAGATGTTCTTCCGTTCACGATTGTACCTCCTATGGATTTTCCTTTAGATCTAGAGAGTAATCACATTAAGACTTATGATAGGATTTGTGTCAAAAGGTTGGACCTAGATACTGAGGAGTTGGAAAGGGTTCTTGGGTATGTTAGATTTGGGCTTCAGTACTCAATCTCAGATGAGGATGAAAATCCACCAATGTATGATTGAACTACATTTCAAGCTGAAATAAATCTTGAAGGATATTCATGTAACGACCGAAGGTTTTAACAATGGATAATTACTTTCTTAAAATTATTTCATTATAATCACAAGAAATTAAAAAATAATTTACTAATAAGTAATATGTGACATTTAAACATAATATTGTCACTTCTTTGTTTTGAATTTCGAAAATTTGACATACACGTTTGCGTTCAATAAGATTTTTAGAGTCTGACAGAATCAATTGAGTTTTTGATAAATAGTTACATAACCTTGTGAAAAGTAATGTACCATTATGAATTGTAATTAATAGTAAGTTGAAAAAAATAGAAACTTCACCTGTGAAAGTATAAATAAAATTTAGAGAAATTATATGTGAAAAAATGATGATAGTATAAGTATTGGTATTTTTGTATGTCATAAATATTTTAATTAAAATTTTATTATTAATGTAAACTTTTAAAATGGAAATTTATTTTCATAAAATGTAATAATAATTTTTAATTTATTGTATTATCGTTATATGATTATTTTATGGGACCTTGATTATGTTTTTAGGGTGTTATAAAACTAGTTATAGTTTTAATGTTGTTTTTTTGAATATATTATAATTTTAATTAAAAATTAAACAATTCATAGTTAGAAGAATAATTTTGAAAAATGGTGTTCGTTTCTGAATTCTACTCATCGATAAATGGTTAGGGTGAATTTTTTGTTTTTTTAATACATGAATGTTTGATGAATTATATAATATGATAATTCACAATAAATGATGGAACCAGAATTTATGCATCATCCTTGACTCATAGATGATGTAAATGACCATTGTTTCAAACTGACATGCACTTCTTACTATTTTTGGTCAAAAAATCAAACTCTATTGATTTTCTTAAGCAAAATAACTAAATAATGGATTAAATAATTAAAATTCACTCCTCTCCTCTACTATAAAAACCACCCATACTCCCCTCTTCTCTTCACTCCTCTCAAGCCTCGTTCCTTGCCTAATTTCTACCCAAACCACTACCCAAGATTCTCCCCCATGTCCAAAATCCATTTTTATTCTCAATATGCCAAATAATCTCCCCTTAAGAGGGTATCAAATAAAATAAAGTCAAGAGGTAAATTCCTCTTTCCGATTCATTTATTTTCATTCAAGTTATTTTGTTTTCTTGTTTCTTTCCTCACCTCCCTTCACCCAAATGGTATGATAAATCCAATAACAAACATTTATTGTAATTATAATATGATAATGGTATAGTTTTTCATAATATCTCTATCCCCCACCATTTATTATATAAATTAATATACTATCTGAGATGTTTGGATTTATCATATTCAAGGACGACAAGTTTTCAATTTGCATTACCATCTTCTAGACTGGTCATGAATCTATTTTGTTGGTTGAACTAGATCATGATTTTTTTTATCTTATTTAATGTAATATAATTATTATAAATTCATGATGTAAAATAATAACCCAAAAAAAGTTTATTATGAACAAAACTGCCATATTAAACCCACTATTTATTATTAATGTTTTATATAATGATTCACCTTCACTCAAAATAACAAGATTAATTTTATAACCATGTAATTATTAGGATGATCAATAGTGTTATATAAAATCAATGATATACAACCACCCCCATCATACATGTGTGTCTAAACCTGAATATAAGTGAACTGATTATTATATACAAGGAAACAAAGGAAACCAAAAAAATGAAATGGTACCTCATAACCAATAAAAAAGGTTATGAATGAACTAAAAAAGGATATACAGAATCATTTACATGTAAAAAATGTTTCTGAATTATTATTTAATGATAATAATTTGATAATTCAGGTCATTAATAACAATTGGAGAACACCATCAGACATAAGGTAAGGGATCGTCTCTTTTTCACCTTTATTCATGAATATCCTCTATGATATTCCCTTTTATGTATAATTACTAATGTTGGAGTTTGATATTTCACCTTCCCCATACATCCCTCATTATGTATAAAAGATGATAAATCCATTTCTATCTCATTAAGTCATCATAAGTACACCTAATACCAAGCCGATATTCCGTAAGGGATTCTACCCGAACATCCTTTATTCTTTCAGGTTGATCAATCTTTCTTTTTACCCATATAATGTTGTTTTTATTTTTATGGAAAACTTCATCATACTATTTATATTCTCCATAATCATGTTTCATGATCCATCCCTCATTCTCTTTCTGGGATATACAATCTTATATGTTATTCCCTCATCAGTACTTCTAAATAAGCCAACTCATTTGAAGGGAACTTCGCAAACATTTAACCCAATTTCAAGTGCACTATGAAATTTGTTTTAAAGAAAATTTTCTATTATAAAATCATTCTTTATATTATTAAAACATTCTTGTTTCACATCTGGTTTTATATAGAACATTAGTCTACTTTCTATATTAAATTCTCATTAGTATTTTCATTAAAATTGTACTAAAATGTTATAATGCTAAGAATTTAAAAAATACTCTTCTTTCATGTTGTCTTTTATGTGTTAAAACACTTTCCATGATATATTCCTATTATACCTTATTAATTTAAATGTATGTTTTAATTCCATTCTCTCATGGACCCTTTTATGATATTCCCATTCATTAGGCTTTATGACATAAATGTGATACCCATTTGTACCCATGGGTTCCTTTATGTTATCATATGATTAATTATGTAGGATTATTTGTGTGGAATGAATATTCATGAACATGGTAAAATGGTTACACCCTTATAGAGCTCTAATGCATTGTGTAATGTTTAGCCTCATGAGACGTTATGTGCAATGGTCTTAGCGGTTATCCTTGACTCATGCTACCATGTGAAACAGACTTGGTGGTTAACCATGACTTGGTTCTCCCCTATGTGCAACAAGCCTTGACTCATGATAAAGTCATGATTTATGTTTCTACCACAATACTCTGAATTAAGGTTTATATGATCTCATATTTATAAGTTATGATTATATATTATGTTTTAAATAACTATGTCATGATCTCTAACCATTGTTCTAAATCCGTATTCTTATGTTTAATCACTTACTTGGATTTTGGATCTTCCCATTGTTCATGTGATCCCTAGGGTACCCTATGCATATGTAAGGGCTCAAAAAAAGTTACGATATATTTAGGATGATTTAATAAAAAAAATTTAGGCCCATGTTTTATGTTTTATGTACCTTGTCTTCAAATACATTAGACTTTATGATCCTTGGACTGTAATAAAATGTTTAATTATGCCTAAAGTCATGTAATTTTTTGGGTAAAAGGATAGGGCCTCAATAGTTGGTATCAAGGGAGGATCTAGTTATTTTTGAATATTAGGAATAATTCAATTTAGTAAGAACATTAAGGATGATACTAAATATAAGAAAGCACCACAAAATTTTGGTAAGTAAAGAGTATGTGGTTTATCAAAAAAATACATCTATGTTAGGATACAAACAGGTATAGGTGGATCTGACATAGATGTATCAAAGGGTATAACCTGAAAACACCACATTGAGCTAGACTCAAATGGGAACTGGTGCATGACAATGGGCCTTGCTGATCTCTTGGTTTGACACTCCCGAGGGATATGCTTTGGTAAATTGATGAGCTTAGTAGAAACTATTATTAATGAAATAAAAAAATATCCCACAAGAATATATTGTAAGAAATAGATCAAGGATAAAATAAATTGAAACACAGGGAATCAAAAGTTAGGATATACATCTCCTTTACATGATTATCCTCTTATATTCAATGTTTCCTTATTATTCTTAATAGCAAAGTATTCAATCCCTATCATTGCACATTATTTTTCTTAGTTAATGGAGGGAAATATAAGAACACATTCAAACAATCAATGTGATAGAGAATGTGAATATTTCCCTAATGAAATGCTTGATATGATGGGAACATGTGATCAAAACTTAATGAAAGTACTTTCTCAACTAGATCAAGTTATTAATAATTACTTGAATCCTGTGGTATACCCTCCTCCTCTAAATAAAGAGTATGCTATTTTTGAATCCTTCATGAAAAAAGGCCTCCCATGTTTAGTTTATATTCTGATACTCTCCTAAAGGAATAGTGGATTAACTCCATTGAAAAGATATTCTTTGTCTTCTAGTGCTTAGAAGATGAGAATGTTGTATTGATGGTCTATCATTTTGATGAGGGAAGATGATCGGTGATAGAATATAATCAATGACACAAATCCCCATGAGAAAATTTAGTCCATTGAATGGGAGGAATTCAAGAGAATGATTTTTCATAAATATTTTCCACACAACCACCATCTCAAGATGGAAAGAGAGTTCCTAGGACTCCAGAAGTAGGAAGATGAGAAAATCAGTGTGTATGAATCAAAATTTACCAGGCTTTCCTGGTACACCTCTGGCTATGTCCTAAACACTGAAACCAAGGTGGATCAATTTTTTAGCAGATTAAATCGGAGTATATGAAATGTGTTGGAGATTAGAGACATTGATAGATATGAGGAGATTTTATATTGTTCCATCAAGGTTGAAATGGTGATCAGAGACTCTTAAAGGAATCGTGGGCCCAATGACAGGAATGGAAAAATGGAATCTTAGGTGGGTAGTCCCAAAAATAAATTACATGATCAGAAATATATCCCTCATCCCTCTTGTAAAAATTGTGGGAAGAAGAATCCTAAGAACTATCTAAATGCAATTAGGAATTGCATCAAATGTGGAAGGTTAGGACATTTGGATAAAAAATGGTGATGAGATATGAAGAATACTACTAAAATGTAATAATAATGGAAGGTTAAGATCCCAACTCAACATGTAGTGTAGTGTTAAAACTATAATGAGTATTGCAATTAGGCAATCAATTTTCCTAAGTTGAGGGTTATCAGAGGTAATAAACTACTACCTCCAAAGAAAAAGGAATGGATTAGGATATTGTAACGACTGATGTGGTGCTAGAAAATGATGTGGTGACTGGTATGCTATTTATTAATTTATGAATAAAAAAGTACTATTTTATTCTGGTTCTACACATTCTTTCATATCATTCAAGTATAATATAATTATTCAAGAAACATCTCAAATTTTAGAGAAAATGTTATCTATGAGAACAAGGATTGTGGAAATTATTGTGTCTATGGTTTATAAATCCTCCCTGGTTAACATTTTTGGACTGAATCTACTATATAATCTCATCATACTACCTTTAGTACAGTTTGACACTATCTTGGGCATGGATTTTCTATCTTTATACACATCCAACATTAAGTATTGGGAAAGGGAGATCACTCATCACATCCTAAAGAATCCTCTTATTATTTACAAGTGTAATGAATAAGATTAATCTTCATTAGAATCATTGTCTCAAGTTTGGATATTAATTTCTTATGAGAAATAATGCTTAGAAAAAATGATTGAGACAAAGGAGAGAATCATGCTTGAAGGCATTCCCATCATGAGAGATTATACTGATGTATTTCCCAAAGAGGTTCGTGGTCTTCCTCCTAACTGATAGTTTCAGTTCTAAATTCAAACTTATTCCTAGATCTCTAACTATATAAATGAAACCATATAGAATGGACACTATAGAGCTAGAAGAACTAATGAAGTAGCTACAATAGAATCTAGAAAAGGGTTTTACATGCCTGAGTGCTTCACCATGGGCTACACCATTCCTCTAATTCAAGAGGAATGATGGATTAATGAACCTCTGTGTTGATTAAAGTGAGATCAATAAAATCCCAATAAATAGAAATTATACCCATCCAAATATGGATGACTTTTTTTATCATCTTTATTAGGAAAATTATTTCACTAAGGTAGACCTTCAGTCGGGATATAGCCTATTAATAGTGGGAAAAAAGATATTCCTAAGGATTCATTTTGAATGGGGTATGGACACTATGAGTTCATAGGGATGACCTTTGGACTCACTAATTCTATAGAAATTTTCATGGATGTAATTAAGAGAGTCTTTAGATATTACCTCGAAAAATTGTGGTAGTCTTTATTGGCGATATCTTGATATACTCCAAGAGAAAAGTGGAACATGAGGAGCATTTGAATAATATGTTAATGACTTTGTGAAGGGAGAAGGAATATGAAATGTATAGAAAATGTGAGTTTTGTATGGAGAAAATATCATTATTGGGGAATGTTATCACCAGCAAAGGGATATTTATGGACCCTTTCAAGAAAATGCAATTAAAGAGTGGACAATGCCAACATATGAAATGGATATTTGTAGCTTTCTAGGTCAAGTAAGGTATTATTAATGATTTGTGAAGATCTTTTCATGATTTACAAACCCAATGACATATTTTAATCAAAAGGGGGTAATGTTTTTCTGGACTCAAGAATGTGAAGACTATTTTAAGGAGGTGAAAAAGAGGATAATCACTACGCCAGTACTCACATTCCCAATAAGTGGAGAACTCTTGGAGGTGTATAGTGATGCTTAAAATAAGGGATTAGGTTGTGTAATGATAAAAACTTATAGATTGATAGCCTACGCCTAATGGTAGATGAAAATCCATGAGAAAAACTACCCTATTCATGATCTGGAGATGGCAGTTGTGATCTTTTCATTAAAAATTTGGAAAAATTATCTCTATGGGGAGAAGTTTGATATATATACTGATAATAAGATTCTATAATATATATTCTCACAGAAAGAGATTAAAATGAGCCAGTGAAAATGGATAAATCTCATTGAGGATTATGAATGCTCAATCCACTACCATCCCAGAAAGGAAAACAAAGTGGCAGATTCTCTAAGTCGGAAGGATTATGCATCTTTATCAATGATGACAATTGAATAGGATCTGATCTTATTATATTTTCAAAGGATGGATATGTGAATCATTAATGGGGTAACATCATCAATCCATTATCAAATTATTTCTCAACTATCCCTCATTGATAAAATAAAGTATTCTTAAACAAAATATGTGGAAATTTAGAAAAGGTTGGAAGCCATTAAAATACGAAATCCTCTGTGTTCATGATTATAGAGGAAGGACTTGTATTATTAGGATCATGATTATGTTTACTATCCAATCCAAAAATAAATAAGGATCTTATAAATGACGCACTTAGCTAAACCTTCTCTATCCACCCAGGGAGCACAAAGATGTATCAAGATCTTTGAGGGATCTTTTGGTGGGTTAATATGAAGAAGAAGATTACTGAGTATATATCAATGTTCATTATATGTCAACAAGTGAATTCTGAAAGACATATGTCTAGGGGATAATAAAACCACTACCCATACCAACATGGATGTGGAAGAACATCACCATGGACTTTTTCACTGGTCTTCCAAGCACATCTAAGAGAAAAAGTACTATATGGGGCATTGTAGATTGTCTTACAAAGACATAACACTTTATCGTGACTCAAGTGGACTTCTCATTAGATCAAATTTTGGGGATAAATATCATAGAGGTGGTAAGGATACATGGAGTAAAACTATCTATTATATTCGATCAAGATCCGAGATTTACCTTGAAGATCTTGAAAAGACTCCAACATGCTTTAAGCACTGAACTAAACTTCAACATGGCCTATCATCCTCAAACTGATGGCTAATCTGAGCACACTATTCCGACACTCGAAGATATGTTGAAAGTGTGATCTAGGGACTTCAAAAGAGTATATGACCAAGATCATCCAATGGTTTAATTTTCCTATAACAACAGTTTCTACTAGAGCTTTTTAATGACACCATATGAATCCCCTTATGGGAAAGGTGTAGAAAACCAATATGTTGCGATGAAGTTAGTGAGTGTAATTTGATTAGAGCTGAAATGGTTGAACAAATGGTTAAGATGGTGAAAACCATTCCGTATCAAATCAAGTCTTCCCAATGTAGATAGTAGAGATATGTAGACCATCATCGATGATACCATCAGTTCAATGTTAGTGACATGGTATTTATACATATATCTCTATTGAAAATGGTCAAGATATTTGGTAAGAAAGGAAAGATAAGTCCCAGGTACATAGGCCCCTTCACGATTCGTGATTGTGTTAGGGTTGTGGCCTATCGACTATCACTTCCACTTACCATGTCCTAAGTACACGATGCATTTCATGTATCCCTTTTAAGAATGTATATACCAGATCCTTCACATGTGATCTCTTTAGAGGTGGTACAGTTGGAGGATGATCATTCTTACGAGGAGAAACTAGTGAAGATCTTGGATGGTAGAGATAAAGTTATACGTAAAAATACTAATCACCTGGTCAATGTACTACGGAAGAACCCTATGTACGAAGATGCAACATGGGAACCAGATGAGGGAATAGAGGACAAGTACCGACACCTATTTATGGCTTAAAATGTAAAATAAAATTTTCGAGGGAGATATTTCATAAGGGGGGATAATTTAAGGACCTGATGTTTTATCAATGGAAATTAAATTCATAAAATTATGTCATATAATCAAATTTAATAACAACCAAATGAACAAATACATACTATATGACCTTAAAAAATAATATTGTCACTTCTATGTTTTGAATTTCGAAAATCAGACATACATAGTTGCGTTCAGTAAGATATTTAGAGTATGATAGATTCAAATTAGTTTTTAATGAATAGTAACATACCCTTGTGAATAATAACATAACATTTTGAATAGTAATGAATAGTATGTTGGTCAAAAAATATGAAACATCACCTATGAATGTGTAAATACAATTTCAACATCTTATAAGTGAAAAAACAATCATTGCATATGTATTGGTATTTTTGTATGTCTTAAATATTTTAATTACAATTTTATGATTAATTTAATAATTTAAAATCGAAATTTTTCTTCCTAAAATGTAATAACAAGTTGTTATTTAGTTTTATTATGGTAATAAGATAATTTTATAGGATCTGTATTAATTTTTCATGGTGTTATAAAACGAGTTATAGTTTTAATGTTGTTTTTTTGAATAAATTATGATTTTAATTAAAAATTAAATTATTCATATTTAGAAAATTATTTTTGAAAATGGAGTTCATTTTTTAATTATAAACATTTAAAAATTGTTAGGGTGATTTTTTTGATTTTTCTAAAATACAAGAATTTTTTATGAAAATTAAAATATGATAATTCATAATAAATGCTAAAACCTGAATTTATGCATCATGCCTAAGACATAGATGATGTAAATAGCCATTTTTTCAAACTCAAATGAACTTATTAATATGTTTTGGTCTCATGAATCAATCTATAATTATTTTGAGGAGAAAAATAATAAAATAATGAATTAAATATTAAAATTTTACTCTTGTCCTCTATTAAAAAACCACCCATACTCCCCTCTTCTCTTCTCTCCTATCAAGACTTGTGCCCTGCCTATATTCTACCTAAATCACTCACCAAGCTCCTCCCCCACGTCGAAAATCCCATTTTCTCCTCAAAATACCAAATAATCCTCCCTTAAGACGCTCTCAAAGGGGATAAACTCAATAGTTAAATTCCTCATTCAGATTCTTTTCTTTTCATTCAAGTTCTTTTTTTTTCTAGTTTATTTCTTCAAATACATTCACCCAAATTGTATGATAACTCCAGTAACAAATATTACTTGAATAATATTATTATAGGGGAATATTTTATCATAACATCACCCTCCTCCTCTTTTTATTCTACAAATGAATATACTGTACGAGATGTTTTTATTTATAACATTCAAGGACGACTAGTTTTCAATTTTCTTTACCATCATCTATACTAGTCAAGAAACCATTTTAATGGTTGAAACAGATTATAATGTATGTTATTATCTTATTTAATGATCTTTAATCATTAAAAATTTATGATTTTAAATAATAATACCAAACATGTTAATTATGAACAAAATCACCATGTTGATCAAGGGATTTATCATTAATATTTTATATAATGATTCACCTTCACTCTAAATAACCAAATGTCTTTTATAAATATTTAATATTATTGGTGATAACTAATTTTATATAACTTAAATTCGGGATAGCCAAATTCATCATAAAAATGTGTCTGAACATGAATATAAGTGAGCCGTTCATTTAAATGAAGGAAACAAATGAAACCAAACATTAACATTTAACCTCATAACCAATAAAATAGGTTATGAATGAACTCAAAAAGGTTATAATAAACCATTTAAGTTTAAAATAGGTTTTATAATTATTAATTAATGAACCTAATTTGATTATTCATGTCATTAATATCAAGTTAAGAACACCATCATACATAAGGTAAGGGATCCTCTGTTTCTCATAGTTTTTCAAGAATATCCTCAATATTATTCCATTTTATGTATAATTCCTAATGATGGGGTATGATTTCGCACCATAAAAATACATCCCTCATGATTTATAAAAGAAGATAAATCCATTTATCTTCATTAAAACCCCATAAGTACACATGATACCATGCTGATATTCCGTAAGGGATTCTACCCGAACCACCGTTATTCCTTCAAGTTTCTCTATATTTCTTTTTACCTAAATGAAGATGTATTTTATTTTGATGTAAAACTTCTAAATACTATTTATATTCTCCAAAATCAAATTTCCAGATCCATCTCTAATTCTATTTTGTGTATAAATATTCTTTTAAGTGATTCCCTCATCGATACATCCCAATAAGCAAACTCGTTTTACGGGAACATCCAAATTTTTCCCCCAATTTAAAGTATACTCTTACATTAGTTTTAAGACACGCATATTGATATAAAATTTGTATTTTTTTTATTATTAAATCCTTATTTTTCACTTTTTTTATAGTAAATATTATTCCCTTTTTTATTTTAAATGCTCTTTGGTATTTTTCCTTCAAACTGCACAAAATTTTTTTATGGCTATGAATTTTAGAAATATATTTCATTCATGTTGTAACTTCATTTTTACATCAATTACCTTGATATATTCATATTTTAAGTTAATAATTTCCATTTTTGTTTTAATTCATTTATCTCAAGTACACTTTAATGATACATCCATTCATTACGCTTTATTAGATGAATGTGATACCCATTTCTCTCCATGGGGTCCCTTATATTTACGTATGAATGATTATTTTTGTGGAAAGCTTATTCATGAACATGTTAATATGGGTGTGCCAAGATAGAACTATAATTCATTGGGTAAAGTTCAGTCTCATGAGACAATATGTGTAACGGTCTAGGCGGTAAGCCTTGACTCATGAAACCATTTGAAATATTCATGGTGGTTAACCATGACTTGTGTTCCTCTATGTGCAAGGATCCTTAACTCCTGCTAATGTTATGATTTATGTTTCTATAAAAATACTATGAATTAATGTTTATATGATCCCATGTTTATTTTTATGATTATATATTCCATTTTATATTATAATGTCATGATCTCTAACCCATGTTCTAAATCCTTATTCTTATGTTTAATCCCTTGCTGGGAATTTAGCACATCCATTTGTTCCTGAGATCCCCTGTGTACCCTATGTAGATGTTTGGGCTCAAAGGAAGTTAGGAGCACATTATGAATATTAAATAAATATTTTTTTAGATCCATGTTTTATTTTTTATGTACCTAGTATTCAAAGACAATAGACTTCAAGATCCTTGGATTGTAATATGATGTTTAATAATTCGTGAAAACATATAATGTTATGTCTAATAGGATGTGTCCACTATGCTTCTATTATGGATGTTTCATTTGTTACCATTCCTAAAATACTAGTGTATGTTTTTACTCAATGTTATTAGAATTATTTCAGAGATAATATGTTATCTAATATCAGTTTTTTGATAAAGAATCATATTATCTTTACAACCATTTTTAGTGATAAATATGCATTATTTTTGGGTTGGTCATACAACGCATTAAACCAAAATGGGTGAATCATATACAATATGTCATGATTTATGGAAGAAGTTTAGAAAATGGGATTAAATGTATGATAAATTCTATGGAAGGGATGAGATAACCCTTTTCTTCTTATATGGATTCCTTACATGAGAATGTAGATAATCATCCTTCAGTTATACCACCTCTACTAATCCCCCTCCGTCTATAGATATTGACATAATCAGAACAGTTATAAGAGACAATCTTAGAGCTATATATAGGGTTGATTCAAGTGATTCTACTGCCTTAACTCAAGGAAGTTTGAGAAATATTGGGCATAATTATGAGCATGAAAACATGAAGATCATGGAGTATGTGGAAGATATAATGTTTGACTGAGAGACCATCAAAAAATTCCTCACGTATTATTTGTCTCAGGTTTATTATATGTATGATTTATGTAATAATTTTAATTTCTTGAATGAGAATTTGAGGATACCTCTGTTATGTTAAGCCTTTAAGGAAAACGTACACTAGTTTTTGGTTCTTACTCTAGGTATATAGCGATTTATGGAAGAAAACAATGAATTTTTAGTGAAATGTAATAGGGAGGAATTATAAAAATTGATTTTCTAAATCACAAGAATCCTTTTGAATATGTTCATGGGGATACTGTTTTGGCTCATGAGGCCATACTAGTTAATTTCCATTTGACGCTTGAAGACATTGATCTAGATTACATCAGGTTAGGAGTTACAAAAAATTCTCTTACACCTCTACTAGTCATATTCCAAAACATTTCTATATCTCCAATAGAATATGTTCATCACATTATCCCAATCATAATCTTAGAGACTCAAGATCCTTAATCTCTAACTGATGTTCCTATAGCTGTTCCAACTATTACCCCAGACATAGATTCAATATCTTCCACCTTAAAAAAGGTAAAGGTAAAATCTCTTTTGGATCCTTCCTCCCAGTTTCAAAAGATTTGAGAATAGATTTTATATTTCATAGGGATGATGTTTTTTTCCTCTTAGTTCCTATAGTTTATTTTTTCATGGGATTTTGTTTTTTTATGTCATTCACCTGATATATCTTTTATATTCTAATACTTTTCATTCATTATTTAACATTTTTTATAATCCCCAAAGGGGGAGAACAAAGGATACATATGGTATGGAATTTATTTTTCTTCTATAGTGCCTTTTGTATCTTTAGCATTGGTACTGTATATATGTAAAACATTTGAAGATATATCATTGATTGAATTTTTTATAATATTCCATGTTTTTTTATCACAAAAATGGTGAGATTGTTGGATCCTTTAACTGATATTATTATTAATTTTTTAAATGTTAACAAAAACATTGTTATTATGATTTTAATTAGATTTTATGTATTTTGTTATCAATTTAGTTTATGAGCTATATTTGATAAATTTTGGATATGTTTAGACAATCTCACCACCAAGCATTATCTCATCGTGGAAGGATGAGTAACTGTTTCCCATGTCTCACTTCTAGATAATTACTCACCATTGAAGTGAAACATGACCATGTTTTGAAATGACTCACCATAAGATCTCAATCTCAACTGTGGGTGTAACCAATATGAAAATATGGAAACGAATATAAAGGAATAACCATCCAAATAGAATCACTACTAAGATTAATTTTTGTCTATTTATGGAATTTTATTACTGACACCTATGACATACTGATGAACCAAGGTTTTGAAAAAGTATGGAGATTACTAATTTTCCAATTAATGTTACTGCCAACATTGAAAATTTCTTATGTGAGGAGATGACCTAATGCTACGAAGACTGACAGGAATCCTAACACACCGCCTGATTCCAAGTGACCGCCATAGTGTTTCTCACTACCAGATCGAGTCACCACCAAATCAAAACACTTCTAAAAGATTATATATGTGGTGTGGAGGAACTTGAAAATTATTTTTCCTACTACTTATATTAAAATTTTAAGACTAATTCTTCATGTATCAAACATGATGTTATAGAAAACGAGATATACTCAAAGTTTCATAGGTGATGTGAGATTATCCACATTGAATGAACTAGAAGAGCATGCATGATACATATTTCCTATACTCGACTCAGGATGTCGTAGCCTAAAATACATCCAGTGCCTTCCTATAATCAAGAACATATAGTTTACTATATTATGCTTGATAGAAACTTTCTAGAACATGACTAAAACCTCAGATGAAATTACATTAAATAATTTATGAGATATAGAGCATATCATACAGAGAAACACTATCCCTTTTCATTATTTTATTTATTCTATATGTTTTTATTTACATTAAGAGTATTTTTTATTGCACTCTATTACTAAACACACACACTATCTCCTATTTTAAATTGGAAGATACTTACATATAATCAAAATAATTTCTTTACATTCTTTTCCACATGTTATGGTAGTGGTCCGGTTGTGACTTATTGTTTTTTGTGTTCCCATGAAAAATATGGAAGAGGTCGTATGGGGCCAGATTTGTTGTTTTTTACTTTTGTAACACTCGATGTAGGTTTTGGATAAAATTTTTATATCATATAAACTTCTTGGAAGTAGTTGATTTTGATGTGGAGGGGATTATGTCTTAGCTTGAGACTGAACCTCTTATATTTGAAGTATGCTTCTTGTTTTTTTGTTTAGTTTTTAGGCTTTAAAAATGAATCATTTTTTAACCTGTAATCAAAACCATTACATTTATATCTTATATCAATTTGTGTTTATATAATTTTTTGATTTAGAAAACTGGTTTAAAATGATAAATTAGTTTTGCATAATTTTTTTAACTGATACCTAATTAATATTTGGAAAATATTTTAAATTAATAATCCATATGTCGATTAGATTTTTTGATAAACTAGGCTATATTTAATTAATTGGGTGATTTTATTTAAATAATTTTAATAGAAGTTTTATCGAGTACTCAATTCACCCCCTATTGAGATACTCACTTTGATTTTTTTTGATATCCACATCATTATGGGTAGGTAGTTTGATATTAAAGTCATAATCAAGACTTTTCCCATTTGGAAGCACCATTTTCAAGATTGAACATGAAGGGAATAAAATTTGAATTGACTAGATCATGTGATAATGATTTGGAAGAGTAGAAGAAGCATTTGAATACAACACTAATATTGATCCTACTTGATATGTGTGAGGATAATATCATGTTTTCTAATGTTTTTGGTGTCAGACTTATTATTATGTAGATGCAAGAAGACTGAGTTATAGAATATGGGTCATGGTAGTTGAGGCCACATGAAAGACATTAACCTACACGTGATACCATTTTAGTTGTGGATAATTTTTCTTTAATATATTAGTGACATTATCTATTGGGAGAAATGGTTACTATGTATACCAATAACATGATCATAATGTAAATGTTTTCAATGTGAGATTTGAGTGTATAGTAGTGGTGATAGGTTGTGTTTATGATTTCATTTGATATTTAGATGGTATATACACTCGGGAATAGAAACAGTGTTACAAGATCTTTGAGAAGGATGACATAGACTCATGAAGTTCAGAAGTCTAGTTATAAGTGGAAATGATGACCTTTTAGGATGAGATGCACATTGAGGTATATAGTGGCTAGGAAAATATTCCCCTAATATCATTATCAGGTGATTCCACAATTTTGATCCAAATCCTCGAGAGGAAGTAGGAAGATATAGAGTTTTTGGCCTTGAAGGGATGCCTTGAAGGACGAGAGTCACCTGATGATAGGAATATAGATGGGGATGAGATCATTTTTATCTAGATCCAGGTTTTTGTGCCTATGTGTATGTATGAGGAGTTGATCTTTGGGTTTCATTCCACAAAGTCAGCTATACAAACTAGTTTAACAAAAATGTTTCGTGACCTATATCATCAATATTGATGGTTGAGTATAAAATTATAGATTATAGGTTTTGTGATAGGATGTTACACCAATCAGCTTTTTAAGGATGAAAATCAATGACTTGGAGGTTCTCTAAAACCATTTCTTATTACATAAAGGATGTGGGATGGAGTTACCATGGAATTCATGGTAGTTATTTTAAGAATTCCTCAAAAAATGATTCTATATGGGTGATTTTGAACCTACTAAAAAAGTATCCCATTTAATACATATCAAGGATACATTTATGGTGGTTTAGTTTGGTGAGATACACATTTTAGAAATATTCTATTTTCTTGGGGTATCATGGAGTATAGTTTCAAATTTGGATTTAAACATTACATCACACTTCTCACAATGATTAAAGGATTTGTTGGGTCCCCATGTATTTTTGAGTCTTGATTTCCACACATAGATAGATGGGTAGTCAGTACACACTAATCATGTATTAGAGAATATGATACAAGTTTGCATTAATAATTTTGTGGGACTTGGGAGAAGCACATAACACTTATAGAGTTCACCCATAACAACAGTTATCAAGAAACTATTTAGATCAAACCATACATGGAACTTAATGGTAGGCCATGTAGATGACCTCTATACTGGATGGTGGGAGTTGATTATGATATGATGGGAGAGTATCGCATATAGGAGACCTAAAAGTAGGTCCACTTGATTTAAAAATGTATTGTAATATATCTGAGTTTGATGAAGTCATATATTGAACAACATTGATACCCCATTATGTTTAAATTGGGTGATCACGTGTTCCTTCAAGTGTAACCTATATTGGGTAATTGTAAGGTTCATAGGTAGTGTAAGTTGGAACCCAGGTTTCCAAGACAATTTGAGATTGTGGAGAGAATCAGAGTGGTGACATATAGATCAGATCTTCCATATAGATATAGTTCTATGAAACATTATTTTAATGGGTAACATATTTATATGTATCACCCATAACCTTATTATATAGTAGCTGTTGATGGTATTGAGCTTGAGGATGATGTGTCTTTTGAGGAGCATTTGATTCATGTTATGGATCATTGTGAAAAATTGTCATTGGGAGGACCATACCGATATTACGAGTGTTGTGAAAACATACACATGTTTAAGAGGAAAAATGGAAGAGGGAAACATATATTTCTTCTCAATGTCAAAAACATTTTTACCTAGGAATCATAGTGATTCTTGGGAGTACATCACGAGGATGAGTTGTTATATGGTGGGGAGATTTTATGATCCAAACCTTTTTGGAGATGACTCGTATATGTTTTTAAGAAGTCATTTAAATTTTTTGGTTAAAAAATGTTGGGGTTTTCCATGGGGTTGTTTTGGGTGAAATTAGAGATATTTTGAATCCAATGGGGATATTATTTGTTGGTTCATGGTTAGTAAAAACCATGTGGTTTTCCCTAGGAAACCATGTTCCCCATTTTGGAGTCATAAGAGGTGGTGAAATGTTTGTGCATGGTTTGGCCAAACAATACCACATCCCTCCCCAAACCTCTCACTAAAAAATAGGGGGAATTTCATGGTGGGATCATGGTTTGTCAAAATATTTTCCACTTTAGATAAATCTTCCTCCCCATAAGTATAGGAGCAATATTAAGGTGCATGGTTTTCAAAAAAATATGCGTCTTATCCTAGGAAAAAATGTGCATGATATTTTATACCCCCTAAAATTTTATAAAAATTCCCAAAAACACATGGTTTTTTTACCAATTCTCACCCATTCGACCCTAAATTAATTCCTTCAATTTAGTAAGATCTTATTTGGATTCCAAGTCTCTCCAAACAAATTTTTTGATGAATTTACGATCTATTTAAAGGATCAACTACAATATAGTATGTAAAATCTTATGCATTTTATTTCCCTTCTATCCAATATTTGTTTCTTGATGAAGAGGGATGATTTTTACCTCATTTTTGATGGGTTAGATATAGGTTTTAATGGTTGTGTACTTTGGGATATTGGTTTTAGATTTATAATCTAGGTCTCTTCCACTTTTGTGAAGGTGACCGTTCAACATAAAATTGGGGATTTTTTGTTTTGCGAACATTCATAAACTATCTTGAGGTAGGTGGTATAATTTTCAACTCCCATAGTGTTGATTTTAATTTCATATATGTAATTCTGAAATTCAATTTCGACATTGTGAAATTACATTCAAAATTGAATTAATGAATTAATTGTCCATGTGATTGTAAAACCCTTCACGGGTCCTGTTTGACCCATTGATGAATTATATGATGGACTTAATGGAAACCGATGGGGTGATCCAATATAATTGAGATGGTGAATTATGATTTTTTAGGGTATATAAATGAGGAATTCAGAACATGTATTATAATAAAATTTATGAATGTTGGTTATTGCGGATATATGGAAATTGTTGATACAAGGGTTATGAATATAGAACCACAAGATGGGTTATTTGTGATTGAAATGTGGGATAGAGACTAGTTCTACAAATACCCATGGGGTTACATACTGCAACACCTGGACCTTATGATATATATATTTTTTATGTGATCACAATATTATGGGATATGGGCTGCTACTCCAAATACCAACGGGGTTCCATAATGCTGCTATAGAACCCCATTGTTTCATTGTGAATTTTGAAATTAAAATCTTAATTGAATAACATGATTGAATGAAATGTGATATCCTTTAGTGGATGGTTTAGAATATGGTACATCTCAAAGTCGGTATTACTGGTTCTATTTTCACCATGTACCATAGGATTTATGGGACAAATAAAAGAACCATTTAATGTGAAAACTCTTTACATAACCTTTATTAGTTTATTCTTTATACAAATTCATACCTTATTGTTGACTGAATATTATTTCAGATTCTTTTGGTGGTGTCCTACTATGTTTTATTCACACCCTACTCGGGCTTCCTGATCGGTAACTGAATTGACATCATATTTGAAGGATAGGAAATAGAAAAGTGCCCTTTGTTTGATTACTGAGTTGGTATTTAGGATGGGGCATGGATGAGGGAACCATACATGGCGTTGGGTCCTTCTTTGGAGTTGTGTGTATCTTAATTTTGGGTTTGAATTTGGAACATGATACTATTATGACATGAAAAATTTACATATTTGGTATTGGGTATTGTTTTCATATTTTGAGATTATAATGTTACACATGACTTTATTATTTTTTTATTATTTGTCATCATTAATTTTTATCATCTATATATTATTTATTTGTTTATGATTTGTTTCCTTATTTGATAATGAGGGAATAGACTCCCCATATTTCATATTAAACACTCACTTCTAGTCGGTAGCCTTTGGTGTTTGGGGAGATGTAACTGAGGTCATGTGACAAACCAAATCATGGCACTCGCATGTGGCACCCAGGTTGGGATGTTACAAAATTTATTGCTGATGAGGGGTATAATAACATAGTCTTTAATGGTAAACATACCAACCACTTAGAACCCTATGGTATTATTTGATTATTTATCTAACTAATATTTTATGTCTAAATTTTTTTCACCAAGTATAAATTTATCTCCTCAATTATTTGATGATGAATTAGAAATAAAGACTCTTAATGGTAAAATGATCAAATATCAAGTGTGAAATTCTTATCTGATTGAATGTTTTGGGAATTAAATTCATATAAATCTTTTTATTCTTCCTTCAGTTTAATTTGATGACATTTTGGGGATGGATTGTCCTACTTTTTATAAATCCCATATCAATTATGGAGGAAGTGAAGTCATATTTGATATTCCAAAACAACCTATCATCAGATATCATTATGAGGATAGATATGAACCTATAATGGAAATTAAACCCATTGTATGGATCTTGATTCTATTTAAAGGGGGTATTTTCTCATATGCTTTAGGGTAAACTCAATATTAATGATATCCATATTCATAAGAATGTTTATAGATGTCTTTTTGAATATATTCATAGTTTTACCTATAATTGTAATGTTGAGTCTTCAATAGAACAAATACCCAATTATTCACCTATTTCAAAGAATAAAGATTTAATGACCACAATTGAGCTATAGGAATTGAAAATGAAGCTCCATGAGAATCATGAAAAGGGATTCATTTGTCCATTTGAATCACCATGTGGTGTAAATATTAATTTCTTTAAGATGAAATATGGATCAATGTCACTCTACATTTATTATCCAGAAAATATCAATATCATAATAAATAATAATTATTCTCTTCCCTGAATTGATGTTTTGTTTGATTAATTATGAGGTACTAAATATTCTAATATAATTTATATTTTATCAGGATACTATAAGTTGTCGGTCAAAAGTGATGATAAACCAAAGAATAGCTTACACGGTATGGAATCTATGAATTTATATGTTGCTATTTTATCTCAATAATTTCCCCTCTATCTTTATGTATTCAATGAATAGAGTCTATATAGATTATCTAGATCAGTTTTTGGTTGTCTTTATAAAATATGTTCTTATATATTCAATGACCATTGAAGAGAATGAATATCAATATAGGATTTCATTGAAGTCCCTAATTTGGGATAAAATGAATTATTTTTTTCATTTTGTGAATTATGTATATATAAAGATTCATTTTTATGTCATATAGTTTCAAGTGAGGGCACATCGATGGATCCATCAATGTGAAATGTTATTAAATAATGTCCTAGAACAACCATAGTGACTATGATCCATAGTTTTCTATGAATGTAAGGATATTATCAATGAATTATTATACATTTACCATGAATATATAATATAATAACTATGTTAACTGAGAAGGAGGTCAATTTCCTTTAGAAATATTAATATGAGGAAAATTTCAAGGATCTTAAATGTTGGTTGATGAACGCCTCTTCACACGCACTAACCTATAGTAGAGATGGGTTAGTTATATATAGTTATACATATATGAAAGGTAAGTGATGTGTTTTTATTTAGAATTATATGGTGATAGTTTTTTACTCCTTCTAATTGAAGGTTCTTGGGAAGAATTTCCTGAATCCTGACATGGATTTTGTAGTGGTAATCTCTTCATTGAAGATATGAAAGCATTAATTTGATAAAGAAATGTGTGAAGCATAGAATGATAAAAAATTAAAATTATATATTCACCCATAAAGAGTTGTGTATGTACTAGAGAATATTGTTGGAGATAATTAATTATTATGATTTCTCAATACATTACCAACATGAGGAAATGAACCTGGTGGTTGGTTCTCTATGTAAAAAATATAATACTAGATTATCTATGAGGAGGATAAACAAAGATCCAATATATTTAGGTTTGAAAATGGTCTAAAATAAGAAATTTTTTTGTTGGATTAATCCTTCGAATATTTTAATTGAAATAATTGTATTTTTTCTTTTGAGTCGTATTGTTTGGGTGTCTTAGGACCCCAATAATCAATGAAATAAAATTATTTATATAATTTAAATCCCATGAACACATCATTTTATTATAAATAGTTTTACTTCTATTTAGGATATTCTATGGTAAATATTGGACCATGGTAGATTCCATAATGTAGGTTTTACCCTAATTGTGACTTATGATTGATCGGTGTTATATGTTCCCTAGGAGGTGACCATTTGTGGATGGGTTTAGTTAAATAAATATTTTTATATATTTAATTTATTTGAATTAAAAAATAATGCCTAATAACTCTTTAAATATAATAATAAAAAATATATAGTGTCAGAAACACAACCTTGGTATATTAGAGTGGATTAGGGAGCATTATTCATTAATGGATTGAGAGAGGAGAACGATGATAATAAGATCGAGGTGAATTAAGAGGTTAGTGGAAAAAAAGGTAGAGCTTATTCATTCCATGTGAATTCCTGAAACACCAAATACCAATCCATAATCTCAGTAGGGCACATTATTTGTGGTTTCTACCCTATTTGATTGATGATTCTAGATTTTTTTTCTTATTAATCATGATCTATGTTTACCCATCCCCACATGAAAAAGTATCATAAATTGAATTATTAAATCCTTTTTATATTTTTTTTACATGATATAACTATTGTTCCTACACAGAATTATCATTTTATTGGATCACATTATCCAACGAAACTCTTCACATTTGTTCATGTTCATTTTATCCAATATTATTCTCATTCTTCGATGTTAACCTTCATGGTTTTCTGTTTGAAATTTCGAGGATGAGTTTGAGCATGATTCACCCCGAAATTTTTGGTTTTTAGTCAAAAAAATAGAAGGATAGTTGATTTAGAGATAGATCATGATGGGATCATGGGTTTTAGAATATTGATATGGGTTTTAGGACACCAAAACCTGTTAGATGTGGGACCAAATCCCACACGAGTGATCAAATTTCAATTTCCAACCACTAGAGGCTGCAAATCGATGGAAATAGATGATTTAATTTTATATCATGTGGTAAAATTATAGTATTTCATATGATTATTATGGAACTAGGATCTTCAAAAAAAATATTATTTGTAAAATTTATTTTCCACACACCTGTTATCCTGAAGGAACATATTCCATGTAGTCTGAGTTCTCACAACGACTACCGTTTCATAGATGTTATAGATCACTTGTTTTGTGTTCAAATCCAACCTGTATTGTGAATCTAAGAAGGTATCCATATTATTTTATAGTTGTATATTCCATGGGACCCCGGGTTCCTAGACATTTTGGTTCACCTTTGTGACACCCCATGTGGTCGTGCATCTCCAACCATGCCATGTGAATGGTGTATATTCAAAGGTCCCAAGGTAGAAATACCAGACATGTTCCCATGTGGACACATAGAATCGATTGAAATGGATTCTAAATCCATATCTAGGGGAGAAATTTCCCCAGAAATGAGGTAAGGTCCCACGCTGTGTGTCCCCACATACACACATTATACATCACACATGAACTTCTACTATCTGAATCTCCATCTATGGGTCTTAGATTTTAGCTCGTGAGTGGTTCATTCTGAGTGTTTTTTCCCATTTAATGTGATGGTGGAATTATTTGAGGTATATATATATAGAAATTTTTTTGGGAATGATTCCTCATCATGTTATGCATGAATGTCAATATTGATTAGGAAGGATTGTGAGAGAGATATCGGTGTCAATACTCCCCTTCGACAATAGAGAGTAGGTCCCACATACTCTTTATATTGGTAGAGATGATACTCCCCCAAACTATAACATGGTGAGGGTAATCTATCTATGGAGGCGAAATCCATCATCTTTGATATCCGGTGGGGGGTGGGTCCCCTATAGAAATTATGGATCCATCATCGGAGGGGTTTAGCCGTAAGGTGTGGGACCCTCCCCACAGATTCTTGCGAGGTTTCACAAGATGCTAGGAATTAGAGATATAGTTTTAGATAAAAATCAAGACTTATTGTACATAGATGGATTTTGTAGATGTAGATACCCTTTCTCCCTCATCTGGGTTTCTTTGTGGACACATATATCAATTTTGTGTTCCGATTCCTTCTTTTATGTATTCAGATAACTATTTATTTTCCTTATATTTCTCCCATTAGGGTGTTTAGAGAATCTGTTGGATATGTATATACTCACCCCTACATGGGATTTTCCCAAACCTGTCAAATATTAAGAAGAAAATAGAAATATAAACGGTGAAATCAATGGATCTTAGTGATATATGGGTGCATCAATCACATTTGTTGGTCAGTCATAGAGATCATGAGCAAGGATCTCATCAAATTTCATTTTTCCAATTGTAGTCAGGTTAGTAATTAACTTCTAGTTGGCCATTTAATTCACCCATTTCACACTTTGTTTTATTTTTCTTATTTGATGTATTCCCCAGAGGTTTCTGTATGAATGGTTATACACAAGATTTTACAGTCTTTTTTATTCCTCTATACATTTCCATGGAGAGAGATATGTGTGTGTTTATAGGTATATTTTTATAAGGCCTCCAATTTTAGTATATTCTTTCTCAGTTCAGGTTTTCATCCCCTATCTAATTGGAGGTGGTATTGGAGTTGTCACGCCTAGGATTCCACTAGCCAGGAAAACCCTGGTAGGTCGGGTGATGAAAGAGTGGTATCCAAGGAGATTTTCCTTAGGTCTGTTTCATTGTTGTCCAATAGAGAGGGTTTCATTGGGATCTTATGGAAATTATTTTATAGTTCTTTGAGTGAATATATAAGGCCATGGAACTAGGTGATGGTAAAATTTCTGATGTAACCATTCACTTGGACTCTGAATACCGTCTTGTCAAGTCAGCATACTGAGAAATTAGAAATTGGGAAAAAATACACATGCATCATATAGGATTGATAATTTTGACAATAATTCTTGAGTAAGATCCCCATATATATTCACATATAAATGTGTTACATCATGATATATTTTATGATTCCTCTATGAGTACATCTATCCAGGTTATCGATGTAGGATTGTGATGAATATTCCGCTAATTGAAGAGGCCTCAGTTCCACAACCATCTCATGAGGTGCTTCCTCTAAGAAGGAAGGGAGATGTTCTACTTTCTATTATTATTGGACATATCTATTAAGTCAATATGATGATTCACATAGGCTTAGTGAACTAATAGATTTATGGTGAAAGATTCCAATAATGTTCCACTATAATCCAGACCCATTGGAAATGAAGGATTTGATTAACTTGGTGATTTGAGTTTTCATGCCTCTATGTACCCTATAGGATTAGATGGTCGTTATTTAGTGAAAAATTATTTCTAGGGAAGAAGGGAACTATTAGTTAATTATGATGAAGACTAATAATGAAATGAAAATTTCATGGTCAGAATTCCATAATCTCTTTCATGATATGTATTACCCTCCATTATTATGATCTTCAATGAAAGAGGAGGTTATAAAGCTATAACAAGATGTTATGATGGAAGCTGAATATGCATCATGGTTCACTTACTTCATGTGTTACTCAGTCGATACCATATGAGATGAATTTATCTAAAAATAGATGGTTTTACTATGAATTTAGAGGTACATTTTTTCTAGCGTAGTCTCATTGTGTATTTCCACATATATTAGAGTACAGGAGCAGAGCTTGGCTACTATGAGTTTCCTAGAAGAGGGAAACAAGGAGGATGGATTCAATGGTGGAAATCATATGGTTAAGTCATTTATAGTAGAAAACATATTTAAAACACCGTGGTCATGAAAAATAATCATACTCATTCCCATACATAGACATGTGTATTTGAGGCTCAGAGATCAGGAAGAGGATCTGATCTTCTTAGAGAGGACTGGTTCTATGATTGAGATAGTATAGGTCACATGAAACATGATTTTCCAACTCATCATGATGAGTTGTATATGAAGATATTGGACTTACCACCATGTCAAAGGAAACACCATGAGTAAGGAACTTCCAAGCATGCATAGGGAAACCCACAAGTAGGTGGTGCTAAAAGAGAAGTAGGTGGAGATTTGGAACAACGATCTACTATTGTAGGGAGAAAATATGAGCTATATCCATCACCACCACCATGTGTCTCATTCCTGGCTCATAGAGTTGGTTTTTGGGGAAACAGGAAGTTGCAGGCTATGAAGGGATATGACCTCACTGCTCATGTGATAATCCAAGGTATGGACTACGTATTTTCTACTCCTACTCAAGTGCTAGTAGACATAGGATAATATAATTCCTTATTCACCATATATGTCATTAAAGATCTAGAACTCCCTTTTGAGATGTTATACTAATTTCTATGGATATAGGTTCCTTCAGGGAGTGATTCTTCTATATATCATATTCACTAACAGTGTGAGATGTCGGTTGATGGAGTGAGTTTCATATAGGACCTATTGGTTATCATAATTTAAGCTCAATACTTCATCTTGGGTATGGAAATATTTTACATAGTATGTGTCTATAT
Source organism: Viscum album (assembly GCA_963277665.1). Lineage (NCBI taxonomy): Eukaryota > Viridiplantae > Streptophyta > Magnoliopsida > Santalales > Viscaceae > Viscum > Viscum album. The sequence continues at coordinate 98,577,239 of OY728122.1, read as the reverse complement.
ATATTTTCATTTTAAATGTGTTATATACCTTTAGATATATGGAATGATATTCTAATTTGTGGGTGTGAGAGATCTCAAAGATGAGTGAGTGTGACATGTCTATAAGAATCTATAACACATAACCTATTAGTCAGAGAGTTTATCCACTAGTGAAAGTGGTCTCTTTAGGGATATATATTCCATATGTAGTGGAGGATTTTATTTATGTATTCCCTATGTATGTTCTAGTATTACCTATAGAGAAGGATATTGAGTTTTGCCTCAAATTTCACACTAGAACCAAAATTGTATATTCTACAGCATATCAGATGGCCCTTATTTAGA